>CM032473.1:5394413-6693948 GCA_019059595.1 Marasmia exigua | reverse complement strand
CAGATCGTCCCTCCACCTAGCCAGAAGGCGCCCTACATTACGTTTAAACACGCGTGGAAATAATTAATGTTACGTGTTCATGACAAGTCAGCTTAAAAAACAAAATTTTTTAGAAACAAAAAGACCCAAACTTAATTTACATATAACATTCAGTTAGATTTCGACGACCTCTATAGCGCAGTGGCTAAGGTGGTGGGGGCGTCAAAGCGCGCCAGCTCGCGGTTCGATTCCCGGTCGGATAAATTGAGAAAAAAAAAAACGAATTGTCTCGGGGTTGGGTATGCTAAGAGACGCCCCCTGCTATTGTCTGGCGCATTTAATTTATTATTTGCTTATCAACTAGCAATTTGTCAAATTCATCATGTCCACATGATGACTTTATCAATACCCAAAGTAAGTATAAATTGAATGGTTCGTATCAAAAATTATTACTCACATGTTATGAAAATGAGTACGAATCGTGTTACCGACTCGCCGTGTTTGAGCGCCTGCTCGGATGTAAGCTTAGACTTCACATACGGCCACACTATGTTCATAGGCACGTAGAACTGAAGGCCATACGACAGGAATATTGACGCAGCCATTACTGCACGAACGCTTTGAGCCAACCTGTAAAAAGTCTGTATAGTTAAGATTTTTTCAGTAGAATAACACATTTTACTTCATCATTTCAGCCAATAGACGTCCACTGCTGGACATAGGCCTCCCCCAATGTTCTCCACACAGATCGGTCCTGTGCCTCCCGCATCCAATGGATTCCCGCGATCTTCACCAGATCGTCGGTCCACCTTGTAGGAGGTCTGCCACGGCTGCGACTTCCTGTACGTGGCCTCCACTCGAGGACCTTTCCGCCCCAACGGCCGTCTGTTCTCCTCGCTATGTGCCCTGCCCATTGCCACTTGAGGCATGCAATCCTTTGGACTACGTCTGTGACCTTAGTTCTCCTACGGATCTCATCATTTCTGATACGAACACGCAGGGAGACTCCATTTTACTTAAACAAGCTTAAATATAATTCCAAGGGACTAAAATAAGGAGATCCAGGGGCAGAAGAGATTATTATGTTCACTTTGATACCCAGAGTGTTGTAATTTAATAATTATAAAGTTATTACATAACACTAATAAATATAGTAGCAACAAGCTTGTATTTTTTATACTCACAGATCATTTGGCAAATTCAGGGTAATACTGCCGAGTACATGCTCGCCGTACTTGAGGTATCCGAAAAAACCGATAGCCGTATACAGCGCGGCGACTATTACCATACCCGTGTTTAAAACACCAGTCCACCCGCCAAAATCTTCTGGGGTTTTCATATTATTTTCCAATGGGAGAACCTGGAATTTTTATGGTTTCTATATGTGCATATTTATATGAACATCTGCGCTCATTATCAAGATAAATGGGCAACATACTAGGTCATGATGACAGGCAGCCACTCTTTTTATATTATAGTGTTTTAATAACCGGACAGAATATTATTTATAGTTATCATGTAGGTAGGCAACAAATATTTGATTAATGCCAATATTGATAAAAACAATAATGCACTTTACAAAGGTATGAAGACATTCACTAATTGTTTATATTGTTGTGTAACTTTCCTACAATAAGATAAGAGCATTGTCTTTATGATGTCATAAAACATTGCAGACTGAATGCAGTAGTAATTTATTGTTATTTTCTGTTGATCAAAATATTTGAATGAAAGATACAACAGCTTTTTCATATGAAAAAAAATCACATGTTCTGTATTAATGTTTTCTGACACTCACCACTCCAATTCCTTCAAATGCATAGATAGCTGTGCCAAAGTATAACGGCAGCTGGTGCCATGTTGCAAAGGCTTTCACTGTATTAGTGTGAGGCAAATCTTGCAATATGTAATAGAATGTTACAACTAAGCCCCAAGCAGTCATTATAGAAGCCACCAAAGACACTGGGGTCAAATACTTTAAATTCTTCACCATTGATAATGCTACTATAGCTGGGAACAATAATGCTAAGTAAGTGTGAACACTGAAGTTTATATGGAAAATACGCAAGGTGTCCTGAAGGTTAGTGGCAACAAACAAAAAGTACACGCAGCAAAATCCCAGTTGTGTTATTACCAGGAATATATTGATTATACTCCTGAAACAATAAATATACTTAAATTGTATAGTCATGCTTAACCATGCTAAATAATTAAATTATAATAAATACTTCAGATAAATTTGTAGCAAGAAAAACAATCTTTGGAAATTTCAAACAAAAACCCACAAAGGACAAATTAAATAATGTCTTAATGACAAACCATCAACTCATTAATATTACAAAATGAAAATATGAACACTTGTTAGTCATTGAGAGTAATAAAAACTTATTATCTTAATTAAAAGTAAATTAGCTACTGGACTTCTTTTCAATTGTTATCAGTAGAACACAATTGTTATGAAAAAGTATTTTGACATCAGTATTAAAAAATTACAAAAAATAATTTATACATATAAATCAGTATTTTAAGTGCATTGACAAAAAGGAACCAAATTAATAACATTTACAGATTTATAAGTGCACAAATCATTTATATTAATGATGCAACAAAACACAAAAGGAAATCTGGTGATTTAGAATTGTTGCAAACCCAAATCCATAATTATACAACACTGTTTTAATGTAATTTTTGGTTGGTATACCACTACCAATACCACCAATATGATAATTATTCTGAATGTTTTAATTTTGATGTTTTGGAATCAAAACATTATTATTGGGGTCTTATATTTGTCTTAGTAAGTGTCCATTTCCCGCCCCGTTGCACTGTGGTCCCGATTTATTAAATGGTGGATTTACGATCAAAGTTGCAAATTCTACGTAGTAAAAAATTGCTACTGGTAGCAAATTTAATGCTGTCCAATCATTGTTTTACGACTTTTCATAAAAATAACTCCTTCATACTTTCTATATTGATTCTTGTCTTTCTCCACATTGTAAACGTTTCTATGTGGAACTTATATAGGAAGTATTTATTTTGTGTAGACATACAACCACTCGCCTTCACAGAAGAATCAGATGCAATGAATATTTATAGCGTGTGAGCGGGATTGCGGATCAATAGCTCAGCATAGAAGGTAGTTCTCAATTCGACATGTATATTATATATATATATATATATATATATATTTTATGTTTGTTCGCCGATTACTCTGCCATTTATGAACAGATTTAGATGATTCTTTTTTAGTAGGAAAGTAGATAGTCCCGGATTGTTACCATGATCAGGACTTGAGGGAGGAGGACAGGATTGGAGGGAGGAGCGTTGTCAAAAAAAGAGACACTAAAAGGCTCGAAAAAAAAAAATCTGCGAAAAAAAACCGGCTTCAATAACCACCAACTAAAAACTGTAAAATAATATTATTAACACTTTATACACTTCAAATAATATTTTATAACAATACACTCGAAAAAAGGTTTTACCGAAGTCGGCGCCTAATCCCTGTTGAATAATTGAATGTTGTAGTAAATTACAACATAGTATTGTGCGCCGACTTCGGTAACACCTTTTCTCGAGTGTTTTGTTATAAAATGTTATTTGAGGTGTATAAAGTGTTAAAAATATTATTTTACAGTTTTTAGTTGGTGGTTATTGAAGGCGGTTTTTTTTCGCAGAATTTTTTTTTTAAGTATAAAGTTGTAAAATAATGATTGGTCAGCATTAAATTTGCTACCAGTAGAAATTTTTTATTACGTAGAATTTGCAACTTTCATTGTAAGTCCACCATTTAATAAATCGGCCTTTGCTCTGCAGTGGGACATTATGTAGGCTGATACTTTACTAGTAAGAATCAAAATAATTATTTGTCTGTCTAAATGCTGCATAACTACATCTTCACTTAAATTTATATTTAATCATAAAATACCATAATAAAAACAGATGAACGATTCTGTAATAAACTTAATAAATGCCATAAACTAATAAAACCATAAGAAAGTTCAGCCAGTATCAGTTGAGAAGTAAATTAAACATAACAGGTTACTTACTTCATTTTTTTTGAATATGGCCTCAATGGGACCGGACCTGATGTGAATGCATCTTCAACCACTTCTGAGAAGCTCAATGCTGGTCTTTGATTTCTAATGCACAATTCATTAGAGCACTGCACAAGCATGTGCATGCAGTGTGTACATATGGCTCCCATGAATAATGTTCCAAAAACACCTGCATAATGGACATAAATTTAGCACATAATGTACCTCCACTACATAATATTATGATCTATTTTATTTAGGTTTCCAAATAAGTCAAATTATATATATAATATAATATCATGATATTTCAACAAGGATTTTCTAAGCAACAATATGTAAAAAAAACCACTCATTTTATTTTCGTGTTCCTTCTGTTGTTGGTAACTCACCAAGTAAAAGACCAGCATTTTTAAAAGCATCGGGCATAGCCAGTATACCAGTCCCAATGTTCCCTTTCAGGAGGTGGATAAGCGTGTCAAAATTTGAAGTGGGATGTTCCAATATCCTCTCCGATGCAGGATGGTAGTCACCTTTAGTTTTCTCATCTTTATGCACTGTAGGGTCTGGAATAAGCTCAACCGTTTGGACATCACTGTTATCGATGGGAGTACTAGGTCCTGTTAAGAGTGGCTGCTTTTCGTCGTTCATTTTATATCTTATTTGGTTTCTTATTCGTAATTATTTTATTAAATCCATTTAATTTTCCGTGCGTACGCTCACTACAAGCAAGCAACCATCGATTGTCAAATCAGTGTTGCCAGATCTGTTATGGTATTCTCCCCAAATGTCCTTCGAAATCCCCCCAAAATGTTAGTGATTTTTCAGAAAAAAACCTCACCAATAGAAAAAGTATTTATTAACGCAAACGCAACTAAATAAACTCTTAAATTAATTCGGCAATAGCTTCCATGACTGGATCAGCATCTCCACTTGCGTCGTCAGCAGTTCCATACATACTTTCCGAGTTAAATCTCTTGAGCATCTTTGGAGTTGCTTTAAGGTGACGGGTAGGGCACATTAGCGACGCCAAATGATTTTAATTGTTAGCTACTAAACCGGATCTATTTTAAACAATTTCGGGATTACAACCTCGCGGCAAACACTTATATTATTTATTAAATAACCATGAAAATAATTTGGGTCCAACGCGTACGCGAAAAACGGGAACAACATTTGTGCATGGTTATTTAATAAATAGTATAAGTGTTTTCCGAGAGGTGGTTGTAACCCCGAAATTGTTTAAAATATCCGGTTAAGTAGCTAAGAATTAAAATCTCTTGGCGTCACTAGTGTGCCCTACCATCACCTTAAAATTAACACAACCTAACCACATTGTATATCTTACTCTCAAAATAGACTCGGCCGTGTTGATAGCTAGATAGGCTGTTTCTAAGTTTGTCTTTTATAATCGCAACTTGCGAGAAGGCTCTTTCCACTACGGCGCGGCGTTAGAAAATAGCAACGACTAAATTGCTAAATGCTCATTTACTTACATGTCCGTAAGTTCTATCTCCGACTGCGTTTGTGCAAAAACAGTTTTCCAAAAAATCCTCCTATTTCCTCCAAGCCAATTTATTCCTCCCGCAGAACCCCCCAAAGGATTTGTCTCCTCAAAAAATCCCCCCAAGTTCTGAAAATACTCCCAAATTATGGGGTAATATACCCCCGTCTGGCATCACTGTCTGTCTGTCAAAGCAAGTCCACAGATAACTGAAGAATAATACATTTTTCAATGTGCATCTATCACAGATATATGATGAGCGAGGTGGTGTAATCACAACCATAAACTAATGTTTATGGTTTTTTCCCATAATCTGTAGTCTAGATCATAAAATAAAAAAAACATAATGTCACGTTGTTGACATTATCACATACATTGTCAATTTGACACCCAGCTGAGAAAGAAAATCAGGAGAAAATTTGATTGATTTTTCTATTTATTTTTGGTTGCTATCGATCGAGCTATGGGGAACGCTGGAAGCAATCAAACCAAAGAATGGCATCGAGAAGCTGTAACAAAAGCACCAGACGTTGGTCCCTCATCCCCAGTGAAGGAAGGTGAAGCGTTTACCTTTGACAAGAAACCTGACGACAACCGCGGAGGTCGGGATGACGACAATAACATCGAGGACGGCGCTCCTTATTATACAAAAGCAGTCCCTGAAAGTGACGTCGAGTATAATGTGCCCCGTGAACGTTCGAACACTCTTACCGATAGCAGCAAAGTTGTCGACGACCTTAAAGTATTACCTACTGTTTTTAAATGGGAAGGAGGAGGTAAACAGGTAAAAAATACATGCCTATTACTAATGTATCTCTTACAGACGTATTTGAATTTACATCACCTTGCAGCCTGGCATAGTCACACTCTCTATTAAAAATTTTATTTTTTAGGTTTACATCAGTGGAACATTTACCGATTGGAAAACTATTCCAATGGTAAAGTCGCATGGAGATTTTGTGACTATCATTGACCTTCCAGAGGGCGAGCATCAATACAAATACTTTGTGGATGGTGAATGGCGTCATGACCCCACAGTGGTATGCAAGTCAATTTAATTTGAATGATGGATATAAAAAACTATTCTGATCATTAAAATGAAGTCTTTCAATTTAAGTCTAGAGTAATATGTATATGAGTTGAATTGAAATTGGATTAACTCAATTCACATAATTTTCTGGGATGACATTTTATTGCACCAGATCAACATTTCGCTTTGATGTAATAAGATTTTTGCAGGCCTAAGATTAAGTTGGCTGAATTTACTCAATTAACATGACAATCTTATCTTGCATCCAGGATATGATTTGATTATACTCTTGATAAGTTTTATATTTTTTCAGAAAGTTATTGATAATGGAATGGGATCCAAGAACAACTTGGTGACAGTGAAGATGTCAGACTTTGAAGTATTCCAAGCCCTTGCCAAGGACAGTGAAGGAGTTCATAGTAGTGCGCAGACGGAGTACTCCCAGGTAAGAAGTATTATCTTTCTGTACTAATTCTGTATTTTAAAATTAACATTTTGTATTATACAGGGTCATTTGGAAACCATGAACAACCAACCTCTTCCATACTTTAGATTTTAGTGTTCAAATGTAAATGTTTTTCCATACAAACTTTAAACAGACAATTTAATATGGGGACATTAGTATTTAGGTACTGATTCATAAACATTGAAAAATTTATTACTATTTTATATGAGTAAGAGAAAGTATTTCTAAGAAAAATATTTGTTTTTAAATTACAGGAAATACCACAAGCAAAACCTTGGGAAAAAGTGTCTGGACCACCTATTTTGCCACCACATCTTTTACAAGTTATACTGAATAAGGATACACCACTATCTGTGAGTAAAAAGTATACTGCGTCAAGAAAGTCGTGTCAACGGATTTTTGAGGAACTAACATAGTTCCCATGTTGGGGCTACCATACCTTATGAAGTAAGCGGTAGTGAGGCCATCAATTATTTTCATGACTTAATGACTGAGTATATTACTGTTTCACTTTATTGCAATTTGAACATACACACTTGGTGAGAAATATGTCAACAGAATATTTGGAGTAGGTATGTAACTACTCATACTAACATGTTAAGGGGCTTATTTCATATTTTCTATTACACTTAGGCATGGTTTACTTTATTTGTAAAAAGTATTTGTGGTGACATCATCCAACCTTCCCAGCCACTTATCTAGCTTTAACCAGTTTATTTTTGCATTAAGGGGAAATTTACACATAATTCTTCTACTGGAGGATTTAGTAAAATTTTAAGGTACTAATCAAATGAATGTAAAAACACAATTAAAAATCCTTTTGGAGTCCGGTCCACGAAAGAAGTCCCGCGGGAAAACACGGAACTAAAATTAGAGATTCCTTGTGTCTATGAGCGTAAAGCTCAATTTGAATGTAGAAACCGATTCAAATGCGATGTTCACGGGACTGCTTTCGTAGCTATTTTCTCTTCCTGTTACAACTTCTATGCAGGTCAGATGCGAAGTTATGGCCAAAAGCTAGTAAAAAATATCTTGGCATTGAGTTTTGTAAACAATTTTGGGATGGGGGTAACAAATAAATCCAGGGACTTGGGAATAAGTATTGGTCTTCTATCTCACTCTCGCACGTAATTCTAATTCAAACATTGACCTCTTATACATTCCTTACCAGTTACCATGCATCTTCTGATCACCAATCACACACATTTTCATACATTAAAAGTTGTTGTACCTTTTTGTTGTCAATATTTTATTATGCGCTGTTATTATGCATGCAAATATAATAGACTGGAAATATTATTTTTATACACTATTTGTTGGTCTAGTGGTTTAAGTACCGGGCCGTGATCTCAGGGTCCTGGGTTCGAGCGAAAAGTATGTTTCGAATTTTTCGGACATAGCTCGGGTTTGTGATCACCAATCCGCATTTGGCAAGCGTGGTAATTAAGCCTAATCCCATCATAGTAGCGATAACTTGATTTCTATGATGGAGGCCTATGCCCTGTAGTGGGACAGTTTATAGGCTGATAAAAAAAATTATAATTAGCATGGCTATTACAAACAGGTTAAAATAGTTATTTTCCAACAACTGGGTGTCAATATGTGTATGAGTAGGTACTCAATTTATTTAGTACCTATTATCAATAAGTTTTTTACTACATGGTGTTTATTGTTCTTATTTCAGTGTGAGCCAACACTATTGCCGGAGCCCAACCACGTAATGTTAAATCATCTTTATGCATTATCAATTAAAGATGGAGTTATGGTGCTATCGGCGACACATCGTTATAGAAAGAAGTATGTCACTACTCTTCTGTACAAACCAATTTAAACATATGTTATAGATTAGGTAGTTTTAAAAATAAATTATGTACTTTAAATTCTAATATTACGATGTCTTTGATGCTTCCTAGATTAACAATTATAAATAGTTGTAAGTCTTGTCAAAAAATGCAATAAACTGATGATGATGGAGAAGATATAAAGGGCAGTAAACAATAACCACAGTATATCCAGTACCTAGTTGATCTACCTATATAGAATGTGTGCTGGCAGTTTGAATGAGTGTGTATTGCCATGCACATATGTGCGTGGCAATACACAGTCCACTTAAACTCGCCGAGTGGCCATAGTTTAAACTCCACTACAGTTAGTAGTAGTGTAGTAGGTATACTACTGTGCAATAACATGACTAATGGACCAATGAGACTGGGTTCTGTAGCTCAACGGGGTTCTTTACAGGTTTCTTCGCGTCCGTTCCTCTGCTTACTAAATACTGAATTACTAGATCATATTCTAATAAATCAATAATTCCAAAGTGCGACCAAAATAATTGTTCAACAATTGCGCTTAAATCTGTTTTCACTCAAGATTCACCAAATACCACTGCGTCAATATAGGTACTAGTCTGCGGCATAGGTGTAGCTTGAAGAGGGGGATTTTCACCCGACCGGGAAAAGAACCCGGGACCTTCCATGCTTGAGCACTACACCATAGCTCGTCATTATAAAGATGTTATTGGCCACTAAATTAATTGTGTAGTGAATTCCACGTACCCAATAGTGTTAAGAGAGTAGGAACTTAAGTATCTCATTAAAAGTAAATGCAAAAATATTATTTGGTTCGATTACAGACAGCACAGCTACGGAACCCTGTCATATTGTGAGTGAACTGCCCTATATTTCCCTCTCTTCCTTATCACAAGAAAAAGCTCGTGAAGGATGGTGTAGAAAGATGTCAAGATTATTTGTTAACTGTCTAAAGCCTTTTCTTCAGTGTGAATTTCAAACGCTAGATCATATCTTGGCAGAGTTAGTGCTTTTGTAGGTACCTTGTGACAAGTGCATAGGAATGAGCTACGTTTCTGATTTCCCCGTGCGTATACGATCCGACTTGTCTTCGGCAAAGAGCAAACCCATTTACCTTCATACTTACCAAAAAGTGCCTGATGTACCAATGTACTAATGTGTATTCGAGTATTTATTTGCATACTAGTTAGTAACAAATTACGGTGTATAAGCAAATTACGGTACGTTCATCAGATAGGATTTTTTTAATTTAAAAATAACTGTCAACATCGAATACAAGTTCATTATTAGATTTTAATGATAAATAAAAGCTGCATAGCAAGTAAATGTTATGGTAAACTTGTAATTAGCCGTATAAATCTCTTATTTAACTAATAATAAAATAATTTTTGACTATACCTTGACGTAGAGAGGAAAAAATCCTATGTCCACCCATTGATCTTGTTTTGTCAGAGACCCTATTTCATAAGGTCTGTCGTTGGAAGAAAAAAAAATCAGAAATCATCAGGGACAAATAGTAACTGATACCATTTGATAAAGAACTACATACCTACTACCATACATACTGTAAAAGCCCGAATTACGGTAAATCTTAGATTTTCCGTAAAACCTAAGAATAACCATTCGATAACCAGAAAATCGAATCGCAAACCTTTTTGGTTATTCAGCAGTCTAGAATATATTGGTAAATCTTAGGTTTTACTCGAAAATCTTAAGATTTATCGTAGTTCGAGTTTTACAGTAACATATGTTACCGGCATTATGTATAATCCGACATTGTGTTGTATGCGCTTCGCCGGGAATTTCCTTGGCACGCTGACGGGTCACCAGTTCTTCCTTGGCTGGTCTGCGGTGCGTCCCTCAGCCAGTGGGATGCGGTAATGACTGGCAACCCCCGCCTTTTCGCTCACTGACCGTGGGGCCTATTACTTTCCTCGCCTTGCTGCCAGCAGGGTGCTGGTCTGTGGGGAGTCATGCAGGAGCCCTTGCCCGCGACGCCCGCATCGCAATACAGGGGCTTTGCAATAATATTCATGTTTCATACATTGCCTAAACGCCCCCCACGCATTCTATGTATTGCCTTGGCATGGTATATAATGCCTAGGTTTAATTATGTACATTGCCGGTAACATATTACATACCATCTAGTCTAATAGACCACCAAAAATAATAGAATAGAAAAAGTAATCTTTATTGCTAAAACTGTGTAAGTACGGACAGCCACACATCAATGTGTATACAAATCTGTCAAATTTTTTCAATCGATTCTTACCTTTATGCTTAACACGTTGGGTTCACTATCTATTGAGGAAATTTTGGCAGATTATGGTAACCTGATGTGTGCCTGACTGTACAATATTTATGATGGTAAGATTATGTATGTATGCACATGGTATCATTTGTTCTTTGTTGTCTAGACTTACCCAAGTGGTTATAGCGTGTTACCTACTTACCTACCTATTAGCAGCATTGGCGCGTGGTTCATGGTATTTAAACTAATTCAACATGAACAAAATTCCTTTGAAAATAATTGCATAGAATATAATTTATTACCTACATTCTGCAAGCTTAATATTAAATAGCGATAATTACTGAAGGGTGGTAAGTTACTAATTTAAATACGAGTAATTTAGTAATAAGTATTATTTTGTTGTAAGTGTATTGTTTTGTTGTGAGGGTAGGTTTACAATGTTATGTGTTCTAAAAAATATAGTTTTGGATATAAATATGATTGACCTATCTTAAAAGGTAAAATAAATGCAAATTAAACAAGATTTAGTGCTCTTATTTATACTTTCATGTTTCCCTGTGTTTCTGCCCAGATCAGCTACAGACCAGTTACATGCAAAAACTTTATAGGTACATACTTAATGTATTTTTTAATACACAATAACGCACATATTTTTGTATCGGAAACGAGAAATAAAAAAAGCATGCATAATATTTCGTTTTTATTAAATATATTAGCTATTTATCTAATTTGTAACAAAAATGCATAGAATCTAACAACTTAAATCACCATTACAATGTTGCTTGCAAGCATTTTTACTCAGTCCAACGTTTCGTACTCTAGCCAAACGTAAGTATGTCGAGATTTATGATACCAAGGCAGAGGTTTGTAATGTCCAGGCTCCACACGTAAGGCGATCTAACTAGCGACTCCAATCGATTTAAATTGATAGCAACTGAACCGGATATGCTTTTAACAATTTCGAAGTTCGAGCGTCTCGGAAAGAATATATTGAAACCGTTTTCCCCCCGTAGGGCAGAAAACGATTATTTAGGTTTCAGCCGAAGCTTGACCCACATTGAGATAACGCTGCATAACATCGTGCCTATGTTCCTTGTAGTACCATTGTAATCCACTAGGTGGCGCCAGTATCGGCCGCCATCTTGTTGTAACGCGGCTCAGCGCCGGCAAGCATCCGTCACTTCAGTTCCTTTCAATTTATAAAGCCGGCAAGGACTTAAATTGTGTGGGTCAAGCTTCGGCTGAAACCTAAATAATCGTTTTCTGCCCTACGGGGGGAAAACGGTTTCATTTAGGTGTTCGAGCCTTCGCTTGACCCACATTGAGATGTGTTTACATTCTGACGGCGCTGATTGCGTACTGTGTAAGATATAATAGTAATAAAATATTTTACTTTAATAATCAGTGTATTTATTTCCACAAATCAAAAACAAAGAATATGTTATATAAAAACTTCTTTAAGCGATTGTTTAGTCTCAAACCACTCAATAATTAACAATGTTGTTTAAAATTGGATTAGATAGGTTCGAAATTCTCTAACATTGGATTTGAATCATTGGTCGTAATGGTAGGATTAATTTCCCTAAAGTAATGATTAAATACTGTATTTTTACATTTCCAATTTCCTCGCTTAAGAACCTCGTCAACGGTTTCGTGTTTGCTGTGAAGGATGTCCGAAGCAACTGCGGCGCGAAAACTCCCAGCTGAGCTGCTGATTCCCGCATCATTCAATAAAGTACGAATCCATCCCGCTATGACTGTGCGTGAAGCACCTTTTGTCTTGCCCCTCGTCGTAATGAAGAGGGAGTAGAGGCCCTTTTTGCTACTTCTTCTTTGGTTAGAGACATTGATTAACTTGCGAATCCACGATACCAGGTCTAATCTGTAATTAGGGTTTTGTTTCAGTTTCCAACCCGATTGCTGGTGGTCGTTGGAATCTGTCTTTGAGCCGTATTTTGGCCATAAGATAATTTCTGACCCCAAATCGATAAGAGCACAGCTGCCAATTTCAAATAAGGTTAGGTCATGGACTCTCCTACCTGATGCTAGGAGGAGGAGGACAGCAACATGACGTGATACTTCGAATAAATTGTCTTCGTTAATGGAGTATTGGGTTAAGTAAGCAATTATTTTGTCTATGCTCCATATTGGCGGTCTCTTTACAAATGTTCGCTTTGTTTGTATGCCTTTAAGTATGTGTCTAATGAGCGGATGACTATTCAGTGAGTCTGCTTGCGTGGGGCTTGCAAAAGTTACAACAACTGATTTATGTAGTAATATAGTGTTGGGTGCTAGTTTGACCTCATTGTGCAAATGGCACAAATATTGTGCTAGTTGAGTTGGTGAGGGGTTGCGATGAGCACAGTTATTCTTTTCGCACCATTGCAGCCATCGCTGCCATGCAGGCTTGTAAGTTTTTTGACTAGAAATCCGCCATGACGATTCTAGTAGTTTTATATTAGTTTGGGACCATCCTTCGATTAGATTGGACCACTCCGTATTCGCCAAACCTGCAATTGCAAGGTCTCTAATGCCGGAGGTGGCTTGTTCGTTCGTAGATCTATTAGATGTCTCTCCAGTTCCCGTATCACTAATGGAGGTCGTTCTGATCTCTGTTTTAGTTGACTCAACCAAAAGGTTTTTTCCCAATTGGGTGCTACTAGGAGGTAGGATCCTGTGCATTTGTCCAGGTGATGGAGAATGCGGGGAATCAGACCTGGGGGTGGAAAGGCGTAGCCTAGTTTGAAGTTCCAATACCTGCTGAATGCATCGGTAAATAGCGCTTGTTGGTCCTGAGCGTCTTCGGATACATAAGCTGTTAGGATCGCAGATTCTTTTGTTGCAAATAAGTCCACTTGCGGTGTTCCGAAAGTTTCGAATATAATCTGGATTATGTCTTCGCTTAAATGCCATTCGGGGAGTCGATTGAATCGAGAGAGGGAGTCTGCGATGCCATTGTAGCGACCTGGTAGGTATCGCGCTGTAAGCTGAATGTGGAGTTTTTCTAACAGGTTGAATATTTTGAATGTCATCTCCAGTAATTTCGTAGATTTGGTTCCCCCTTGTCTGGTGATATAAGCCACTACTGTTTTGTTGTCTGTTTGCAGCATGATAGACGTTCCGGTTAACTCTGTCCCCTTGGTACTCAGGACTTCGTGTAAGGCCCATAGCTCTTTTTGATTGCTGTGCCAGGTCTGTTGGGTTTGATTCCATCGCCCACTCAGATGTTGGGAATTGACCGTAGCTCCCCAGCCTTGTCCCGCTGCATCTGTTACTATGAAGACATTTGGATTCTTCTGAAATATTAGAGACGCATCTTCCGCATGTTTTAGCCACCATTGCAGTTCTTCGATCACATCCATGGGCAGTGGGTGTTTTTGGTATGGACGCTTTTGTGGCAGTCGGTTGGCTTTTATTTGAATTCGCCTTGAGTGTAGCCTGCCCAGCGGGACTGCAAAGGTTGCAAAGTTTAATACTCCCAGTAGAACCTTGGCACCTTTCCAGCTCCAGCAACCCCGATGCAGCATATTTCTGACCAATTTGTTTATCAGAGATATTTTGTTCGCTGGTAGCACTTTTATATTTTCTTTTGTGTCCCAATGGATTCCTAAAAAGTCTATTCTTTGGCTTGGTGTGGTTCTCGACTTCTTGAAGTTGATGCACCATCCCAGGTGCTGTAGCAGATTTATTAGAAATTCGGCGTGGTGTTGTAGAGTTTGAGGGTCTTCGTGTGCTACTAGGAAGTCGTCGAGGTAAACGACTATTCTCAATCCTTGTTCCCTGCAATAATTTGCCAGCCAATTAGTTATTTTTGCAAATGCATTAGGGGCTGTGGCCAACCCGAACGGGAGGCAGGTCATTTGATAGTAGACACTATCGTATATGAGCATAAGACATCTTTGGTGTGATTCAGTTATTGGAACGTGAAAGTAGGCCTGCGAGAGATCTATTTTTATCATAAAATCATTAGGTTTGAGAAATGAAGGCACTTTGAATAAATTTAATAGACGAAATTTGTGAGGATTTACATATTGATTGAGTCGTTTTAAATTAAATATTGCTCTATGAGAACCATCGCTTTTAGATCTCGTGAACATTTGTGATATAAAACCCCTTTCTGCATTTTTCTTCACTAATACGCCTGAATTTTTCATTTCCTCTATGCATTTGTTCATAGATGGGGAAGATTTCGTTTCATAGAGCTTAGAATTTTGTGTTGATAATTCCACCATTGGTGGCTTTTTACAAAACGGTATTCTATAACCTGACAGAATGGAAACAATTGGTTTAGGTGCCCCTATGTCAAGCCATTTATCTATCTTCTCTCTTACCTGTCCAGCACGAAAGTCATGCTCTGTTTTGTCCTTTCGGGTGATTTGGTCGCTGGTTTCTTTTGGTACTGGCGGACGTGTCCGGTCTTTTAAAGTTGGGCCGTGAGGCTTGAAATTGAGCTTGAGGTCTATCCCGTTGCTGGGTTTTAAAGGGTAGTCTTTTAGTTGGGATGTTTGTTTTTTGCTTATAAGCTTGAGGCGCTCGTTGTTTAGTGGTTGATTTCCTGTTATTTTCAAGAAAAAACTTATTGGTGCCACTGTGCTCTTTGATGAGACCCGATAGCTCCGACTCTGAAAATAGGTGGGTTGTAGATGGCGGAATATTGTGGAGCATTTCGTTTAAGTATTTATTTCGGGCTTTGTAAACGCCTCTTCGATGTTGAATAGTTTCTGTGCGTCTTCCACAGACATATTGCAACAGAGCATCGGAAGTTTTGCGAAAAGTTGATTCAGGAGCCAAGAATTCTTTTCCTATGAACGATTTTGTTTCCGACGGGCTATTGTTGTAAATATCCTGAAAATGTTGCCTCTGTTTCAACAGGCCGTGCGTGATTGCGCCGAGAGTGAGATCCATCTTTTCTAAAGTTGCTAACTGTTGCCATTGTGGAGTTACACTGGCCAGTAAACTATTAACCTTCAGACTAGAGAACACAGGATAGGCTTGGAATTGTTTCTGAACATCTGAAAATCGAATATTGGACCATCCTTGTGTATCTAATCTTTGGCACTGCTGGCCTTGTTTTGCCATTTCAGGGGATGTAGTTGCAACTTTAGGTTCTGTCTCTGTAGTGCATGGGTTGAAGTTAAAAAGTTCTTCTTGACTAGTCGTTTGAGGTTCCTCTATCTGGAATGAGGGAGCTTGCCAGGCAGGTGGTTCCTCCGTTTGAAATGAGGGAGCTTGCCATGTAGGTGGATCGTTACTTTCCATGTGACCTGGGAAATGAGTTACGTTCACTACACGACGTTGCATCGTTGTCGAAACAACGTATTAACTCGACCGTTGGTATGGCGAATCGAAGTCTGCACTCCAGGTCAGATGATATTGACTCGCCGAAGAGCTGAGAGAAAGTGTAGCTCTTAACATCCCAAGATTTCCAGTCTTGTGGAAATACCTCGTCCAACAGCTTCACCAGCCTATTATAGGGCTCTAAGTCCTCATTGGGTGGGATCCATTGAATGAGTTCTTCATAAGGTAACTCCATTTTGAGTCTGAAAGTAAATTAAGATAGTTCTCAATACTCCATTAAGGACGACTTATTCAGCCGACAGGCGGCTGCTTTTGCCGACAGGCGGCTGCTTTAGCCGACAAGCGGCTGGTTACGCCGACAGGCGGCTGGTAACGCCGACAGGCGGCTGGTTACGCCGACAGGCGGCTGGTTATACCGACAGGCGGCAGTTCAGCCGGCATGCGGCTATCTCGGCCGACGGACGGCTGCTTAGCCGACGCGCGGCTGTCTCAGCCTACAGGCGGCTGTCTCAGCCTACAGACGGCTGTTTCGTCAAGAGACGATTCTTTGTCCGATCAACGACTGACAATTTCGACGATGGTCTGTTCTGCCTTAGCTAAATGAGTGCCTTCTTAATAATCGGACAACTCACCGCTTGGCTTATTCGCTTAGTTAGCTAATTTTAATTCAGCCGTCCTGGGAGCGGGCTGTGGCAAGTTGGTATCAGTTGAGCAGTAGTGCTCAATAGGTAGGTACTAACCTTAAACGTTTCCAAATTTATTGGTTTTGAAACTTAAAATTCCAAATATGTTGCGCACGGAACGATGAACACTTTGCACGATGTTTGAAAGCGTACTGAAGTGACGGATGCTTGCCGGCGCTGAGCCGCGTTACAACAAGATGGCGGCCGATACTGGCGCCACCTAGTGGATTACAATGGTACTACAAGGAACATAGGCACGATGTTATGCAGCGTTATCTCAATGTGGGTCAAGCGAAGGCTCGAACACCTAAATATAACTATTTATTTAATACTTATAATTGACTTTTTGATCTGTTTTTGCACTCGAAATTTTTGGCGGTACCTAATTCATATTTCGAGTAGGAAGCAGACCAAAAAGTTAATTATAAGTATTGAATAAATAGTATAAGTTGTTTTCGAGATGCTCGAACTTCGAAATTGTTAAAAAGATTTCCGGTTTAGATGCTTACAATTAAAATCAAATGGTGTCGCTAGTGTGCCCTACCCGTCACCTTAAATAAATGTAGGTACATACATTTATATATCTACATTTATTAAACTACTAGCTTTTGCCCGCGACTTCGTCTGCGTTCACACAATATCTTTATAAATTATAGCCTATGTGTTATTCTGATCTATAAGCTACATTCCTGTAAAGTTTCATTAAAATCCGTTTAGTAGTTTTTGCGTGAAAGAGGAACAAACATCCATCCAAACAAACTTTCGCCTTTATAATATTAGTAAGGAAGTAAGGATGGATCTCTGTGATGGATTTGGATCACTAGATTTCACCACCGCACTCTACACCGTAAACTAGGATTCCACCCGTACTATCTAGATAGGTGAAGGTCCACCACCCTGCGCTTTACGCGATATTTTCTGCCCTGCACCTTCTCATTGTGGAATCAACTTCGGACTGTGGAACCGGTACGATATTGAAATCTTCAAGAAACGAGTCTTTACCTTCTTAAAAGGCTGGCGACGACGCATCTTCAGTTCTTTTTGATGTGACTTTGTGTGTGATAGGCGGCGATCACTGACCACCAGGTGATTCGCTTGCTCGTTTGCTTACCTTTTAAAAAAAAAGAGTCCAAAACAATAAAATAATACTATGTATCAACTAAATATGCATAATAGGATACTCCCCGACTCTAGGACCCTACAATATTAAACAAAAATATTCGAATTTACATTACATTACAGGCTTCATACGTTAGGGAGTTGCCACACTGGCGGATTGCGAGCATTTTCAAAGCGGAGCGACAATGCAGGGAACACGCCGCGTGTGCGCGGCGATAACGGATGCGGGACGAATTCGCCGCGGAGATAAGTCTGAACGCCATTGTTTTTTGTGGCGGCCACGCGAAAACACGCCGGCGAATACGTTCCGCATCCGCGGGCGTGGACGCTGCGCAGCCGCGAATTTGTCGCTGCATGGCCGCTACGTTTTGACAAAAGCCTGCAATGCGCGCTAGTGTGGCATCTCCCTTATCTTGTTTGCAGTGCAAACTTTATCTATCACAAATCTCTCTTCATCTATCACACATTTTTGAACTAAATACTTTGGTTTAGGTAACGGATGTTAACCATGAGATAATTAAAATCAAACATTATGTACAGTCAGCATAAAAATTATCTTAGCGTTCAAACTTACCAAAAATTTCTGGAGCCCAACTCTCGGGATGTGATTAAGATATCGAATGAGAGGTAGGTACATACATATACTCGTCCATAAAAATGTCGATTTCGATACATCACGTCCCGAGATTTGAGCTCCTGATCATTAAAAGAAAAATTTACAATTTTAGCACAATACCTTTAGTTAAAATACTTTAATACACTATTTAGATGAAATTACATTCCTGACAAATTAATAAAATACCTAAATATGAATATGTAAGTCCTCACATTCTTAAATAATTGAATTATGGACATATTATCAAATTTATACAATTTATACTGTTTCTCCCTTACAGATCCCGATATAAGAAAAGTTCCGGAACTAAACTAGTTCCAGTCCTTTTTAACATTGTCCACCTCATTAAAAATCTAAAGTTATTACCGTACTAAAGCTAATGTCATACCGTTCCAATACGCAATGTTAAAAGGAGCTGGCACGAATTTTATTCCGGGACTAATTAGTCCATGGTTAAGGGTGGAAAAAGAGACTGGGCCCTGGAACTAGTAAGCATGTTTTACTCAAAGGAATCATTCCATTTATTATTAAAAAGAAATAAAACTGCATTCAACGTTTTTTTTAAGTTTGCTTGTATCGTCCGGGAATTGAATCGGAAAAAAATAAAAATAAATAAATCGGCTATTTAATTCCACTAATCGATAGAGAATCGATTGCCGTGTGGTCCCCGGCAGAGTAGAATAGGCCACCCTCACTCTTACCGAGGTGTAGTAAAAGGCGACTAAGGTAAACCTGCTGGCATGATCATCAGCACCCGGAGAAGGAAAACTCTGCATTCATAACAAATCCCTCGCCAACCCGTCTGTGCTCCAGCAGTGGGGACTTAAATGGGCTGACGATATAGAGCATAATATTTTTACTTCAAGAAACCTTAGGTCTTTCACTGGTATTTTGTGTAAGATGTAGAAGATTAGTTCGCGATTTGTAATAATAATTAAGGGGGATTGGGGTTTACTAAAAGATTTCCATAAAATCTTATATCAAGGCTCTTCAAAAGCAGTGCAAAAATGAAAAGTACCCAAGTTAATAGGAGATGTAGCGGATAAACCTAAAGAGGCACTTCAGTTGGTGCGACGAATGGGCAAGACGGGTCAATGCCGTAACCGTGTCATTGAATGCTACGTTCTACTTTCTTGTTGCATAGCTAAGTCATATAGACGCGTTGTCAATTGCATCATCGTGTGTAGATGTCACAGGAAATTCTCTTGGCGAGTCTACTACATTTTTAAGACAATAAGTGACGACGAACTAAAAGTCCCTATTATCACACCGGAATTGCCGAGTACCCTATCGTACTTAGTCAAGTGGCACCTACCGCGTAAATCTTTAGCGGATGCTTTTTATGCATCATATCGTATTTTGATAAGGGGAGCTAACAATGGAAATCAAATATTAAAACGTGACATGTGCGAGTCCGACTCGCGCACAAAGGGTTCCGTACCAAATAGCGATTTTATAAGAGAGCTCCCCCTTAAAAATGTTTTATAAAAGAGAAAATACAACTGCCATTATTGATAGCCAGCGTTTGCTCTATGCTTAAATGTATTTATTTTATCTTTAGTATTTGTTGATATACCAGCAACAAAAATAGATAATTTGTGAAAATTTCAACTATTTAGCTATCGCGGTTCTTGAGGTACAGCCTGGTGACAGACAGACGGTCCCGTTTTTACCGTTTGGGTATGGGACCCTAAAAATGTATTAATAAAATCAATAAACCGTAAAAAAAAGATATCACCAAGATATAATAATATCATCATTATTATTGATAATATTGATGATAAGCCATCAAACGTTTTAGCAGGCTATAGCTATTTTAGTGTTTTAATTTACAAATTTTGAAATAATACCTATGTAGGTACTGAATATTTCTTCAATACCATGAGTGTAATGGGGTAACCGGTTAAATCTCTTTGTAGAGGAATCCTTCACGACTTCAATAAGTATTTTATTAGCCATAGATCCCGTATAATTTCAACCTTTGTGTAAAACTTAAGCCATTTTTTTCTTATTTTTCAGATGTTACTTTTAAAAGAGGTGCGCTGTCTTTATCATGTTTGTTGGGTTGGACATTATTAACTGGGTTCTTAAAATACATCGCTACAGCTACACTGACTAGACAAATCGATATAATGGTATACCACGTTATAAGAATATTAAATAATATATAACAGACTACAGCTGTTATAATAAGTTCTAAAGCACTGGCATACGTTTTTAAAATGGAATTGAGATTTTTCAAAAAGAAACTAGTGACTATGCCAACTACAGCACTATTAACTGTAATAAGAATGACAAATACATCCCAAAGAGACTGAAAATCGTCAAATATCGTCAGTTCACCTACTGATATACCTTTTATCATTAAAATTATAAAATTACATATTACTGAATCCAAATACATAAAAACATTTTGTAAAAATATATCTACATTTGAACCTTTTGTTTTTAACAAATATTCGTTATATGTGCCTGCTAAACAAGAACAAAAGTTTTGGAAATTAATTGATAAAAAGTATACATTAAATAATTGTGACCAAATACTTATGTCATCCCTCGCCTGTATTGATGCAGCATCAAAGTTCTTTATCATGCAGCCTGCTGTCAGTATGCCTAGGGAGATCCACTGTATGGATGTAAGTGTCTTCTTGAAGAGGAACTGAAATGAGAGAAAATTAATGAGCATTATACTAGTACCAGACAGTGCATTTAGTTCAGTACTTTTCGAAGTTCAGTCTACTAGTATCAGACATTGCATTAAGTTCAGTAATTTTAGTTAAGTTCAGTATTTGTACTAGTACCAGACAGTGCATTGAGTACTAAATGCACTTCATATTTAAAAGCATGCTTGGTGTATTACTAAAATACTCCTATGCAGATTGGCAACAAATTATAATGGAACAAAATTCATAACACATTAAGTTTCAATTGTTTTGTTATGTGTAAGTATTTTAAAAGAGCATAGTGTGTTATCAAATTAATTAGCTGATCAATGGTAGACTGGATAAGTCAATGACAATCAATAGTTTTTACCAGAACTATCAATCGATCATTGATCATCAGTAAAATGGGTTAATTATAGTCGACCAATTAAACCTACCAGTCGAACAATAGGGTATTAGACTAATTGATTTTAAAAAAATATATATATATTTTATCAAAATATAGGTAAAAATATGTACCAATAGCAAAAACTCTCAATTAAAAACATAACGTCTAGCCAGTTTTATGGTCATTCAAAGATTTATGGGCAAGTCCATTTTAAAAGTATGAAATAATTAAAAAATAGTTGTACCATTAAGTAACCCATACAATTTGCACCAACTATTAGATAGAATAGAACCATTGACATAAACGAAACATTTGATATGCTACCATACAAAATTCAAATGAAATGCATACAAAATACTTAGAATAGCCATTTGTATGGAGCGTTTTGGGTTTGCCCAAAATAATGTGATTTGAAAGTTGTGATTTCTCAGGTAGTTTAAATGAGAATCAAGTAATTCTTTACACAATGTCTCTATCATTGACAAGTCTTTTGATTACAAAAATAAAAAAAAATAGTCAAATACCATATTATAATCAACATATTATAAATTAATTGTATTGACCATCGATACGTGTCGCACGAAAATATGTGACATATGTCACCATTCGACCACGCGAGAATCCAAAGCAAAAACTTTTTCATACGATATCCGCATGTTTGTGATATATGTAGTAGATGATAAAGTCACGAGCCGAGGAATACGGATTGATTATTTTTTTGTCATTTGTGGAATCAAAAGACCTCTCAAAGATATAAAAACATCGTGAAGAATTACTTGATTCTCTATTTAAAACTACCTGAGATATCACAACTTAAAAACACATTTATAGCGGAGACAGCGCCCCTATCGCGCCCTAGCGCAATGCCTTGCTGCGGTTAGGTACCGCTAGCACTTAGTTTCTGCCACGTTAGTTCAGTAAACGCCCGAAGGGCAATACTGGTTGATTGGTACGGGAGTCCTCTACCCCCACACTAACTCACCTCCGCGACTAACCAACCCGCGTCCATGTTAAGTTGTTGCTCCGATATAAAATAATTATATCTTGTGTTATTGAGACCAATATACGAAGATATATCTCCATAAAGTGTTTGGTATCCTACCCCAACCAACCCTCAACGTACTAACACTACCCACTCAAAAGGTAGCCACGCTATACAGTGATCGCCCAACGTGTTGTTAGTGAGTGAGTGGGGTACGCGAAGTTCATGCCGCCATTTGCGGTTGGAAAACCGAATTATTAGGAAAAATGCAAGAAACCAGGAGCGAAGTTCGTTGCCGAGGGAGGCAAACCTCAATGAAACTATATTCCGGCCGAATATTAAACGCGAGGAGTTGGTCAATGAAGACGCGCGACTGAAAACAGCAACCGAAGGTGGCGACGGGAAGCAGCGCGGCGCGTCCATCTTGAGACTCAGGAGCATTCGCCGCACTGATGGGACCGTTGCAGCACTCACAAGCAGAATTTTGTCCAAATTCTATACAGAAGTAACGATCATATACACCAGTAAGTGCATCAGGTACAAACGGAGCCGTCGCTTACTATGTAGAGTACGAGCTGTCCGACAGACAGGGCGACGCCACGGTTGGTGCTAATCTTCATTAATGTAGTGCAAGGTTAGGGTCGCGAACGGTCTGTCGAGAATTTTATCGATGGCAGTCGAAATTTTAAACTGCCCGCCAACGTTTCCGACGAAAACGCACTGAAAGGAATTTCCTTATTATTATCACATTCCGCCGCCAAACTTGGTGGCAAGTTATAAAACAATATACGAAAACATGGAGCGAAGCAATAGATCGCCTGAGGAGCGCATTTGGGGAACGAAGAGCACCGTTTCAAATATATAAAGAATATATAGTATCGCAGCAAGAAAGTTAAAACACAGAGTTATTGTCGCACAAGTACGCGCTTTTATTTGCTAAATTACCAGAAAACGGACATCTCACAGAAGGTACAATTGGATATGCACGTTTTTGGGTGTTAGGAAGCTCCGTATTAAGAAAAAGAATAGAAAGGGACACACTTGTCTTGTTTGAAGATCTTCTAAGGAAGGCTCTCGAAGCATAGAAGATGCGAAGCAGGAGCGCTTGCAGTCACCGGGTGCACCGTCGCGTGGGCCATTCTACGCCGCAGTTTTCGTGGGTCGTCCGCAGTACACCGCCGGGACCAGTCTGCCGCGCCACCGCCGATGCGGGTATCGCAGCCGCCAAGGTTCGTCTGCCCTGGGGACGCCGTCGGGTGGGCCATTGCCGCCACCGCCGCCACCAGTCGCGTACGTCGCAGTCATAGGACCGCCGCGCCGAGATCGCGTGTGCGCCGCCGAGGTGGGTCGCGGCATGCGCCACCGCAGCATCAGGATCCCTGAAAACAGACCAAAAAGAAAAGTAAAAATTTGTATTTTATGGCGTGGTGAAATAGGACTAAAAGAGCAAGATGTCTAAATTGTAAGTAGTTATAAGGACAATAAGTTTTATGCGTGTGAGACAACCAATGTTAATATCCGGGGGAGTCAACTGTATGTAACAAAATAGGGGTTCACGAATGGTATCAGAGACCAATATTAATATCGAAATATTAGGTGGGAAAGTTATTGCATTAGTGGATTCAGCGCTAAAGGCGTGTAGCTAGCCAATCAATGTATTATTTTTAATAAAAAGTGTCAATGTTGATAAGCAAAATAGAGATGTGAGCTTGCTAGATGGTTTATCTAGAAAAATGGAGGCTTTTAAGTTGACCTCAGTGAATGTGAAAAGTTACATAAAATAATGAAAACTGAATTATGTTTTCCATATTGCTTGTAACAAATCAATCTTTATTAGGGAAGATTATTTTTTGAACAAAGCCAAATAGTTTTTGAGTTGGTAGAGCATTATGGAACTTTCGGACAGCGAAGCACCGGGAAGTACAGGTTGTTTTATGAGGATTTAGAACAAGGTTATAATGAGGTACAGTCAAACACCAAAAAACTGTGATAATGATAAGTATGTCACTTAATATTTAATAAACTCTTTCAGTGATGTGTTTCCGAGAGACTGGTGAAGCCACGCAGTATGCAGAGCCATTCACTGATACCGGCCGAAACACGCGACAGTTGCTGTTCGCAGTACCGCATTGACACCAGCGCGCGCAGAGGTTATGCAGCGGCGAGGTAGAGAAGATGCTGGTTAGGAATATCATTGAGGAGTGTGAGTCCGCAGGTCAGCCACCAGCACTATTAGTGCCTAAGCGTGATGGAAGTTTTCGTTTTGCGCGATGTACCGTAAGTTGACAGTATTACTAAAACAGATACTTATCCAATGCCGAGATTGATGATATGTTACAAAGGACAAAAAAGGGTTGTGTTATGAGTACTTTAGCTAAAATCTGGGTACTGGCAAGTTGCCGTTAACCGTGATAAAGATAAGAAATGCCTCTCGATCACCGTCAGGACTTATCGCTTCAAACGCATGCCATTTGGGTTAAGAATGACCAGCTACAATTTCAGCGTTTAATTGATACGTCGTTTGCTCATGCCCGAAGTTGCAGAATATTACTATTTTAGCTTTTTTGAATGACTTTGCATAATAGCGGCTGAATGGAATGCCACATAAAGGATTTGCACGCTGTATTTGAAAGACTGCCGAATTTAAAATTAAGGGTGAATAGGATAAGGTGTTTTTGCACGAGACACTGTCAAAAGTATTAGTCACGTTGATATCTAAAGAGGTATACACATGATGAAGAAAAAGTGAAAAGCGGATTAGATATGAAGAAGCCGTCATCACCTTAAACATCTAAGACCTTCTTACAGACTGCTTATTGGTTTAGGAAGTTTTTTTCTACCTGGATTTTCTAAAATTTCAGAACCACTGTCAAGGTGACTAGGAAAAACATGTAGGCCATGGAGATGGGAGGACAGAGCAAGATCAAGCCTTCGAGGAGATAAAAAGGTTGCTGACGTCACCACCCACCTCATCAACCTGACTACACCAAACCGTTTGTGCTCAGAACTGATGCCAGTAACTACGCTCGGGGTGCAGTACTTCTACAAGGAGAAGGTAAGATGAAAGCCTATTGAAATTGGCGAGCCGGATTGCTCAATCAAGCAGAAAGAAATTATTCAACAACCAGAGAGGGGAAGCCTTAGCCATAGTATGCTGCTGTGAGACACGTTTTCGTTCTATATTGATGGTCATAGGGTTGTCGTAGGTTACGACACCAAAAACAAAGGCCGTGAAGTGGCTAATGACTGTAAAATCACCATCAGGAGATGGTAAGATGGGCACTGAAAATTACAAGCATTTGATTTGCATTATGAGTATACACAAGGGAAGAGTAAATATAATAGCAGATACCCGAGCCGTCCCAACTGGCGTGCGAAAACTCGCAGATGCAGGCTGGGATATGTTCAGTAACGATTGACTTACATGTAAACCCGACTGCGAAGAGACCTCCGAGTTAAGATCAGGTCAGCTTGCAGACCTGAACTTGCTAAGATAATTAGGAACCTTGGAAAGTGAAGAGGAAATTGATGTTCATCGTTGACGGAAGAGGTTATATATGGAGCAAGGATTGTGCTCGATCGCTATAATCCGGATGAGGATACACGAAGAACCGCAATTAGTTATACCGGTGGATCAAAGAGAAAGAGTATTAAAAGAATGCCTGACTCTCCTCTGGCAGGTCACCAAGGGACCGAGAGGGACATATCAAAGAGTTGCCTCAAAAGTTTTATTTTCAGGAATGGTCGTGCCATTGTCGGTATGTCAGAAGTTGTACATCGTGTCAGCGCTACAAGGCTGCCAACGACAAGCACCAGGTTGTTGCAGGACGCCGATCCTGAATCAGAGAAATGAGGTTATTGCTATAGATTATTCGGGACCCTTACCTCCAGGGGATAAGGATGAAAAAATGGATTTTATTGGTCGAGGACACCGCAACTAGATGGGTCGGGTATATCCGCTTCTTCAGAAGCGACAGCTGAGGCGTTGCCGCGCGTACAATCATAGAGGAATAGTTTCTACGTTTTGTCTACCGCGTCGCATTATTTCACGATAATGGTGTTACAATTTAGTCCAGCTGTATGCAAAAGTGTCTGTTAGGTTAGAGGTGACAGCAAGAATGTTACCGCTGTATCTCCTGAGGGGGGAAACCTGCGAGAAAGAAAGAATAGAGATTAAAGTACAGTATCACAATTAGTAGCGTAAAAACATTAATCTTGGCCTATTATACTTACCGTCTATACGTTTTTCGTTAACATTTGCACGCCTGTCAATACAGGAGTTCGCAGGTACTTGCTGTTTGGGCCCAGGAGAGCTGAGATCGACTTTAGAAGTAAGAATGTCCCGTTTGGGTTGGAGAAAGAAAATTCGTTCCACAGATAACACCATACTAAACAAAGTTTTCTCAATACGCTAGCTGCAGTTCGCGAGAAGGTCCCCCTAAAGCAGCAGGATAAACTGTTGGGATAGCACGCACTAGCCTAAATCCTCTCTCTATATCTTCCTGTCATTGGTCATTATCTTGGGAATTTCGTTGCTTCAAATAAAATGTAATTATTTACATATTTATTAATCTTATTATTTACGTATGTAAATTCCAACTTAAACAAATAAAAAATAAGTTTGTACTACAGCCACACATTAATGTATACAAAACTGTCAAATTTCTTCAGCTGATTCTCACCTTTATGTCAAACTAACTCGGGTAGTCCAATATCAAATTAGGAATTATAGAGATTCTAGTAACCTGATGTGTGGCCTATCCTTATTTTTATATACAAGCATAGGTCCTGTTTTATTATAATTGTCTCGTTCATAAAATTTCAGTGAGACATTCAGCAAACAGACCTTCATCAATGCATCAGGAAACAACACCACAGATCACACTGAGGGTTAACATTAAAAAAAATCCATGCACATCTGGACGGGCCGCAGTGTGCTGCGCCGAAAAGCATGAATCGCCTTTTACATGCCTTGTAGGCATATTATACATATTTAAGGACTATCGCACAGTATGCCTGGGGCGCAGCGCATCGTATTTTTGCGGGGCGGATTTTAAAAGTGCTATAGGATGCAGATTTCTGCTAGAGTTTGAGCCACCAAAAGAGTAAACAACATGGCGGATATCACCTGAAAACCATACAAAAAAAAACATGTTTTTAGTGATATAGGTCGAGTATGAAAATATTGTCACGGGAGCACGAGAAATGGGCTCATGAGCCCAATTCACGGGAGTGCGATAAAATGTCCGTATTTTTTGTAATTTCAGTTCCAATGTCGTACGAAAAATGTCACCAAAATCACAAAAGTAAAAAAACTCTAGAAGCCCAATCTCGGGACGTGCGATAAAAAGGTCGTATTTTCTTGTAATGTACACTTGTCCAAATGTCGTACGAAAATGTCACCAAAAATGTCACAAAAGATAAAAAAACTATATTTTGTGCCCATGCGACAAGTAAAAGTCACTTCCAAGAGAATGTGACCCATATGCATTTCCGTAATACGTTCCATTTGTTGATTGACAACAAATATACATCGAGAAATCTTAATGTTAATTGTTTAAGTAGTTGAGTTCAACATTTTCTAGCCTTTTTATATCAACAGTCAATGTTATGTTGGTAGAAACATATAATTATCATAATTGCTTTTAAAATACGATAAACAAAGACGCAAAACGAAATTTTGATTTTATTAAATTACTAATTCCGTTACACGGACCGAAAGCCAAAAGATTTCGTTTCAGTCTGTGCAAAAAGACGCGTTAAAATGAAAAAAATTAAATAAAGAATTTTCTTTACCACTGATTTTATTACTGAGAGAAAAGGCTTAATGACGAATAATACAGATAAGTAACAAAAATAGTGCCAATAATATTTATATTTCTTTAAATTCTAGTAATAAGCAAAATTTAGCATTCAAGATAGTAATTTGTAATTATAATGTAAAGTACGATTGATTAAACATTGCTATGCCCTTACAGGGCGCTACATTGTATTAATAACATCTTATGTACGTACATTTATTATTAAGCTACTTTGTACCCAATGTAGCACGATATAAATATGTATATTGATTAATTGATTGAATATTTAAAGGTATGTAGGTAATACTGGTGAAAATTTGTACAAAATTAAAGAAATATAAGAAATCTCAGCTAAACAATCGATTACACAGAGAATCAAGTCATCTTCTTAGCTTGTGCAGTAAATTTTAAACTTGTTATGTGATTTGAACAACAACGTCAATAAACAACAAAACGCGAAAAACGACTCAAACGTCACGTTGAATTGGAGAAATATCACCAAAATCACCGTGATACTTTATATCGTATGGTCAAGACCATACGATACGTGTCGCACGAAAATATGAGAAATATGTCACCATTCGACATCGTGAGAATAAGCAAAACGTTTTCATACGATATCCGCCATGTTTTGTTGATATATGTCGTATGATGATAAAGTCACGAGCCCGAGAATTGGGCTCCTATTCTCGTGCCCATAGCGACAATAAAAGTCACTTCCATAGAGAATGTGGCCCATATCATTTCCGCTAATACGTTCCATTTTGTTGATTGACACAAATTTACAATCGAGAAATCTTAATGTTTATTGTTTAAGTATTAATTCAACATTTTCTAGCCTTTTATTATATCAACAGTCAATTTTATGTTTGTATAACATCATAATTATCATAACTGCTTTAAAATACCGACCGAAAGCCAAAAGATTTGTTTTCAGTAAAAGACGCGGTAAAAGAAAAAAATGGAATAAAGAATTTTCTTTACACTGATTTTATTACTGAGATCAAAAGGCTTAATGACGAATATTTTAAGGTATGTAGGTAATACTGGTGAAAATTTGTTCCAATGAAAGAAAATATAAGAAAATTTAAAATTCTCAGCTAAACAATCGTTCACACAGAGAATCAATCATCTTCTTAGGTTGTGCAGTTAATTTAAACTTGTTATGTGATTTGAACAACCAAACGTGAATAAACAACAAAACGCGAAACGACTCAAACGTCACGCTGAATTGGAGAAATATCACCAAAATCACCGTGATACTTCATATCGTATGGTCAAGACCATACGATACGTGTCGCACGAAAATATGTGACATATGTCACCATTCGACATCGCGAGAATAAGCAAAAACGTTTTCATACGATATCCGCCATGTTTTGTTGATATATGTCGTATGATGATAAATGTCACGAGCCCGAGAATACGGTATTTGACTATTTTTTTTTCATTTGTGTAATCAAAAGACCTCTCAATGATAGAAACATCGTTGAAAGAATTACTTGATTCTCATTTAAACTACCTGAGATATCACAACTTAAAAATCACATTATTTTGGGCAAACCCAAAACGCTCCATACAAATGGCTACAGAGATGTGACGTCACACGACAGTATTTTGTATGCATTTCATTTGAATTTTGTATGGTAGCTTTATCAAATGTTTCGTTTATGTCAATGGTTCCATTATAATAGTTGGTGTAAATTATATGGGTTATTCAATGGTAAAATTATTTTTAAAAAATTTCATACTTTTAAAATGGACTTGCCCATGAATCTTTGAATGACCATAAAACCGGCTAGACGTTATATTTTTAATTGAGAATTTTTGCTATTCGCACATATTTACCTATATTTTGATAAAATATTTATATTTTGTTAAATCTCGAGCTTAGTCAAATACCCTATTGGGCTCCTGGTTTTCAGGTGATATCCGCCATGTTTTCAAAATATCACGAGCACGAGAATTGGGAAAGTGTGGTACCTATCGAGTGACATTTTGTTTTAGTATGCTTTATTCAAAATCTGTCCCAGCCTGTCACACTGTGCTATGAAACATTTTGCGCTGCGATGCATTCCGCCCCGGCATGCTCCGGCTAATGAGTGAGTACGCAGTAAGTACGCGAGGAAATTGGGGAGTGAGCTCGCGCCACGGTATGGGCTCCGTCATGTTCCTTTCGTTCGCTTTTAAATGATAAAAGTCCTGATTTTAGGCGAAAAATCAAACATGACAGTTCATAGACAAAAAGACAGATTATATAGTACAAACTATAGACAAGACAATTTTACAAGGAGCGACAAGGACCATAAGGCGTTTGGCGAAAATCGGAACTAAAGTCCGCACCACGAAAGAAGTCCCGCGGATGAACTTAGGGCCGGTTTTTTGATCCGTAGTTAACTGAACCAATGGTTAAAAATAATAACTAGGTAATTGTTAAATATATGCAAAATAAGTTTTTATGCGTTAGTAAGTTGTTATGCGTGATAAGAGAGATAAATGAGATTTTTCTGATCGTCGTTCGCAAGTAAAAACTGCACAACAACCATTTTGACGAGTTCCGCTCAGCGACAGATACTAATACGAAATCAAAGAATAAATATTTCGAAATGGCTTACACGACCAAATCCAACGTGATTGGTTGTGTACTTTGGCAGAGGGGAAATCGTCCACATGCCATGTTCCGTGTTAAATTGTCTAAGGACTGAACTGAAATTTGACATTATTTGTGTTTGTGTGGTTAAGGTCATAAAGCTCATATTTTAATGTTGATGGTGACTCAAGCGCAGTTTTCACAGGAAAGAAAGAAGCATGACGCGGACTCTTATGCTATTTTCCTAAGAAGCTATCTATATTGTACTCTGTATCAAGAAAAGAAGGTAATACTCATGAAGTTATAATATTAGGCCTTATTATAATTTCATGGTTATACTCAATTTTTAACCTTGCTCTGTATATACCACGCCCACGACTATAGACCACCGCCAAAATGTCACACAGTCACAAAGAAAACACTCGTGAAAATTCTCGAGGTTTAAAACGACAAGTTCCTTTGATTTTTCTTTGAGATTTCTTGACAGTTTCCTTGAACCCCATATTGGTTAAAATCAAAGGAACTTGTACACTATAGCTTACGACGTAAGCGGCAGTGGCGCCATAATTTATTCTCACCACTTGTTTACAGCTGATACAAGCTATTATGTCAATGTCAAATGTCTGTCATGCCATTCATTATTCTCATTTCTCAGCTCTGTCAATGTCAAATTGTTTTTGTTGTGTGTGGCTCTGTTTCGTCATTTTTATATCAATTATTAAAAATTTGAAGATTTCATTTCAACAATTTCATTGAAGTATTCTAATTTCTTACTGCCCAACTCGCTCTCTACAGATTCAAGGTATTTGAAACAGTTATTCTTCTAGCCTAACCCAAAGCAGCACTGTTTAACTTTTGCTTCAGGGAAGGACGTGAATTTTACATATTTTTAGGAGAAATATGTTTAGTAGTGTTTTCGACTTAGTTTCAGTACGAGAATATTACAGAGACCTGAAGAGATGACTCTCGAAGAGGATGACAGCACCTGGTAAGTAAAAAAACTGACCTATTACTACGTATTGTATTTGAATAAGTATGTCTGCCGAACTAGAAAATTAATCTTTGAATAGGACATTTAAAACGTTTCGTATCATGCATCCAACTTTCTACAAATAAAAATATTAAGATGTCATTAACTTTTTGAGTTCTCATTCTTCTAAAATAACTAGTATTAATCTGTCTCAATTAATCTAAGAACTCAAAATAATTATCACCAGCCATAGCAGCCAGCTTACCATCGAATCGCGATTATTGTCTCGCGCAAAATATGTCAGCATGGATTCTCTTGGTGACTAAGGTGGTTCCCACATATCAAGTGAGAGTTGTTATTTTTCAGTTGAATTATACGTGTAATATGTGATTTATTGTGTGTACCACTAAGAATATTTACATATTGTATTCCATATCCAGATAGTTTAAATTCATTTGATTAAGTTTAAAAATCAAACAAATAAAAAGCTGATTAGATTTCTACAGAAAATATTCTGGATCCTTCAAAATATTCATTAGTTTTAAAAAGAGTGTCTCACTTTTAATGTCAAAATAGAACTGCATCATTCATCTTCAGATACTGAATGAACTATAGAATTTCCTTTAATTCAATAGAATGGAATGTTATTGTGATAACACACGGAATGGAAACATGGCCACTTACAATCATCTTTAGCAAATTTAAAACTTTTGTAGCCACTTTTTTTAAATCCTGCTAGAGAGGATTGCGCCAAGAATGGGGTGCGTAAAAAAAGCTCGAAAATAATTTATTGTCTTAATTTTGTTACAATCGATATAAAACTGGTGACATCGCCACTGATTCGTGTAAGGGCTCTTCAGGTCCCATTTTTTGATTGTCAAATAAAAGTTAAACCAATAAAATATTTCTTGGAGAATTAAAGTTGCCATATGTTACACTTTAGGTGCTGCTACACTATAACTGCTAACCAACAATAGAAAAATCAGGCCTACATTTATTAATTCCTTAATATCTATTATTTTCAGGTTGATTGAACTAGAATCAGCTCTTCTGGATGGTTGTTCAGCTCAACAAATTAACATACTAACAAAAGGCAAGAAAATTCCTGAAAGCCTGCGACCCGATGTCTGGCTCCTCTGTTTGAACTGTCAAGATGCTGGTAATCAGCTGCTATTATTTGATGAAATATTTGATTTGGCAAATCAAAATGAGCTTAGAGATGATGTAAAGAAGTTTGTCAAAAGGCTTGGTAATGATGAAGACGACAAATTGTCTGTTGTATCGGACATTGAATCCATCATCACATTTTATTGTAAATCAAAATCTCTTGGTTACAGTTCAAGTAATGGTTGGATTGAAATTTTATTACCTTTATTAAGTTTGAAACTGCCGAGGTCAGATACATATAATTTATTTGAAAAGATTCTTAAACTTTACATTCCAAAAGGTTGTTCCAAAAATGGTGTACCATTCCATATTTTACGTTTAATATTACAGTACCATGATCCTGAACTGTGTTCATTTCTAGATACCAAACGAATAACTCCTGAGTTATACTGTTTGCCCTGGCTTAGATCACTTTTTGCTGGTACTTGCAATTTAGAAGTAGTTCTGTTTATGTGGGATTTATATTTCCAAAGATCTGATCCTTTCTTCATATTCTTTTTATGCCTTATAATGATTATAAATGCACGTGAGCAGTTATTACAAATGAAAAATGAAGATAAAGCTGATATCATTGCATCATTAAAAAATATGCCGGCTGACTTAGAAGCAAATGATGTTTCTGACTTTTGTTCTCTGGCACATTATTACTCTTTGAAAACTCCATTATCATTCCGGGATGATGTGTTAGATGTACTGTTTTCCGAAACTGGAGTAGAGATAAACTCTAAGCTATATTCCCAGGCATTGTGTCTACCCGTTGCTGTACATGAATTGATTGAAAGTGCAACTGTAGATGTATCTGATAGAGATAGTGTGAAATTTTTTCTAGTCGACTGTCGTCCAACTGATCAGTATAATTCTGGCCATTTATCAACTGCCTTCCATCTAGACTGTAATTTAATGTTACAAGAGCCTAATGCTTTCAACACGGCAGTGCAAGGGCTGTTGAATGCTCAGAGACAGGCATTAGCTGCAGGTTCTCTGGCTGCAGGTGAGCATCTCTGTTTTGTTGGTTCTGGTCGGACCGTGGAAGACAGCTATGCTCACATGGTTGTTGCATCTTTCTTGAAAAGAAACACTAAACATGTGTCTATGCTTGATGGCGGTTTCGTAGCTATTCACGATTATTTTGGTCCACATATGACCGATTGTTTGGAGGAGCACAATCCATCTACATGCTTAGTCTGCGCTCCTAATAATAATAATGAGAGTCTAGAGGTGCGCCAAACGAAAGTACGGGATAATATACCAGCTATACAACTTTTTGGAAAATTATCAACAGCAATGAAAGCTAAGAGTCAAGAAGTAAAGGGTAAACTTATTGAGTATATTGTAAACCCAAATTCTACTGTTAATAATGGCGAATGGCATGTCTCTGCTGGCGACAAAAAAGAACAGAGATATAGAAATGTCCCACCAGTATTTAGCATTAATGACGAAGACGACGATTCACGACCAGACGGCCGAAGGGATTACACTGACTCAGATTCACTTGAAGAAATTGTAGACATACATTCATATTTGAAGGAGCATAATGTGGTTGATAATTTTTCATGTCAAGAAGTGCTTGTTAATGGGTACATGCATGATTCTCACTTGATCATCACAGAAACACATTTGGTAGTATTGCGAGATATTTCCAATAAAAAGGGTACAGCTAAAGTCATGTCTAGAAGACCGTTATCTACAATTGTTAAAATCACAGCTAAAAAGAGGCACCCAGAATTGATAACATTTAAGTATGGCATTCCAGATGGTGATAATCTTTTAATTAAAGACATGGATCGCTTTCTTATCCCCAATGCGTCTGTGGCCACAAAAGTGGTGTCTAATCAGATTGTTCAGCAATTAGACAATAAGCTCCAATGAACATCTAGATTTCGTACGAAATGATGACAAATTATAGTAGTGGTGGCACTGAAAAATCCAGCCTCTCGGAAAGCACTTATACAATTTATTTAATACTTATACTTAACTTTTTGGTCTACTTTTGTACTCAACATTTTAATTACTGCCAAAAACGGCCACTTATGGCGTTAATCCAAATTTCGAGTGCATAAACTGATAAAAAAGTAGTGCACAATAATTAAATCAATAGTATAAATGTTTGCTTAGAGACTGGAGCTCTGAATTTGTATAAAATAGATGAGGTTTAGTAGCTAACAATTTAAACCGATTGGCGGCGCTAGCTAGTTAAGGGTACTCGTCGCCTTAATAGAGAGTACCGATTTACTATGTTGTTAAAACATTTTAATAATCATCGAAAAATATGTGTCGGTATAATAATATTATAGTGTGCGTTACTTTAACGTGTGCCAGAGTTAGTAAAAAACTTATTTTTATCTATTAATTAAATATTTTTCAAAATTTTCAAGTAGATTCTAAGAAAAGTACTTATGTTTGATTAAATTATTACGGCAAAATCTATTTACAAAAAAAGTGCAAACAATATAACGCACATTGTGATCTGCCCACCTCTACCAGAGGAAACTAAGTGCAGAGAGGTATAACACTCGTTAATATATTCTAAGGATATTCCATTGAATTTCTAAGATAACGTCTCAAGAAATTAGGTAAGTATTAAAAAATTGATAAATTATTTGAGTTCCTAGTATGGTGGTTTAACGGAAATAATAACAAAATCCAGCAAAAAATAATTTCGTAATCCGGAGTAGCTAACTATAGGTAGAGTCACATTATGTGGGCACATTTTGGAACACTCCTAGATTCTGGTAGATGGGTTTATGTAAACTAAAGCGCGCATAAATTAGGTACTATATAATATTTTATATAAAACTATAGTTAAGGTGACGGGTAGGGCACACTAGCGACGCCAATCGATTTTAATGTTAACTACGAAACCGGATCTATTTTAAACATTTTCGGGGTTACAATTTCTAGGCAAACACTTAAACTATTTATTAAATAACCATGCACAAATGTTGGGTCCGTTATTGCACGCGAAAAATTGATTCACGCCAAAAGCGGTAACTTTTGGCGGTAATCCAATATTCAAGTGCGAAAGCTAACTAAACAGTTAATTATAAGTATTAAATAAATAGTAAAGGTGTTTGCCGAGAGATTGTAATACCGAAATTGATTAAAATAGATCCGGTTAAGTAGCTAAAAATTAAAATCGATTGGCGTCGCTAGTGTGCCCTACCCGTCACCTAAAGTACCTACATTAATAAGATTCGAAACACGATCCACCCGTATATAACAAATACTTACTTGAAATAATGTTTGTTCTTTCCATTTCAAGGTTCTAAATAATTAGTCAATAAAATTCTGTGTTATTTACTATTAATGAGATGTTTACATACTTAGGCATTATTATATCTTTAAGTTCAAAGAAAGGTTTTATTGTTGAGTTAAATAATACTAAAATATAGTTTCAAGGTAATGATGATGTGTGATTGCAAAGGAGGTTTTGCAATGGCTTAACTTTCGATGATAATCATTTTAGAAACACTATTTAAATAAAGAATATTCACCCTCAATTTTTAAAGATATTTACTAGCTAGAAAGAGCTACATTTAAAATTCATTACGTAATTTCAACCTCGGACTTCTTACTGAAGAATATGAACGTACATACATAAGAATGATATACCAATAGTTTGCACGCGAGTTGGCTTGTATCACATACATAAAGTACATATGTACCTTAAGTTATGTTATGAGCTGCGTGAGCTATACATACCGACTCGTCTCGTACTATTAGTGCAGTCAATTATAATACCGCAATGATACTTTATAAATATTATTCTAAGGTGAATATATCTAAATAAATTGCACAGTAGGTAGGTATTCGTCGCTTTTTTCCAAAGATTTAAAAATCTTTTGATGTAGGTATGTATAAAAATTGTTTATTTGAGTTTTCTTACTTAATTTGTCGCTTACAAGAATAATTTGTAAGTAGATGTAGAAAAATAATTTGTTATATAAATGTTCCTTATTATTTCCATAATTTATGTAAATAAGTATATAATTTAAATGTTGTTTCCAATACAGATATTTATAATTCAACCTGATGTCTTTAATTTATTCTCAAAAATATTCTAATATTAATGTATAGGCCAGGCTACTAATGCTCAAAAGACGCTGTGAACGGAAATTCTTGGAACACAATTTTTGGCTACGTGATTTAGTTTGAACTAGTTCGAAATATAATATCTGTGCTACAGCCGTCTACAAGTACAACCTTCACTTGCTTTGTCACAAGTTGAAAATGTGGTACGGGCTCCATGGCAGTCTTCTCAGGTGGATTTCCTCGTAACTATGTAAACTAAGTCAGCTGGTCGCACTTAAGGGATACAAATCTGTACCAATCACTGTTACATTGGGTGTACCTCATCTTGGACCATTGCTTTGTTAGTCTTTATTGATGATCTCGTCTCTCTCTCCATGGCCGTCTTGTATGCTGACGATTTAAAAATATTTAATGAAATCGCAATGTAAATTTTTGTCTGATCCTCCAGGATGACCTCAACGTAGTAAATAACTGGTGTCTACAAAATAAAATGTTCCTATACCCTAAAAATTGACAATTGTTATTTTTCGTCAAAAAGTCATTATAAATATTAATTGAGCGATGAGAATCTCCATCGGCCCTCAGCGATCGCAGATTTGAGAGTAAATTTTGGTGAGCAGTTGTCATTTAAAGAGCACTATGAGGGCATCACCGTGAAATGCCTTAAAACCTTAGACTTTATCGCCAGAAGCACTGTGCGCTTCAACGACCCTGACTGCTTAATTTACCTACTTCTTTAACAGTCTTATTCGAAGCCGCCTCGAATATGAATGTGTTGTATGGTCTCCTAACTGTTAATATCCACTCTAATAGGATCGAAAACATTCAAAAGAAATGTTTAAGGATTGCAGCATATCGTGCGTGTGTATCTAGGTCGCAAGCACGCCTCGTACTCAGACAGGTGTCGTCATTTCAATGTCACTTCCCTGGAAATGCACCGTAGGCAAATAGATCTCCTTAACTTGTACAAAATCATCCACTCGGAATTTGATGCCCCAAATTTACTTAAATTAATAAACTTCAACACTAAACTTCTTATGCAAAACAGGAAAAAACGTATCACTCTGTAGACATTGTGTTATAAGTGCTTTTATAAAGGACGTTGATTTAAAATTTTCACATTTCCGGAACGTATACCTAGTTTGAAAATGGGTAGGAATTAAAAAAAAATGTAGGTAGGTACAGTCAAAACTTGTAGCAATCGGCTTTAAGTAATTTTGTAAAAAGTTTATAGTGATAAGACGCGTAGTTTTCAAGATAAGTACCTACTTAAATGCGAAATACCTTCAACTCCTCCCACCCCTTTCGCACAAGGTCTAGGAGAGGGGTGGGGACTTTTGATATGTTCACCTCTAATAATACGTTTTTAACACTGCTATTGTGTGTCAAGTGCGTTGTCACTCTAAAAGCAATCGCGGGTTTTAAGACTATTAGGTTCAAGCAAGTTGTCGCTTGAACCTAATAGAGTCTTAAAACCCGCGATTGCTTTTAGAGTGATATCCACTGAATCCGTAGGTCGATAAAACGTAAAACATCGGCGTTTTATTGAGTGACTGTGACTTTGAATGGCTTCGACTGTTGACTAGGTACCTAATTATTCTCAATAAGTTACTTGACATTGGCGAATAAAGATTTTAAACTTTCGCATTGCATTATAGAAATAATTAATGTAGGTTTGGCGAATTATCTTCGTGTAGAGCCATAATAAAAAAAAATTACAAAGAATTACTAAGTATCTATACTATTTACATTTGACGAACCGTATGAAACAGTGGTAGTGAAACGGTGCCTTTGGTCCAAGGGTTGCAAGTTCGATCCCCGCACAATAGGTAGGTATCTACAAACATTAGTGTGCCTTAACATGTCTGTTTGTATTCGTCTGGGTGTTTTCTATGTATTATAAGTAAGTATGTATTTACAAAAGAAAATAATAATAAATTTAGTCAATATCACATACATAGTCCTGGTCCCAAACTAAGGTTTTCCCTCGTACTATGGAAACCAGGAACAACAAAGGTACCACAAACATCTGTTTCATCAACAAACAGTTGTGTTGGTGCGGGAATTCGAACCCGCGACCCTTACGTCTCAACCGGCGCACAAACCACTGCGCTAAACGGGTCGGGTAAAAGTATTAAAAGTTATATATTTGTAATCCCACTGTTGATTCCGATATGGACAGGACCTATCTCGGAGTTAGATCATTTACTTTCATCGAGTGCTTTCATCCTTATGTGGTAGAAATACCCCTTATCCGCACGAAGCGTTTTGCCTCCTACATTTATAATGCGGACGGCTAAGGAATGGAACTCTCTGCCGCGATCTGTTTTTCCTGACCACTATAATCTGGGCATCTTTAAGGCAAGAGTGAACAGGCATCTTTTAGGCAAACGCGTATCATCCTAGACCTCATCGTCGCTTTCCATCAGGTGCGATTGTGGTCAAGCGTTGGCTTATTGACCAAAAAAAAAAAAATTTAGATTAATGTAAATGTGATGTTGCGAAATATTTATTTATATTGCGAGTTAATCAGGCTACGCATACATGCGCGCTTACAGTAATGCCATCTGAGTATTATAGTATTACAGTGATGAAAGACAGATGTGTGGGAGAGACACGATACGATATAGGTAGATACTCCTAATAACTTTAGCCGAGGCCAATCACCGACACGATGCTTTGACCAAATAAAAGCAGCTACCCACATCCCTACCGAAGTTCTACGACTACAGAGATATAACTTTAGAATACGCATCGATATCAATTCGGTCGGCTTATTTTGTGCCCCCGGACTAATCCAAACAAAGATAGTTATTCCAAGGTCTTCCCTCTATATTCCTTCTTTGTCTGGTCTGTTAGCCCAGTATTTAAAATAGACGAAAACGGGGGATTAAAGAAAACGAATAAAAATCTCCTCCAAAAAAAGCACGAAACTTACCTTACTACCAACCTACTTCATTTATCTAACGCTGGGTAATACCTACATAGGGGAAAGATGTCTAAAATGATAAGGGAAAAAGCTTTCTGTATAAAATATGAGAGTAAAGAAGGTAAACATTAACATTCCATAAACATGCTAGTTTACCGCCCCTCGGGATCTTTCGGAAGTAGGTTATTAAAATCTGTCAAATTTAGGTACTCAACTGATACTGAATCAAGCGTGTTTGGCAATAAGGTTAGATTGATAAATTGATGTGTGGTGGTCCGTACATATGTCAAGTTTCTGGTAAATTATAGCTGTTACACATGCTCATTTTTAGCATATATTAAAATCGTGCCAAATATGAGTATGCTTCATGAATGAACTGTCCACATTTGCTATCAATAAGCATGCTACACGTGCCAAAGCACTCCGCCTTACTGCCCCTTCCACCCGCACTGCAGGTACTTACTTAACATGCTTAAATATCGATCGGCGCGAAATTTTGCTCAAACTAGCATGCTTATTAGTAGCACAAATGCTACTAGCTCAAAAGTAGCATGATTTAAGCACGAAAATAAGCACGTGTAAACAGTACCTTAACTTTATACCAAATTTCATGGGAATTGATAGGTATGGATTATAGGAATAGATAGGACGGATTACGTCATTCGGACTCGGGTTGAAAAAAAAATTGTTAACTTTGAAATGTTTTATAATAAGTTTATTAGCTATCAAGTCAGTAGATGTAGATCATATGTTACAAGATTATAAAGAGGTTCTATGATTGATGAAAAAGATCATATTTTAATTTACAACCTAGAGTGTAGCGATAAAATTAAAAATATAGCTTAAATTAAAACTACGAATAGGTTAATAATGATATGTATCGATTTATAATAGGCCAAGTTACCTATTACCTAGGAAGTGTTTCTTGATACTTTATAGTATCTGATGTTATTGATGAATTCATCATCATCACAATTAGCTTACTTAGATCTAAAATAATTATATCATTGGTTCAAAAATGTTCCTTTGTCCAATTATGGCAACTTCTTTAGAAGTTATTGTGACTTATGAGGAAACAGATGATAGTCCATACCCACATACCTACATACATACAGGTCAAAATAGTAACCCTCATTTTTGCTTCGCCGTAGTCGGGCAAAATTTGCAAAATATGTGACGTCACACTAGCACAAGGAGGAGTCTCAAAATAGTTATATTCTGTTTTTCCTAAGTGAACAATATTACCTACTTATTCGTTTTTGCTTCAAAGTGTCTAGTAGGTACATAAGTATTTTATAATCACTAGATAATATTATTTGGCTCCAAATGTCGTAACGTGAGTGTTATCTTATCAACAACAGCGGACACTCTTCATGTAAGTAGGTATATAGGTAGATTAATCTTGTCCCAGAAAACTGGTACATAACATCTTGAATAATTGGTAACTTCCTATATGTCGAAAACACCATGAATCGACCAGGTAAGCAGGCATTGCATAGGTAAATAGTCTACAGTAATTTGAACAGTTTAGATACTTATGATAATTATACAGGTGCCCCATTTTCAGTGGTACCTACAAAATGTTTTTAGATGCCTCATAATGAGGCTCATCTGGTACACTCCCAATTCTGTTCCGTGATATTTATGTAGGTTTGAAAAATTACGGTTAGACGAGATAAAAAAAAATGTTGCTTTTCCTTGAGCAAGAAATAATACAAAAACAAAATTGAACAAAAAGGATTACGTGACAAAAATTTTCGGACCACTGAAAATGGACCACCCTGAATAACAGGCATAATGTAGGTATAAGGATATTTACAATTCTGTATTTCAATACGTAACTACTTAGAATGGACAACATTTCATATTTTTAACATGTCCATATTGTTTTTTTATATGAAAATAGACATAAAATGAACAGACCCATATTTTTTCTTTTTTCAAAATTTGGCCATTTTCATGCATAAAATAATTATTGAAATTCTTTATATTCTAAATAGACGTAAGCGCCAAATGACGTCATCGGACGGCTGAATACAGCGATATTCCTTTGCTTATCATTGTTTTAATAAAAAAAAGGTACTACTGTCAAAGGTAAATAATACTAGTGTCAACATTGTCAACGTCACTCATACATTCAACGTTGACAAGTTGTCTTTTTTTTTGACAGTTACATGTCATGGGTTTGGCATTTCGTAAATTTAAAACTATAATGTGCTAAGCAAAGAAATATTTTACATTCTGCCGTCCGATGACGTCATCTTACGTTTTTTAGTTTTTAATTTTTTTCTCAGTAAATAAGCAATATAAAAAATGAATAAATATATTTTCGAGCAGCGGAAAAGTAAACAAAGAATTGGTATTTTTTGTTTCAGAGCTTAGCAATTTTGAAATGTTGTCCATTACGTGAGTATTGCGTGACAAAATTCCAATTTGCTTGGACTTTTAATTAGGTAGGTAACTTTATAACATTATCATCAATAACATTATTCGGTAGGTATGTATTTACCTACGTAGATATGTAGGAGTTATTTTTGCCTACGAAGGAAGACCTTCCCTTCTTATGTTTAGGTATTATGAGTCCCTTTTGCGGGAGCATTCAGGTAGACAAGACGTTGAAAACTGATACCGCGGGTAAAAATTGTGAGTAGCTAATCCATCGGGAGGCTAAGTAGGTAAGCTCTTTTTTTATGAAAAGTAGCTTTTTTATTTTCGCCTCATGTTTTCTTGTTCAGTACCATCATTAAAGCTTGCTCAGTGGCAAAATTTTGCTCAAGTTTTACAAATAGGTAGTTAGATAATCTGTGTCTAAACCATCAACAGTTGCTTCTCTTTCATCTATCTTATACGGTATTTGATTTGGTACAAAAATGGATTCTATTGCGATGGAGTTTTGTCACGTCATATTTTATTTAACAATAAATGTAACCATATTTACATAAGTACCTATCATTATGGCAGTCATGTATCACTTGGCCGGGAAACAATATTTTATCCAAGCAATATTTAAATAATTACTTGCCCGGTTGATACCTGGGTCCCTACCTATCCTAGCCGTGTAAGTTAGCTACCTAAATGGAGATAGATATTTCTAACTACAGCTTAGGAATTTTTGTAAGTAGTATCCTGACCTATACCACAGTAGATAATAAACGCAAGCAGTATGGACACTACGCAGCGGCGTAGCGTGGGTGTCGGCCGCCCGGGGCGGAAGACAATTTTGCCGCCCTCTTATTTAGATATTTCAATTTAATGTATACTATACATTACATAATATACATTTAAATAAAAAAGTTTATGTAAGTTTTACAATCATCTTTATTATAATTGATACATTTTTATAACAGGTACACTCAAGAACGCGTCAACCTATACACTTTGGACTTTGCACCATTCTTATTAACAAACGCATAAGATCGAAACTTGAACTGCGAGTGTATAGCTTGATGTGAGCTCGACTGTACAATACCTATCACCGCAGATTAGGTACAGCTGTCGATCGTCAGATTGACAAAATTAAATAATTGGAGAATTGAATATAAAACGCAAATATTTTTATAATAAAAAATTCGCAGTCGCTACAAAATATTATTCAAAGAAAGGGGATTCCCCGAATCCGTTACAGAATAAGTACAACCTGTGCGGATAAAGAATGGGATCCGAAATGGCGGCGAATCTATTCACTTCTCGCTCGCACACATTCTTTATCCGCACAGGGTGTAATGAAAAATTCCATGCTCTTTTCAATCGGTCCTTTGTAGTTGCGTTAAAAATATGAAATGGTTCAAATGTTTTTATTATTTATTGTGAAATTTTGCCGCCCCCTAAAATGTGCCGCCCGGGGCGGGCCGCCCCTGCCGCCCCCGCTACGCTACGCCACTGACACTACGAACAAACGCTCGATTACGCACAGTTTACACGGATTCTAAGGTCCCATCGGAGTACAATATCGTAGGAACTAAACTCAAGGTTGTCGGTTTTACTAGAGTGCCGCTTACTTTATTTTGGTAGAGAAAATAAGTAGATACTTTATTATGTATGTTATCATGGTTTCGGATTTTAATGTGATATGATTGAGGGGATTGGGGGGGGGGGGGGGGGGGCTGATGTGGAAGCGTTCTTTCTATTTTAGTCGAAATTTACTGTTGTCTGCTGTAATTTACGAGTTACGGTAATGAAATTGTGATAATTATTTAGGAATCATTTTGTGTACCTTTGTGTACGAATATTGTATGCTAATTTAACACGCACCAGATGATCCTTGTTGCACCTAGGACCTCGCGATCACGGCCCGGTGCTTAAACCAGTAGTCCCAAGGTAAAAATAATATTTTACAAAAATAAGAGGACAACTCTATACAGTAGGTAACTTTCTGTCCAAAATGGCGGAGTGTCGATACTCCTTTAGCGTATTTATCTACTCTGCCTATACTTAGAAGTAATTCAATGTACAAAAGGCGAAGTTGCTTACTTCGGCAGATAATACCATGGACTTATAATTTAGTCCATGATAATACTTACTAATTAGACAATACAGAGATTAGAATGGCCCCTGTATATGTAACGCGTATAATCATGGAGCATTCCAAACTTTTTGATAATTTTAGGTATTGATAGCCTGCATCAGTGACCAATACAGAACGTGAAGTGTCACTTTCTTCCTGTTCTCTTCAAACCCCTTTTCTCTAGCTCGCCCACCTTTGGCGAAGATTTTCCCTTTGACACAAATGATCTCCTGGAGTTCACTATTATATGTTCCTTTGCTATTTTCCTCCTTACAGAGACATGGACAGTTTAATCCATATTTATTTGGGTTCTAATGAAGGTTGGATTGCTTGTTCTACTTCTGACTTAGGGATCAGGATAGTTGCAGTATAGAGTCAAATGTCTAGGGATGACGACAAGGTCGGATATTGACAGTTTTTTTGAATAAACTGGGGAAATAAGAACTAGTTCTGTACAAAATTTCAGCTTTGAAAGCCTGCCTATCTAACTGATAGTCGAATTTAAAGTAATTATTATATCATTCAATAACGTCATGTAAGTACAATTTGTAGCTACTTTTGTTATCTAAATCTATCGAACAAAGTTTTCCCGCGATGCATGCGAAAAACTACCTAACCGGTAGCTAGCCGTGTATGGGGCCTTTTGCAAAGATCTATTTCATGTGATTTTGTGTGTTGAATAATAAAAGATTGGTATAATAAAATTAACAAACTGAGCAATACCCAATTACTGGACAGTTGGAACGTAGAGATATTGGAGCCTAAAGTCTGGTTTGGTTTGTTAAATAAGAGGTAAGTAGGTACTTTTAGCGGATGGCAAGAAAGTATTATTTAACCCTATACCTTATCTAATTTATCTAATTATTTTGTTAACTAAATACCATTTTTTTATTAATTTATCTTATTTCAAATTGGTACTTCCTATTATCTATCTAAGGTCCTCCCAAGGAGCAATGATATGTCGTTACTTTGGCGGTTTTTCAAAGGATCTAGGCACAATAATGGCAATAATTTTAAAAAGCTTTTGTAACTTATTATATTAATATTATTATTGCTTACCTAAATAGGAAGTATCGTACCTAAAGTCACATAGCTTTAGTCCTGGAGCTGACCTTGGCCAAAAATGTTAATGTGTCACGCCAGACCTCTTTCGAAAAATTTTTTTAAGACTTCTGTAGATGTCTCGCTGACCAAATAAATTGTTTCCAATTTTGAGAAAAAGTTCCCCAGACAGGGCCAGGCCCCCAGCCAGTCTTAAAAACTTTAGATATTTTGTTCTTTAAATCTATTAGGTAAGTACTCGTTTATATGGTGAGCAAAGTATTGCCGCTTTTTGTAGTTCTTGTATATAATTATTCTTCACAAAAAATCCTCTATTATACTGCCTGATCATACGGAAAAATGGAGGATTTTTTGCATGTCTGATCAGACAGAAAAATAGAGGACTTTTTTGTGATGAAGTATTTTGGATATAAGTCGACTTGTACCACTTTTCACAGGACGCACAGAATTAATCATCATACCAAGATAGTATGTAAAGCAACTAAACTTAAGAAGTAAAAACATTCAATCGGGAAGACGGGTTTAATTAAAATATTATCTACCTACATGGAATCTAGTAATTAACAAGTGCAACCCCGTGCCAGGCCGTTATTAACAAACCAACCGCAACTTGTAGTGTAGTTTGTCGGAGTAGCTTCACTGAAAATTTTATTCATCTAGGTACCTATGTTGGGGTAAGATCGCACGGCTTTTCGGTTAGTTGAAGAGATTTTAGCAAAACTTTTTTCAATATTTACCGATATGGCAAAATCAAATGTAATAAAGCTTTCGTTATTAAAAAAACATTTACTGTCAATCAGTATTTTTTAAGTTTCTTTAACTTAAGCCAACTTTGTTAAGATTAGGTTTGATAATCAAAATGTCAGGAGGCTGACTCTGATCTCTGGCGAAAACGCAGTCATACCTAAGATAGCGGGGTAACTTCGGGCTACTTTCTAAAAACGACACTACGGTGTAGTCCAGGGCAAGTTCGAATTTAATGATGAGACGAAAACAAAGTGTTTCAGTTTTATGCCCGTAATAGTAGTTTATGCGACTGTCACATAATTAGGGACATTAAAACACGAGCGATATTTTAATTGAAAAAAGGACCGTGGCTAGTTTTTAATAGTATTCGCGAGTGTTTTAATACCGAGTTATGTGCAGTCTCATACACTAGTTTATGTGTGTACGACTCATATATAAATATTCATGTTTTTCAAAGTAATAAATGATAGCGAAACCACAACACAGTTTGTACACACACCTGATAATCTTGTAGATTTTCCTGGCAAAAGACTATAATTTGTAACTCTTGATGCTTTTGCTAAAATATCTAGTGAAGTCAAATCCTGAAAATACTTTTATACAATTTTTTCACTTTTACGGCCGCACTCAGAGAGGGCATTTAAGCTAATATTCATTAACTTTAGTATCGGTAGTCTTTATGCGTATCAAAATAAGTGTCAATATTTTTTCTTAAGTAGCCAACTAAGTTAATCAACGACTCTGAGTGCGACTACCGACTGTTAATAAAAAAGATAAATCCTTTTCTATTATGTAATGGTTGACTGGTAGAGAATGCTGTAAGGAATTAAGTCCGCCAATTGTACTTTTTTTTACTTTGTGTAATAAAGAATAAATAAATAAATATGTAGGTAAGTTAAAAAACAAAATGGCGCGAAGTCGACTAATCGTGTTTGACTACAGATAACTAGGTATATTGTTGCGCGCGCATTGTAGGTGTTTTATGGGTCGTCAATTTCTAACTTTTTTGGCTGTATAAATGATGATAACTTTGTCATAATAATATATGTCATTTAGGAGGCTGTTGCATAAAGTGGCAGCTGTTGCATAAAGTGCAAAAAAAGATCATTATGTAACACCCTAATTTTTAAATTTTCTTCAAACTATCAATATTATGAAGCCTGTCAAAATGTGTTTAGGTACTTTTGATTTCTTAAATGGACTAAAAAATTATGCTGTCAGTCTAAAAACAATGTTGCGTTAGGGAGTAATGTCCCTTATCCGTTTTTCACCCGATCCGATCTTACCCTTCTATCGTTTAGCATCCATAATTTTCTGGTTCTTGAGTGGGACATGCCAAATTAAGAAAAACTTTAAACTTAGTTTCATTATTTCAACAAATAAAATAAAACTCTTTTTAAGTAGATAAAATGGGCTAAGGTAGTTTCCTTTCACGGCATAATATTTTTTACATACTGTATTTATATAGACATTGTAAAAATCATCCCATAGCATATTTTTATTTTATTATATAATTCCTGTAGTATATTTTAGCCAGTTTAAAAAACTGGGCGCAGTACCTACATATTACTTACCTACTATAAAACAAAGTAGGTTTCCTGGATTATTTAGGTACTCAAACTCGTATTATAGATAAGTCAAACAAGGTTCCAGCCTGAACACCAGCGCTGCAGCAGTTGCTTGCGGCAGTTGCAACATATGCCGAGGCTGAGCCTTGTTTGTTGGCCGCAACTTTTGCTCTGCACCGTTTTTACTTATTATTTGTTTTATGTTTTGTGATCAATAAATAGTTTCTTTCTTTTTAATTAGGTAAAATTATCCTATGAATCTACGACTTTTCATAAAGATTTGTAACTTAGAAAATAATTTTTACATTAGGTGGGTACTTATTAACAATATTTTTAAATCACAATGTTCCCTTTAATTAATCTAAGAACAAATTATATATTTATCTACACAAGCTTATGTACACTACAATAAACATTTTTCATAGTATTCTCTTAAGACATTACTGCCCTGTGCATTGCATGACAATATTATAGGTGAGCGTTAACATAATTATAATGATTAATAATATTTATCAAGGATTTATATATTAATATTTACAACGGATTCATTTTCCGAAGCTCAAGGCGCTTATAAAATAAACGATTAATTATCTTCTTTACCTATGAAATTGCCGTTTCGTATGATGATTTTCTTAGAAGTTGTAGTTTAATATTAATGCTACTACTCCATAATTAACTGTACTTTAAGGTGACGGACGTCGCTAGTGTAGTACTAAACCGGATCTATTTTAAACAATTCCGGGGTTACAACCTCTCGGCAAACACTTATACTATTTATTAAATAACCATGCAAAAATGTTGGATCCGTTATTGTACGCGAAAAATTTATTTACGCCAAAAGTGGCCGCTTTAGGCGTGAATCAATTTTTCGCGTACGCGTTGGACCCAACATTTTTGCATGGTTATTTAATAAATAGTACAAGTGTCTGCCGAGAGGTTTAAAACCCCCCGAAATTGTTTAAATCCGGTTTAGTAGCTAAAAATCAAAATCGATTGGCGTCACTAGTGTACCCTACCCGTCACCTTAATGGATAACGTTTAGGAACGCGTAGGTTTTTTACAAAAAATTATTGATAAAAACTTCAATTCGTAAAAAAGGGTAATTTTCAAGATTTTTTTGCATCACAAATACAATAATATCTGATCTCTTTTTAATATAAACCTTAAAATATAATCTTAAATCAAAATAAAATTATAGTTTGGTTACTTTTTGCTTATTAAAAGAGTTATACATTTTATAGATAAAAAAACGGCAATTTGATAGCTGAAAATCTATTATTATTTTTGTTGCAGGCACTGTACAAAATAAGTACGAGTAGGTACCTATATCTAGATCGCGCGCGAGTTGAGTGCAGAGCTGGCCATGTCTTAAGTAGGTACGTATAGGCATGGGCGTAGCATATAAATACCCCTCGTAGCAAATGATACGAGAACACGACGAGGATAGCAAAGGATACGACGAGACTAGCAAATGATACGATGAGCCGTTGAGGGACTCTTCCGTAGCAGCACAACGAACCGCCGCGGAAGACCCACCGTAGCAGACGAGCCCCCCCTCGTAGCGAATTATACCCTGGCTTCCCCTAGGAAAAATGCCTGGCTACGCCAATGCGTTTAGGCGAGATCTGCACTCAACTCGCGCTCAAACTATTACTCGTCGTACTGTCGTTGGTCGGATTCACAGTTGGATTGATTATAGGCAGTCACCAACAGGTACCTACTTACTTAGGTACTTCTTGCCAAATCCGATGAAGAATACAAACCAATTTAGGGTACCTCATCACTACTTAAGTTAATATTTTTTTAGAAATAGTATTTCTGACTATCAGATTTGGCTCGAATCATCTCATTTATTCATTTAAACAGTTGAATATTTACAAATTTCTGGACACACGAGTAGCGTACGGTCGGTTGCAAAAAGATGTATAAGGTACACTTTAGTATGTTTTCATCATAGTATAGGTATGGTACCTTCCGTGTAAGTACCTACCTAAATAGAAGTCAGATCAGATCAGCCAATATGACAAGGTACTAAAGAGTATACACCTTTTTGCAGCCGGTTGTGTCTACCTACCACACACTCATCAATTGTTTTTATAAAGCGCCTCAAAATGTAACACTCTTTATCGGAGTGGAATTTACTATATCACAGCCAAAAAAAGTTTAATTTCGTCACACTATCAAGCAATGCGGAGTAGACGCAGTGACGTCACACAGAATAGGGACTGCAGGAAGGTTGACGTCACAGAACTGCTTTTCGAACTGCTTGATTCTGGAATCGTCAAGTTGGCTGACGGTTGCGAATACGTTGACGGTCTGATGACATCAACTGCGGAGGAAATATATTCACTGTTAATTTTGACCATCATGAATTAAATTCAAATTAAAAAAAACTTTAATTGCATAGCCTTGTATACAGCTCTTACAAATCGTCATACATGAAAAAATATTTATAACTATTTATTTTTACTATAAAAAATACATTTGAAGATGGAGTTTAAAAACGGGAATAAAAACGGAACTTCTTAGATTTTGACTTCTAACGAGATTTTTTAATATTCTGAACGGGAAAAGCGAAGGTAGCTTAATGGATATGAACGCGCCTTCCACGCAGGTGGTCGAAGTTCGAATCCAAGCATGCACCAATGATTTTTTCAAATCTATGTGCGTATTTCTACCATTAACATCTGCTCGGCGGTGAGGGAAAACATCGTGAGGAAACCTGCACGTTTCGGAAAAAGTTCCTGAAACGTGTAACCATGATTCAGTACGTCTGGTTCCCTTGTTAAAGGGTTGCGAAGGTCAGACGGCATTCGCTTCGTTGTAATTACAAGACCCCCACAATCCTGAATCATGGTCTAAGCATACCCTGGGCTCCAAAGTGACAGCTTTGGACGCAACCGGAAATTACACACTAAATGTAAAAGAAGAAGATTCTGAACGGGGAAAGTTCATATTAATTATAATATTTTGAGTAAATGTTCGACTGTTCGACCTAATATTCCCATGGGATGTCATAAAGTAAGTATTAGGTACATAAAACTCGGGTGAATTGGCGTTCGAAGTAAGAATTGGACGTTATCTCAATCGTTTCACGAGCGTCGCACAGATAGTGTCACATTATTTCCAAACTTTTACTAATGATGAGCTTTTGATACTCGTATCTATCTCGTTGGAAATAGCTGCAAAATGTTCAATGTACCTACCTATTGATATTACGTAATGTAGGATGTTACTAAGACTTAATAATTTGATAACGTTCGGAATTATATATTATTTTCTGACGTCATGCAAACATTGTCTTAGAAATTCCTGAACTACAGGGTGGTACAGCCACATGTGCATAATTTCGAGGCGACCCATGGCGAATAGTTGCAGAGCGGCAATTTTCGTGCACTCGACATTGAAGACGATTCATACATTCGTTCATACAAATCTTTAACTTTAATTGAAGTCGACAATGTCGAGTGCTTGAGAATAGGCCCTCAGCTCCGACATTATGGCATAGAAGTCTCGTCCGATACTCCTGAACCAGTATTTGAATGCTACCTACTGCCATAAGTCATTTCAAGGTAGCCCGAGGCAGCGACTTGCAGCTTCAACTGGTCTGTAGGTCCCGTCCGAAGTTGAGCAGACCGTTTCGGTGCTGGCTGTTGAGCTTAGGTAAAAGAGTTCGCTCACCAATGACGGTGTCATTTCTGACGTCGGCAAACTTGTCCTCGATGCTTCTGAACTCCGGGATAGTGCTGACGCAGGTGATCTCGAGGCGGCCCGTGGCGACCAGGTGCAGCTCCTGACATGGTGACGTAAAGTTCCCGCCCGCGGCTGGGCCGGCGGCTTCTGTGTCGGCTGCTGGAGTGGACCACATTTGGCTCTTCGTGTAAGTGGAGTTCTGAAATCTGGAAATACAGAATAAAATATAAAAATAAATAGGTAAATTATTTCATACAAAAACTCTTACATTGATCTGATTCCGTACTAAGAGTAGGTCAAGCATTTGTGACAAAAACATAAATATGTATAGATAATTCTTAAAATATATAATACATACACTCAGACATTGAACAAACACAAGTATTCACCGTCCGAATGTTTGTCCACAGTGAGAGTGGAACCCTCGTCCTTTGGCGTATAAGACGTAGGTCAGTCACAATGGTCTTCAATTAGTTATGGATATATGTATCATCTTCATATTTAATATTATCCTCCCCTGATGTCTCAGGGCGGGAGCTAGGTAAACAAACCTGATTTTAAAATCCCGAGAGACACGAATTTATTATTTTCTCAAAGTAAAACCGTTTTTCAGTTCCATAGAACCTTATGGGATAATGTACCTAATTATCTACTTTTTGATTTTTTGGATAATTTGGAAAGTTTATTTGGTACGAAATACGTTTACGAGTCAGATTACGTAGACATATTGTAATAAAACGTATTACTTTTTAATTTATGAAACCGTGAAGTTAGTACGTTTGTATAAAAAAGCTATGAGCAAAATGGGCGGTTAGATATGTACTAATTTTAAAAGTTAAACGTGTCGTTTTATTAACTTTCGCTAAGTAATAAACTATTTTACATCATACGCTATCTTATTTGGTAGGTAGATACTATGTTTAGTAGGTACACTTATAAAAATGTGAAGTAAGTAATATAAACTACCTAGTATGAACATTACCTACCAACAAACAAGGAATATTAATTTTGCACATGGTATTTTCTTGGAACTTTTCGTGCACATGCGAGCGTAGGTAATAGAAAAATTTGCATAAAAGTAATTTCCCCGAGAATGGATAGCAAACAAAAACGCAAGCGACACGGTACTAATTACTTAGCTTTATGAAACTGTCAGCGCCAGTAGGTAAACTGTAGTAAAGTAAAACAACAATAACATTCTTTACGACAAGACATACGCCCTTAGAATACCTCCGCTACGCTGGATAAATTCGACAGCGCTTCAGCGCGAGGTGGGTAGACTACTCGCGCCCTTCCGTCTTTCTGTTGGCCTCTCCTGCCGTTTCGTATGTGGTCTAGATACCTGATGTTCCTTCAGACTGCACCCAGGCAGACGCGTGGCTATGTGTGAGGCGTGCGTCAGCGCAAGGAGGGGCGGGGGGCTGCTCGCGCCCGGCTCGTACTCGAAGGCTTTCTGTAGGCCTCTCCTGCCGTTTCGCTCGCTCATTGGGACCCTGAACTTGTGAGAGTGAGCTGCTAGTTCATCCATCTGCAATCATAGTAATATGGACTGATTTTTATTTTCAAGTAAGAGACATATTTAGACATATGACTCACAACGAGGTCTAAATGAAACGTTTGATAGAGTAAACACTTGAAGAAAAGGCATCACGTGGGCGCTTCCATACCTCATTAAGCCCGTTACCGCATCAACACCAGTGAATGCTTACACACTTCGCCAAACAGAGCTACCAAAATGGCGACGCGTCCCAAGAGTAGCAATGACACAAAAGCCGACCGAGATTTAATTACGACCACTTTGAAAAGAGTGCATGACTATTATAAGATCTATCAGATAAATAAATAAATAATAAATAAATAAATATTTCACAACATCACATACATTGATCTGACTCCAAGATAGGTAGCTCAAGCACCTGTGTTACGGATATCAGAATCAACAGTGGGATTTACAAATATATAAATTAATACCTACTTTTCTTTTGTAAATACATACTTATAATACAAGATAACACCCAGACCAATACAAACAGATTATGTTTCATGCCAAAATGTTTGCCACTGATGGCGGGGATCGAACCCGCAACCCTTGCATCAGAGGCAGCGTTCACTACCACTGTTCCAAACGGGTCGTCAAGATATCATTTCAACCTGTTTATTCATCTTCAGGAAGATATACTTCATATCCTCTAGCACCTGAAATATCTTACATAAGAAGGCAGTTATAATTTGTTTCTTTTTGTGTACATTAAAGCGAACAAACACAGGCACACCTGATGGTCAATGACCACCGCCGCCCATCGACAACTGTAACACCCGAGATATCACATTTTTTTGAATCCATTTGGCACTAAAATGCAAATAAAATATCCCTACATTATTTTAAACCGTTATGGTCACCATCATTTGAATAGTTTGTTTAACTATTCAAACACTATATAAGCTAGGTACTAAAAATTCTTAACTAAAAATGTCAAAGTCTACGATTTATGTTCTTAACCCAACCTAACCTATCTCAGTACCCTGTCTAACTTGAACGGCCTTGGCATTAATGTTCCAAGCGTTTTCATCTAAAACATCCCGGTTTACTGCCAAGCGCTGCTTTGTATTGGATATAAAATGTAATATTACCTTCTTCCCATTAATAAACCAGGTAATGTGGGGAGCTGGGAGCGCAGGCGCGGTGGTGCAGTTCGCTCGGAGCGTCTCTCCGAAGCTCAGGTACCGGGTCGGGAAGTCGATGCGCGGGTGATGCTTCTGAGGATCTGATGGTAAACAAAGATTAAAAAAAAAATGATGTGATTAAGTGGCAAATGATGGTAGCCAACCTATAAACTCCCAATATCCCCGAATTGGGCTTCTGCTATCTTCACTCACTCGGTACGGAGTTAAGTTTACTCGCTCGGAGATTATATAATTTAATTTATCTATTTAATTCTATATTATTGATCTAGGGTAGTACGTACCTACACCCGAAATAACTCACATTTTTGACGATAAAATTGCAACTACGGTACACAGGCCTACAGGGAATCTTACGTAATCAGAGGAATATTCGTAGACAAAAGTTAAACAAAACTTTCGCATGTTTTCAGTGAAAGTGGTTCGGCAAATACCCCGCTGGGATCCTATCGATGTATAAATCTTGTTACAGCTTGTTACAAATCGTTAACAGAATAGTAAAACTTAGTGAACTTCTGACTTGTTTTGGGTCGGCGTTCATCCCGATACATCTAGATGCTAGTAGTTAATGTTTAAGGGAAATACGTATGTTGCAAATATTTGATATGATACTGCTCGGAGGCGTAATACTTTCAGATCTGCAAATATAGGTTACGTCTTCTTTGTACAGTTTCTTGAAACCTGCCTCGACTTTAACTTTTATGTTATACAGTTGTAACAAAAACTCTAGCAAAATTTTTCCAGTGAGTTCAACTTATTGTATATTATAATTAAATAACCTTTCAAGTTACATTGGGGGACATGTTAATACCGTATGATTTATTGTTTTAAACTTATAAATAAGGTACATGGTAGTAATTCCGTATAGCTATGTAATTGCGTATGCTGTAATAAATTTTACTTGTATTGAGTGTTTATTATACTTATCTACTAATTTCAACCTATTTTATAATAAAATAACCTCTGTTGTATTTCAGTTATGAAAGTGTATAGATAGGTAGGTACCTACAACACGAACAAAATATGATATAGATCGGGCAGATTCCCCAACTGATTATAAATTATTTATGAGTTTTTACTTTTTTGTCATGAATTAACAAATTGAGACTTTCCACTCTAATTGACTTCCTGTCCCCATTATTCAAACAGTGGCTCGTATTCTACTCGTATAACATAATGCACTACACTCCAATGGACTCCTCCACTCCACTCCAATCCACTGGTGTCGCGGGTGTCCACGGGCGGCGGCAATCGCTTACCAGCTCAGGTGATCCGTCTGCTCGTCTGATGCGAGTCAATCATGTTTACTTAAATTTTGTTAGCCCCTCAAAATATTTTATCTGATACATCTAAGCCTCAGAAAACAGGGCTAAAATTCTAAAATTCGAAAGCTAATATAATTTCAAAATGCCGATAAAAACTTTGGAGCCATTTTCAAATCACATATTACACGAGAAAAACCGAACTTATAATTTCGGATAAGCTCGCTAAGTACAAAAGGGGATTACGTGAAACAAAAATTTGCATCGTGTAATAACCGCGAGGAATGACAACGTCTCCGACGCTCAGCCGCTGGCCCCAATTGGGAGCTGCCGGGAATTTATTCCTCGTCGGTTTTGCCACGATTTGTCTTTCTTCCTAAACTTTTGCTTCATGTTTGAGAAATATCTTACGTCTTATACTCTGAGGAGTTATTGTATGTTATCGAACCTTTTAACGTAATTACGTAAACTTGGTTTGGGGAGTCATTTTAAAAGAAGTTATCGTATTAAAAAGATTCGATTTATTTTTCTAACATCTACCTATATCCAAATTTATTATAATTAAGTTAATTTCTACATAGTGTAAAATTAGTACCTAATACACACGATGCTCTTACTTGAATGAAACAATTTTTCAAATCGGTGAACAATAATATTTTTGACAGTTTTTGAATATTACCTACTTAAAAATATTTAAAATATTTAAAAAATCTGCAATTCAAAACACTAGGTACATTTGCCAAAAAACACTGAAAATTCATGAAAGTAAAGCAGAACTTATTTAAAATATTGAGATTAATATTTTTTATGTGGTAGGTGGCATGCGAATAGACAGATCACCTGATGGTAAGAAATTGCCGCCGCCCACGATCACCCAATGCAACAAGAGTGGACTGACAATGACTGAGATATACAATCATAATTGGGCACGAATCCAGTCAATGAAATAACTGACTCTTGCAAATGCTGACGGAAAACCTAACTCACAACCTTGACTGGCGACAAAGGAACTCACTCCGACCAGATACGTGTGTCCATCGGTTTGCCTGACAGCCAGGGGCCCGCCCGAGTCGCCCGTGCAGATGCCCACGCCGCCATGCCCGTTCGTACAGATGTTGGACTCCAGCACGGAGCTTGCCGTAGAACGCTCGACACACATCCAGCGATATGATCGGCAGCCACACGCTCCTCGCCATGGTATTAGTAGTAGGGTTGGTCAAGTCCGAATACCTTCCGTATCCAGACGCTTTCGCCCATTGATTCGTCAAATTCATCATAAGGAGATTTTCATGTGGCAATCTGATCGGTAAAATGTTGTGAGTGAAACGTATCTCGCTGGGCGTATGAAGCATCGCAACGTCATTCGCGAAGGTTCTGTGATCGAACCGAGGGTGCAAAGAGATCTTATTAGGCTTAATTCTTAATCCGCCGTGGAAGAGAAACTGTGAACCTAAAACAGCCGTTATTCGCCACGCTTGGGATCTGCCGTCAAACCAGCAATGGGCTGCTGTCAGGATTCTGTTGGCTGTAAGGAGTGATCCTCCGCAAGCTGAAGGTGAGACCAGGCCGATGATATCGATAAGGAGGCCCACTAAGTAGGGGTGAGCGTTCGTTGGTGCTATAACTCCTCCGACAATGGGGCTCATCACCACCATTCTGTCTTCTCGCCTCTTAATCTCTTCAGCATTCCTGATGCCCACTTCTTGATGCCATCCTCTTTGATATTGATTGGTCCCTTGTCCGGAGGCATTTATAAAAATACAAAGTAAAGTTAAGGCAGTAAATACTTGCATTATTTTAATTTGTTTGTGTTAAATTAACACGGAGAAATGTCGAGTATAGATTATATAGGTTGCGTTATCACCCCAACGGGAATCCGTTTTAATCCTGTCAGTATTTATTTTTAATTAGCGACTTTGCTCTGCGATTTTCTAATCTATATTAAGCCTTGACTTTTCCTGGTGTCTATTTGCGATAAACTATATTTACACGTAGGTTTTTGGGAAGTTCATCAGTAATTTTGCAAGTCCATGTCTATAGGTGTAAGTGGTTTATTTTATGTGAATACTTTATTTTATTACTATATAGTTTCACAGATAAAATCAAAGATATAAAATATCATCATTATTATTAGCCTGTCTCATTCCGTTGCTGGCAAAGGCATCCAGTCTATGGCAGCGGTGTTTCGCAGATCGTCCTCCGTCTAGCCGGAGGGCGCTCTACGCTACGCTTTACGAGTCACGGTCTCTGCTCTAGAACTCCCTTTCCTTTTACCCCAACAGTGGTCAGTTTTTCAACAGATATGACTACCCCATTTACATTCGGTTACTTTGGTCTTTTTCGGATTTATCATTGGTATTTTTATTCCTCTTTCTCCCTATCCCATTTCGTGCCTTTGGAGGGAACTAAACTTAAGTAAATTTTCCCCGCGCATTCGAAAGGAAAAAAGGGGCATTATGGTACTACATAAATTACATTAAGCTATGAAATAAATAAAAACAAATATTTCTAGGCTAATGTTATTCACGAAATATGAGTGAGGTATTTATTTATAACAAAGAATTAAAATTCATACTAAGTAAATCCCTTCTTACGGTATTATTTGATTAATTATCGTGTCTTATGAAACAGTGACATTTGTTTAGCACTCGAGATTACATTATGGAAAAACCAAAATGAAATTGATTACTTATCTATCGTCTTCACCCAACTACCAATATCTTTTGTTAAAATAAAATAAATAATAAGTCATATTTATATTCATATTTGTCATATTTGTGAATATTTTCTATATATTATAAGTATGTATTTACAAAAGAAAAGTATTATTGTTGATTCTGATATCCGTAACACAGGTGCTTGAGCTACCTATGTCGGAGTAAGATCAATTTATTTATATTATTTCTTTAGTTACTCGTATGTATCAAATTGCTGCCTTTAAGGCATAAAATAGGAATGCGAGATATTTTTTCTAGTCATTGGTAATTTTTATAACGTTTTCAAAGGTGACTTATAACTATGTAAACTGTATAAAGGATAATGTTTCAAAAAAATGCAAAAATATATACAACAGAAAATAGTTTTTGTTTGTACAAGCTTTATTCTAGAGCGTACTCGAGTAGGAATAAGAATGACTCACTCATAAAGCGTTCCCTGTTGCGTCCATAGCTGTTATTCTGGATCTCGGGTTACGCTCGGTCCATGATTCAGGGTTTGGTAGGTTAGTCTGGTAAAATTACTATGAAGCAACTGCTGTTTGGCCTTCACACAGGGGACCATACCAACTGAATCATGGTTACACGATCAGAATTCTCTTAATAGTTGGAGAAACTAACAGAAACGTGCGGGTTTCCTCAAAATGAGTTACTGCACTGTCAAATTAGTAGTAGAAATAAGCACATACATAGATTTGGAAAACACATAGGCGCATGCTCGTATTTGAATATACGACCTCCCCTTTGGGAGGCGAAAGTTAGCTACTGAGCTACCATCGCACACGCTTTTAGGTTCACTTGTTTAAATTCATAATATTCAACAGTGTTGTATTGTTTTATGGATTCAGGGATGATTCAACTCGAGTCGTTTTGAGTAAAACCAATCCGAGTTAGTAAATTCAGTTAAGACATCACTATACTCGAGTTGAGTGAAGTACCACGAAGTGCTTCGAGATAAACGTTAGTAAACGCGAATATTGCCTTATCTCGCCAGTTTTAGAATTAGGCAACGGTTGTTATAACTAACTAGCTAGATAAAGCGGACTTTATCTTTTTCATAGACCATTATTCATATTAGTATTATCTAAATGTGAATAAGAGAACTGCATTCATATAAACGTGACACTTACATATATACGTGATCTCATTTACGATTGTAAGTGTGAATTTCAAATCAGAACAATTTTCATTAACTGGGATTTATTTGAAAAGTATGTACGAGTATTATTAGAGCTATTATTTTTTTATAGAGAACTTATGTGTTTCGTGCATAAAAAGTATCAGCCTATAAACTGTCCCACTGCAGGGCAAAGTACTCCATCATAGAATTCAAGTTATCCCTACTATGATGGGATTAGGCTTAATCACCACGCTTGCCAAATGCGGATTGGTGATCACAAACCCGAGCTATGTTCGAAGAATTCACAACATACTTTTCGCTCGACCCGGGAATCGAACCCAGGACCCCGAGATCGCGGCTCGGTACTTAAACCACTAGACCAACAAGGCGTTATTCGTGCATATAATATTAATAATATAATCATTAATAATCTTTATTCAGGTAAATAACACCCATATACAAAAATCAATTACACTTTTACACGATGCCAATGTCACTCAGATAAATAATTAAATTACAAGACCGATAGCATACATTCAAATTAAAATACACTAAATATTCACATTTCAAAATTAAACTATTTGGTATTAGGTATAATAAATAAAATTAAAATAATATCAAATAAATAAATTAAATTCAACCAACCAAAATGTCAGTAATTTCTTTTCGGCATTCGGTACAGAGAAATCGGTACATATGAAACACGTCTACGAATATGTAGAAAACTAAAGCCCAAACTAAATTATATGACTATGTAAACTAATTTAAAGTCGATATTATGAAACAAATAATAGAAGGACAAATATATTTTCCATTTCAACTGGAGATCACAGCAAGGACATAAGATAGAAGTGGGCATTATGAAAAATAGTATAAAACTTAAAGGAGGCTGGTCCAGCCCTCGATCCTCAACAATTACCATCATCACAAAGTCACTAGACATTCAACAAGTATGAATATACATAAGCGTATTGAACGTTGAAAAAATTACTTTAACTCTTGATTTTTTGCACATTTGAATGAAATGCTAGAGGCATTTCATTCCGGTCAAATTTTGACTACACTGGTTTGTTTTCATTACGGCAACTGACAGATAGTTTACCCTTCATCGTTCTTCGTTGTACTGTGGGGTTCTATTATACCGCAGTTGGCGGGAACGTCATGACAACCGATTAATCATCCCAGTGATGACGGCCATAGTTGGAATAATAGGCCAGTGAAAGGTAGGCAGGTAATTATTTAACGGCTGTAAATTAACTGGTGATCGCTACACAATGCCTGATGATAATAATAATAATACTCGATAGAGAAGGGTAAGAATGGAATAAGCTATCCAAAACCTCATAAATTAAATTTGTACGAGTACGTACATGCAGTAGTAGTAGTAGGTAAAGCTGCTGGCATGATCATCAGCATCCAGAGAAGAAAAACTCTGCATTTATATCAAAACCCTCGCCAACCCGTCTGCCAAGCGTGTTGAGTATGGCAATTAGGTACCCCTCATGTGATTGAGGGAGGCCCGTCCCCCAGCAGTGGGGACTTAAATGGGCTAATGATGATGAGGTACATGTAGTATTATTTATTATTACACAGTACCTACCATATTTCTTGATATGCAGGCTGCCTGTGCAAATCTCAAAAAGTGTTCTAGTGACAGTGAGAAGTCAACTGCATTATAATGACTAAAAGCATTTCATTTTCATTTTATATCATCACTAATATTATTATAGGCGTATTACCTATTGTGAAATACTCAGTACACGCAATGTGTGCACACTTACCAACAACATTTGCACACAAATGTATTTTTTGTGTATAGTGCTTATATATATTACAGTTACTGCCTCGGTGGCGCAATGGTTAGTGGGTCGCACTTTAAAGCGACGGTTGAGCTTGGTGTCCCGGGTTCGATCCCCGGGTCGGGCCAAAATTTGTACCTGAGTTTTCTGTTAAGAAATTCTCAATGTTAGGCCGGAGTCTGGAAGTTAGCAGTCTTGTACCCCCGTGCCTCGGAAAGCACGTTAAACCGTTGGTCCTGCGCCTAATCTCTCTTCGGTCGTGTCACACTAGTGTCCCATCGAAATAAGAGGGTACGGGAATAGATAGTGCACTTGCGTCTGCGCAAATACTTGTGCACTATAATATGTCCTGCGTCGATGGCTGATTGCTGAGATTGGCCGCCATGGCCGAAATATCGGTTTGGAGGACATTATTATATTACAGTATAGTTGCAACTCTACTCGTACGTTCAGCATCAAAAGTAGCTTAACACTTTAGTACCATGTCGAAGGAACAATTTTTACGAACCCATTGGAAACTGCCATAGGCAGAACAACTATTCTGCCAACTGTTCAAAGTAACTACTTAATAAATAAGACAGCCCTATTGTACTGTCTGTTGTTGTTGTATCATACTTGTATTTTGTTTTTGTGCAATAAAGAATATCTATCTATCTACTTTGACATGGTACTAAGTGTTAAGCTACTTCAATGCTGACCGTACTGTATAAGCATTTCTATTATTAGGTGACCTAGGTGAGATTTTCTTGAGCCCGTTCATTCGTAGCACTCTTGTAGCGAACACCCTACTACGAGCTACGACAAGCGTACGGCTACGTGTACTCGTAGCAAGGCAAGTTTCTGCAAATTTAACCAGTTTAGGTAATGCTACTAGTAAATGTTAAAGAACGCGTTGAGTGTAAAGGGGAGTATTAAGATGTTTTATTACAAATTGTTACTTTGAACACAGAAATTACTTAAAAATATGAATGAATGAATGAAGCCTACGAAAGATCTTATGTTCAACTGGACTTTTTGACTGACCGGATGGCGCAATTGGTAGTGACCCTGCCTCTTACGCCAAAGGTCGTGGGTTCGATCCCCACCCTGGACAAACATTCGTGCGATGAACACTTGCGTTTGTTCAGTGTCTGGGTGTAATATATGTATTTAAGTATATATTTGTGTTCCTCTGTTGTCTGATATCTGTAACACAAGTGCTTAAGCTACTTAGTACGGAATCAGGTCAACGTATGAGATGTTGTGAGAATAATAAAAAAAACTTTGTCGCCCAGTATAAAAAATCAGCGGTTCCATACAAAATAGAATATCCACCAGGCAATAATGTATGGAACAGCAGATTTTTTTTTCGCTTATTTTGTTGATCTAACATGCTGAATGGACTATATACACAATACCTTATTTATGAGGATCTCGGGATGTAAACGATAAAAAAATTACGATGTATTTATTTCAGAATTTGTATTAGGAGGAATTTATGTGAATTTCAAAAGTGACGTTCCGAACCTCAACTCTGAGTAGAAATTTTTAGATACCTAGACGAGTATGTATCTACAATTATTCAGAAGTACTTTGAAAAATTGTAACGCTGCAAAACGGACAGTCACGTCCATTGTCCCCAGTTCTAGATAACGACAGTTCAAGGCGGGATTCGTGGTCCTCGTTAGTGAGTAACCGCTGAGTAACAATGTTTTCTAACAATTTCCCGTCGCCATCTGTTCCAGCGGGCCTGCACAAACTCCGCGAGAAACGAATACTCCTCAATAAAAACGGGACCACAATATTTGTTGCTCGACCCGGACTTGATAAATGATCTGAGAGGAGAAATAAACCCTGCAACATTTCCTACGTAAGAGAGAACCAGTTTGCACGGATGTTGTTTAGCAAATACTCGTATTTTATTTTATGTAGTTACGAGCACCATTCGTTTTGGAATTGATCCTAAATATTCATGTGAATTGTGGAATTCAAGAATGCTTTTATATTTTTAGCTCTATACTTTGGGTTTCATTCATTAAATAGAGTGTCTGGGTGTCATAATATCTACTAGGGATAGTTTGTCAGTATTGGCATGTTAGAAATGTATGTTATTTAAAATAAAAAACATCTGTTAGTAAAAAACATCTTGAAAATGTTTTTTTGTCGATAAAATTAATTTGTTTGTATGGAATGGAACTTACCCGAAAAGATTTTCGAGCTATGATTTATGACTATTATGACTATTACTACAAAAAGTTAAAACTATTTAAATATTATTTTGAAAATTTAGTTATTGCTTTTTACGCACAACAGTTTTTGATTGTTTAGAAGAGGTCAAAAGCTTCGAAGATGTAGCGAAAACAGGCCCGCCACCAACGGCCAGTCAAGGAAAAGGCCGAGCAGTCGAAAAACGTTCATGAAAATCAGCAAGTTACATAATAGAGTAGAGAAGTAGAGCCTAAAGAAGTGGGCATTAGATTAGCAACCATCACACAGATCCACCTCTCTCTCCATCAGTGTTATTCGAGATGGATGTCTCAAAAACAACTGATGATCAGAAAAAATGGAGAGAGAGAAGAGTGAGCGGAAGTGTCTTCCAAATGGTTTCCACGTGGGTACTTTGAGATCAAATATGTGTTTGATCAACATTATCGAACAAATAATACGGTACGGTACGGTTTTCACTTGACATGACCCTCGTATCTAAGTATATATAGGTATTATTGTGTTAACTTTGTTGATACTGATGCTCATAACAAGTGCTGAAGCTAGTAACTTTAGGAATTAGAGCGATGTAGGTATGTTATAAGGTTATAAGGTAGCGGTTTATTTTTGATATATGTAGTGAGTATGATACGAGTGATACTATTTTAAACTAACTTGAACATACCTGGATGGCTGGAGCAATGATGTGGGCATAATAGGTTTATCGACTATGATTAAATTAACCACGACCCCTTTTTATAAAAGACTGCAAAGAGGGTCAATCACTATCCTTGCAGCCGAGCAAATTATTTCGAGATCATAAGTGTAATTTGTTTATTAAATAAAAAATAGGGGTTCCAAACTTGTACTAAATCAGTAAGGTCGGTTTCAGTAATCTGAAATACGCTTACGCGTATATTTCTACACGGTTCGAGTATACGGTCCTCTCACCGCGCCTACGAGCTTACACGCACGGTAGGTGCGTAATGCGCTTCAAAAACCGGACACGCGTACACGAGAACATTCTGGTAGTGATGTCGTATCAATATCAACATGGATTCTGATGGCTCACGCTATACGAGCTAAGAATCATCAACGATTCTTAGCGTTGCGCGTTGAGCGTGTGCCAAAAGGCGCACCAATACTAGGTACGTGTAGCTTAACCGCGCCAAACTGGAAAGATTAATATAATTTGACCTATCTTTTTATCTATTATTGGACTAAACAATAATTTTATTAATATTAATTTCAATTGTTCTAAAATGAATCAATTCTATTGACAATCCCATGCACTATCATTATATAATAAGAACGATTGCACTGCGTAGGTAATGGTAGAAAATTAGATTCACAGCCGCAGTGGAAGCTGATATAGAACTGCAAACTCAGGGAAGTTGGGTAGCGAAACTGTGTTATTTATTCAAGCCAGGACCGACAAAATTTTCTCTATTCAACAAAAAGGAATCGAAAACCTAATGAGTGTACCATTTCTGATTTGAACTAGCTCGCTTTTATTTAGTTATCTGTACATCTATAGAAACATTGCAGCCGTGGTTTAGGGTAAAGCAATCTTTTTTCTTACCATGTAAGGTTCAAAATATAATGTTGATTAACGAAAACGAGTGTATTTAACGGTCGACGTTTACTTATTTGCGATGCGAACCACGATTTGCCCTCATCACGCATTCAAATAGTTAATGACGATGTTTTGGGCGGTGAATTGTAACATTTCCTACTAATTATTATGCGATCGATATCTTGGGTAAAACGTTGTGTAACAGGTTGATTGTGTCGTTGTCCTTGATTAAAAACTGTACCTAACTTATTTATGAAGTAGGTTGTATTTTTTTTTATTAAGAGTACCTAACGTACTCATATAATCAGAACAGAGAAAGGTGTTTGTTAGCGGCATTTAACTTATAGTTGTATAGTTTTTTTACTTTTGAGTTTTTATTAAAAATACCTACCAAATGTCGTCTTTGTGTATAGCAGTAGGTAGTAAATATACGTATCTAGCTATAAAATTGTACAATGGATACTATCATTATTTATCGCTTGTTGAATTCAAACTAAATAAAGCTAGTTTTATGTGACAATTTGAACGTGAGAGGAACACGAACAGACCCGGGAAAAAACATAAATAGTTATTTATGGAGAAGGCGGGAAATCCAGTAATAGAAAACATATAGGGTTCGTCCATAAATCCAGGACTGGGAAGCTTTGCGACTATTTTTCCACCCACTTGACTTGTTTATGTGCAGTACAGAAGTTTAAAGCTGGTCACATGATATTTTTTATTAAAATACTGACTGGTTTGATGTATGTAAGGGGGCGTCCATAAATTACATAAGGTGTTTTTTTTAATTTTCCGTTCCCACCTCCCCCCTTGGTGAGATGTGGTAAGTTTTTATTCAACCCTCATCCCCCATCACGTGAGGTTTTTCAGAATGTGAGTTTCTTACGTAAACGCGTTGGATTGTTATTGTAAAAAGTAAAAAAAAAACAATTTGCTTCGTGCTTTTATTTACGACTAGTTAAGACTAGCTGATTGCTGAGAGTTATAAACGTAATAAAATTTTAAGAATAGAATACTTAAATCATGACTACGTCATGAGTTAGTAACAAAAAAGAATATCTACTCCAATTCAGTCCATGGAGAATTATGCTGTTTCCAGAGAAACTATTGGAACCAACATGTCCAATATGATTTTCAGTAAATTCATCTGCCCCTTCAACTTCGTTCTGAGCTAGCCACTCCAAGCCGTTGGTGCTTGCGCTCAGTAATCATTAGGTCGTCTTGTGATAATCAGTGATAGTCGCAGTTTGCGGAGCATGCGTGCTTGTTTAGCTGGTGCAATGTGGGCGACTCGTCTCGCTCGATACAATTTGGATTAAATGGACCAAATAGTATTTTTTTTGTTTAAATCAGAAAAAAAATTGCATGATATTCCTCTCCCTAATGTGAGATTAGATAAGATTTGACTTGACATCCTCCCCCCCTTAAGGCGACGGTAGCCCTAACTAGCGACACCATTCGTTTTTGATTGTTAGCTAATAAACCGGATCTATGTTAAACAATTTCAAGATTACAAACTCTAGGCAAACACTTATACCTACTATTTATTAAATAACCATGCACAAGTGTTGGGTCCGTTTTTGTACGCGAAAAATTGATTGCTGCCAAAAGCGGCCACTTTTAGCGTGAATCAATTTTTCGCGTACAAATGTTGAGTCCGCATTTGTGCATGGTTATTTAATAAATAGTATAAGTGTTTACCAAGAGGTTGTAACCCCAGAAATTATTTAAAATAGATCCGATTTAGTAGCTATAAATTAAAATCGATTGGCGACGCTAGTGTGCCCTACCCGTCACCTTAATCATTTCACGTAATTTATGGCCCCTAATATGATTTTATTTTATAAAGTGGCACAGTATATTGGCTCTCCTTAAAATGATGGCAAGCAAGAGGTGAGCGCACGTTGCTATTAGAACAGACGCGATATCAACCTACTCGTATATTAAAACATATTACTCGTATTATTAATGATAAATGTTATGAATGTATAATTATGTTACATTCATAACATTTATCATTCATTCATTCATTAGGTTTTGTGTGCTACGGTGTAGTTTGGAGTTATGAGGGCCATTCAGACGAAAACTGGCGGTTATAGAATACATCCGTGCACGTGTTTTATTTTATTTATGTAATAGGTAGGCAGACGAACAGACGGATCACCTGATGGTAAGCAATTGCCGCCGCCCATGGACACCCGTGACACCAGTGGTGTCACAAGTGCGCTGCCAACCTTTAAACCCCCCTATTCCCCGAATTGGGCCTCCGGTACCCTCACTCACGCAGCGAAACACAGCACAGAGCTGCTTCACGTTTTCACGTTTTGTCGTAAAAGTGATCAGGCGGTAGTGATCGCTATACTCGTAGCATGTTCGGGGCAGCTCTTGAGTATAATTCAAATTAAACTAGTTAAGGTCATTTTAGTTAACATATAAAAAGGCAGGTGTGGTGAGCGAGGACATGTCGAAAGGAGAGCCAAGATTGAACGAGTGTCAATACAGGGTGTCCTGTAAATAATGGATCTACCGGTAATGGTGATAGTTCGCTTGGAGACCTACAATTAATGTGAATCGTTTTTAGAAACCTTAGTGTTGCCAAGAAAAAAAACTATTATTTAATTCAAAGTATCGCAAAAAAGTTTTTTTATGACATGGTTCCAAGTGATGACATCTTTTAGATTTTTTTATTCATTATTATTAAGTTTTTTTTTTATAATAATTGTACTAAGCCATGGACCTATGTATGTTGTCTGCAATAAAGAAATTTGAATTGAATTGAAATTATTCAACTTACAAATTCTCATGTAATTTTAGAAATGCTTATCAGTAAATTATTTTTTTAAATCGATAAGGTTCAATATTTATCTTATTTTACCTAGATGACTGAACTTTAAAAATCTCTCTGGAAAAAATCAAGATCTGATCAAAAACTTATTTCCCAAAGTAGGTACTGATTCTTCTAAATTTCTCAATAGCTTCAAAATCCTCATTTTTCACAATGAATGTAAATATTTATTTTTGGCGAAGGTTTTGTTCTTACCGCCTCTATTGCCATATGATTCGCGTTGCGATGTTTTTGGAACGTTTGTATACCGAGCTGACTGCAAATTACTACTACGAAACGCACCTAAGTAGAAGTACGTAGGACATATCTAGTAGGTATCGTTGTTATGGCTTCCAAGCTATATAGACTAAACTGCTCCTACATGTTACAACGTCCTTGTGGTTACCAAACAAATTCAATTTCTGAACTTTATACCCTGGGGAATCCGTCTGAACTTCGATGAATTCAGATACACTATTGGACAAGAAACTTGATTTCTGCAAGTTATCAACAAGTTTGATTCAATCGTGACTACAATCTTTGGAATAGTCTGCGACTTTTGAATTAACACACTTAGATCGCGGTCATATAATTTTACGATTACTGCCTGTCTGATAGCCTCTACTGTAGACATTCATGTGGGATTGGTAATCGGTAGATAAGGAACATTCATGAGATCGAAGTTTGAATTAGAATGACGTGCGAGATGCCGTTTTGTATGACGATTTTCTCAGAAGTTGTTAATTAACTAATAATGCTGCTACTCCATAATTAACTGTGCTTTAAGGTGGTCCGTTTCCTATACAAACTTGTCTTACAGGAATACTTACAGGCAGAAGCTTGAATATGGTTAAAATGTCTTTTAAAAAATTATATATGTGTGTCTATTTACGCGAATGGTGTAATCTTTCATGTTTAAAACATAAACAAAGTATAATTACGATTTTAAAAAACGTAGCAATTTGCGAAATCGCTTGAATGTGTGTGTGCTTGGAACGAATGCAATCTCTCGTAAAAACGGCGACATCTATACGAATCTAGTTAAATTTCCAAGATGGTAAGCTATGTTTGCTTAGCTAAACGAACTGGCTATCGAACAGATGGCGCTGAACTGCAATAAAAATATGCATGATATTTTAGCGATTTGTTAATTTATATTCATAGTATATTAAAAATTGTATCATTTTATTGCTATAATAAAACACAAAATGCAAAAAAGGTCACACACCATGACTTTACATTGATAAGAAATAATAGTAGCTTTTAAGTGCGACCGTCTGTCTACCCGCTGGGCCATCGAGGCATGTAATTATGTGTTAGCGACGTTGCCGCTTTTACGCGTCGTTGCCATATTTCTATAGCACCAATTTCTTCAACTTGAAATTATTTCGGGATTTTAGATTGCTCCTTTACTGGGTTGCCAGAAGGTACTTTTCCTGAAATTCTTGGTAAAATTTAGTCTTTCATTTTTTTAATTTCCTTTTTTTTCATTGGTTCCATAGGAGAAATATTGTGAAGTGAGTGTACATGAAACGAACATGCAATTTATATACGCATCCAGGAACGAAATACAATTGATCTGTCAAAAAGAGCAAAAATTTACTGGGATTAACACATTGCCATCTCTGTCAGTTTTAGTCTGCATAGTAAAAAAACCGAGTTTAGCTTGGTATTGGCTGTCTAAAATCGCCGTGAGACTGGGGCCAGAAAACTAGTCTGTATATTTATGGACAGGAATTTGGGGACAAATACAAAATCGTACCTGGCAACTATGACTCAATCTAGCATCGCGGCATCGTCCGAAGTGTGATCCTGTTTACGCTTTACAAAATGTACCTACCGCTAATTTCCAAAACTTTTCAACTAAAAAATTCAACTGTAAAGTAATAAAATTTTAAGAAATACCTACTTTATTGTTACAAATGATTGGTCAATAATAGTGCATACATAATTATTTCCAATAACTTAATTATAATATATTTCTAAGGAATGATAAACCATTTGCTGTAACGGAACGTAATCTAATTTTTTGTGATAACTAGAGTTGTGTATGCATCAATCCATTCAACGCTAAAATAAATAAATATCGATGATATTCATAGCCTTGGTTTGGTAGGTGCATTGTTGAAGAAATTGAAATACAAACATTGACAACTGCAGTTCGCGCGTGTTACGTAAACGCATAGTAGGGAATATGCTAAGTTGCAAGTCCACCCATCAACAGTGCACACGGCCCCAGCAGCTGAGTCGACATTTCATCGCTCGCTACCTATTTTACGCAACTGGCGGAATATGCTGACGCCGCTCCTCGTGCCCTGCGCTGCGGCCTACGTGACCGGAGCATGACGACACTTCGATACTTACATCGGTCGGGTCGACATTCTAGAAATAATTAGTTTTAGTAATTTTTTCATTGTAATTCTTCTATCAGAATTAAATACTTTTAGAATTAAAATCGGTTTTTTTTACATCCTCCGGCTGTAGCTAACGTAATTGGCGCAGTCGGTAGGATATTCGCGGTTTCGCGTTCATCCAGAAGATTTCCGTTTCGAACTCGAGCCGCCCGAGTGGCTTTCAAGTCGCATCCAGAATATCCGAATCTACGAGCTGCGCCGGAGTATCCAGACATCGATAGCAGATCAAAGAAAACCGAGATATACCTATGATGTTCATGTGAGTACACCACTGAATTTTCTCTAGTGTTGCTCTCCCTATTAGTCCTTAGATTCCTTATCCTTTTTGTAGTTATAATCATTCAAGATTTTTCACCCAAGGCGTTACAGGGCCCCTAAAGTTAAAGGACAGGGAGCCCGTACCATTATAGACCGCAATCGTAATTTAGATAGTGTTATGGAAAATAGTTCTAGTGTAATTGACGAAAGAAGCCCTAGCACCATGACCACCACTAGTGATCCTGAGGTGTTTCTCAAGGCCTTACGCCTGTTGCCAGAATTCGATGGCAACCCAAATGTGCTAACTCGATTTGTAAGATTATGTGACGAAATAGTAGGTTCATATGAGGAACAAGCAGATAACTTAGGTAAACTGTTTTTGGTAAATGGGATACTTAACAAAATCACAGGTCCTGCGGCCAGGACTATTAATTCAAACGGGATCCCTGAGAATTGGAAAGGCATTAGAGGCATATTAATTAATAACTTTACTGATCAGAGAGACGAAACCACCCTTTACAATGATTTAGCTCTACAGACCCAGGGGAGCAACACCCCACAGGAATTTTATGACAAATGTCAAACTTTATTTTCTACGATCATGACGTACGTGACCTTACACGAGACCATTGGGACAACTATCGAGGCCAAACGTAATTTATATAGAAAACTCACAATGCAGTCATTTGTACGCGGACTTAAAGAGCCTCTAGGATCTCGGATAAGGTGCATGCGCCCTGACACGATAGAAAAAGCATTGGAATACGTACAGGAAGAACTTAACACTATGTACCTTCAAGGACGTAATGAAAGCTTACCAAAAAATTCACAGAACGCGTCTAACTATAAACCTCCCGTACTTACACCAATGCCAAACGCTTTCGCTGTGCCTAGGCCTTTCATGTTCCCCGTTAAGTATCAAAACATTCCAGCTCCTCCCCCTCGCTTCAATAATAACTTCCCGCAAAGACATCAGCTCCACCAACCCATGCATATGCCCACGCGTACCCAGCAGATGTTTGGTGCACGTCTTCCTAACTACAATCCGCAAGGTGGAGCATTCCGAATGCCGCCAAAGCCTCATTTTAATTACAACCCTATCGCTAATGCTTCTAAGCCTATGAGTGGTGTTAGCCATTTTACGCCCCGAGTTTTGCCGCCATCTGGGCATGATTGGACCAAACACGGAAATCCACCACCAACAAATTATTTTAAAACTCGTGACGTAAATGTGAATGAGTGTACTTCATATGACGACTATGCTAATTACTATTACGACGACAGTTACAATACTGACTCTTATTACACTGTGCCCGATTCATACAACGCTTATGACCATAGTAACGCGGTTCCATATCAATATCACTATGAAGAGCTCCAAGAGCCTGAACCATGGTATGGACCTGTAGAAGAGCCAGCCCAGCCTTCTACATCATCAAAAAAAGATGATCAGGATTTTCAATTGGCCAAGAATTCAAGAAGCTTAAAATAGAAGTAAATCTTCAAACACAGAGGCAGCTACCTTACATCTCTATTGCTGAACCACCTTTAAAGTTGTTAATAGATACCGGGGCCAACCAATCATTTCTTAGCCCCGCCGCTGTGGATAGTTATTACTCCCATATACAGTTAGATTATGAGCCTTTTGAAGTGTCTAATATACATGGAACTAGTAGAAGTAATAATTCAATAACGCTGCCTTGTTTTAAAGAATTTAGAGATGAAAATGACGTAAAATTTTTCGTGTATAAATTCCATGATTATTTTGATGGGTTAATTGGACTTGACTTACTGACACAATGGGAAGCGAGAATAGACCTTAAGGACAGGAATTTAGTAACGCGGACTACTACTAACCCTATCAGAATGTACAATTCTAGGAACGTTAATTTGTATGAGGATATGATACCAGCTAAATCCTCCAAATTATTAAGATTACCAATTAATACGATTGACGGCGACGTGATAGTTAATGAGCAGATATTATGCAACTGTACCATTACCGAATGTCTCACGAGTGTTATTAATAGTCGAGGTATTATAGAGGTAACAAACGCAACGGACAACGACATTATATTTTCACTAGATCGCCCCGCCATCGCAGAGTTGTTTAATACCGAGTCATTCGATGTTAAGTACACGCGCACCGAACAGTCCAGTAGCTCACGCGTCAACGACGTAATATCGCGCTTAAGAACAGAGCATTTAAATCCGGAAGAAAAAGCTAATCTTATTCAACTTTGTTCGCAATACGCAGACATATTTTATTTAGATGGTGAAGCCCTAACATTTAGTAATAAAATTAAACACTCTATTAAAACATCAGACGAAATGCCAATATATACGAAAAGTTATCGCTATCCGTTTATACATCGAGAAGAGGTTAGGGAACAAATTTCAAAAATGTTGGATCAGGGAATTATCCGCCCCTCTGACTCTGCCTGGAGTTCTCCTATCTGGATAGTGCCTAAAAAAGTAGATGCGTCAGGAAAACAGAAATGGCGCTTGGTAATTTATTTAACTTTAGAAAACTGAATGAAAAAACAATAGATGATAAATATCCCATACCCAATATATCGGATGTTCTGGATAAACTAGGGAAATGTCAGTATTTTACCACCTTAGACCTGGCCAGTGGATTCTACCAGGTGCAAATGGATCCCCAGGATATTCACAAAACTGCCTTTAATGTAGAGCATGGGCACTTTGAATTCTTAAGAATGCCCATGGGTCTCAAGAATTCTCCATCAACCTTTCAAAGGGTGATGGATAATGTCCTGAGAGGGCTCCAAAACGTCATTTGCTTGGTATATCTGGATGATATCATAGTCTTCAGTACAAGCCTCCAGGAACACATCCTCAACCTGGAGAAGGTGTTCCAAAGACTTAGGGAATCTAATTTCAAAATCCAGATGGATAAGTCTGAGTTTTTGAAATTAGAAACAGCATACCTGGGGCATGTGATCAGTAGAGAGGGTATTAAGCCTAACCCGGATAAAATTAAAGCTATTGAAAATTATCCGTTGCCCAAAACCACAAAACAGATTAAACAATTCTTAGGACTCCTGGGATATTATCGAAAATTCATTCCAGATTTCGCTAAAATTACCAAGCCTATAACGCAGTGTTTAAAGAAAAGTAAATCAATAAATTTAGATCAAAATTATATAAATTGTTTCGAAAAATGTAAAAGACTATTAACTAACGATCCTATATTACAATACCCCGATTTTTCTCGTGAATTTATCTTGACCACTGACGCATCAAACTTCGCAATAGGCGCCATTCTTTCTCAAGGGCCAGTAGGTTCGGACAAACCAATCGCGTATGCCTCTCGCACACTTAACGACAGTGAAACAAACTATAGCACAATTGAAAAAGAATTGTTAGCTATAGTGTGGGCTACCAAGTACTTCCGACCCTATTTGTTCGGGCGGAAGTTTAAAGTAATCACAGATCATAAGCCGCTGCAATGGCTTATGAATTTAAAAGAGCCCAACTCTAGGCTCACTCGTTGGCGCCTTAAGCTAAGTGAATATAACTATACTATAATCTATAAGACCGGCAAAACAAATACAAATGCGGATGCTCTCTCTAGAGTTCAGATTAATAACGAAGAAGTTAGCTCCGTAACCGTTAACCCTTCAGAACATCCTCCTACAATAGGTAACAATTCCGATACAGAGACCGTTCATACCGATCAAGAGAATCCTATACTCGAAATACCGATAACAGATGACCCCTTGAATAGGTTCCACCGACAACTGTGCCTCACAATTGTAGGAGACATAAAAAAACGGACATCTGTAACTAAGCCTTTTGACACTCACACACGCATCTCAGCCCAACTATCCGAATCTAACCTGGAGGAAGACGTAGTGAATGTAGTTAAGGAATACGTCAGCCCGAAAGTAAAAACTGCTCTACTCATAACTCCACCTTTAGGCATGTACAAAATAGTTCCCATCTTACAAGACAAATTTAAAAATTCTGCCATGAACTTAGTTATTACAAAGACCGAGCTAGAAAATGTTAAAGGGCACTTACATCAACAAGAGATCATAAAGCACTATCATGAAGGTAAAACGAATCACAGGGGAATTAACGAATGTTACCTGTCTTTATCCCGTAGGTATTACTGGCCGAAGATGAAGGAGAATGTATCTAAATTTATTAATGAATGTACCATTTGCGGTCAGGCCAAGTATGACCGAAACCCCATACGTCCACAATTCAATATTGTGCCTCCTCCCATCAAACCTCTTGAGATTGTCCATATGGACCTCTTTACCGTTCAAAGTGAAAAATACGTCACCTTTATTGATGTTTTCTCCAAGTATGGCCAAGCCTATCACCTTAGAGACGGTACGGCCCTGAGTGTCATCCAGGCCTTACTACAATATTCCACCCATCATGGGTTACCTCTCACTATCATCACCGATCAGGGTACCGAATTCACTAACCAGATGTTTGCTGAATTTACCAGGGTACACAAAATTAATCACCACAAAACTCTTGCGAATGCCCCGAATGATAATGGTAACATCGAAAGATTCCACTCCACCATCCTGGAACACTTAAGAATACTACGCCTTGAGAACAAGGACGAAGCTATTATCAATCTCATGCCCTATGCCATAATAGCTTACAATAGTTCAGTACACAGCTTCACGAAGTGTAGACCCTACGACCTTATTAATGGTCATCTCGATCCCAGGGACCCGGTTGACATAGATATTACAGGACACCTCTTACAACAATACATTCATAATCATAGGAAACAAATGAAAATAGTATACGACCTAATAAATGAATCCAGTTTAATCACTCGCACAAACATCATCGAAAGACGTAATAAAACCCGCGAGCCAGAACAGGAATATCAGCCCGATCAACAAATATTCATATCAAATCCCCTAGCGAGCAGACAAAAAACAGCTCCACGTTATACTCACGACAAAGTACTCGCCGACCTACCAATACATATCTATACCTCCAAGAAAAAGGGCCCTATAGCTAAATCCAGACTGAAACGTGTACCAAACAGTGCAAAATTGTTACAGGATAATGCTGATTCTGACTCTGACCATGGGAAAGGCGCAGGAGATACGACTTGAAAGTTTGAACGACGGACCTGGACTCTTACCATTTAGACTTGGACTGATGAATCTCGTAACACACCACCACAGCTTCCTGCAATACATAGAATTAGATGACATTTATAGTAAAATTAACATAGTAAAAACTCAGATAATAGAATTAGAACAAAAATTACCTAACGATACTCACATATTGTTTGAAGTCCAAATTGAATATTTAAGTTCTAAACTAGAGAAAGTTACTTACCAATTAGAAAGCTTGGAGCCTCATCGCTTAAAACGTGGTCTTATAGATGGATTAGGCTCTGTCATTAAATCCTTAACAGGAAACTTAGATTATACTGACGCCGTAAAATATAGCAACGCCATAAAAACTCTCAAGGACAACCAGGATAAAATTAACTCTCAGATAAATACGCACATCACTCTTAGCAAAGATTGGATGATGCAACACACGAACGTTATTTCTAACATTACACAGAATCAAATTAAACTTAACGAAACTCTTTACTTACTTTTAGATCATGATGCCTATGTTCAACATAGCCTTATAAAATATGCAAAATTAGCTCAGCTTATGTCTATCATTACAGACAACATAGATGATTTATCTCATGAATTGGAGCGTATAGAAAATGCCCTTGCACTTACACGTACCGCAAGTACGCACCACTCTATGTTAGGTATTAATGCGTTAAAGCAAATGCTAAGCGAATTAGAAAATTTCTATAATAAAGGTCAGTTATTAGATATAGAGCTTAGAGAATACTATAATGTAATCGAAACAGGATCATTTTACTCGGGAAAGCGAATAGTTCTAGTTTATAAAGTCCCCATCATATCACCTTTTAACTACGATTTCTATAAACTCCCAATAGCACCCAATAAAGCCAACCAAGCTCTTGTCCCTCCTTATCCTTTCGTAGCAACACACGAGGATCTTTACGTGTACATTGAGGCTGAATGCCCGAAGTACAGCACTCGGTATCTTTGTCATGAGAAATTAAACCAACATTTGAGATCAGATCCAGACTGTATTCAAGAGCTTCTTCACCATCAACGCTTAGACGAGTCCTGCAAGCTCACGCCAATTGTAATTCTCAAGGAAGCAATTCAAAGATTAGATGACCGCCACTATATAGCCGTATTCCCCGTACTAACACAAGTTCAACTTGCTTGCGAACGCACTGACTACCAAATGCTAAAAGGCAGTTATCTTATAACACTTCCATCTCAATGCTCAATACGAACAAAAGATTCTACGATATATAACACAAACGATAGAATCGAAGGTCAACCTATGAAGATATTGAACATCCCCGAAGACGTTATCCCGAAAGTAACCTTACCTACTACTGTAACGTTATCGTCAATAGACCTCAACGATCTACAAGCTATACAAGATAAGATCTCGTCTCAATCCTCATTGCATATCAACGGAGTAACGACAGACTCAATCTATCATACCACATTACCATTCTATGTATTACTATTAAGTGCGCTTGCACTCGTTATCGTCACACTATGCAGAAAATATGTAACTTGTTTCAAGAAACATATTACAGAATTAGAGATAGCACCAGAGACTCCAGGGACCTCCCACATTTATGCGACACCAGAGATGAAAAAGACCCAGAAGCCACAGCATCCAGCAGCACTACTTTTGCGACCTGCCCAAAAATAGTTGCTGTTCTTCGGGAGGGAGATGTTACGTAAACGCATAGTAGGGAATATGCTAAGTTGCAAGTCCACCCATCAACAGTGCACACGGCCCCAGCAGCTGAGTCGACATTTCATCGCTCGCTACCTATTTTACGCAACTGGCGGAATATGCTGACGCCGCTCCTCGTGCCCTGCGCTGCGGCCTACGTGACCGGAGCATGACGACACTTCGATACTTACATCGGTCGGGTCGACATTCTAGAAATAATTAGTTTTAGTAATTTTTTCATTGTAATTCTTCTATCAGAATTAAATACTTTTAGAATTAAAATCGGTTTTTTTTACATCCTCCGGCTGTAGCTAACGTAATTCGCGAAACGTAACAGCCACGCGCTATCCGTACTTATCTGATAATATATAATATGTAGTACAACGGGTAGGCCAATACAACAGAATTGGATGGAACTCTGCATCAGCTACTCTCGGCTCCGTTCGGGTTCCGAGACAAAAGTATACGTACAAGTACAACCAATTATTTTTTTAGTTTTAGTGAAATTACTGTATTTAGAGTCGAATGTTGCTACGAATTTTCTATGAGCGAACGGTTTTTTTGAGTGATATTGAATCAAGTTCGTCAGGGTACAAAGTTAGGAACTCATCTGTGCAATTTGTTGTTTACGTCGCGTAGTGTTAATCAAGCGGCAGTGTTTTTACCCGACTACGGCAAAGCAAAAGGAGGGTTATGATTTTGACAGGCTATGTATGTATGTATGTATGTATGTATGTATGTATGTTCATCTGTTTCCACGTAACTTCTTAACTACTTATCAGAATTCGACAAATGACATATCATTATAAGCGTCTTGATCGTCCGCTGGTTATAGGCTATATGAAGTTTCACAAAATCTAATGTGGCGCCCTCTAGCGGACAAAACATACAGAGTAAAAAAATAAAGTTATGATAAATATGCCGTGTTTGGTATCATTTGAAAGCGCTTGACTTGTACATTTTGAATATATATATATATATTACTAGCACTTGGACACCAAAATAGTACAAATAAAATAAAAGTAAAAAAACTAAAACCCAACTACGACAAAAAACGTCGCTGAAAAAGTATAAAACAAGCCTTCGTTGTCAATTTATGCAATATTCACTATGTAGAGATAAAATTTCATGTTTGGAAAGGCGTAGTCACACGTTAAATATACTACCCTTTGACAACGTGTGACTGCGGATTTCCAAACATGAAATTTTATCTCTACATAGTGAATATTGCATAAATTGACAACGAAGGCTTGTTTTATACTTTTTCAGCGACGTTTTTTGTCGTAGTTGGGTTTTAGTTTTTTTACTTTTATTTTAAATATTCGAATGTTAAGTGATGAGTTTAGAGGATAAAGTCCAATGTGGATTGATAAATAGTGATTCCATTGTTAATGTATTGGCCTTAAAGTTATGGGAACTCGTGATAAACACTTGGAATTAAGAGTCAAATGTAACTCTTGTGGTCATTGATTGAATTAAGTATAAAAAGTTAAGCTTGGTAAGTACATACCTACCAATTGAACTTACTTTTCGTGCTACTTTTAACTTCTACTACCTATGATAATATTATTTTTAAAAAGTGACAGTCTGTATTTTAAAATTTAATAGTATTTTTCCAATAAAATGTATGCTATGCTATGATGATAAATTTTCATTTGAATAATGCTTTTATCGATAAATTGCCAGCTTCTCTGATAGCAAAATAAACAACTCTACTCGTACTTTTTCAAACAACTTTTTTTCATTCTGTCTGAATTTCTGACTGACTTGTTCTGATCGTTGTTTAGGTATTGTATGCAATTTGATTGACTTTCCTATATTTTGCTGATTTTTTTGATAGTTTTGTTTGAGATGAAGTGAGGAGCTGGGTGTTCACAATGGACTTAGGAAGGACAAACAAATCGAGCTTTTTAATGTGTTACTCTCTTACTATGTACAGAACAATAAACTTTGCTTTTCAATTACAGAAAGACCTATTCTCTAACCAAACCTCAAATTGAACTGAATGATGAAATAAAAAATGGATTACACAGTGTTTACTCTTTTGAATGTGTGGAATGCTCTGGAAGCGAGCTAGTGAAAAGGATGGTCACATAAATAAAGCCCTAGTTTGGGGTGCTGTGACAAGCGGCAGCTACTATGCACAAGTAGACCAGATGACTGCGCTTATGGATATACCAACTTTATCACCGAATAAGTTTCACTCAATTGAAAAAGAATTGGGATCTGTGTGGCAACAACACTTGACAGAGGAGATAATAAAAGCTGGAGCCGAAGAAAGAGCCATCGCCATTGAAAAGGGACACATGTCCCCTGATGGGGTGCTATATATCACTGTCTAAAAAGATCATATGGGCATAACTTTAACTCATCTTCTGGGATGGTAAGTTTAACTTTGTTATAATCACTTGTTTGTTATACATTTTTCATTGTTATTTAATTTTTGCAAGTAAAACTTTAATCCCACTGAAAATGTATCTCAGACATAAGGACGGTACAAAGTCCAATAAGGGTAACTCCGTGTGTACCCATATTATTACTAAAATTTTCTTACCAATTCCGGAGTTCAAAGTAATAATAGAATGTGTTATAAAACACACACCCCTTTATTACAAAACGTGGTCTAAAGTTAGGCTTGGTTTAAAACGGATGCCGTCACTTTCATTTGAAAGTTATATAAAAGTTACAGCGTCATTTTTAAACCTTGTAGACCATTTTTGTAATAAAGGGGACAGATGTTTGGTAACAATATTTAATAACAAATTGAAATAATATAAATTTATTGTTACAAACATTCTTACATTATTTATTTCTTTTTACAGATACTTCAGTCCACTTGGGATAGAATGCATAGCATTCAAGCCTGGTGATTTTCAAGAAACACTCAAAGTTACTTTAGAAGCATTTTATTGTATATAAATTGATGTAAATATTTTTTATTAATTATTGAAAATTGACTTGATACTACCTCCTACCTACCTACACCAACTAATTTGTACACCTCGTCATACAGTTAACTAGTTTTGGAATATTTACTTTTGTTTGTAACATATGAGGGGAACTTCACTAATGATCATGCTCCCCAAATGTCCCTGAGGTTGTGGCGCTGTGTGGCTGGTCATAACATTCACTATGGTTGAGTGAAGTGATGGCTGAAACATATGTCATACTTGAACAGGTGCCACCTTTGGGGACTGGTCTGCTTTGGTTTAAATCATATTTAGCTTATTATTTTGTGTTGCATTATTAGCTGTATGACTTGGTATAAGGTATACTTTGTATAATGTGTAATAAAACATTGTATAAAAATATGGCGTTTAAAGAGTAACTGGTGAGTTTCTTGTCGAAAGAATCGCATTTTGTGTATTTATATTTTAATATATTTTATGTATCGGCATATTTATGTAATCACATGTAAATTATACATACTAATGAAATTATTTTAAAGGATTCAAATATAGATTTTATTATATTTATTGTTTTTTAATTATCATTCCTAAGGATTTATACCACTCCACTTCTGCACGAACCTACCTACATGAAGTTATTAGAAGTCGCCCACCTACGCACACCCAGCCTACTTTATTAGGTCTACAGACGCTATGTGGCAAAAAATCGTCCCGAAACGAAGTGAGGGCGGACCGCTAGTTGCATAATAAACCGCACTTCAATTTCGAACAGTCCAGTGTGTGTTAAGTTATCTACTAGATTACCATCGCTACCTATCCGTAGTCCATTCGATAGATCCGAAGAAGAAATCATATATTCCGTAATTCCTACCCACATATTTTTAGTATTAAGCGCGCCATCTATTGCCAGCGAGGAATAACAGCTATCCGATAAAAAACATGCTTCAGCTTTGTATGTGTGTGTGGGGACGATACGTACGTACACAAGTTGATATTAATTTAGCAACGATGCAGCAATATAACGATTCTGGTTTAGTTGTTAATTGTTGAAATACATCAAAAAATCGCAGTTATTACGTAGATGTCGCGAATCACCCTACACTTAAAATTACTGTCCTGTAGAAGTCGTAATTATTTATTTTCTCGATTCACTGACAACAGAGCCATCTCTTAGCAATCGTTTAGCAGGATTGCGTGAGCTTCCAATGTTACCGAAAGAGTAGGATAGTTCTTCAGATTTATTTTAAATGTATTATTTATTAAGACGTCAATTCTGCCATGTAAAAAAGGGTCATTTTCGAGATTCTTTTTTGCATTACAAATACAATAATATCTGGTCTCTATTTTAAAATAATAGTCTTAAAACAAATTAAAATTATAGTGTGGTGACTTTTTGCGTATTAAAAGAATTCTACATCTTATTGTGTCTAGACAAAAAACGGCAATAGGTAAAGAACTATTTATTTGTTGTATGTAGGTACAAGAAAACTTTAGTGCAATCAAGATTCCTCTCTGAGAGACACAAAGTAGCATTAAAAATGAAATTATTTCGGTTAAAAGAATTTAAAAAAGACCGTTCTAAATGACGGAGTACCTAATCGCGTAACAAACAAACAAAAAAACGGACTTACCTACAGTCGCTTTTAAAACCCACTCATATTGGGTTCAGAAGTCGTAGTCAGAGGTGACGGGTAGGGCACACTAGCGACGCCAATCGATTATATTTTTTAGCTACTAAACTGCATCTATTTTCAACAATTTCAGGATTACAATCTCTCGGCAAACGCGTATACTATTTATTAAATACTTATACTTAATTTTTGTATGTGATGTAGTGAACTATTTATATTTATTATTTTTTTATTTATTACTTTTGGTTGTACTCGAAATTTGAATTACCGCCAAAAGCGGCCACTTTTGGCGTGAATAATTTTTTCGCGTACAAAAACGAACCCAACATTTGTGCATGGTTATTTATAATAAATAGTATAAGTGTTCGCCGAGGGATTGTAACCCCAAAATGGTTTAAAAAAGATCCGGTTTGGTAGCTAAAAATTAAAATCCATTTGCGTCGCTAGTGTGCCCTACCCGTCAACTTAAAATGAACATGCCATCTAAAAAGAAGTCGCGTTACTAAAGCATTTACATTTTACTCACGGAAAACTGTAAGTTGCTTCTCGCTGGACGCTTTGGTGTAAATGGGCGTGTCCAGAGAGACTTCGCAAGAGTACGAGCCGCTGGCCACGAAGTCCAAGTTCTGCAGGATTATGGAGTTCTCCGTCGCTAACGCTATCTGTGAACAAACGCCCGCTTCAAATAGGTACACTAAGTACTTACTATGCCCTCTAAGCTTGTATCGAAGAGCTTGCAATTCTATTGCCTCTGATTCGGTGATGTAAAATGTAAAGCCTAGTACAGTTTACTCGAATACCTGCAGCTGAATTCTTACTTTGTCATTCGATTACCATATACCCCAAGGTGGAAGCTTTTTTGGCTTCCACCTTGGGCAGGAGTATTTCCCGACGACTACGACTTAGGGACCTTCAAGAGCTTACACTTAAAAAAAACACATTAGCTATTTCCCTGATTTCGCAAAAGTTCATGGGTGGCGGTACTTCCATCAGGTGAATCGCTTGCTCGTTTGTCGCCTCTTGCATCAAAAAATAGAATAAACAAAAGGTGTTCTTCGTTTTTTTATGTGATAGGTGGCAGACGAACAGACGTCACCTGATGGTCAGCGATTGTCGCTGCCCATGGTCATTCGCAACACCAGTTTAGTTACAAGTGTGCTGCCTAGGTACTTTTAAATCCCCCTTTCCTCGGATTGGGCCTCCGGTACCCACACTCACACACCGGTTTTCTGTGAGGCCGTGGTGTTATCTTAGTGCTGTTTTTAATTATCTTAGTGCTGTTTTTAATTGCAATTAGTGAAACTATAAGTCTATTATTAATCATATTTTTTGTGCAAAGTTTGGAAATGACTGTTTGTTTCCTAATAAATAAATAAATAAATCACTCTGGTCGAGCCGACCCCTTCATACGGCCCATCAATTAAATAAAAATTTAAAGAAGATAAAAGTCTTCTAGTACATATATACGTAAATATAATACGTACTAATACTACGAGGGAATACATATCTATGTATTGCCTTACGATTATACGGTACGGTATGTAACCTTATAATTTTGTCTCTATTACCCGTTATTATTTAGCTAAAATGTATAAAATTTTATAGAAAATGTTTTGAATAGCATCATTATTTTGATTGAAGTATTACGATTTCACGGGCAAAAACGATAGGTATAAGTCCGTGCGCAGTATGAATATATGTATCAATATAATGTGTTTGATACCAAGAAATAAACATTATATTCATTATGCTTTACATAGGTCAAGTCTCTCCGTGCGCAGAATACTGCAGTCATCTCTGGGATGGAACCGCCAAGTAGGTATAAAGTAGCAGCTCTGGATTCTGTGAAAAAGAGTGCCAGAAGACTCACTCGCCCACCGTCGAATAACAATATTCTACAGAATACACTTTGGATAATGTGCGGAGGAGCTACATGAGTCCGGCCTAACTCCATTATCGGGATACTAAGTGAAGACTGGGTTACCATTCCTATATGGTTCCAAGTTCCAGCCATCCGTACCAAGCACTACGTGCCGTGCAAACTCCTTTCCGATGCGAACAGCCCAGGAGTGGAACTCGTTGCCAGGCGATGTATTTCCTGAACATTATAGCCTAGGCCTTTCACGGGAAAGAATGGTCCACCTTGGACCTCATTTTCACTTAACATCGGGTGAGATTGAGGCCAAATACTTGTCTGTCGTATCATAAAAAATCTATAGTTTATTAACCAGAGTGAGAACTTAGATCCTTGGCAGCCACATAGATGCCACCATTCCAGTTTCCCCAAGTTATGTCAGCTGGCACTAGATGATCCGTACGGCGATAGTCACCATTGCACGGCGTTTAGACGCAGCGGATGGTGGTTAGTAATGCAAAAAGGCAGTTAAATTAATTCGGCTGTTGTGTACGGCAGCGTTGCATGCGCACGGCTCGTTTCGCCCGCGCGGCAATGTAACAGGTTTTAGTGATGTGTCAACATGCGTTACTACGAGTATAGTCCATTCTGTATGTGAAGGTGAATAGGACAGTTCTATTCTGACATTAAAAGTGAGACGCAACTTTTAAACCTAACCGATATTTTAAAGAATCAAGAACATTTTCTTTAGAAATCTAATCGACTTTTTATTTGTTTGATTTTTAATTTTAATCAACATTTTTTTTATGGATTTGAACTATCTGGATATGAAATACAATATATAAATATTCTTAGTGGTACACAGCAATAAATCACGTTCAATTAAATGATATGCATTTTATTTATTTGAAAAATAACAACACTCGCCTGACGTGTCGGAACCACCTTGGTCATCAAAAGAAATTACTAATTCTTGGTCCCTAATCCAATGAATGCGGACATATTTTGCACGTGACAATAATCGTGATTCGATGGTAAGATGGTGGCTATACCGATTACTGCGATTGTTTGTGTCAATAGGGATTGACACAAACAATTGCAAGAAACTGAATTTTTGCTCATAGGGATGAGCAAAAAATCCGTTTAGTGCATTATGCAATCCATAAGATATATTTTGCAAATTTTATTTGGTAATAACTCTTTTAATTCTTGTTCAGATTAATTGAGAAAGTTTAATACTTGTTATTTTGGAAGAATAAGAACACCAGAAAGTTTATGATTTTAACAACTTAATATTTTTATTTGTAGAAAAATAAATAAATATATATTTCACAACATCACATACATTGATCTGACTCCAAGATAGGTACCTCAAGCACCTGTGTTACGGATATCAGAATCAACAGCGGAATTACAAATATATACATACAATACTTTCCTTTTGTAAATACATACTTATAATATATACAAACACCCAGACCAATACAAACAGACATGTACATACACACAAACTGTGCGTATGTACATGTCTGTTTGTATTGGTCTGGGTGTTTGTATGTATTATAAGTATGTATTGTGCGGGGGGGTGCGTTTGTACTGTGCGGGGATCGAAAAATTGATGTATGATGCGAAACGTTTGAACTGTCCTAATCACCTTCACATACTGAATGGACTTATAGCTTGAGCTGAGTTCTCTCGTTTTTGTTATAATGCCCGTATCATAACGGAATCGGAAGGCCAACGAAACAGAATTCACCACCGAATCTTATACAAGCGACACATACCACCTTTCAAAAGCGATGTCTCTTGATTTGGGTACGGTATATTCTCATTGTGTTGCGGGTCTCTATGAGCGGCGGCAATCGCTTACCATCAGGAGATCCCTCTGCTCGTCTGCCACATAAAAAAAGATTTGTCCGCCTTCTGGTTAGTTTTTCTTTGTGCTGATGACTAACGCTTCCTAAATTTATAAGTTAAAGTCACTGTCCTAAATTTATATCGCTTATGTCACTATTTTCATAGTAAAGAGAGACAATGGGTAAACAGGTGGAGGCGGTGGCGGCGGAGATCGCTTTACTATCATGTAAGGTAATATATATTTTCCTCTATGGGTACCAAACCACCAAGTGACCACCGCATCCCATAACCTATGGTTAGATACATCAATAGGAATGCAAATACGTTTCCGGCCTTTTAGGAAGTTTTAGGCTAGTTTCTTAAATATTTCAGTCGTAGCGGTTCTTTTTGATAGACGTTACTGAAACTGGGTATCTAATTAAATCTCACTCACAGATCTGGTGCCTTTACGGTGTATAGGTACTTTGATTTTTAATTATGTAGGTAGACTAAACTGACAGATGCAAATATAAAGTTCCAATACATTTTAACCACTTTTAATAGATGCAATATATCCCGCTCTTTTCTCAATTTTGATCCAGGAATTGCACGTATATTTCGACTCGAGTAAGTTTAGGTTGCGTTTATCCCGAGTACATTACTACCTGTAGCGGTCGATTCGGGAACCTGGTACCTGTTGTGAGTAATGCAGCTAATTAGCAGCCAGTCACTTGTGCCGCTATTAAATAATCGGAAGTGGCTCCGTTTGCGTGGGCGGGGGGCTTTTAGTGCTATTTTCTACTCGGGTTACGTCACTAATTAACTATTGCTACTTAGTTCACGCAACTTGTAGGGAGGATGGTACGCAATAATCATTATCATTATACAGTGGACGATCAGAGTTTCACTCGCGTGAAATTCGGTTTGGCCCTTTAAGTATTTTTCAATATAACTTATACCCTAAAGACAGACGGCTGAAGTGCCGGCCACATGATCACTTACCGTCAGGTGAGATTATGGCCAAATGTTCGGTTATTATAAAAAAATCCGTAGCTTTCGATATTAGCGCGAAAAAATAATTGATCATGTTCTGTTACTTATTTTGATCGCCCCAAGTTAGTTCTAGAGAGAGTTTTGTATTTTGATTTAGTTACAGTCATTTTATCGTCCTTGAGATTTGATTATTTGTTGAATTGGAATATTCTGGAAGGTGAGATTAGAGTGCTTAAATTGTAATTAATATGCTAAGATATTTAAATACTGATAAAATTAGAGAAAAACACTGTTGAAGATTGAAATGTTTACTTGTCAACCAAGATGAAAGGAAGGAAGAAGTGACAATAGAAAAGTAAAAGTCTAGATACAAAATAGTAAATGGAATATCAATTAAACTAATAGAAATATAGCCAGTACCTATTTAACATAGAGGCTACATTACAACACCAGCCCTTAATTGAGATTCCATAGTTGACTAAATAACCTAACTATGTCAAGTGCACAACCCTAAACCGACAGTACATTTGGAATGCGCAACCCTACCTAACAGCTTTGTCAGCATATCGGCACACATGTCACTAGTTGGTACATATTCAATTAAAATAGTGCCTTCAGCGACTTTTTCCCTTATGAAGTGAAAACGGGTATCGATATGCTTAGTCCTGTTGTGATGAATAGGATTAAGTACAATCTTATGTGCACTCTGACTGTCATTGTGCACGGTAACCGGAGTCAGAGAGGTGCCACTTACCTCCTGAATCAACCTCTGTAAGAAGGTGGCTTCCTTAGCCGCTGAAGTTAGGGCCATATACTCTGCTTCCGTTGATGACAAGGCAACGGTGGGCTGTTTTTTCGATTCCCAGCTAATTGCTCCACCGGATAAGCGCTCTTATTTGGTTCCAACTTCACCTTTTGTAAGGGAGTAGGGGCAGATTTACAGTCTGCCATATTAAACTTCTTAAGAACATTTAAAATGAACGTTTTTTGATTAATTTTTACACAGTTCTTTGTTTGGGAAACATTTAAACCAAGATAATAGTTTAAAAGTCCCAAATCCTTAATACCAAAATATTTTTGCAAATCACATTTGACAGCGTCTGCCAATTTGTCATCTTTATGACAAACAATTATGTCGTCAACATAAACTGCCAGTATGACAAGTTCCTTTCCAAATAGTTTGGTATAAATACATGGTTCTGAAGGAGCCCGTTTAAAACCTAACGCAGAAAGAGTTTCATTTAGCTTTGTGTTCCAAGCACGAGGCGCTTGTTTCAGCCCGTACAAAGCTTTCTTGAGTAGGCAAACTTTATTCTGTTGGCTTGGTTTCTCAAAACCTTGCGGTTGTACCATATATACATCCTCCTCCAATTCTCCGTTTAGGAACGCTGTGTCCACGTCTAAATGTCGCATCTTGAGGCCTAATTTTGCTGCAAGTGCAAACATCATACGTAACGAAGAATTGCGAATTACTGGCGCAAAGGTTTCTGTATAATCCACACCAGCGGTTTGAGTTCTGTCAGCCAATCAGACCTTGAAGTCATATGAGAAGTAGCTCCAGAGTCGATGTACCACGTATCTTTATTACCATTTACTCCCAAGGCAGTTATTGATGTTGAATCATGCTTATTCTTCAACTTATTGGGGCAATTGTATTTAGTATGACCTCGTACGTGACAATCAAAACATACAACCTCCTTCTTCTTCTTCGTCTTGGTACTATGTTGAATAATTTGACCTTTCTTCGAACGCAACGCAGACTCACAATCATAAGACTTGGTTTTCGACATCTCATTCAACAGTTTTGCCTTTACCATGACCGTGGTAACCTCAACATTACAATTTTCTAAAGCCATGACCAAGGGATCGAAGTTATGCGTTAGACCTCCCAATAGTATCGCAGCCAAAGAAGAATCCTCGATTTTCTTACCAATATCAGCGAGATCTTGAGCGGTACTTATAACGGCATTTATATACTCTTCGATAGTATTAAACTCTTCAAGACAATATCGGTAAAGCTTACGTTCTAAAGCTAACCTTCTGCCCATGCCCTTATCTTCATAGGCGTTTTGCAACGACGTCCAAGCGGCCTTAGCACTCTCCGCACTCCTCACATGAGTGATGGCTCCTCCATCTAAGGTCATGCAGATTTTGGCTAGTGCTAATTCATCCTTACGCTTTCTCGTTGACTCTGGGGTTTCATCTCCATCAGGATAACCCACAACAGCTTCCCACAGCTGCTCATGCAGTAAGTAAAATCGCATCTTAAACTTCCATGCACTGTAGCCTTCCCGTCCGGAAAGCATACGGATCGCTCCCATTCCCATTGCATTGCTGCTTGTGCCTGGGGACACTCTATCCCCGCTACCTTGCATTTTGCACAATGACGTAGCACAATTTTTTTTTTTTTCGAGATTCGACGAACTATATTTTCGTGAAAATCATAGTACAACAACACAATTAATATTATATTTATCAGCTAGCTCGCTTGTAAGGGCTCGTGCTGATAACGTGATAAAATTAGAGAAAAACACTGTTGAAGATTGAAATGTTTACTTGTCAACCAAGATGAAAGGAAGGAAGAAGTGACAATAGAAAAGTAAAAGTCTAGATACAAAATAGTAAATGGAATATCAATTAAACTAATAGAAATATAGCCAGTACCTATTTAACATAGAGGCTACATTACAACAATACCCTATAATTAATTAGGTCGATGATCACGGTCTCAGGTCGTGTGATAAATACTATAAATAAAGTAAGCAAGTATATTACTTAGGGACGCATAAGTACCTATCTACTTATATAGAATAATAAAAGAATCGGATTTTCTCTAATACCTTATTCTTTGCATTTTGACTGTAAATTTTACAACTTCTAAGAGCCCTACAATCAGTTGGTGTGGCCTCTATGGAAACTTTTCAGTAGGGTGGGCATATTCCCCAAGTTTGCCGCGGAAAAATTAAATATTCAGGTTATTGCAGTGCGAGAAACTTGCCGTTGCACGTCCGATTCCAGGGAACTTTCGCGGTAAATCTGCGGATATAAAAGAATAACATAACTAGGTATAAACTACTTATGGATTTATGGCTTAACATACCTAATTTTAGTACTTTGTTCACGTTTTGATAAGAAGAATTCTTTGTTGCTTGAAGAACGTTTTCGTCAACTTTATATTCAAAGATAGCCGGTATGATGTTTTAAGTACAGAAGGAACATAAAGTTTTTTTTAGTATTATTGTTAACATTAGATAAAAACACATTTAGCCGGGTCATACCGAGTGAGCCAATTATAAATGCCTTTTCAATTTGATCAAGAATGATTTTATTCAATTGACTTAATAGTAGGTATATTATGCAAACAGGCATGAAGGTAAGTTACGTGAATATTAACTTCTTATGTAGTAACTTCATCGAACCCAACTTTTAGTGCCTATTTAAACATCATACTAAACTCAGCATTAGCACGTCAGACCTTCCTGCCATAAAGACGTGTACAACATATAGCAATTTGAGCACTAAATACGAATCAGTGGCTATTCAGTCATGTGTGTATTAAACACAAACTTTAGGGAGGGATAGTTCCGACACTGGCGGGCAAAACATAACAGCCGGCGTTGGGCCACTCGGTACAAATTTGCAAGTGAACCGAACCTGGGTGAACTCAATCCGAAACGTGTGGTAACCCTAGTCTAAGGGATGCTCCTGAGAGACTTCATCGATACCTATACCTTATGCCTGGACTACCACGACAATGAAGTAGGTATATCAAGTCTTTTAATATATGTTATTCTGCATTGATTTAATGCCAAAACACCGGAAGAATAAAATCAGAAGAAACGAGGTTAACTCCATCGTCAAATAGTTAACTATTTCAAATATTGTGTATCACTTTAATTTCTCTTATTTCCACATCTACGACTTTGTTTAAAATAATTTTAGCCATTTCCTGTCACACACTTAATCATACTGGAAATAACTTTTCGCACCAAATTTCTGAACTGACACGACATTTAAGTCTGTAAGAAACGAGCCTCACTTGTATCTGCACTCCTTCTGGTGTAGCGAGTGTCTATGTGTGGCTGTGATAACTAACCATCAGGGAAGACGTCTGCACGTTTGCCTCCTTTTCAAAAAAAAATGTGTAACGAGGATTCCAAGTGCTTGATTCCAATCCTACTTGGGGTGTGTTGGAATCCAAACTCACATCGTAGGAATTTCGAACTGAACTTAAATCGAAGCATTGGATCATCATGATCCTTGATTAAGTAAAATAAGGACCAACATTTTAAAACGCAAACTAACAAGAAGGACCCGTTGTGATATGTATTCGTCTATTGTAAGTAGAAAAACCTGATTGGATAATATAAATAAAACATCATCTTGGATTTAACTGAAAGTGTCGATATCTACGCAATCGCAACCCATCCCTAGGTGTAACGTAACGTTGACCCGGAAAATTAACTCCACCCGGACCATTACCCGGTCGGCGCCCAAGTTTCCAACTTTTTAAGGTGTGTTCATACATTGAAACACATTTGTAAGACGAATGAATAGCGTATGCAAATAAGCTAATGCAAATAGCGGAAACGAGGCGCGCTAATGTCGGACTTTAAACTTGCCTTAATATGTTTTTGAGGATACTGCCTTATCTTAACCGTTTGTGCACGCGTCTGTAGCTTACAAAATTTTAGCTTGCATTGTATTTTAACTTGCATATACCTGGAATATTTTTGCTAAAAGTTTTTAAGAGGTGCATTCAAAGTAGAAGTCCTAATTAGCATACCACTGTATGGTCCAGAATATGTTTTTCTGAATATATAATATTCTATACATGCAGAAAACTTCACGTACTTTTCAAGATTTGTATTCATTGTAACAAAATTGAGACAGTCAATGAAAAATTGATCAAGACATTTTAAATAAATAAAGATTTGATTTTCAAGCTTATTTTGCATACGCCATTCATGTCACAAACACCTGTAGCAAGATTTAAAGCGATACCAAGATCTTGCAGTACCTATTGTTTAATATGTATTACTAGAAGACGACCTTGTCAAGTCGATAGTTACTCATTCTTACATTAAGCACTGCGCCAGGCATGGTGAAATTCCTGTACGGCGGTTTCCTATCCCGGATGTGCTGGAAGGTCTTGGTGCCATGGCGAAAGATGATGACCTTGTCAAGTCAATAGTAACTTGTTCTTACATTGAGCACTGCGCCAGGCGTGGTGAAGTTCCTATTGAGCAGCTTCCTATCCCGGATGTGCTGGAAGATCTTGGTGACGTGGCGCTAGAAGATGACCTTATCAAGTCAAAAGTTACTCGTTCTTACATTGAGCACTGCGTCAGGCGTGATGAAGTTTCTATACGGCGGCTTCTTATCCCGAATGTCCTGGAAGATCTTGCTGCCATGGCGAAAGATGATGACCTTGTCAAGTCAATAGTAACTTGTTCTTACATTGAGCACTGCGCCTGGCGTGGTGAAGTTCCTATTGAGCAGCTGCCTATCCCGGATGTGCTGGAAGATCTTGGTGACGTGGCGCTAGAAGATGACCTTATCAAGTCAATAGTTACTCGTTCTTACATTGAGCACTGCGTCAGGCGTGATGAAGTTTCTATACGGCGGCTTCTTATCCCGAATGTCCTGGAAGATCTTGCTGCCATGGCGAAAGATGATGACCTTGTCAAGTCAATAGTAACTTGTTCTTACATTGAGCACTGCGCCTGGCGTGGTGAAGTTCCTATTGAGCAGCTGCCTATCCCGGATGTGCTGGAAGATCTTGGTGACGTGGCGCTAGAAGATGACCTTATGAAGTCAATAGTTACTCGTTCTTACATTGGGCACTGCGTCAGGCGTGATGAAGTTTCTATACGGCGGCTTCTTATCCCGAATGTCCTGGAAGATCTTGCTGCCGTAGCGCAAAAAGATGACCTTGTCAAATCAATAGTAACTAGTTCTTACATTGAGCACTGCACCAGGCGTGGTGAAGTTCCTATACGGCGGCTTCCTATCCCGGATGTACTGGAAGATCTTTGTGCCGTGGCGCAAGAAGACGACCTTGTCGAGCAGGTGGTGCGGCACGTCGTGCACGCAGCGCAGGCGCACGGAGCCGCCGCGCGCCGCCCAGCGCTCCATCTGCAGCTCCACCCTGACTTCTGTGTGGCCTCGGACTGGAACAAAAAATAAAAACAATATTTAACTTCTGGAAACTAAAAGAAATCCTCACTAGCTGACACGACCCCATAAGAAAGTAGTTTGTGCACGAAACTTTAGTGCTTATGCTACTTACTTAACAACTTATGATGAGAGTCAGAATCAATGTAGGTAATACACATAGATTGATTGAACAAAACACAAGATTGATTACCTTTTTTAAGTTTTTTGGCAAATTGGAAGGTTTGTACAAGACGACAAGATGTTACATTTTGCTACGTACCTAAGTAAAAGTTTTATTTTTGAAACTGTAAATTATGTTAGTAAGAAAAATATACTGTCGGTCAAAGTCAAAGATTCTTTATTTGCATAAGCTTGTAACTACAAATTGTCATAAGATAACTTTTTAAACTACCAGTTTAAGTATAATAATAATTTAAATCTAGTTACATATATATGCCGATACATAAAATACATATAATAAGAAATAAATAAACTAATGAAATTCTACCACCGGTTCGGAAAGTTGTTTCTGATCGAGAAGATCCGACAAAAAACTCGCCAGTTACCTACTCTTTTTAATCGCCAACTTTTTATGCAATGGTTTATTATCCTCACACCAAGTCATACAGTCTAATGCAACATAAAATAGAATGAAGCAAATTACAATAATGCGAAGGAACACTGTGCTGAGGCCTGTTTTTAGTGACCACTATAATCTGGACATCTTTAAGACATGAGTGAACAAACATCTATTTAGACAAACGCATATCATCCTAGACTTCATCGTCGCTTTCTATCAGGTGCGATTGCGGTCAAGGGTTAGCCTATAGTCTAAAAAAACTTTGGTGGTAAAACACAGTAGCTTTATTTGCCTACGTGGGTATCGTAATCGCCACGTTCTAGGCCACTACTTAATTATGTGTGGTGTGTGTCAGTGAGGTCATCTTAAATATTAACCAGATCATATCCCTTTACTTGATCCTCAAAATCGAAATAGGTGGAATAAGTAATGAATTGATACACGTGCAACGATATTGAGTTACTCGAGAAGTTTGGAGCACTATTATGAGTTTCTGAGTAGGTAAATGTTTTCAGGTTAAGATATAATAGGTTTTTTTATATTTTTATATACATATAAATCCATGGCCAAAGCCTAACAAATATAGAGTACAGTGTCTGGGTGTAATATATGTATTTAAGTATATATTTGTGTTCCTCTGTTGTCTGATGTTTGTAACTCAAGTGCTTAAGCTAATTAGTACGGAATCAGGTCAACGTATGAGATGTTGTGAGAGTTATTATTATTATTATAGAAGGCGTGGCATCATAGGAGAACCACACTTTGGGAAGAATGGGCCGGCTCGACCGAAGTGATATTTTTATTTACCTCGGCCTCACAGACAACTGGCATAAAGTAGCGCCTGACCCTGCGCTGTATTTCACCAAGATGAGAAGGTACTAGAGGCCCAATTCGGGGGAGGCACTCCATTCGTGTGGGCGGCGATATTCGCCTACTATCAGGTGATCCCTCTGCTCGTCTGTCACTTATTACTTAAAAAGGCAAAGGTAAAAAATGACAGATCGCAAAATGTTTAAAACGCTTAATTTTACATACACTGTTTTTGAAAAATCTTTATCGCCTGTAACGATAATTGGATAGTTTAGTTACTGACATAAAAACTAGTATTATTTTTATGGAAGTCTCGGGAGCTATAACCGCATTACGGAGTGCATAGGGAAATAAGACTAAATTTAAAATTTTGCGGAAAACTCACGCGGCGCTCGGTAATAAAGTTTTCCTTCTATATTGGCTTATAAGTTCGATTTTCGTGAGGCCGGTTTAAAATATGACATGCCCATATCTAAAAGATTGTGATCGTTTAAGTGAGCATGGTAATATAAATGAATTAGTCATACATTACTTCGTAGAATTATTTCGTCTTTATCAAGGACATTCCTCATTCAGCCACGGTTAATAATCCTCCTAGCTATTGGTTTTGGTGAGTCTAATTTTTGTAGGTACCTAGGTGTGTAGCTGTTTTCTTTTAACGAAAGTCTGGTACAGTCTACAACTTATTAGCCGAATGAATTCGATGACATTTGACAAACATAAAACGACACGCTCAAGCGCATGTAGGAATTGCACATAAATGGTTCCTTATAGGTACTCGTTTCCTACTTGTGTTTAGCCATGTAAAGTATAAACTGTCCCACTGCAGGGCAAAGGCCTAGATCATAGAAAATCAAGTTTCGCTACTTTGATGGCATTAGGCTTAACCACCACGCTTATTGCCTAATGCGGATTGGTGATCAAAAACCCGAGCTATATTCGAAAAATTCGTAACAATCCTTGTGCTCGACTCGGGAATCGAACCTAAGATCACGGCCCGGTACTTAAACCACTAGACCAATAGGGCGTTATTTTTCTAATTAAAAGTCAACATTAGAGGCGCAAAGACGTCTTGTGAGATTAAAGTGATGTTGCTCTTTATAAATAAAGAAATGCACAATGCGAGTATTTTAAAGGTGTGTGTACCACACAGCGCACAAGGTGGGCGGCAACCACGGGCGGCATTCGCAAAACGCAGATCTGCGGACTAGTTGAGTTCTCTTAATGAAGAATGTTCACTAATTTTATTTTTTAGCTCTCCTTAAACTCGGTTGAAAATAAAAAATATGATAAATTAAATTACTACGATATGTCGTGTAGTTTCCGAGATATTTGATTTCAAAATACACGGGTTGTAAAGTGACGACATCGCCGTCCCAGTACTTCGCAACACTAGCCCAGTCCAGTCGCGTGTCCCGGTAATACATCACCCGTATCTCCATCAACTTGGTTGAAAGTAAAAAACATGACTGAAAATATTATTAAGATATGCCGTGTGTTTCCCGAGATACATCATTTAAAAAAAAACGTTTTACGGTGACGTCTCAATACTAGTGCGCGCCTGCGAAATTTTAATTTTCTGTAATTTTATAATTAATAAGATTAAGTAATTTAACCGTTAGTATAGGTCAAAATATGTGACCCAAACTAGAATTAACCGGTCATGTAAGCAAAGGAGTTCTAGAAGTAGAATTAATTTTCAAAGCACGATACCCTAGAATGGAGCAAGGAATCAGCTTTTATATGTATTATCTAAGGTAGGACCCATTACGAGCGTGCGCGCATTACGCGGGGAGCGTCGCGCGCCGAGACTATGTCCTTTTTATGACCTTTGTCACGTTTTTCAGAAATTGCCTCAGCTCGCTTCTGTATTCGCTATCAAAGGGAGCGCTCTGTTTTGTCATGCACAAAGTGTTTTTCCATTTGAATTTCAACCCTTTTTGCATAGAGTTGGAGTGCAAGTCGCGGAAAACTTACGTTGGCCGAGAGTAGGCGCAGGCTGCGCGCTTTTGTCACTGTCAACTCAAGTTTCGTGACGACACGATTTTCATTTTCGACTGTTTGATAACAAAACATCTTGGTGTGGTGAGTTAAGTCAGTTTAGTGGACCTTGATAATGTTTGAAATGTTGTTTTTAGGTTTGAAGTTATTGAAGAACAATTCGTTGACGTTGTTGTATGAAACTATGTAAAACCGATTACCTACTTAACTAGGGTGATATTTCGAACACAAATTTTATCAATGAGTAACAAATTATAATAAAGGATTAAGTTGAACTAAGAATAAGAATAAAATCATTTACACAACGCCAAAGATACACAATATAAAAATTTTAAAATAGGCACATCAGAATGGCACTGAAATGGGGTCCAAAATGAAAGTAGAATGATTTACTTCATTGCATTGCATGAATTTCATTATAGAACCCGTAATTTACCGCTTTTGGAGTTTTAGATCCTAATAAAAACAATATTCTAGTGAATCAGTAGTTTCTCTTGCTATATGTGAATCACACAAAGTAGCAGGTAATAACGGATATTACTTTATTAGTAATATTTTAGCTCCAGCCATGGAAAGGGAACGCGATGAAATATAATGTGCGATCTAGCGGAATGGCGGCATGCTCCTGAGCCCCGCATCCTTCTTGCGTGTCGTAAACCATTCCCGTCTATTTCGCCATTTTTACAGTTTGCACGTTTTATGACTTCGTCGTACGGTGCAACATGCGGGGGCGGCAACGTCGGCCATGTACCTACTACCTTCTACATTATTAACAATAAGAATATATTTATTGTCTCTTTAAAACACATTTTAACATAATAAGTAGAAACAAATATAGAGATACAAGTATCATGCATGATGAGAAAAAAAAATCTGCGAAAAAAAACTGCCTTCAGAAACCACGAACTAAAAGGTGTAAAATAAAATTTTAAATACTTTATAAACTTCAAATAACATATTATAAGAGTACACTCGAGAAAAGGTGTTACTATAATCTCTCTTGTAATTTAATACAACATTCAATAATTAACAGGGATATTAATCTTATATATATATGATACTACTGAGAACCTCCTTTTATTGGAACTCGGTTAACAAAGGGAAGGTGCTCAGCTGATGTTGCTATGAGCATATTGTGACCTCGGGCAATGCTGGTTTTCAGCTACTCCCCTGCCCTCTGAGATGTTGTTTGAAGACCAAGACCAAGAATTGAATTGAATGTAAATAAAATTGATTTATCCCTGATCCTTACCATAAGATGGGCCGCAAGCTCGTCTGCCTATTTTTCGCAATAAAAAAATCCCTAGCTTCGGTTTGCAGTGATACCCGCATAGTGGCCGTTTCGATCAAACTTTATCCAAGAACTTATCTATGGCATAACGTTGTCATATCATACGACACGTAGCGTTATCCTTAGCTTATACTACGGATAAAGATTGATCGAATCGAGCCTGAATTAAATAACCTTTGACAGCAGATCACGAGTTAAACTCGGCACATCTCTATTGTCCCCGCCGCAGGCAAAGTGTTAAAAAGTAGTCTATGAAATGATGGACCATCATCATTACCAATTTTTAAATCCCGAGTCAAAACTCACTTTTTAAATAAATAAATAGCAATCCCTTTCGGTCTTTACAGGGCCAGTCATCGGTAGTAGTCGATGGTCCGTCTAAGATCCATATAAATTATATGAATGTATATCTAGTCCTTTATATTATTTATCTAAGCATAACATACTTCTTTATTAGTATATAATATTGTGTTTATTTATGTATTAGTGTTTTACATTTTAATATATATACAGTTCACATTTATTTCCCTTTTCAATATTGCACCACCTACCCCTCCTCTATTATCAAATGTCCTTTGGCTGAAGGTTACCTGGTAGAATCGCTTCCAGCGATAAGACCGCTGAAATTGTACATTTAAGTTACTGTAATGCCTAGTTTTGAAGTTGTGTTTTTTGTGCAATAAAGTATATCTATCTATCTATCTATGTACTGTCAGCGACACGTCAAGTTACTCTACAGTACGTACGGTAATATGAATTAAAAGTGTATTGACTAACAATTATCAAATGACTTGAAAAGAAAAACTTAAGACGATATTAACTATGCTAAAACGCCTTTTATATTTACTTAGCCATTTCAACGGTCGCTTCATCTCACAGTTAAACCATTTCCCTCAATTTATTAAAGCTTGCTACGAAATGGTTATAAAAACGTCAACAAATATTTTACAAAGACACCGAATCGTTTCGCTGAAATGAGTTTATATTTTATGCCCTCTGAAAACATATAGCGAGAATTCAAATTCTCGCTATACGCTTTCAAATTCCCGCTATATGCTTTCATTAAAGTAGCAAGTAGCTTTCATCTCGCTATATTTGATTAAAGTAGTAAACTTCATCGGATGTCAAACATCCATCAAATGTATTGCATGGTTATGCAAATGCAGCGCGATAACAAACTCATTTGTCTGGCTCGCGTCTAGACGGGCGGAGTTATTGCCTGTCGTGCCAATGCTTAATACTAATATTATATTTTTTTGCCTATTTTACTGAAGGCAGTTTGTATGGTCCACTAGCGCTGCCATTTGTTGTATAAATCTCTAAAAGACTTTTAAGGAAAAAAACTCAACGTAGTGTACAAACTGGATAAAAGTAAGTACTTAGTATGTTTTGAGAGTTTTGTTACGTTACTCATATCACCTTACAATGACACATTTGTTCAAAGTATTACTTTTAGCAGAACATTGATCTTTAATGCCTGTAATATATACACCTAAAGCAAGAAATATTAAGGTGACGGGTAGGGCACACTAGCGACGCCAATCGATTTATTTTTAGCTACTAAACCGGATCTATTTAACACAATTTCGGGGTTACAACCTCTCGGCAAACACTTATACTTTGTATGATAAGTGGCCAAGACCCACTTTGTATGATAAGTTAATTTATATAATTATTTTCAAAAGTCGTAGATGAATATAATAAGAAGTGGTTAAAGGGATACACACTTACACCGATACATCCTGTAAAAATTAAATAACGGGGCTAGTGGACCAAAAAGCTTCCGTAAGTAATATATTATTTAATTTGTAAGCAGTTATTCTAATAATACTGTAGGTAATGTTAAAATATCATGATTCGTTCAAAGAAAATATTCAAACTGCTATTGGTTAGCATTCAGCGATCATTGAACTTAATAAAGAGTAAAGGAACGGTTACAACCTGTGCGGTTAAAGAATGGGATCAGAAATGGCGGCGCATCTATTCACCTCTCGCTCGCACACTATTTGCGTCTATACTCACACCCCACGATGCGCCGCCATTTCTGATCCCATTATTTATCCGCACAGATAGTAGGTACATTTTTTAAAATTTAAAACAAGTTACATACAAAAGAATAACTGTGTGTAATTGTATTACACACAGTTATTTTTTTGCCATAATCAGTGTAACATAAACCAGCGTTGGTTTTACTGTGAATGCTTTTAAACAAAGTAAATATCCTAAAAGAAGTTCGTACGGCTCGGAATAAAATCTATTCATGAATACAACAAACATAAACAGAAGGCTGATCATAAAAATTATACAATAATAGAATTTATCTGATTTAGACACAGACGTGGTTATTTTCACCCAAGCCGTTGCATGTATATAGGTAGAATCAATAATAGCAGTTATATACACAGTTTTATTCAAATGAAATATATATTTATAAATTTATTAAGAAATAAATAGCCACAAGGTCTATTACACAAAAGAATGAGCAAATTAGTAATCAAGAACGGTAATGTAGAATCCCGGCAGAGTAGAATAGGCCACCCTTACTCTTACCGAGGGGTCGTAAAAGGCGACTAAGGTAAAGCTGCTGCTGGCATGATCTTCAGCACCCAGAGAAGGAAAACTCTGCATTTATATCAAAACCCTCGCCAACCCGTCTGCCAAGCGTGGTGAGTATGGCAATTACCCCTCATGTGATTGAGGGAGGCCCGTGCCACAGCAGTGGGGACTTAAATGGGCTGACGATGATGAACGGTAATGAAATTACGTTCAAAGTCTTGGTGCGAGACAAGTCAATATGATGTTAATTGGTTTGAAACTGAAAATTGTCAAGTTGTTGCATCATGTTTATGAAACAAAGCTTTTGACTTTGACTTTATTAATTTTGAGGGCCCTCACCTTTAGCGTGTAATTCCCGGTTGCGTCCAAAGCTGTCGCTTTGCAGGCCCGAGCACGCTAGACCTTGATTTAGGATTTGGGGGTATGGTAATTATTACAATGAAACGACTGCCTCTAACAGGGGAACCAGACAAATAAATCATAGTTAGGTACACATTTCAGAAACTATCCGAAACGTGCAGATTTTCTTACTATATTTTCCCTCAACGTCGAGCTAATGGTATAAATACGCACACGGATTTGATAAATCCAAAGGCGCATTTGATTCGAACCACGACCTCCTGAATGTAAGGCGCGTTCTAATTCACTGAGCTACCATTGCTTTATTTATTTTGAGGTATTATGTTTAACAGACATTGGCTTAGTGATTATAAAAAAAAATTAAGCAAGTGGCTATAAAACTAAAACCTCTTGAATTTTTTTGGCAAATAAACACCAAAGAAAAAAAATCTTATCGCGAAGTTAAGTTATTCACAATTTAATAACATTTTACACCTAAAACATTTTCAAAGTACAGGGTTTGCTGCGTGTTTACATTCTCTGACGTCATTTCCCTTGGGGCGCCTCACCTTGAGGTACATACGACTGTTTGACGTAACACTAGAAGGACCATTCTCCCACTTACGACGTTCGGTACTTTTACACCATTTTCGTAATGAAAAATTGGGCTTTCTTTCATACTTACTACTGTCGTAGAGTCGACGCTTATGATAAGTTATTATAATTACCTTCCTCCTCGTAGACAGAAATAAATAGTGTGAACGTTCTAGTGTAGTAATGGAAGTAAGATGTGGACCATAACTCACTTGTAGGTGTGAGAGGCAATCATAGAATTAGAGTGTGCGGCATTCTAAGGCCATGGAGGCAATCGCGCCATCGTAATAGCCTGATGGGTAAGCGATCACCGCCGCCCTTGGAACATCTGCAACACCACACGGATTGCATTTGCGTAACTGGCAGTTTATTTTGGACGATGTAATTGGAAGCCTAGTTTCTTTAAAAAAGATAATATTGTATATCTAATCAGAAAAAGAATCTACTATTTCACACAAAATTTAATGGCTAATCGGCAATATAATGTATAAAACAGCTGTTTTATTTTTTTATTTTATTAATCTAACTTGCTTAAAGGACATGTTTCATCATACTCTTTATGTCAAAGTCACTAAAATTTCACAGTGTATTATTTGGTACCTACACTTTCCATGTAAGTATCAAAACCAGCTCAGACGGCTAGTCTTTTTCCGGCTAGTCTTCCTACAAAAATCGTCGGAAATACCGATCCATACAGATAGTGACCAATTGAAAACAAGTGAATATACTTCAAAGACACTGTCGGTTGTAATATTGTCGTAAATGGCTTGGAGTTAGATCAATGGAAATATGTATTTATGTATAAGGGTCGTACTACCTTACCTTACCTAGTTTGTCTTTTTTTATTTGTAATGTTGTGTGTCCTGTGTTTTGGACAAATTAATGTTTCTATCATATCTTATCGTTCCGAGAGCAAGATTAATTGTATAATTTTTGAAGTAAGGTTAGAGGATAGTCAAGTATCAGCCTCTAAACTTTCCCACTGCAGGGCAAAGGCCTCCATCATAGATATCGAGTCATCGCCACTATGATGGGATTAGGCTCAATCACCACGCTTGCCAAATGATCACAAACCAGAGCTATATTCGAAAAATCGAAACACACATTTTGCTCGACTCGGGAATCGGACTCACGACTCCGAGATCACGGTCCGGTACTTACACCACTACACCAACAGGGCGTTAGAGGATAGTAGCTAAATATAAAGCTAAATTGCTTAATATATCAAATATCATGTGACAAAACATTATTTTTTTATTGCTATAGCATAATAAATAACGTACATATTGGTATATAAACCAGCCAATAAACCATCAGAGTTGGAACTTCATGCTCTTGAGATAAGGATGAACCAATTTAAACAAATATCTTTTTGCCTGGTATAGCGTTAACATAGTTGGTGTCATGTAAGCATTCGTTATTATTTTTATCACATACTTTCACCTCATTAGATTAGATTGACCCAGTTATTTTTTCATGGCACATTTATTTACGATTTATTTTATCATCAATTTGTTTCACACAATCATCAATTCAATCCAACCCGCTTATTTTTTGTGTAAGGTGGATAATAAATAGTGAGGAAAGGACTTGCTTGATTTATGTCGTGCAGTGGGCTTTCTTTGTAACGACGGTAATACTTGATAGACCTTGAGCAAATGGTGTTGTTTTTGTAATTTTTGTAACAGCATCTGCGTTGTTTCCTCCGATATCATTATAAATATTTTATGATGGTAATTTGTCAAAATGTACCAGAATAACGTATATAACCTACACAATGCAAAAAAAGTACGCGATCACTCAATAATTTTCATATATTATACCGGTTCGTAAAGATCATAGTACTTAGATACGTACGCAAAAACGACGGGGTGTTATAAGTTTGACGTGTCTGTGTGTGTGTGTGTCTGTGTGTCTGTCTATGGCATCGTAGCTCCCGAACAAATGAACCGATTTTGATTTTGTTTTTTTTTGTTTAAAAGATGAATAAAGAGGGAGTGTTCTTAGCTATGTTAGATAAAAATCGATCCAAGATGGCCGCCGTCACAAAGATTTGGATTTTATGTTTTAACACAACTCCCACAATATGGGTATCATATAAAAGGGCTTGAGTAGCAGAATATATTAATTGTAAAAATTTAAATCTAAGATGGCCGCCGTCAGAAAATGACGAATAGCTATTTGTTGTTCCAACTGACTCAATATAGGTATCAAATGAAAGAGCTTTAGTTGTATCGGGGGTTTTTTAAATTTTCAATTTAATTTTTATTGTGAAGCAAATGTTTACGTTTTGTGCAGTCTTGAACAAAGAAGTTGTAAATTGTATAAAATTTTGAACAAGGTTATTTATTTGAATGCCCGCACTTTACGAATGAAATACCTACACTCAGTAAAAATTTGGATCTTTCTAGCTTTTGAAGCCTCATCACAATTTTTTTATTTGTAATTTCTCAATATCTAATAAACAAAATAAAATTACATAATACCAATAAAATATCGGTCAAGATATACCTATTTACTAGATATAGTAATTTCTCTACGAAAACAGCGATCACAGACTTTTAGTATATGTATGTATGGTACCTACATACGAGTATAAACCTTGCACATTATTTATTTCCGTAACACTTGTTTCGGCTTCTTTTGTATTTATTCTCAAATAATGGATCACATCACCTCACGGGAAATAGGTACCAGTGTGTATAGCGCCTAAGGATAATACTCGTTTTTTTAGGTACTTGTTGTATCTAAAACGTCCTAGTGTTATTTATAAGGAGCAGGTTTACCTACCACACACCACATTAGGTAAGAACATCAAAGGCACAGATAATAAAGTTGGGTTTCAGCATTTTACGAGCATGAATTATCTAGGCATTGCTCAGACTGTGGGCTTAATATTTTATTACACGTTGCTTGACCCAGCTTATCTTTTTGGAATCATTAAAAGAATAATTAATTAGTAGGTAGTTACCTATTCCCTTAGTCCTCGTGCTGGGTGCGTTTTCAACTCTTTGGTAATGTTTATTTATAGCCGTCGCCCGAGAAAGATGTCAGGTCGTTGGCATTTATTAATTAGTCATTTTTATCCTTATTTGAAAGCTGCGGACAGACGTACCTACTTGCACGTTTAGGTCTCTGTACTAATTTTATGAAAATAAAATATACGCTGCAGCGTTAGTTAATCTTACCATAAAACATACCGTATCTTGAAATTAAGGTTTTAATCTTTAAATTCTAATTCAGGATATTGATTGCACTATTCAGAATAACATACTAAAAATATAATAAGATTTTTAGCAACAGGATTTTATAAATCGTCACAAGTTACTTTTTCTCGAGTCGAAAAATCAATGTGCTTCGAAAAATACATGATTTAGATTTTTTTAAACGAAAATTGTAATAAGCGATGTGCTATCCACACTGCACTGTAGGTAAGGGCGAATCTCTCAACACTCTGAGTAGTTCACGACAATGTCAACAAAACTGGTCTCTCCTTGTGAGAGCGACCTTTTAGGGAGCCCATCCAATGAATGTGCAAGTCACCGCCAGCTCATTCTATTCGTGATTTCCATCATTGATCGGGTACCATAGTCCTTCAATAGATACTGTTATCCAGTTCATAAGCACCTGAATTCAATAGCCCAGTTTCCACGCCTTCCAATTGTCCTGCACCAACGGAGGACTATCCTTGGCGGCACTCCATAGTGTACACTGTACAGGGATAGTCGCCGGCTGGTGTCACATCACATTTAGACTAACTTGTTTATTAATCAGGCGGCTACAAGTTGGCTTCGGCCCCACGCATACCTCCCTAAAAAAAAAGGAACATGATTGCCCGAGAGTACCTAAGGTCATAAAGCCTAATAATTATAAAAAGCTTGAATATGGACAAAATACATTTATTAACTCGTTAACAATGTGCCATCGATGTATCTAATCACACAAAAATCTACAGGTAGTGAAGCTACGCGATACTTAGGTGCTACTTATTATTGAAAACAAAGACGACGCCACAGGAGACCACGAATAGAGGTTACAAGGGACAATATTCTATTCTGCGAACAAAGCCACCGTAATACCTCGTTCCGTACGTAGGGGCAAATTAACTATTTAGACTTGATGGAGAGTCCAATGAATTCCAACGGTTACCCTTCAGAGCAATATTATTCTGAGTAACTATATCCCACCCAACGCTAGAGAAAACAGGTGCAACAACTGATGTTTATTCGTCTTCTATCATACAATAGGCTCTGCACAGCTTTGAAGGCACCGATCACCCAGTATAAAAAATAAACGTCTTAAACCAAAATGCGATAGGCTTTATTTGATTGCTGCAATCCATAATAAATCTTAATGATAATTCATATTATTGTAGTTCTATCTCTGACTGTTATCAGCAAGTTTTATCTAGTCCTTTGTATAAATAAATTCTTACAACATCTCGTACATTGACCTTATTCCATCCTAAGTAGCTTAAGCCTTTGTGTCAGGAATATTAGACAACAGAGGTGGGATATCAGACAAATATAAATCATAAATACATATATTATTACACCCAGACCCAGAACCAATATAAATATTGATCACATAAATGTTAGTCGTGAGTGGGAATCGATCCTTCCTAGGGGGAAACTCGCCCTATTAAAACTTGTCCCAGAGTTTTAGGATTTTTTTGCTGGTTCTAACCTAACCCAACCTTTATTTTTGTGGCGGTAATACATACTGAACTCTACAAAAACAAAAATATTGGTGTAAGGTTAGGTTAGGTTAGAACACTGGCCAGCAAAAAATATCTAAAATTCTGGGACGAGTTTTAATAGGGCGAGTTTCCCCCTAACCCGATCCTTTGGCAATGAGGCAGGGTCACTACCAAATGCGCCATTCGGTCCAGTCAAGGTATCCTCTTAAGTAGCTAAACCAGTTCTCCCCTGTACCTCCATAAGTTAACCAGGTACCAGTCTCAGGTGCCTGAGCCGATTGCCAATTCAGCTGACATGATTCATTCTACAAACATGTACTCGTACATATGTTGAATCGAAGGCTTATCATATAACCTGCTGAACGTACAGCAACATGTGCGATTCCCAAAAGGCAACCATTCGATATCGGCGCAGGTATAAGTACCTTTACTTATAGCTATGTACATTGGAGTCGACCCATTTTGCAAGATTCATTTATAATTTACTGTTCAGTGTCTCTTCCGTTCCAGATGCAGGCGTTCGGAGGCGTTCGAGGGTGGTTTAGCCCAGCGTTGCCAGAACGTTACATTTGTAACCATTTATATTACTTTTTGAGACTTCGCGTTACTTTTGTGTTACATTCCGGATGGAATTTTAAAACTTCGGGTTTTACCTATTCATAAATGTTCAATAAACTTTTGCTAGCTAAAAAGCAGTTTCGACGTGGAAAAAAGTGCATTTATAAATTTTGAAATAAGAATGAACTTTAGTCATAATATATTGATAAGAATAATAGTAATAATACTAATAATTAATCTATTTTATTACACCGTATTAGATAACAAAGGTTTTATAAACGTTCAGTTTATGAATAATACCCGTAAAAGAAAACACAGACTGTTCGAAGGTAAACAATGTAATATTTGACTCTATCGAAATCATTGCTTAAAATGCTTGATTGAACGAATATAATGAGCAACTGAAATAATAAATTTGAAGTCTTTTTAAAAACATAACACCTACCTAGTTAAGGTGACACCGCGAAATACTAGCGCCGCCAAGTGATTTATATTGACTGTGGCGAATACGAGACATTATTTTAAAAAGTGAGCAACAATTACTTAATAGTGGCCTCTTTTAGCAATTAGTGAGATTATTGATACTTGTAGGTAGTAATTATAATACTTTTTTGGCTCGACCGGACTGATACCTCGCCTTCTTAAAACCGGCGTGAAGCAGCACTGTGCTGTGTTTCACTACGTGAGTGTGGGTACCGGAGGTCCAGTCCGGGGAAAACGGGAGTTTCACGGTTGGCATGCACACTTGCGACTCCGTAACTCCGTCTCCGAAAGCGTTACCTTTTTGTGGAACTTGGGAACACTTTTGTACTGGTAATATTTGAGACCAGGACACTGGCAATACTGGTCAAGGCTGCCGGTGGATCGGTTTATGGTGCGTCCACGGCCATGAATTAACAACGCTGGCAGCTATGGCTATTTGCATACTGCTAACACCAGAATGGTCTCCACGAGGAATTCAAATTTTGTATAATTCCTTTATGCTGGCCAATTTAGGGGAGAATGCAGGAATTTTTCCATTTCCCGTTTCGTTTTTTGACATTAGGTGAGTAATAATTTACACGAATCTGGGGGAAGGTGTAATAAAAGTCCCTTTTATCCAGTATGATCCTACATTGTAGATAAATAACAAATAATAAAAAAAAACCTTCTACTTCTTGGGCGCATATACAGTGGGTACAGTAGGTAGGTATACAGTGGGTAGTACACATATACAGTGGGTAGGTACATTAGGTATGTTTTTTTTATGTCATAGGTGGCAGACGAGCAGACAGATCACCAGATGGTAAGCGATTGCCATGCCCGCCCATGGACACCCGCGACACCAATGGAGTCACAAGTCAACCAACCAACCAAGCCAACCTTTAAACCTCTCCCCCCTTCCCCTGGATTGGACCTCCGATACCCCCACTCGCGCAGCGAAACACAGCAAAGTGCTGCTTCATGCTAGTTTTTTATGAGGCCGTGGTATCACTACGGTCGAGTCGGCCCATTCATACCGAAGCGTAGCTCGCCCACGGTTGTGTGTTAAGTCATGTTTTTTAAGTCTAGTCAGTAGCTATAAATAACCTAAGGTGATTTTTGGTCTCGATTCTACTAGACTAGATATGTGCATAATAAGTTGGTGAAATGAAAAGAGTGATAAGTAGATACCTATTAATAAATATTAAAATAGGTACTCACTTTAGCTTCCGGATTTGAAAATAAGTTCACCTATGGTTTAGTTCAGTTCATTCTAAATTTCAATATCATTAAGGCCCCATTCAACCAATCATTATGCGTGGATAAATCTATGGTATAACGTCAGATTTGTATAAAATGACAGCACTATACTATAGATTTAGTATCGGAATAAGGTTTCTCAAATCGGGCCTAAGTAATAGGTATAACCGCTTTATGGAAGCAGTGATTTTGGAGAATTAAATAAGCCGCCGCTTTTAACACTATTAGAGTTAAACTAGAAGAAGATGAAATTAACACAGTCTATGATTGCACGTAGGTTACCTATTATTGGAAGTTTAATTCTTTTCATATCGTATATGTCGGAGCGTCAGCACAGTGGCGCCCTCTATTATGTTTGAAAACGTCAAGGAACTTCATTGGACAGAGTCAGTTTTGTTTTCTTTCGCATTGAATATTGATAGTTCGTTCAATAGACGCTTGAGACTGTGGAAGTGACTTCGCTTTGTGATTTATGGACTCCTAATTTCAATATTGCCATCTTGCATCTTGCACAACATATCTGATAACGAAGAGCTCAACCAGCCTCCGCTATATATAACTCCCGGCTCCTGACTTAAAATATCTTTAATTTACTGCTACTGACGTCTTGAACTTATTGGGCTGCGCACTAACTCGAAGTCTTTCAGACACCCCAGCTTGCTCTTTTTACCGCACGCAAAGACTAATTATAGACGGAACACATTTTCCATTAGAACATGTCAACTATTTAATAATTAGGCAAAAGTAAATGTCGACATTGACTTGTTCAACACCTCAGTTTCAAAATTGAAATGTGTACTAAATGATAACTTTTTCTCAAATGTTATTTAATTTCTTTTTTTCCTGATAATGGCAGATGACTTGATCAATTTCAATGTTTCTTCTTCTAAGAGTGGCAAATACGTTGTTCGTTTTGTTTTTAATTTAGTAACATTTTTCTTTCTTAACATTACTCACTTGCATTTCTTTTAAACAACCAACGGAAAGTTGTAATTGGCCCTCAATGTTTTTTTTCTGTGACTATATCCCTAAATCTAGCTGTAAGTTTTCCAAAAACTTGTAACAAAAAATAAATAAAATAAAAAGTTTGAAAGAGTAAAAGAGGTAAAGATATATGAGATGTAAATTAGTTGATCACAGGTCATCTTAGCTAAAAATACTTTTATGTTTTGTGTCGCTCACTCATGAGCTGCACACGTCTATTCAAGTTTGATGGTATAGATAGTCCAGATGGTATAGATAGTCGCCGTGTGGTCCCCGGCAGAGTAGAATAGGCCACCCTCACTCTTACCGAGGTGTCGTAAAAGGCGACTAAGGTAAAGCTGCTGGCATGATCATCAGCACCCAGAGAAGGAAAACTCTGCATTTATATCAAAACCCTTGCCAACCCGTCTGCCAGACGTGGTGAGTATGGCAATTACCCCTCATGTGATTGAGGGAGGCCCGTGCCCCAGCAGTGGGGACTTAAATGGGCTGATGATGATGATGATGATAGTCCAGACAATTATTTTTTCTCTTTCTTAAATTTATTGATAATTGAAAAAGTCATTGGTTTAGTTTTGTCCATAGTCACTTATGATTTGCATTCGAATTAATTTGTACGCTTAACTACCACGAAGTACTGTTGGTCTTGGTAATGAAGCCAATTCACACGAACAGTGAAAATATATTTCCTCTTTTCATAAAAACTAGTTTCCCGCCTTTCCTGCAAAGCAATGACGATAAAAACAGATGTGAAGTAAAAAAAAGCAGGTGGTTACACATCCGCACGGTACTCGAGGGGGCCGTAAAAGTGTGTCCCTTGCAGGACCCAGCCCTTTTTGGTAGATCAGGCCTAGAATGTCGCAAGCTGAATATTAAAGAAATTGTGGCTTATTAAGTTATTATTTGATTCTTTATTTTCTATCGTGTCGTAAGAATAGTCTAGAAATTACTGAATTGAAATATTTAGAGTATTAAATGTTTAAAAAGTATTAAAAGTAAAATTGATTGATGGGCGGCGGCAATCGCTTACTATCAGGTGTTTTTTTAATGTGATAGGTATCACATAAAAAAAAGTTTTTAATATGGAGGCGCGCACTAAGAAGGGGTTTTAAGCGATTCGGTCGCGGTCCGCCTTTTGTAACACCTCCACGTCTCAACTCCAAGTAAAAGTATTGGGAAAACGAGAGAGTTTGAATCTCAGGTAAATACCTACCTACTTACCTATTATCTCATAACCGGTTAACTATAAATTAAATCTCTAGAAAAATATTATTTTTTTTATATGATAAGTGGCAGGCGAGCAGACGGATTAAATGATGCTAAGCGATTGATGGTAACTTCTAAATGATTTGTTTTTATATTAAATTACCGAAGCGTAGCGAGGGGGGGCTACTAGTTATTGATGTATGTGATTGTGTGTCTGTTACACTACTCATTAAACTTACATTACTCATTAAAAACAAAAGTGCACTCCAGAGGGATATTATTCATCGCACTTAATTTCATACATCTTGTTATCACACATCGGTTAGAAAAGTTGATAAATGCGACTTTGTGGTAGTTACCTAACTTTTCAATTGAAATTCAATGTACGAAACAATCATCGGATAACGAGCAAAGTTACATTTCAATAAACATTCGTTTCTTAGAACACAATGTCAAATATGATGATTTATTATCGTAAATTAACACGATTTTATTTTACTTTTGACAACTTTGGCAAGAATACTCGTGTCATCGACTGAACGTACCTAGATACCCATTCTATAACTGATGATGATACTAGTACGTAGGTACCTCAACATTTGAGATAAAGATTGGTGCTGAAGAAAAGATTTAGTCAGATCTAGATCATTCACGCTCCGCGCCAATTTTATTTAAAACTCATACCCCACCACTTAATTAGGGATACTTTAGTAGTAAAATTTGAATAAATTAATGCTCGTAAAACCTGCTTGACTTAGAGCTCTGTAAGCATAGAGTCACTTATATACTCTGTAAGCATAGCGCGGTCGATTTTAGTGGTAGTGAATATTTTAAACTTGCTTAGTTGATTGACCAAATACTGTCGACGGCACCGGGATACGGAAAAGCCCGGTTGATTTCAGAAGTAGTGAATATTTAAAACTAAGTTAATCGTTTGACCGAATACTGTCAACTGCACCGGTACCTATACGGAAAATTTGAATAATCCGGTAAAAGAGAATGATACACTAAATCGTTTTAATACACGGCGTATAGATATGTTTGTGATCTTTTATTTATTGATTCTTTTTGAATACATTCCCACAAATAAAAGGCCTTACCTATCTACATACTCGTAGCTTATATGGCTTATCCAGAATACTTTTACATCTGTGTTGGAGCCATGCGGGGCACACTTGACCTACATTCTGAGACTTTCCTACTCGGATTGTATCTGTTTTTCATGCAAATATCTTGGTATTTTTGGTTTTTATCAACAACGGAACTCTGGCCATAGTTCTATATTTGATGTGATCGGCAATACTGCCTGACTGTTTCAAAACAAGTTTTCCTTCCTTCCTCAATTTTGTGCTTTGCTGTCATAGAAATGATAAAAAAGATAAATGGTAGTTTCTGTTTGGAAAAACGATAACTCATGTCTGATTTGGAAAATAGGCATAAATAAACATGTCATGTATGTTCAAGATAATCACGCAATAGGCGTAAGTGCGTTTTGTACTTACGAGTACCTGAGTATTTCGTGTTCTACAAAAAGTCCCTTACTATTTCGATTAAAAATCTGTCAGCTGGTTATCGAACAGACTTTACTTATTAGAGTCTGTTCGATAGCCACAATACCATTCACAGTTCTCTCAATTTGCAATTTCATAACGTAAATAATTTAACAGTTTGTTGTTATGGATGACTGGCAAAGCTACTGACTGTATCTGTGAACATTTAGGTACATCCCTCCAACCACGTGTTCTACTAACCATTCTGAGCAACATTTGTTGTATGACTTTTGGAAATTCACATAAAAACGTGTGTGACTTTGTCATTTTGTATGGAAATCGACGAATTTCGAAAAGTCATAGAACAAATGTTGTTCAGAATGGTTGGTAGAACACGTGGTTAAAGGGATGTAAATGTTCACTGATACACTCTGTATATGTGTCAGGGTGTCAAGCAGCAGCGACATCGGCCTGTAGAAGGAAATATATAGATGCACAGTGTGTTAAAAGGCATTATTATGATTATCTTATCAAGCTGACACTGAGCTACAAGTGACTGCACACAGTGTGTAGCAAATTGCAATAGAAAAACAAACGTGAAGAAGATGCGCTTTGTTCGTGAGCAACGCGGAAACCGCGCCGAAGAGTCTCTTAATAAACCCAAGAGCCATCAAAAATTCACCACTCATTATTTTTCTGCTTAAGTGCGGTCACATTTCTCGGTTCCCGCTGAGTGCTCAATACATCTTGGGAATAGGCATCAATATGTAGCGCACTTTGCCTCTCTTATTTTCAAAAGGAAAATTCTTTGGTACCAAATAGGTCAGTGATCGGATTCTTATGGACTGCATCAACATTTTAATACTCCCATATGTAACTTAACTAAGACGTACTAAATTGTTTATTTATAATGAAAGAACGATACGTCTTGCACCCATGGGCTATTCTTTAGATATTCAATGGACAACATTTCATATTTTTAACATGTCCATATTGTTTTTTTATATGAAAATAGACATAAAATGAACAGACCCATATTTTTTCTTTTTTCAAAATTTGTCCATTTTCATGCATAAAATAATTATTGAAATTCTTTTCATTCTAAATAGACGTAAGCGCCAAATGACGTCATCGGACGGCTGAATACAGCGATATTCCTTTGCTTATCATTGTTTTAATAAAAAAAAGGTACTACTGTCAAAGGTAAATAATACTAGTGTCAACATTGTCAACGTCATTCATACATTCAACGTTGACAAGTTGTCTTTTTTTTTGACAGTTACATGTCATGGGTTTGGCATTTCGTAAATTTAAAACTATAATGTGCTAAGCAAAGAAATATATTACATTCTGCCGTCCGATGACGTCATCTTACGTTTTTTAGTTTTTAATTTTTTTCTCAGTAAATAAGCAATATAAAAAATGAATAAATATATATTCGAGCAGCGGAAAAGTAAACAAAGAATTGGTATTTTTTGTTTCAGAGCTTAGCAATTTTGAAATGTTGTCCATTCTCTATAAGATACGTATTTGACTCATTTAATCATCTTGTTAAAGTATCGGTGAAGAAAGGTCGCATTTTCCCTTTAACTGTTAACTGGTTCTCGTCCAATGGGAATGACAAATCTCAAATAATGTAAAAAAAAACTATTTTATAAAATAGTATTACCATGAGATAAAATATGAGGAATAATTGGCGAAATTTTGTCAGTGGCCCACATTGAGTAACTAAGCTACTGAAGTAATTTGTAGTAACTTATTGTCTCTCCTAATTAAGCATTTTCTATCTGAACAGAAATAAGTATACATAATAATAATAACCTCTAACCGATCACGGCTACGGCGGCTAATCTTAATCATCAGCCGCGTACGCAGGATATATTATAGTGCTCAAGTGTGTGCGCAAACACAAGTATACTCTCTATTCCCTTACCCTCATATTCCGATGGGACACCAGCGTGACACGACCGGAGAGAGATCGGGCGCAGGACTAACGGCTTAACGTGCTTTGCGAGGCACGGGGGTACAAGACCGCCAACTTCCAGACTCCGAGCTGACACTAATAATTTCTTACTAAAAACTTAGGAACAAAATTTTGGTCCGACCCGGGGATCGAATCCAGACCTCAGAAAACCTCTTGCGCAGCCGTCGCTTTAAAGTGCGATCTAATTACCACTGCGCCACCGAGGCAGTCAGGATGCAGGCAAGTATACATATAGATATGATAATCGCATGGAGGATAGATATAGACTAAGTATAGATAACATACTCGTAAATGAAATTTAAAATCTTCAGATGTGTCTACTATGTAACTTCAGAGATACAAGTATTGCAGTCACCTTTGATCACGTATTTCGTTCACTGGCCATATCGACTATGTTTGTGCTTTCAGGGTCGTCTTGCAACGTGACCAGTGAGCAGTGGGGACAACTTATTTATTTAAACTGAAGGTAAGATGGCAGAAGATTTATTGCAATTACAACATTTACCAAATCCTAAATTATGGTCAAAGCATACATCGGACTTGGATCATGGTTTAAGCATACCCCGGGCTTGGATCAAAGTCCAAAACGTTTGTCTGCCCCGGGCTTGGATCATGGTTCAAGTGTATCTACCCCGGGCTTGGATCGTGGTCCAAGCCAAGGGTCCAAAGAGACAAGTTTGCTCATGTCATGCTGCTAAATTAAAAATGTGTGCCCAAATAATGACATTGAAATAAATTACTGAACTTTTTAATATTTTATTAATAAAATACAATGGAAGAAATTCCACTGCTACAGTTTTTACGGATGCAAACCTAAGGCCTATACACCAGTAAGTGGCGTTCCAGCCTGCATGGTCAGGTTCGAGTTAAAAGAGTGGGAGCATAAGCAAAGCACTGAATTTTGGAAAATACTACCTCGACAAGAATAGTCTAAGGCGTTGATACAGGCGTTCGATCAGAGACGAGCTGAAGAAATAATAAAACTGAGTAGAGGACATGTCACTCACTCGGACCCTCACAGGGCACTGCAAATTAAACAAGCACCTGGACAACATGGGCCTTTCAGATACCAAAATCTGGCAGGTTCTGTCGCGAGGACGAGGAAACGATTATCCACGTCCTCGGCGAGTGCATAGCGCTCCACCGCTGCAGAAGCAGGCACCTAGAAGCACACATTATCTCGGCAGACGAGATCAAAAGCTCCCCCATCAGCTCGATTGTCGGGTTTATCCTGGAACTGGAGCTACATGAGGTGCTGTAATAGGTTATGGGGTGGCCATAATAGATCATCTACTAGTCGGCTATGAGACGTAGGCTCACCCCATTTCTATCAAATAATAATAAATAAGTCCTATACATATTGAAAAGATACTGGGCGCTAGTCACTTCACTTAGTACTTTTTTCCTTATTATGCGAAAAATAGTTCAGCGGTTTTCGTTAGATGGGGCTTGTGAAAAGCAATCATGCAGATGCTTCGGTAAATGTGCAAGTGTACTATGCATTTTTACATCATGCTAGTAAAGCGTGTTTACGAAACAATGACCTCAAGCCGCCTGCCCACATTGCCAATTTTAAAAACGCATAGAAAATAAATCTAAAAGATAAATATATTAATTGTTGAATAGTCTCCTTGACTGATCTCTCGAAGGTGGCCGTACTACATAGCCGTTGAATATTGGTCGTTTTCCTCTAGATGGCGCTAGCACTGGCTAGCCGACTGGTGCCTCTATCTCAGTATATATAAGTTACTCTTTGCTTACCATTTTATATGAACGTAGGAAACATGCAGTAATTAAGCAGTTTTATCCCGACAGCCGCCAGTAACTATATTTAATCAGCCGCAAGATTTCCTGGCAATTTGCCTAATGCGAGGTGAGATTTGTAGGAAAGTTGAAAGTTGTTGCATAGTTTTCCTCTGATTCTTTTTAAAATTTCTGATTCATTCTCAGTTTTCTACTCGTATATTCTATTCACTGCATTTTCTTCGTACCAACACAATTCCATTGAAGCAAACTGGTGGTTAGACCTTGTCCATTAAGAATTTCTGAGTCACGCAACATCATTTCATAGGTTTTGTGGACTTGAAAGCAAGAATAATAATTTTGAAATAATTACATCTTATTGTAGGTTAAGCAATTTTATATGGAATTTTACTGCCAATTTATGATTTTTACAACTTTTTTTTTAATTGGATTTTAGTAAAGAGAAAATGATTTTATTTATGTACTTAGATTGGTGTTGCGTGGTGTGTAGCTATGCAAATAATTAGCTGAAAAACTAATGAATTAGTTCCGTAACTGGGTGAATTGTAGGTATTATAGTGTATCTAATATATATGTATTTAAGTATATATTTGTGTTCCTCTGTTGTCTGATATCTGTAACACAAGTGCTTAAGCTACTTAGTACGGAATCAGGTCAACGTATGAGATGTTGTGAGAATTATTATTATCTGTGTTTCCTCTATTATCTAGTATCAGTGACAAATGTTTAAAGTTAATCATCGTGTGTCATTTGGCTTTCAGTAAAGAGTTACATACACGCGTTTTCTTGTTGGTAAAAGGATCGATGTTCGTTGGTCTCCTTGACGCATTAGGAGTTCCCTCGCTGAGCTACTTGTAGCAAGTTAACAGTGGATTTGGATTGGATCCATTAGTCACCATTAAGTTTCTTGAGCTGAGTTTTACCTAGTTAGCTTTTACGTAGTTAACTTTCGTGTTGTATTGGCATTTGTGTTTTTTTGGCAAAAAGATAAGGTCGCTTTCTTTGTATGATGCTTTCATCATACCTTATGTAGGGTTTTTAAAGATTATCATTAAATAATAGATTAAAGATATTATTTATTTCACAAAACAAAAATCTACAAGATTGTTGTGTATGTATCCCTTAAACGATAATAAGTCGTTCTAATCGGTGTTACAGCTTGTAGCAATTTCTTCCATTTAAGTACACTGAAATTATAACATTGTAATATTTCGTTTTAAAAAGGCAAACTACTGCGCTTATAGCCTGATTATTGTCAAACTCTATACACGTGCAGCCCGTGGAGCAAATAAAGTAAAAAGGCCTTCAGAGCTCTCTCTCTTTCTCTTAGTCCAATACGACAATGTTCTGTAATGCCTCCGGTACCATCACTCACGCAGCGAAACACAGCACAGTGCTGCTTCACGCCGGTTTTCTGTGAGGCCGTGGTATCACTCCAGTCGAGCTGGCCCATTCATGTCGAAGCATGGCTCTCCCACGGTCAATTTAAGGTTTTTTGTGTGTATGGTTTTAACTTGAAAATAAAAAAATATATATCCATAGTGGCTCTGCAGCAGTACCTTTTTAAAGTTTTGTCACTTTGATGTACGTGCATCCCAAAAAAATTGGTAGAACATATGTTGTAATTTGTTATTATTTGCTCTAAATTCTATTATTTTTTAGGCTCATGTTGTAATTTCTTATAACAATTAAAAGTATTCTCCTCTCCAATATGTTCTAAAGCCAAATGCTATAAAAGCCTATCTAAATAACTCACATTGAATACTACAACCAGCTCAAAGCAGGAATCACGCACGCAGCCTCACGTCCCGCCTGTCAGCTGATGACGTAGATGAGGGGAACAGAAACGCTTCCATGACATGTTGAAGCAAGCGACAATCGCCTGTCACATCAGCAGGAAGTACGGAATAGGATTACCCGACTGGTGTTACTAGTACGGCGCCATGTGCCGTAGGACTGCGTCTCATTATTATTTTATGGACGTAGTGGACCAAGCTATAGAAGCACGAGCATAAGCTATGCAACTTCTACCTAAATTACACTCCAGCCAACTTATTATTAAACAATTATTATAACATAAAATATCGGCTTTCCTATGTATGTAAGTATTCTCGTACAATACAACTTGGATCTTTTAGGAATGTTGGCTTAAATACGAGTACTTTGAAAATGTATGCATGACTTTGATTTTTTTTATAAAATACTGAAATTAGCGACATAAAAGTTAATACACACTTTAGGTACCTACATACTATCCAAGGGATTATAGTCCTTAGTAATTGTTATTTAGTTAGTAATATTTAATTAGTAAACATAATTTACAATAACATCTTTTGTATACCCATTTTTAGCAAATAAATACTTTGACTTTGAAGGCGGACAGATGGAGAAGAGACGAAGAAGAACTCCCTATATTTTGCTATAATTAGGCCGATTAGAAATGATTCGACCAGTAATCAATGTAAAGCATCTAACCTAGACCAGCTTCCCTTTGGTCAGATTGATAGAAAGGCAGACAGATGGATAACAATGTTATCCCATAAGGGTTCTGTTTTTAACAACTTTACTTATCCTATTACCGATATCTTGCAAGCTGAGGGCCTACAGCAAAACGGAATTTACGACCACATCTTTACCCCCGTTGCTTTCACACACGCTGTGCGTCTCTTTTGTTTGAATCATCGTCATCGTCAGCCCATTTAAGTCCCCACTGCTGGGGCACGGGCCTCCCTCAATCACATGAGGGGTAATTGCCATACTCACCACGCTTGGCAGACGGGTTGGCGAGGGTTTTGATATAAATGCAGAGTTTTCCTTCTCCAGGTGCTGATGATCATGCCAGCAGCTTTACCTTAGTTGCCTTTTACGACACCTCGGTAAGAGTGATGGTGGCCTATTCTACTCTGCCGGGGACCACACGGCTATGTATGTTTATTTGAGATTGTAATATGATTTGTAATATGTTTGTTTGAATGCGACAGGTATATTCTCGTTCGTTACGGGATGGCTTCGTTGTAGGCTCTCTGAATTTGACCCATTCCCTGTGCCCTGTTGGGTTGATATTATGGTAAGTACACTTATGTTCGTTTTTACTTTCGAGATGAAAAGTTATTTACATTTAACATAACACACAGTTGTGTTGACTACGCTGTGGTCGGACAATTATATATTTTCACTGCAATATAAATTCTCAACATAATGTGTTCGTGTCACTATACCATTTGTGTATTGGCTAGAACCACACGTGTCCCCCATTGCCAGAGGATTCGCATAAACCTATAAAACCAACCTTTTCAAACTGTTTATTTTTCTCTGTCATTAGGTCCTAATTTCTTTTTACTACCTAGGAAATGGTAATATGGTTTAATTTAAGTACATATAAGAAAAGTTTTGGTATTTGAACGTTATTTTAATATATATTGCCTGTATGTATTTAGTTGGTAAGCCTTCTCTAATAAATAAATAAATGTCTCCTCTAGAGCTGAAGCAGATTTTAAGTTCGAAGTCGAACGTTCGTCTGGATTTTTAAAATCTATGTAAACATAATAATAACAATGACTGACCGGATGGCGCAATTGGTAGTGACCCTGCCTCTTACGCCAAAGGTCGTGGGTTCGATCCCCACCCTGGACAAACATTCGTGCGATGAACACTTGTGTTTGTTCAGTGTCTGGGTGTAATATATGTATTTAAGTATATATTTGTGTTCCTCTGTTGTCTGATATCTGTAACACAAGTGCTTAAGCTACTTAGTACGGAATCAGGTCAACGTATGAGATGTTGTGAGAATTATTATTATAATAATATTTACCACCAGCTCATCAGCGAGGAAAAGTTGCACACCTCGCAATTGGATAATTTCTCTAAACTCTGGATACCCACAGCTATTGAGACACAGAGCTATTGATTCTGAAACCATGATCTACTTAGCATCTAGAGTCCGAACTAAAGAAGTGCCGTGGAAAGCGCGCTGTAGTCGCCATCAACATTCAAATTTGAGCTTTATTTCCACGGACACAAGGAAACTGAAATTTTAGTTCCGTGTTTTGCCGCGGGACTTCTTACGTAGCGCGGACTTTATCAATGTAATGCAAATCCCAGCAGTTAAAAAATCTACTGCTTTAATCAGGTCAAGGTGTATAACCTTTTTGATTCACCATCCCTACATACAGATAGACCACCTTCACCATTACTAAATTTAACGATGGCAATAAACGTTCTTAACTTTCCCTGTTTATCTATTGTTCTGTGGCTATTAATAAGTAAAGGTTTATTGTACTGACTGCAGCCTTAGTGAAAAATGAGCGCTTAGCTTCAAAGAATTTTCGCTATAAATTCCGCAGAAACATTTCTTTAAAATATTCCTCGTTTGGTAGTCGCTCATTGTCGGAGATCGTGACTCGCCAGGCGACAATCTTTCTCCATTTGTTCGCGAGTTTTGCGAAAGCTCCTACATACATATAACATTATTTGTTCGTTTCATAAATTTATAGCTACTATTTCATCTCAGTCTTTGTTTTCCTCGCCGAGGTGTTTTGAGCTCGACGCATTAATCTTGATAATGATCATCATGTGTGGTGAGGGAGAAAGATTAGACTATTATGGTTTCGCAAGTTTTTAAAGCACCTTCATTTAGACAAAGACGTGACCTTTCCTCAAAGATATTGGCTTGACAGATACATAAACATCTTTCCACTTTAGCCGCTTTATCAATCAGCTGAATACTAGCTTTCCCTTCTCATGGCAGAGTTGTTGCCTTGGCTACCTATCCCCTAGGAATAGGACATCATCTGTGGAAAATGTGATTGGTTTCAAAATCAGTGTTGTAGTTTTTAATTGACAAAAATTTGCGGAGGAGGTTTGTAATCCGATGCGTACATTTTTTGAGTTTTTTTTTTATTGAATGAATTTTACCACCACAGACTCTGTGTCCGTGCCTTTTTTTGCTAGTCTTGTAAGATAAATTGCTATAATTGCTCCGCGTATGTCATAATAAGTGGTATGTGCTCTTAAAAATATATGAATATTTCTAAACTTATATTATTTTTGTTTTGGTTATTATTGACTTGTTTGTTGCGCGGAGCGACGCGTGTGTGTCGTGGCGATCTTGGCTTAGCAGTCACAATTTTTGAGTTTATTAGTTACAAGTGGTTCGACCCTTGGTTCTCCCTCTCTTTTCAGTTTACCGATAAGCGTTGTCGTGGTCTTCAGAATTTACCTCTTTATAAATAGGATAGATTACTGATTTTTGATCGGCCCAAGCTATTTTGAGATAAATATATTCAATGTTCAGACACAGCTTTTTTACAACATTCAAAAATAATAAAACTTTCCGCTTTACAAAAATAAAGGATTAAATTTGAGTTTAAGATCAACTCCATTGTAACATCATAATTAGGTAGTAGTACATTCGGGCTTGCCAGAGATGATAATTACAATACTGTCTGAAAATACTACATCACAAATTTGGTAGTACGAGTACATTCGGGCGAGCCTGAGTTATGAATTGCCCGAGTAGCCCTCATTAAAAATTGGCTTAGGCAATTTTTAATGTAAGGTTAGAACCTTTTAAATTCTAACCTTTGTTACTGGCTGAATCAGGATTATATCTTGTAAAAAGTTGTTTTAAGAGAAGGTACCTATTTATAAGAAATTAATAAAAAAATCTTTTGAATATCTAATATAGGAAACTATCTAATTCTCATTTATATTAATATTTTATATAATTTAGCTACATTCTTTCCATTAATTTCTGTTTTTTGTCGAGGACCCTTTTCTTGTTTCTTTTCTTTTTTTGTTTCTTTAAGAAAGGTGGGTTCATCGACAGAAACAAAACTCTTATTACTTTAAAAGAGGTATAAATAAATAAGTATCTACCAGACATTACTAAAATATCGACCTGGACCCAAAGTAAGCAGGTAGCAAATCAGTACTTATTAACTACCAAATACATTGGTAACATTAACGCCCATACTGATCAGAGACAAGTGTACCTGTGCATCAGACGAATGTTTGTGGGAATCTTATTTACTACTCTGTGGTAGGAGGATGAATATTGGCCATTAACAACTTTAACACATTTTTCAGTTGTGTGATTTATTATCCTCAACTTGGGTACAGTATAAACGGCATAACTACTAGGTATTATAATTACGAGCTATTACTTTAATGACCCCCGGCGAGTAGGAAACGCCTACGAACGCGTAACTTTAATCAAAGCGGTAAATTGTTGTAGCTAGTAAAATAGCTACGTCCTAAAGTTTTATTTATGGTTATTTTATTGCGAATAGGCCAAATTTTAGTTAATTTAGATTTGTATATTGGCGAATAAAATAGTATTTTGGTAAAAAGAAGAAGATATCTCATGAACGTCCAATTTTTTTTGTCAAATATCACTTTTCACAATTTAAAACTTAGTGCATCAACCTTGAGTTTAACTATTTACTTAGATTTATATATATGTATATCTACCTACATCATTACGATTGCTAAAAACTATTATTTGTATGCATTTCATAGGGTTTTTAAATTGATACTTACTAATAGAACATTTCCTGATAAAACAATATAAAAAAAATCTAAATTTTCGTGATTTATGATATTTTTACATCAAAGAACTATTTACAATATACATAAATATATGTATTCACCAAATCGCTACCCACAGGCATCGTGCCCAGGATACTTAGAGTAATGAATGGCTAAATAAACTGATACGTCGGCACAGAAATACGCTAGCTCCCCTGTTACCTGTAGCGTCAACCAGCCTCTAGGCTAGTTCGCGGTTCAATCGGTGGGCTCTCGGTCTCGGCGACTCCAAACGGCTCAAATAGGCAGGTGTCGCTTAAGCCTGGGTATTTGCGTCGTTTGAGTGAATGATATTGTATACGTCATGCTAGCAACTCCAGTGGCAACAATGCTCGGTTTATGTTTTTTTTATGACCTTATGGTAAGCGATTGCCGCTGCCCATGGGGGTGTCCATGGGTGCAACACCAGGGAAATCACAAGTGCGCTGCCGACCTTTAAACTCTCCTCTCGCTCCCCGAATTGGGACTCCGGTACCCTCACACACGCAGCAAAACACAGCACAGTGCTGCTTTACGCCGGTTTTCTGTGAGGCCGTGGTTTCACTCCGGTCGAGCCGGCCCATTCATGCCGAAGAGTGGCTCTCCCACGGTCGGTTCACGGTTATGTGCAGTACATGCGGACGAAAAATCTACTCCCGTATCGGGCTGTACAGTCGTGAGCGTAGTTGCCATGTCACATCCCGTGATTTTACATAAATCATCTAGCATAGATGTAAAGGCCAAAGTTTATACGAGTAATCGATGTAGAAGCTTATTCACCTTTCGCCAAGTATTTGACTTTCAAATTTTGTCAATTTCGAGTTCCTTCAGAGTCAGACCCACATCAATGCGAGTATTAGGTAATCCGCATAACACGCATGCGATTGGTGAATTTTGGGGGTAAATTAACTCGTCCATCTAGGAGTTCCTGAATTCATATATATTTATTCCTGGTACTGCCTTGTGTGTAATAATGGATGCTAATCTTGTACATCGTTAGTTTCATCAATGGCTTCACTGCATTCAACTTAATTCAAGTAGGTTGAGACTTTGGAATGTGTAAATATCTGAGTAACATTTCAGATTGCGTAGTTTATTAAAATTGTTATTGCGAACCATAAAAAACTAAGCCCATACAAAAAAAAAAAAATACAGTACGAGCGGTGGCCTGCAGCTTCGCGGTCGCTTTGCAACAAGCCTATGCCACTCTCCATGCCTTTTTTTACTATCTCCACTTAAAAATCAAGTCAATTTTCCGCTCAGTTTTGCCTTGAAGGTCGGACAAACAAACTGACACACATACTTACACTTTCCCATTTATAAAATTATTATTTGATAGAAATGGGTGAGCCTTGCGTCTCATAGCCACTGCAACCAGTCTATCAGCAGATCTATTATGGCAGCCCCATAACCTATTACAGCACCTCATGTAGCTCCAGTTCCAGGATAAATCCGAGAATGGAGCTAATAAGAGAGCTTTTGATCTCCTAGTTGCCGGCTTCTGCAGCGGTGCAGCGTTATGCACTCGCCGTGGACGTGGATAATCGTTTCCTCGTCCTCGCGACAGAACCTGCAGATTTTGGTATCTGAAGGGCCCATATTGTGCAGGTGCTTGTTTAATTTGCAGTGCCCCGTGAGGGTCCGAGTGAGTGCCCTAACATGTCCTCTACTCAGTTTTATTATTTCTACAGCTCGTTTCTAATCGAACGCCTGTATCAACTTACGCCTTAGACTGTTCTAGTCGAGGTAGTCTTTTCCAAAATTCAGTGCTTTGCTTATGTTCCCGTTTATAATAGTAATGACACAATATAACAAGAGCTTTCCCCTTGATGATGGGATGAAACGCTAAGCGGGAGAAGTGAATAATCCCTGGTTTCCCTGAAACAGTGGTCTGGTGATAGAGCAGGGCAGGCATCCTAAGTGATGGGTGATAGTCACGCGTTAAAATATCTCCTACCGCGTGCTTGGATCATGATCATCAAGAAACGGAACTCGTTGCCGGCGCATGTATTTCCTCCTTCCTACAATATGCATTCCTTCAAACCAAGCGTGAAGAAGCATCTCGCGGGCCAGTATGGCAGTCTCAACAGAGGTGATACCTTGACATCGCTTCCGTTGTAATGGCATCGTGGGCTCTTCTCTTAATAAATAATAAATAGTTCACAATCACATACATTGGTCTGACTCCGAGATAGGTAGCTCAAGCAGATGCTTGACTTTTGATTTTTGATTCTGATATCCGTAACACAGATGTGTTACGGATATCAGAATCAAAAGTGGGATTACAAATATATACAAATAAAACTTTTCTTTTGTAAATACATACTTATAATACATAGCAACCACCCAGACCAATAGAAACAGACATGTTCATGCACACAAATATTTGTACTGTGCGGGGATTGAACCCACAACACTTGGACCACAGGCAGCGTTCACTACCACTGTTCCAAACGGGTCGTCAACGGGTCGTCGTGCTTACGATCAGGCTGAGGAGAGCCAGTATACCTACTGTGCCACTATAAAAAAAATGAGCTAGACTAAGATACACGGTCGATTTGGAAATGATTTCATGTATTGGATAGTTTTCGCTGAGGCGAGTAATGTGGCCCATTACACCGGTTAGGTGCGATCCTTCGGTGTCTTGGTCGCGTGTATCTTGAATCAATCTCATCGCCATACGATGGATTTTACTTCTTTAGCTATCCTATCGCAAAACAATTCTGGCCTGAAAAAGGAGATGCTTATTCTTCTTAGTCTTTCTAAAGATTTGGGTAGCTTTTTGAATTTATTTCATCTCTTACGACCTTTTTACTAGGATATATAATAATGAAATATTCTTTAGAATAGTTCAAGTAGTACACCACATCAAAATATTGTGACAATACTGAGCGTTAGAGTAGAGTATGAAAGATAATATTTTTATAGTTAATTAAATTGGACTTAAATATTTTTTTTTATAAATTGAATGTATAAAATGGGAGCAAAGTCTAAATTACTGCGAAAATAACTGAAAGAGTATGAGACAATTGGGTAGGCGCTTTCACAAGATAATTTGTACTCAACGGAAAGCAATGTCAAGCCGTGGGAAGACCTCTTACCTTTTTCAGAAGTCACGGGGAAATTCCCACGGACCGTCCATTCCCTGACACGGGCGAACAAAGGGTGATATGTCGTGTAGGACTTGAACTGACTAAAACCCTTTTTGTGTTGGCTCACTTCATATCACGTAAGAAAAGCTGGTAAGTCCACAGAGAGAGATAGACAAACAGCCATCCTCTTCCAACGATGCATTTGCTCCCTTTTAAGGGTTATGTAGTCCACGAGGAACTTTATATGTATAGTTTCGCCATGTCCACCCGTCCGTTCTAGAAACGTTAATTTGACATGAATTCACATAATTTACCCTGTAATTTTTTTTTTCTTAATTAGAAAATTTAGCTTTCGCGTTGCATTATACAAAAAATTATGTACACGGGACAAAAATGGTTATTTTTATATGTAAGTACATACTCGTAGTAGCATATACTCACAGTGAGCGATTTGTCCCGCGTACATATTTTTATTTTATTCTGTAGTTTGTTGCTGTGACAAATTATGTATATTCATGTTAAATTATCGTTTCTTTTCTTGCATAGCCCATCATGTGAGGTATATAGAATACCTTTTCTAAATATTTTGCTCTTGTAAACATTATTTTTCGATCAAGGACTTAGTTTGTAAAATATTACGCTTTAAAATGCAAATTTTCGTCAGAGTCAAGATGGTTTTTTTCTCAAATGTAATTTTGTAGGGGCAAGGACAAGGTTACACCACTTGCGTCTCACAGGCCGAGCGTGTCATTACATTGTTCTACATTAAACTAACTAACTAAGCACAAACAAAATAGACCTCAGTCACATTATCCTCCCGTTAGTACAGTGCCTAAGCAACTCATTTAGTAATATTGTTCGCGACTATGCTATAAAGGTTAGTCTCTCTGCGGCATACTTAATGAAAAATTAGGGTCAAGGACTAAGCACTAAGTTTTTATAGGTATTGTACCCCTTTGATGAATAAATCCATTAGAAAATTTTAAAGGCAAGAAACATGTTTACTTCCTACCATAATAATTATAAACTTTATAATATGGACTCACGCAACACGCACCCTGGTATTTGTTTTCAATTTACAGGTAGCTACGAATTTGAAAGTGAAAAATATATTTACTACATTTTTTCCATCACTTACCCCCATACTTGCTCAAGTGGAGAGTTTGTAGGATACCTGGGCCACCACGGTCTGTCGATTGTCCGAAGCGCCGGCCGGATCCCTCGCCACGCCTACCTGAACGACATCCTCCGGCGGCCTTCCTATCAGTTCGCACTCCGGCAGTCCTGGAACCCCTAGGTATATGTCGGAGCGATGGCAAAAGGCCCGATGAGATGACCCTCATCCCTTGGAGTCAGGGCAATGCTTTGGTTTGGGATGCGACCTGTGCGGACGCATTGGCTCCTTCCCATGTCCACGCCACTGCTTCTGCACTGGTGCAGCAGCTGCTTCGGCGGAGACCCATAAAAGAAACAAATACTCTGCCTTAGACAGCTGTTACCGATTCGCTACGTTCGGTGTGGAAACCTGGAACCGTGGGGGCTCGTGGCCCGCAAGCTCTACCGCGAGTTGTCTGCCCTGGACATTTTAGGTGACAGTAATGCTGGCAGCTACCTCGGCCAACGCATAGGGCTGGCCATTCTAAGAGATAACGCCGCCAGCATTCTGGGCACGATGAGTAGCGGGGCAGACTACACTCTTTTGAAAAAAAAAATTCATCTCATCCTTCATGTCTGTTTATTCCTCTTTCATTTATAGGATACTTTAAATAGTTACTTAATTTTTTATTTTATTTTAAGATCTGTGATATGTAAATGACATGTAATAAAATAAATACTTTACCATAATTAAAATTAGTTTGTAACTTTTGAGTATAAATATAAATTGACTTGTAAAATATTGAAAACTTTCTTTGCTCTGTATATGAAGTTTGATATAAAACATTATATTGTTACTATAGTAAACAGAATTGTGGAGAGGAAAATGGCCCCCAATAAATCCTTCAACGGTTCTTCCTTATCGACCATATCGTGAGATGGTGATACAACCGAAACCTCCATCCACAAAACTCCCAGATCTTACTGAATTGTAATTCACGAGCATTCAACCTTTTCTTACTAAGTCATGGGTTCAAAGGCATTGGCGGGGCTAAACAGAATCAAACGCTAATAAAGGAGGAAATAATAAAGAGCAGTTAATCGTTTCGCCCGGCAATTTTCCCATGAAATATTAACGAATTGTTCTGATGTTTACCATTAATTAATTGGCCGGCAGTGAGAATAAATAGCAGGGTTAATGAATGAATGGAGGCCCGGCTAACGTGTCATTTCCGACGTTTGGCAGGTTTCAGTACGAAGCCGCCTAATGATGACTGACGCTTTGCCCCATTCATGGAGAAACCTTTTGAATTTAACCATCTTCTTACCGTTTTGTACCTTACCTTTACCTTTGTGGGTATACCTACCTATGTAGTATGTATTACCATTAATACCAACTTATCTTTTTATATGTGTATTAAACCTATCAAAAATGTTATAAGTAAGTTGGTAGATAAATATGACAAACACATAAAAACACAAAAATAGTTTTACTAAGATATTATGCGGAACGTTTAGTTTAATGTAGACACAGTACTCTTATAAAAAATAGATTATTTTACACCCTTTGATTAAAACAAACGGCAAAAGCGTTAAAAGGATCCAAAATATTTGATAACTACGCATACCTAAAAATAACGCTGTTCCCGACTTGGGAATTTTACTAATCCGGCATTAGAGCGCAATCAATCAAAAAAACAAAACGTAAAGGAGACATTTTTCCGTGTACCCCGAAAGTTTTCTGAACAAATAGATTTTGCGAAGTATTTCGTAGCACGTAAATCGCTGTTCTGTCACAATTTCACTATTCCAGCCGACTTTTTGGCTAGATAACTACGAGTGAATGAGAATCTTCTTCTTATTCTATTCGTATGCATGTATAGATGATATATTCTTCTATAAAAACTGTTTTTCTACACTAAAAGATCTCAAACTCAATAACCCTTCAGACGATCAAAAAACAATAACTGAACATGAATCATTTATTATAAAAACTTTCCTTTGTCTATTTGTTCTTCATCTTAATCTTTATATCGGTTCGTGGTTCAAATCTGAGCATGCATATCTGGATTTTTCAAAACTATGTGCATATTTCTACCATTAGCTCGGCGGTAAGAAGAAAACATCGTGAGGAAACCTGCACGTCATGAATGATCCAGTTGGTCCGATTCCCCTGTCTAAGGGCTGCGAAGGTCAGACGGCAGTCGTTTCATTGTAATTAGTAGACTTCCCGAATTCTGGGGCATGGCCCAACCGTACCCCGGGCTCCGATGCGACAGCTTTGGATGAGGAGCTAGTCGTCGAAAAAGACTGATCGCTACATTTAAAATGAAAAATAGAAACAAAACGTCAGCGACCCCGCAAACACACCGCCTGGAAAGCTTTCACTCAAATTGCGACAAATGACCACTAACAAATATTCGCTTTTATATTTCACCGCTCCAGCGAATTGTTCCATTCATCCGTTACTGTTAATTTAGAAAGAAATATTCTACCGCTATTTGGGTTATTGTTCATTTTTATTTGGACTGAAATACTCTTAAATTCGACTGATCGATGAACTTATTATGCAAAGCTGTTTTGATAAAATGATTATTGAATATAAAAACAGATTGGGATACTGGCGTTAGGAGTCAAACACTCTGCGTGGGCTGATGCAATTCAAAGGTTTTAAATTAGTATCTAATGATTTTTAGCAGTGAAAGAAAAGAAACATTTTTATTGACCATCACAATAATAATATAAATAAATTTAACAATGAACACTCATTAGAAAACATAGGTAACATTGACACATTAAAACTACAGACAATAGGTGACAGGGGCGGGTTTAGCCCAAGAAGCGCCCAGGTGCAATCAATAACCTGGCGCCCTCGTTTCAAAATGCGTGAACAAAATGGCATACTTACAACATGTTCGACTACCTATGGGCAGTCGCTTTATTTTAATTGTTATAGACCCCGAATCCTATATCATAGTCTAAGCGTAACCCAGGGCTCGAAGCGACAGCATTGGAAGCAACTGAGAATCACACGCTAAGATGAGGAGAAGCGATCAGTACTCGCAGCCCGCACCTTGCGGAGCATTACAGTGGAGGCTCTATGTAGCGAGGGGCTCTCGGCGCCCTCTAACTTCCGGCGCCCGGGTGCACCGCACCCCCTGCACTATAGGCGAAGACGCCCCTGAGCAGTGAAGTGCCGCGAAGTACCTAATCATATTATAATAAGAATCGTTAGGTTGTATCGTTTTAACATTGCTATTGTGTGTCGAGTGAGTTGTCACGTGACAACATACCTGGACCTAATAGGGTCTTAAACCCCGCGACTGTGTTTAGAGAGGTATCGGCAGAATCCGTAAGTAAAACACCGGCGCTTTATTGAGTGAATGTGAGTTTGATTGACTTCGACTATTTATGTCACGTACGCAGGATATATTATAGTGCACAAGTAACAAGCGCACTCTCTAGTCCCTGACCCTCATATATCCAAGGGACACCATGGTGATACGACCAAAGAGGGATCAGATACAAGACCAACGGCTTATAGTTTTTTCGACGCAGCATCAGCATCATACGAGCGTTTTGTCCCGGTTGCATCCCAAGCCGTCGTTTCAGAGCCCGTGGTCCGCTTTCCTACTTCGACTCCGCCACTTTGCACGGTCTTGTGCATCTCTAGTGGTTATCACAGGAGCACAAGACCGCGATTCTCCTGACACTGCTTATTGCTTAACAGAAAAAGTGAGGTACCAACAAATTGTTTAGCCCGACTCTGGGCTCGAACCCGAGGCGTCAAGCGCAGCCATGGTTTTAAGTCACTGCCCCACCGAAGCAGTTTTCATTTATATCACAAAAGTTAAAGGAATGTTCTGTTATACTAAACACAAAGACTTGCGGCACACGGCAGAGTATTTCATTCATTAATTATGAATGAAATATGACACCTACTGCCACGAGTCGATGGCTCGGGTATAACAGTTACTTCCCTTTGAACTTACTGTAACTTAACTGTTATTTAACATTTATCAATCTATTCATATTAATGAACTGAAATACTACCGTCTGCCGCGACTTCATGCGTTTACTATAGATAAACGCAATTATGGGATATAAGTACATATGTAAAAAAAATGGCAAATGGCTTCGGGAGCAAAGCAAAGTCGCAGATGAAACAGAAAGAGTGGCGCACTTAAAATGGAGGTGGGCAGGACATGATGCCCGCAATGAGGTATCATGGTGTAAGCGTCTTCTCGAGTGGAAGCCGTGGGGAAATAAACGCCCTCAAAGAAGATGCGCTGGAGGGACGACGTGAAAAGAGTGGCTGGCTCAAACTGGATGCAAAGCGCAATGATGCCGGAAGGAATGGAAAATGCTGAAGGAGGCCTACACTAAAATAGTTGAAACAGGCTAAAGATGAAGAAGAAGATTACATTTGTACATACGACTGCCTCGGTGGTGCAGTGGTTAGTGGGTCGTACTTTAAAGCGACGGCTGCGCAAGAGGTCCCGCGTTCGACGAGTCGGTTAGAAATTCTTAGTGGCAGCCCGGAGTCTGGAAGTTGGCATGCCTTGGAAAGCACGTTAAGCTGTTGGTCCTGCGCCTGATCCCTCTCCGGGCGTATCACAGTAGTGTCCCATCGGAATATGAGGTTAAGGGAATAGAGAGTAGCACTTGAGTTTGCGCACACACTTGAGCACTATAATATATCCTGCGTTCGTGGCTGTTCGTTGAGATTGCGCCGTCGTGGCTGTAATTGGTTGGAGGATATGTATTATTACATAGCAGTATGTTACGTAGGTACGTATCAATATAGTAATCTGATTGATGAAGGACGTTCCGGCAGGTCTACGTTGGCCACTACCAGCAACAATGAATTATGATATCTCGCTTGGTCAACATTTTGGTCAGACAATAACTACTAAATTCTGCGAGATACGTAGGTATGAGATGATTTGCATGTTGCTAAATGTATGCGTCAGTTTCACATGCATAGTAAATTTCTGTTTGCATACTATGATTTTATACTAAGCCAACGCTGTTTATGTATGTATTCTTCGATTTCTTTAATGAACTCATTTAGCCAAGGAGAGGAACAAGTAGCCCGCCGATGTATTTCGTGAACAATACAACTACTGGTGTTGCGGATGTCCATGGGCGGCGGCAATCGCTTACCTATCAGGTGATCCGTCTGCTCGTCTGCCACCTATCACATAAAAAAATCACAAGCCCAATTCTCATGCACTTAACATAGAAGTCTAATGAGAGATTTTTAATTATTCGTTCATATGTCGACTTTCAATATCTATATCACGTCCCGAGAATTGAGCTCCAGGACCTCTTCAAGGCAAGAGTGGCTTTTTACGGGTAAGCATGGCCCACCTTAGGCTTAATCTTCAATTAACATCATGTGGGATTGAGGTCAAATGCTTGTCTGTCGTAACGTATAAAACTAAAACAAGAAGTCATTTTTATTTGAGTTTCAGTTGGATCGGGTAGAACGATAATCATATCATCATCAGCCCATTTAAGTCCCCACTGCTGGGGCACGGGCCTCCCTCAATCACATGAGGGGTAATTGCCATACTCACCACGCTTGGCAGACGGGTTGGCGAGGGTTTTGATGTAAATGCAGAGTTTTCCTTCTCTGGGTGCTGATGATCATGCCAGCAGCTTTACCTTAGTCGCCTTTTACGACACCTCGGTAAGAGTGAGGATAATCATATGCAAAGCTGTAATGGTACTGACAGGTTGGTTACCACAATCTGTGTTTTTTTTTTAAACTAAATGCGTTTGAGAAAATGATATATTAAAAATTTAACCGATTTGGATACTTTAATTTGTGATAGTCCATAATGTTTAGGTATAGGGTACAGACAAATACATTTAAAGGCGACAGGTGGCGGCCTAATCTAACTAGCGACGCCAATCGATTTAATTTGATAGCAACTAAACTGGATATCTATTTAACAATTTAGAAACTCGAGCCTCTCGGAAAGAACATTTACTATTTAGTTTAATACCTATAATGAACTTTTTAATCTGTTTTTGCACTCGAAATTTGGATTAACGACATAAGTGGCCGTTTTTGGCGGTATGTAATTCATATTTCGAGTAGGAAGCAGACCAAAAAGTTAATTACAATTATTGAATTAATAGCCGTCACCTTAAGGACATCGATACCGATAAATTAAAAAGTAACATATCGAATATAAGAAATAAGTTATCAACACAGTCGATATCGATAAATTAAAAAATACTTCAACGACAACACTACTTGATTACATTATCAAGTTTTCAACTGTCATCTAAAATCAGAAATAAATATTTCATGAGATCGGTTAAGCCCCACACATCGCTGTACAAATTAGTACTGGCGAAGCTCTATTGTTTACACAGGCGTTAAACCCGACAGCGGCAAGCGTTCATTATCCTTGTTCACTAACAGGCCCGCCACAAACCACAAACGTAATGTGTGTGGTGTTAAACATTTACAAAGGTTACATTTACATATCGATATTAAAATAATGAAAACTGGCGCCAAACGTGATTGTCATTGGGTGTGTAAAGTCCGCGGGTGCGGCGCGGTGTAAGGTCCATTAGCAACCACAATTGATTTTAATTTTAAGCTTTTAATTCTGATATGAATTCTAATATTTGCGAAACAGCGGGTACTTGGTAAGAATGTATATACTATTTATTTAAGGGCTTCGTTTTTTCTTTTAAGAAAGGAACCCTAAAAGACTTGTTCCTAATCATCATCACCATCATCATTTCAGCCAATAGGCTGCTGGACATAGGCCTCCCCCAATGTTCTCCACACAGATCGGCGCTTGTTCCTGATAACATTACATAAATGACTTATTAATTTATTTCATGCGTGGTAAATAATATTTAAAACGTGCAATAAGTGGTCATACTGTATATGTTTGACAAGCACAAGAAACATAAACGAACTGGGTGGTGCGCGGGCATCGTCTAACGAGGCTGGTTTGTGAATATTTGATGACGTTGACCAACACCAATTCCTCCCCCAAACAATCTATCGATAGTCCATATGTCGCAACCATCTGGTTAACTTAGCCATCCAACTCGACGCCTAGAACGTTCGTTAAACTACCGCATCCAATCAAATGGCTGAAGAACAACTAGCCATGTAGTCGACCGCAACGTTTAACCAGATGGATGTGTAGTTATTTAGTTTAGTGGGGTGATCAGTCAATTTACACTCAAACTTTTCGCAAAAACTTGCAGATGATGTCCTATTATTTGGTACTGTCATGTTTATAGACTATTATGACAATATTATACTTCAATTTTCTTATAATTGCACAGAAGAACAAGATAATCGAAGCATTTCGCATTTTGGTTTTGCGGATGTTAATGGGCGGCGATGATTGCTTTCCATCAGGTGACTCGCTTGCTCGTTTGTCGCCTCTAGCATAAAAATAAACCATAACATTCACAGCTGTTTTCGGTGCTGAATTTATTATGCTTAGCGCTGCAGTGTTGAAAATCAGCACAAAATTTGTATCACTTGGCTGAGTCTTGATCAGTCATTTCGAAAGGCCTAACTCTCAATAAGCCAAGCTGTTAAACGTTGATTGATTTCAGTTCAAACAACTATTGACCTAGGCATCCAATCGGATGCCGGCGTTAAACGAACCATACGACTGACCCATTACTCTCACTAGGGCGTTTTAGATCTGATCTGATCTTTTGTAATGTATACATCAAAGTATACAAAACTGACAAATTTCTTCAGACAATTCTCACCTTTATGTCAAACACGTTCGGTTGATGATCAATTGAGGAATTTTGACAGATTGTAGTAACCTGATGTGCGGCAGTCTGTACAACAAAATTTATGTCACAACCAACTATGTATGTGCAAATAAACCTTCATAAATTACTCTGTCCTCTGTGCGTGAGACGGAAGCAACATACATCAAGAGACCTTATCTAAAAATACTGTCTCAAGGAAAAATAAATACAGTAATCTTGGCCTGGACAATACGTGAAACGAATCGCAATCATCGTTCTAGATTCTTTCTTTCACGATCCGCAAGAATCCATTCTTCTTGTGAAAATAGTTTCCAGTCCGTAGGTACATCATCCCATTTCCAAGTACAATCATCCCATTTTACGAATAGTACAATCATATATATCCTCCAACCGATTACGGCTACGGCGGTCAATCTCAACGATCAGCCACGTACGCAGGATATATTATAGTGTCAAGTGTGGGCGCAAACACAAGTGCACTCTCTATTCCCTTAATTTATTATTTGTTAGAAATGGGGTGAGCCCTGGGTCTCAAAGCCACTGCGACCAGTAGATGATCTATTGTGGCAGCCCCATAACCTATTACAGCACCTCATGTAGCTCCAGTTCCAGGATAAACTCTATTCCCTTACCCTTATATTCCTATTAGACACTACTGTGACACGACCGGAGAGGGATCGGGCGCAGAACCAACAGCTTAACGTGCTTTCCGAGGCACGGGGGTACAAGACCCCTAACTTCCAGACTCACTAAAATTCTTACCGAAAACTTAGGTAAAAAATTTTGGCCCGACTCGGGGTTCGAGGACCGAGACCTCTTGCGTAGCCATCGCTTTAAAGTGCGACCCACTAACCACTGCGCCACCGAGTCAGTCACACACAATTACGATCGTACGATGAAGCGTAAAACGTCTTCTACTCGTAAAACCTTTTTGTTTGGTGCACATTTGTATCTGAGGTTTAGGTAATTTTATTTGGAATGGATACAGTTAATTATTTATCTTAACAAACAGTCCTAAAAGTTTAAAACATTTTCTGTTTTACGAATGAATGGGATTGGATGGGACCTACGTCACGAAGTGCTGTTTCGCGTAGGTAGTGTTTCTCAGTACGAGAATCTGTTTAAAATATTTGTCAGGTATGCATTAAAACATTGTATGCTTTACGAATAAATGGGATTGGGACCTACGTCACAACGTGTTGTTTCACATAGGTACCTAGTGTTGCTCAGTACGGGGACCTATTCAAAATATTTCAGGTATATTTTTTTTTATTAAGCGGGCGGCTATGCAGGTCCTATTGTGATCGCCACTGTGCTAATTATCAGTCCCAAACCCTACACTTCACAGAAAGTGTATTAAATTTAATTAAGTAAACTAAATGACTGTCTCAATATTCGGGTGGGCAAATTCGATACCAATTTAGAACCATACATACGACGTACTTTATATTCCGCCCGCCCAAGGTTCAGGAGCAATTAAACGAAACCCGTATGCTAACTCCGCCAATCATCCTGTGACAATCCCTGACTGTCGACCTGACTTGACTTTACTTTTGGGTAGCTCATGCTAATAGCCTACCTACGCAGGTTGACTTTGATCATTGGACAAAGGTTAACATGTTATTCAAATTGATATATTATTATTATGAACAACTATTCCTGTGAGACCGGTAGTGAAATCGGAAAAATGGTTGTTCCATAGCCCAAGAGTCAAGTAATCTACTTCCTATTTATAAATTATTTACCAAATAAACCTAAATATTATGTGCAACTTCAAAGTTTACACAGTTTCTGTAAAGTTTTTTTTTGGTTTTCTGTCGCAATAGCATACTTAGTTATTTATTTTATTATAACTTAACTTTATTAACACTAAAGACGTAACATTATGTATATAGGTCATATGCGCTTTATTATCTGATTTTACTTATTCTAAAATAGTTTCAGTTTGTAAGCAAATTAGAATAGAAATTTTAGTTCAAGTATTTACCTACAAACAACTGGGTCGTGAGTTAATTGATAGGCTGCAAAACACGCGAAACGCGCAAAGTTTCCACGAGCTAAGATATATGACTCTCAATTATAATGTTAAAATAGATTTTTATTGTTTTATTCATTTTGTCATATAAACATTATATATCTTATTATAAGCACTATTATTACCTTACTCTTTGATCTATATGGTATTATTACCTTACTCTTTGATCTGATGGTAAGCAGGGAAGAGCCCAAGTTGTAATTACAACGGAAGCGATGTTAAGGCATCACCTCCGTTGGTACCGCCATACTGTATCTAAAAATACCAACAACAGTGTCATATGCCACTCCCCAAGAAGAAAAAAAACACTATATTAAAAAAAACCCATCAGTCAAACAGACTTGTCGCTCTGTCATCACCATTACCAGTGGTGTCCAAAGCTGCTGTTCGGAGTCCGTGGTACTTATTTTTAATCCATTCATCATCATCATCATCATCAGCCCATTTAAGTCCCCACTGCTGGGGCACGGGCCTCCCTCAATCACATGAGGGGTAATTGCCATACTCACCACGCTTGGCAGACGGGTTGGCGAGGGTTTTGATATAAATGCAGAGTTTTCCTTCTCTGGGTGCTGATGATCATGCCAGCAGCTTTACCTTAGTCGCCTTTTACGACACCTCGGTAAGAGTGGGATTTAATCCATTAAATGTATCCAAGGCCGAGGTCCCCATAAACCCAGCGCTCTCTGTTTGAGTTGGGCTGTATTGACACAGTGAGCGCAATCAGCGCGCCTTGTGAGCGGTGCGGCTGCAGCGGCTTATTGAATAACCCCCTTCTATATACACGGATAATAAGTCAACACACACGGTCAGTTCTTTTCTAAATCTGTAGCGTCACTCCAATGTTTACTTAGGTCATACGAGAAATGTTATTAGCCGTGATCAAATTCAATATTCCTCTGTAATTGACATCAGAATCTTACAATGTACTCGTACCTACGTCGAGGCGTCCTATATAATCCGTAAATGTTTAATGTAAGGATGTAAATTTTAAAGGAACATTTATTTTGATGTGTAATGAACCGTGTAATGATCCGAGTAAACATTAAAATAATGCTACAGATTTAGGGAAGAATTTTATTGACCGTGTGTGAAAATTGGCTGTGGATACCTGTGTAACCTAACCTTGAAACGTAAAGTTGAGCGTGGAAAGCGTTACAGTGGAAAAATCTGACGATGATAGCCCAGTGGTTCAGATCGCACCTTCCATGCGGAAATCGTGGTTCGAATCCGAGCATGCAGCTCTGAATTTTTCAAATTTATGTGCGTATTTCTACCATTAGCTCGGCGGTGAGGGAGAAATTTGTGAGGAAACTTGCACGTTTCGGATAGTTTCTGAAACCTGTAACCATGATTCAGTTGGTCAGGGTCCCCTGTCAAAGCGTTGCGAAGGTCAGACGGCAGTTGCTTGATTGTATTGACCAGACTCCCCAAAACCTGGAACAGAACGCAACCGGGAACCACAAGCTAAGATGAGGAGGAGTGAGAAAAATCTGACACATGATAGTGCCACCAGCTTTCACCTGTTGCCAAAACAAAACTACATCCAAGTAGGTACATACAAGGTGTATCCGTGAACATTTACATCCCTTTAACCACGTGTTCTACCAACCATTCTGAATAACATTTGTTCAACGACTTTTCGAACTTCATCGAAAATTTTTTCGCCTCCCCATACAAAATGACCAAGTCACGTGACCGACTTTGTATGAAAAGTTGAAATTTTTTCATGCGAATTTGCAAAACTGTTTGAACAAATTTTGTTCATAAAGGTTAATAGAACACGTGGTTAAAGGGATGTAAATGTTCACAGATACATCCCGTATTCAATAGTTCTTTGGCGGTCTCCGCTTACGCGGTCGCCTTTGGTCTCCGCCTCCGGTCGCCTTTGGGATTCGAATGCTTTTCACAATTTGCAATATTACATAATTCTGCAATAAACTTGTAATACAATAATCAACATTGTTTATAGTTATACACGTATATATCTAGAAAAGAAAAAGTGAAATTTTATAGGTAGGTAAATACCTATCATTACAATATCTTTTAATCCCATCAAAAATGAACCCAGAAAATGCACTGAAGGTTCGGCGAAAGTCCAGCTATTTGTGTTAGAACTCCGTATTTACACAGTTGCAATCAGCGCCCCTTGTGAAGTACGCTGCAGCTGCCACGCTCTTTATTCAATAAACCTCATCAAATATGTATAAGTACTACGAGTTGCAGACTTAAACAATCAGGATCTGTACAACTAAATACTAATATACACCAACGATAGTAAAAATAGATATAAATCATCTTAAAAGATAGGTAAAACGGTGAAATTGAAAAGAAGCGTCTTTAAAGAGAAATCGGAGGGGAAATTCTCATCATTTGAGATTGAAGTCTAATTTAGAGATTTTATACATTCGTCCATACAAATCTCTAACTTGACTTCTGCCTATCCTATGTTCGATATGATCGACATTGATCTCAAATTTGACATTTTGTATAGAAATCTCTTATTCGACTACATTGTCGAGAATAGACCCCCATAATTGAATTCAAATAGGACAATATCATATATACATAGTTGACATAGTCCGGTTCCTACCCTTTCCTTGAATATGGAAACGAGAAACCATAGACACTCAGTGCCAACACGAATATCTATTAGTTACATCAACAAAGCTTTTTGCTAGTGTCGGAATCCCTGCGTCTAAGCCTGTGAGTTTTTTATTTTTAGCTTCTAGGTATAAGGCTAAAATATGCAATATTGATTCCAAAAAGTATCTAACAGCCGCACTCAGAGACGTCATTTAAACTAATGTTCATTAACTTTAGCATCGTAGTCTTTATGCGTATCAGTGTCAATATTTTTTCTAAAGTAGCCAATTAAGTTAATTAACGACTCTGAGTGTGGTAGTTAGCTTTGTCCTGCATATTACTATTATTTATTCTGTGGCTCTAAATAATACCCAACTTCCATATTCAAATTACCCACCACATGTATCTACAATCTATGTAGTATCGTATTGACTTTTACTGGTGATTAGGAGACCATGTTAAAAGGGTGTTGGTACAGTTACGTTTAAGAGATAGTTATAAGTAGGTACAGACAGCCACACATCAGGTTACCATAATCTGTTAAATTTGCTCATTTGATATTGAACCAAATACGTTTGACATTAAGGCGAGAATCGAATGAAGACATGACTTTTTTGTATGCTTTGATGTGTGGCTGTACGTAGGTAAATACTTAGGTAAATTAATTTTTTTTTCGAATGAGATCAGGTCATGAGTAAATTCTAAACTAAATGTTGAATACCTAAACACTGTTAAATATTAGGTATTGTAGCCTGTACGCAGAATATAATATTTGGCAAGGTTTGTTAAAATTTAAGTCTGAATAGTAAATAGGTAGAAGCCGTAAAATTTCAGACCCGATTTTATAAGTTGTTAATACCTGCATATCATTAAAATGTCCATTAATCACACAAACGGCACTTACGGATATTCCTGTCTGAATACAATCGGAAGTATTCATATTTTATGAATTACTACGCAGATTCAATATTGCGGTATCAATTGTGTATGATAAAAACCTGTGCCTCAGTGTAATACAATCGGCATAACGCGATTGTTGGCGGTTAATTGTTAATTGCCAAGCGGCCTCTGCGAGTTGTATTTATCACATAAAAGCTGTGCGGTTTTCGACAATTAGGATGAGCAGGGCTACCAAATCAAATCAACAAAAGCGAGTAGTACGGTTACAAAACTGGGAGGTCGAATGTAGATATTTAGGCAATTTTTCAATTCTCAATGACCTGACCTTTACAAATATTAGATAATAAATGGTACCTAAACCTATAAGTGCATCTTTATTGTTCTCAATAATAATACATTTATAAAAAATCTTATACACACCAATAGAGAAAATATAAATATAATATTAAAAAACATATATATATATATAAGCGGAGACCCAGAGCTATATTAATTTATTTTAATATGGACATGCGTCCAGAGTCACCGACATAGCCCACCGAATTAGCAAACTGAAGTGGCAGTGGGCTGGTCATATTAGCCGCAGAACTGACAGCCGCTGGAGCCGTAAAGTCCTTGAGTGGAGACCGCGACTCGGTAAGCGTAGTGTAGGACGCCCTGCGACAAGATGGGATGATGACATTCGAAGGCTGGCTGGTGTGGGCTGTATGAGAGTGGCCGAAAATCGGGAGCAGTGGCGTGCATTAGGGGAGACCTATGTCCAGCAGTGGACGAGTGTGGGTTGCTGATGATGATGATGATGGACATACGCACAAGTCACAACGTAGACAAGTCATACAAAATAAATAATCTACTCCAACAGATTTCGGCTAAGGCGGACAATCTCAACGATCAGCCACTTACGCAGGATATAATTAGTATAGTGCTTTGACCATCACAACATTCACCGCACATAGAGCAACATGATATAACATAGAACAAGTTTACACTATTATAAGTACAATACAATAGGCAAACATGACACGACATGGATGCAAGGAAGATTAGTAGCAGATGCCAGATATACAAGAAGATGTGTGAGTGTGTGGAGACCTGATTAGGTCTCAATGCTCAGGGCATTTGCTGCTACGGCATTTTCTGCGATGCCGCAGCAGCGACGGTTTTCTGGTGGAACCTGGTTTCGAGTGAGTTAGGTAAGTGGATCTAAAAGAAGGAATACAATATATTATAAAGTAGGTGAGAATTAAATAGATATGTTAGCATTACGCTTACGTTAGAGAAATTGATTAAGTTATAGTTCATTTTCAAATATTTGTGCATCTCATAAAATACTTCAAAACACTTGAAGTAAATTAATCAATGTCTGTACATGTATTCATATGGTAAGTGTGGGTAAAAAGAGCGGGGTGAATTGTAAATGCGAACTATTTCGCAGACGTTGCATTTTTTTATACATAAAAATGTTTCGCTTTCATTTGGACATCCATTCGCGAAGTGGGGCGGGCGTGCGAGCCCATAAATAAGCAATGTCGTGTGAGAAGCGTAGCTTTCAGTCAGGTGTTGCTAAAACGAGTGTTTTTGCTAGTTCGGCGGTTTTTTCCACTTCGGTCGGAACCACAAGGCATACAAAAAAATGGAATTTACGACCGAATCTTTGTTCCCGCCCCTCTCACTTTCACACGCACTGTACCTCTCTTTTGTGTGAATGCGACTGGTACAGGTAGTAACTACACATAACAGACACCCTGATAGTAGAGCCTAGGCCTACAATACCTATAGAATGTTTTACTAGAAAAATTGGGGATTGGCAAAAATGTGAATTTGTCGAAAAATTTATTTGTGTTCAAAATGTGACAATCGTGTAATTTAATAATTAGCTATGCAATTTTTGAATTGCATTGCATGCTTGGGGACACTAAAATGTTTGTTGCGTGTTACGCAGCGGGACTTATTTCGTGCCACGTAATCTTGTTATACCTATCTACTTTTAGCATAAGCACTGACAGCCACATACCTGTGTATACAAATCTGTCAAATTCAATCAGTTCACACCTTAATGACAAACACCTTTGGTTCAAATACAGTTGAAGAAAGAAAGATAAATTTAGTTAATTGATGTGTGACCTTCTGTACATATGCCAATTTTCATCATGGACTAGATAAGCGCCAGAACTTGAGTCCATTAAAAAGGGATCGATGAAAATTTCCCTAAAATTTTCCTATCGCAAATGTCTTTCTTTCTCCTTCCTTGCGCATCTTTTACCATTCCCACATAATCAAAATGAAATTATCATAGATATCTTCCATATTTGTTCTATAAATGTCTCAGGTAACATTACTTCGCACGAAATTTCTTGTTCCGTATACGCCATGACCACCTATATGAAATATGCAATCGAGCATACTAATAATCGAGCATTAATTAAATAAGGATCATATTATTTCTACTTATACTGCTTTCGACTGGACTTAAGTACATTAGTTGTACTTCAGGACAAGGGAGATATGTTTTTTATTCATTCCACCGCACCTTTTCTCCACATATCCGTTACTGCAATTTTAGAACAATATTAATATGCCGTCTTATGTTTGCCTTTACTCCAATTTTAGATACCTACCTTCGTGGTTCTAATAGTATCTTACACCACGTTGTATTAGAACCCTTTGAAAGTTTTTTTATGATGGGTTGATAAAATTTTGAGTACCACGGCGTCACGTCGAGTTACCCTCGTTGACCTTTGGACCGTCCTAATGTCTGGGGCACAAGTGCTATTTTTCCACTGCAGGGGGGTAACTTGATCTGACGCTGACTTTACATACATATATATAGCCTGTGCGGATAAAGAATGGGATCAGAAATGGCGGCGCATCTATCCACTTCTCGTTCGCACACTATTTTCGTCTATACTATATATATATGAGAGGTGGCAGACGAGCAGACGAATCACCTGATGGTAAGCAATTACGCCGCCCATGGACACCTGCAACACTAGTGGAGTCACAAGTGCGCAGCCAACCTTTTCCCCTTCCCCCCCATTGGGCCTCCGGTAACCTCACTCACACGGCGAAACACAGCGGCTTCGCCGGTCTTCTGTGACTTAGAGTCTCGCCTCGAGAATCTCGCCAGTTAGCCCTGCTTGAATTTGGCTTGAACACGCTACTGCATGTTTAGATTTAAATACGAGGTACACCTACTCTACTGAACTTAATTAAAATGTGTACCATTAATTCAGACGTAATCGATAGAGATACATTTATAATGTATCTATAATGTATATCTATCGATTACGTCTGAATTATTGAATGATAAAAAAATATATATAAAGAGATAAAATTATTAGTAGATGGGGAAAGACAATTTTTTGTGAAAAGCAAACTTTGTTAGCGATAAAATGTGGGGACGCGCTAAAATATACAAACTCGCGCGCAGCACCATTCCTTTGTTGTGAAAATATTACGGCAATCAAAACGAGCTCAACAATTTTGAAATGTACATGTTATTTTCTTCAGGTAAGTTGTTCTATGTTATGCGGGAAGTGTATTCATCACTCGGCAACTTTTATTTGACACACTGTATTTTATGTTCGCTCCCATGGAGCAATGGAGAGCGTATCTCGCGGCGAGTGGTCGGAATTTAAAGTAGCCTCTGTTCTGATTTATTGTCTCGAGTCCACTTATTGCTATAACATGCCTGACGAGGGTTGGAAACCCTTTGCTATCACTCCGAATATATCCTATACGATCCATTTAAAACTCGTTGAGATGTAGGTATCTATTTCGTCATGATATTCGAACTAGCCGTCTGATCTCCTCGCAATGTGCCCTGCTCATTGCCACTTGAGGCATGTAATTCTATGTCTTTGACCTTGGATGCGAGCGGCACAGGACCGATCTGCGTGGAGATCATTGGGGGAGGCCTATGTCCAGCAGTGGAAATTTATTGGCCGAAATGATTATGATGATGATGATTCGAACTAGGACAGTACCTACTTAGTTTCAATTTATACTTTCTATACTTATTATATTTTTTCCTATTAAATTAAAAATTTAATAGTTTTAAGATTTTTTGCGGTTAAACGACGCTTGCTAAATTTAATAGTTGCAGGTCAACTAGAAATATCCTATGACTTTTGATTCTCTTGAGAGTGTCAAAATATGCATTTTTTGCTGAATAGCTGCTGTAACTCGATTCACGCAGTCCAACCCGACTGGCCCGGATGGCACCTTTGGTAGTGTCCCTGCGTCGTACGCAAGGTTCACTTGTCGTTCGATCCTCATCCTGGTCAAAAATTTGTGTATGTATTGGATGTAAGTAATTTTATTTGTAATTTTTTCTGTAGTCTGATATCCGTAACACAAGTGTTAGAGCTACTTACTACGAAATCAGGTCAATGTATAAGATGTTGCATAAGTTTATTTTATTTATTCTCAAAACACATAGATTTTTTGTACGGTTTTCATGTGACATCCGCCATTTTTTCATATCGAAAATCCCGAGAATTGGGCATCACATCAGCTGATGATCTTGTAGAAGTGATTTTTTTCCTTTTGAGCTACAAAATCCCTAAATATTTATATTTTAAGCACAAAAATTAAGCTGTTAATTTTTCAAATACTCACTTATTAGAGTTCCGAAATCAGGCGCGTGTTTCATTGAAAAAAAAAAATAACAGTGCTCATTTTTTTCAAATAACACATTTCAATTGGCACCTGTGAGCGGCGGCAGCTCGATACGGCCGGTGAGTTATTGATAGCTTATTGTGAGATGCGATCGACGAGATTGCAACAAGAATATAGCCTTAGAATCACATTTTTTATTCAATTTGTGATTGTGATTCTTAACTTTAGTATGTAGTAGGTAGATGGAATAAAAATAGAGTTAAATTGTCCCAAATAATAAAATAATATGATAAAAAAAAAAGAGGCAACTGTTTCCCGATATTCCACCCTGCATATGATTTTGACTCCAAAATCAATAACTACAAAAGTCTCGCCATCTTCAATTTTTTCAAAACCGGGAGTTTTGAAAAAATTGAAGATGGAGGATTGGCTCTCACAGGACATCTAATTTGGCCCAAAAAGTAGGACGCTGATGTATAGTTCTGATGATGCATAAAACACTTTAATATTTCCAAAATTAGCGACACTAGACGCTAACATTAGCATTGCTGAAAATAATAGTTAACTATTCCTTTGTTTTTAAAATTAACAACACAATATTTAAAGCTTTTGTTTGGAAGCAAACATAAAATATATATGATTGGAAATGAAACGCGGCACCTAATTACATTTTGAAATATTCACGTCCACATGGGAGATTTCAAGCGATATTTTAGTCTGTTTTACGTGTTTCGTATCAGTTACAGATATTGTAGGTATTCTTTTCTATATATAACATAAAGAGTTATTCAATAAAACTTTTGAAAATATTGCTTTTTCAATTAGATAGGATAGGATATACCTATCTTTAAAGGTAAAATGAAAGGAGGACCATACATTAAACGTCTTTTTTTCCCAGGGGAAACCATCATGGTCGTCACTTTGCTACATGTGGGGAATAAGATGGTGTGTGGGAATCAAACCTTAACTAAAACCGCTGGGGTGTCCATCTCCGCGCAATCGCGGTCGGAAACCCCACAGCCGGGACTAGACCGTACCGCTAATCGCGCTCGCCGCTTCACCCCTATCTGGCACTTACACGCTGTACGAGTACTCCCCAGCAGTGGATACGCTCACGTACCTACTCCAAAAGCCCGCTTAGTCGCCACCATAAATTAAAGGTCTTGCCCAAGGCGCATATTTTGATAGTGACCCTATTCCACGATTCGAGGTTTCGATTCTCACTTTGTAAAAACATTCATGTGGTTAAATTAACACTTACGATTGTTTCAATGTAGGTGTATTAATATCAATCTAAGTAGGTATTACTTCTTCTGGTGCCTTTCCAACTAGTAAAGGTTGACAGCTCCGCGTTATCATTATATACCTACTTGTTCATTCGTATATTTCCTAGTAAGTTTATGTTACTGTTGTCTACAATAAAGGTATATTTATGGTTCCTAGTTTTGATTCTACTTTGACATGTTTAGTCGTTCGTTCATACATTTTGGTACTCTTGAAACTGTCATTCATTAGTAAAACTTATGTATCATTGAATAGAAGAAAAGCTTTTAACTAAAGTGCCTACACATATTTGTCCCATAAAGATTAACCAACATCTGGGTCGGAGTGCGAACGGTTTGATAAGCGCTTTAGATGAATAGAAGGTATTTAGTCGGTCTAAAGGCAAGGTGTCGCTATTGACTCCTCGACGCTACCACCCACGACCTTTCGGTCAGTACAAGGCCAGTCCAACCCGTCACTCTCACAATCCCTCCGAAGTCCGAAGAGGGTCAAACTCCGATGTCACGTTTAATTTATTAAAGCTGCTCTCTGTTTTGGAACGTATTATTTAAGAGGTGGTATCCACTTTGACTAATTGAGTAATTATTTAAAGTAATCGGGTCACGTAATACCATTTCCCCGACTGTTTATAATAATTATGCCACTTAAAAATATTAGAAATGGGCGTTTCGACGCAACGTACCTATATAGGTAATTTTGAAGGTTGATTACTTTTTAAGTATTTAAAGTGAAATCGTTAGGAACCTTGGTTTTTACAAAAATAGCGACATTTAGGTTTAACTAAATTCATAAAACGTCTTATATATTGACCTGATTACGTACTAAGTAGCTTAAGCACTTGTGTTACAGATATCAATCAACACAACAAAAATATTACACTGAGACACTGAACAAACAAGTTTTCAACATATAAATGTTTATCTAGAGAATGTGTAGGTAAATTATTCATCGGTGTTTTGTAAAGTTATTTGTCACACAGCAAAAAACGTGACAAATTAACTCGCAGGCTTCGAGCTTTATAAATCACTTCTAAAATTTGCTGGTATGACTTCGGCTAGGCCTAGTAACTATTAGCCACTAGGGTTGGACCTAGGTCTAGCCGGTGTTTGTCGGGTTAAACCTAGGATTAACCAAGATGGTGCGGCTACACCTAGGTTTAAGTCAGAAGAGGTGTAGTCCCACGGGAGCGCTAGCTCACAGGTACGCCCATCCCCATAAACTTTAATGCGGGATGTCGAACTGAACGGAATATATTCGGAGCCAGCCATTCAGAAATACGCAGAAACGTGATAAAATAAAACAGCTAAAGCGTAATCTTAATATGAAAATTCGTATTAGATAAAACAATGAATAAAAACACAAGAACATTAAGACAATAACTGAGAAATAAAAATAAGCTAAAAGTAAAATAAAAAGCAAATTTAAAACAAAGTAGGTCCCCGTGGCAGTGTACCCAAAAATCTGGCAGCATTACCCCGCTGGATCGCGATGGAAATTCGGTGGGCGAGGCAGTTGCCAGCCTTTGGTTCTCCCGTGACTTCGACAAGACGCTTAGATAAGTCACGGAAGAAAGAGGGAGTTTAATGATGAGTGCCTGGAGAGACGGCACTTTTTACACAGGAGAGCCAGTGGTGCCCAGAAACAATTAAATTAAAATTTGCGTTACTTTAAGTCGCTCAATGTTTGTGCTAATGGGAGAAATATTATGCATACCTACGAGTTATGTAGATTTGAAAGATCCAGAGCTGCATGCTTGGATTCGATCCTACTACTTCCCGTTAAAAAGGAGAACGATCTTAGATCCTCTGCGCTACCATCGCTACAATCTAAAGATGGCAGTGGTAAGTATCTATTAATATGTGCATGATAGTACAGCTGAGGATGCCACTACGGATGCAAAAGGCCACGCGAAGTGGAGGAGTCGAAGTAGAAAAGCGGACCCGGGCTCTGAAGCGACAGCTTGGGACGCAACCAGGACAAAACGCTAAGATGAAGAAGAAGATAGTACAGGTAAGGATTACCTTAAATTTACATAAAAATGCCAAAAAGGTAGTTGAGAAATATCCCCAAAACAGGCTTTTCTTACATTATAGATTCAGATGAATAGATAAGGATAAGGAAAGTTCTGTCCGCAAGTGAATGCCACTTCGGGGTGCAATATACATACATGTTATATTTCTGTCGGAACGTGTTCTTGGAATATCTCGGCTCAGTAAATGGTTCGGGCATAAGCGCAAATATTTACATAATGGTAACTCCATAATATGTCGGCCTCGAAATCACACGAGTTACCTTTTTTGTTATTTTATATTTCGCCGGTGAGTTGTTTTCGGTGTTCTATTGTTTTTTCGTCTTTTGTTTTGAGATCGGCTTTGTTTTACAAAGCATTATTAGCGCTTGCTTGTTCATTATCCATATCCGTTTGAGTTTATTCCAAACAATGAAATATTTGGAATCAGTGGACCTATCATTATCATGTTTTATGCACTTACAAACTAATATCCAATATCTAATAGGTACAATTTTTTTTAATTACTGAGGGAATTTTTTCAACTTCATTTAGTTTTTATTTTAGCGATATTATATTTTGATAAAAATACAGCATATAATATCGCTAAAGTTACCTAAATGTGGAGCTAAATGAAGCTGATGGGATGTCTCCATAATTTAAATGTTCTTATTCATAGTTAGGTAAGTGCGATCATCGAGGAAGCTTGTTTAAAATATTAACATTTATGAAGTGTGTTTCTATGTACTAAAACGCAAACGCCTGAGCCCAGTTATTGAAGGGCCGGCTGGGCTGAAAGGCCGGGTAACTGCGCGTTACCGGCATCTCGCTCGTTATCTACAAAGCGTTCTCGTCACATGTCCCGGGGATCGTCATTACACTCCTATCTGTCGACGATTTTTCCGACAAAATTAAACATTCTGAAATCTCTCTAAGTAAATTTTCATGATGTGATCTAATGATTTTTGCCTCCTTTTACGTAAATTTTGAATGGCAATGGACGAATATAAATACGCCTAAATACTAAATATAACGTTTTAACTGCCTCAGTGGCCCAGTCTGGTCTGGTGGGTCGAACTTCAACGCGGCTTGGGGTGCTGGGATTGATTCCTCCTAAATTTGTTAGCGGTCTTGTACCCGTGTCTTGGAAAGACATACGACGTGTCACGTTACGTCACGTGTCGTGTGTTGAGACACAAGGTACAAAAGCACCAAGAAATACAAGAGGAATCCAATACCTACTGCTACTTATACCTGTCCTTGTTTATTACTCAGATATGAGAATAGAGAGCACAACTATAATCAGCTCCGGGTCCGAAGAGACTTCGCTCTCGCTGTGTACGTGGTGAAGGTGCTACGCGGGATGCAGCACCACCCAGAGCTGCTGCGCTGCCTGACGCTGAGTGTGCCGGACCGGTACGTGTGGCGGCGGCGGCGCCCGCGCCTGCTGGCAGTGCCTGTGGCCAGGACCAATCTATTGGCGAAAACACCACTTGTTCGCGCGTTCCAGATTATTAACTCGGTTCATGACACAGTGGACATTTTTTCATGTACCTTGAGTGAATTCGCCAGGACTACTATATATGTAATTAGCTACCAATTAGGTTAAAAGTAATTTCATACATTATTATTTTAACATCAGTGCATAGATATACAAATTGTAAATAATACAACACTTTAAATTTTAAATTATAGAGAGGTAGATATATACATAGAATAAGGTATTAATTATAAGGATTGCGATACTATCGCATTAGGTTAAGCCTGTAATGATAGTATTTAAGCTTGAAAATCAATAAATCAACTACTAAATGTGATATGGGTTTGTAACAGTTGTCCAATAATACAATTCAAAGATAAGGGTGTAAGTATCTAAGGTATACAATTGATAGTTATGTTTCGACAATTCATAGATTCTCAAGATTTAATTATGAACTGAAATAGTACCTACCTAATGCGTCGACAGATTAAAGTCTCTTATGACTTATATATTTTATATTAGAGCTAACTGAATGCATTTATATTAATAGAAAATAAAGTTGAGATTACATAAGGTAGAGAAACGTATATGTTTGGCCATAGAGAGAGGAAATGTGTCATGTGGAGGTTTGAAAAGAGTTCTACTTTCACGGAAGGCAACGGCAGCACTGTTGATGCCTATGTCCGGCGGTTGCCATTTATCATCAGATGGCATTTTTCGCAATAAAAAAAGTCTCCTTGGTCTGATTCAACTGGGGAGCTACTAGGCGAATCCATTTCATGTGTAAATATTACATAATATCAATAATATTGCTAGTTTTTAATTTGTATGCTAATATTTAATTATGTATACGAGTATAGGTATCATAGCATTCGTTCCTCACACATTAAGAAGAAAAGTATCAGGCACTTATATGAATTCACATCTTGCATACTTACAAATAACTTTTCGATTTTCTCTTCCCGTTATAGCATTGGTTTTATGTCAATTATGGGAGGTTGTCTGCGAGACATTAACAGGCGCTTCTTTACTTTTTACATGCCTATGAAAACTGATGTCTCCGGATCGCTGGCCCGAATCTAGTGATGGGCGATTGTATCTTTAAAAACCGATGGCCGAACTGACGATTGTGAATTATTCGAATTGATTCTGTAAGTAGTATTCGAGAAATCTTCGAATAGTCTTTCGAAATTCAATTTCATTCAAATGAATTTTAGGCGATATAAATCATTCGAATAAAAACGTCGAATTATTAATTCTGATGATTTTTTGTTTACTTAATATTTCATCTTTGGTTTTTATTTTTTAAAGGGGGGTCGTAACGTTTTTTCCATGATTTTGTTGTTAAAGTTAAATTAGTTGTGGGAGAAAGTCATTCAAATAATTCGAATGACTTTCACCACATTCGAATACTTGTCCATTGGAATAATCATTCACATTCACCCATCACTAGCCGAATCCCAATAGAATCGATTGAAAGGTTATGGAATACGCTTTCGCATTGCCGTCACGTCTTAAATATAATCGTATACGAGAAAAAAATCACTTCGGCCGGTCGCACGGCATCGTTTATTTTGACCTCAGCGGTTCATGAGCAATATTTTTGTCGTTACCGCTAAAAGACTACGTTTTTGTACCAGTTTCCTTGAACTTTTTATTTGAAATATAGAATTGGTACCAAGATTATCATTTATTTATATATACATTTGATGGAATTCTTTGCTTGTAGAGCGATGGTAGTTCAGCTGTTTAGAACGAGCGCCACCTCCGCTTCACCGTGATGCCGAGGATGCACTTCTGAATTTTTTAGGTCAACATGCGGTTTTTTTACCGTCAGCGAGGAAACTATTGTGAGGAATCATGCACGTTTTCGACAGTTTCTCAAATCCATTGTCTGATTTTTTTTGTGATAGGTGGCAGACGAGCAGCCGGATCACCTGATGGGAAGCGATTGCCGCCGCCCATGGACACCCGCGACACCAGTGGAGTCACAAGTGCGCTGCCAACCTTTATACCCCCCTTTTCCCCGGATTGGGCCTCCAGTACCCTCACTCACGCAGTGAAACAGAGCTAGTGCTGCTTCACGCTAGTTTTCTGTGAGGCCGTGGTATCACTCTGATTAAGTTAGCCCATTCATGCCGGCTCTCCCACAGCCAGTGCGATGCCCAGAAATGTTAAGAAAACGATTCTGACCATCTAACTATGATCCGAGATGATATGAGATTAATTACAGTTGATTATATTTTTTAAAACGCTGTTAATATTTAAACATTTCCTGAGAAAGACACAAAATATTGATTATGTTTAGTAGACTATACTGACTAGAATATGTATTTATATATTGAATATAATAGAGTTGGTAGGCACATAGACATTTAACTTTGCACCCCCTTACAACCATCTAAAATGCTCAATTTTATTTGTCAGTGTAATCAAGAACAAATGTGGTTAGGTCTTTAAAGAACATGTGAAAATGCTTTTAAAAGTCAGCATAGATTCTACTCGGAGTCGAGACAAAATACATAGAAGTGGGGGTAAAATGTTTGTCCTCTTAGCGGAGACTGTGTGTTCTCGGAATGCGTTGTTAAATAAAGTTTTATTGGCCATTGTGAACAGCAAAAATTTTACGTACTTCTTATTTTATGTCCTAGTCTATCTACTATTTTCACTATCACTAGCCAAGTTCGTTGAAGATTCAGGTTCGTTAAAAAATATTTTTAGAGGATGTTTTTGCAAAAAGAGTTTAACAGTAATAAATGTAAAATAAATCTATGGATGGTCCATAGATTTATTTTATATTTAAACGAATCCTTAGGTACTGGTGTATCTAAGGATTCGTTTATGCTCGGAATGGTTTACATTCTTGGCTATTGTTTTTAATTTGCGCCCCAATTAAATAAATGTAAAATAAATCTATGGACCAGTACATAAGGATTCGTTAATGCTGGAATGGTTTACATTATGTAAATGTAAAATAAATCTATGGACCAGTACCTAAGGATTCGTTTATGCTCGGAATGGTTTACATTCTTGGTATTGTTTTTTAATTTAGCGCCCAAATTAAATAAATGTAAAATAAATCTATGGACCAGCACCTAAGGATTCGTTTATGCTCGGAATGGTTTACATTCTTAGTATTGTTTTTAATTTGCGCGCAAATTAAATAAATGTAAAATAAATCTATGGACCAGTACCTAAGGATTCGTTTATGCTCGGAATGGTTTACATTCTTGGTATTGTTTTTAATTTGCGCCCAAATTAAATAAATGTAAAATAAATCTATGGACCAGTACCTAAGGATTCGTTTATGCTCGGAATGGTTTACATTCTTGGTGTTGTCTTTAATTTGTGCGCAATAATAAGAACGGTGGTCTATACAGGGTGTATCAGCGCACAGTTTACATCATTCTAAACACTAATTCTACCTTGCATTTAGAACAATTTTAGTCTGAATTGTAATTCTATCACTTTTTCATAAAAAGCCCGACGGTCTGTTCGGTCATAATTCGTATTGGCAAGGCTAACAAATTGTGCGAATTTGGATATATTTTACAAAAAACAAATGTTGCACTTAATGATAAGTAGAAACACGTGTTTAGTTAGAATAATGTGACTGTTTACTTATACATCCTGTAATTACCTTATCAGTGATTCGTTACTTTTTGAGTTTGCTAAAATAAATTGTAATATTAGTTGCAGTGTAAAATGTCGTCACTTGGTTTATAAATGTCAGAGAAGTAGGTCAGGCGAGGTGTAAACGGGAGCTGAGCTGTTAAACTGCTTTATTAGTCCAATATCTTTTTAGATTTTATACGTTTTAGTATTTCCTTGATACCCACCACAGTTTAGGACCCAAATTGTATCAAGCTTTAAAAAGTCAAATGAAATTTTATTTCGGCGTCTGCATAATAAAATGCTGAGTAGGTATAATCTGCGACTGTAGACTCGTAATAAAAGAGCCATTCATTTTGCCAGCGGCGATATTTTAGTACCGATTGGAAACTAAAATTTTCAATTTGTATTTATGCCTATTTTTAAGAGATTAAATATTCGACAGATATATTTAGTTTTAACTTTATAATTTAATCAACCGAGGGGTGATTTCTACGTCTTTTTGAAGTATCGACTCACTACCTTAACCACTTCATGATTAGATACGTTACGGACGTACGGACTGGATCATGGTCCAAGCGTACCCCGGGTTCCAAAGCAACAGCTTTGGGCGCAACTGGGAATTGCCCGCTAAGATAGAAAAAGAAAAAATAGATAGATAGGAAAAGATCGAAAAGACGTTATAGACCTTAAATATTAAAAATAAATATTAAACAAAACTACCTACAAAGCAAAGCATACAAACTATTATTTATGAGCCTTCAGTTCTGAGTTTTGAAACTACTATCTTGTTAGGTCTAAGATAAAAATCTATCCGTCACTCCTTTCGTATCATTTTTAGGACGAACAATTATTTTAGGTGAACAATTATTCGAAACAAAAGTGTATGTATAGTCAAATAATACCTAGATTTTGTGGAGGAAACTCGAATTGTAACGTTTCGTCTGATGCAATTCAAAGGTTTTAAATTATTAGACCTTAGTCAACGCCACGAGTCGCGGCTGACGGAAAAATATTTTATTAATTAATAATAAATCATATAATTTTGAACAACTTAACTGGCTTAAGTTGTTCAAAATGGTAAATAGGTTTAAGGGGAAATAACTTTTATACCTGAGCCAAAGACAAATGAATAAATGAAAGAGATACTCTACTGACTGCCGCGAGTCCTTGCGTTGACAAGTAGGTTTCATTTATTCTAGAGTCATAAATTCCATGCCATACACAAAAACAAAACAGTGTTGGAACCCTATAAACTACTCTCATAGTTAGATAGTATCTACAGTCAAAAATACTAGAAGAAACCATTATATAATATTTAGGTATTTTTAAAAATCTGGTGAAAACGTTGAACTGGAAGCAAGTAAATCTATCTAACTTTAATTTATTGTTAGAATAAGGATACTTTTTAATCAGGCTTGTGAGACTTTATCTACTCGTAGCAAAAGATTAGGAGTTACGGTTGTTGACGGCCCCGACCAGTGACAATCTTACAGTTCTTATTTCATTATAATATTATTTAAAGTCACACAAAGATTTTATTACTCCCATGTGTCAATTTGCTTCCTTTTGGCTGGTAATTGAAGGCAAGCCTGAGAGTGAATATCTATTGCCGCGCGCAGGGCGCGACCGGGGCTTGCGCCGGCGGCGGAGAATTTAATTTAAACTTGCATTATACCGCCTTGCCGAGGGAATTCGTCACGCCGAATTCTGGGAGCATGTTGACGGAAAATTGAACGCGAACAGAACAGACGTTTTAAAATTGATTTGGTGTAGTGAAGTAATAAAAGTTGAACGGGGATTCGATCGCAAAGATTGACTAGACTCACATGATTTCTTATTCTTATCTTTCTTATTCTTACATGACTGCCCTGTCGGATCCTGTTTAGTCGATATTTTTTATAGCAATCTTTTGCAATTTATTCTTAAGTAAATAACACACTCGTCAAAACGACGGAAGGGACTTTAGCTGATTGTGGGTGTATTTACAATGTCCAGTGGAAATATTATTACAAATATTTCTAATCAGCTTGTTTTGCCGTGAAAATGAGAAGACCCATATAATTCAATTAGGAAAAAAGAAGTTGTTTCACTACGTTACATCACTATATCTCAAGAATGGCTAGACGATTTTTATGATCCTTGATTTGTTGGATTGGGCAGAATACGACAAATTGAAAATAATATAAAAATAGTGCAAAACTAAGTGCTTCGTAAATTACTTCGTAAGCTTTTAGTACGTATTCAATTTATCAACACGTGTAAGCTTATTTCTCAATCATAGGATGCGATTTCTTTGAAGAGAAATATTCTTAGTCTGCAGTAGGTATTGGTCTGTTAACTTTTATTTGATAATTTGAGAAATTAGGCCGTAATTATTCAATATTCTTTTTTTTGCCTCAATAGTGTATAAAGTATTGAATCTTTTAAATAACATTTGACAGGTACAGGTTACTACCATCTGTCAAAATTCCTCAATTGATATTGAACCGAACGCGTTTGACATTAAAATAATAAAGACATAAGAACTGACAAATTTCTTCACTCGATTCTCAGTGAAGAAATTTGTCAGTTTTGTATACTTTGATGTGTGGCTGTACGTACCTACTCGTACTACTACTACTACTATTACTTACCTCCCTATGCGTTCTTATTTCACTAAATCTGAAAATAACATCAAACAACAATATCAAACCAGAGGCTATTCTTAAAAGTAAAGAGAGAGATGGTCGGTTGTCCTAAATCTGACGTAAGCACCTTAGTTCTTGAATCCCAATACACTCGTGATCTTATTGTCTTGGCTGCGGAATCTTTTTCGGGTAACGTTTTTGTTGGTCGCAATGAAAACCCGAGATGGATACTTCGGTTTTCAAGTGTCTGCTGTGTAGGCAACTTCATGTTTTCCTTTTTTGCGGTGCCTATATTTATTTACTTAGTTACGTATCTTAGTTAACATTAATTAAAGATTATTTTCTGGTTTATAATTCATTACGATGAGAAGCAGATTAGGTTTTTGGGTTGAAATTACCCTAATTTCGACCTCAGACGGGTACGGCTAATCTAATCTTAGTAATAATCATGTTGAGACGACCCGTTTGAAACAGTGATAGTGAACGCTGCCTCTGGTGCAAGGATTGCGGGTTCGATCCCCGCACAGTACAAACATTTGTGTGCATGAACATGTCTGTTTGTATTGGTCTGGGTGTTTACTATGACAGTATATATGACAGTGTATACAGTATTTTAAGAATATATTTGTAATCTCACTGTTGATTCTGATATCCGTCACACAGGTGCTTGAGCTACCTATCTCGGAGTCTGATCAATGTATGTGAAGTTGTGAAATATTTATTTATTTAATCATTCATAATGATTTCCAAATTATATTCATTAAAGTAGACAGTGAAGTGTGGTAAAAGTAGTCATTCAGTGGTTACGAATGCAACTTGTTGGGATGAACTATGTAAGAAATTCTAGTACTGTGGTACCTAATGGTACATGAGTTGCAGGAAATTACTGTACATGTTGTCTTGTCCATTTCATATTCACCATGTGTTTGAGTGAACTTATTTTCGAAAGCATTATAAACCGCCTGGGGAAGATTAAAAAAAGCAAGGTGTGTGCGTTGGCACCGTCCCAGCTGCTGCATAAATGAACGTGCCTCTTTTCATGTCTTGTTACGGGCCGAATATAAAGTGGTAAAGGCATATATTAGATACAATCTACTTATTTATTGATCGAGAACTAGTGGTTATTTATGACTCAGAGTGAATTAGGTACAGGTCTTCTAAACAACTTCTATCTTCAGATGTTTGTTGTTTTTGATGTTTATTTTCATTCGGTAAGATAGTGGTCAAATTTGAGCTCAAATATATGCTTATAGTTTGGGAGAAAATTTATAAAACGTGAGAGTAAAACAGAAAGCATGTCATTCAGAAATGTTGTCTTGTGGTTAAAGCTTGGCTTGTCTATACTCAGGTGAAAAGTGAGAGAAGTTTATACTGAGATGGTCATAAAAACTTTGAGCCAGGAAAGTTTTTTAATAAACACTTCCTTAAACAACTTAGCATAAGTTATGAATTTATTAAATATTTTGCTTATAAAAGAAGATTTATATTCAACTTTCACTTATAAGTATCCTTCATAATTATATGACAGTCTAGCTTTATTGTGGGAAATCTTGAAACGATCAGAAAAGTCACGAGTGTGCTGCAACAAACAGCGTAGGTGCTGTTTCGTACTAGTTTTCAGTGAGGCCGTGGTATCACTCCGGTCGAACCGGCTCATTCATACCGAAGCGTATTCAAAATCATCCTTATAAATAGATAGAGCCGTGTGGTCCCGGCAGAGTAGAATAGGCCACCCTCACTCTTACCGAGGTGTCGTAAAAGGCGACAAAGGTAAAGCTGCTGGCATGATCATCAGCACCCAGAGAAGGAAAACTCTGCATTTATATCAAAACCCTCGCCAACCCGTCTGCCAAGCGTGGTGAGTATGGCAATTACCCCTCATGTGATTGAGGGAGGCCCGTGCCCCAGCAGTGGGGACTTAAATGGGCTGACGACGATGAAATAGATAGTTTACCATATCAAATATAGCACAGTTTTACTAAAAGACCAAATCACTGTTAAATGCACATGCATGCATTAAAGTGCATGCATCCACTACTGTTTATCTGTTCGCCGCTTTCTCTGTGTACGATATTGCAAGGAAATACGAATAGCTAAAATAAGGGGTGTATTTTACTCGTTCGTTGTCCGCCCATTTGAATGTGCAAACTTAATGAATAATAAGTTTACACGGTTGTTATCGTGTAGTGGATTTGCCTCGAAGCAAATCTGTTGATTTGCTTCGAGGCAAAGGTGCAGTGTATTTGTGACCTACATATCATAACTAAGCCTGGCCAGTGCCTTAACTAAGAGTTGAAGGGCCGAGATTTTGAAGCTACTATTGACAAATGTTGATATTTTTATAGGAATGGGTTACAATTTATTCTTAAGTAAATAACGCACTTAAATGAAATTTTAAAGTGAAATTTCTCGTGTTCACATTACCTATGTGTTTTTGCTTAGCTGAACTGAGTTAGATGACCTTTCATCCCCTTGGATTACAGCCGATTTTTTAACCGACTTAAAAAAGAAGGAGGTTCTCACTTCGACACACACCTTTTCCCGAGTGTACTGTTGAAAATTGTTATTTGAAGCGTTATTTATTCAAAATTGTTATTTATAACTGTATAAGTTATAAAAATATTATTTTACAATTTTTAGTTCGTGGTTTTTGAAGGCGGTTTTTTTTTGCAGTTAATTGTTATGACATGAGCTTCTATCTAAAATTTTGAGTTAGGTTAGTATTTCACTGAGGGTTCGAGACGGTGCATATAGATTTCCCAGAGACCCCCGTAATATTCTAATAGTAAATAATAGAAACACAATAGGTAGTTTGAATAAATCTCAATTATCGTCAGTGTTTCCTTGGGATGAATAGGCTTCTGATATTATATTTTGCTCTCCACCAAGAGTAGTAAAATATAAAAGTGACTGTCTAGACAAACTGTATTAGTTGACCCAAAAAGCTGAAGTAGGTGGGTATAATTTCTACAAACGTATGGATCAAAACTTGTGGTTGGTAGAAGACATTCTCATACTTTACTGTGTATGGTTTTAAATTTTCGCTTGGTCCTGTCCCTGTCGGTTTTAATTTATTTATCCAGGGAGTACGTGAATACATATTTGCAAGTCAATGCATGCTTTAAAGTATACATTTTCATAGTCCACCATGGAGTTAGATATAATGGACAACATTTCATATTTTTAACATGTCCATATTGTTTTTTTATATGAAAATTGACATAAAATTAACAGACCCATATTTTTTCTTTTTTCAAAATTTGGCCATTTTCATGCATAAATTAATTATTGAAATTCTTTATATTCTAAATAGACGTAAGCGCCAAATGACGTCATCGGACGGCTGAATACAGCGATATTCCTTTGCTTATCATTGTTTTAATAAAAAAAAAGGTACTATCAAAGGTAAATAATACTAGTGTCAACATTGTCAACGTCATTCATACATTCAACGTTGACAAGTTGTCTTTTTTTTTGACAGTTACATGTCATGGGTTTGGCATTTCGTAAATTTAAAACTATAATGTGCTAAGCAAAGAAATATTTTACATTCTGCCGTCCGATGACGTCATCTTACGTTTTTTAGTTTTTAATTTTTTTCTCAGTAAATAAGCAATATAAAAATGAATAAATATATATTCGAGCAGCGGAAAAGTAAACAAAGAATTGGTATTTTTTGTTTCAGAGCTTAGCAATTTTGAAATGTTGTCCATTGGTAGAGTTTGTAACTGAAAACCCTGTAGCATGCGTTACGATGATGAGTGTCAAGATGATAATTATTTTATTTTATTTATTTATTTCTTATTATGTTGTAGATAAGATGATAGATTGATAAGGTATGTTGTATCGTGTCATGATATAGGGGAAAGGGCTGAGTCAATGAAACTACCGATTCCGCCAAGTGGCTGGTTTGCACTAAAAATTAAAATAATGTTTATTGATAAAACAATTAATGCAGTGTCGAAATATGATACGGTAACTCGTACAAACCCCATATGTGTTAATAAAAGAATCTCCTATTGTTATATAGAAATTAAAACCAACACGATCACACGACAGGAAAACTCAAAATGTGAAAGAAACAGATAACTTGATAGACAGCCAAGGGTTCGGAGGCAAAAGCATTTCTTTTATTGCTTCTGTACCCTTGGCTGTCTAAGCACCAAGAAAAAAAATTGAATGATTAATACATTCACAATCAAAAGTCAAAAACTTGAGCCTAAAATAAATAAAAACTTTAGGAGATTAAGGTTCAGTTTCTTTTAGCAATTTATTTTAAGTAATATCCAAGGAACTTGTTGACTTTTGAGTGTGAAAGTGTTCATTACGCAACTTTTTTCTTTATGACATACCGTGTTTGCCCCTGTATATATCGTATCATATAGAAAGTTTCATGTCATCAAGTTCATAAAATGCACAGGGAAAAAAAGCATGAGTATCTACGTTTCACCATATTATTCCATTAACCAAACGCTTTATAGAGATGTTTATCGATTTTGCACTCAGTTTAGCTCTGCTTCTTGCTAATTACCAAAGTTGGGGCGCGTGAGCAGCGCGATTTAGCAAATATCGCGCAGATGCAAATGCGGTCTCCAGGGGCGCGGCCAAACTTATTACCTCATCGACAGTTAATGTTTGTTCCCGAGCTCGACTATAGCTACGCTTTCGACTAATTAAGAATTTTGTGCCGTGACGTATACGATAATGTTGTTCGTTAAAGTTTTGACGACCTCCGTGGAGCAGTGGTTTTTGAGTTGCAGCCAAGCGCGAAAGTCCCGGGCTTGATTACTGGTCAGTTCATTTTAGGACAGGAACTTTTTAGTGTGCTCGCCCAGCCCTTTCATTGGTGTGAAATTTCCTAGACATTTTTAAATGTGGTAATGGTACATAGAATGTGGATTAATCTAAAAGGTATAAACTTTTAACAGAACAGATCTAGGATCCCAAACATAGCAATCGCTTTAAAGTCGACCCAGTATGTAAGAGAAGATTATCTATCACTAACTTGAAGCTGAAGACGAGAAATCTGTCTTTACACAATCGAGCGCTTCTTGAAATCCGTGCCAAAAAGACACAGTGACTACATACAAATGAAAGTGTAGGTTTTACAAACGGGATTTACACACGAGCTGCTCAAAACGGCTTCAGGTTTTTTATAAACCTTAGCAGGAGTGCCTTTATTCTATTGTAATCGTATCAAGCGACGTTAACCTACACCTGACGCTGATTCTTGTACGATAAAAACGTAGGTATTAGTGGATGACCACTTTTTGCTAAAGGGGAGAATTAACAATGGAAACTGTTTTACTGCTGACTTTATGTACTCCACATGAGATAATGTATCTAATCATATGCCTTACTTCGATCAAAAGACTATATAGTTATTGCAAAGTTTGACAAATATTTAAAAATATTTTGGTTGTAGAAAAGATTAAATATTAAAATTAAAACTTACAATTTTATTAGTAATGCTAATTAGGATGAACTAAACTGAATAGATGGATTTTTTTTTAACATTTATAAGCTGTTTGGATAGTTTCTCCTCTTTTAGCCACCCCTTCAGAGTTATGGCCCTGTCTTATAAACGCCTCGAAATGTTGCCACAAAACACTTTAATCTGATATGAATTCTAGTGCTCCTCTACCTTAGGATCTAAATAAATAATACATTTTTTAGAAATTGCTTTATAGAATAGTAGGTAGGTAGACTACTATTCAATGCCTTTTCAGTTGAAATATACGAGATTATACTTCTTAAACTTTCCGAGAATGATTTTACTCTGAAGATTATACCCGCGGAATAAATTCCGATTTAGAAGGAGGATAACTTAAGTAAGAAGCTGTTAAGCATAGTATTTTATTAATTGTGACATTTTTATTTACGACTGACCAATTTTTTAAACGTGACTGTATATGTGGTTACATAACGCAGTGTAAATACAAGGTTCTTTTTAATACAAGAACGACATCCATTCATGGTTTGTAGAGGGGAGCTCAAAAATAAAAAAATGCTGGCTCGACCAATCCTCAAAGGAGTTTGGACGAAAGTAAAAGGGACCAATCGTGAATCACAAGTCTCATTCAGAAAAAACCGGGTCAGAAAATTTCCCGGACGCGGTCGGTCTAAAACCGTAGTGAGCTATTTTACGTTATTCATAAATTATGTTTAATTATTATACCGGAGCATAACAGGCGGGCTGTGTGAGAAAAAAAGGTTTTCACGGTTTCCCTTAATGTAGGTGGAAAAAGTGTAGAGCAAAGACAGTTAGTAGCTTGACCTGTGATATCTTAAAGACAAATTCTGAGGTATAGGTAGGGGCTGAGGATGGCAGAGAGATCAGCGCGTTCGCCTCTAACGTGTCAACGTATGTCCATACACAGTGCGCAATGAGCGCGGTAGCCACGGGCGGGATTTGCAGGTCGCATTGCCGCGGACGGCATCCTTTCTATAATAGCGAAACCGCCTAGATCGCCACTCGATGGCACCTTATCTCTAACTTACGTCAAGTCTATTTTAATAGGATTTATAATATAAATGGCCAACCGACATCACTAAAAATATTAAAACAGACTATTTAGGCCTGTCGTAGCGTAAACGCAATATTCAACGTTGCGTTACGTATACAAGTCTTTCTGCTGGGAATATTTCTACTGTTGCAGTAGTACAAATACACTCGCGCCTCCTCGTAAATTTTACGAACGGCTTGGGAGTGTATTGTGCATTTGCTGCAATAAACCCACCTACGATTTATGATGCTGAACTTGAAGTGTGCTTTAGTAGAAATATAATATAATAAAAAAGTCCGCTAAAAGTGTAATTAATAAGCAAAACTCAATATTAAAATAAATATTGGTATGCGTCGACCTAATTCTAAATAGGACGTACCTCATTTTTTAACATTGGGCTCCTGGAGCCCAATTCTCGGGCTCGTGACATTTATCATCATACGAATATGTATCACGAAAACATAGTTTTTTTGTATGGATTTCATGTGACATCGGCCATGTTTTTTGATATCGAAAATCCCGAGAATTGGGCTCCAGAAGCCCAATGTTAAAAAATTAGATACGTCCTATTAGAATTAGGTCGACGTAGGGTTTTTAAAACACAATTATTTTAAAATTTCCTAAAATATTTCGTATCATTAAGTAGCGATGGCTACATAAAATTAAATTAACCAACTTAGTTAAACCGGAAACACGCAATCTTGGTCTCGCTTGGTATCGATATGTATTGTAGTGTGTTACGCTTAGTAAACTATTTCTAAGTTCGGTGGGAGTTTCTGCCACCGCGCTAAATCTGAACGCCAAATACAACTAAAGATTAGTTAAACACAGAATCACAACCATTTTCTGACACAATTTGGGTGTGCACAAACTTCCCTATTGCGACGAACTGTTTCGAGGCGTATTGTGTAGGCTTGTGTACTTCCTGAATAAGTTGTTCAACTACAGCAGTTCACTTGAAAAGCCAGTTTGTTTCACTCACTTTTTCAAGTATATACGGCGTCACGTACACATTACCTTATACTATGAATGTTGCTTTTGTATTTTCCACTTTTACCTTGTCAAATGATGTATTAAGAAAGTAAATGACTAATAGAATAAAAACGAGACAGTTGAACAGTAGGCTACATTTGTACCGATTCATCTCCCTATTTTGCGTATAGTACGTGTTTACGCTAAACTGGCCATTCGTTATCAGCAACTATTATATGGGCCTGTTGTTTTAAAAAATCTTTTTACATTTTAATGGCAAAAATTCGTACTCATTGCATTCTATACAAAAATTGTCTCTCAGTTATTGTTTTTATACCTTCATCTTCAACAGATATTTGTTGCGACTCCAAATATGACCATACTGCTTGAGTTAATAATAGGATTATTGCAGTGTTTTAGTTGGTATATTGTGAACTGGTTTGAAAAAAACTTTTTATTTATTCATTAGTAGGTAGGTAATCTATTTTTTAACTAATATGATAATACATACATAGAGCTACCGATCAAAGTAAACTAGCGGCCTCACTCAGCGAGGTCATTTAAGCTAATGTTCATTAACTTTAGTATCGGTAGTCTTTATTCGTATCAAAATAAGTGTCAATATTTTTTCTTAAGTAGCCAACTAAGTTAATCAACGACTTTGAGTGTGGCAGTTAGTAAATAACTGGAATAGATAACCCTTAAGCAAGTGCACTCTTTTCACTCGAGTGAGCTGTTTCGCGCAAGTCAAGTGTTGTGTACGTGTGTTAGGTACTAAGTCGCCGGCGAGCTGCAAGTCCCAGGATAGAAGCGCATTAATATTAACTTGCAGCACTACTTCAACAACTTAACTGCATTCGGATAGGTAAGATATTTATTTACCTGACACTCGTAAACTACACACTTGTTGTTTCATACAATGATACTTTAAATTCGGAGTAGGTATCGATAACTTTTATTAAATGTATTAAAGTTTATTTGATAAACCGCGTCACTGAACTGATTGAAGCGCTTTATGCATACCACTAATGCGAGTACATACACTTTTAAGACATGTTTTAGCTATTTAATTGCGTTAAATACACAATGAATCGGTATAATACACGATGGAAATAAAAGAAAACCAGATAGACATGTACGTAAAAAGTTTTTAAGTATTACAAAATGGATAAGGCCCATCTCATTGTCAAACACCTTGCATTTTTATTGAAGATATTTTATGTATAGATTCTTCTTTGGAAAACATAGTGTCAGCAAACCTTTTTTACGCGTTACGAAAATAAAATATTACGCGTTCTCTTAAAAAAGGTTATTGATTCATGTAGTCATCGTGTTACACGTAATTGAACATTAATAAATTGCACATATAGTCTCAGGTGTTAATTGTCAGCATATCCACGCGACCGGCGCGGGATTACGTTATTATGCAAAGTAAACAATCGCTTTGATTGTGCGGTAAGTGGTGATAATGTGAAACTAAATTAACTTGTCAATTTGTGCGGGATAAGCCTGGCTTGGGTTGACGTAAATAATGTCAATAATTCACATTGTATACTATGTATTTTTAATAAAATATCTTAAGCCAAAAAACCCATACTATGTTGTCGAATAATCTCACAGCATCATGTCAATTGGTTCCATTGATGAAATTAAAATAAGATGCTCACATACGACCAATGAAATAAGAGCACTTTACTAACCTATTTATTTGCCATCATATCTGAAGCCAAATTCTCGTGCTCGTGATATTTTGAGAACATGGCGGATATCACCTGAAAACTATACAAAAAAAGTATGTTTTAGTGATAAATGTCGTACGAAAATAAATGTCACGAGCACGGAATTGGGCTCCAGATCGCACTAATATTATGTGTGTTTATATGTTACTTCATCGTGCGCAAACGGCTGAACTAGTTTAAAAAAAAAGTGACCAGCCGTTTGCGCATTTCTGTCTTAAATTTTTTATAAGTATCTATTACAATTGTATTATTTGTCGTATTTTTGGAAATAATGCAAATTGGTAGAACATTTATAAAAATTGATAAAAAGGCAACCATAATAGGTTCTAATAGGTTCTAATTCTAAAAAAAAAATACTTGAGATAATAAAAAATAAAGGTGAACAGTAAATCAATGGGTAAACGTACTACTTGTAACATATAGAGCTACCTATCTATCTTTTAATCTTAGATACCATCAAAATAGAGATTAACTGTTCACGTATGAACATTATTTCTTCATATATGAAGATTATTTATTCACGGAATCTTAGACTGTAACCAACTATCTTATCTTCGACACTAATATTAGACTACGTGCTTTTACCCTACATTCGACACATCGATAAACGCCAGGGTTACGTGTTGGGCCCAACCCGTGCGGCGCCACGTTCCATCCGCTCCGATAGCGTTCCGATCGACAGCCGCACGCGACGGTTGCATCGCACCATCGCAGCGGAACGTGCAATCAATTACGACGTCAATTTGTTCCGTGTCAACCCAGCCTACGAAATGCTGCATGCCCCAAGGAGATAATATTATCTTACGACGTTTTAGGACCACGTCTCGGTTAACGTAGTGTAGGGCACCCTCAGGCAAAATGGAGTGCCGATCTACGCAAGATGGCTGGAGCTGGATGCGAGTAGCCAAAGATCGGAGTTTAGGAGAAGCCTGTGTCCAGCAGTGGATTGCAACAGGCTGATGATGATGATGATGATGACGTATTAGGAGCTTAATATGGAGTTATAAATTAGCATTTGATCGTGTGTCTTTCATCAAATGCAATATATTATGTAAAATTTATCTACTTATTGCAAATATATTACCCCACCCTGGACAAACATTTGTGTGGTGAACACTTGTGTTTGTTCAGTGTATGGGTGTAATATACGTATTAATTTTTTGTAATCCCTCTGTTGTCAGATATCTGTAACACAAGTATTAAGCTACTTAGTACGGAATCAGGTCAATGTATGAGATGTTGTATAAGTTTATAATTATTATATTATATCTTTCCTGCGACACAAGGCAGGTCCTTTTAGAAAGCGTACGTGGGGTATACAGATCCAACACGACGAGGCCCCTTTGAAACACAATAATGTAATTGGCGGTGTGTACACTTGCAGATACTGTCTTTGTCTGCACTATTGAAGAGATACAGCCAAAGACCTCACCCGCCAGGTGCAAGGACTATTGCAGATAAGAAGGGAACTATACCGGGTTATTGACGAGACGACGGGACACATGCCACATAAAATGTCTCATCTTTATAATCATGGCATACGGTGACTCGCCTCCCACTTGATGGACCCTCCAAAATCAGCCACCATATTATGCGTCAAGGCGGCAACATCGGCGCGGTCAGCTAAGGGTCTAGAGAGGTGTGCACCGATTTCTGAGTCCCGGTAATCCGTTCAGAGGTTCCTCGCTATTACGCAGGTTGAGCACTTCCACCCTTGCGCTCCAGTCTAGCCGGACAACAAAGGCAAGCCAGAGGTGGGGGACAGATTGTGATTTTCCCGGGAGTCTCGGGTCTGTGGTGTCGCCACACACCAACTCCGCAGGCAGCCACAAGCTGCCCTGCGGAGACTGATTGTACTGATGAGAGTTGTTGTTCTACATGAGCGAAGATCACCAACTCTCATCAGCGGGCGATGGGGTCGTCACATCCCTACGCACTTATTATTATATTTATTTAAGGTGAAGCGTTAAGCACATTTGCGCCACCAACTAATTTAAATTTATAGCTACTGCAAATGTTTCAACTATTTTTGTGCTCTAAAAATGGTTAAAAAGTAGTGCACAATTATTTTATAAATACTATATTGGTTTGCCGAGCCCCCGACGGCTGCAATTGTTAAAAATAGATCCGGTTTAGAAAGCTAATCAATCGGCCTTGCCTTACCCTTCGCCTTAAAGTGGTAAAAACACAACAAAAAGGAGACTTAAAATTGAAAAAGGAGAGGGGACAACGTGTCCCCTTAAAACTCGGACTAGAATTTCAAGATATTTTTGTTTGTCTCTGTTCTAACATAACATAACAAATATTTTTGTGATGATAATACATATCAAACTCTACAAAACAACATTTGTTGATTAGGTCAGGTTAGAACAGTGACCAGTAAAAACAATCTAAAATTCTCGGTCGAGTTTCAATAGGGCCAAACCATGTCAACTGTCAAACTAAACACTTTATCAAAATAAATTACATAGGTAACTGTTTTGTTGAGAGACCTTCACTATTTTTATTAGTAAAATGATTCACACGTTAGAAAAATGACTTACATAATTTATTTGCTCGTAGCAAACAGAACTCATCTAGTCGTAGCAGTTACAGCGTATTCGTAGCACGGTGTAGCTGTTATTTGCTACGAGAATGAGGCAATGTGCATTCGCGTAGCAGCAGCTACGAACACATGCGCATATTTTTTTTTATAGAATTTAGATCCAAATCCCTTTGAAACAAGTACATATGACTTCAACATAATAACACAATTTCTTTTTTTTGTTCCATGTTTGTCAAATTCGCTATCTTTCATTCTCGTCAGACAGTTTTACAAGCTGGTGGTTAGTGATGAGAGTACTCGAGGTTCTTTAAATCGTTTTAATTTCATTATTACTTACGTAGATTTTTATGACTCGACTTAAAAATCGATTTCGGGCTTATTACTAATTTAAGATGACTTCAGTAATTAGAGTCCACCTCGGAAATAAAACGACTTAAGTCATTTAATGAAACATTATTTTTAACATAATAGCTACGTATATTTCTTTAAAGAAGACAAGTTCTTTAAAGATATGTATTACGAGTTTACAGTCCCAATTGGTTATTATGCTAAATACCACAGTACAATTTCACCATTAAACTATATGTATATGTACATATTAGGATAGTTATAAAACTATGTTACTAATGTTAGGACCATTAACATAGTTCTATCAGTCACGCACAAGGAACTAATATCACGAAACCACGATGGTGGTGACGTTTTTAATGCGCCTCTGGGTTTTTCAAATGAGGAGGAGGTGAGATTTTTATATAATGTAAACAACCAAGTTAAAAATGAAACAAAGTAGAAACCGATAAAATAGGCAATCATAAATAAGCATACAAAATATTGAATCTGGAAGTAACTATTTCCATACATTGTTAGAAATTTCATAGTCACTTAGCATAATAATAGTTTGTAATGAGATTGCTACCATTGCTACTGCTGATTGTGATCACCAATCCGCATTTGGTAAGCGTGGTGACCTAATCTCATCATAGTAGCGATGATTTGATTTCTATGATAGAGGCCTTTGCCTTGCAGTGGGACATTAGGTATTGCTATCAGCATTGTGGATATTTATTATTTTAATGGAGCCATCAATTCATCTATCGAATTAGTGAGCTAATGGGAACATCATCGCGGTGTCGTATACTGGCACCAGGACATTATTGTTCCGACTTAGTAAATGAAAATAAGTGTTTTATTTGTGTTCAAGTGATACAAGAGCCATATGTTCAAGATGTTATTTTTGGTGTTTTGATATTCATCGTTTTGTGTGGGTTATATAGAATCAGCTTCCTCATCTTAGCGTGTGATGATACCCGGCTGGGTACTAAACTGTCGCTCTGAATTTAGGATTTGGAGAGTCTGGTAATTACAATGAAGCGACTGTCGTCTGACCTTCCCAACCCCTTACAGGGGACCCAGCAAAAATGAATCATGGTTATATGTATAGAAACTGACCGAAACGTGAAACGCTTTTTCACGATGTTTTACCTTACCACCGAGCTAATGGTAGTAATGTATACATAGATTTGAAATATCCAGAGCTAAATGCTCGGATTCGAACCACGACCAAGACGTATGGAAGCCGCGTTTTGCACGGCTGAGCTACTATCGCTCTAAATAATAAAAATGTGTACACTTCTGTATTTTTGTTAAAAATTGTTCGCATTTGTCGTGCGACAGCAAACGCGTGACTTAAAAAAATCATTTCGCATTTGGGAAAACATATTCTCATGTTTTTACTGATGGCTCCGTATTATGTTTTATTTGAAAATACAAATATGTAAACTTTGACGTAATGTTGATGTCAAATAACTTTTAGCTGGCGGAAAAACAACAGAAAGATAAGACACATGTTTTTTTGGTAAATGGAAGGAAGCGCTGCCACTCTGATAAAATTGTAAAGATTTTTATTACATAAACTTACTCGTGACTTAGCCATTGAGAGTCTTGCTCACTTGACAGAAGTTAACTAGATAGATAAAATCCCTGAACCTCAGTTTGCTGAAGAGGGCTTAAGAGTTAAGACTTCACACATATCATATTAACACATGTTGCAACAACATATTAACACAGAGTATGCTACGATGTCCAGTGGGACAAATTGAACCGTATAATAAAATTGCCCTTCAACATTTTTTTCAAAAAATAGGTACTACGCTTCTGCTTATTAGTGAAAAAGGTAACCGAGACCGGGCAATGCAAATTTTGAGGTTAGTTATGTACGGGACAAAATATAGTTTTACACTGTTAGGTCATCATCATCACCATCATCAGCCCATTTAAGTCCCCACTGCTGGGGCACGGGCCTCCCTCAATCACATGAGGGGTAAATGCCATACTCACCACGCTTGGCAGACGGGTTGGCGAGGGTTTTGATATAAATGCAGAGTTTTCCTTCTCTGGGTGCTGATGATCATGCCAGCAGCTTTACCTTAGTCGCCTTTTACGACACCTCGGTAAGAGTGAGGGTGGCCTATTCTACTCTGCCGGGACCACACGGCACTGTTGAGTAAAGTTTATCATTTGTTTCCATCGCACATGGCCCGAACTATTTTAGAAACCATAAATAAATTGTTCGTTCAATGTGTAATTAAGTCATGTTTTATAGAAATATGAAACTATATATAACATACACTTATATCAACGAGTATCTACATAAACATTAATACTTAATTCATAAATGGATTTAAAAATGTGGAATACAATGAGCAATTCGCCTACATTACAAAACTGCGCATTTCGTATAAACGATTTTACCCATATTAGCTATTTCTAGTTCAGGCGTTGTTTGAAAACAAGGTTACCCCTTTATATTGCTTTAACCACAGTCCTTGACCACCAATTGTTGTGGGTTGTCGACAATAAAAGGACCGCTATAAAGCTTTTTTTAACGAGAGAGTGCTATGTAACCAATAATTCCATCGCACTCACTCTTCCGCACGCTGCCCGCATACGGAATTAGGATAACATTGATTCGCGTCGTTATTCGGGGCTAGTGATGTGTGGCTCGAGTTACATTTTGACCCTTGAATTTTAATATTTCACTCAACACATTTTGAGTGATTCTAAAAGTCGCGTGGAATGTTTTGAACACAAGACCTCTTGGTTTAAGAGAGACAATGTAAATGTGTCTGGCGCCTTTTAGTTGACTCGAGCAACTCGAGTGTGAGTGAATTCGATCAATTTCCCTGGAGTTACTTGAAACGTCCATCGTCATAATCATCAGGCTCTTGCAGTCCAACGTTGGACATAACCCTCTGAATGTTTACGAGTTTGATCGATTCTCAGCTACCCCTACTCAGCTACAGCTACTACCTTGTATCCAGCTCTTATCGTCATCTTGCCCAAATGGTCGCTCCGCCTGAATAGACAGCATCGTAGGTAAACTACGTTTACGGGACGCGGTCGGTCGAAACACTCTATTAAAATTGGAATTGGGTCGCCTCACTATTTGGCCCAATAAAAAGGTTCTATAAAACCTATTCTGTGCTCGGAGATAAGACGTGAATAAGATAATATTCGCTGCAAAAATGCAGACACGGATACTTTTTAAGAACAACGAAAGCGTTATAACGACCAATCTACAAAAACGGATACTGAACGTTTTTAGTTTTGCATTTCATTTTATTTATTTGCGACTTCTTTGGTGCTCTTCCACAAGCTTAAGAAAATAGCTATAAATTTCTTGATTCCATGTTTTTTGGAAGAACACGTCTTTTTATTTTGTAACACAAGATTGTGTTACAAAAATAAAAAGACGTGTTCTTCCAATTTAGATAAATATTTTTAATAGGTAGTTTCATCATAATAAAATTCATAAAAGTTTGTTAAGCCTTTGTTAACTAAAATGGTGTTATAAAGCAGTATTCATACAAGTCAATTTACTTTATAACACCGTTTTAGCTTACAAGGGTTTATTTAACGTTCATAGATGAAGGACTTAATGTATACGACTAATCATATGTAACGGTAGGAAAATCAAATTGAAAGTTTTAAAAATGTTCAAGCCCTAGAAGTATTTTAGTTCGGATATATCAGTCCAACAGATACAAATTCAAACATATTCAGACTCAATCACTCTAGCGTATCTAGAAAATAGCAACCACATCTAAAAACCGCTTACCTAGCTTCCACATCGAATGAAGTTCGAGTATCTATTGCACATTCAAGCCCACGGGAAAGCTAAAATCCGCATCGAATGTAATCAGTAAATGCAGATACCAGACTTCTCTAAGCGTGACAGACCGTTACAGGGCTGCCTTGGTTTTTCCATTATTCAACCGTGTCCTAGATTCAAACGGTCGAGATTCTCACAAACTTCCTTGCTTCGGACGATCTAGGTTCAAACGAAGCGTGAAGTGTCCAGCCGGGAAAGCGATGCGATTTCAAGTGAAGAAACTAAGGGCAGCATTACACTTACTTCCGACTTACCGAGGTGTCGTAAAAGGCGACTAAGGTAAAGCTGCTGGCATGATCATCAGCACCCAGATAAGGAAAACTCTGCATTTATATCAAAACCCTCGCCAACCCGTCTGCCAAGTGTGGTGAGTATGGCAATTACCCCTTATGTGATTGAGGGAGGCCCGTGCCCCAGCAGTGGGGACTTAAATGGGCTGATGATGATGATGATGATGATGATGATTATAATTTGTTAGTTACAACAAATAGTAAAGATACAAATAATATCGATTCTTGTATTTACCTATCTACACCTCAGGCATGCAATCCATCAACAGCATGTGTCCGTCCATTACTGGACGTAGGTTTCCTTTATGCTACGTGTCTGTTCTAAACTTTCGTCATATCATTGCCAGCATCTTACGTGTATCAAGGCGTTTAACGACCCGTTTGGATCAGTGGTAGTGAATGCTGCCTCTAGTGCACGGGTTGCGGGTTTTATCCCCGCACAGAACAAACATTTGTGTGCATGAATATGTGTGCTGTTTGTATACGTATGTTTTTACAAAAAAAAAGTAATAAATGTATATATTTGTAATTCCGTTGTTAGTTCTGATATCCGTAACACAGGTGCTTGAGCTACCTATCTCGGAGTCAGATCAATCAATGTATGTGACATTGTAAAATATTTATTTATTTATAAAATATTTATTTATATTTCAGGTCTTTTATACTACCTTAGCGATCTATACTCCAAGACAGGTACTCTTTTTCTTTCTGCATCTTTACTTCATATCACCGTTGCCCAAGTGCTTATATGTACAACTTTCTAAATATTATATAGGATGCTAACAAAGAATGGATACTAAATACGGATTTCCAGTGACCCAAATAGTCAACCCTGGAAAGTTCACCCGGGGCGGTAGTATAACACAGACTGCGGTGTAAACATTTGTATCTCCTCAACATGCTTCTTAACGATATTTTCCCTGTAGGAATAAGTTTTTACGGGACACGAAGCTATACGTTTACCATTAAGTATGCTTACAATGTTAATCTGACTTACTTGGCTTATTATTCTATTTCCCCGAGCTGGGGCAGAGGGCGTCCACAGTGGTCTTCCGTCGCATTCGGACTTGAGCTTCGCGTTTGAGCTCACTTCAAGTGCTGCCGATGTTCTTCACCTGGTCTGTTAGAATACGCCGCCAAGGTTGTTTGGGACGGCCACGTTTACGTTTCCCTTGGGGATTCAAATTCAGGGCCTATTTAGGGATATGATCAGAGTCCCTCCGGAGAGTGTGGCTAATTCAGTTCTACTTGCGGCGCTTGATCCGCTGGTTGATTAGGGTCTCGTTGCAGCGTTCCAACAGATGCTCGTTGGAGATTTTCTCCGGCTAGTACACACCAAGAATTCGGCGACGACAGCGGTTGACAAAAACCTGGAGTCGGTGCGAGATGGTTTTGGTGACCTTCGATGTTTCGCACCCATATAGCAGTACGGATTAGAATGAACAACGTTAATCTTCTTAGCAAGTGTTGCTGTCGCAGTTGCGTTATTACTACGAGTATTTTTAAACGGGATCATGTAACATATGTTTGGGTTTCCGATATTTCGGCGCTTTTGAAATTGCACGGTATTACTGAAGTTCCTTGCGGGTAAGTTATTACTGAAGATGAACGCAGGATATAAGACTTCGAGGAGGATAGATCGATATGTCTGCCAACCATATCGTAGCACTCCCGTTATAACCTATTTCTAGTAACCATGTTAGTTAAAAACAATAATACTTTTTATTATTATGGGACTACGTATTAGTTTTAAAAATATATTAGATTAACAGCTGTCTTGTTTTTATTTTAATTTTTTTTTAAATAAATGATTATTTAAAATGATTTCACATTCAAGGGAGAGATCTGTTATACAAGTGCCTATGCTTTTCTGTTTTTTCTTGTCGATATGAATAACTGCATCAGAATATTAAAATAATATTTAGTTAATTATTTTATTTAATTAAAAAAGGGCGCTGCCAGAAAACATTCCCAAGTCTGATATTGTTTAGATAGGAAATTGTACGTTGACCGTGGGAGAGCCACGCTTCGGCATGAATGGGTCGGCTCGAGCGGAGTGATATCACGACCTCACAGAAAACCAGTGTGAAGTAGCACTGTGCTCTGTTTCACTTCGTGAGTGAGGGTACCGGAGGGTTAATCCGGGGGAAAGGGGATTTAAAGGTTGGTAGCGCACTTGTGACTCTAATGGTGTCTTGGGTGTTTATGGGCGGCGGCAATCGCTTACCATCAGGCGATCCGTCTACCGCTTGCCACCTATCATATAAAAAAGTACGGAGCCCGACGAGTGCGAGTCCGTCTCGTACTTAGTCAATTTTTATTTTTCACGTACTTGCCCACTCGTATAATAAACTTCTGAAGTTAGTAAACCTTATACAGCACGTAAAAAGAGCATTATATTTCCGATACTTGCAACGGTTTCACCTAAACCTTACCTTAATAATATAGTGTGAGCTAGCATTGTTCGTTTCCTTGTAATACACAAGTGCCCGTGAGCCGAGCGAGCGCGCTTTACTCGCGAAATCGATTTCTCGGAAGATTTCAAAGTTACGTGTTGCTTTAAATTCCCGATTTAACTCATTTTACTGCGGCCAAGTTGCCAATCGGTTACTGGCAGTTTTTGATTTTAAAACCGCATACATACCGAAGTGCTTGGTAAACAAACTACCTGAACCGGTACGAAAATAGTTGAAAGTCAAAATTATTGACTTTTTGCTCACTTTGAAACGCGTTTCATGAACGTATCTCTCTTTCTATTTATCTCTTTAGCCTTTCATCGATAGGTATTTATTTATTTATTCATTTAATATAATTATACGGGATAAACCTAATTACATAATTATACATAATCAGCTCTTATTGTATATATTTCTCATCGATTTTTTATGATAGATAGATAGCAGATTGACAGACGGGTCACCTGATGGTAAGCTACCACCGCTCATGGGTAACATTTGTGGAGTCACCTTTTAATTTCCTTTCCCTCTTGGCGTGAAGGATCACGCCAGCTGTCGCCCGCGGGGCATGCTGTGTCGTCCGCGCCGCGTGCGACGTGCGCCCGCCTGACGCAGCGCACGACCTTAGTCATTATTTATCTACAACCACCCCACGAGTGCGAGTATAGACGCAAATAGTGTGCGAGCGAGAAGTGAATAGATGCGCCGCCATTTCTGATCCCATTATTTATCCGCACGGGTTGTACACAATGTTATCTTACTAATGTTTACCAAAACGTTAAACTCTAAGGGTGTTACTACTTTTTAAGGTTCCGTACCTACCCAAACGATAAAAGCGGGTTTTATTACTAAGACGAGAAGTCTTAGTAATAAAACACGTTTTATCCGTCCAACTGGCCGTGCGATAGCTAAAAGTTGAATATTTCACAAATTATGTATCCGCTTTAATAATAATATATACAAAAATTCAAATAACTAAATATTTAGGGGGGTCCCATACAAAATCCCAACAAAAATGCTATTATTGGTACGGAACCCTACACCCGATTCGCACTTGTATAAAGCATTGACTGATTCATTTCTTCGGCGACTTATTGGCTCAGCTGTTCTGTTTGTCGCTGCCCAGATTTCTAGCAAATTGTTCAAGAGCAGGGTACACTTCGTTATGGTACTACAGCAGTGTGTTATGGGTGGGTGTACAAGCTGGATGAGCATTGAGCAGTACCTACATAATACAATTTTTGCCCCGACACTTTCGAGAAATTGAAACAGAAGTGTCCTCGCGAGGGGTTTGAGAGTTTCCTCCAAGTTACTGAAGTCGTTCTATTTCTGTAAAAGAATCTTGTTGTTTTGTCTCAATACTAAGGGAGTTAAGATGTACATATGTACTCGTGTAGTAAAATCTACTTACTACTTAGGTATGTTAACATGTTAACGTTACATCGGACTAATAAATGTTCTAAAGCACATACATTTTTCTATTTACTTTCATGTCAAATTGTGAGAGGAATCAATTAAAAATAATTTGCTTGATCATCAAGATGATAATAATAACTATAAGTTAAATCTAAACATTTAGCTTCTTATGTTTGTTTTCTAAATATTATATCATTATGTCCATCTTGACTGCCTCGGTGGCGTAGTGGTTAGTGGGTCGCACTTTAAAGCGACGGCTGCGCATGAGGTCCCGGATTCGATCCCTGGGTCAGGCCAAAAATGTTTACCTAAGTTTTCGGTAAAAAAATCTTAGTTTCAGCCCGGAGTCTGGAAGTTGGCGGTCTTGTACCCCCGTGCCTCGGAAAGCACGTTAAGCCGTTGGTCCTGCGCCCGATCCCTCTCCGGTCGTGTCACCCTGGTGTCCCATCGGAATATTTGGGGAAGGGAATAGAGAGTGCACTTGTGTTTGCGCACACACTTGAGCACTATAATATATCCTGCGTACGTGGCTGATCGTTGAGATTGGCCGCCGTAGCCGTAATCGGCTGGAGGATTATTTTTATTATGTCCATGACAAAGTTGAAAAAGTAAAATCAAACTAATTATTATATCTCCCTGTAAAATTAATATTTTTGCAGATCAGTGGAAACTCTGCATCCCAGAGGAGGTAGATTGTCTTAAGTCCGTAGCGAATTTAAGCAAAGTAAATTGGAACGTCCTAAATTAGTGACATTCGCGAGACGGAGCTTCGTCGGTAACAATTTACCACCTATATAGATTAAGATATGAAATGAAGATGGGATGGTTCTGCTAAGTACTTGCTGGAGGCTCTCGATAGGTTGCAGTGACGTGCTATCCGTATTACGACGTAAGTTTATTTTATAAACTGCCTAGACAAACAAAAGACAATAACAGCTTAACAAAATCTCGTTACTAATATTGATAATCATTCTAATACAAAATCGACAGATAGTTTATTGTTTTCTTGTCAGAAATATTTGGAAATGGCAATATCTTTCTCGTTATTTCGTAGTTGGCCGAATACAAAATGTTGTTTACCACTTTCATCCACTTTTAACTGTTACACCATTTGTTAGTCTTCATATTAAACATTACTTTATTATCCTACATACTTTACTTTTGATATTTTACTAGCCGATTAAAACTATGTATGATACCTAGTCCTCTGCAGAATCAATAGCCTGATGCCATCATAGGCACCAGGCAAAAATATTCGAACTATACTACACGCAAATACTCGTGGTAGATGGTAGAGTATTTGATTCAATCGCCAAAAGTGTTAGCAAAATTTACACCTACCATTAGTACGCTCCTTTTCAAATTGGATGCCATTGCTAAACGTAGAAAGACTAAATATTCAGATTACAAACGTAAACATCTTTCAGGAGCATATTAAAAATAAATTGAAGGTAGTTAATAATAAAGAAAGGGATGGCGTCAAGTTCTTTTATGTAGAACAATACCTTTTCGTAATTCTTTTGAGGGTCCCCGTAGCTACGCACCGTTCAATGACTTGGAGAGTCGGTTTTTGTTCACTATCTAGCTAATAGTTTTATTTTTGCTTTTAAAATTTAGTTGGCAGATAATAATGAGGGCTCTACAATGTGTTTGATAAATGATGTACAAGCCGAAATGTACCCAACACTTGTAATGATATGATTTGTGGTGTGTATTGGAACTGTTAGCAGTGCTGCCAACTCGGTGCCAGGTTTTCGCCAGAGTTTCAAAAACGGCTAAATTATGCCAATATTTTCAAAATAGGGCTATAAAGTTTTAATTACTATTTTTATATTATCGAAAATTGAAAAATCAAACACACTTAATAAAAAACAGCTCAATGTCTAAGTCCTCATCAGAAATTTTTCGCCATACAAAATTTTACTTCTACTTTTATTACCTGACTATATATTTCACTCTTACTTTGTGCTGACGTAGAAGTTGATGGTTGTGACTAAGCCTTGTCTATTTCACCAGGAGCGGATTTGCTCAATACAAATTATACAGTTATTTTGAGGGAAATTCGGTTATAGCCCAAATCCTTATTTAAGAGCTGAATAAGCATAAAAAAGGCTAGATCTAGCCCCGAAATGGCTAAGTTGGCAACAGCTTGGTCAGAATCATATTGAAGAAAAACCACCTAAAACTTAATTTTGGACATTTCCTATTCATCCGAATGCGGAAAAGATTTCTTCCGGATAAACAAAACACGGGAAAAAAGATTAAGATAACAGGGAGTTGTCAGATCTTACGCCTATAACAAAACGCAACGAGATTTTAAATTTGCGAAAACCCTAATTTCAAATGAAATTTACCCTAGTCGTAGAACTGTCTGCTTAGCGGGTTTATTCTTTTATCTCGTCCCATGTATCTCGACTCCCTTATTTGTAGTAATTTGAATGCATTTCGCGCAGGGCCTTCGGGCGCGTCATAATCAGCTTTGCCTCTGCGTATCGCTGTTTGTTCATATCAACGGTATGGCCTGATCCGATCAATATATCCAGATAAAATAATAGGGAAAGATCAATCCGTGTGCAAAGTTCGTGCAATGTAGCTTTTACCTTGATTTCAAATAGACAGGGTGATTTTATAATAGGCAGTTCACTTTTTACTCAACTACGTAGGAATTTTGTGGTTTATATTTGTCAGGAAATTGTGAATTTCGATAGTTTATTTATAGCATCTGATTTGTTGTAATTTTGTTTTTTTATGTCATAAGTAGCAGAAGAGCAGGGCTTACTCACTTGGCAAAACATTACATACGCCAGTTTGCTGTAAGGCTGTATCACCCCAGTCGAACGGGCTCATTCATGCTGGAGCGTGGCTCTCGTACGGTCCGAACATGTTCATGTTTTAGTACATTGATTCTGCAGAGAATTTAGTAACATATCTAGGTAACATACATAGTTTTAATTGGCTAATAAAATATCGAAAGCTAGTATAATATTTAAAATGAAGACTAACAAAAGGTGTAACACTGAAGAGGGGATGAAAGTGGTAAACAACATTTTGTATTCGGCCAACTACGAAATAGCGAGAAAGATATTGCCATTTCCAAATATTTCTGACAAGAAAGCAATAAACTTCCTGTAGATTTTGTATTAGAATGAGTATCAAAATTACTAACGAGATTTTCTGGGCTGTTATTGTTTTTTTGTTTGTCTAGGCAGTTTATAAAATAAACTTTAAGGAAGGATCGGGAAAATATTTTTCGATTAAGTACCTATGTGCGAAAATCTGAAAATTTCTTAATAAAACTAAGCTCTTTTTCCTTTTATGATCCTTTAAAGTAATCGAAACATTTGTTGATTTATGGTCTTAATTTTACAAGCAGTCCATTATATTCAGAGTTAGGGTTGTCAAATATGTACATATCCATGTATGTCCATAGGTCCAAGATTTTTTTATCGGGTTTTTTATTTGTGTTTTGATCATACTTTAGTAATATTTTGTACCTATATATGAAATAGAAAAAATATCCAAAAAAAAATCTGGTAGACTACAAATGAAACCAACCGAGTTAATTTAGACATATCTTCATATTTATTAATGTCACATTCCACGAGAGAAGCTGCACCTCATGACCACAAAAAGTGGCAACATCTTGTATCAGAAACGAAGCTTCATTTTGGATTGATGTGTCACGGAAGTAAGTAATAGTAAGGAGTATTTATCGTTAAACAAAGGTCACGTCGTATTAGCAAATTTAAATTTTAAAACAGGTCAAATTTGGCAGCCCTATTTGACCGAATTTCAGACTTAGCTTTTGAGGTTTGTTAACATTAAATTATCACTTTAGTATCATTACACGGCGTCGGTTACGTTTATGAATCATGATTATGTCGCTATAATCAGGGATATTAGGAAAACGCGAGTGTTACCATTAGCCAGACAGGTACCTACAGCCGGGAAATGGATTCAAATTAGGAAATTCTTTGTCTAGTCACTGAGGTAATTTTATGAGGAAACTTTGCGGCGCAATATCGGTTTTAACTTTTTGTAACTTCCGATTACATTGTCATGCATTTATTTCTTGTTTCTTTCTTTTCACTTTTCCGCTGTTTTGCGGTCTGTGGCTTTTGTTGTAATTAAATTAGAACATTTGAAAATTACCTTTGTCTTATGTACTTACCCAAAGAAAACCTCACGCAAATAGTTTTGCTATATTTCACAGTATTATTTTTTTGAAAATAGCCACAGACAAATGAATACAATATCACCCGATAGTAATCTTTTAGACTAACATAAGGACGTTTTTAAACAAAAAAGCAAATTAACTGGTTAGAAAATATTACAATTCACATGATTCCAACTCTAATTGTATATTAACGAGTTTCGTAGCGATAATATCTACATATAAGTCGAGGACACGCAAAGCAAACGCAAAATAAAAGCAGCTGTTCTGTGTTCGGGTCGTTTGTTCCATTTTGTATGGACAGGCGGACAGATTTATTTTCGCGTAAAAATCCTATTGTCAGTAGATTCATAAAAGGAACCCGTTAATACCATTCATTAATTACTGTTCAATGAAAACAAGTTGAAATTATGAACTAAAACGGTTCGTTCTTCCGTAGCGATTGAACATTTTACGTGTTTTATTGGATACAGAGAGGTAATAAATTTATAAATAGGTACTTGACTAGGTAGGTACCTAGTCACGTATTTATAAGGTTATGAGTAAGTATGAAATGTAAATAAAATAGTTCAAAATATTGTTTAATCTTTCATTGTCACTAACATAAGAATTAAACAAACAATAGAAAAAGAAGTATTAGAATAACTTTCAAATATTTTACAATTTACATAATTTCAAGTAGTTGCGATATGTATGTCTACATTTCGACGCCAAAGTCGGGGACACGCAAATCACTATAAATAAACTAGTTCACATCTAAGGATCACATACATAACATACGTATTACACATAGGTATGTATGTATAAACTCTACCTAAGTTCGGATAAAGCACATATTGGAAAAGATTTCGTAGATTTGATAATGTATGAGGTGTCAATGGTAATAGGTAGAAATATCTATTAACATACGTCTGTACATACGTAGGTCTTGAAATCGATGACAGATGACTTAAGAAAGAATAGCATTACGGAATGTGACTTACTTACAAGACAGATGGCAGCTGCATTCATGATTGTAGGCAGCCTGAAGTGGGAATAAACAGAGCGCTGCTGCCACGAGGGTTAGAAGCATGACATATGCCGTGTATTGCTGCTGTATTGTTAGTAGCTATTGTATAGTATTGTAGCTGTCCAGCCAGGGCTTGGCAAGGTGCTTACACCCTGCAATACAGTGTGTCTCCAGCGAGCTTTTTTGATTGGTGTTTTAGCTTATGCAATCTCTCCCATAACATTTTTTCAAAATTATATCTACCAACTCGTTATCTACCAACAATAAAGTACTAAGTTTTCGTAAATAATTATCTATTTAACTTGAAATACTTTTAAAGTATAAACTGTTCTTGATTTGTTACAAAGATGTTTTCATGATATATGGTATATTGTGTATACCCAAAATGTTTACAAGTTGTTATAACAACTTTGTAAACTACATCTTGATATTTGTAAGTAAAGAAGTTGTAGGTATTCCCTCGGCGGGCACTTTATGGGATCACGATCTCATAGGTTCCCAAACTCGTTTCTGTACCACGTCAAACTTGCGAGTTGGTAACAGATGGGTTTAGGTTGCGCTCATCTTGGAAATGGAGCAGGAACAACATGTTCAATATAACTTCTTTATAAAAAATATGATGTATCTAATACGTAGGTATTATAATGTATCTGTTGGAAATGATGACCGACGATTGATGACTCCACACGTAAAACCTACATTTATTCCTTTTAGGGTGAAATGTGGAAATTAGAAATTCAAATGCATTGCAAACATATTTTTGTTCATGACGAAAAATAATTATAAAAAAATAACAGTAGCCGAAGACGCGAACCTGCACGAGAGAAACTTGTTACTCACTTCATAGGTCATAATGATGATTTCATAAATGATTATACACAGGAGGTACCTCATGTGTACCCAGCCTAGTCATCTAATTTAAGACCAGACTTTGAGGTCGACTTCATTCCTTCTTTTAAAAATGAGATTAATGAAAAATACCTCTGTGCTCGTACGAAATTTAGTTGCTAACTGTTAACTCTGCGCAACTGTAGTACAAATCTTGTAACAAAGCTAGTAAATACAATTGGAACGTATCTGTTTATTACTACTGCACACAAAGAGTCATAAAGCCAAGTCCCAAAAAGAGACACAGTTTTATTAAGAACCGCGTTAAACCCAAACAAAGTTGCTTACGAACATTCTACGGACATTGTCTAAATAAAACTGGTTTATTGGTACCTCTGAAACTAAATGGGTAATCTCATAAAAAGAGAGCGGTTTCATTCATTTCAGAAAGTTTCCTTGTCCCTTTAACAAACTGCGGATAAATTGAATTAGCAGCGAAATTGGGATGTTTGGTGCAGAATGCCATCGAACAATACTCGCAAAGTCAGTTCATCGATGTTGGATTGATTCCTGTTTGTTTACATTGTTTCATTTACTTCTAACAACCCAAAATTACATGGGACCGTCTGCGACTGCATGTGGAAAATATTATCTCGTACTATTTGTATTGCATACTGTGTGTTCAGTGATCGATTGAGCAATGGTGGCTCTGTGGTTCAAAACGCTCCTTCCATACGGGAGTCATGTATGTATGTGCACATTTTTAACATTAGCTTTCGGCGGTGAGGGAAAACATCGTGAGGATACTTACCTACAATATTTGAGGTAATGATTCTGACCGTGTAACCATAATACAGTTGGTCTGGTTACCCTAACTCAGAGTTGCAAAGGTCCGACGGCCAACGGCAGTCGCTTCATTCGCACCAGACGCAACTGGGGAAATACGCGCTTAGATGAGGTCTGTGTTAGATAAAAACTCTTCAAATCACAGCCGGAAACTCATTGAATAAGCGACCGTGAAGTGAATGGAGACAAGTGGGATAATAATTCTAGTTATCTCCGACAAACAAATGCAACCGCCGGCGGACTCCTGGCGAAGTTTCCGCGAAGTCTCACAGCTTTTGTTCTTCCTGCATACAAATCAGAATTAAGGCGGCGCATATCCTATTGAGGAAAAGTCTTTGATCGAAATTATTGAAAACAAAAAAGGTAAAGATATTGACACACGATGACATATTTCTAAAAAGTGGAAGGGGAGAGGGGAATGCTTAGCGACACTAAATTAATATCATAAGAAATAATCCTCCAACCGATTACGGCTACGACGGCCAATTTTAACGTTCAGCTACGTACGCAGGATATATTATAGTGCCCAAGTATGTGCACTTGTGTTTGCACTCTCTATTCCCTTGACCTTATATTCCGATGGGACACTACTGTGACACAACCGGAGAGGGATCGGGAATATCATAGTAATGAAAGGTAATTTTTTTTGTTCCTAGAGCTGGCCAGAAATAAAAAATCTGTCTTTTAAAAAAAGTACATTTCCCCCGATTATTTATTTCTATGGCGCTAAAGCTGTAGGGTTATTATTCTAGTATTTCACATTTTCTTCAACACATCTAAATTTCAGCCCTTCAGAATATATATGAACATGGTAGGTACGATATAAAATGTTGGTCATTGTAAATATTTTTCATATTTTTTCAAGGGATAAATTATGATTTATACTATGGTATCGAGTTCAATATACGTATCCAGAATTCAATTTGACTGAGAATCCCACTGATTTTTAAAGTCTCCATTAGAAATTAATTGAATTTTGTAATTTAAAAATTAGGTATTGACTTGGTCGTGGGTGTGCGCCCTTAAGACTACCTGATCCAAATGTAGGTTTGTGTAACAACTTTATTGGGAGTGGCCGTTCACTTGAGTTAGCCTAATGGATGTTTGTCAACGGCTCTGCTTGCTAAGTATAGGAATGTTTCCCTTTACGATGATAACTTGAATAAAATTACATACCTTAGTAGTTACTTAGGTCACTCATACGCCTACAAGATTAAGTTGTACCGCAATTCTCAGAAATATTTTACTGCTCGCGATCATGCAATAAGTAGATCTAATTATTTGCGACAAAGTAGAAATAATAGCAAAGTAGGATGACTTTAGGCTGCCCTGCTAAGCACGATTTCGTTTGAAGTTGTAGTACCGAAATATACATTTAATTGAATAACACTTTTACCGATATATACCCTAGTCTTATTTCCAATACCTTTATTACTTAAAACTGCGATTTTTTCAGAGTTAGTGTATATACGAAAAATGCAAATCAAGCGCATTTTTTGAGTTATCCGACTAGCTAAAAACAGACTGAATATTTTCTAATTTCCTATCAAATTATTGCAGATATTTAACAATTATACAATACATATACGAGTATATAGTACAGAACAAAATACCAAAATTAGTCTGAATCAAAAATAATAATTATGAATTCCATAAATAAAAAAAAGGTATAATATAAAATAAGTTAGTTATATCTACTCGTTTGAAAACTCTGAAAGTAATTTAATACGAGTAAGTGTACGAATGTATTCAAATTGTTTGTCAAGTCTATAACATTTACTTTTCCCGTACCTACTCTTTACAATTAAAGGTCTGTTCGTGCGCGATACCATCATTACGTTTCCTTTCCGTAATTGATTAGATACTTATCTCTACAAATGTTAAAAGATTGCTCGACGAATTTAGTCTCCAAGAGGTGTGGACGGAATAAAGTAGTTTTATTTAAATTGAAGCCAGGGCGATAAAGGTACTATCTTTCCTTAACTTTAAGTCTAAACATATATAACGAGTGTTTTTTTTATAAATTAATAGATTTTTTTTTGATTCTGAAGGTTTTTATAGGCTGAAGGACGTCACATAATTCGCCGCGTGATTTTGCAATAAGAGTCATTTGCTCATCAAGCGAGCAATGTAATATTTTGCTGCGAGTTTATACTATACTACATATAAATAACATCTAGTGAAATAATTTTTAATCTTTTAATTACTTTCAACTGAACATTTTGAATGCATTGAATGATATGAACGCACGAGAAAAAAATTGTTCACGCATGAATCATAAAATGGTATCTTCTACCAGAGAATGAATGATGGTTGGCAATAAAATAGCCATTCACGGCCAGCGTGAATAAAAGTGATTCAAACAAAGTGTGAGTGTTTTAAGGTGACGAGTAGGGCACACTGGCGATGGCAATCGATTTAAATTTTAAGCTACTAAACCGGATCTATTTTAAACGATTTCGGGGTTACAACCTCGTGGCAAACACTTATACTATTTATTAAATAACCATGCTCAAATGTTGAGTCCAACGCGTACGCGAAAATTGATTCACGCCAAAAGAACGCACGAATCAATTTCTCGCTGTACAAAAACGGACCCAAAATTTGTGCATGGCAAATAGTAGAAATGTTTGCCGAGAAATTGTAACCCCGAAATTGTTTAAAATAGATCCAGTTTAGTAGGTAAAAATTAAAATCGATTGGAGTCGCTAGTGTGCCCTACCCGTCACCTTAATATTATGTAACTAACTGAAAACCAATAAGAATAAGAATAAGAAATAATTTATTGACCACAACATATTACATACAAATCAAAACATTATAAAGTTGCGGCCAACAAGGTTCAGCCTCAGCATGTGCTACAACAACCGCTAAGCAGCCGCTGCAGCGCCAATAAAAAAAAAACTGGATCGGTGAAATATAATTCGATGGGTGATTCAAATTCAGAAAACCGAAGCAACATTGTGCATCAGTATATTAATGAATCTTTATTTTTAAAGTAAAAAAAAAAATAATATCGATCGAGAAATGGTACTCTTATATTGGCAATTGGGTTTTTCCACTGCGCCATTATCCCACTTATCAGTAAGTTTCCCTTCCAACTAAACTGTGGAATGTCTAAACTTGGTATCAGATTAATGAATTTTTGCCCTACGTGGGGTTGAAACAAAATAATTTACTATAGAGTTTAGTAGTTTACACTTTAATTATGTGTAAATGAGCGCGGGAAGTTATCGGGGTCGCAATTTACGCGGCATAGTTATACTCAATGGGCTTAATGACTGAAAAATTAGTGACGTAAAAATGTGAGCTCGCGCGATAAACTTATAATTAATCTCTATCGTAGCGTAGATAAGTTACTAAATTTGTGTCCCTAGGTTTAATGAGCTTACCTACTAATAGAAGACCTTTTACTAAGTTTACTATGGTAACTTAATGCACTGACCTCATTTGGTTTGAATAAATAATTAGCTTAGGTTTTATAACCGTGGGAGAGCCAAGCTTCGGCACGAATGGGCCGGCTCTACCGGAGTGATACCAAGGCCTCACAGAAAACCGGTGTGAAGCAGCACTGTGCTGTGTTTCGCTGCGTGAGTGAGGGTACCGGAGGCCCAATCCGGGGGAAAGGGGGGTTTAAAAGTTGGCAGCGCACTTGTAACTCCACAGGTGTCGCGGGTGTATGTATATAGGCGGCGGCAATCGCTAACCATCAGGCGATCCGTCTGCTCGTCTGCCAGCTATCATATAAAAAAAAGGTATGAGTACCTACCTAAGCTGATTATTTATTCAAGAATACTTATTATATGTCTCCTCCATAATGTTTAATGAAGTTAGTCATTTCCGGTTCTTAGTGATAAGACATTTGTAGAAGAAGCTATATATTCTTCTCCAAATGTATTTCACTACACGGAGACTGTTCCCCCGCTGCGCGTATACAAATCCTTAACACGCGCCCTTGTACTATTTATCGATATAGACACGCGTGCGCACGCCTGAATGCTTGGTTAGGGCTATTATGTTTTAGAAGCACATACCTGCAATAGCTCTGCCCAGGAGTAGCGTGCTGAACAGGATCGACAGCACCCGGCGGCTGCCCGCAGACATGTTGCTTCCAGCACCGAGTCTCTCGACATCAACTGACGCGCTCCACCATGCTCGCCGTCCCCCGCCCCCTCACACTCACTGTCACTGTCACCGTCACACTACGTCATATTGGAACACAGGTTTTTGATCTGGCGGTGGCCATTTTGTCACTGTTTTTAATATAAATCGTTTTTTTGACACTAGAAACTATAAGTACTACAGTGATGAAATTTGATGGGAATATGTGTTGTATGAACCGCTACAAGAATATGACACTAAATAGTAAAAAAAAGAATTGGGGGTGGGGCCCCCCATACATGTAACTGAGGGATGAAATTTTTTTTTTCGATGTACATACCCGTGTGGGGTATCAATGGAAAGGTCTTTTAAAATGATATAAAGTTTTCTAAAAAACATTTTTCTTAAAGTGAACGGTTTTTGAGATATCAGCTCTCAAAGTCGTAAAAAGTATGTCCCCCCCCTCTATTTTTATAACTACGGGGTATAAAATTCTAAAAAAAATAGAGGTGATGCATGCTAATTAACTCTTTCAACGATTTTTGGTTTGATCAAAGTATCTCTTATAGTTTTTGAGATAGGTTGATTTAACTGTAATTTTGGTTAAGTTATTGTGCTTACACTGAAAACGATGGCTGAACCTTATAAGATAGATCAAAAAATATACTACAGTATTGTACACCTTTAAAAATCTCTATTTCATAGATTTTCCAAGATTCGGCGGGTTTAAACAAGCCGCGAGGGCTGATGCAATTCAAAGGTTTTAAATTAGTGTCTAGTGGTGTTTAGTGTGCAAGTTTGGTGTTTATTTGTGCAGTGAAGTGCCACAAAGTGATCCTTATAATAAGAATCGTTGGATTGTATCGTTTTTAACACTGCTATTGTGTGTCGAGTGCGTTGTCTAGTGACAACTTGCTTGGACCTAATAGAGTCTTAAAATCCCGCGATTGCTTTTAGAGTAATATCCGCTGAATCCGTAGGTCGATAAAACGTAAAACACCGGCGTTTTATTGAGTGACTGTGACTTTGACTGACTTTGACTGTCGACAAACTACTTATTCTCAATAAGTTACTTGAAATCGGCGAATTATCTTCGGGTAGAGCCATAACAAAAAAAAATAGATTTTCTAACTGTCGCTGGAACTGAACTGAAGAAAATAAGAAATATTATAAATGTGATTCAAGTCAAGTGGCTATTCGAATCAAGTATATAAGATATTGCTGCAATATGTAATCCGAAATCATAGCTGGTGACCGCGTACATAACCTAAAGTGACTTAAGTTTTTTTCACAACATCACATATGTACATTGACCTGACTCTGAAATTGAAGCACCTGTGTTACGGATATCAGAATCAACAGTGGAATTTCAAATATATAATATATATATTTTTTGTAAATATATACTTATAATACATAGAAAACACCCAGACCAATACAAACAGACATGTTCATGCACACAAATGTTTGTACTGTGCGAGGATCGAACCCGCAACCCTTGGACCAAAGGCAGCGTTCTATACCACTGTTCCAAATTAAATCTAACGAAGTTGCCGATTTGATTATAATCACTTATGTGATAATTGCGCACCGCGATTTGTCAATCTCCTGTTAATGTTTAGGCTAGCAAAATTGATTTTAGTATCGTTTGCAGCTCAGTTGAATCTGATGCGGAATATCAGGCACTCACGTCACTGTTAAATATTGCTACCATGACAATAAATACAACACACTATGGGTTACGTGGTGACAGCCGTTATAAAAAGAATAATTAACCCTTTCCACGACAAATATTATACAAGAAAAAACTCTTCGCGATCCACATGTGTTCGACCAAACATAAAACTGGTACTCTGGAGAACTTTTTCTAAAAGTAGAATGTTTTCCTAGCTCGCAATTTCTAAGAATTAAGTTCGATGTATATTGCTTACTTTCATATGTACCAAGCGTGGTTACTATTTCAACAAACAGGTATTCTTGGAATACTGTATCATAATTTTAAATTGCGAAACTCACCTTGTAGCGAGTTAATAAATAAGTATAGCAATATTTGCTGCCTCTATGGCGCAGTAGGAGGTGGGTCGCACTTAAGGGCGATGCTTGCTTTTGTGGTCTCGGGTCGGGCCAAAATTTGTAACCTGTGTTTTTCTGTTGGGGAATTCTCAGTGTCAGCCCGAAGTCTGGAAGTTGGCGGTCTTGTACCCCGTACTTCGGAAAGCACGTTTGGTTGGTCCTGCGCCTGATCCGTCTTCGGGCATGCCATTTAGGTGTCCCATCGAAATATGAGGGTAAGGGAATAGAGAGTGCACTTGTGTTTGCGCATACACTTGATCACTACAATATATCCTGCGTACGTGGCTGATCGTTAAGATTGGCCGCCGTAGCCGAATCGGTTAGAAGCTGTTACTATAGCAAGACGGCCTCGTTTCCGCAGAAATTTATTACCGATTATAGATTACCAATCTGTCGAATAAATTTTAACGCTAATCATCCAGGTCGGGTCTATCAGGTATTATTTAAAGTTAACAGAGCTCAGGTACTAATAATATAAACCATAGTTAATGATAAATAGAGCTACATAAGCGTTTCTGTAAAAAAATCTTTAGTTTAAATTAAAAGTTAAAAGGTAAGCAGCGCACTTGTAAAACCACTGGTGTTGCAGGTGTCCATGGGCAGCGGTAGTTGCTTGCCATCAGGAGATCCGTCGGCTCGTCTGCCACCTATGTCATAAAAAGAAAAACTTATCACATATAATTTGTTCTTTAAAAATCGACCTGTCGGGTAGCAAACAACTAAACCCAAATTACAAAGCAACAACATTTTACATGCCATAATAGGTAAATGAGCGATGATCGCGCTCGAGGGACGCCTTAATATAGACCCTCATACACTTTAAAGTTTAATATTTGATTAAAGTTTACATGGAGTTGTAGTATCTATACACGTAGCATATTCGGGTCGCTTGATATAGCGTGAAAATGGTTGACACAATAACAGACTTTGAGAATAGTTGCTACCTTTGGGTACTGGTTTTATATGGTTCATATTTATAAAGAGGTCAATCCCACAAACTGCAGCAACTCCTGTAAGCTACATCAAAATCACGAAACGTTTGCGCGATGTAATCGACACCTAGCGGTATCTATTGGTATGAAGTGGAACTAATGTCCCGAAACAATGTGAGGGCGGGCCACTAGTAGTTCATATTTTGGACATTAAGGTGACAGGTAAGGCACACTAGCGACGTCAATCGATTTTAATTTTTAACTACTAAACCGGATCTATTTTAAACAATTTCGGTGTTACACTCTCTCGACAAACACTTATACTATTTATTAAATAACCATGCAGAAATGTTGGGTCCGTTTTTGTACGCGAAAAATTGATTCACGCCAAAAGCGGCCACTTTTGGCGGTAATCCAAAATTCGAGTGCAAAAGTAGACCAAAAAGTTAACCATAGTAAGTATTAAATAAATAGTATAGGTGTATGCCGAAAGGTTGTAACCCCGAAATTGTTTGAAATAGATCCGGTTTAGTATCTAAAAATTAAAATCGATTTACGTCGCTAGTGTGCCCTACCCGTCACCTTGAACAGCTATGAAACTAGATTTTATTATTGTTTCAATTAAATTAAGATAGCTCTAAATACCTGTGATACAAGATTCTCTTAGTACAGGTAAATAATAAGTCTGTTTTTATAATAACTTGAGTGACCATCTGGAATTAACTCTAATATGATTAATAAAGTTTTATTTATTTATTTTATTTATTTATTATTTATGTCATACTCATTTTGTTACAAAGTCGAATAGGCACCACATTGATGAGCGGGTATCAGTGGTAAGGGCAACCACCGCAAGGACTATTACATTACTCATAGATAATATTATAAGTAGATAGATACTCTTTATTGCACAACACACAAAATTTAAGCTATATGTACAGAGTTTAAAAATAAAGTTGTGATGGGAGTGTGTGTGAATATGTTTACCGCAGGAAAATTATATTTATTCGTTTTCCCGTACTTTTACGACCATAATCCTTAATGACGACATAAGTATAACAATTAAGTACCTACACGTCGGAAAATACAACGTGTGAAGCCGGAATGAAGTTCACGCGTAGTTAATAAAATGGTATCAGCGAACTGATGTTATATTAAATTATTATACTTGTAAGTGTAAGGAATGATACTTGGTAGCTCATAAACTTGGAAAATCTATTATATCACCCACATAATTATATTCTGTGAGATCACCTATATAGAATTTATTGTCATGTCAGGTCCTAATAGTAAGTTAACAGCTCAAACGATGGAAGACGATGTGAACAGAGTAACAGGATATACTACACTGGCTGGGTCACTTCAATATGATGTTGTCATTGCTTAGAGAGAGACAACCTGTTTGTATCTTATATACCGTGAAAATACCACCTGTTTCACGTTTTAAATGGAATATATCAGTATTATGTTCCGACTTATGTATAATTTGTCAATAATGCCGTGATAATAAATGATGGTGCCACTGAAGCTTACGTCATAGGGTATTGTAGCCCCATTGGTATGGCATGGCTTGGGAATTAATAATTATTCTTACAAAAATCTTCTCTGGTACCGGCTTTTATCCTAAACTAAACTATGATTTTTAGTTATGTGAACTACACTGTCTTTTTTTTTACTGACACCTGGTCAATAAAAAAATAAATGACAAAATCAAGTGACAATAAAGACTTATAATCTACTTATACTAAGGTAGCTATTATATTTGGGTGTCTGAACTAAGAGTGTGTCATTCGCACACATATTTGCTACTTTTGACAGATGTAATGTGTCAAAATCTATGGGAACTTGACGTTTGCATCTGTCAGTTTAGTTCGCATATTTAAAATCTGAGTTTAGAAAGATGATGATTATTACGGCATAACGTCTGTTCTTAATTTTTTGTTGATAGACTGAATTAATATTTTGAGGTTATTAGTTAAGTACTCATGCTCAAACTAGAGATCAAGGTGGTTTAACTATTCGTATTATATTTGATACACTAGCTAACGTTATAACCTAGTTTTGTAATAATGTTTATTCTAGTTTTTTAGTTATTCTTTCTATAGTTATGTTTAACGTGGTTTGAACGTTTTGGAATAAGAGTGCTAATTTTAAAGGTTCAAAGATCGGATCGAAAGTTTAACTTGTGAAAAGTGGATAAAAAAATAAAATATAAGTACTTTTTTGGGCCGTGGTTAATAAAGAACAAAAGAGTTTGAGAAGTATTTTCGTAACACACTGTGCGAAAATACGTACCGACATTTTTCCCCAGTACCACCTACTAGCCCGACATATCTGCAATCGAATCTACGAGTCTTGGGATTACATTTCAAGATATAGAAAACAACTACCAACTATTTTCCAAGGAAACTCCATGTTGAATTCTAAAAGAAAATGTAGTTTTCTTTCATATAAAATAACAGTTGCTGGATAGGTGAATATTTTCCAAGACTTTTGGCAAAATATCTAAGTGTTTCTAAATAAAAATTTAAAATTTAAAACCCCCGACACAACTAAAGCTCTTTCATTTGATACCTATATTGAGGCAGTTGGAACAACAAATAGGTTATTCGTCATTTTCAGACGGCGGCCAGCTTGGATTTGAATTATTTCACAATTAATATATTCTGCTACTCAAGCCCTTTTATATGATACCCATATTGTGGGAGTTGTGTTAAAACATAAAATCCAAATCTTTGTGACGGCGGCCATCTTGGATCTTTATCCAACATAGCTAAGAACATTCCCTCCTTATTCATCTTTCAAACAAAAAAAACAAAATCAAAATCGGTTCATTTGTTTGGGAGACAAACTTATCAAACTTATAACACCCCGTCGTTTTTGCGTCGGGGGTTAAAAAACAGGAAAAGGGCAAAATAAAAGGAAAGGACCATGTAGCTAGTCTAATTAGGGGGTATGCGAGATAAAACTAACCTCTCGATGTGGCAGATGTCGCAGGATGTTGCACTGCAGTGCCAATGGGTAGACGTGGAGCTAACCATTAGGTGCTCGATCTGCTCGTCTCGTCACATAACGACATTAAAAGAACACAATTTTCAGTGCTGCGATTTTGTGTGTTTACCCATTTTTGTAGATACAGGAAAATTATCGTGTGATCTACTATCCCTTATTAACTTAAAAAATTACACATCAAATTGATTGACCGGGTCCTTACGCATAGGGTTTCCGTTGTGCCATGAAAATAGAACAAATATCGAAGGTGTTAAGAATACCCAAATTCCTTACAAATACTGTAATGGTATGGGAATACGACCCGTGGCCCGTGTCTCAACTGGCGTTCAAATATTTATTTTTAGGGACAGCAAAATATTATTCAAATATCAAGTTATGAAACAGATCATGCATGTATTGTTGGTGTCTCTTTAATAAATAAATAACTAGTGAAGCTTACGCAATAAGGAATCTCATTCACGTTTAACATAGAAAATTATGGATTATTTTTCAACGTCAACTACTCGTAACTTAAATATCTACTCAAAGATGTAAGTAAGAGTGTCATAAGTATCATAATTTAAGCATAAAAGGAAATATATTTTTTAATCATACTATTTGAGAAACTTTAAGTTTATTTCACCATTGCCGGCAAAATGTAAGTAATAAAAATGTGACAACATTTCAGATGGCTTTTATAATCCCGATACCTACTAAATCCCTGATTTAGTTACGAATCTCTATTGAGTACCTACGAACAGTGAATGTGAGGCGAAAAATTGTTTAGTCATTAACCGCAAATCTAGTCGACAGATGAGGCCAACGTTTTGCATGTCATGTATTAAGCTGCCTTAATTTCAGCCGGCTCCCTCGGGCAAAGCAAACGCGGGCAAAAAAGTCAGAGGCGCTGCGAGCTCGCTCTAGTTGGGCATAAATTAAACGCCTCGACGCTTCTCACACAAATTAAAAACGAAATAAATTCGTCCACCTGTTTACGGAAGCAACTGTCAAGGTTCTGTACGGAATTACGGCTGTTTCGTTGGGTGTAGAATGGCGGCGGTCATTTATGAAATTGGACGAACGCGTCGCGTGACTAGGCAACAAGGCGTCGCCATGATGTGTGTTCGCTCGCACGCACCTGTTAATGGCAGGTTTCGCTGCACAAAGATAGGTCCTTAACACTGTTCAATCTATAAAAATATGTCCAAGCTTTCATTGAAGGTTGGACCTTTATTTGAATAAGTACAAGTTTTTCGATGGTAATCTAAGAACATCAAATAATAGTATGTAGTCTACTTGTAGGTACCTTCCTATTTTTATGTGATACGATTAATACGATATACTGACTATTGGTTTTCACAATATGCCAGATCCATTAAAATGTTCTTTGTAATACCATGGACTAACTAAGGATAATAAAACCAACATTTGTCATCAAAATGTGCATAAGACTGGATCTTAAGACTGTGTGCCTCAAAAACTGAAGAGGTTTTAGTTTTGAAGACGTCTTACTTTTATTTAAATGTTCGGTGCCTTGTGAACATCGTACAGCTTTACTCAATTTGATATTGTCTTTTTTTTGTTACTTACTTTATTACGTGTTTATTCGGGGCAAAAATAAATATAAAAATCACGACATGAAGGGGTTTTCAGGTTCATGTCTTGTAAATAAACGACTTTATTTGTTACTATATTACTTCTTTGTTTAGTATAGTTCTGTGTTACACTCTTATAACATCGTAACTACATAAACATGAAGTGATGTATCACAGAAACTAGTTCGCCACTCACTTAAGTAATGAGTGGAAGTTTATCTATTACATGCTCACGAAACTGTTGAAGTTACGCCCTTGCTTGTTCATTATGACGTCCTCGTATAGACGGCAAAAATAATCGAGCACCAGGTGGGCGGGTACTGGACCTTATTAAACCCGTCGTATTAGCAAATGGCTTTAGTAAATTAATGAGTCGGTATCATATCTAGAACATTTTTGTAGCTTATTTGCCAGAAATACTTTAGGTACGCCTAAACGTCGTAGTACTTAAAAACTACTTGGTCTGTAGGTATTGAATTTTAGACAGCACTCACAAATCACCATAGGTACACAAAATTATATACAGAATGCAGTTTTCTATACTACCCGGACGGCAAGTTGGTTCTGACGAGAAGATCTTGCAATAAACTCGGCAAAATGTAAAAATTATGTTTAATTATGCTCACACCACTTCTCTCTCTCTCTGTCTCTCTCATCTTAGCGTGTAATTCTCGGTGCATCCAAAGCTTGTCGCTTAGAGCCCAGGGTACGCTTGGACCATGATTCTTAATTTGACGAGTCTAGTAATTACAATGAAGCGACTGTCGTCTGACCTTCGCAACCCTTTTTAACAGGGGACCCTGACTAACTGAATCATGGTTACACGTTTCAGAAACTATCCGAAACGAGCAGGTTTCCTCACGATGTCTTCAAGTCGAATATACAAAATTAAGCAAATAAAAAGCTCAAGACAAGCTAAGCCGAGTCAGATCAGTTCCCAAAGGTGGCACCTGTTGACAAGTATCATGCAAGTGTCAGCCATCTTTTGACTCTGCCTATGCATGTAAGTAACATATAGGTACTTTGTTCATAGGAACTCCCTTAGTTATACCTTGGAGATTTTAAATACATCAAAACTGTGGACCAAGTGGAAGCCGCAGCAGAGGACTTAGGCAAAAGCCTAATGAATGCGTATCTAGAAAATTGTCCTCTTAAGACCACTAAGAGCAACAGGAACGCGCCTTGGTGGAACAAAAACCTGGAGCATCTGAGGCAAAGGACCCGTGCCTTATTTAACAAGGCAAAAAAGACAAGAACTGGGATGCTTACAGGAAGGCGTTAACACGTTTCAATAGGGAGCTCAGGAAAGCAAAAAGAAGATCCTGGCAAAAATTCTGCGGGTCCATCAAAGACACTGCCCAAGCTGCCAGGATCCATAAAATACTATCCAAGACACCTGAATCCCATCTAGGCCTGCAAAGGAAAGCGGATGGATCTTTCACAGAATCTCCGGAGGAAACACTGAGACTGCTTGCTCAAACGCACTTTCCGGAATCCGTGTACATTAATAACGAAAGAGAACTCCAGGTCAGTAAGTCTCCGGAAAGGAGACCGAGGAATGAAGACTGGAGGAGAGCTTCCGTTATTTTTCGTCCCCAGCAGATAAGTTGGGCAATTAGGAGTTTCAAGCCTTATAAATCTGGTGGGGTCGATGGTATCTTCCCGGCTTTGTTGCAGCGGGGCGAAGATATCATCATCTCTACGCTGATAAAACTATACCGTGCAAGCTTTGCTTGGAGTTATCTGCCATCAGCGTGGACTCGGGCGAAGGTCACTTACATTCCCAAGGGAGGGGACAAAGACAAATCGCAGCCCAAGTCCTACAGACCGATAAGTCTCACCTCATTCCTATTAAAAACGATGGAAAAGGTGTTGAACAGTCACATCAGGGCAACATACCTCGTTGAAAAACCCCTGAGTGCAAGACAACATGCCTACCAAACAGGCAAGTCCACGGAAACGGCACTTATTGACCTGGTGGACAGAATTGAGAAAGCCATAGAAGACAAAGAAATTGCACTCTGTGCCTTTCTCGATATCGAAGGGGCGTTTGACAACACCAACTTCGATGTTATAACACGTAGCATGGTGAATCGTGGAATCGACGACACCACCACCAGATGGATGGGATCCATGCTACAAAATCGGACTGCAACAACAACGTTGATGAACAAAACCCTTCATTATAGAGTGACCAGAGGATGTCCACAGGGCGGAGTCCTATCACCCCTTCAATGGTCATTGGTTGTTGACAGTCTCATCTGCGAGCTCAATGAAGCCAGATTTCTGACTCAGGGTTACGCAGATGACATAGTAATAATGGTCATAGGAAAATGCCCTAGCACCATTTCCAATCTTATGCAAAGGGCCCTACGAATAGTAGAAAACTGGTGCACGAGACACGTGCTAACAGACAATGCACGTAAGACGGTCTTAATCCCGTTTACCAAAAGAAGGAAACTAGAAGCGCTCCACGCCCCAACACTTCTTGGTACGAAGCTATGCTTGTCCAACGAGGTCAAATATCTCGGAGTCTTTTTAGACCAAAAACTAACATGGAACAAGCATCTCGACTACATCACTAGAAAGGCAAAAATTGCGATGGGGGCAAGCAGTAGGTTGGTGGGGCTAAAATGGGGGCTACGGCCCATGGCCGCACTCTGGATTTATAAAACCATAGTGAGGCCGATCGTCACTTATGGCTGCTGTGTGTGGTATAAGAAGACGCACCAACTTAACTGCGTAGAGAACCTCAGCAAAGTTCAAAGAACAGCCTGCCTTATAGCCACCGGCGCGCTTTCGTCCTCTCCCTCTGCAGCACTGGATGCCCTCCTGAACATTCCACCTCTGCACATTCACGTGCAGATGGAAGCGAGGATGGCTATCACGAGAGCGAAAATCAGAGGGAGGACGAGATGGCAATCTACGGTCATGAGAAACCTCTACAACGAACTAATGAAAAGTCCGGTCATGGATATGCCCTCTGACTCCATGGTCCGTGAACACCGCTTCGATAAGCGGTTTACAGTCTTGTTACCGAGTAGACAAGACTGGGAGGCTGGAACTCCCGGAAATGTTAAGCAGAATGACATCGTTTGGTATACGGATGGCTCCAGGAAGCAGGGCATATCCGGGGCGGGATTTTGTAATGATCGCTGCGGAATACGCAAATTCGCCAACCTGGGTCGCTATACCACGGTGTACCAAGCGGAAGTCTTCGCAATAATTGGCTGTGTCCAAGAGAGTCTACAAATGAATCTTCAGAATAAGAAGATATTCATCTTCTCAGATAGTCAAGCTGCCCTCAAGGCGTTAACATCCTGTGAACTTGACTCCAAACTCACTAGCGAGTGTGTCCTGCTCCTAAACCAGCTCGGCAATGCCAACATCGTAAATCTGATTTGGGTACCGGGACACTGTAATATCAGGGGCAACGAGGTCGCTGACGTGCTAGCAAAGGCCGGGGCAGAGAGCCCACTACTCGGACCGGAACCAATAAGTGGCGTTCCAGCCTGCATGGTCAGGTTCGAGTTAAAAGAGTGGGAGCATAAGCAAAGCACTGAATATTGGAAAAGACTACCTCGACTAGAACAGTCTAAGGCGTTGATACAGGCGTTCGATCAGAGACGAGCTGTAGAGATAACAAAACTGAGTAGAGGACATGTTAGGGCACTCACTCGGACCCTCACAGGGCACTGCAAATTAAACAAGCACCTGCACAACATGGGCCTTACAGATACCAAAATCTGCAGGTTCTGTCGCGAGGACGAGGAAACGATTATCCACGTCCTCGGCGAGTGCATGGCGCTGCACCGCTGCAGAAGCCGGCACCTGGGAGCACACATGATCTCGGCTGACGAGATCAAGAGCTCCCCCATCAGCTCCATTCTCGGGTTTATCCTGGAACTGGGGCTGCATGAGGTGCTGTAATAGGTTACGGGGCTGCCACAATAGATCATCTACTGGTCGCAGTGGCTATGAGACGCAGGGCTCACCCCATTTCTATCAAATAATAATAACTTTGTTCATATTTTTCCAATACTTGTGAAATAAAAAAGATAGGCAGTGACTTCTTGTAATACCAGTGGCACATAAAAGAAAGTCAAACGAACTTACCTGTAAGTGAAGTTCGACGAATATTAAACGAAGTGATTCGCCCGAGAGATTACATTAGTTATTTACTTGTAGTAGCACGCGTATGTGCTGCCATCGTACACTTTTTTAGAGCAACAGGCCTAGACAGAGAGAAAAAATATTACCGTGTAGCTTGCAGGTACATGTCTCATACACGTATTAATTCAGTCGGCCATTGAGAACCTTTTGCTATTTCGTGTAAATGGGTAGATCAAAACAAGAGCTAATCTGGGTTTGGGTGGGACTGTAATCTCTCGGGCGAATCACTTCGTTTAATATTCGTCGAACTTCACTTACAGGTAAGTTCGTTTGACTTTCTATTAAACGTCAGTGATTCGCCCTTCGAGATTACATTAGTTATTTACTTGTAGATGTTTAAAGTCACAAGAATAGCAATAGTGAATAAAGAGAGAAAAAATTAAAATATTTAGTGATCGAATAAATGCTGTATTTGACTCCAGATTACATAACTTTCTTCGCAAAGTTAATTACATGTTTGATATAAAAATCAATTACAAAATTGAAAACCGTTAGACAAGGCTATCCTGTAAAAGAGAGCGGGCAAATGTATCAGACGTGTAGACCACTTCTCGATTATAAAATTTCGCGAACGTTTCAGAACCCCCAGTCCAACCGGCTGTCATTTTAGTAATAGTAACTATACTCACTCCGAGTCGGTTTGCAGCGGATGTGGAGGCATGCCTCGTACTATGAGCTTTAAAGATAGAAATATCAATTACACTTTCCTTCAGGGTAGCCTTTATCCATCGACTCAATGACTGGGAACATACTTTCTTAAAAGGTTTTTCTCAAACTTATGAATAGAGAATCACAATTAGCACAGCGATTTTCAGCCGAAACTGATAAATATCGTTCCAAAACCCGAGCCGGGCATATGGATGGTCTTTCATTAAAAAATATAAGATTTAAAGATGTCTGGGCGGGATTAACACCCGATGTTTTAATTGGATCTGGTATATGTATGATAATTTTTTGTTCTAATCTAACAATGTTACAAAGTTTGATCAATGAAAATGTCTGTACTCGATGTGCGTGTGTCTGTCCTAATGCCAGAAGAGTAATAAATTTTTTGGATAAATATTCGAAAGAAAGACTTTCGTTAGGGTACCAGTTAGCCAAATAATCTAAAACTATTGACGGATTCCAAGTATTCTTATATCTCACAAGGGCGGATCCACCGTTGTGGGCACGATGGGCATGCCCACAACCTTAATAGACTTGTGACGTCACCTTTTTACGGTCTATTGAGATCGATAGGCTGATGATAATGAACGATAAGCCTAAATAAAATTTAAAAAACACAATGAATCATGAAACGTGCGTGATTTGGAACGCAGCAAAGAGCCATAGACGATATGCTGACATGTTATGACTTATGTCACATTTTTGACAACTTATTGCCGTGCCGCCAAAACTTCAAGCCGCGTAGCGAGGCGTCTGTGGCGCTACTTAGTGAGGGTGCTTAAAATTTTTTAAACCGCTAGATGGCGTAACGTAGCCGTGAGGTCCAACTTCACCATGATTGGATTCAATAATGTCACTTTGAATGCTGTGACCACAACCTTTTTTGAATGCTGGATCCGCGCTTGATATCTCGGTTTCGGCGGGCGTAAGTTGTAAACACCTTTAAGAAAACGTTGAACTTGAGAATTATTTATGACCTCTGGAGCTAAGATTAGAGCTAGTGCCGACTTAAAGGTATTTAAAGTGCCATATCTTGAATGTTGAAGCCTGGTTGATGGGATTCACCACGGAAGCGAGAGCGGGTACGGACGCAGGGGACAAACATGGCGCCGTGTCTATAGCAGTGGGCTGCGCGATGCCTGACTCTGAGTGAAGGGCGCTGACAAAGTTAATAATGTGATTATCCTCAGGGGATTCTGTAACAAAATACTTAAAAGTCTGCAATCAAAATTTCAGAAATTAACGAATCCCGACGTAAGTCAGATTTATCTGTCGAAGCATGTAGGTAGGTACCTATCAGATAGATTATGAAATAATTTTATAATACAATTGCAATTAATAAAATAATAATTATCATCTCTAATGAAATTCTCGTCATAACCTCTCGGACCAAGTTCTAGAATTATATTTCATTATGCAAACTATAGACGAAAATAATATTCACGTCTTCGCCTCGCGGACTAAGATCTAGAATCGTATTAATTCCGGTATGCAATCTTAAGAAAAAATAAAATTCACGTCATAGCCTCCCGGACTATGATCTAGAATCGTATTTAATTCAGGTATGCAACGATCTGAAGAAAAATAAAATTCACGTCATAGCCTCCCGGACCATGATCTAGAAATATATCGTAAAAATTCCCTTTATACAGCGATCATCCTTACAGAATGAACTGAAGTATGTTAAGCGGGACGGTATAAACCTTGCAGGTTTAACTCATAGTACGATTTTAAATTCAGTTTCATCGTATTTAAACTAGGTCAATGTCAGACAAAGATGATCGACTCGTGCGCCTCCCCGACTGACCGGGCGGTGGCGCCAGGCTGTCGCGTCGCCATTTGCCGTTTAGTTTTCAAAAAAGTAAATTACAAAACGAATAACTTTCGAATTGTGAATCCACCTGCAGCGGATATTGGTCAACATAGCCACTATTGACAGTATTATTGCTATTATCACTTTACTCACTAGAACTATATTTTTTACATAATTTTAATCTTTTCTTCTCCAATTTTCTTATTTTCCTTTTGATACATTCTTCTTCTCTTTCACTATGCTTGCGTTTTCCCATGCTGAAAAGATAATTTGCTGAAAAATAACACAAAATATTTGAAACGAGAGAAAAGAACCGTGCACGACGGCCACGACACTAAACGTGTATGAGACATGTGTATACCTGCAAGCGACACGGTGATATTTTTTCTCTCTGTCTGTTTCTAGGTGTGTTGCTCTCAAAAAGTGAACGATGGCAGCACATACGCGTGTTACTACAAGTAAATAACTAATGTAATCTCGAAGGGCGAATCACTGATGTTTAATAGAAAGTCAAACGAACTTACCTGTAAGTGAAGTTCGACGAATATTAAACGAAGTGATTCGCCCGAGAGATTACAGTCCCACCCAAACCCAGATTAGCTCTTGTTTTGATATACCCATTTACACGAAATAGCAAAAGGTTCCCAATGGCCGACTGAATTAATACGTGTATGAGACATGTATATGCCTACAAGCGACACGGTAATATTTTTTCTCTCTGTCTAGTTGTGTTGCTCTAAAAAGTGTACGATGGCAGCACAGACGCAGTGCTACTACAAGTAAATAACTAATGTAATCTCGAAGGGCGAATCAGTGACGTTTAATAATATATAAATATCCCTGGCATACGTGCATTATTTCTTATTGCTTACTACAATTATAACGTCGCCATGATTTTTCCTGTTTACCTTTTATATTATTACATTAGTCGTGTTTGGCGAATAAATAATCTACCCAGATGTACCTACTTTTCCTGAATCTAATCACCAATGCATACACGTAAAAGTAAGAATCACCCTTTTTAAAATAACTTCGAAATATTTTATAAGCTCTTGTTTCTACGAATATGATCGCATATTCGGTTATACAAAATAAACTTTTTATCTTTTGTTTGGGTGGGATTGGTATTCATTTTCGTTCGTTACGGGACAGTTCATTGCAGGCCCTCTAGTTAAATATTAGCTGTGAGTTAACTTTTTTCTCCTCTTGGGACAAAACTTTGTGCATTTCGTATGCAAAAGAGTTTTCAAGTTGGCTCAAAGCTAGACCACATTGTATTCATTCAACAATTTAAATACAAAAGATATCTAGACGAAAGTTTATTCGTACGTGTAGACGTGGGTTCTTAGCTGTTTGTGGTTAAGAAACTTGGAAGAGATGAAAAAGAAATACGCCTAAGTGGTAGCAATATGTGGTAAAGCAGACTAATGTTCACTAGCTAAGCAACACATACGCAACTTTGCAGTAACGTTGAGCCTTCGTGAGAAAAGGCCAATAGCGGTGAATTAGTCACCATTAGGGGCAAAAGGGCCTCTTAACACTGCCAGAGAGATCGTAGGAAGGTCGCCCTTTGCGAGATGAGTGCCGATCCCCTCTCGTTCGTTTTGTCTTGGAGTTTTGTGACGCTGGAGTATCGCTTGTATACACTGCGTAGGTATCGTATACCGGAATATATAAATTTGAATGATTAAATAAAAATACTTGACTAGCATTTGTAGGAAACCTACTTAGATGTAAAGCAAAGGGCTGCAGTTAGTTGATTACATTATGAAAAATAATTAAGTATCTATCGATTTCGCTCAACTTTATTAAAATATTGTACGAGTGAAAACTGCGAAATAAGTCAAAATTACTTAAAAATTTTCAATCTAGCTAATAAATAGGTTTATTAGCTAGTGACATGAATTGTTATCGATGTATTGTTACGTACATGTGGTATCTAGCAATACATCGCTACACCACATGGTTTGCGGGTCACGCGCAACTCTTTTATTAAGTATATATTACGTATATGTAAATACGCTGCAAATTCTATGGAGCATAACGCCTTAAGGTGACGGGTAAGGCACACGAGCGACACCAATCGATTGTAATTTTTAGCTACGAAACCGGATCCATGTTAAACAATTTCGGGGTTACAATCTCTTGGCAAACACGTATACTATTTAACTGATAGTTATAGTTAACTATTTGGTATGCTTTTGCACTCGAATTTCGGATTGGCGTCAATTAATTTTTTGCGTTCAAAAACGGACCCAACATTTGTGCATGGTTATTTAATAAATAGTATAAATGTTTGCCGAGAGATTGTAATCCCAAAATTGTTTAAAATAGATCCGGATTAGTTGCTAAAAACTACAATCGATTGGCGTCGCTGGTGTGCCCTACCCGTCACCTTAATAATATTCTAACGTGTATCTAAATGTCTCCAAATTAAAGTTGAACCAGTTGGTCATTCGCTGTATTTTAGAAAGAATCCATAGTATACATTTTTTTGTTTTTGTAACAGTTATATATGTTTATTTCAACTTTTTGGATCAGGTTATATCGTCGCTTTTCTCAGAAAGAGCTACATAGACTAATATTTTATAACAATATCTATGATCGAGAGTTGCGCTTTTAGTTAAGTATGCACGCTGCTACGATTTTCGTAGCCAGCGTTACGATATTCGTAGCGCCTACGAAAATATTTATGTTGTTTACATTTACTTCAACTAGGTATCAATATACAGATTCGAATCAGAGCATGCACCTCTGGAATTTATGTGCATCTAATCTATGTTAATAGGTATTTCTACCATTAGCTCAGCGGTAAGAGAAAACATCGTAAGCAAGCCTGCACTTTTCGGACAGTTTGTGAAACGTGTAACCATGATTCTGTTGATCAGATTTCCCCGTCAAATTGTTGCGTAGGTGAGACCGCAGTCGCTTCATTGTAATTTCTAGATTCCCTAAATCCTGAATTATGGTCTTAGCGTACATCGGGCTCCAAAGCGACAGCTTTGAAGGCTACCGGGAATTAGACGCTACGATGACGAGCCTCTGTAAGTAGGTATAGTGATAAGATTGTATTATTTTAATGTCTGGGTGATATAATTTCTGTTTGAAAGATTTTGTTTTTACCTTCTTGGTTCCTGCTGCCGAAATGAGGTGATCTGTCAGAGAACCAAAGTCATCGACATTGCTCTCCGGATTAGCAAGCTTAAGTGGCAGTGGGCTGGCCATATTAGCCGCAGAACCGACAACCGATGGGGTAAACGAGTTCTAAAGTGGAGACCGCGTCTTGGCAAACGTAATGTAGGGCGCCCTCTGGCTAGATGGAGGGACGATCTGCGCAGGATGGCTGGCAAGAGCTGGATGCGAGAAGCCATGGATAGATCACGGTGGCGAACAATTGGAGAGGCCTACGTCCAGCAGTGGACTGCAATAGGCTGATGATGATGATGATGTTTCTGCTACACATCACAGTGCATCACTACTTACGATGTGAGTGGGAATGTTACTAGATATTTATAGAGCGTTGACCTTGGCTACTAACAGACATTTTCGATCCGTCAACGCCGCTTCTCTTCATTCAATATCAATATCGAAGCGACTCGGGTTTGCAATTCAAAGATATAAAACAGAACGCGAGTTTGACTGTCTTTCGTCCCGGCTATAAACTTTCCAACTGTTTCACGTAATAACATAAAATTCGGGAAGAAAAGCGCCTTTCGTGGGCCTACACATGGAGCTATTGCCAGGCGAATATCGAAGGACGCGCTATTCGGCGGACGCAATAAATGTGAATAATGCACAATTTAACACTAAAAACAGCATAATGTCAATTCAAACCCCTTGAATTGCATCAACGAACAAGTTACGCTCGATTTCCTTCCATAGAATCTATAGGTATAGTAGTCGTTAAGGTTTCTTAAGTATTGGTACATAGCCGAATATTGATTTGAGTGGTGAACATTAGGAGTTTTGGCTCCAGCCTGAAGACGATCGCGGCAGCTTTTGCTCGCGGTAGTTGCAGCATATGTTGAGGCAAAGCCATATTGGCCGCAACTTTTTATGTCTCTGTCCTGTTTTTTTTTGTTTTGTATGTATGAGTGTTGTGGTCAATAATTATTTCTTATTTTTATTCTATGCCCAGTACTGGACAACAGGCGGATGATAATGGCGATGATAATAGTTTAAAAAGGTAGACAACAAGAAAATAAAATCAAACCTCACGAACAACGTTAAAAAAGCGTGAATCTAATCCAGTAAATGTCTTCCATTTTAAGCGATTAAATCTAAGTGTTTATTTAATATTTATGACACGAACCTCGCTTTAAAAGTTTCCCTCTAAAATCTCAGGGAAATATTGTTAAATTTTCAAAAGAGCAATGTCACCGGCTCGTAAATGGAATTCTTTATTAAGTTTTTGCATTGAAGTGCGGCCAAGGATGCCGCAATACGAGTAAGCGTTGTTTTTACCGACTTCAAAAAAAGAGGAGGTTCTTTATTGAACTGTACTTATTCTTATGTCTATATTCATACTTATTTTTTACGTATGTTTACAGATTTTTCGCCCAATTATTAATTTTGCATTTTATTTGAAAGAGCATACCTACTCCCGAGCTGGTTTCTTTGTCACCACGTCAGGATTTGATGATGGATTCATCAAACTCTTCAAATTTTACAGCACACTTTGAGCAGTTGCAGTATTTTTATACTGAAACTCATGCGTTTGTTTGTGACGTAATTTCTCGAAGTGATGATGATGACCATATCAGATGGCCTACGATGGAACTTTTCAATAACTAACAGTAAATAAACTGTGATAACTGGGATAAGATAATTAAAAAAATAAATAGAATTACATATTGAAGATCGATAGTTTTTATATTGCTGGTTAAAATTAGTGTGTCCAATTTTATTAATATACAAAAACTAAGAATTTAAAAAATTGGTCACTTACGTTTTTATGTAATCATAAGTAACTCTTTGAGTTCTGCAAATGAGGGTCGTCATGGGACACTCATTTGCAGAACTCAAAGAGTTACTTAAGTTTACGCCTATGTTTCCATCCACGTAATCTAACAACTGTTAAACTCCAGGCACACAGGGATCGCATCAACTTTTCACAGATGAAGAAGTTAAGCAATGCTGGGAACTAATTTCAATTCTAAGTGACAAATTATAAGGTGAAATTCATTATTACGAGTATAGCCGCGAACGCAGGATTCGGCGAGGGCAAAGTTTTATTAGCTTTCGGTAACTCGGCTAAACTCTAGTAGTTATCGTGGTGTTTTGCGTCGGTTTCGTGAGTGCGCCAAATATGGGAGAATAGCGAGAGAATTCAGCGTTTGTAACTTCGAGGTGTACATTGTGTAACTCCTGGTTATAGGTACCTATTACATATAATCCAGTCATTACTTCGGCGGCCAATCTAAGCTGTTACCCGGACAAGCATCAGGACATATTTAAGTAGGTACATGAGTGCCATCGCATTTCAAAGAGATGGCTGCATTAAGAATCTCGTGTTTGATTACCGGGTCGAGCAAACATTTGTGCTTTGAAATTCTCACTGTCAGCGTACCGTTGCAGACAATTAGTAAATATTGATCATTATAAAAAATCGGTTGGAGGTCATTATGGAGTAACATTGGATATTTTATAGTAGTTTATGTGACTATCACATAGTAAGGGATATTAAAACACGAGTGAAATTGTAAAAAACGAGACTTGGTGAGATTTATAAAAGAATTCTCGAGTATTTCAATACCAAGTTATGGGCTTTTTCTTACATTGCTTACGTTATAATCATCAAAATAAGAAAACAACATATGTGTGGAAACATTAACGTATTGGCAGTATAATAAATAAAATTTGAGCTCACGGTAACATTAAAAAAAACTGTTGCTTGTGAAAAATCGAATATTTAGTGGAAAATTATAACACACTTATTATTATTAATTTTATTTAAAGCTATCAAATAGCCAAAACGTGTTGTTTACCTTTAAAGTACTTGAAGATTATGAAATTTGTGTAGATTTCTTTATGTCACTGTTTTTTATGTTACTAAGCTTGACGAATGAACTAGGTATTTAAAGATTTTAGAAATATCTGACATGATAAACAAACGGAGAATTTTCATTGTTGCTACAAAACCTAAACATGGAAAGTTTTTTACAATAATTAATTAATTATAGAATCGTTAGATAATGGTGGGATATTTCAAAGATTTGTTGCAACACAAAAATATATTTATAGACTGGAGTCTGGACTAATTATCAATAAGTTTGCAAAAAGTCAATTTTGAGTTTCTTACTAAAGCAAAATCTCAGCAGAATACTATTTAGGGGCCTAATATTTCGAACTAGCGGTAAACATTTCGATATTAGTGTAGGTTCCGTATGGAGTTATCTTATCATTCCTACTACTTCGATGCTCCACTTTAGAAACGAGGGTTTGTCTCCGTTATCAATAAATGGTGTCAATGTATAATTTATTCAAGCCCCCTCAAACATAAATTAACTTTCGACCTGAATTATCCCTTGCGTGTGATTTACGAATAATCAGAATCGATGTGTACAACTATGATGAGTGATGGTAGCTCAGTGGATAAAAACGCGCCTTCCGTACGGTGGGTTGTGGTTTGAATCCGAGCATGCACCTCTGGATTTTTCAAATCTATGTATCACCAAAACATTCGGCCACGACAGACCTTGAAAATGACTTGAACTATAATAGATTGATCTAGGTTGAACTGGGTTGAACTCAAGTTAAACCAACAGGTTCTTCTATAGATGTGAGTATTGATATAAAACTATACTATATGACCTTAAGTACATTTGAGAAAACGAAACACAATCGCGATCTAGTTAAGCACAACTCCATCTAGCGGTGGAGGTGCGAACTAAAATTTCTATGAATTAGCGTAAACAATCTATCTATGTATACCTATATTTATACCATTAACTCGGCGCTGAAAGAAAACATCGTGAGGAAAACTTGCACTTCTCGGATAGTTTCTCAAAAATTGTGGATACCTATAACATTTGAGGTAATGATTCCGGACGTGTAACCGTGATCAGACCAACTGGATCACAGTTACACGTCCGGAATCATTAGTACCAGGTTTCCCTGTCTAAGGGTTGCGAATTTCAGATGGCAGTCGCGTCATTGTTATTACCGGACCTTCCGAATCCTGGATTATGGTCCAAGCGTACTCCGGCCGAAGCGACAGCTTTGGACGCAACAGGGAAATACAAAGATGAGGAGGGATGTACTCTTATACTACCTCCGGTTACTAGCAATAGCAGCAACGTTTTTTTTTATGGGATATGAGGTAGACGAGCAGACGGATCACCTGATGGTAAGCGATTACCGCCGCCCATGAACACCTGCTACACCAGAGGAGTCACAAGTGCGCTGCCGATCTTTTAAAAAGGAATACGCTCTTTTCTTGAAGGTCTGCAGGTCGTATCTGTCCGGAAATACCAAACGTTACCTTTAGTTTTACGAAAAGTTTATCCATCCGGTTAACCAAAGGACGACGTTGCAATAGCGGTTCATGTCCGGTTAACCATAAGACTCTAACGGTTACCTGTTTATAAGAGTACTCTGTTTTATATCTAAACTGCGTAACCAAAAATAAATATTAGATATGACGTACAACCCGTATGTATGGTTTGACAGCAGGTGCACATAGTTTATTATTGACTGCCTCGTTGGCGCAGTGGTTAGTGGGTCGCACTTTAAAGCGACGGCTTCGCTTGGGTTCCGGGTTCCATCCCCGGGTCGAGCCAAAGTTTGTACCTGAGTGTTTCTGTTAAGAAATTTTCAGTGACAGCCCGGAGCCTGGAAGTTGGCGGTCTTGTACCCCCGTGCCTCGGGAAGCACGTTAACCCGTTGGTCTTGCGCCTGATCCCTCTTCGGTCGTGTCACATTGGTGTCCCATCGAAATATGAGGGTAAGGGAATAGAGAGAGCACTTGTGTCTGCGCAAACACTTGTGCACTTGTGCATATGCCCTGCGTCAATGGCCGATCACTAAGATTGGCCGCCATGACAGAAATATCGGTTTGGAGGACATTACATAGTTTATTATCGGATACAGATTGGCTAAATCGGGCCAGTGATCTTGAATTAATTCTTACCAACTCCCAGAAGAAGTAGGTATCTATGTAAGCTCATTAAAAAGGTTTCAATATATATGGTTATAAATTAAGATATTAAATAGATGGAGGAGATTGGGGGTTGCTTTAAATTTTTACTCCAGCTTAGGTAACTGTTAGAGCATATTTCGGTTGCGGCTAAGCGGAGGCCTGATTGCATTACGGTTACCGTATAGTAAATGGAAGCCACTTTTAGATAGAAATAAAAAATGAATCTCTGTATTTTTCTTAACATTAAAAGTAAAATTCTTTTATGTGTTTTTTCTTTCACTGATTTATTTGATTTACATGTGTATTTTAGCCTAAACTGCCCCACATCTATTATTAAATTTAAGTGCCGGAAACCAACATGAAATTTATAATAAGCTAAAAATATGCCAGACTCACCTATTGTGATGATTATTCCAAAACGAAACAAAATGGAAATTGAAACGAACTGAAAATCATTTAAAGAGTGGCACGCTGCAATCAAACTCCAGTTCAAAATCATTGGCGCAATTACGTCAATCGGTCGAATCTACATTGGCAATAACTCTAAAAGAGAATCGGCCATCACTAGACCGAAGCAAAATACTTCACTGATGTGAAAAGAATAATGATGTTCGCTTGGAAATAAAGAAATGTAGATATTAGGTCTTTAACTATGAAATTGCCGTTTCGTATGGCGAGTTTCCACACTAACTTTTTTAGGGTTCCGTAGCCAAATGGCAAAAAACGGAACCCATATAGATTCGTCATGTCTGTCCGTCTGTCCGTCCGTCCGTATGTCACAGTCACTTTTCTTCGAAACTATAAGAACTATACTATTGAAACTTGGTAAATAGATGTATTGTTAACCGCATTACGAATTTTACACAAAAATTGGAAAAAAATGAAAAAAATGGGGGGGTCTGCATACTTGAAACTGAAACTCAAAATATGTTTTTTCATCAAACCTATACGTGTGAGATACCCCACAAGTAATAAGGATAAGTATTTTAAGGATAGGTCTTTGAAAATGATGTTGAAATTTTTAACATCATTTTTTCCTAAACACAATACTTTGCGCAAGAGACGCTCCCAAAATGGTAAATTGTGTCCCCCTCCCCCCCACCACTCTAACTTCTATAATAAATGAATTATAAAACTAAAAAAATATATGTTGGACATAATCATAATAACTAACATTGATTTGAACTAGATATAGTGAGTAGATTTTTTAATACGTTATAAACCGTAAACCGCAATTTACCTTCATACATCTTACTTGCTGCTATGGAACCCTTCATGGGCGAGTCCGACTCGCACTTGGCCGGTTTTTTTTATTTATAAAGTAACTATTATTAATGCTACTAATCCATTATAAACTGTGCTTTAATGGACAACATATAGAAACGTGTAAGATAGTTTTTCAGAAATAAATATTATTTAATTAAATAGTTATATTGATAAAAACATCAATTCTAAGCTAAAAAAGGGTCATTTTCAAGATATTTCTTTTGCATCGATAATACAATAATATCTGACCTGTTGTGGAGTCACAAGTGCGCTGCCAACCTTGTACTGTAAGGAAGTGAGTGAAGTGTTCGTGCCTTCAAAGATTTGTAGCGATAAAGTTTAGGTGACACCGTGACGATACTAGTGCTGACAAATGATTGATATTGATTTTTTTTATGGAATAGGTGACAGACGAGCAGACGGATCACCTGATGGAAAGCGATTGCCGCCGCCCATGGACACTCGCGACACTAGTGGAGTCACAAGTGTACAAGTGATTGTGGCGAATAAGATATATTTTTTTAAAAGTACTTCAATGAATACTTTAAGGGAAGTATTAACAATTTTTGAGACAAACTTTTGTAATAATTACTTCCTATAAGTAACGATAATTTTCATAATTGTCTAAAGTGGCCACTTTTAGCAATTATGGAAATTATTATTACTTGTAGGAGGAAATAATTACATAGGTGGGTCGCAAATATTTGTGCCTTGAAGTATTCATTGAAGTACATTATTAAAAATGAGTCTTAATCGCCACAATCGATTCACACGATCGAAAACGATTATAGTTTCCTTTATCATTTTTATAGCAGACCTTTCCTTTGATAAAATTCCCACTAATTTAATTCAAATAATGTAAGTGTCGTGTCGTGTTTTAAAAATTCAAATAAATAATCCCATTCACTCATACATATTTACATTTGAAAATGTAGATAATTGAGAAAACTCTAGATTTTTGTATGGGTACTCATTGTTGTTAGATAAAATTCCAAAGAAACATCGGATGAAAACTGAAAATAGTAATTTGGATCTCCCATACAAAATAACTAAGGAAACTAAGGACTTGTATGAAAAGTGGATAGTTTTTTAAACGACTTCAAAAAAAAGAGGTTCAACATATATGTTCGTCGATAACTTTGTCATTTATGAACCGATTTAGATGATTCTTTTTTAGTTGGAAAGTAGATAGTCCCGGATTGGTACCGCGATCAGGATATTAGGATCTGATGATGGGATCCTGGAAAAATTGAGGGGAGCTCTCAAATTGTATAGGGACATGTAATGTTGTATCTTTTTTGAAAACTGCACCAGTATTTACGCCTGACTGTATTAATTTTGTAGCTCTGCTGATGATGGAAGGTCAACTCCATCAACAGTTTAATTAATTTATTTATACATACCTTTAACGAAGTCGCGAGTGGCAATCTCACATAAGCCAGTTCGAGTAAGTACTGACAGCGTAGAATGTACGCTTTTCTTTTTCCCCACTTCTTTTTTTCTCGCAAAGAATCTTCCGATTATTTTTAGATTATTTTTTTCTCCTTGACGACCACTCCGTCCACATTGTACACCAATTAGGTTAAGCTAAAATTGTTCAGCAAAAAAAAAACCGCCTTCAAAAACCAAGAACTAAAAAGTGTAAAATAATATTTTTAACACTTTATACACCTCAAATAACACCTTTTCTCGAGTGTACTGTTATAAAATGTTATTTGAGGTGTACAAAGTGTTAAAAATATTATTTTACACTTTTTAGTTCGTGGTTTTTGAAGGCGGTTTTTTATTGCAGAATTTTTTTGTATGAATAAGTTAATCAGTGTCATTGGCAACATTTAGCTAGAGTTATCAAAATAACTTTGTAAAAGTACTATGGTATATGTATTTATAGCATACGTAATTCAAAAGACTGAGATCAGATGGTGCCACATACGCCTAATATTGTCTGTGGTATTTTAAGATACATTTATATGATTTACATATACTGATAAATTGGCTGGAACAGTTGCTATTTAAAAAGTTACATCCTCTTATCACGGTATTCAGCCATTATTATAGCTAAAAATGTGACTACAAAATCGATCAAAAGTTTCCTGACATAAGAGATAGGTACGCCTTTAGAATTCGTTTGTATTCAATTCTCATACATTTTCATAAAAAAATGTATGGCCTGTTAATAATAAAATGTACTCTTCACGACAAAAAAGGATCAACCGCCTTTTTAATATATATTTTTAAAATAAACTCACATGTTACATAATCGCATTAATCGCTTTTCCCTTCATTATGATGAACTCAAGTTAACTGTTGAGGCAGAAACTTTGTTACGCGGTAATCCGCACTCCTATACAAAGAGTACTCCACTTGATTAAAGGAAATGCGCGGGTTTGACTGCCATTGTATTGCGTTGCATTATAGAAAGAAATAGTAATATAACGCGATGAAAGTTAAAGAAACTGCCGGACTGTGAGTCAGTCAGGGTCTTTATAATATTTTTTTCCCACACACAAAAGTAGCTAAACGATCTTTAATACAAGTTTAATTGCCATCCGCGCAGTTCGATACAAAAGTGTCCCGGGCGGGACATTTTGCATGATTTATTAAATAACAATGGATAACATCAAAATAGATTACGTATGGCTCCAGACAAAGTTTGCTCGTATTCACAATAAGTAAATACGTTAAATCAGTTGAGGCTTTATTAACTAAAAAATTAAAATTTAAAAACCCAGAATAAAAATTTAAAAAGTCAAATATAAATTGAAACTGCTGTTGACTGTCTTACGTATGGACATTTTTGGTTAAATATAGGTTAGTACATAGGTAGGTTTTTACATTTTTAATTAATTTTTTAATTTTCACTTTTTAAAGATACTCTAATTTTAATTTTCTTAAGTACAAATCAGTTCCCGGCTCAAGTATACATTATAATTTATTGTGTCGCCATTTTATTGAGGCGGCCGTCTTGGATTTGAAAATTTTCAAAGTGTATATTAGTATTCTACTTTTATATTCTACTTTTCAAACCCTTTTATTTGATACCTATATCGAGGGGGGTTGTCATACCACATATATGTTAATCCGACATTTTCGTGGCGGCGGCCAGTTTGGATCAATTTCCATCTAGAAACACTCCCGATCAATTCAAACAAAGAAAACATAATCAAAATCCGTTCATCCGTTCGGGAGCTACGAGCCACGGACAGACACACACACACACACAGACACGTCAAACTAATAACACCCCGTCTATTTTTCGTCGGGGGTTAAAAAAGAAAATCACACAATATTATTGTGTTGCCACTTGCCATCCTAGTAACACGACACTTTTCAGGGACTGTATAAAAAGACTAACAGTTTAAAGCGTCATCCCGGATCCAGTTGAATGACATCGCTCATTCACATGACATCGCGATGCAATAAAAAACCTAATCACGGCGCGTGCGATGATAAACGTGACTGTTTCAATTTATCGCGACTAGGGCGCATTATATGGCCCATAGAATGTCCGAGGCCGTAACTCGTACATTTATGTCGTATTTCACCCCCTACGTGGTAATAGCTTCACGTACGATTCCAGTTGGACCTTGACAGGTACAATGTATAGTAACGCTAACAACTTAAATAGAATTACCACTAGTGAAGACTGCTGTCTATTATTACTGGTAGTGGAGAGTATATTATTAGTCGGTAAACTGTAGGATGGGAAGGGGCGCGCGCGTTTTAATTTATTATTATCTACGCCCTATTATCAATATTCAATTAAGAAAATTAGTATTTTTAACGATTTCTAACTCATAGGGAAAACTATCATCTGATCAGTTCATAGTGGTCAATTAACAAGACACTATAATAGAGGTTAAATACCTGAATAGAACTTATTTCAACACAAACTTATCAACAGTTAAAAACAAACATCGGATTTGGCACTGATTTTAAACATGGATGATAGAACGTCCTTCTCCTAACCATTATTAGGTTTTACATAAGAATGTTCTGCTCCATGAACTAATCAGATGATAGTTTTCCCTATGAGATAGAAATCGTTAAATATACTCATTTCCTTCATTGAATTTTGATTATAGGGCGTAGATAATAATAAACAAAAAAGCGCGCGCGAATAACCATCCATAAGAATATAAGATAGTTATAAGAATAACCAACCATTATTTATAACGAACAATTTTACCTATCATTCTTAACAACGCTTGATCTACGGCTTTGGAGATTCGTCAATTTTTTTTCGACTTATTATGAAAAGTTGATTTTTTTTGTAAATATTCCCAAGTCATATAAAAACTGTATTCAGAATGGTAGGAAGAAGACCACCTGTAATGATAAATACTTGATTGAAGCTTAAGACTGTGAGTCAGTCTGAACACTAATGACGCTAATCCATTTTTATAATGGTAGTAAGTTTAAGATATTTATACAATAAAACTCTCTGGAGTACCCTACAAGATATTTAAACAATCTTATTTATTGCTAAAAGTGGCCACTTTGTGTCTGTTATGCGTTGTACTCAAAGTACCTCTACCAAATCTATGAATATCTTACTCGAGTACACTGATAGTTTATCATTAAATTTAACCGCAATTAATAAAAATGTATTGGCGTCGCTAGTGGACACAACGCACACTCTTAAACGTAATGCTGGATTAAGTCGCTAATAAGTGTGCAAACTTTTAAAACGGGCGGCAGTTAACAAAAGCAATTTACAAGAAAATTGTATCCAAAACTGAAATTGTGTACTTTTGTTCGTTCCCTTAACGTTTGAATTAGCAGAAAACGTTGAAGAAGACAAGGACGAGGAAACATACGATAATGGACTAAAACTTTGTTACGCGAAGATACCTACTTAATCTCGCTGAAATTTAAAGTTGGTATCACAATTTAATACTTTTGGTGAGCTTTTGGTTTCCTATTTGATGTGATTCTTACTTGTCTATGATTTCAGAGCTTAGTTTATGCCAGCTTAGTTTCTGCCACATATCAAACAAATAAGGGAGATGTGCTAAGGCGCAGGTCGGTCGAATGCATCTGGCCGAAACCGCTTGAAATCAAGCACAAAACGATTTTTATCAAAATACCGGCATGTACAGAGGTTAATCACGAAAATTCAAGCGGAAAAGGTTCAAAATTTTCTCAGCATGTTATTCCCGGTTTAGTCCAAATCTGTCGTTCTAGAGCCCGGAGCATACCTCGGGCAAGCCACGAGCAATGCATAGCTTAGACCATGATTTTTATTTTTGTTTCCACTAAACCAAAAATTGACCGCAGCTCTGCATTTCTATACTTATCTCAACCAGTGTCCTGTAGCAGCAGCTCCAGTTGATATAAAATAAATCCTGTGTGTTAATACCGGTTTATCAATACAATTAATTTCCAAATACAAAAACAATTTTATTTATTAATATTTGGCATAAACCGGGCAGTACCCAAAAATTATACCAGCTAGAACTAAAACTAGAAAAAACTTACTGCACAGTTTTGATCGGTATACTTTTAGCACTTTGTAATCGATTATTTAATTAAATCATGTATCAGAAATGTAAGCGATTCTTATTTCTATGGTTCGAGGCAATATTTCATGCGGGCAATTTGCCTAGCTTAGATCGTATTCTATGAATAGCTTGCCTTGCCTCTATTTCATATTGATATAACGAACCATGACGGCATAATCAAAGCAAACAGTGCAGAGGTGAAAGAAAATGACTCAATTTGAAAGAAGTTAAATTACTTACCTATTATTTACTTTGTTAAGGGGTTGGATTATTTTTGATAGATATTTATATGAAGACTTCCGTTCTAATTGTGATATTACCTATTGAAAAATTTTAACCTAGCCTAAATCATCTAAATAAATGTTTCAAATCCTTTCCAATTTCGATGGTCCTCTTGGAGTTAATTTATTTATTATGGGCAGGTTCTTTTTAGAAGTAAGGAAATCAATTTCAGCTTGATAAAAAGCTTCAAGACTGATGGACAGACATCTCAATTATCGCACTGCGATCCTATAAGAGTTCCTTATGTTCTTTTAAGGTACAGAACCCCCAAAATGGTACCTGCAATGTACGTACATATAGTGCTATAGTGTAGCTATATAGTGCGTTTCAACATCTCAAAAAACGTTTCATCTAGGTTTCAGCACTTTCTTTCTCTGGGCGAAAAACCTGCTAAATACGCATATAGGTAACATGTTTATGATTACTAAGTTGCAGCTTATGTCACAAATACGGCACAACATGGACTTAGAATCACAATGGTGGGCGACTCTTTTTGTAGTTCTGTTAAAGTTCCTATAGTTTTACTTCGAAAAGTATTCTTTTGTAGGTATTGCTTGAAATAAATGCATGTCACAGAAAAATTTAAACTAAATAGTAATAGAAGACCGATAATTCCCACATTAGTGTAATGTTGTCAACTCCCAAATCGTATAACATGACGATATGGTCGCGGTCCTCGGGGATTATTCGTATGAGCAATTACACTATTGTTACTAATATACGTTTAGTTGCAGTAGAATATAGTTAGAGTTCCATTCATCAGAGGCCCGACCAGAGAAAAAAATCATCATGGAAGGGCGAGAAAGGGCGGGCAGGCGCTGAATCTAAACTAGCAGTAAGTAAGGCCCTGTGGTAGGGCCCCAAACCTTGTGTTTAGGCCCTGGTATGTTAAAGCCGGCACGGAATTGGCCGATGCTGACTTAATCTACTATGACCTGACAGACATGACAACCTTGACTATGACGAATTTTGTTTATTGCGGGACAGACAAAAACGGGTGCAACTTATTTGTTACGAAAATTATATCTCTAACACCGAATCTTCTTTAAAAAAGAATCCTAAAACATTTTGGTCCTATGCAAAATCATTGAGGGGCGGGTCCAAATATCCTAAAAATTTGGTATATAACAATATTAATTATAACGATAACGTATCTATATGTCACGCATTTAGTACTTTTTTTCAGAGCGTTTTTGGCTGTCCCTCAAGTAATATCGACAATATCGACTTAAACAGTACCCAAGAGTGTCTGCCTATAGACAGTATATCTCAGATTAATATTTCAGTAAAAACAGTAGAACATCAACTAAAATTGTTAGACATCAATAAGGGACCGGGTAGTGACGGGATTCCACCAATATTTTGGTCCAAATGCGCAAAAGTTTTAGCGTTACCATTATCTCTCATTTTTAATAAGTCTCTTAAGGAAGGCGTCTTTCCCGTCGAATGGAAACGAGCACTGATTGTCCCCATACACAAAAAGGGATCTAGGACAAAAATCGAAAATTATAGAGGCATTTCAATTCTTAACACAGTCAGTAAAACATTTGAAAAGATCATATATAACGAAATTTACCCCGTGATCATTAAGGGACTACCTGACAGCTAACACGGTTTTCTAAGGAAACGCTCGACAACTACTAATTTAGCATGCTTTTCAGAATATGTAATTAGGAATATAGAAGGAGGGGGACAAGTCGATGTTATTTATACTGATTTCGAAAAAGCGTTTGACCGCGTAGACCATTCCATACTCATACGCAAATTACACGAACTGGGCATACATGGCGATCTCTTGAGATGGATTAAATCATACCTAAGCAACCGCTCCCAGGCTGTGGTTGTAGGTGGTGCGCGTTCTGACTTTATTGAAATACCTTCCGGAGTGCCCCAGGGATCGCATTTGGGACCTCTTTTTTACAACGCATACATATACGATATACACAAATGCCTCACATTTACTAAACATTTGATGTACGCGGACGATAAGAAAGTATTCCTAAAAATTAACAATATAAATGACTGCGTAACCCTGCAGGCAGAGTTGGACACCCTATATAACTTTTATAATCAAAATAAAATAACAGTCAACGCGAAAAAATGCCAGTGCATCTCTTTCACTCGTAAATCGCGTCCTATTAGGCACAGCTACAACTTTGATGGAGTTTCTATCGAAAGAGTTGAATCAGTCCGGGATCTAGGAGTCTATTTTGATAGCAAGATGACCTTAACTGATCACATAGATTTAACTTTGAAAAGAGCATACAAGAATCTCGGCTTTATTTTGAGAACTTGCAAACCCTTTAAAGATACAAACTCCATTAAGAGTTTATACTTTTCATACGTGCGTAGTCTGCTGGAATATGCTAGTCCGATCTGGTCACCCCGATATAAAACTCACATTAACCGAATTGAACGTATACAAAAGATATTCAGTAGACACATCTCGTACCGCTGTCGGCTGCCGGTTGAATCATATTCACACAGGTGTGACCTGAACGGTCTCGTAACATTGGAAGACAGGAGAGACGTACTGGACGTTTCGTTTTTGTATGACATACTGCGGGGCCGTGTGGACTGCCCGGAGTTATTGCAAGATGTGCAGTTCTGTGCGCCGACGCGCCGCACTCGCCACACACCACTGCTAAATGTGCCCTGGCGACGCACTAACTATGGTGCAAATACCGTTCTCGCTCGCTTATCAAGAACCTATAATAATAAATTTAGTCACATTGACCTATTCACAACTTCAAAAATTGCATTTAAAAATCACGCTATTATGACCATTAAAAATTTAACGTCTTGAGTAGACCATAACTTATCATAAACCACACGGCATGCGTATTGCATACGGTATGCATGTCGTTCACAAGGGAATAATATATAAAATCTAAGTAATAATAATAATAATTCTCACAACATCTCATAGGTTGACCTGATTCCGTACTAAGTAGCTTAAGCACTTGTGTTACAGATATCAGACAGCAGAGGAACACAAATATATACTTAAATACATATATTACACCCAGACACCGAACAAACACAAGGGTTCATCGCACGAATGTTTGTCCAGGGTGGGGATCGAACCCACGACCTTTGGCGTAAGAGGCAGGGTCACTACTAATTGCGCCATCCGGTCAGTCAAAAAGTAGGTACACAACATCTTACTTATCTTAACTGCCCGACGCGACGGCGCCAAATTTCATGGTTTTGATTCCCACTCTGGACAGGATGTGTTCGATGAACACCCGTTAGTTCGGAGTCTCGGTGTACCTAATATTCTCTTACGTACATAATGGGTATTGTGATTCATCTGTTATCTAACATTTGTATGAATTTATTAAATAAACATACCTACACACACGCGCACGCACGCACGCACACATACACACACACACACACACACACACACACACATACACACACACACACACACACACACACACACACACACGCACACACACACACGCACACACACGCACACACACACAAACACACACGCACACAGACACACGTACACACATTATATTATGTTACTAAGTAGAACTCACAAACACACTTAACCGATGGTACATGCTTTGTCGTTTAACTACTTTTTATATTATCTTAATTTTCCACCTTAATTTCTCTCTTAATATCTGAAAACTCTGCATGATTTGGCATGGTGCAGCTTATGGGTAAACGCATTATTCTATTAAACACATTATACTAAGGTACTTTTATTAATTGTATAAATAAGGGAAACCTGTTATTAGCTTTACTCTTTGTAACATAAAAAACAATGTTTATGTAACCTGTAATGCTGTTGGTTTTCTTAATAAAATAAAATAAAAAAAAATAAATCTCGATTATTCGGACCAATTTAAACCGCGTGTAGTCTGTCTATTCCAAAATTTCAATATCAACTCAAACAATTATAAATAAAATTACATATAAACGTAGCAATGACAATACTAATTGTCTTTGAATAGTCTATGGTGGTATAAAATTGACAAAGTGAGTTTATAAAAAAATCACAAAATAAAATGAGTAGGTACTCCTGATTATGAGCAGTAAATTGGTCAATTTGAATATAATTATCAAAACTAACTAAGTCCAGACATCCACACATCAGAGTATTACAATATCATCATCATTTCAGCCAATAGACGTCCACTGCTGGATATAGGCCTCCCCCAATGTTCTCCTCAAAGATCGGTCCTATTCCGCCCGCATCCGATGGATTCCCGCGACCTTCACCAGATCACGGCATACCACGGCTGCGACTTCCTGTACATGACCTCCACTCGAGTACCTTTCCGCCCCAACGGGCGTCTGTTCTCCTCGCTATGTGCCTTGCTTATTGCCGCTTTAGGCATGCAATCCTTTGGGCTATGTCTGTGACCTTAGTTCTCCTGCGGATCTCATAATTTCTGATACGATCACGCAAGAGATTCCGAGCATAGTCCTCTCCATTGCTCTCTGGGTGACTTTGAGCCTCCTTAACTTGGGCACAATGCTTGACAACCTCTCCCAATAAAAATGAATGTTCATTTTCAGACCCACAACCTACGACAAGACGAAAATTATGTCGAATTCCCATCTTGTACCTACGGTTGTAAAGGTTGGAAGCTCAACGTTGGAAGTTCTATTATCTATCTTTATAGTCATCTATCTCGGACAAAAAGTCCAGCTTGGTAAGTCCAACTTCCAGAAAGAGGTCGATGGACGAATCCAACTCGGCTGCGCAGCGTTCGGAAAGCTACGCAGCAAATGTTCGGCCCATCTACCGCAGTGTCTCAAGACGAAAGTCTTCAATGCGTGTGTGTTGCCTGTGATGAGATACGGAACCGAAACGTGGCCGCTTACTACAATATGTCCTGCCTCAATCGATATTGAAACAAACGAGTTTGACATTAAAGTTAGAATCGATTGAAGGACAGTAACAAAAACTCTTATATTCATGTATTTATATTTAGTATATCATTCGCTACGTTGTTTCATAGAAATTAATTGAGATATGTAGGTAAGTGCCGCATTTGTTTTGGTCTGTATGTGTATCAAATTATTGCCCTGCAGGGGGACAGTATATAGGCTGATACTTTTGTATTAAATATATGTCTCCTTTGCGTGTGAAGAAACAAAAAACAATGTCAAAATTGTACGTATGAAATAAACACAGATTTTAAAAATACTTAGTTTGTATTTTTAAGGGTTCTTTAATCTATGCCCCAGTCAGTGGTATTGTAGAACGCTACCTTCAAATAGCGTAATTAGGACCGTTTTATAGGAATGAATAAATATTTTTTTAAAGACAATTATTATAATAGCCTATAGCTCATTCTCGTACATACACATGTACATAGTACTAGCCTGATACCCGTAGCCGTAGCCGTTTTTGAAGAATGACATTAAAATTAACAAGTAGGTATAATTTAGATTTATGTATGAAGATAAAAAATAATCGATTCAATTTATTGATTACAATATTCCAGGACCAAACACATGCATACATACATTACTAGTGGAGTTAAATAATAGCTTTTAAAATATAAGAAGAAAAATTAAGTCAATCAAAATCCTACGCGTCTAAACGCTCATGTAGTGAATACCAAGAACCATTATTTACATATTAAAAAATTTAAACGAAATGCCAAAATATATTTACATAAACAAACATCCCTCTTTAAATTCAATTTACTCGTTATTGGTTTAGCATAATGACGAAACATATTTATTGAACGAAACTCGATTTGGGGAATCGTTTACGCGTAATAAATTAACTAATGAAATAAAAACGGAACTAGTATCACACTACATAGGTGTTTGAGTTTGTGCTTTTAATTTTAATAAATGTAATTTACCTATCAATACATAATAATAATTAGAGAATTATTGACAGCTGGTCAAGATGGTCTTATAAAACATGAAATTGTTGATATTGGCGTCACCTTCGAACCAGCATTACATTACAATTCATTCATAGTAACATTTGACCTATTTAGACACATTATGTACCTATGGCTAAGTAAGTAGGTAATGTAATTATTGCACTTTAGCTTATGTGTTTTCTATGCTTGCAACTCCAATAATACCTACTGATATGGTGATAAATTAGACTTAAACACTTCGATAATTATGAATGTAAATGAACAGAAAAGCGGTAGCTTTTAAATGTGTTTGACAAATGACAGGTATGTATTCGCGACATAATTTGACCTGTCACTTGGACAATAGTTATACACGGCCACCGGCCAAAAGGGTCAAATCGCGACTGTTCTTATAAATAAACGTGCCACAACAATAAAACTAACTTACAACATGACAAATCTAATTTCGGGTTGTCAGCTTATTGCACATATGGGTGGTAAGCCCAATTAATATTGGTAAAATGCCAACAATAGGTGTGCTTCACAAGCTGCTATAAATGAGCTTTTGAAATGTAACGTCAACAAATGTGTAAGTCCCTACATGTACATGTTCAGGGAATTCTACCCCTAGCAGTCCAAAGCGCTAACATGTGCGTGAGCTATAATGAAGATGGGCGGACACCTGGCAAGGCGTAAGAATAATAGGTGGACTAACGTGCTTACAGAATGGATTTCAAGAATCAGTATATTAAAAGTGACTCCATTGGTGACGCGGGTGTTCATTGGAGGCCGCAATCGCTTACCATCAGGTGATCCGTCTGCTGGTCTGCCACCTATCACATAAGAAAAGGAACCTGCAGCCAAGAAAAGGGCGTCGTCCTATGGCAGATCACTAGTTCGTTAATCTGATGATATTGTAACAGTGGGATGAGTGAAATGATGACTGACACATAAGTCATGCTTGTGAACAGGTGCCAACTTTGGGGACTGGTCTGCTTCGGTTTACCTCATATTTAGATTTAAATTTGCTTCGTTCTATTTTGTGTTGCATTAGCCTGTATGACATGGTATGACGATATTAAACCATTGTATAAAAAGTTGGCGATTAAAAAGAATAACTGACCAGTTTCTTGTCGGATCTTTTCGACCAGAAACAACTTTCCGAGCCGGTGGTAGAATCGAATTGTGTTTATTTATTTCTTATTATATTTTATGTATCGGCGTATATATGCCATATATATCGGCATATACATATATATGTAACTACATGTAAATTATTATTATACTTATTAACAATTTAAAAACATGTTGATGTATGACGATTTGTAAGTGATGTGTACAAGCCTATGCAAATAAAGAATCTTTTGATCATCTCAGTCAAAGGACTGAGATGAGCTTTATAGGCCGAGAGAAGTGACGAAATCACACAAGAAAAACCTAATATAATATCCCTGAAGAATTTAATCTCATCCATACCGGTCAATTTTCGTTTAAAACGTGTCTCGTTAAATGTGTTTGGCATAAGCAAACGCAATAGCAGCCATTGAAAAATAAAACCTAATACCTATTCCTAGTCCGCAGTGGGTGGATGTGGGTCGATATGATGATGTTTATACCTAATATGATCCCGTACTATAAAATTTACGCATAAAACGTGCATTATTAGAACGTAAAAAGCATTAAGGATCAAAGGATAGATCGGCCATTCAGTTCGTTAGGCTTTTGAAGGCTAAAAGAGGATCAAAAATATCCAACTTTTGTATGAGTTATTACTAAGTAGAATCACGCCGTTTTCCTTAAGAGTCTAAGGATAAAATCCTTCTATTGCGATCTTGGTCTCGTTTTTTCGCTTCTTCTGAAATCATTAATCTTTTTATACAAGCTCGTAGGCTTGAACTTAATTAAAATGGGCTTTTTATTTTCATGTGCCTTATCTTATAAGATTGGAAACAACTATGAGTATCAAATAGGTCATCATCATCATCTTAGCGTTTAGTCCCGGTTGCGTCCCAAGCCGTCGCTTCGGAGCCCGGGGTCCGCTTTCCTGCTTCTACTCTTCCACTTCGCACGATCTTGTGCATCCAAAGTAGTCAATTTATTGGCACGCATGTCCTCTTTTACGATGTCAAGCCACACCTATCTAGGTCTACCCCTTCTTCCGGGGCCCGGTGGTGGTTGCATGGCCAGACATGTGTTTCCCACGTAGCTGTCTATCTGAGTATCAAATAGGTATCTACCTATTTCATGTGATAGTATCTAAATAAAGCACTTAAAAGCGCTTTGCCAGTCATCGTCCAAGTTTCATACAATATTTCCATTGTATAGATTCCATTGCATACAGGATGTATCTGTGAACATTTACATCCCTTTAAGGTGACGGGCGGGGCACACTAGCGACGCCAATTGATTTAAATTGTTAGCAACTAAACCGGATATCTTTTTAACAATTTCGAAGCTGCAGCCTTTCGAAAAACGCTTATACTATTTATTTAATACTTATACTTTACCTTTGGTTCTGCTTTTGTACTCGAAATTTGAATTACCGCCAAAAACGGCCACCTATGGCGTTAATCCAAATTTCGAGTGCAAAAACAGTTCAAAAAGTAGTGCACATTTATTAAATAAATAGTATAAATGTTTGCTTAGAGACTCCCGCTCCGAAATTGTTTAATGTAGATCCGGTTTATTAGCTAACAGTTTAAATTGATTGGTGTCGCTAGTTGGGGCTACCCGTCGCCTTAACCACGTGATCTACGAACTATTCTGAACAACATTGGTTCTATGACTTTGTCGTATGAAATTCGTCGTAATTTTTTTATGCCTCCCCATTTAAAATGACCAACTCACATGAGCGACTAAGATTGTGTGAAAAGTCAGTTCTTATCATCATCTAATAGTCCTAGAACAAATGTTGTTCAAAAAGGTTGGTAGAACACGTGGTTAAAGGGATGCAAATGTTTACTGATACAGCCTGTATACTATCTATTATTGTAGGTACGATATACAAGCACATATATACTCGTACCTACAATATTGATTATAATAAAATAGTTTATAATCGTTGGCTTACAGTGAAGCAAGGAATCAAAAGGTTCTCGATAGCTGATTGGTCAGAGCAGGGGTGATGAAAGGCTGGTTCGAGTACCACTCTAAGACCGTGGATGAATTTCAAGTGTATTTTGTTGTGGGTGATGTAGGTATACTATCTACATTATGATTGTAAAAAGAATACCTTATTGCAAAAAAAAAAACATGTGACTCCACTGGTATCGTGGGAGTCCATGGGTGGCGGCAATCTTACCATCAAGTCATCCGTCTACTCGTCTGTCACCTATCACATATAAAAAAAAACAAGAAGATATTACAACGTTAACGAGCAAAAGTATGTAAGTAGATATCTGGTAACACTGGCAAGAGTTGATAACACTGACGCCAGCTTGATGGCAGGCATCGTAGTCCACTCATTTGTTTTCGCTTTGTAGTGGAAGAAACCCTCAAGCCGCTTCGTTAGCGAGTGGCGCTGGAGTGCGGATGACCGCCCTCTTTTGTTCCATTCCGAACCGATCGCCTCTCGGAGGGCTATTCCGTACTTCCTCAATAAATCTCGTACGGCTGAACCCCCAAATTGTATTTCTATACCGCCTATGTGTACTGGGAATTGGTGACATTGATTTATTCAAAGGGATGCTATCTTAACAATAATATTGAGTAATAATGGCGGTTGTAAACTGATAAGGTGTGTAGATGTAAGTAATATGATTGTTTATAAATTGTATGATGATAAACGCGGGAATTCAATTGTGTTTACTTAAGTGTCATAATTTTAGTCGCTTATTGACATAATTTATAAAAAGAGAGACTACCTAACTGTTAAGTAGATATGAGAAAACAAACCTGAAATTTTAGAAAGTGTAAGTGAGGTAGATAATTACCGGTACAACTAGATACATCATCGGCTGCACAATTAATCTCACACTATTACTTTGCTAGCGGAAACCGTATTTGCCACTATTTCCACTGTGGGCGGATATTACATGCACTTAGTACCTCTAGTTTTTTCAAATTCTTTCAAAATAAGAAAAAATATAGGTATACAAGCGCATATTTTAAATGATCTAGAAGGAAGGGGAAGGAAGGAAAAATAAATTATTACATGCACCAGAATGACAAAGAGTTGATAACAAAAGATTTTAAAACACAGTTTATTAGGCTTTGTAGCTCCGGTAATCAACTAATGGCACATAAAAAGAATTTGCTGTGGCGGTTCCATACTGCTAGTAATAATATTTCAATGCTTTTACATCACATTGTATTGAATACCTAGGCAAAGTAGGTACTTATAAAATGAATAATAATTCATGCATTGACTACAAGTTTTAGGCATTATGTAAATTGCTTAGACATAGTATACATTGCCGGTAACATATAACTACACACACAAAAAGAACAAAATCAATGGGGCTATTGCGTGCGAAAAATCCGCAAGATGGCTTACTGGGCTGGGGTCCATCTACAAGGTCATTGGGTATTTTTAGACGTGATATGTCAAATTGTCATTTTACGAATAAATCAGCCAATGATGTTGAAGTTGGGCCTCGGTTTCAAGCACGCCATCTAGCGAATATTTCACACGCGATAGTCCCCATTGATTAACCGAATTTAGAATTCTTGGAGACGTATAACAAATGTTTCCTACCAGTAGGTATTTCTTCTTCTTCTTATTTTATTTGTGGCAATCAACTTCTCGACTGAGAATTACTCCTGCCATTATCATGTTTTAGATTTTAGGCATTATTAAGCGGGACAACCGAAGATAATTCGCCAATGTCAAGTAACTTATTGAGAACAAGTAGGTAGTCAACAGTCGAAGTCAGTCAAAGTCACAGTCACTCAATAAAACGCCGGTGTTTTGCGTTTTATCGACCTACGGATTCAGCAGATATCACTCTAAAAGCAATCGCGGGTTTTAAGACTCTATTAGGTCCAAGCAAGTTGTCACGAGACAACGCACTCGACACACAATAGCAGTGTTAAAAACGATACAATCCAACGATTCTTATTATTAGGATCACTTTGCGGCACTTCACTGCACAAACAAACACCAAACTTGCACACCAAAAAGCACTAGACACTAATTTAAAACATTTGAATTGCATCAGCCCACGCGGCTTCTTTTAGCCCTACCCCCGAATCCCAGTAGGTATTTGCTTCATTTCCGTAGTTTTTGTGAAAAAAAAAAGATTTTTTGCTTACCCAAGTAGCTCGTTCTTTGTTTGATTTGTCGGTGGCATCAATTCCAATTCCACATGAATGAAACTAGTTTCGTATAAGATTGTTAAAGTGCCTATCAAACAGTTTAATAGCATGAATTCTTTAATGGACGTTTGGTCCTTCAACCGCTTCCATTTTAACTTGAATTAAGTGTTTGTCTTTAAAAAAAGAGGTAATAAATGTATGTTAAGTAGGTCAATATGCCGAACCACGTTTATTGATTTCAAGTGTAGAGAAATTAGTAAATTTAATTTAGATTCTTTCTAGAAAAAGCTTTGAAGACTTTTGTCCGTAGCCTGGTTTTACTTATTTGACAACCATTTTTATTCAAATTGAAGAAAATTATTAATATGTTACAACAAAATGTAATCATGAAGAAAATTCGTAAACTGACACATTTCAAACTTTAATGCACACAAAGTTGTATTTTTTTAAATGTGATAGGTGGCAGACGTGGAGACAGATCACTTGATGGTAAGCCATTGCTGCCGCCCATGGATACCCACGACACCAGTGGAGTCACAGGTGCGCTGCCAAGCTTTAAACCCCCCTTTTCCCCGGATTGGGCCTCCGGTATCCTCGCTCACGCAGCGAAACACAGCACAGTGCTGCTTCACGCCGGTTTTCTGTGAGGCCGTGGTAAAACTCCGGTCGAGCCGGCCCTATTCATGCCGAAGCGTGGTTCTCCCACGGTACAATTTTTTTTTAAATAAACAAAAAGTTTATGCTTGTTCTTGTAAGCTTGTTTCAGGTTTTTCCAGTTATTTACCAAATAATTTTGTCAAGAACGTAGTGTCCCATGAAGTCTATCATTCTTTGTTTAACTAACTCCCATAACTTCTCACCATGTAACTAGAAAACGCGTGAATGTCTTTGCTTCACACATAAAATAATAGTGTTTTGTTGGGAAACCAACCATAGACCTAATATATTCTATCATGTTCACTGCCCTATAAAGATTTTGCGCATAAAATATGTAATAGCTATGTTGACGAACGCAACTGCTAAATTATACAACTAATTCATTGTTATTTTGTATATTTATACATTACGCGGCCTCTTTTATTACACAATTTAAAGTTCTCCTTGAACTTATTACACTAATGACATTACGTTACGTTGGTGACAGGAACATAACGAAAGTAATTAGGTTTTTATTTCCTTCAAGTTGAAGTATAAATGAAAAAGGAGGAGAAATGAAAAGGATTAATTTCTAGTCGCGAATTGAATGCCAGCTGCTTTGAATGCGAGTAATTACTTCCGCTTTTTAAAGATTTCAAAAGTGGTTTTTTTCTATATTATGTTGAAAGATATAGAACATTTATCTTTTTCACTCTTTTTTACACGCAGTAATATTAAGTTCGGTACCTATATAACTCAACGATGATACTTCCGCCAATAATGACCAATTTCTTTCACGACAGACAGATTTACATACCTATGGCTGTCTACGTAACGATTCTGCCATAAGTGTTTCGCTTAGTGAAATCCTTTTCTTAGCTCGGCGGCATTTTATATTCACATTTCTCAAAATTGTAGATACCTACAGTATTTAAGATTATGATTCTGAACGATTCGTCTCGTTCCCCTGTTTAGGGGTTGCGAATGTTAGACGGTAGTCGCTTTATTGTAATTATCAGACTTCCCGAATCCTGGATCATGGTCCAATGGAGCCCAGGATAGGGCTCCGAAGCGATATCTTTGAATGCAACTGGGAATTACACAATAAGATGAGGAGAAAATACTTTATAAAAGCATTCCAAAAGAGATACTAAATTTAAACTATAATGTATCAATACGGGGATTAATACGATATTTATTATGTGAAACAACATTGTGTACTCACATATTTGGCCCGACGTTTCGGCTACGTTACAGCAGCCGTGGTCACGAGCGGACTGACCGCTCTAATCTAACTAATCCCCGTATTGATACATTATAGTTATAATGCAACGCGAAAATCTAAAAAAAAAAAAAGAAACTAGATACTAAATTTGTTGAAGATTTATTCGGGTTATGAGAGCCATTTTCAACGCTCAGACAAGATCGCAGAATATATTGCACAAGTGTGTGCTCTTCAGACACTCATCAGTACTCTATTTATTGTTTTATCATTAATGTATGGCTTTTGTACATTCAAAACGTTATTTCATTCTCATCTACTCAAAATGTATCTATCATTATTCAACGCAGACTTAATGTTAAAGAATAACCATTTTCTCATATTTTTTCCCGAAAGACCGAGAAAAAATAATTTAGATTAGTAACACCTGCCCACCCAAGCAAAAATGTAAAACTGGCGTGATTTATATGGAATACGCCCTAAGTGAGATTAATTTATAGGAGCCGCTTTAAGGGGAGAATAGAGCTAACTAGCGCCCTATTCCTCATTCAGATCAAAATAAAGTATATAATTTAATTTCGCCAGTCGGTATCATGGAACACGGCGACATGGAGCTCATTTCCGAGCATAGGTAAGTAATGTCTGTCAAAAACCACTTTTGTTTTTATAATATGGCTCTCAACCCGAAGATATCTTGCTAATGTGAAGTAACTTATTGAGAACTTATTCTAGGGTAGTCAACAGTTGAAGTCATTCAAAGTCACAGTCACTCGATAAAATGCCGGTGTTTTGCGTTTTATCGATCTACGGATTCTGTCGATACCACTCTAAACACTAACGCTGATTTAAAGACTATTAGGTCCAAGCAAGTTGTTCGTGCCAACTCACTCGACATACAATAGCAGTGTTAAAAACGATACAATACAACGATTCTTATTATTAGGATCACTTCGCAGCTCTTCATTTCACGAACAAATAACAAATTTGTTCACTAAAAACCTCAAGAAACTAATTTAAAACCTGTGAATTGCATCAGCCTACGCGGAGTGTTTTAGTCCTACCGCCAGAATCGTACCCAAAAAACAATTTATTCTTTGGTATTTCTTGTATGTCAGCTGATGTAGAAGTAGTTTAAGTCCGTTGTTAGAACTTTTGGTGGTTTCGTTTTCACTTATTATTGTACTTGCTTAGTACTTAACTTATAACTATGTGCTATGAGTATGTGGAGGTATAGAAGACGTTGATGACGAACAACATTATTTATGGAGGATACTCTTTCAAATTTATAGTATAGGGACTAATTTATAGTAGTCACTTTAAGCACTTGCCGGACTAGGGCATGTTCATCGCAGTTTTTCCTATTGTTTTGTACTGTTCAGACCGAGCGCGATTTTCATGATTGTGTTTTGTATGTGGGTGGGATATAAACGACTGTAGAACTTACATGATTTATATTAGAAAATTCCCTCCAGTGGGATTAGTTTATAGCCGCTGTAACGGGTCTGTGGTCCGCACTAGCGACTAGGCAGGGGTATAAGTATTCATCGCGAGGTTTTTCTTCCTTTTATATATGTAGGTCTATATTTTAGTGTGTTAGGATTATAAAAAACTTTTCACCTTTAAATAACTTTTAATAATGTGATAAAGTAAAGGGGCCGTAAGTAAACAAAGGGTTTTATTCATAAACGTTCAATAATCCTTTGTTAGCTAATACGGGCGTTATAAAGCAGTTTTAGAAGTTTGAAACAAAACATGTTCATACAAAGTTTTCTAAAAAAGTTTGAAATCTGCTTTATAACAACGTTTTAGTTAGCAAAGGTTAAAAAATCATTTATGACTAAAACCCTAACTCTATTATGGCAAATATTTTGTCGTCGTCGCAACTGTGAGCTTGTTTTGTTTTTAATTGTATGTTTAAGAAAAACAGTAAATTTAGTACCAGATATGAAAATTCGAAGTTCTTCAGTCCTAAACAAATAAATTCCTATACTTTCTGATAAAGTGTATACGTATACTTTAGAACTGAACTGTAGTACAGGGACGATTACAAAGGTCAAGCTCGTCGCAGTTAGTCGGTTAGATACTTGTCTATGCACTTGAGTATGCACTGCATAGCCAAAATATTTATTTATTTCAATTTTTGTGTGAAAAGACATCTCGGATATTAATGAAGATTTTTTTAACAACGGCAAAAATTTTAGGTAAACCGAAAAATTTTATTGTAACGCGATGCAATTGTCTTTCAATTCAATTGTAATTCGTCTATTTAAAGTTACATAAAAAAAATTGCCTCTTATTTTAGCGTGATCTATTGGCTAAGTTTGGCATTTTAATTTTTAATTGACGTCACCTTTTTTAATCTCCTGAACAACAAGACCGGGTTTCGCAAAATTATAATCCTCAAGTGTAGTGAGGGCGATTCACTAATATCTCACAAATTGATGTCGCCTTTGCTGTACAGTACCTACTTTACTGTACGCACAAGCATTAAGAACAACGAGCTAGCACAATGTGTTTATAACATACATATACGTGACAGTGGGAGAGCCACGCTTCGGCATGAATGGGCCGGCTCGACCGGAGTGAAACCATGGCCTAACAGAAAACCGGCGTGAAGCATCATTGTGCTGTGTTTCGCTGCGTGAGTGAGGGTACCGGATTCCCAATCCGGGGGAAAGGGGGTTTAAAGGTCGGCAGCACACATTGTGACCACTGGTGTCGCTGGTGACCATGGGCGGTGGCAAATCGCTTACAATCAGGTGATTCATCTGCTCGTCTGCTACCTATCATATAAAAAAGAAATAAATATATGCTACTGGTACTGTAAGTGCTGTTTGCTTATCTTGCCACTGAGCAGTTTTATTCAGGGGTATCCCGCCATGAATGCGGTTACCGGGCGCAAAGTGGCACACCTAGGAGTAAATTCTGTATTCCTACCTCGTGTGACCCGACACTGAATAGAGGATTATCGCACACAAGCTGAAATAATGTAACGTTTGAATGCACGTCTCGTATTCTTCTGGGTTTCCAATAACACGTTATTATACATATTTGGTTATCAAATGTTTGATACTACCGCATTTTCTTATTTGAAAGAAATGAAAAACGATTCGGTGTCGTTTCAATTGACACCAAATCATTTTTCATTTCATTCAAATAAGAAAATCAATAGTTTAAATTATAATAGATAGGTATAAAATTAGTAAAAAATTTTTTTCGTTTTTTGTTCGTTTTGTAGCATCTTTGATATTAAGGATTGCCTAACATAAAATAAAGTAATTTTCTACTAGATAACTACTTAATGGGATTCCTAAATGCGTACTGAAGTTACTCGTAATCGTTTCTAAACAAAGTTTTTCAAAAGCGAGAAATTAGGTGGAAATATTTCTGTAAATCAGTAGATATCAAAAACAACAAAAGTGTTTGTAGCAAATCATTATTCATCATCACACAAAGTAGAGTTTCACTTCGCAAACTCTGAAAAACGACGTAAAAACACGAAACGTTTATTTCATTACCACAAGAAAGTTACAAAACCTTACTACGAGTAAAACCGGAAGGGTCACGGATGAATAATAAACAGGACCACTTCTAAAATTCAAAGCTGCGTGAAAAAAAATTGCGCGCAAACTGTCCCTATAAAAATCACAAACGTTTCCCACTTGTTTAGCACAGATTAAAAAGTTTGTTAATTTTCACTTTTAAAACTTTCGCACTGTACTAGTCCACACTGGCCGGATAGTTTTTTTTTGAATTTCGTAGCGCAGTGAAGTTGTAAGGTGGAGTGTCCACTTGTTGAGGCGCTGCGAGTTCGAACGTTCGCGCGCTCGGCGGAGCGTGGGCGACTGCGCTTGCCGCCCATTCATTGAACTGCCCTGTATTACCAGGGTGATCTCGACTCGAACCATATTCACTTTATGAAAAACTTTATGCGTCATGCGACATAAATGCTGCTTTTCCGATAAATGGACGAATGTTGAACTTGTATTTTATTATTTAGATGAATTACAGAAATTAAGTGACGTTAGAATTCTTTAAATTAATCTTTGATTGGTGGTGGCGAATTCCCATAAAGTATAAAAAACATCTTTTTGAAGATGAAATGATCAGATAGCCGCATACTTGCTTACCTAATTAAGCACTTAGCAAAACCCCTCAGGCCCCTGCATAGAGTGGTTGAAAAAGATTTTGTGCACCTACCACGGCTGGACTCTAAACCGAACGGAATGGTAGATGTTTCTGTCTAAGATCCACTTCGGTCCGCTGAGACAGCGTAGTAAGTTAATTTTTGTTTTCATCTTTATTTGTGAATCTTCTGAATGAGCCCCAGCCTGCTTAGGTACCCACTTACTACACTGCTTAAACCACGCAACGGCCCTGCCAGACAGAGCGAGATACAGGCAAATACCGACAAAAATAAAAATAAAAAGTAGAATAACTACTAATTGCACCTAACATGCTAGATCGATTATTTCCGCACGTTGGAACTAAAATGAATTTTGACTTTTACCACAGTTCATGCTTTTTTCACTCTTTATATCAATTTTCTACATTATGCTTGAACAACCGCTTATTTGTCTATAGAACCGTTGGTAAGGCCCCGCGTAGGTGAGCTGGTACTGCACGCGTCCGTCAAGACACGCGCCCCTCTATTGCCGAGAACCACCTAATCTCTACAGAGCTTTGAACTAAATTAACCAGTTTAAAATTCAAGGTGGCATCGCACTTTACCAGGACAATTAACATTTTGCAAGCCCTCGCTTGCAAATAGAATTTGTTGGTATAAACGCGTGAAAAATATGTAATATTCTTATTTAATACATGCTTAAAATGAAAGTTTTGTATTTATTAAGTATTTATATTAAATAACACTTCTTTCTGGCTGTAGAACAAGGCGTTACCTAATAATAATTTATACAACATTATTATCTATTAATTTATACAGCATTGACCTGACACCTAGTACGGAATCAGGACACTGAACAATCACAAGTGTTCATCACACGTCCAGGGAGGGCATCGAGCCCACGACCTTCGGCGCATGGGGCAGGGTCATTACCAAAGTCGCTATTCGGCCAGTCATCGGCCATATTAGGTTACTACTGCTTGGATGAAGTTTTCCTGACTTTCTAACAACCACGAGGACTAAGCAGGGGGCAGTGCCGGATTTAACCAACGTGGGGCATGTGGCAGAATCTGTCATGAGGCCCATGGTTTGCTTTAGGCTTATGCCAAATCCGGGAGGAAGGGGAGTTTAACGGTTGGACTCTACTAGTGTCCATGGGTAGCGACAATCGCCGACAAAAATACAAGCGTGCTGAGCGCGGGGCCTCCCAATGCGTGGGGCCCCCAATGCGGGGGCCCGTAGCATACTACAGGCACTGTTCGCCGGCGTGCAATATTATGCTTGTATTATATTATTATTAAATATTAAGGGCTTTATTCATAAACGCAGCATTTAATATTAAAAGGGCTATATTCGTAAACGTACAATAAACCTTTGTTAAAGAGCAGACTTTTTCGAAAATTTTGTATGATTATTTTTTGTTTCAAACGTCAAAACTGCTCTATGACACCGTTTTAGCTAACAAAAGTATTGAATAATGCCCAAACCTTCCTCTTCAATAATTATTAAAAACACAAAAAAATCCGTTGTGTAATTTTAATCTAAGCATACACAGGAACAGATAGCGAAAGCTACTTTTTTATACTTTGTAGTAATTTTTGTCAATGTGTCGATTAAGGAGGCTCGGAGTCTCCCTGCGTGATCGTATCAGAAATGATGAGATCCGCAGAAGAACTAAGGTCACAGACGTAGCCCAAAGGATTGCATGCCTCAAGTGGCAATGGGCAGGGCACATAGCGAGGAGAACAGACGGCCGTTGGGGCGGAAAGGTCCTCGAGTGGAGGCCACGTACAGGAAGTCGCAGCCGTGGCAGGCCTCCTTCAAGGTGGACCGACGATCTGGTGAAGATCGCGGGAATCCATTGGACGTGGGAGGCACAGGACCGATCTGTGTGGAGAACATTGGGGGAGACCTATATCCAGCAGTGGACTTCTATTGGCTAAAATGATGATGATGAGTAATTTTTCCCCTGCAAAATGGTATCGGCAAATCTTACGATAAACAAAATAAAATAATGTTTTGTTTTACCAGGTGGAAAAACTAAGTTAGCTTAGTTCTTGTTATACTATTCCAAGAGTTAGTCAAATGCTGTAGAATTTATGTTTCGTTACCTAGAATATCTACCTGACTCGAAAGAACTAATATATTCAGCACTGATCCCATCCCTATGATAAATAAGTAGGTATACCTAAGGTTCAATGACCTTTCATGCAGTAAATTGCAGCAGTTTGAGCGATTGGAGTTTGATTCCAACCAAGTTTTAAGGCAGCATAGTCGGGTTCAAGTGATTATATTCTCTTTGGTGGGTGGGGCCATGGGGCAAAGTGGGGCGAGCCTTAGGTATGCAGCAACCAGAGAGAGAACAGAACGCAATGCAAGGGGTCAAACAGCTTGCAAAAACTAAATCAAAATCGCTTCATTTGTTCGGGAGCTACGATGCCATAGACAGACACACAGACCACACACACACACAACACACACAGACACGTCAAACTTATAACACTCCGTCGTTTTTGCGTCGGGGGTTATAAACCAGTTATTTGTGAAATTAAACAGCATTTTTTTAGAAAATTTACTTATTTACTGTGATGTGTTATTGTTATATGAATTAGTTAGGTCCAGGTTGTTTAGTAAGAAAGCACACGGTCATGGAATCAAAGGTTGGTACCTAAGCCCTTTTCACAAACAAAGGTAAGTAGGTACTTACCACTATGCACGGGGCATAGCGATGCAAATGCCTTTTTAATTTAAATATTCACATTTCGTAGATTAATAACGTTATCTACATAAATTAGCTTATAGGGATGTTTAAACGTTATACAACCTACTGTACATACCTACACAATTTGTAAAATACCTCAACTATCTTTAACATCAAACTCTGTGACTTCATCAATATTTGAAAAATTAACTTTTGAGTTTCTTACTGGTGTCTTCTCAGTAGAAATCGACATTTCGAACCAGCGGTAAATGATAATATGTGGCCTATTTCGACATGCATAAGTGTTCTGTATGGAACTAAATCGAATAAAGATTTTTTTATTGTCATCATTATAGCTATCGCGATTCTTGAGTTGCAGCCTGGTGGCTTAAGGTGACGGGTAGGGCGCACTAGCGACGCTAATCGATTTTAATTTTTAGCTACTAAACCGGATCTATTTTAAACAATTTCGGGGTTACAACCTCTAAGCAAACACTTATACTATTTATTTAATAACCATGCAAAATGTTGGGTCCAACGCGTACGCGAAAAATTGATTCACGCCAAAAGCGGCCACTTTTGGCGTGAATCAATTTTTTGCGTACAAAAACAGACCCAGCATTTGTGCAACCCCGAAATTGTTTAAAATAGATCCGGTTTAGTAGCTAAAAATTAAAATCGATTGGCGTCGCTAGTGTGCCCTACCCGTCACCTTAATTTAAACCCGTCCCGTAACGAACGAGAATATACTTGTCGTAACGTTTGCTTTTAAATTAGGCCCATTAGACTAGACGGGAAGACAGTAAAGCCTTAATAATAGGTACCGTTTTTACCCTTTGGGCACGGAACCCTAAATATCACCATTGTGCCTATATCTGACCTCAATCACTTACCAGAAATGTATCTTTAGATATCGTACAACAGCTATTCAGTCCCCTCTGGGAGCAGGCCTTCCCTCATTTATCCCACTTGACACGACTTCGGCCTAAATTGTGTCTAATCTTTATCCCCCTTATTACAAATCGCGAATAAGGATAGTCCCCGAACGAATTGGTGCCAGCCCCTTTTAACATTACGTGTTGGAACGGGATGACATGAGGTTTAGTACGGTAATAACTTTAGATCGTGGCTTATAATGAGGTGGAGAGGGTTATTACCGGAACTAAGAGTCTATTTACAATTTTTACAATTTTGGTTCTTATCTGCAACGTTTTATTGTGATCGTTTAGGGACATAAGTAATGTGTATGCTGATGGTGTTTTTAAATAAACTTACTTACAACCTGTGCGGATAAAGAATGGGATCAGAAATGGCGGCGCATCTATTCACTTCTCGCTCGCACACCCCCGAGTGAGAGTATAGACGCAAATAGTGTGCGAGCGAGAAGAGAATAGATGCGCCGTCATTTCTGATCCCATTCTTAATCCGCACAGGTTGTATGTTGTAGTGGCTCACGCCCTACATATGCTTCAAAATGATAAGGAAAGATTATTACGAGTATGAAAACTAAATAAACGCAAAGATTCGTGGCAAACAGTCAAGTAATAATAAGTCATCCCAGGCAGCGTTTGGCGACGCTGAAGGGAAGTACATCCTTGGCGTCCCATATCCCGAAGTCGATCAGGCCCCTCTCCCCGGCTTGCCTTTATTGGCGGCTGGGGGGAACACCAGCAGGGGATGCTTGGAAGGGACTTCACCTCTGGCTTGCCTTCACAGCCAGCCAGAGTGGGATGTCAGAGTCTATGCTCGAAGGGTGGAAGTGGAAAGATGCATAAGTCGCGAGTTGGCACAGTGTCTGTCACCACAGACACTGGGGAGAAAGCGGTGTACACCTCTCGGACACCTGAGCTGCTCACACAATGTTTCGCCCGACTTGGCTATCTGGTCGCTAGCTTTGTTCGGCTCACTCGTAGCTCTATTTATAGGGGACCCATTAGTGGAGTGCGAGTCACCACATGCCCATTTTCGTGATTTTTATCAGTGATCGGCAGGGGCCATAGTCTCTCCATAGTACCAGTTAAACCGGTACACTAAACACCTCAACCAAGAGCCCAGTTCAATTTGTTTTCCATTATGTAAATAGTCTTATTGCCAACCGGGACTGTCCTTGGCTTACACTTCTGTAGTGTATACAGGGATAGGTCGCAGGCTGGTGTACACATCACATTATAGTAAAAACTGTCATTAACGGGCCTCTACGTGGTTGGCTTCCGGCCCACCGCACGCCTCCAAAAGTCCGGGACATAATTGCCCGTGGTATGGAAACAACTGACAATAATAATACTAATTTCACAACATCTCATACGTGACCTGATTCCGATCAGATAAAAGATAAAGATAAAAAAAGATAAAAGAACAAAAAAAATCTTATTCATTTTAGTCCAAACAGAAACACTTATGAATGTCAAAATAGGGTCATAATATCTACCGCTGGTCGGAATGTCGATTCTACTGAGAAGACACCAGCAAGAAACTCGGTAGTTACTCTTTTCAAATATTGATAATGTTACAGAGTTTCAATTGAGAAGAGAAAAAAAATACAATTATGAAAGTTAATAGACTACTATGAATAACAACTCAAAAGATTAATCAATTAACATGACCAAGAATCCTTATCATTTAAATAGTCTTGTACACTACCTATAGTAACCTTTCTTCATTAGGCAGGTTTTAATATGAGACTTAAACTTATCGAGTGATAGGTTAATGACATTTTGTGGTATCTTATTAAATATCTTAATACTTAAGCCAACAAACGAATTACCCATTTTATGAAGTCTCCAGATTACATGATCACTAATAGTACGATGATACTAAGTAGCTTAAGCACTTGTGTTACAGATATCAGACAACAGAGGAACACAAATTTATACTTAAATACATATATTACACCCAGACACCGAACAAACACAAGTGTTCATCGCACGAATGTTTGTCCAGGGTGGGGATCGAACCCACGACCTTTGGCGTAAGAGGCAGGGTCACTACCAATTGCGCCATCCGGTCAGTCAAAAAAGTAAGGGAAGTACATTAATTAATAATAATAAATAAATTCATACAACATCTCATACATTGACCTGATTCCGTACTAAGTAGCTTAAGCACTTGTGTTACGAATATCAGACATAATGAAAATGTGATTTTTTTGGTATATCAATCTTTTGCAATTTATTTTGTAAGTGCTTTATCGTCGGGTCACGGCGAAGCAAAAAGCAATTATAAAATTCGCCGACATACCAAGGTCTCCGGTAGTTTAGTCGGTAAAACAGTTGCCCGTTAGCAAAAGATCGTGGGTTCGAGTCCCACCCGAAGACTGTCGAAAAATGTTTAAGCATTATTTACTTAAGAATAATGATAATGGATAATGAATGATAAATGACAGTACAGTACGACTACGATCAGAAGTCACTGGCAAAGCAATGTAATATGGACAGGAGGGCGATACTTTTCTATGGAACAATGTCAAAAAGGAAAAAAATTGTAAAGGAAAGTACCGATTTTGGCATGTGACAAATAACCGTAGAGCGAATGTGTATTATATTTCAGCCAATGACTCGTGGTAGCCGGTGTCATATTTCATTAATGGATCAAATACTCTACCGTCTGCCACTAGTCTTTGCATTAAGTATAGATATTAATATCATCCGAACGGCTCGACAGCGGCGGTTCAACGATCAGCCATGTATGCAGTGTGTGCGCAAACACAAGTACAACTGCTGTATGTTCTGTGTTGTGATGTCTATAATAATAAATGTTTTCTTTCTTTCTTTACGCCGTCTTTTTCCTCACCTTCATATTCCTACAGGACACCAGGGCCAATGGCTTGACGTGCTTTTCGAGGTACGGGGTTAAGGTTTTAAGTTTAAAGATATTTAAATAAGTAAATAAAAAACAATTTATTGCTAAAAAAAACAGTTAAATAGTCTTTACAATATTTGTTTTTCCTTTGAATAATTAATTAAATAATGAAGCAAGATAAACCAAACACATACAAACATACAAATCAACAAATAGGTTGAGTTGTGATGCTGTCGCAGGGCAGAAGCCTACGAAGCGCTGGTTTTCAGTCACACCTTCTTCTCTTTTATGCATTTTAGTTAATTTCTTTTACTGTTATTTTGTATTATTATAACGCTTCTTTGTAAAGATGTCAATAACTGGCATTTATATTTATTGTTAATTAAGTTAGTGTGTTAGGTAAGGTTATAAAGATATATGCCATTTACACGAGAACTTAAATATAAAATAAAAAAAATTCTATGACATGCTAAAAAAAATGAAAAAGAAAACACTATTAACTAAACTGCAAAAACAAGTAACACTTATTTTTTTTAAGTATAATACATGTTATAACTTTAATGTGTAAATAAAACGAAACCGTAACATCAATTAGTATCCATCTACACAATGGAGAATGTTAATAGGTATGTATATAAAATTGCTTAACACTATGGTCCCAGTAGAGCTTATATCTATACAAATACACAAGTTTTTGTTTCATCAAAAAATACCTAGTATTAATGAATTTACAGAAAATTAAAAAGTCGCAGGTGCGCGCTAGTATTGTGACGTCATCGAAAAACAAATTTCTTTTAAATTAAGTATTAAGTAAGTATCTCTAGAAATACACGACGGATCGCAATCGTATTTTCAGTCATGTTTTTTTATTTTCAACTAAGTTTTTGTAGATACGGGCGATGCATTACCGGAACACGCGAGTGGACTGAGCTAGTGTTGCGAAGTAGGTACTGGGACGGCGATGAAGTCACTTTACAACCCGTTTATTCCGAAATCAAATATCTCGTAAACTACACGACGTATCGTACTATTTTTTTCGAGTTTAAGGAAAGCTAAAAATTAACGTAAATTAAAATGAATGAAAGGAAATGAAAATGAAAATGAATGAAAAAATTAAAATGAATGAATGACCCAATTCTCGTGCCCGTGACATTTATTTTCATACGACATATATCACTAAAACATAGTTTTTTTGTAAGGTTTTCAGGTGATATCCGCCATGTTTTCAAAATATCACGAGCACGAGAATTGGGCTCCTGATAAGTATTTTTGAAATTAGATAATGTGCCAGTCGCTTTTTAAATACGTTGAACGAATCAGTCTTCTTGATTTCCGAGGGTACTTAGTTAAAAAAACTTTGTCACTAAACTATCACCTTCTAAACTGCGGCATCCCCCCTCATCTAAGCGTGTAATTCCCGGCTGCGTCCTAAGCTGTCGCTCTGGAGCCTTACACTTGGCCCATCATTCAGGATTTGGGGAGTCTGATACTCCATGCTTACACTGAAATTTTCTTACCGAAATCTTGATACTTCTGGAACCCGTGTGTCATGACATGATATCAACAAACATTGTCAATTAATCTTAATCCGATACTAAATCTATTGTATATCGCTGCCATTCTCACCAATCTGACGTTATATCATAGATTTATCCACGGATAAAGATTGATCGAATCGGGCCATAATATAATAAGTACGTAATAATAAGTATGTGAAGTAGTAATAACTATACCTACAATGCCCAAATACGGTATAAAATTATTTTCAAAATGGCGCTTACTTTTATTACTTCCTACAGGGTGATTCTGTATTAAAAGTTACAGCCATATTTTAACTGCTTTTCGATCCCCAATCCTGAATGAACAGCTGTGTTTGTGTAGTAATAAAATACCGGCGGGTTTAAAGGCGCTCTAAAGATTACAGCCTATCGTGAATTCGTTGTCCGCGATTCTCACGGGAATCATTGTTTTTCGCCAGTTCGATTGTATATCTTACTCCATACGGAATTCAGTTTACAGTCCATTGCTTAGAATCCGGCGGTTGGTTAACAGTTTGCTGACACGCATAAACGAAATCCGATTTGACGAACCAACTTTGACTGAATTAAATTATATTCGCGGAGTTATTTCTTTTGTTGGCTTCACGCGTCACACACGCATTTAATCTGGGATATTCACTGCTTTTACGATTGTTTTAGGCCGTGGTTGTGGGCTGAGTAGATTTGCATCTGTTCCTATCTTTATCGGTATTGTAAAGAAATTGCTTACTAAAGGTCGGGAACCGCCATTCTCTTAAATTGTTGGGTCGGTTTAAATAATATTTTGGCGTTTAGTTCTTGATGGTATAGGTACTTCTGTACCTTGCATAAAGCTTTCATTTTCTTCGCACCTATTACCTAAAAATAAGACGCAAAAATGCGCCAGAGTGAACTAAGAAACTAGTCCCGTGGGCTAGTTATTTTGAACAATAAGATCAACAGCCTACAGCAAAATCTGTTAAAGCAGTCTTATCAAAACCACCCTCAAATCTGTAAACTGTGGGACATAAAAGGTATTATCCTAAAAAAACTTCAATACTGAGCAAAAATTATGGTGACCACAATCATATGATCATTTTAACTACCTATAATCGAACATGTGTCACTAGTTAAAAGGACTTAGATAAAAATAAAACAAGAAAATGGTACGGAATGTTCAATTGTATAGTACAAACATTTGTGTGCATGAACATTGAACATGTGTGTTGGTATTGGTCTGGGTGTTTTCTATGAATTATAAGTATGTATTTATAAAATAAAGATCGTTAAGATAAATCGTTGGACATATACTCAGCGACGGCCTTAGAGACGATATAGACGTGGAAAGGGAACGAAGAGCATTGGCGGTCAGTGGCAACATGCTGGCCCGCAGATTCGCTCGTTGTTCGGACCAAGTTAAAGTAACGCTCTTTAAGGGTTACCGTCAAAATCTATACACGGGTGGTCTGTGGATGAATTATACGAAAAGATCGCTTAATGCTCTTCGTATCCAATATAATAACATCTTTAGGGTGATGTTGGGACTTTCTCGCTTTTGCAGTGCATCCGGAATGTTTGCGCAAGCAGGAGTCGATGGTTTTCACGCTCTTGTGAGAAAGAAAGTGGCGTCACTGATAAATCGAGTGCGGGGAAGCGACAACAGCATCCTGAGGGTAGTGGCAGATGATCCGCATGCACCTGTGGTAAGGCACTACGTGCGAACCATGACTGAAATTTCAATGGGCACATCCGCCGGGTCGAGTTTGCAACGAGTGCCCCTAAGGTACATGGTACAGTGAGTAACCTTAATAAATAAATAAAATAAAAAACACTCCAAGTACCTATTTATTAACCCTATTATTAAGTTTTTTAAGCTATGGACCTATGTATGTTGTCTGCAATAAAGAAATTTGAATTGAATAAAGAGGCGTAAAGATGATAGGTGGACTATAAAGCTTCCCGAATGGCAGTCAAGAATGGGACGATGTCCTGTGGGTAGACCACCTGCACGATGGTCCGACGATATTGTGACGGCAGTGGGGAGACAATGGATAAGGCTGGCAAGGGATCGAAGGGATGGCGTGACAAAGAAGAGGCCTACACTCAGCAGTGGGTGGATGTGGGCTGATATGATGATGATTTATAAAAAAAATATATTATATGTATGTATATATTTGTAATCCCACTGCTGATTCTGATATCCGTAACACAGGTGCTTGAGCTACCTATTTTGTAGTCAGGTTAATGTATGTGATGTTGTGAAATTGTAAATATTATTTCATACAACATGAATACCTTGTTCATAAAGTATACTAATTTGATCAATAACTTCCTAATTCTTCCTCAAATAAATCAAATCTTTCAACACGTAGGAAATCAACTGGCATCGTTTGATTTCATTACGTTGGCCACAGCGTCTCAGAAAGGGTTTCCTGTCGAGTCACGTTGGCCCAAATAATAAAATTAATGGAGGCTCTATACAGAGATCCATTACCAGAAAATTATATTATGTTTGGCGAAAGGGCATGACAAAACAAGATGGACGTTTGTTTATGTTACGGATATGTGACTACCAAAGAAGTTTCATTAGCATAATGAAAATTTAGCGACAAAAATAATATTTTGTGTGTTTTACAAGTTTAAAAGTTTTAAAGAATTTCGCAGATATTATATATAATATAATGGTGCCGGTGATTACTTAAATACTTACCATCCGTTGACCTGTTTGCTCGTTTGTCACCTCTAGTATAAAAAGGAATGAACAAATTCACTGTTCTATTTTTACCAATTTTGTTCCAATGGAGCTGTAAGTACCACAGATATTCCTTTCCTTTCTATTCTGTCGTAAGTACCATGCATTATAATGATTACCAACACAAATCAAGCTCCACTGAACTGTAGGTACACATCACTAACGTGCTAACCACACTTGGTTTTGTTTCTGGAGTTGTAATTTTAATTAGGCATAAAACAAATAATACGTGCGTATATCTACCATTAGCTCGGCAGTGAGGGAAAACATCGTGAGAAAACCAGCACGTTTCGGATAGTTTCTCAAAAGTGACCGTGATTGAGCAAAGATCAGACACGATTCCCCTTATCCTGAGTCAAGGTCTAAGCGTAGGTACACACTGTTTGTGGTGGTTTGTGCGAGTAGATACCTAACCGTCAGTGTTACCTAATTGAAAGAGCTAAAACTTGCACGTTGTATCTTGATTTCTCTATAGTAAAACCAAGTCAAACAAGAAGTAGGTAAATAAAGTAAAGTATTAGCCTATATGCTGTCCTCAGGGCAAAACCTCTGTTGGCGACTGGCTGAGGTGCAACATCATTTTTATAAGTTATTTTCTGGATTTTGACGTACTATGTATTCCATAAAAATTGTCAACTGATTGTGTCACATTAACATCGCTTTGTATATATTTATCTCCAAATAATACAGAATTTACTATTTAAATCGTGCTTTTATCATTCTCCAGTTAGTATACAGTCCACTAGCATCACCAGTAGTTATCAACCTCTATCATAGAAATCAAGTCATCACTACTATGATAGGCGTGATCACAAACCCGGGCTATGTTCGCAAGAAGTAGTTAAGTAAAATTTTAATATAGAATTAAAAATAAAAATATTACCTAAAATTAATAATAATTTTGCGCATTACACAAAAATGATAGCTTTTGAGCACGGTTTTCCACAAATAATGAGTTCCACTTACCGAAACAAAGCACAAACTTTAAAATGAAGTCTAGTTAATTAAAATTTCTACCCAATCTGTTTCATCAAAAAGAAATCATCAAGGGCAGAGTTTATTAGCAGTTCGTGTTTTATGGTGGAGGAAATGAGGGTAAAATCTGTGCGTTTCAAAATATTTTCACTAGAATTTCCGTGTCTTGTCTTTGTGGAAGCTTCCATTCACTGTATGTAGATGTGACTTCAACTGGCAAATTTTCTACTCTACTCGAGTGTATTTTTTATTGAAACTCACACTAGAATTGTTCAGATTTTACACTTCACACAAATACATTCAAGTGGACGAATGACACACGAGGCGTTTCACAATTTTTCGCCAAGATTCACTCATGTGTGACCTTACGAGTTCCCAAGGAAATGGTACCTGTGTTCACCATTTTGATTTGAAATTAATAATAAGCCAATTATGATGAAAAATAAATAATATTTTTTTAGTATTACATCTTTAGCGTCGTATAACTTGAAAATCTGACACTTTACAAGGTTTTACCTGAGGACATTTTCGATATTTTTTTGTCTATCGAATTTATTCGTGACCGCGATTTTAGAAAAAATAATATATGGTGGATGCTTAGATGGGCCAGGCTCTATGGTAACAAACCCCTTTTTAGAGTATCACGGTAATTCCAAAATTCATTCGACTTGCCGCCGCTACATACTTAGTTTGTAGGAAGAGCGGACGATAATCTTTTCATGAAAAGCTTAAGTAACGTCCCTAATTTACTACGAAAGACAATTAACCTCCGTATTAACATGTCTTGAAAAGTCAAACATTATTCACTTAATTCGATTGTACCCTGATGAACCTATTGTTGACATAACGCTGTGCTATTGTCTGCTTCTGATTCAATACGTAACTATAGGGGTACCTATAAGTGCTATTAGATAGTAATGAGTACCTAGGTAGATAGGTACGTGAGTTGGACAGTCTCGGTGGCACGGTGGTTAGTGGGTCGCACTTTAAAGCGACGGTTGCGCAACAGTACCGGGTTCGATCCCCGGGTTGGGCCTAAAATTTGTACCTAAGTTTTCGGTCAGAAATTCTTAGTGGCAGCCCGGAGTCTGGAAGTGCGGCCGCCGTGTCACAGTAGTCTCCCATCGGAATATGAGAGTAAGGGAATAGAGAGTGCACTTGTGTTTGCCACTAAATCGGTTGGAGGGTATTATTATTATTACGTATGTTAGATACGGCACTACATCTCTATTGTACTTCTATGGGACGCCCAGTACCTATACTTAAATTGTATATGCACACGGCGTCATCATTTGGAATCACCCTTAATAGACTTTGGACCGTCCTTATGTCTAAGACACAAGTACTATTTTTGCACTACGCTACGGGGTGTAATTCGTACTAAATTTGTCTGTACACAATTATATAAATAACGAATAAAGTCAAAAGTACCTAATCTATGTTAAAAATTCTTCGATTTAGGTAAAGCGGTCAGCATCAAAAGTAGCTTAACACATTAATACCATGTCGAAGTAACATTATGTTCGTACCCCTTAGGAACTGACTATAATAGGCAGAACAGTTACTTTGCCATGGTACTAAAGTCTTCTTCTTCTTCTTCTCTTCATCTTCTTTTGATGCTGGCCGTACCCAACATAACTACTAACGACGCCAATCATTTCATTTTTAATTACTACACCGGATCTATTTTTGACAATTGTGGACCGTCGGAATCTCGGAAAACGTATACTATTTATTCAACCATGCCCAAAATATGTTTGGTCTGTTTTTAGGGTTCCGTAGCGAAAAGCAAAAAAAGGAACCCTTATAGATTCGTCATATCTGTCCGTCTGTCCGTCCGTCCGTATGTCACAGCCACTTTTTTCCTAAACTACAAGAACTATACTATTGAAACTTGGTGAATATATGTATTTTGTTAACCACATTACGATTTTTACACAAAAATAGAAATAAGAAGCAACATTTTTGAGAGGTCCCTATACTTAAAATGTGGAGGTTTTTAATATCATTCTTTTCTAACATAATACTTTGCGCAAGAGCCGCTCCCAAAGAGGTAAAATGTGTATCCCCCCCTCCCCCTCTAACTTCTTTAATAAAATAATTATAAAACTAAAAAAAATATATGATATACATCACCTTAATGGCAATGTATATCAGTTCTAAGTATGGGGACCACCCAAAATTTTATTTTTCCTATTTTTGTGTAAAAATTGTAATACGGTTTACAAAATAGTATTTCGTTTTTTCCACAGTATGCGCCTGGTGGCGCCTGATCAGACGGCAGTCGCTTCATTGCAATTGCCTGGTGTCTGGTAATTACAATGAAGTGACTGCCATCTGACATTTGCAACCATTTTTAGGGCTCCGTCCATTACAATGAAGCGACTGCCGCCTGACCAGGTGCCATCAGGCGCAAACTGTGGAAAAAACTTACTACTTCTTAAAATAGCTAGTAAATCTAGAATTGCCCATTAACGATTTATAATCCTATGATATCGATTTTGTTATCGTTGTACTTCAAACTTATAGCGTGGAGATTATCTACATTGATTTCCTTTTATCAATATTGATTTATCCAATTAATTGTGAACTTTGCACTTTCATAAAAGAAATCAGATAAAATACTACGCGATACTGCGTAGTTCAATATTAGACTTGGATTATTCGAAATCTTGAATGGATTGCCATTTTCAAGATTCTTACATTAAAATGGCAAAATCCCCATATTGCATTTCAACCCCTATTTTACCCCTATTGAGGGTAATTTTCCAATAAAAAAAATGGTTTCCTTTTATTTTAAATTATTAGTCTCAAAACAAATTTCACTTTCCTATCATCCAATATGGCGGACTTTCATACAAACTTTTAACCCCCTTTATACCCCCTTCAGGGTTTTATTTTCAATAATCCCTTCTTAGTGCTCACTTTCACTATCAAAGGAACTTCCTTTCCATATTTCAAGTTCCTAGGGTAAGTAGTTTGGGCTGTGTGCTGCCTGCATTTCTAGTCATTTAGTCACTTAATACCTAAGTCACACAGGTTTTCCTTTTATATGTCTAGGTATACATTCAACAAACGCCCTCCTATATTTTATTACTAATGTATGGACAGCACCTTACAATAATATATGTTTTTCATATTAAGAAATAAAAAATAAACACATTCTGACAGGTTTTATAATAAACAATAGAAGGCTTTAAAGAAAATTAAAAAGTAAGGGTGTTGCATAATGACATTATGTGCAACAGCAAGCACATTATGCAACATCCAAACTTCTTAAATGGCAATGTTAGGATAAAGTTATCATCATTAATACATCCAATAAAGTTACGTATTGACACTCAAAATACCCGCGACACCTTATAGCAGACGTTATTAACATAAATGTTGATAAAGTATATGAGACTGTACATAACTAGGTATTAAAACACTCGCGAATGCAATTAAAAAACTCGCCAAGGCTCGTTTTTCAAAATCTTTCTCGTGAACTAATAACTCTCACTAGGTAAGAGTCACATAAACTACTAAGATTGAAGCTGTTCTCGTATCTTAGATATGTTGTCTATCTAGTTCACATCTAGCAACTTAGATGAGGAAGTATATTCTTTTAGTGTTTGGAAAGCTAACATTTTTTTATGTAATGCAAAATCTTACTAAAAGTATTTTTTTAAAAAAGCAGCCATGTGACATGTATGAAGACAAATAATATTGAGTTTGTTATCAACTTCAGAAGCTCCCTCATAATATTGTGCTGTAGGTTTATGTGTTTGTTAGTTTGTATAAGTCTTATTGTTTTGTTTTAGGTGGTGTGAATCTCAATTAAAATATAAAATGTCCTTTCTTCGGTCAAATTCCAAGATTAAAACGACGTGTCTCTTAATCAATTGACATTGGCAGAGTTATTTAAGTGTACGCCGAGTGCAACACAGTAGTAGATATAAAAAAATCAACTATAGCCGAGAGTTGATATGTACTCAAGAAAATTATAGCATAAACCTTCTTGTATCTACTCGTAAATGAGATGCAAAATATTCACAGTCGGTACTCAGATTTACCAGACGTCTATGATCTCTTGGCTAGATTCTCCACACTGACTGACTGACTGAGTGACCACGCTAGTAGATATTTATTTAATAAATAAACATATGTTATTTGTTTTTAATAATAATCCAAAATTGGGTCTTGGCCTCCGACCGGTCCTGTGCCAGTTTCGCCCAATACTGCATGTTCAGTGCTTTGAGGCGATTGGCGGCTCTGTACCTTCAGCAATATCTTGGATTTTCCACAGGAAACATTTTAAGATCTCTACTTAATATATTAAATGATAAAATAAACCTGAGTATATGTTAAAGTAACAAAATGAATTATTGTAATAACTTCTACGCGGATGATGTCGCGGGCAAAATAATGTTTTTAATATTTCGATATCTGATATAATCCGAACGACAATGTCTTATCAATATTTATATTAACACGTGCATCATGAACTACGGGCACTAATTACATATAATAATAATAATAGAGATTTTGCCCTTTGTACCTATCTAATCGTTGAATGATCTGAAATGATGTCGGAACTACCTATTTACCTTTTGCCATACATATGATTCGGCACATTATTTGGAACCCTGATAACTAAACTTTTCATGAAGAAGATCATAGTTACAAAAATAATAAGTTGATAATTTGCTTTCTATACATTCAAATGGGCCCCAAATTATTGTGTAGGTACCCAAGGACCCTAGGATAGTTTTTGGAGTAGATGTTTATGATATTTCTACCATGTACCTTATTTTTTACCGTTACTCCGTAACCATGGTGCTTGCAACAGCGTCAAAATATCATCGGAAACTCAAAAATAAGGTAGAAATCTCGTAAACAAGTATTCCACATGAAAGCTTAAAACAATATACCTACACCGTTATGTTTTTATCGTTTATATACCGTAGTACGGATCGTGAATGATAAAGATAAAGATAAAAAACATTTATTTGTTAAACACACACGACACACAACATTACAAATGAAGAACAAAAAAAAAACCAGGAAAATAAACAAAAAAATCCTACAAGTTGAAGTTTATTCAGCACATGAGATAAACAAAATAAAGGAAAAAAATCAGCTGTTCCATACAAAATAGAATATCGACCCGGCAATAATGTATGGAACAGCCATTCGGAGTCTGGAAGTGAGCGGTCTTGTCTCCTCTCTTCCTTATTCCTCGAAAATTACGTGCTGTAATACTTTATCGCGCCCTATCTCTCTCCGATCACATTATATAAGTGTCAGTAACATAATGACTTAATGGTCACGTCCGTTTTTTCGGGACGTTCTGACCTGTAGCAGCTGTTTTGACAAGTGATGTAAACTGTAAAAGTATTAATTAAAGACACATAAGTTACTTCTGCAATATTGTTATATTCCCTTATTTTAGTTTACAACTACATTTACTATGAAGCGACTGCCATCTGTCCTTTGAAACCGTTTAGCAGTGGAACCAGACCGACTGAATCATGTTAACACGTTCCTGAAACTATCCAGCAGGTTTAATCACAGCATTTCTTTCTATTATTGGAGAATAACTTTCGCTGTAAATATTGTTACAGAGTGTCTTTTACTAATATACAGTTTAGGGTGATTTTCCGAAATTTAACCTTCCGGTTTCGCGTCTCAATTCCGTGGGCTCAAAAATATTGTTCAAATTAGAAGTTTATATTAAAATCAGAAGAAGTTTAAATTTAAAGAAGGGTAGATACCCTACACACCTACACCTACTATAGATATAGGTACGTAAAGATTTACGTGTTCTTATTTGATTTTAAAATTCTAGTTTGAACAATATTTTTGAGCCCAGTGAATTGAGACGCGAAGAAACCGTAAGGTCTAATTTCGGAGAATCACCCTTTACTGAGGTCACAGCTAAGCTTTTGTTCTAGAACAAGTTCTAGAACAAAAGCAACCGCCCATGCGCAGCCTAGCTCAAGAGCTAGGCTGCGCATGGGCGGTTACACGTAAATTAACTAAAACATAACCCCAAAAACCAACCTGGAGCAGTCTCCAGGTAGTTTAAACCCCAAGACCCACTCAAAACGTAAACCCCAAAATTCCCCCATAACCCAAACCTCCCCTTTCACACATTTTTCCAAAATCTCCTGAATTCCAATATACCCCATTTATCCCAAACACCATTTTTATCCCATAGTCCAAAATTTACAAATATCCTATTATCCTAATCTGTGCACTTGTACATCCTGATATTTTGTACCGCCTAAGGAACTAATGGCGCTCTCTCGGGTAGAGGTCGAGCAATAAAAAAAATCTGTTGGAGGACATTATTACCACCAAAAAAAGAGGAATGTATGGCGCTGAATTTAATATTATGTAAGTATCTCCTTCTTTTCATGTGACATTTTATAATGTGTTAGGTGTAGAGTGCTGACTTAATCAACCATTTTTGTTTTTCAGTTAGTGTTTTTTGAAATCCGTTTTTTGTACAAGTTGTGCCTGAACCTCAGGATGGCCGCCCTGGAGCTTAATTCTCGGGATACTCGCTATGGCTATATAACAAAATGGCGGATGACACATGAAATCCATAAAAAATATATGTTTTCTCGATATTATATCGTATGATGACAAACTATCACGTCACGAGAATTCATGAGTCCAGAATCTCGAGCAATCGACACAAAAGTCGAGTTAGAGATTTGTATGGACGAATTTATGATATCTCTAAATTCAACTTCAATGTCGATTGCACGAGAATTGCCCGTTATGTCTGCAACGACCTGTCTGACATCAAAGACATAATCAGGTAAATTGATCTTCATCGATTCCTCCTTGCTGAAGGTCGTGCCTTTCTTGAAATGCCTTTACCGAGGCGGTGACAAGGCCTTCCATGCTTCCCTATCCCCGGCTTGTCTTAGGGCTATCGGCAAAGTGAGTCCGATTATATCCCTTATTTGGTGTGACCAACGAAGAGGTGAACGGCCTCTTCATCTTTTACTATTGACTTTCCCCACAACAACCAAGTTGTCCAAGTTTTCGGACGGTCTCAGGGCAATATGGCCAAAGTAAACTTGGACTCTAGTAGTAGTAGGTAGAGGCTTTTGTGATGTGGTGTTGGAGGAGAATGTTGCACAATAGATCAGTTCTCGCCCAACTGAAGATCAAAACCAGACTGTCGACTATGTGTTACGAAAGCTAAATTGATAGATTTATGTTATTTAGACGGTGGGGGGTGTCAACCTGACAACGCCTAGGTAAATTGTCCCAAGGCAATCTATGTTCGGATTCTGTGGGTAAGACATAAACACTGCTTGGGCTGCTGCAATTCAAAGATTTTAAATTAGTGTCTAGTGGTTTTTAGTGAAGAAATTTGGTGTTTATTTGTGCAGTGAAGTGCCGCGAAGTACTTCTAATAATAGGAGTCGTTGAATTGCTTTTGTGTGTCTTAAAATTGATTTTAGAGTGGTATCGGCAGAATCCGTTGTTTATTAAAACGTATAACACCGGCGTTTTATTGAGGGACTTTAACTATGTCTGACTTCTACTGTTTACTACTTACTTATTTTAATAAGTTATTTTATATTGGCAAAATATCTGCGAAAAAGAATCTTCGAGTAGAACCATCTTATAAAAAAAAGAACAATGTTCGCGTTTTATTCAAACGTTTTATTTCCAAAAGACGTCGAACAAAAATGTTGGAGAATAAATGGTTGGGAGAAGTGATGGTTAAAGGGATGTAGATGATTCTCATCGTCAGCCCATTTAAGTTCCCACTGCTGGGGCACGGGCCTCCCTCAATCACATGAGGGGTAATTGCCATACTCACCACACTTGGCAGACGGGTTGGCGAGGGTTTTGATATAAAAGCAGAGTTTTCCTTCTCTGGGTGCTGATGATCATGCCAGCAGCTTTACCTTAGTCGCCTTTTACGACACCTCGGTAAGAGTGCGGGTGGCCTATTCTACTCTGCCGGGGACCACACGGCACATGTAGATGATTCTGATACCACAATAATGATTATACCAAAATAATATAAAATTAATATCGAATTATCTATGCCGATGTTATCTTGGTTAACAAGAAACACATACATGGCTATTTAAGCGGCTGCTTGCCGATAGCGGGTATCATTATTCGACAGCATGATGAAGGGTCTATTGGTGCTAGCAGCTGTGGTGGTCGCCGCGCAAGGTGGTGAGTTATCATCATCATCTTCTACAATAATTATTTTACAAAATATAATAATTTAACGAGAAAGTGGAAGTTAATTACAAATTTGCTTCCAAAATTCAAATTAGATTCGATTCAAAAGTAAATCGATAACTTTCATTAAGAAAATACAATTTTAACTTTGTTCCAAAAATAAATTCGCGCCAATATGAACTTCTTGTGAACTAATTTTGATATTTGTGCGTAGTGCGCCTATACGAATTTAGTATCGAAACTAAATATTGACGTTTCCGTTGAATTAAAATATAAATTATTTATTTTTGATCGAAGTACAAGTTCCGTTTTTCAGGGAAATTTTATAACGCGCAGTGGCACCCTCTTGCGTTTCCGGCATACCTATCTATGTTTAATATTGAAATGACAACTGTGGTTTATATTTTATTAACAATATTTTGTTTCAGGAAGGTGGAATGAGGGACTGAGTGGTAAGTATATTTGTTAATAATCTAGTACGCAAACTAAAATCAGATTCGAAGAGTTATTCTACTATTTAAATTTGTGTAATAATGATTTACCGCATTCAAACTAACTTAATTGGTGACTTAATAAAAAATATTGTCACTTGTTTCAATATGCATAAAGACTTTTCAATAATTAAGTTAATCAACATTAGCTTAATTGACATCCGCAAGTATTTCACCAGTAGTTTTTTGAAAGTAATATTGGTAAACTAGAGCAGACGTAATACTTAGATACCTATTATAAGTATGTATTTACAAAAGAAAAATATTACTTAAATGTAATTATATTTGTTTAATATAATAATCTAGTATTCCACTGTTCTGATATCCGTAACACATGTGCTTGAACTACCTATCTCGGCGTCATATCAATGGATGTGATGTTGTGAAATATAATTTATTTATTTTAATTTCAGTGCGCTTCGGCTACGGGCCAGGAGCCGGTCGCGACTTCTTCATCCCCGTGCCGCAGACGCTACGCGAGGCGATGAACTCCCGCTGGGTGCAGTCCCGCCGCCTTGCCGGCCAGCCCAGGCCTAATTTGGTGCTGTTTACTCCTTCCATTGATGACGTCGTTCTTGGAGGGTTGTACGATTCGAATGGCAATATTGCCGGTCTACAGATTGCTGTAAGTTTTACTCAACATAGTTAATTGCTAACTCCTATAGCTAACGAACCAAATGTCTGTCTTGACTTCCGATATAAGACTCCACTGGTCCTGATCAATCCGAGAAAACTTTGGCCCAAGTTAAAAGATTTTATTAACTAAATACGATTTGCCAAACACCTATTTGTTGTTAAAAATACGCTTATTCCACAGCTACCCGAAGACTCTTTCACCGGATAACCCTCATGACTGGGCTGTACAAGGTTTCTCCAAATGGATTGCCCCAGCAAACTCCAAGGGAGTCAAACGTTCTTACTGGATCTCGACTTTCTACCTTGTCCCTGAAGGTAAGTTTATTTTTGTGTTCGATTTTTGGTAAAGATTACCTAGGCCGATGGCTAGCTGCGTTTGAGTATACTGCCAACGGGCCTTCGTTGTACATGAGCGCACCAACTACTGGGGATCGGCTTGCTCAGTATACTACTCCGCGGGGAACATTACTGGGTATCGTTAAATAATACTTATTTTTATCAAAAAGCTATAATCATACGAGTATGTCAATTATTAAAATTGTATTTATTTTTGCATGGTTTGCTTTGGTGGCATTTAGAATTGCAGAGTAACGTTGTCTTCTTGCACTGGCATCTATGTATGGAACACTTTTTGTTGCAGCTGCATCTCATAAAACCTTGTCCTGATCCAACTGAATGTTTTGTAGCTGCAGTCCTCAACGATAATTCAGAGTCCTCCTCTAAATAAAAACTAAAACCCGACTACAAAAAAAAACACGCTCTAAAAAGTACGAAACAAGAAAATTGTCTCTGCTGAAATTATTATGCCGTATCGCCGCGGTCGTATTCTAATGCCACCAAAGCAAACCATGCAAAAATAAATAACAATTTTTATAACTGACTATTGACCAACTAGTTTAGCCTAGTCTAAACTGGTCTATCCTATCGGGCTTAGGACAAATTAGTTTAGACTAGGCTGTACTGGTTAATCCTATCGCGTATAGAAAGAACTACTTGAAACTAGGCCAAACTAGTTTGTACTGAAATCGGGTTTGGCCGGTAAAATATATATAGGTACTTCATCTACTGCTTAAAGTTCATGAACCTCATATTTGTTCTTTTGTATTTTTTGACAACCCGTTTGGAACAGTGATAGTGAACGCTGCCATTGGTCCAAGGGTTGCGGGTTCGCCGCACAGTACAAACATTTGTGTGCATGAACATGTCTGTTTGTATTGGTCTGGGTGTTTCCTATGTATTATGAGCATGTATTTACAAAAGAAAAGTAGTATATGTATGTATTCGTAATCCCACTGTTGATTCTGATATCCGTAACACAGGTGCTTGAGCTACCTATCTCGGAGTCAGATCAATATATGTGATGTTGTGAAATATTTATTTATTTATTTCTTGACAAAGGTTATTGAAACAGTATGTAGATGAAAATGAACATGTGCCACAAGTTTATGCTTTATGCAATTTGCAGATAACGGACGCCTTCTGCAGTCTGATCACGTGTACGTGACCGGATTCAACAAGCAGTTATTGCCCATATCCATCGTGGCCAGCGAAGTTGCCGACACCGCCAACTCCGGGTTCACAAGACAAGCTTGCATTCCTTTCATGGGTAAGATTTCTATGTTCGTTAACTTTACGTAATTTCACCAGCAGAATACATACCACCACACCACAGAACCACCCCCGGATATTGAATAAGCGTCAGTTTTTTGTAATACCTAATATACGACGTGACTTTTGACGACGTTATTTTGAAAGCGGAAACATAAGTAACACAGCTAGCGAGGTTTTCCTCCACACGCGCTCAGATCACTGTTTTTTTCAACTTTATGTCTGTAGGTATATTTGTATCCGCACGTATCGTATCCCGTTTTTTTTTAAATAACATGGTCGCTAGTCTGCATGCGGGTCGAAATTTGCAAAATAGTAACTATAATTTTATTTCGTCATAATATAATTTATATTTTACTATAGTATTTTTTTTTGGCAAAAATATTATATTAAAATATTATAGTAAAAGACACATTAAATTTTCTAACACAAAGAAGCAAAATGTATATCTGCACTCGATGTGATTTTTTTCGACTGTTTACGTTACAATATTTTTAAAACAATGCTCTTGTAACTTCACTGCTTATAATTGGTATTAAATTCATAGAACATCTCATGGTGCTGGGAATTAAATCCAGGGATTCGGGAATAAGTACTGCTATTATTAGTTAATCGCCTTTGATACGTTATACATTCGTCAGCCATTTGTCTTCTATCTCACACGTCATTCTTATTCAAACTTCGATATTTAACTGTCATTGATATGCATCTACCTAACACCAATCCAATACACTGACCTGATTCCGTACTAAGTAGTTTAAGCATTTGTAATTACAAAAATGTACTAAAATACATCAAGTAAACTGATCAAACCCAAGTGTTCATCACAAGAATGTTAGTCCAGCGTGGGGAACGAACCTACGACCTTTGGATCATGAGGGATCGGTACCAAATGCGCCATCCAGCCAATCAATAATCCTATTTTACATGTCTCAATCTTAATGTATCACGATTTTTTCAGGTCGTCACTACTACTATGACATGTCCCCTAAACTAGAGTGCTCGTCGGAAACCATCTACCCATGGTTCGCTCTCCTAGACCAATCTGTCGGCTCTAACCAGCTGATCGGTCTTGGATTTATGGTCTTCGGAAAACTGCCGGAATCATCTCTTGTGAGGGACTACTTCGAGAGACCTTCCGTGGGTGAAGTGATGGTAAATATGTGTTGTTTTATGTATAATATTTTACAAAAGTACCCAATTCTATATTTATAAAAAATAAATTCTATACACAAAGACAAGGCATATAATCGACGCCCAGCGCCATCTGTTGGCAATTTTAGAAAAGAATATCCTGAAAAAAATTGAGGGCAGCTAGCGGCCTGCCGTAAAATAAAGACGGTTATCTCTAATTCATCCTGCATGCTTACAGATGATCGTGGACAACGCGCCTCAGTGCTTGTACGATGACACAGCCAAGTACGGCGTGGTCACCATGCACATCTACTTCGTCGACTCGCCACACCTCATAAACTGCATGTCTACCAATTAACTACACCATTAGTTTGATCATAATAAACATGAGAGAACTAAGACAGTGAAAAGTGCATGCAAACGTGATACAACTTACAACTTGAGTGCAATAAATAATTTATTAAGTTACCCAGTATTTTATTTCAAACGGCCCCTTACAGATTAAAGCCCTAACTAGGGAGACGATCGAATTAAAGAATTGATTACATAGGTAATCCATTCTACAATAGTATCACATATGAAAGTGCTTCGTAGTAAATGCAAAATAAACAAGACATGATAAGGAAAAAACAAAGTAGATAAAATACAGGATAGGTATTGAATATCTATACTCTATACTATTAATAAAGAGGTAACGCCTCGGCGGATGACTGACAGACTGATTGACTGACTGATCTATGAACGCACAGCTGAAACTACTGGACCGAAAATCATGAAAATTGCAATAAGGGTAGTATTTTATTATGTAGGCGCGCACTAAGAAGGGTTTATTAAAATTCTACCCCTAAAGAGGTGAAATTTAACGTTAGTATGAAAGTCTGAGATTTTTGATGTTAGAGTTTTGATAATACGGATTATGTTTATTAATAAAAAAAATACGTGTTCCAGTTTTTTTTTAATTCGACCCCTAAAGCGGTAGAATGTGGGTAGAAACATTGTAAAGAAGATTGTAATTTTTAAAGTTACATCATCATGAAAATTGGTACTTCGGCTCATCTTACAAGCTTAAGAAAAGTGATTTGAGCATTTTTTTGTTTAAACGCTCGATGGAAGTTTTGTCATTTTTAAAGCTAGAGTCATGAAAATTGGTTTATGGATTTTTTTTATATAAATTAAAATACTAAGCATTATTTTCGCGAATCCTAAAGCAGTGAAATGGGGTTCAAACGTCGTATGGGAGATTCGTCATATTTAATGCTCGAGTTTATGAAAATTAAAATTTGGAACATTCATACAGAAAATTTTTAGCCCTTTTTAATGAACCCCTGAAAGGGTTAACGGGGGTTAAAACAGCCGTATAGAAGTGTTGTTAATTTTAAAGCTAGAGTCATGTAAAGTTATATTGGTATCTTTATATTCAAACAGAAAAATTTTAGCACTTTTTTATTCAACCCCTATAAGGGTCAACGGGTAACGCCGTATAGAAGTGTCGTTATTTTTAAAGCTAGGGTCATGAAAAATTATATTGGTCTTTTTGTATAAATTATTAAGCATTTTTTTATTCAACTCTTAAAAGAGTGAACTGGGTTTAAAACGATGTGTGGAAGATTCGCCAGATTTTCTGCTTATCAGTCATGAAAAACATATGCAAAATGAATGAAAGGCATTTCAGTATTTTTAGTCTCATTTTAAGCTTCCGTTACCTACTTACCTAGTTATACCTACCTTCTTACCTATAATCTCAAAATTGGTTAAGTACAAATCAAGTTCGTATAGAAAAATACAATTTCTAAATCTTTTGTTTTGAAATTAAAAGCGAGGGCGGGCCACTAGTTGTTAATAATCACACACTTATTTTAAATTTCTTTTTAGTAAAGGCATCTGTCTTTTATCAGTTTGTTATTCCATCATTTGGCGAAATCTTCATAGTTAGCGTGAGCTAGGAGGCAAAGAGATATTATCAAATAAAAATTTGACCGTCCTTTAATCCTCGAAATAATAAAATTATCATTCGGATGCCACTCTCCGAATGATGAAAATAAGTTTCCATATTCAAAGATTCCATCCCGCCTCTATCGATATTATTCGCTGTTTCGTTTTTGACATTCCTTTATGTTATTTATAATTTTTAAACCAAAGAGTCTTTAACCGATAAAATAATTACGAAAAGCTGCAAATCAGTAAAACCAGTTGCCTGCTTTGTTGCATACTACCATAGTAACAACTAGACGATTAAAATCATTGTTATATCTTTGGGTATGTATTTAATCGAGTTTGATAGTAAATTTATTTAAAAAGATTTAACGCCCTTTTTAAATAAATTTGCTATCGGACATGATTAATTACATACCCAAAGACACGATTATATAGTATGCAATTTACATTAGTCATTTGAAGCACCTACTTATTTTCGCAGCTTTGCTGCTGGCTGCTCAGCTTCTCATCTGCCACCTATTACATGATAATCACATGAAAAAAACATCTACATCCTGTACCCCTACTATTCCGACGTTCCCACGGTATCTTGTACTGGTGCATCTAACAGTACGTTGTATACATTACATTTACTGAGGCGAATTGTTTGGACAAAACCATTTTTCTCGTTAGATTAGGGCGCGACGCACCTTGTACGAGTATAAGGTATACAGGTCGTACAAGGGAACCGGGCCAACTGAATCATGGTTACACGTATTAGAAACTGTCGAAACGTGCAGGTTTCCTCAAGATGTTTCCCTTCACCGAGCTAATGGTTAAAAAAGGTACGCACATAGATTCAAATCCCGTATGGAAGGCGCATTCTGAACCAGTAAGCTACCATCGGTTATAGTATTCTGAGTAAACTTTTTTTGTTTTGGTCTCCCTGGAGAAATGTAATTACGCATACACCCGTCCACCAACGGGCTGACGGGTTACTGACTAAAGCTACTGGGGTGCTCCCGTCCGCGCTAGAGTGGGGAGAGGACATGAGAATCTGACTAAGAAGTCTCCTTTCTTGCCCCTTCCCAGGCGAAGGCCCGCTTGCGACGCGGGCCCGCCACAACTCCCCCCAAGTGAGCTGGGGGGAGTGATAGGGACAGCCGGGAGCATCTAACCGACACTACTGGGCTGCAAAGGAGGCCTGTGCAATGTCGGCGCCGATGCCCCTGCACCGGTCGCCGATTGGCCTCCTCTACGGTAAGGAGGGAGAAGCGCAAGTGTTCGACGCTTCCTCCCCCTCCTTGCCCTTCGCCGCGAATCAGTGCAGCTGCTGCCTTCTTCTGTGACATCACGCATCTCGCAGGAGCCTTCTTCTGTGACATCACGTCCTCGCAGAAGGATGCTCAGAGGTAAGCATTGCTCGTATGACTGCCGGAAGTGACAAATCACTACCCGACAACACGCTAACGCATCACGTTGTGATGCTCAGGTAATACACTCGGCGAGAGTGTGTTGCGCCGTGTCCTCTAGGGCCCACACTCATGGCAGGCCGGGGTCTCCTCACTTTGGATCTGGTGCAGGTATAACCCGAAATAGCTGTGATCCGTAATTACCTGCACCATCCTGTAAGAGTGGAACCCATATTCCCTTTTCAGCCAGCGATCCAGATAAAGCTGGTCTAACTTGTTGGTGTGAACCAGTCTTAAGGTCGATTAAAGCGAAATCGTTTCATTGACTTTCATTGGCAAACCAAATAAAAAAGGTAGTCAGAGAGTCACAGGTCACAAGAATTGTCGCTAGTGAATAAAAAGTGTATAATACCCATACCGACGGATTATGGCGTTTGGGTAGTAAGTATTTTAATATTTACTGGTAATCAATATAAATGTTATGGACAAACAGCCTAAATCAGCAGTAAAGAACCACTAAGCTTGTTCCTTACAAATTACAAGCCTGTCCAAAGATCAGATTTGGAATCGCATGCATCTTATACTATAAGTAGTCTGGTAATAACCAGACTACTTATGTGAGTAACTGTCTTCATGGTGAGGGAAAAGATCCAAACTAACTTGTATATTGCTTTTGCTTTATTTTATTAATTTATACATATTAGATTTAAGATGTGATTTCCAAAAAAATTATATTGGTACTTATGGAATAAATACTTATGAGTTAAATGGAAGAGTACCTATGTGTACCTATTTGATTGTCCGTCTTTCTCGGTAAAAAGGTAAAGAAAAAATTAAATTTACTCTCCTTTTTTGACGCTGGCTTTCCTAACTCCTACATTTGAAAATTGATGGTTTAATTTATATTAGCCCTTCGTTTTGTTAAAAGCACACATTATATTGTTTTGTTAAAGTAGGTTTTTATAGGAAGCTTAGGAGAACGGTCTCTCGACGTGACAATGTTTAACCAAAAAAAAATCAATCGTAGGAGGTCAACAACCATCTTTAACCTATTTCTGGACATTAAAAACTCAAACTTGTTATTATTTTTCAAATTTTTATTTGTTTTCTTATTTTTTGCTTTTCAAAGGGACTCTCCTATTTTTTATTTAAGTACAAATGTAAGTATGTTAATGTGATTGATGGGTATCTCAGGTCCGTGAAATAAGTTCTTAGGCACGGTTTGGTAAACGATCAATATAATAAAACAACAATAACAAAACAAAAGCCACAATACGAGGCAGAAAAATAACAATAAAGGTCAGAGTTGAAACGCGCGCGTCGGGCTCGGGCTAACGCGGGCATGGAATATTGGCGAGAGCAAATGGTGAGGGGCATGAATTTGAAATATGTGTGGCGCGAAGTTAATTTTAAGAGCGTTTTTAGCGAGCGATTAGTTTCCGTTTTTAATCGGCACCTCCCTCATGCATAATCATTATTATTACTTCGCCATTTTATTGGGGCGGCCATCAAGAATTTATAAATTTTCATAGTGCACTGTGTTCTCAAGCCCTTTTATTTGATACATACAGGATGTATCTGTGAACATTTAGATCCCTTTAACTACGTGTTCTATTAACCATTCAGAACAACATTTGTTCTATGACTTTTGAAAATTCGCATAAAAAAATTTCAACTTCTCATACAAAGTCGGTCACGTGACTTGGTCATTTTGTATGGTGAGTCGAAAAAGTTTTCGACTAATTTCGAAAAGTCGTAGATCAAATTAATGTTGTTCATAATGGTTGGTAGAACACGTGGTTAAAGGATGTAAATGTCCACAGATACACCCTGTATATCGAGGGGGGATGTCGAAAAATATGCTAATCCTACATTTTGTGGCGGCAGCCATCTTGGATAACCTTTTATCAATCATAGCTAATTCACCTTTTAAACAAAAAAAAAAGTTTCATCTGTTTGGGAGCTACGATGTCACGAACAGACTCACTACATACACATATACATAGACATGTCAAACTTATAACACCCCGTCGTTTTTTCGTCGTTGGTTAAAAATGGAGCAACGTATTGTTTTGATTTTTCACATTCCTATTACTTACTTTTCAATTCAAAATTTTAGGACATTTATCAGATCTATTAGAAATAGTTTTAAATCTATCTAGGTTTATAAGTACATATTTTATAAATATTTTAAATTTATACATAATTCTGACATACTAAGTAACTATTATGGATATCAGACAACACAAATACAAATAAATACAAATACAAATAATTTATTGTGCTTACCTACTTTGAAATAATTTGTACATTACATAACAGCTAAATAACTACTAATATTTTGCTCATAATAACTAAATATTGCAGGTAAGTACAAAACTTATGATTCTTTACTTTCCGTACTAGTAAAAACTGTGTTACGGAAAAGTAATGATTCTCGCCTTACTGTTAAGGTACATTTTAAAGTAACTAATCAGTAAACTTGTCAACCAATCCCGATGAATGAAAAGAAACCAGTAGGTATCCAAGTGGTAAACCACTTTGCGTAGTATAATCACGAAATGTAGAAGCGACTTTTTTAATTAAATTTAAACATGCAAGTTTATTACAGTCGAGCCAAGCTAATACACACCACAGTGAGAGAAATCACAATTTTAATACCTTAATAAGTACATATATAATATTAGTAATCAATCGATATTCAACTCACATCATCACGATGAGGTAGGGTCGCTACCAAATCGTCATCATCATTACTTCTATTATTTATTATTGTTTGTAAATAGATACTTAAATAGCGAAAAATTTTCCAATGTTTGAGGTCTATAATATTTTTTCCAGTTTGCTTGTGATTGGGATGGTAGCATTTATGACCTACTTGACCATGAAGTACTCTTTGATGGAAAACCAGCCGGAGATAACAACCTTACCTACTACACAGATGGAAACTGAAGCAGACGATATGGAGACAGCAACAGCAACAGCAACGGAGACACAATCTACTGATGCAACTATAATAGAACCTGATACCCCTATTGGTGCCACCATGCATATTTTTGTAAAAAAGATACCGCCGTTTGACAAAGATATTTTATAACAGGCGTTTTTCACGCAGATTTTAGTGTCTCATAGCAGAGAGTTCTGAAATGTTCATTCTTTTATCGTCATATGAACTTTAAACCCCCTTATCCCGCTACTCCTATCTCCAAAACGACCAGCTGAAATAAAACTTCAAGACCACGTCTCTTACCCCTTCATTAGGTAAAAGTAAAATAAAACAGGCCAGGAAACCTTCTGAAGAGTTTAATATTCCAAAAGTGACAAATAAATCCTGGGAGAGAATGGGCTGGCTCGACCGGAGTGATACCACGTCCTCACAGAAAACCGGCGTGAAGTAGCACTGAGCGGTGTTTCGCTGCGTGAGTGAGGGTACCGGAGGCCCAATCCGTCGGAATGGGGGGTTTAAAGGTGGCAGCGCACTTATGACTCCAGTGGTGTCGCGGGTGTCCATGGGCGGCTGCAATTGCTTACCATCAGGTGATACGCCTGCTCGTCTCTCACCTATCATATAAAAAAACTTATTTAATTTTAGCCAGAATACGAGGGCGACACTGAAAGTTCTTAGAAAATCAAAAACTGAACAAGTTTAGCAAGTTGTTACTTTTATTATATCTTTTCAAAATAGTGTCCCTTCACATCAATACTTCGCTGCATTCGATGAAACCACTCAGAAAAGCACTTGGCCCACTCTTCTTTAGGGGTCTCTTCGACGGCCTTTTGAACCGCAGCCACTGCTTCTTCGGCGTCCGTGAAACGTTTTTCCTTTTAGTTTTTCTTTTATTTTTGGAAATAAATAAAATTGCAGGTTGCGAGGTCTGGGCTATATGGCGGTTGACCCAGTAATTCTACGTCTGACGACGCCAAATACTCGAGTGTCGTGGTGAAGGAGGATCCTACTGCGAGGTCGTTTTTCCCGAACTTTTTCCAAGACAAGTGGCAAACAGTTGTGTTGTAGTGTACCACTCTGCGGTAACTGTTTTTCGATCCTCTAAACAAACTGTTGCGATATGACCTGTCCTTCCGAAGAACGAGGCGACCAGCTTCTTTCCCACGCTGCGACCTCTCTTCACTTTAGTTGGCAACTCCTCGAATGGAAACACCCATTCAGCAGATTGTCTTTTAGTTTCAGGATCATAACAGTAAATCCAGCTTTTGTAACCTGTTAGTATGTCAAACACAGCATTTGAGTCACCTCCGTTAAATCTTTAAACCATTTCGCGGCACCAATCAACACGACGTAGTTTTTGGGCTCCTGTCAAATTATGAGGTATCCACTGGGCACAAAGCTTCCTGGCCCCTAAATGTTCATGAATGATTTTGTGTACTTGACTCATACCAATGCCTAAACTTGTCCGAATCTGCTGATAGGTCACTCTTTTGTCGGACTCTATCATACGTCGCACAACACTGATGTTATCTTCGGTAGTCGCCGTACATGGCCGTCCCTCACGCAAATCATCGCTGAGATTAGTGCGACCACGTTTTAACTCATTAAACCAGTTGTAAACAGTGGCACGAGATGGAGCTTCATCGTGAAAGGCCAATCGAAGTCTATCATAACTTTCTTGTTGACTTATTTGACATCTAAAGTCATAGAAAATCATTGCACGTTAAATTCATGCTCACTTGTTAAAGATTATTGTCAATTTGCCGCTAAATCAGAAAAAAAAAGAGAATCGAATCAAATGCATAGACAACAATATTGGCAAAGAGTTCCATTTTCAAAATTTAAACAATTTTTTTTAATCATCGTCTTATAAGTGGCCAGTTCTAAAAACTTTCAGTGTCGCCCTCGTACCAGAAGTCTGAATAACGAATTTTAAAATTCTAATTCTTTAAAGCTGCAAGACCCTATACTGTCATCCATTATTAATGAATGATTATTTTTTCTAATTTCAGCTACACTCACGCGACACACATATTTTGACATATTAACACCTCCGTAAAACATCATAATCATCTCGGACTAAAATTTTTGGCAGCTTACATTTCTGCCGTATTATTTAGAAATGGAATTGCATGTGTTCCCTCCGTCCTACAAATGGACTCCTTCTAACGTAGTGTGAAGGAGCATCTCGCGGGCCAGTATAGCAGTGTCAACGGATGTGATACTGTGCCATAACGTCAGTTGTAATCGCAATATGGGTTCTCGTTTTGCTCACCATTAGAGTATACTTTTTTAAATTATTTTTTATTTCAATCATAACCAAAGCCGAATATTGTTACCAACACAGCTATAACATCAAATCGTCACGTTCTCGATGTGTCCAAGAAATCGCTGAATGAATTAGCGCTGGCATTGCCTTCGCTCCGCATTTGCCATGTACACACCTCGACTCTTAAGGCAGCACAATATGGTTCTTATTTGAATGATGTTGTATACTTATTAGTGCACGTGACTGTACGAGTAGGTATATAATATATTATGGTCTCTGGGCCGTGTACTCGGTTACTACTCGGTACTCAGTGTACTCGCAGTTTATTGATACTCGGTACACGGCTGAATAACTTAGCACCAATGCCGAGTACCTCGGATTTTTTTTTGTGAAATGACACAGTATATTGACTCTCCTCAACCTGATAGTAAGCAGGAGAAGAGCCCAGATAGATTTGGAAAATCCATAGGTGCATTCTCGGATTCGAATCATGTCCCCCTGTATGGAAGGCAAGTTCTTATCCAATTAGCTACCATCGCTCATCGGCTTACATAATATGTTTATTTTTATGCTAGAGACGACAAACGAGCAAGCGAGTCACCTGATGGAAAGTAATCATCTCCGCCCATGAACTTCCGCGAAATCCGGTGTTGCCGCCCTTTTTAATAAGGATTGCGCTCTTCTCTTGAAGGTCCTAAGTCATAACCGTCGGGAAATACTCCCGCAGATTATAAAGCATTCATTATTTTAAAATACAAATATGGGAGAAAATAATCATTTTTGTAATACTGTTTTTAACTTTCATGATCACTAACGTTTAAACAGTTTTTAGGGAATTGCTACTATGTTCGTGTTGCAAGTGCATTGGTCACGGTGTGACCATGACGCTTACAGCAGTGTTAAAATATCGGAAACTCACAATAAGGTCACATACACAATAGTAGTCCCGCAAAAAAAAACCACTAAAACAGAAGAAGTTTTTGTGTCCCAAAACTGAACCGAGTAACTCGGCCGAGGGTTGAGGAACTTTGAACCTCATACCGAGTAGGTACTCGGCATACTCGGAGTAAACTCAGTACTGGGTAAATCGGTAAAAGTAGTACTCAGCGCAGCATTAGTAGTCTCTCCCTAGCAATGTTATTTGCCATACTTCTAGTCAAAGGGACGTAAGTAAGTACCAGTTTTATTTCCTGTGCAATGTAAACATTTTTACGTTTTTTGCTGAAAAACGGCCGTATCTTTTTAATACGCAAACTTAGTTTCTTTTATTTTTACAACTCTTGTGTTTTAATTTCTATATTTTTGAATAATCGTATACTTAGGTCTGTGATATCTAAGTATACGATTTATAACCTAGCATAAAGAAATCTGGACTGTTTTTTTTATTACTACATCATAACAAGCATTTGAAAAATATATATATTTTAATCTTTTCAGGAAGATGGAATACGACTTTGATGAGTAAGTGATATTATTATAATGTACTTGTTTATAAAATATATTTCGACGCATGCAAAAGTTAGTCATTGAATAATACCGACCCGTTTGGAACAGTGGTAGTGAACGCTGCCTTTGGTACAAGGGTTGCGGGTTCGATTGCTATTAAAAATCACTATTAAAAACCACACCAAGGATCGTTTTTAAAAATCTCGTTAGTGTTTTAATAACTCTAGTTATTTGACAGTCACACTAAAATGGAAAATGTTACAATAAATTTAAATTTTAAAAATATGGTAGGGAAGTAAGTTTTTACTTTAATTTTCTTTTAGTACGTTATGAACCCACGCAGGATCGCCCACAAAAAATACCGAGTACTTTTGCGATGCCCATACCGGTGACGCTACAAAACGCAAAGGAAGCCAGCTGGGTGCAAACCACTCGCCCTAGCAACCAGCCCTGGCCCAACCTGACGCTGTACACGCCTTCCATCGATGATGTCGTTCTTGGAATCTTGTTCGACCCAGATGGCTATACAGCCGGTCTACAGATTGCAGTAAGTTTCACTTTACACAATATAATTTTGAAAATACTTTAATGAGGTCATGAAACTTCGAATTTAAAACAGTCATAAACTTTTTACCTTACTTATTTACTTACCACCCATAACCATTGCGGTAAATAGGTATACCTCAGTGCTTTTTGATACTATTCCTACCTAGGCAGCGTTCGCCGGTCTTCAAATAATGTTAGAACAATTTAACTGCCTTATTATAATAACTTACTAATATAAAACTGCTTATTTGTATAGATAGATGGATATACTTTATTGCACATAAAACACAACTTAAAAAACTAGGCATTACAGAAACTTATATGTACAATTTCGGCGGCAATAATTAGCCTGCCCAAAACTGAAGGGTTTATGACATAAAATATACTTAGTTCGACAATATCTTGTCTTGTTGAGCGTGTTATTCCTGGTTGCGGTCAATGCTGTCGCTTTTGAAACCCAGGGTAGGTACGCTTAGACCACGATTCTTCTTCTGTTTATTATACAATGAAACGACTGCCGTTCCGACCTTCGCAACACTTTAACAGGAAATTTAGACTAACTGAATTATGGACAGTATAGTTGGAGTAAATAAAACGCTTACACTACAGGTTCCCCAAGACTCATTTCACCGGCAACCCATACAACTGGGCTGGACAAGGCTACACTAAATGGACCGCCCCTGCCAACTCCAAGGGAGTCGAAAAGACGTATTGGTTCACAGCTCTTTACTTCGTCTCTGAAAGTAAGATTATTTGTACGAGTCCCTTTAATTTATTCAAACTTTTTAGTAAGGGGTACGAGCCGAAACTTATTCATCATAGTTTTTTCTTCTCTTTCATTCATCTCTAAAGAAACTTACAGCTAGGATATGTACCAAAAATCAAAATATTTATGTTTTCCAGAAAGCGGGGCCTTGGCTGACCACATCTACTTGACCGGCTTCAAAAGACAGCTGTTCAGTATCTCCCTCGAGGCCAATGACTTTCTTGCCAATACAACCAAGTTTACCAAACAAGGTTGCTTGTACCAAACAGGTAAACATTCTGCATACATCGATATTAAATCACACTTATATTAAATTTAAATGACGATTAGTATTAAAACTATTTGGTTTAAATTTCTTAGTAGTAGACGTCAATAACTTCTTTTTTTCAGCGTGAACTGTTTTAAATTATTACATATCGACGTTTAAGAACCAATAATATTATTTATTTACTATTTATTTACATTTTTTTGGATTCGCAAATTTGAACAAAATTAGATTTAAAGTTTAAAGTTCAATTTTGACTTTGTACTTTCGTGGAGGTAAATTGTATAATAGTAGTTTATCTACACTCATGTCAAATTCTTCAAATTAAGAAATCAAAAGTAAACACGTTTTGACAGGCTTTATAATATTGATAGTTTTAAAGACAATTAAAAAGTTAAGGTGTTGCATGATGATCTTTTTTTTTTGCACTTTTTGCAAAAGCTGTCACTTTATGCAACAGCCAAATTTCTTGAATGACAATATTAGGAAAAAGTTGTCATCATTTATGCCTGCCAAAAGTTAAAAATAGACACCTCTAATTTTCTTTAAAACTATCAAGCCTGTCAAAATGTGTTTACTTTTGATTTTTAATTTGAAGATTATGACATGAAAAAGATCATTATGCAACACCCTAACTTTTTAATTTTCTTTTAAGCTATCAATATTAGGTACCTATAAAGCCTGTCAAAATGTGTGATTTGATTTCTCAATTTGATGATTTGAATATGAGTGTAGATAAAATATTATTATTAACTTTTCAGTTCATGATAACATCAAGGTGTTTATTTTAGAAAAGGTACTTACGCTTTACCGTTTTGTTTTCTTGACGAGGTGGAAATGCCGCCTGCTCGATATGCAATGGGCAGACGTCACCCGGCTGGGAGACCGACGGGTAGTGTGGGGATTGGGTGTCTGCTAATTAGAGACAATCCAGAGGCATATTACTAAAACCAATCCGATTTTTGAGTAACCAGTTGAAAGTCTGTTTTAAAAAAAATTAGGAGTTTTATCCTAGGCCATTATGTTCATCATTATCAGTTCGGTTTATGCAAATAATACTTTCCAAAACCAATAGGTACACGAGTTTTTTTGTAAAATACAAACATTATCAAAATAATTATCCATTACCTTCTAATAACATAATATGTTAAAGTTATTATTTGTGACTTTCATCATCAGCTCAGCAACATAGGATTATTATGAGTTGGTATTCATAATCTTATGCTGCTGAGCTGATATTGCTCAATCTCAGGCATTCCATCATTAGAACCCGACTAAAAAGCGCGCGGCCGAAATACGACATTTCTCTAACGGAATGCGAACTCTTCAACCTTCTCGTGTTGATTTTGAAGTACATAGATAAAAAAACTAAAATAAAATTGCAGTTGATCTCATCGTCAATGTCTCACACTTAATGTGTATCTTACTTATTCCAGGGGTCCACTACTTTTATGAGATGTCCCCTCAAACCAAGTGCTCAACTGAAACCCTCTTCCCTTGGTTCGTAGTAGTGGACAAACCTGGCGGCTACAGCCAGATCTTAGGAGTTGGAACTATGCTAATTGGTAGACTACCTGCTACATCTCTTGAAAAGGACTGGTTCGACGAGAGATATGAAGAGAATATAGTAAATGAAGACATGCGGGTAAGCATGACGTGTTGATTTATGGTAGATACTGTTGCACATGCTTATTTTCATGCTTAAAAGCATGCTACTTTTGAGCAAGTGCTACTTAGTAGCATGTGTGCACGGACGTGCTACAAATAAGCATGCTAATTTTGAGCATGCTCAATAATCACACGCCGGTCGATTTTTAAGCATACCGATATTTAAGCTACCTTGAGCCCAATTCTCGTGCTCGTGACATTTATTTTCATACGATATATGTCACTAAAACATAGTTTTCTTTGTATGGTGTTCAGGTGATATCCACCATGTTTTCAAAATATCACGAGCACGAGAATTGCGGTCGGAAAAGGAAGTGTGGCGCTCCGCTTAAGCACGTGTAAATAGATTTGTTCATTTTAAAGCATGTTAAAATATTCTTATAGAAAGCAAATGTGGACAGTTCCTTAAGGTGGTCCGTTTCCTATACAAACTTGTTTTACAGGAATACTTACAGGCAGAAGCTTGAATATGGTTAAAATGTCTTTTAAAAAATTATATATGTGTGTCTATTTACGCGAATGGTATAATCTTTCAAGTTTAAAACATAAACAAAGTATAATTTCGATTTTTAAAAACGTAGCAATTTGCGAAATCGCTTGAATGTGTGTGTGCTTGAAACGAATGCAATCTCTCGTAAAAACGGCGACATCTATACGAATCTAGTTAAATTTCCTAGATGGTAGGCTATGTTTGCTTAGCTAAACGAACTGGCTATCGAACAGATGGCGCTGAACTGCAATAAAAATATGCATGATATTTTAGCGATTTGTTAATTTATATTCATAATATATTAAAAATTGTATTTTTTTATTGCTATAATAAAACACAAAATGCAAAAAAGGTCACACACTTTGACTTTACATTGATAAAAAATAATAGAGGCTTTTAAGTGCGACCGTCTGTCTACCCGCTGCGCCATCGAGGCACGGCATTATGTGTCAGCGACGTTGCCGCTCTTACGCGTCGTTGCCATATTTCTATAGCACCAATTTCTTCAACTTGAAATTATTTCGGGATTTTAGATTGCTCCTTTACTGGGTTGCCAGAAGGTACTTTTCCTAAAATTCTTGGTAAAATTTAGTCTTTCTTTTTTTTAATTTCCTTTTTTTTCATTGGTTCCATAGGAGAAATATTGTGAAGTGAGTGTACATGAAACGAACATGCAATTTATTTATTATTATATACGAAATACAATTGATATGTCAAAATGAGCAAAAATGTACTGGGATAACACATTGCCATCTCTGTCAGTTTTAGTCTGCATAGTAAAAAAACAGAGTTTAGCTTGGTATTGGCTGTCTAAAATCGCCGTGAGACGGGCCAGAAAACTAGTCTGTATATTTATGGACAGGAATTTGGGGACAAATACAAAATCGTACCTGGCAACTATGACTCAATATAGCATCGCGGCATCGTCTGAAGTGCGATCCTGTTTACGCTTTACAAAATGTACCTACCGCTTATTTCCAAAACTTTTCAACTAAAAAATTCAACTGTAAAGTAATCAAATTTTAAGAAATACCTACTTTATTGTTACAAATGATTGGTCATAATAGTGCATACATAATTATTTCCAATAACTTAATTATAATATATTTCTAAGGAATAATAAATAAACCATTTGCTGTAACGGAACGTAATCAATTTTTTTGTGATAACTAGTGCTGTGTATGCATCAATCCATTCAACGCTAAAATAAATAAATATCGATGATATTCATAGCCTTGGTTTGGTAGGTGCATTGTTGAAGAAATTGAAATACAAACATGAACATCTGCAGTTCGCGCGAAACGTAACAGCCACGCGCTATCCGTACTTATCTGATAATATATAATATATAGTACAACGGGTAGGCCAATACAGCAGAGTTGGATGGAACTCTACTACTGCTACTCTCGGCTCCGTTCGGGTTCCGGGACAAAAGTATACGTACAAGAACAACCAATTATTTTTTTAGTTTAAGTGAAATTACTGTATTTAGAGTCGAATGTTGCTACGAACTTTCTATGAGCGAACGGTTTTTTTGAGTGATATTGAATCAAGTTCGTCAGGGTACAAAGTTAGGAACTCATCTGTGCAATTTGTTGTTTACGTCGCGTAGTGTTAATCAAGCGGCAGTGTTTTAAATGTTCTAATGTTATGTGATGAGTTTAGAGGATAAAGTCCAATGTGGATTGATAAATAGTGACTCCATTGGTAATGTATTGGCCTTAAAGTTATGGGAACTCGTGATAAACACTTGGAATTAAGAGTCAAATGTAACTCTTGTGGTCATTGATTGAATTAAGTATAAAAAGTTAAGCTTGGTAAGTACATACCTACCAATTTAACTTACTTTTCTTGCTACTTTTAACTTCTACTACCTATGATAATATTATTTTTAAAAAGTGATAGTCTGTAATTTAAAATTTAATAGTATTTTTCCAATAAAATGTATGCTATGCTATGATGATAAATTTTCATTTGAATAATGCTTTTATCGATAAATTGCCAGCTTCTCTGATAGCAAAATAAACAACTCTACTCGTACTTTTTCAAACAACTTTTTTTCATTCTGTCTGAATTTCTGACTGACTTGTTCTGATCGTTGTTTAGGTATTATATGCAATTTGATTGACTTTCTTATATTTTGTTGATTTTTTTGATAGTTTTGTTTGAGATGAAGTGAGGAGCTGGGTGTTCACAATGGACTTTGGAAGGACAAACAAATCGAGCTTTTTAATGTGTTACTCTTTTACTATGTACAGAACAATAAACTTTGCTTTTCAATTACAGAAAGACCTATTCTCTAACCAAACCTCAAATTGAACTGAATGATGAAACAAAAAATGGATTACACAGTGTTTACTCTTTTGAATGTACCATGTGTGGAATGCTCTGGAAGCGAGCTAGTGAAAAGGATGGTCACATAAATAAAGCCCTAGTTTGGGGTGCTGTGACAAGTGGCAGCTACTATGCACAAGTAGCCCAGATGACTGCGCTTATGGATATACCAACTTTATCACCGAATAAGTTTCACTCAATTGAAAAAGAATTGGGATCTGTGTGGCAACAACACTTGACAGAGGAGATAATAAAAGCTGGAGCCGAAGAAAGAGCCATCGCCATTGTAAAGGGACACATGTCCCCTGATGGGGTGCTATATATCACTGTCTGAAAAGATCATATGGGCATAACTTTAACTCATCTTCTGGGATGGTAAGTTTAACTTTGTTATAATCACTTGTTTGTTATACATTTATCATTGTTATTTAATTTTTGCAAGTAAAACTTTAATCCTACTGAAAATGTGTCTCAGACATATGGACGGTACAAAGTCCAATAAGGGTAACTCCGTGTGTACCCGTATTATTACTTTAAAAAAATTTCTTACCAATTCGGGAGTTCAAAGTAATAATAGAATGTGTTATAAAACACACACCCCTTTATTACAAAACATGGTCTAAAGTTAGGCTTGGTTTAAAATGGATGCTGTCACTTTCATTTGAAAGCTATATAAAAGTGACAGCGTCATTTTTAAACCTTGTAGACCATTTTTGTAATAAATGGGACAGATGTTTGGTAACAATATTTAATAACAAATTGAAATAATATAAATTTATTGTTACAAACATTCTTACATTATTTATTTCTTTTTACAGATACTTCAGTCCACTTGGGATAGAATGCATAGCATTCAAGCATGGTGATTTTCAAGAAACACTCAAAGTTACTTTAGAAGCATTTTATTGTATATAAATTGATGTAAATATTTTTTATTAATTATTAAAAATTGACTTGATACTACCTCCTACCTACCTACACCAACTAATTTGTACACCTCGTCATACAGTTAACTAGTTTTGGAATATTTACTTTTGTTTGTAACATATGACAGGAACTTCACGAATGATCATGCTCCCCAAATGTCCCTGAGGTTGTGGTGCTATGTGGCTGGTCATAACATTCACTCTGCTATAGTTGAGTGAAGTGATGGCTGAAACATATGTCATACTTGAACAGGTGCCACCTTTGGGGACTGGTCTGCTTTGGTTTAAATCATATTTAGCTTATTATTTTGTGTTGCATTATTAGCTGTTTGACTTGGTATAAGGTATACTTTGTATATAATGTGTAATAAAACATTGTATAAAAATATGGCGTTTAAAGAGTAACTGGTGAGTTTCTTGCTGGACCTTCTCGTCCAGAAACAACTTTCCGATCCGGTGGTAGAATCGCATTATTTGTATTTATATTTTAATATATTTTATGTATCGGCATATTTATGTAATCACATGTAAATTATACATACTAATGAAATGGTTTTAAAGGATTCAAATATAGATTTTATTATATTGATTGTTTTTTAATTAACATTCCTAAGGACTTATACCACTCCACTTCTTCTGCACGAACCTACCTACATGAAGTTATTAGAAGTCGCCCACCTACGCACACCTAGCCTGCTCTATTAGGTCTACAGACGCTATGTGGCAAAAAATCGTCCCGAAACGAAGTGAGGGCGGACCGTTAGTTGCATAATAAACCGCACTTCAATTTCGAAGTCCAGTGTGTGTTAAGTTATTTACTAGATTACCATCGCTACCTATCCGTAGTCCATTCGATAGATCTGAAGAAGAAATTCACATATTCCGTAATTCCTATCCACATCATATTTTTAGTGTTAAGCGCGCCATCTATTGCCAGCGAGGAATAACAGCTATCCGATAAAAAACATGCTTCAGCTTTGTATGTGTGTGTGGGGACGATACGTACGTACACAAGTTGATATTAATTTAGCAACGATGCAGGAATATAACGATTCTGGTTTAGTTGTTAATTGTTGAAATACATCAAAAAATCGCAGTTATTACGTAGATGTCGCGAATCACTCTACACTTAAAATTACTGTCCTGTAGAAGTCGTAATTATTTATTTTCTCGATTCACTGACAACAGAGCCATCTCTTAGCAATCGTTTAGCAGGATTGCGTGAGCTTCCACCTTAAGCATGCTACAAATGAGCATGTGTAATAGTAGCTTTATGTTAAATTAAGTCTAGTTACCTAATCTATTTAGGCGCCAGTGACGATGAATACTTACATTTAGTGTGACACCAAAAAGTGCTGTAATGGTTGTTTATTTGAGTGTCCCATTATGACTGTGGTGATTATGAGAGATTTAAAAAAGTAGGTAGGTATTTTTTAATACTTGAACTTAACAGTTTTTTGAAACGAACTTATGTACCTACCTAATACCAAATTTCTTCAATAATAAGTAATTTTCATAATTGCTAGAAGTAGCCCCTTTTCTAATTGCTAGAATTAGCCATTTTTAGCAATTATATGGGAGCACGGTAGTGCCCTCGCCAAGTCGATCGCGAAGCAAACACTGCAGTACCACCTTTTCTGGAACCATTTCGGCGTATTTTCATGTCCCTATTTGAGGACCTTCGAATAGGTTTATAATAAGCTACCCATCCAACAGTTTTCGGTTGCGAAAATTGTAAAAATGTCACAAGTTTGCTATTTTCCGTAACCGTGTCGTAGCTTTTACTTCACTTTCTACCTAACTTTATGAATTTCGGTTACAGCGTACCGTAACGGTGTCAACATTTTGGGTTGAAAAAATTTACAGTAACTAAATGTTGTACTTGTGTTGACAAGTACCGGCACAGTCATGTGGTTACATATTCAGTTAAGACACAACATATCTTCTACTTAGTTTGTGCGACACAATGTCAACAATGTTGCCACATTGTCGTTACGAATTATTACAATAAATTATGCAGTTACAAAAGTGTACTTTAACTGTTACTACAATGTGTCGTTAATTAATATATAAAAAATGTGTCGGAACTTGTCTAGAAAACCACTGGTCCTCAAAGTGTTAAGGGCCTTTATACGGGTCAGTGGCCTCCAGATTTTTATTCAATGTAATGAAATTAAGACGTTAAATGAAAATCTTGCTAAACAATTATTTTTAATTATGTGAACTAAACTTACAAGTGTCAATGTGTCATTCAAATACATTTTTCTACTTTTGACAGACGCAAAGTGTCAAAAGGTACGGGAGCTTGACATTTGCATCTGTTGGTTTAGTTCGCATTATTATAAATCAGAGTATAGAGATGATTGTGACCTTAATGGCGCGTGCAACATAAGCTTGAAAGATCACATTCATATTTTTCTGTATAAATAATTATCCCCTATAAATAAATATCCAGCACACCTCTTAGACGCGGGGACTTCTAATATTATGTTTACTCCATAATCACCCTGAACAACTTTCTAAATAAGAGGCTATTATAAATATTGCTTGCTTACAGGATCTCGTCCCTGAAGGGCCACAGTGTTTGTATGACAAAAGCCGAGATTCCGGCTCGGTCCGAATGCACATATTTTTCAAAATGACTTCTAACATGAATTGCTAGTTGGAAAACAAATCTACATCATCTACGGCGCCGCAGGCCACACTTTGGTACTCGACGCGCTCGATAATTCCTCGCTATGTGCCCTGCCCATTGCCACTTAAGAAATGCAATCCTTTGGGCTATGTTTGTGACCTTAGTTCTCCTGCGGATCTCATCATTTCTGATACGATCACGCAAAGAGACTCCGAGCATTACACCAAAAGACCTTCAAGGTTTTGCGTGTTTAATATACCTAATAACGCCTTTAGGGAGCTGTAGAATCTGCCCTGGCGCTGCAGCTCCAGAACGTTGGCGCCTCTCACTTCTTAAATGAAAATAGCTATGCGTGCTTTTGCGAATTTTATTGCCTATGTAATTGCCTTTTTGTATGGCGATTTTCTTAAAAGTTGTATTTTTAGTATGGATTTTTTTTTATTTGTAAAGTAACTATAATTACTTCTACTCCATAATTAACTGTTAGGAATGCGTAGGATAGTTTTTCAGAAAAAATATAATTTAATTAAAAAGTTATTACAGATAAAATCGTCAATTCTGCCAAGTAAAAATGGGTCATTTTGAAATATATATTTTTGCATCACAAATACATTAATATCTGATCTCTATTTAATATTAAGGCGACACCGCGATCTCACTAGTGCCACCAATCGATTTGTATTAATTGTGACGAATTTAAGATATTGTCGAAAAAAATGGGCAATGACATTCTAAAAAAAATATTTGTGATTTTTCAAGATATATCTGACATAAAATATCTCTTTAGAAGTAACCAAATTTTTGAGAATTGCTAAAAGTGGCCACTTTAGGCGGAAAACAAAAATTAAACTACTTGTAGAGAGATAATTTGTGCCAGATATATCTTGAAAAATCATAAATACTTTTTTTTAGAATCTCGTTGCCCATTTTTTGCAACAATATCCTATATATTTGTCACAATTAATACAAATCGATAGGCGGCGCTAGTGAGATCGCGGTATCACCTTAACCTTAAAATAAAGTCTTAAATCAAAATAAAATTATAGTATAGTGAAATTATACATCTTATTGTGTGTCGAAAAAAAGGCAATTTCATAGGTAAATGTTATTAGTATTAATTTAAATAGACTAATTACAACAAAAATCACTATAAAAAAATAAAAGATAGGTTTTAATTTACATTTTTTTTTGCTTACCAGTCTAAGTAGATATATCAAAAATTCTAATTTAACAGTCTTTAGTTTTGTTCTAAGCTACAACATTAGACCATGTCCGTTTAATCATATCTGCAGCCTTTTCTCCAATCATGATTGCCGGTGCATTTGTATGTGCAGAAATCGGTTTAGGAATAACACTGGAGTCCACAACCCTCAAGCCTTCCACTCCGTAAACTCTCAGTTCTGGATCCACTACTGCATACGGGTCGTTGGGTGGTCCCATTCGGCAAGTCGCAATCTGATGATGAAGGGAAATCACCATGGTTCTAATGGCACACTCCCAATATGCGTCAGTTCCTGGTGCATAAGCGATACATGAAGGATACTCTGCTAAATGAAGCTGAGGCGCATATTTCTTAAAGGCTTCCGAATTACCCAACCTAATAACATATTTAGCAGCCTCTACTAAAGTAGCCATATCTTTAGGATCAGTTAGATAATTTCCAAATATTTTAGGATGAGAAAAAGGGTTGGTATCTCGCAGCTGTAAATATCCTTTGGACTTGGGCTGTAAGAGCATAGGTACTCCCGACCACGTGTCCAATCCGCTTAGGGATCCCAATGCCTTATAATACGTTTTGTCAGAAATTTTCCAACTCTTCCTGAAAGCACCACCGGCGTCTAGTGTCAATGAGCCACCTAAACTTATCAGTTCTATATCTGGAACTAGTTCTGGGTCTTCTGACTGAGATGTTTTAATATAACCAAGACCTTCAACTGAGCCAGGTGTGGTAAGAAGACCATCTCCAAATTGGAGCCATTGCATTAAGTTTGGTAAAGTAGCGACTTTGGGCTCAAGTAGGCTGGCATTTGTACTATTCAATTTAAATATAACACCAGGGAAGGCAATATGGTCGTAAAGTGTTTTTCCAACTTGTACGTCAGCAATGACTGGGATACCAAGTGATTCTAAGTGTTCTTTAGGGCCTACTCCCGACAACATGAGCAGCTGAGGTGATGCTATGGGTCCTGCAGAAAGTATGATTTCCTTTCTGCAACGAACTGTCTGTTTAATGCCATGTCTGATGTATTCAACAGCATACGCTCTCTTGGTTTGTGGCTCTATAATAACCTTTGTGGCTCTAGATTCTGACAATATATGCAAATTCTTTCGTCGTTTATGGGGATGAAGGAATGCTTTAGCAGCACTCAGTCGGTGACCTTTATTAGTTGTTGTTTGGACGTAACCAAATCCTAATTCATCCGGCGAGTTATAATCGACGGTCGGATGTCCAAAATCGCGACCGGCTTTTAAAAAGGCTTCAATGAGTCCAGTCCTGAAAAAAAACATAAATGCACTTTAGGAAGCGTAGACTGCATTAGTGTGGCGTGCTGCTAATTTAAAGTTTGGAAAGAATCTAGATTTTATCTTAGTAGTTTCATTATTAAATTTAAAAGTTTTCTATGGTTGGCTCGAGTTTATAACTTACTTAAATGGAACGTTCTCGACAGTTAGTTCGCCTTGATGGCCACGGTACGGAGCATGTTTGTATTTCTTTAGTTCTGATTTTTCCGACTTCTTGTAATATTCCAAAACTTCTTGATGAGACCTGTCGACAGAAAAGTTTATGATGGTATTTTTTATATGTAGCAATATAAATCAATACCTATACGATTAATATTATATTAATTTGATGTCCCATTTGGAACAGTGGTAGTGAACGCTGCCTTTGGTCCAAGGGTTGCGGGTTCGATTTCCACACAGTACAAACATTTCTGTGCATGAACATGTCTGTTTGTATTGGTCTGGGTGTTTTTTATGTATTATGAGTATATATTTACAAATAAAAGTATTATATGTATATATTTTTAATCCCACTGTTGATTCTGATATCCGTAACACAGGTGCTTGAGCTACCTACTTATCTCGGAGTCAGATCAATTGTATGTGATGTTGTGAAATATTTATTTATTGTATTTATTTATTTGCTAATTGTTCTGGTCTAAATAAACGATTGGTTATTTATTTATTTAAAAGATATTTAATGTTAGTAAGTTCTTGAAAACTAACTTACCTACCTACTCATTGAATCGATCATAAGGTTAGTGACAGATGTTTTTTGGTCTTCTTATTCCAATATTAATAATAGTACCTTTTGTCTGACGTATATTGCTAGGATATTATAAATTGTAAGAGAAAGCTGAACTTCTCTGGTATTTGCAAAGATGCTGTTCGATTTACTTCGATTCACTTCAATTGAATTAAGGTCCTGCCAGAAAAGTGACAGCAATCTCCCAATTCCTTTACCACGGCTGTTTAAATGCAGTCGAAATATCAAGCGTGAAGTATTTACTGGGAGTAGATATCATTTTGTTAGAGTTAGAGTTAGCAATTTTTACTTACCAGCCGTAGTTTCCATCGGCGGCAATGCGGTCCCAGTCTTGTGGTCGTCCTCGAGTGTATATCATAAAATTTGTAACTGAAGTGCCCCCCACAGCCTTGCCTCGTGGCATGTAGCATCGCTGCTCGTCACTGCCTGATATGGAAAACCAATCGTTCATTAAAATTTGGTATCATGGACGGTCTATTTGAGTAAATCTAATCTGTTTAAATTGTTATATTCAATAAAATCTGTTTAAATTTTTATATTCAATAAAAAATAATTAAATCGCTACGTCCGGTCAGGCTAGATAGAAAGGTATATATGGTAACCTATCTTACTTTCGAAACTTTAATATTCGAATTTCAAAACTTCGAAAACAGTATAGGTATCGAACTTTGAATCGAAGATATATTTTTTGACATAACATTTTATGCGATCAATTTATTTTACATTTTCCAGAAAAACTAATAGCCGATTTTCAAAACCTAATTTTTTCATTTTAGAGTTGTACTACCTACTTACAATTTTTTTTTTATTTTTGACATAATTTATATCATAGTAGCAAATCTCCTATTATTGCAAACGAACTTATTTCTATCTGTAAAATTCATTGTAATAAAAAACAAGTGTAAAAAAAGATGTCTTTTAATTAAGGTTAAAGACATTGGTTTATTTAGTGCTCGATTTTGCGCTACAAAATGTATTGACAGAAGCGAATCGCTACAAAACCGACTTCAAGTAGTCTTGTCTGCCCTACCCCTAGAGTGTAATTCAAACCCGTAGGCGCGGAAGGGCGCGAGCTGAGGAGCAGGTGGTTTTTACTCGCGAAATTGTTTAAACTAGATCCGGTTTAGAAGCTAAAAATTAAAAACGATTGGCGTCGCTAGTGCGCCCTACCCGTCACCTTAACAGAAAAACTCAGGTACAACCTGTGCGGATAAAGAATGGGATCAGAAATAGCGGTGCATCTATTCACTTCTCGCTCGCTCACTATTTGCGTTTTCTACGAATAGCGTACTTCTGAATCAAATTGACGATTTCTGTAGAGATTTTCTGAGAAGCTGTGTTTTCCGTTCTAACACATTTTTAAATTTTAAAGTAAATATTGATGCTACTGTGCCATATTTAACTGGGCTTTAATGGGCAAGGTACATTTAGAACAGGTTTTCAGTAAAAAGCTTTGTTTATTTAAAAAGTTATGAATGATGAAAACGTCAAATCTCCCTAAGAAAAAAGAGTCACATTCATGATTTTTTTTCTTCTTCAATAGAATATTATCAGAACTGCATATTTCAAGCCTTAGAAATATAATCTTTTATCAAAACAAAAATATAGTACAGTCAAAGAATTAAAAGGTTCGTCAGTTTTCAAATAGATTCGTTTGATATGCTATGAGCAATTACCTTACCTTTCGTAAATTTGTCACAGTAATACAACAGGTATTACAGCTATTAGTTCAGAGAGTTCAAATTTTCTTGTAGCAACATTGATTCCTTTTGATGTAAAGAAAATTTAAAGATGGTTGACAGATCTTTTTAAAACGGTAGGTATGTTGGTATAACTGATTCTTGCCGTGCAAGCGAAAATTTACCTTAAGGTGACGGGTAGGGCACACTAGAGACGCCAATCGATTTTAATTTTTAGCTACTAAACCGGATCTATTTTAAACAATGTTGAGGTTACAACCTCTAGGCAAACACTTATACTATTTGTGAAATAACCATGCACAAATGTTGGATCCAACGCGTACGCGAAAAAATAAAATCGATTGGCGTATCTAGTGTGCCCTACCCGTCACCTTAAGGCGACGGGTAGGCCTAACTAGCGACACCAATTGATTTAAATTGTTAGCTACTAAACCGGATCTATTTTAAACAATTTCGGGGTTACAACCTCTCGGCAAATACTTATAGGTACTACTTATTTATTAAATAACCATGCACAAATGTTGGGTCCAACGCGTACGCGAAAAATTAATTCACGCGAAAAGTAGCCGTTTTTGGCGTGAATCAATTTTTCGCGTACGCGTTGGACCCATCATTTGCGCATGGTTATTTAATGAATATTATAAGTGTTTACCGAGAGGTTGTAACCCCGAAATTGTTGAAAATAGATCCGGTTTAGTAGCTGAAAATTAAAATCGATTGGCGTCTCTAGTGTGCCCTACCCATCACTTTAAGGTGACGAACCTTTTTGATCTCTGTACCGCACTACATCAATTTTTTGGTTATTATAATATTTATTAATATTGTTGTGTCTAGAACAAAACGGCAATTTCATACATTAAGCCCTATTAGTAGTATTTGATCTATGAATGTATTTCAACCTGTCGAGACAAATTTGCAATCAGGAGTATTGACTATCATTATAAAGTTCATTTAAATAAAAACGCAAGCTATGATAAAGAATGTGAATAGAAATATCATTATTCCTTTTGTCATTGGTAGGCATGTTAATGACAGGATGCATAATAGCTGCAGCATGATTAATGACGTCTGCGCTACACCTGCAAGCCCGCAGGTAACTTTATATAGGTAATCGGTATATAAAAATAAATATAAATAAAACTTTGGAGCCAACAAAAGGCCTTACAATTTTTCACATTTTTATTCTTGAATCTATTGTATTAATATGGCTAGGAAACATCGAAAATAAAACTATCGATAGTTGGGCAACTCTAATCTATACTACCATTGACCCTTAGTACATATAGTAATAAAGAATAGGGCTACGCTTAACAATTTCGGGGACGTACTTAATAACACGCCCTGTTGGTCTAATAGTTTAAGTACCGGGCCATGATATCGGGGTCCTGGGTTCGATTCCCAGGTCGAGCAAAAAATGTTTCGAGTTGTTCGAACATTGTTCGGGTTTCTGATCACCAATCCGCATTAGGCAAGCGTGGTGATTAAGCCTAATCCCATCATAGTAGCGATGACTTGAATTCTATGATGGAGGCCTTTGCCCTGCGGTGGGAGAGTTTATAGGCTGATAATTTACTTACTTTAATACACCATGCTAGGTAAGTATTCACTCGTATGCTTGCCTCTTTTTTGCATTAAGAAGAAAAAAAAAAGAATTTAAGGAAAATATTAAAATAATAGCCATATTTATGTTCGCAGTTCCGCTCTTAGTTGAAAGTTGCACCTTGTTATCTGGCTTGAATAAATTTATCAACTAAACGAATACTTAAGTACCCCAGGCCGCACTACTAATGAGAGCTTGAGTGCTTCTACTACTTTAGAATTTTAAACACTTTGGGACGGAAAAGAAAATTTGAAGCGTTTGAGGCAAGTAGTGTTTATATAAACATAACGATGAAAACTTTCAAAATCTTACTGTGAATGTTTTATGGCTTCAAATATTATTAACACAGAGCATTTTTACAGCAAGTAGGCAGTGAACTAACTTTGACCGGAGTGATACCACGGCCTCACAGAAAACCGGCGTAACAGCACTGTGCTGTGTTTCGATGCGTAAGTGAGGTTACCGGAGGCCCAATCCGGGGGACAAGGGGGGTTTCAAGGTTTGCAGCGCACTCCTTGTGACTCCACTGGTGTTTCGGGAGTCCATGGGCGGCGGCAATCACTTTCCATCAGGTGATCCGTCTGCTCGTCGGCCAACTATCACATGAAAAAGATGTTGCAGTAATAATACTCACCTAAACATACACCGGGCTGATGTTCCATGCTGTAAGGCCAAGCGTAGTCTGTCAGTTGCAGATACGCCACCAACGCTGGTATGTCTGTCAAAAGCATCTCTGGCTTCCCAGCCTCGAGTAGTAGGACAGTAGACTTGGGCTTGTCTTCAGTAAGGCGCGCCGCGAGCACCGATCCTGCCGAACCAGCCCCTACTATGACATAGTCGTACTCATCCAACGGACTGGTAAAACCTGAAATCGTATTAAAATACCATTACTAGCTATTTTTAGATTGGCATGGGGCATTGTAGTGCTTTCATCCAGTAACTTTATAACATTCCACAGTGTTAATCTCTACATTATCTACCTATATAAAAATTGTATGCTGTTCTTATTATTGCTGTTATTGTATTGTTTGTCTCATTAAACTTGTGAATGACTAAGCTGATTTAGCTTAATTTGGTTGGAATGTTCGTCGTAGACACATAAATGTCGTTGTCCAGGGAATACATTATAATAGGGGATCATAAACTATGAGAAAAAAAGGGTGAGTTTGCTGTGTAAGCTAGTTCAATTATAATATTGGTGAGGTTTTGTGACTAAAATATTTGCGACAAATTACTCAAACGCGTTTGAGAGCTGCTATAGATTATTGTCTCTGTCGTATCAAAATAAAGTTGAATTAGAAAGAGATGGTATAATGTTTGAGAATCTCCCAAAGTTTATTAATTCGTTTTTACTTACTTATCACAAAAATACTTGAAAAACGAAAGTTTATCCAAGTCGATATTAAGTTTAAATATGTGAAAAGTTCCCAAAGTAAAACTATTACTGTTTGTGACTAGTAGGTATATTAGAAAAGAACGATTGAAACGCTTATACTACTTCTGAAGTCAAAAACATGTGATTTGCCATAACTTGAATACGTAATGTATTACGTAATTATTAATAAGAATATGTTAAATACCTTGTTTTGTGTAAGATTTATATTTAAGTTTTTGTTAAAATATTATTAAGAGCTGTAAATTTTGAATAAACCATTTAATTTAAAATAAAAAAAATTAAGATAGATCTTGTTATATTATTCAGATGAGATGAAGATGCGATCCATTAAATACTAAGTCTACTAAAGTATTTACCTGTAGAACTAAAATTATTAGAAAAGGTTATTTAAACTAATACCAATTTTATTCGAATACCATAATTAGCCGACTAGGCACTCACTATTGACAGATGGCAATTATTAACAAAATAATTATTAATTGATCACTTAAATTAAATAAAATATTGCTGTTTCGTCTAAGAACAAGTGCACCACCCAAATAATTAGTGCAAAACCATTGCACGATGTATATACATAAAAGTTGTATATTCTCTTTATACCTATTTGTCTCTTCTTCATTTGTGCTTGATCCTTACTTATTTTTCTTTAGCGCAATAAAAACTTATGTATGACAAAAATATCTCGTAATTACCACGAGACGTCAATTTTCTGCTTTATATTTTCAAGGGACCAACGATTATTATAATGAATATGCATGCGGCGGACTCGATTTCCGTAGTTTCAAGTACTAGGTTTTAATCTAAGCAACTAATAGTCAAGTGATCTAATAAAAACTGCCACTTATCCCCAAGTACACTCAAGTGCACTAATCTGAATCCGATATCATTGAAATAAGTGAGCCTTACTGCATTGGCATAAAAGTTGAAGTGGATACATATTATTCCAGGCGACTATACTACTAAACACTGGACAAACGGTAATTTATGTACTATTTCGTTTCCTTCCCTTGTCCTTTGGTATTGATTAATAAAGCGCATGATGTAACAATATGTGGTAAAAGCCGATTCAGTTAGGCAGTCAGTCAGTCGCCATTTAGCTTTATATATATTAGATAGTTTGACTAAAATTGTCAATCGAAAGAGCTTCGTGTTGGCTTCGGCCCCACGTACACCTTCCAAAAGTCCGGGACAGAATTGCCGGTGTTTGTGGAACGACAATGTTATTAATTTGTACATATGTCGTTATCTCATAACGAGAAAAAATTAATCATTTACCACAATTTTTTTTTGTAGAGAATTGTGTGATTTACTCGTAAACTTTGTCTGACTCATTTTGTGAGAAAATTGTTTCTCAGAAAAATAGACAATCTTTTTTTTATATCTTGTATTCTAGTATAAACATTTTTGCAAAATTATTTAAAACTGACGGGGACTTTCGATATTTCATTTGCAATGGTTTATTTAACGTCTCTACCAATATTCAGCTCTATCCAATGTATTCATTATGTGATCACTTATTTTTGTCTATTTTTAATGCACTTTCACGCAAATTAAATCAGAGTTGAGTATTTTCACGGTATCTATTTAATTTATAATTCCTAACGTTTCGAGACTACGTCGTTAAACATATCAAAAAAATCCTTGTATTTTTATTTTAATTTTTCAAAACAGTACATTAAATTGCTTACCTTTTGGCAATGGGTAGCTATCTCGTAGAAAATCGAAGGGGTCATTCGAGTTCTGCGGCGAATAGTTGACAGCAGCCGTCTGCATCATCATGTTCACTATGGGGCTCTGCGGGTACGACCACAGCAGGAACCGGCCCTTCCTGCTTTTTCCTTGTTTTTCCTGCTGCACATCATCTTCTTCTGTTACATATGTACTTAGTTTTTCATCTTTGTCCTCATTTGGTGACTTATCAGCTTTGTAATTCACTGGGTACGGCCACAGTATCCGCTTTTTAGGAATTTTAATCCCTGTATTGGTATCTGAAGGTTCGTATTTAATTTCTGGTTCATCGATAGATACGTATTCATCATCATCATCGCATTTAGTTTTTTTAATTGAAATACCTAATACTAATAATAAGATTATTGCACTAGTGCTTGAAGTTTTCATATTTTCTGAAATAGAAAGGAAAATAATACAGATGAAATTAAATAATATTAAGTTACCTTCTTAGGGGAGTATTTATGGAATTATTAAATACGGTATTCTGTTAGCTTTTAAGTTTTGTATGTTGTGCAATAAAGAGTATCTATCTATCTCTAGGTTTTAAAAATAGCAACATTTTAATTTAATTGTTTTAATTATAACACTATGATGTAACATGTCCATCCCTGTTTGTCATTTCCCATTTCTGTTTGTTAAAATCGCTCTTTTTATTTTTTGAAGCGATTTACCACAAAAAATCACAGAAAAGTTCCTAAAGACCTATTTACGGACGTATTGAGTTTCTTTAACATGGAATATGGCTATGAACTATCAGTCAGATGAAAACGACATTTTTTAATTTCACTTGCAACAAAGTAAATGGATTTGACTGACCTTTGATATCAAAATTCCTGTACTACCCAAGGACCGCGTGCGTTCATCCCCGCAACAGAGCGCACAGTGAGCCGATTGGGAGCCCATGCGCGTGCGCCGGGCCTTGACCGCGCACTTGTACCGCTACATTGACATAATGACCAATATCGCTCACCCGCATTAAAGACCAAACATTGTGTTTGGCAAACTAGTTAACGCATTAAAGTGAGTGTGGATAGACTCGCGGAACACATCGGCATGTCGAATGTACTAAACATGAAAGGTGAATACGGTACTACCGCACAATTAGATGGTCTCAATCCGCAAGGAATGTAGTTATTACTTTGATAGACAGGTGGGAGCGGAGTCGGCCCAGAAGTCTGGCCAAAGGTAATTTCTATAATTGCTAAAGCTATAGACAGGTAAGCATGTATAAAAAAGACAATTCATGGGAATGACTCTGAGTAAAATAAATAATATCCTTCAACCGATATCGGCTACGGCGGTAATCTCAACGATCAGCCACGTACGCAGGATTATATTATAGTGCTCAAGCGTGTGCGCAAACACAAGGGCACTCTTTATACCCTTACCCACATATTTCGATGGGACACCAGGGTGACACGAACGGAGAGTGATCGGGCGCAAGACCAACGGCTTAACGTGCTTTCCGAGGCACGGGGGTACAAGACCGCTAACTTCCAGACTCCGGGCTGACACAAAAAATTTCTTACCGGAAACTTAGGTACAAATTTTTGGCCTGACCCGGGGATCGAACCTGGGACCTAATGCGCAGCCGTCGCTTTAAAGTGCGACCCACTAACCACTACGCCACCGAGGCAGTCTCTGTCTCTGATGACTCTGAGAAATGATTTATCGATAACTGTAATGTTAGGTGTAATGCCATAATAACTTAATTGTTTGCTAACAATTTGTTGGCTATATGGGGATGATAGTGGAAAATTAGTTTTCAGTGAAAAAAACATATCCAAACTGGCAGAAATTCTTCTGCTTCTAAGTCATATTACTGAAGAAGTATTTGTAGGATTCAAATAGAGGGGCAAAAGAGCAGAATAAGATGTAAAGCTAGTTACTACATAGATACCCCCAATCCTACACCATCCTAGTAAAGTGAAAGTCAAAATTGATTTTAACAGTCGAAAGTTGTAGTTGTATTGGAGCCAGCGGAAGCCAAATCTTATGTAAGCTTGTTTCATCATCGTGCAACCATTTCTAATAAATTAGAGCTAATTTTGCATGTAATGAAGGTCATTGGAAAGATACTGGCTGTTACTTTAGTTTCGACAATGTCAGGCAAATCCTAGTGGTTGGGTCATGCAAATTCAAGCTAAAAACATTAAAGATAGGTACACAGAAAGTAAACAGGTACAAAAAAACATCGCTTCTTAGCATGATAGATTATTTAAATTCTTTTGTATGAGCACTAATCAAACTATGATAAGGGCTTCCTTTATTGCAATCAGAAAATCCTTCTAATGTAATAGTAATTATTGCCTCGGTAACTGACTGACGGTAGACTGCCTGGGTGGCACATCGATCCCCGAGTTGGGCCAAAAATGTATTGGCCTAAGAAATTCTTAGTGTCAGCCCGTAGTCTGGAAGTTAGCGGTATTGTATCCCCGTGTCTCGGAAAGCGATCCCTCTCCGGTCGTGTCACTCTGGTGTCCCATCAGATTATGATTATGGTAAGGGAGTAGAGAGTGCACTTGTGTTTGCGCACACAATTGAGTACTATAAGATATCCTGCGTACGAATATGATCGTTGAGATTGGCCGCCATAGTCGTGATCGGCTGGAGGATAATTTATTATTGCTCTTAGTAGAAAAACTAAGATATTTTAGTATAATTAATTGAACTCTAAGAGACCTTGTATAAAGTAGGTAACATAAGTGAATATGCTCTCTAAAAACAATATCAACTGTGCTGAGCTTTTTAGGTGACACTATAACATATTATAAGCAAAGATGACTGAGTTAGTACAAGCAGGTCGCCCACAGCTTCGCTCGTATGGTATTCGGTTTGCCACAATGTTTTAAGCAAAACATACGTTTTTGTATGAATGAACTTTTTATAGCAAATCCAATTGTCCGGCGAGTGAAGCTGCGGGCCACCGCTCTAATTTATTAGTTGTCAATAAAATATACACTATTACAATATACATAACATATACCTAGGTACAGTAAACTTAAATATTTATGTACAATTTTTTTGATATGCCCCATCAAATACCTCCAAAATTACAAGAAATGCTTAAAATTTCTATCACAGAGCCGTTCTTAAGCAAGAATTGTGAATCAAAATCACTTAGATAAATTTTACTATAAAACTATTTTAGTATGAGTATGGGTTCTTAGAAATATGTGAACTGGTAATAATAGTCTTTGCTGACTGTATGTACACAGGTACTTGTCCTTTACGAATAACTTATACAAGTCTAGACACAGGACGATAGAACTTATCTGTGTTAAGTTCACACTTCTACAACTCTTCACTTAAGTGCTTTCCTCATTCTGTCATGTTTCATCTTGTTATAAAATAAACTCTAAACCTTGGAAATGTTCAATACAAAATACAATTTCGTGAAGTTAAGTTCTCTTAAAAATATAGAAATTTATAGTAAAACATCGTATGAATGTAAAAAACTGGTAACTAACTTTCTGTTACCATTGGATTACGAAGAAACGGAGACACTACTAGTGCACTCATGTTAACACACACACACAAACAAACACACACACACCCACACACACGCACACGCACACACACACACACACATACACTTTGAATAATTAGCACAAAACAGTTTCTTTAAATGGGTATCTATACTTTTGCAAAACCTACAATTGTATGTTAACTATTAGATAAGCAAGAGCGTAGTCACCTGATACAGGCATTCTTTTGCTTACAAGGTGACTACGACCACGTTTTTGTAAAATACCATTTTTAATTAAATAAACCTTTTTACTTACTTTACTTACTTACTGACTCTTAAGAAAAATATGACAATTATTTTGTTGCTAAAGAGCTGTATCATACTCGTACAGGGAAATAAAATAATGTAGGCACCTACAACTCATCTAGTCCAGTAACTTGTTTATTTTAGTTCCATGATTCTATCGAAAGAAATCTTTTTTTTATTACGCTGTGCATTTTATAAAGCTGGATAAATATGTGTGTTGATTTAACATCAATACAATTCCATATAGCCAATCCATATTAGTTACCTGAGACAAAGGCGGTTTAGTTACACCCTTCAATGAATCACATAATTCAATCTTTCTGCATCAAATTGCAGATTTAAACAAATTCTGCGAAAAAAAACCGTCTTCAAAAACCACGAACTAAAAAGTGTAAAATCATATTTTTAACACTTTATACACTTCAAATAACATTTTATAACAGTACACTCGAGAAAAGATGTTACCGAAGTCGGCGCCCAATACTATCTTGTAATTTAATACAACATTCAATTATTCAACAGGGATTAGGCGCCAACTTCGGTAAAAGCTTTGTAAAATGTTATTTGAAGTGTATAAATTTAAAATATTATATTATTAAAAATATTATTTTACACTTTTTAGTTCGTGGTTTTTGAAGGCGGTTTTTTTTTCGCAGAAATTTTTTTAAGCTATTTAATGTCTTATTTGTTGACAGCCCCCCCCTTCCGACCTTACTAAATAACTAAAAAAAGAATTGTAAGTACAGTATTGAAAGAGTTAACCTTTACTCCTTACCGTTGAGGAGTTGACCTTCCATCATCAGCAGAGCCACAAAATTAATACAGTCAGGCGTGAATACTGGACTACTAAAACAAACAAAAACTAACTTTCTAGGATCCCATCATCAGATCCTGATATCCTGATCATGGTACCAATCCGGGACTATGTACTTTCCATCTAAAAAAGAATCATCCAAATCGGTCCATAAATTGCAAAGTTATCGGCGAAAAACATCAATAATAAAATATGCCTATATATACATGTCGAATTGAGAACCTCTTTTTTTTGAAGTCGGTTAAAAATATCGAAATAATAAAAAATAGTAGGCAGTACGAAATACGTCAGGAAACTCCAGTATCTAATACCAGTTGCTATCTAAAACGGTGTTATTGAGCATTTTTGACGTTTGAAACAAAATATTTTCGTACAAAATTTTCAAAAAAATAATTTAAACTTCTTTATAAAACTGTTTTATTTATCTGTTGGTTTTACCGTCTACCTACTGGGAAAAGTTAAGGCCTGAAAATATTAAAAAAAAGTGAACTAACGTAAAATCTTCACTTGTGCCGATTCGGTTCGTAGCCTTAACTCGATGCTAATTGAGGTTTCCACACATCATAGGTTTTCGAGACCCATTACAGTCGTGTGCAGCATACAACTCAATCTCTTTAATCCGTTAACTCGTCCCTGATTTACGGCTGACCGGGCCGTAAATAGAGATGTGACCTTCTACATAAAAATAATCAATTATGTAGGCTTGGAAATAAAGTTAAAATGCAATTAGTAGATTTTGGTTTTACAAATACGGATTTATTTCTTCTTTATTTAAAGTGCTCATATAATTTTGCGCATGCTGTTGTTTAACATAAAAACAGTTGGATAAAAGGCTACCTTTGCAATCGATCTGCGATTTACACATTAGAATGTTTGTCACTTTAACATAAATATGTAGGCTTAACGGGCGACATCTAGTAGACCAGTATTAAGTTCTAGATCTTAGTTTATTTAGAACAATCTTTAACAAAAAAAACGTTCATAAACATTTTTTTTTCTTTACACAATTTTTACGCATCCCTACTTATCAATTTGTGGCAGAAATATAAAAACTTTCCAACGGAAACATACCTACTACAGAGATTGAATTGGAATTTCATCAAAACTATCATCTCTTTTCGATTTACCTGCCTGCATGATTTTGGATTACCGTAATATATATTCACTAACAACATTATGTACCATATTTTATGCAAATAAAATTCATCATCATCATTTCAGCCAATAGATGTCCACTGCTGGACATAGGCCTCCCCCAATGTTCTCTACATAGATCGGTCCTGTGCCGCCCGCATCCAATGGATCCCGCGATCTCCAGATTGTCGGCCCACCTTGTGGGAGGCCTGCCACGGCTGCGACTTCCTGTACGTGGCCTCCACTCGAGGACCTTTCCACCCCAACGGCCGTCTGTTCTCCTCGCTATGTGCCCTGCCCATTGCCACTTGAGGCATGCAATACTTTGAGCGATGTCTGTGACCTTAGTTCTCCTGCGGATCTCATCATTTCTGATACGATCACGCAATGAAACTCCGAGCATACCCCCGTGCTCTCTGGATGACTTTGAGCCTCCTTAATCAGCACATTGTAAGCGGCCACGTTTCGGTTCCGTATGTCATCACTGGCAACACACACGCAATGAAGACTTTCGTCTTGAGACACCGATGGGCCGAAAATATAGCTTCTCGAACGCTGCCCAGCCGAGCTGGATTCGTCGACCGATCTCTTTCTAGAAATTGTTCAAATAAAATTATTCTTCTATTATTAGGAATACTTTTTTCTGGATTTGTTCGGGACTAGATTTCCCAAGAGATTTGTCTGCCCTTCCAAGATGTAATACCTACTACGTATTTGCATCTCAACATAACTTGAACAATTAATATCAGATTTTTGTATGATATTAGGTAAAAGTCTCGTTAGAATATTACGTACGTATGTAGGTAAAGTAAAAAAGTTACTACGAGTCTTCACAGTGTATAGGTATTTTCTAGGTATGTTTTTTTAATTAATTACATACCAAAGACTCTGAGTCCGTGCCTTTGTTTGCTGGTAGTTAGTTTGTTTGATTAGTTGTCAGCCGTGTAGTCCCCGGCAGAGTAGAATAGGCCACCCTCACTCTTACCGAGGTGTTGTATCTTCAGCACCCAAAGAAGGAAAACTCTGTATTTATATCAAAACCCGTCTGCCAAGCGTGGTGAGTATGGCAATTACCCCTCATGTGATTGAGGGAGGCCCGTGCCCCAGCAGTGGGGACTTAAATGGGCTGATGATGATGATGAGTTAGTTTGTTTGCTTGCTTAGAGTTATATTTCTCCGCGCACAAAAAATACTTTTCTTACATTAATACATTGAATTATTATGAGGTATGTTTTTTTATACTATAATAATATGGTTAATTATGTTCTTGATTAGGCATAAATGTTGGTTTGAAATGTATGAGACGGCTGATTCACTATTTAGTTTTTTTATGACTAGTTATGGACTGTGATTAAAAATATCAATCTGTATTTAATTTTCATAAAGACTTTATGTAACATTATTTTGTTTATAACGTTAACAAAGACCTAATTTGCATTAAAATGTACCTTTCCCAGTTTCTAAAGGAGTGAGTTCGTTCGTCTTTCCTTAAATTAGCATAGTACCAACCGTGAAAAATAAAAGGATGACGCGAAACGGCATCTGCAGCTGCATTACCAGAATGTTCCGTTATGCGCTCATTCTGTGTTGTGTTGCCAGTTAACAACCGCAATTACGAGGTCCAAGTTTAAATAATCACAGTTAGGAATTTTACGAGTTTAAAATGTCGAAATTAAATTATTCAAAACAGAAAAGATGATTTAGCAGTGGAAGTAAGCATCTGTGAGAAATAGGCATGCATAAGAGTAAACCTAGCTTTACAGGTAAACTTAAATCATAATTAACCAAATCTAAGCTAAACCTTCCGACCTCTAGAAATAATTACAGATTAATCGATTATAATTGCTATAATAGATAGTATCGACTTCAATTCCAATATATTATTTATTTATTTAAAACTTTATTGCACTTTCGATACAATAGACAAACTTTATGCCCAGAAGCATCGATATCGAGAGCAGAGATATCAATTAAATCGATAATAGCATCGACAATTTAAACGATCATAATTGATTAATCGATTATGATCGATACGATGAATAAAAAAATAAGTAAATAAATAAATATTTCACAACATCACATACATACATTGATCTGACTCAGAGATAGATAGCTCTAGCACCTGAGGTAATGTCCTCCAACCGATTACGGCTTCGGCGGCCAATCTCAAAGATCGGCCACGTACGCAGGATATATTATAGTGCTCAAGAGTTTGCGCAAACACAAGTGCACTCTCTCAAATTTTCGACCCGACCCGGGGATCGAACCCGGGACCTCTTGCGCAGCCGTCGCTTTATAGTGCGTCCCACTAACCACCTGTGGTAACACTACATCAGATACCAGAACCGAATATATACACATAATATACAAAAACCTATAAAATCGATAGTATCGATTTAATCGATAGTACAATCGATTATTAGATTATTTGGGCCCCATTTGCATAATCGATTAAAATCGACGTACAATTGATTATTCGGCAACACTAGTCTGGAGGTTTTTTGAATCTTTTTGAATGAAATCCCATAAAATATATGTAGCTATCCGTAATAAACGTAAATAAATTCATTAGCTACCAAATGTTAGTTTACTCACACTGGGTTCACTCAGCACGTGGCCAAAGTAAAATTGAATGCAGGCTTGTATAACAAACCTGTATAACAATTCTGCGAATGCAGGACAGTTACCTCAGACCCAGTCCACAGAGTACTTTTAATATACCCATTCTCATTAGGTCACTCAGTAACAGCAGTGCTGTGGACATACAGCTATGAGTTAGTAGCAGTGGCAAACGAGCAGATGGGTTAATTAATGGTAAGCTCCACTCTTATACACCCGTCATCCACTATCAGAGTAGAGTTACAAGAACCCTGCCAACATTTTCTTCTTCCTCCAATTTGGGCATTCGTATACTCACTCAGTAATATTTATATTTTATATTTAAGTATTGAATATTATATATGTTGTACTAACTACCATTGTTGATTCTGATATTTCTATAACACATTTTTTTAAGTTATTTACTTTGGGCGTTCACGTTAAACGAGAAAGAAGATGCGCGGGCCGTATTTAGCTGGAGTACATACCTTTTTTATGTGAAAGATGGCAGACTAGCAGACGGATCACTCCTGTCGAGCCAGCCCTTTATACCGAAGCGTGGCTTTCTCACGGTCAGAGGCCATCATAGTAGCTCAGTGCAATGGCAATGGTAGCTCAGTGGGTAAAAACATGCGCCTTCCATCATCATCATCATCATCATCAGCAACCCTCACTCGTCCACTGCTGGACATAGGTCTCCCCTAATGCACGCCACTGCTCCCGATTTTCGGCCACTCTCATCCAGCCTACACCAGCCAGCCTTCGAATGTCGTCATCTCATCTTGTCGCAGGGCGTCCTACACTACGCTTACCGTGTCGCGGTCTCCACTCAAGGACTTCCATACGGCACTTGAATATAAGCATGCACCTCAGGATTTTTCAAATCTATGTGCATATTTCTACCATTAGCTTGGCGGTGAGGAAACCTAGTTTCTAAAACGTATTACCATGATTCAGTGGACTTGTTCCCTTGTTAAGGAGAAACGGCAATCGCTTCATTGTAATTTCCAAAGTCCCCAAATACTGTATCATGTTCCTAGCGTACCTGTTGCCCAAAGCGACACTTTGGACGTAAGCGGGAATAACACGTTCAGATGATCATCGACCTATGGTTATTATAACCGTTCTGATCAGAATTAGTCTTTGACCAAATAAATAATTTATACCTTTTAATCTACTACTGCCAACGGAACAAGTTCAATGGTCTCTACTAAAAATAAACTTAATACCTACCTACATAAAATTTATATTTATCATTAACTTGGTTCGTGACACACGGTGAAGGTTGGCGCTATGAAAGTTTATGGTGGCGCGCGGCGTGTTTCGCAGAAGGCGTTCTAATTATACATTTTTCGTAACTGGATTTGTATCTGCCGGATCGTAGGGCTCGCGCAAATGAACTACCTACTGGTGGCGGCCATCTAAATACTTCAGCACTCCGTAGACGGAGGTTCTCAGGAATCACCATGAGTAGCAAGAGGAAATCTTTTAAGCTTATCAGCACCTCTGCCAATAAAATATTAACACAACGATTGCCTTAAGTAGAACCAATATGACATCAAGAGGCCAATTCTCGGAGTGATACCATGGCCTCACAGAAAACTGGCGTGAAGCAGCACTCTGCTTTATTTCGCTGCTTGAGTGATGGTACCGGAAGCCCAATCGGGGAAAAGGGGGGTTTTAAGGTTGGCAGCGCAGTTCGACTCCACTGGTGTCGCGGGTGTCGATGGGCGGCGGCAATCGCTTACCATCAGGTGATCCGTCTGCTCGTCTGCCACCTATCACATAAACGCCAAAACATTGTTTTTATGTATAGTTTTCATGCGACATCCGCCATGTCTTTGGGAAATGGGGTCCAGTAGGAAAGTGATGGAAACAGGTGACGGAAAAATAGAATATAATTAAATTATTTAGACACATTATTTACACTGCAACAGCGCTTTTCAAATTAAGACCAGTAGCGCCTCTGAATGTTTTTTTATCAATAATTGTGATCAATTGAAGATATTAATAGAAAAATTGGTTTATAATTATTATAGAAAATCTTTTTTTTTTATGACAAAGGTAGCAGTAGAGAAGACATCACCTGATGGTAAGCGATTGCCGCCGCCCATGAACACCTGCGATACTAGTGGATTCACAAGTATGCTGCCAACTTTTAAACTCCCCCTTACCCCGGATTGGGCCTCCGGTACCCTCACTCACGAAGTGAAACACAGCACTGTGAGGTATCACTCCGGTCGAGCCAGTCCATTCATACCGAAGAGTGCTCTCCCACGGTTAAAGGTGGGACGCTTCTTTAGGTGTACGGAAGAAAATGATTATTTGAGTTATTATCACAACCAGTAAGTATTCTCTTAAGGTGACGGGTAGGGCACACTAGCGACGCCAATCGATTTTAATTTTTAGCTACTAAACCGTATCTATCTTAAACAATTTCGGGGTTACAACCTCTCAGCAAACACTTATACTATTTATTAAATAACCATGCACAAATGTTGGGTCCAACGCGTACGCGAAAAATTGATTCCCGCCAATTTTTCGCGTACAAAAACGGACCCAACATTTGTGCATGGTTATTTAATAAATAGTATAAGTGTTTGCCGAGAGGTTGTTACCCAGAAATTATTTAAAATAGAACCGGTGTAGTAGGTAAAAATTAAAATCGATTGGCGGCGCTAGTTGACCCTACCCGTCGCCTTAATTCTAATTATTAAAAGAGTTCGCTTCAAACCATGATGACAATAATGACACAACTATCAAATTCCTTCCCTGATTCTCTAAAAAATTGAACTTTTGGTTGGCAAGTCAATAGACTATGTATGAAAAGTCATGTAATAGACTTGTCGCTTGCCGCTGGGGTGGCTCGTTTGCGCCTACCCTAGATTAGTTTCCGCCATATCCACAGTGAAAGTGTCTATTACGAGGGGTCAGTGGGTTAGAGGAGGAACAGGTGGCTAGCTTTCTTACATTTGTTTTATAAACATGTGAGTCATTTCTGCCAACCTTTACGATCGTGTTTTTGCTTGGATGAGAGAAGAAGCTTTTTTAAAAGGATTATTTTTTGGCGCTGTGGAATGCTGCCGGCCTAACATGCGCATCGCGACATAATTTTGTCTACCCCGTTATCTCATGTTTTATTCGTTATGTCTATACGTCCTCCGACGCTAACATGGCTGCACTAAGAACTCGACTCTTTGGTCAAAAAAGTGGTTTTTGATTATCTGTGGTATTAAAAAACCAAGAAGGTTATAGATAACATGCAACACTTATTTTGTCGAGTTTTGACAGCTAAAAACGAGAAGTTTTGTCGTCATAGCTTGCTACATATATAGTGATCTGTGGAGGAGATAGGAAGAGAAGGATTGTTTAGAGAGACTTATAATAAATCCCATAGTACAACTACGTACTTAGTGTTTAGGAAGAGCGAGAAGTCCGAAAAATTCATAATAAGGCAATACGGGACTTTTGTGCACCGTTCGATTCAACGGACGGGGAGTTCCAATAACTCTGGCGAATACCTTGTAGAAAAACTGTCGGCTGTGGGCCAAAATCATTGTGCGTAGGTACTTTCTGCCGGTGAGACGCCGACCAGAGGCATAGCAACTGAATTCCAGCTGTTCTCCTACATCGCCATAAGTGAGATTCATTGGCTCACAGGACGAATAATAGCTTCATAACACTACAGTCTAGACTGGAACTAATAAGTACATCGTCGCTCGCGCACACTAGCAGTTTGAAAATACTTAGGTGTGAATATAGGTATTTTAGTTTACATCGGTTGAGGAAATTAGGCAAAGTACTACGAACATTTTACGAACACCTTGGAACCTGACTATAATAGGCAGAACAGTTACTTTGACATGGTACTAAAGTTTTAAGCTACCTTTGATACTGATCATACCTAAATATTTGTTCAGTTCTGCGGGTGCAGAAGCCGCCAATAACGGCAACAATATGTAACAATGTTGCTGACTTTATTTTTACTTTTTCACTGCTAACTTTGTTCTGTTGCTTTCCGTGATCTTCGCATGTTAAAACTGTTATCTACTTTATTTCTATCAGTGAAGATATGTTATTAACTTTACGACATTCATTATATTTGCCTCCGTATTAAGACAGCTGTTGGTATTCCGAATAAGATAAAATAAGACTGGACAGCCTGCAGATGGACGTCGCTCACGAGGTAGGCCAAAAAAGAGATGGCGTGACGACCTGGATCAATACTCCCGTAACAGGCAAACGCTGGCAATTAATAGGGAGCAGTGGAGGCTATTAGGGGAGGCCTTTGCCCATTTGAGTTAGAAAAAAAAATGACTGGATTTGTGGTGCAAGTTAGCGTACTACCAGTCAGCCTGCCGAGAAGCTGCACTTAGTGTTGCCGATCGACAGTCAACTGATGATAGTCTATCGATAGACTATCGATAGTTGACGTCATATTAATAGTATCGATACAATCGATAGCTTAAAACCAGGCAATACTATCGCATGTAAGAAATACTATCGATACGTTAGTAAATAAAAAAACTATCGATAGTATCGATATTATCGACAGTATCGGTATTATCGATAGTCTCGATATTATCGATATTAGGTTTTCGATAGCATCGATATTATCGATATTAGGTTTTCGATAGTATCGATATTATCCATAGTATTGTTCCTTGCAAACAAAAAGCTATCGAGTGTATCGATACTATCGACTGTTTTAGACTATCGATAGTTTATAGCATCGATAGTATCCATGATTTATTTATTTACGAATAACAATACTATCGATACTTTCGATAGTTTACTCTTAGTGACCAACAATATTTTTACACGCGGTACTATTACTTGGTTTTGAGCTATCGAGACTATCGTGACTATCGATAGACCTATCGATAGTTCGACAACACTAGCTGCACTGCACTGACTCGCATTGTGTGGGGGGGTCACTTACTCGCACTGGTACGTCGGATTTGGTGTATCATCATCATCATCAGCCCATTTAAGTCCCCACTGCTGGGGCACGGGCCTCCCTCAATCACATGAGGGGTAATTGCCATACTCACCACGCTTGGCAGACGGGTTGGCGAGGGTTTTGTTATAAATGCAGAGTTTTCCTTCTCTGGGTGCTGATGATCATGCCAGCAGCTTTACCTTAGTCGCCTTTTACGACACCTCGGTGGTATCATATTTATTTGTAATTCGTGATTTGTAAAACCGGTGCGGAATTGGGCAAATTTAGCAGATATTTTAAGAATTTATTTATAATTATGATAATTTATGATAATCAGTTCTTCAGTTCATTGACTTGTTTTCACTAGTTAGTAAAGTTTAGCCTAGTACAAAAATCTTACGTAATTTAAACCTGATACTAATGTGATCTCGAAGTTTTAACGGTTTTTAAATTGAAATAATCATTTTCAATACTAAGTATTTTAACCGCATTTTTTAGAAGTCGGCTATTCGGCACTTATTTTCCACTTTGGGAGCTTATCCTACGCAAAGTATTAAGTTTAGAAAAAAGAATATTCGAATCTTCAACATTTTTTTTGAAGACCTATTCATAGACACCACACCTGTACACACGTACAGCTTTGATGAAAAAAAAAATAGAGTTTTAGTTCTATATACCCCCTAAAAATTTGCTTTGTTTCTATTTTTGTGTAAAAATCGTAATGCGATTAACAAAAGACATCTATTTACCAAGTTTCAATGGTATAGATAGTTCTTATAGTTTCGGAAAAATGTGGCTATGACGTACGGACTACCGGACAGACGGACAGATAGACAGACATGACGAATCTATAAGGGTTCCGTTTTTTGCCATTTGGTTACGGAACCCTAAAAAGGGTTCCTACGCTACGCACCGGCGTTTTATTGAGTGACTCACTATTTTCACAAACACAGGGTCAAAATATTCTTGAGAATTAGTCAAATTAGCGATACCACCAACGTTGATGAGCATTGACGATGGTGCCAACTGGTGCCATTTATTTGAACTAAGTAGTCAATACAAAGTGCTGTCAGTCCACATATACGGTGTTGCTGATGCCATCCATTTGAAACTGAGTAAGATACATTTGACCTTGAGTCAATACAAAGTGATACCACCTATAGTTAGGCTGCACGCACGTCCGTTTCCATATTCAAGAAAAACAAGACCTATAATATTCCGATAAGCTACTGCCATCTATCAGTGACGCTGCGCATTGGCAAATCTTCGTAGGCGTTTGCTACGGAGGTTGAATTTTCCGTAGTACGGAAGCTCCTCGTTTTATGTATAATAACTAGATGGCGCTTTAAACATGAAGAATACAGACAGCTTTTCCCAAAACTGTGGCGTAATTTGAATGTTGATGTTGATGAAGACATCCAACCAACTACTGAACCGATGAGGATCTGGATTACCTAATGTGGAGTTCTTCTAGCACCCATTCTAATCTGAAAAAGTTATTACAGAACCTACCTAGATAGCGTCTTATGATATTTAAGTTTAGCTTTCTCCGTGGTTTGGAAAACTTTTATAGACTTTTAAGCTATGGTAGATATTTTATAGCGCCTACAGACATTTGGTCAATATATTGAGCCCCTTTTGCTGACGTAGAAACAAAGGTCTGGATTACTTTTAAGAAACCCCAGCCTTTTTAATCTGATAGGTGAAATGTGGGGCATTTAGTGATGTAGCGGTACAACAGAAGTCGGTTCCTAACTGCTTGAAAAATATTTTAAATAATAAACACTTTTTGCTGACGTGAAAAATGTAGGTCTGGAGTAGATAGGAAGAAATACATTTTATTTAATTATTTACTTAACTTTCAATCTTTTCTGTGTGTAATTATAAAATAGATCAGACCATAACCTGCAGGTAGTGTACACAACCTGAATATAAGAGTATAATTCGTTAACTTATCGAATATTGAAAAGAAAAAGAACATCCTGAGTGGACACCATTTTGGTCACATACACTTACATAACTACTTAAACTTCATCTCTTCTTTTCTTCATCTTAGTGTGTAATTCCCGGTTGCGTCCAAAGCTGTCGTTTTGGAGCCCAGGGTACGCTTAGACCAGGATTTATTCAGGATGGGGGGGGGGGGGGGGGGGTCTGGTAATTACAATGAAGCGACTGCCGTCTGACCTTCTCAACCCTCTAACAGGGGTACCAGACCAACTGAATCATGGCTACACGTTTCAGAAACTTTTTTCGAAACGTGCAGGTTTCCTCACGATGTTTCCCTCACTGCCGAGCAGATGGTAATGGTAGAAATACGCACATAGATTTGAAAAAAAAAAACCATTGGTGCATGCTCGGATTCGAAACTCGACCACCTGCGTGGAAGGCGCGTTCGTATCCATTGAGCTACCATCGCTCTTACACTTACATACTTAAACACCTGTTCAAATTTATTTTGTAATGTTTAAGTCCAAATGGAAAGAAAAGACGAAGGAAAGAGAGGAAGAGGAAAACCATGAAGAAAAAACGTCTAACAACAACTTAAGGAAAAAGCAAATGTCATGTCGTACAAGGAATAAAAAGTGCTGGCAGAGTCGGAAGAGGAATGGAGACTACTCCACCGACAAGAACGTCGCTCTTAAATTGGAGAGAGAGAGCTAATATTTAAGTCACGTTAGCTAACATGTACCTGTAATTTTTAAATGTGTCCAAATAAATCTTTTTCTTTTCTTTCTTTCTTTTCCATAACAGTCGGTTTGATCTACGAGTACTTGTATGATACATTTTTATAGCCCCTATGCAAAAGCTCATCAATGTAATCACCACTTGATATGGATATAGAAATCAAAGATCCAGCACCTGATATGATCAGTCACGCTGATTGATTTGTTCTAACTTTTTAAATTTAGATGACTAAACTATTTTGGCATGAAAGGTACGGAAGTGCTAAAAGTCACGGTTAAGAATTGACGTCCGCAATCACGGTGCAAGTGACATTGCAAGTCGCTTCAAAAGTGACGTCGTAAATGGAGTCGCAAGTTGCGTAGTATCGCAAGTGTTGGCGACGGCCACAACCATTCTTTTTGATAGTGTCTATGTCTTAAACTTCTTTACTGTGATACTTCTATATTGTCTTTATATAACAGTTGCCTAAACTTCGAATGATTCGGCGGAAGGGCTAAAAACCAAAGAGTAATATTATATACCGGAAAAAGAGAGCCCTCTTGAGAGATTTTTATGCAAACTCTTTGAAAGCAGCGCCTCTAGCGAATTGATCCGAACTTTACGTTACGTCACGACCGTTACGTCATGACCGTTACGTCACGACCGTTACGTCACGACCGTTACGTCACGACCGCTACTACGTCACCGGCATTTTCAAATGTCTACTAGGACACTAGGATACGACTATATTTCTTTTATATAATAAATTATCAACTATTTTCTACGCGAAACTAATGTTGATAATTTATTATGAAAGAAGAAATAGTCGTATCCTAATAGCATTTGAAGAGCTAATATTAATACCAGAAGGGAAGTGATTGAGTAAAAACTACAAAAATAAATTATAAATACATTTATTAATATAAAAAAACTTTTTGTTTTCTATTTTTATAATGTTTGAATTTGTTATAATGTATTTGGGCCGCTCTCCTTTACTTCATCATCACCATCAAAAGTTAATTTTCCAATTAAAATAACATTTAAGTTGAATGTATTTAAAAATACCTTTTCTTCCTTATGAACATCACACTCAAAAGGACAGTCTATTAATAAATCTTGATACAACAATTTGATTGGGTTAGGAAAAACATGGACTGGTGTACCTGAGAGACAATAATACATTGTTTACATTAATGCTGAGGGATATTCTTTGCCTGTCCTATGATAGTATCATATGATAAGTAATATAAGAGTCGACTAGAAGGCAAGATGCACATAACACCTGTGGTGAGAGAAGGAAAAACCGAAATGAATCCTCTCTTGCCAATGTGATAGCAGTAGGATAAAGACCTCCGATGATCGTCACATTTCAGTGGCGTGAGTTAGGAGAGGACTGTGTCCAGCAGTGGACGAATATGGGCTGATTATGATAAATTATTTAAGTCGGGTATTTCCATATTCAGATCAGAGGGGCTACTGCGCAACTTTATGTTAAACAATGTTTAGCTTGCTAGCAACGTTCAACAGAACAAAACAGCAAAAAATCTATCGAAATGTGGAATTCAAATGACACAGTCATGTTTCTTAAACGATATTCGATTAGAACAAAGGCGATTGGGCGGTAGGCCCCCAGTATTGAAATACATGTTTTCGTTCAGGATGTAGGTATTAAAACTTTCAGTTTGCTGAGGATGAGGATCATAACACAGGTTAAAACTTACCAGTTCCATACCCACGGCCACAATATACAATGCTGGCCTGGCATAATTAACTTTTCAACACATACTTTAGCGTCCGTATCGCAATAACAGTTTCACTAACAACTACTAGGACGGAGGAGACTGAAACGTATTTATAATATTACTCTTTGACCGAAATTCAACTCAACGTTTGTGTTGTATCGATAACTGAATTTCTCTTTTTCAAGTAAGGATTCTTCAGGATATTTTTTGGTGAAAAATAAAATGCACGCCATTTGCAAAAAAATCTCAGATCTGTGTTTTTTTTTATTTGCTCAAAAAAAGTTATGGCCCTGGGTATAAATGTAGTTTTATAAATTTAAGTGGACTGTAAAAAATCTGCATTGGGCGTATGTATTTTGGCTACGTTAAATTCGGAAATATGCTATCCATTCTATAAACAGTTTGTTTGTGTTGTCAACTGTTGTCTGTTCTATCATGACACCATTTTGACTTTTTACACATTCCAATTTACCATTTTTTTAAATTAGTCATTCATTCGTAACAATTCATTAGATTAATTTTGTCTAGACATTTCAAAACTAGTAAATATTTCTTGATAAATAAGAATAGGTAATTTGAAAAAATTGTAAATTAATTAAATAATTTTTATAGGATGTAAATAATGAGATAGCGGCATCTAGCACAACTTTAAGAGACTACAAAGAAGCCTATTTCAGGATCATGTCGCTAGATAACTCTGCTTTCTATGAAAAAAAATCCTATGTTCCGACTGTCATACCCCTGGCTAAAACCAGCCACGTGGGCTAATGCAATTCAAAGGTTTTAAATTAGTGTCTAGTGGTTTTAGTGTACAAATTTGGTGTTTATTTGTACAGTGAAGTGCCGCAAAGTGATCCTAATAACAATAATCGTTGGATTGTATTGCTTTTAACACTGCTATTCTGTGTCAAGTGAGTTGTCTCGTGACAACTTGTTTGGACCTAATAGAGTCTTAATAGCGTCTTAAAACCCGCAATTGCTTTTCCGCTGTAATATCCGCTGAATCCGTAAGTCGATAAAATTTAAAACTCCGGCTTTTTATCGAGTGACTGTGACTTTGACTGACTTCGACTGTTGACTACCTACTTATTCTCAATAAGTTACTTGACATTGGAAAATTATCTTCGAATAGAGCCATATTAAAAAAAAAGCTTCGTATATATGTGAAGTATATAAGTGTAAAAAGTGTGTTTTATTTTATTGGCGTGCTTTAAGGACAGTAAGCTAGGGAAATTAAGCGTAATCAACAGCAAGCATCACAAGACGCGTCGTAAATGACGTTGCTAGTCGCATCGTAAGAGGACGTTGTAAATGGCGTCACAAGCGCATCATAAGTGACGTCGTAAATGGCGTCACAAGTTGCGTAGCAAGTCGCGTTGTAAGTAGCGTCCTCGCGTCGTAAGAGACGTCGCAAATTGCGTAGCATAGCAAGCGTCACAAGACGCGTCGAAGATTTGCCATCTAGAAGATTTGCCATCATCTAGATGGCAAATCTTCGCAAGTCACGTCACAAGTGACGTCGCATGTGGTGTCTCAAGTCGCGTCGCAAATAGTATCGCCTGAGCTGTGGCTGGTCCCTTAAACCAGCTACGAATTTCCCATTCTGGTAAAATGTACGTGGTTTTAATTTTAAGCTTGCTATTTATTTCGCAATGAATGAAGAATCAATAATGTCACGGGTGTAATATGAAAATGGACGCTCTCAATCACCCGTGAAGAGGCAGGCTCGCACGGGACCTTATCGGTATATTTCAGAGCACATTGGAAATCTGGATTCACAGTAATTAATCACCTTGGGGACTCACTATCGCATCAGTATTTTGCATGATATTTACGCTGACTAAACATAATTTATGGATCCAAATTAATTGCAAAGTTGACATCATTTGCGGCTTACCTCATGTAAGTAATACTGAATACAATTTGACTATTCTAAATTTTGTAAGTAAAAACACAAATGTTTGTAGACGAAACATGAGTATTGGGTCTTGGACCTAGGTTTTTAGTAGTATCTTCGTTGTTTCTGGTTTTTGTATAACTGAAAAAACTTTAGCTCACGGTCAGGACAAAAATATGCCATTAAAACATCCTGTAAAAAAACCAAAGTCTCGCTCAGTCTCTCTACCTTAAAATGTTGTGAGATACATGTAATAACAAGTCGGATAATCTATTTAGTCTCTACTTAAAGGACCTTCTACCTTAAGTTATTATCATGAAAATATTAAAAATATTTTACGTTTTAATCAAATAGATAGACTTGGCCATCGCTTGAAAACATAAGGAATATTACAATTATATTAGATTCTTTAGTCTATCGCGCTTCAGGCGAATGAAACACTCGTCTCAAAAAACAAGCTATAAATGTATTATCTTTTCCAAGCGAATCATCGGATAACAACATGGGTCTGGGGACATTTGATTAAGATACTAAATTCTATTTGTATTCTAAATTTGAAGCTTCTATGTCTGCTAGAAGTGCCTTGGACTAATAAGGGTTGGTTAGTCAGTGAGTGACAAAATTCAGAAACTTTAACAAGTTGCCATTCTTAAACTACTGATTCAAATGGACTGAAATTTTAAATATACCGGGTTTATAAAATATCTGATTAGTTACTGAAAATTCAGGCTTCTTGTTTCATCCACAACGAAATAAAAGCGGGGTCGAAAACCCCTCGTTTGCTCGACTTGGCGTACAGATATGTACCTAACTATGTGAAGTTGTCTTAATTAACTTATTGGTTACCTTGACTAGTATACTTATGTATATAAAAGAAAAAAAAGGCACACTACTGTAAATCAAAATCATAGGCACCTTTTTTTTATTTGGTTATTTAATTGGTGGTATGCTATAGTGTTCGAGTTTAAGACCAGTCTTAAGTCTTTGCTATGTAAACTGTAACGAGCGTCATAGCCGATTCACTTAGCGCCCTAAAAGGCGGTAATATACTTACAAGTGGTATGTATCTAATATCAATAAGTATTCAAAATTCGGCAGTTCGGATTTCCTGGTTTCGCGAAGGTCCTTAGTCCACAGTGCTAGTTTGCTATTTAATACAGACAACCTATTTTTATAGCAATGATATAAATAATACATTAGACACTCCTTTGCTTTCTCAGTTGGTCCCACAAAACCAGCGTCACAACATTATATTTTTGGGTCATGCTCGTGACTTAAGCTTAATGAGGGCCATTTATATGGGACGTCGCAACACACCCTAACAGGGCGATGATACTCGTAGCACAATGGATAAGAACGCGCCTTCCATACAATAGGCCGTGGCTTGAATCCAAGCATGCTCCTCTAGATTTTTCAAATTTATGTGCGTATTTCTACCATTAGCTCGGTAATGAGGGAAAAAATCGTAAAGAAACCTGCACTTTTTGGATAGTTTCTGAAACGTGTAACCATGATAACAGCTATCAAACCAATGTTGGGTTGGCTGGCACTTCAAGAGCAGTCTATGTTGGGAATACAGACTTGGAGCTTGATGCCCAACCAGGAGCGGTACATTACCTGGTTATATCATATTATCGACACTACTGATAATAATAATAATATTTTTATATTGCACCAAATAATAATAATTATAAAGATATGTTAGTACAGTTTAACAATAGTGCGGTAAAAGAAATAATTATATTTGCTGTTTAACAGAGGTCCCCAAACTAGGCATTGCCTGTATCTTTGGAAACTATTTTGAGTGGAACATTTTTTTTTGTTATGAGAAAATCTTATACTTATAAAAGAAATAAGTAAGGAGGTAAAGGTAGGATTTGGTTGTAAGATGACGGGTAGGGCACACTGGCGACGCCAATCGATTTTAATTTTTAGCTACTAAACCGGACCTATTTTAAACAATTTCGGGGTTACAACCTCTCGGCAAACACCTATACTATTTATTTAATACTTATACGTGTAGTTAACTATTTGGTCTGCTTTTGCATTCGAATTTTGGATTACCGCCAAAAGTGGCCGCTTTTGGCGTGAATCAATTTTTCGCGTACAAAAACGGACCAAACATTGGTGCATGGTTATTTAATAAATAGTATAAGTGTTTTCCGAGAGGCCCTAATTTCCTAATTGTTTAAAATAGATCCGGTTTAGTAGCTAAAAACTAAAATAGATCGGCGTCGTTTGCATGTATGTCATGCAAATATCGGTAGGTCATCGAAATGGCTAACTGGGCCAATGTTCGTGTCATAAGCAAGCCGGTTTATTTGTATTATTAGTTAGTCTATATTATTTACATGCGTTTAAGAATAGGTAATTTGTATTTTTTTTTGTTACTATATACGCTATTTAAATGTAATGTTAATAATTTATTGCAGCAAATGTTGGTTAAGTCGTTCTGTTCCAATAGAATAATATAATTACTACCGTAGAGTAATATAGTTGTAATTTATTGTTTATATCAATAAAGTTGTTCTAGGACCAATATTCTAGCCTGAAACACAGTATCCTAGTTCAGGCAAAATGTCAAATATAGCACTAATATATAAGATTAAGATCATAAAGGAGGCCAGGACCTGATCGACCTCACACTTCACACACGCCTACTTATTTAGAATATTTTCATTATATAACTGTGTATTTACCTACCAATCGTCTGTTCTCGTACTCACCTTTGTCTGTAGTTTTAATTGTGTCAATGTTACCTTACCTATGTTGTCTAATGAATGTTCATTGTGTCATTTATTGTGATGGTCAATAAAATGTTTCTTTCTTTCATAAGTTTGTACTCGATGTAAGTTATTTGCAATACACATTTTATTATTTTAAGCATTTTTTGATGGCCAATTTAGCATCCGAGACGGAGGATATTTTAACTTCACAAACCTTAACCACCGTGTTATAAACGCGTACCCTAATCAATTCTCCAAAACGGCAAGCAAAATGTGAATTGATGGTTGGAACCGGAAGTTTAAAGACACGATTGTTAAAAGTGTTATGTGCAGTTCAGATCTAAGTAAGATCTTATGTGGTAGAAATAACGGCAATACGTACCAAACGGTTCATATGTACATTCATGTTGCGTACAGCTAAGGAATGGAACTCTCTGCCGGAAGATGTGTTCCCTTAACGCTATGATCTGAACTTATTCATTCAAGAAAAGAGTGAATAGGCTGTTACTAGACAGACATGATCCATCCTCGGCCACGTCATCACTTACCATCAGGTGAGATGGTGGCCAAATTTCGGCTATTCTATTCTTTTTTAAAGTTTCTTGTGTTAATTAGGTTTTCAGTATAAATAATTATTGACGAACGGTGAGGATATTAACATCTCGGTAGAGAATAGTTGTGGAGTACCTGAAAGGTTTTGTGCGCATGATTTTAAGTAGAGACCTGGTAGCTCTTTCTACCTCCAAAAGTGTGGTCTTCGCAGCACTCACACACAAATTTTTTTTATGCTAGAGGCGGACAAACGAGCAAGCGAGTCACCTGATGGAAAGTATTCATCGCCGCCCATGAACATCCGCGAAATCAGAGAGATCGCTAATGTGTTTATGGCCTTTTTAAAAAAGAGTACGCTCTTCTCTTGAAGGTCCCTAAGTCGTACCCGTTCGGAAATACTCCTGCAGCAAAAGCGTTCCACAGAACTGAGGTACGTGGTAGAAGGTTCCGGGAAAAACGCACAGTATTAGACCGCCATCCATCGAGATGATGAGGATGGAATGACAATCGCTTGCGAGTGGTTCGATGTAAGTATTTGGCTGCAGGGAGTAGATACAACAGTTCTTCAGAGCACTTCCCATGATAGATGCGGTATAGAATGCTGAGTGAAGCTATGCCCCGCCTCAATGCTAGAGACACGGACAATTTCGACCGAAACCGACGATATGTTGAAGATCCTTATACCACTCATACCTTAGTGTGATAGTTGATTTATTAAATATCTGTAACTCTTAGGTACCTACTTATTGGGGGAAAGTACTCGTATGTACTGCGTGGATGCCAGCCTTTTATGTGCATAATAAATAACTTTGGCAACTGTTCCATTTAGGAAGGTTTTTATACAAAACCTTCAGCAGATGGAGGCATGGTTTTTGCTGCCTCGGATCCCGTTGAGAAGGGTGGCTAGCTAATCAGTTAATGCTTGCCCTTTATTCTGCTGAATTTGAATAGTCGATAGTAAAATGTATTCACTTTATTCGTACATTTACGTTTGTGGCTGGTAGGAAAAACTGGTTATAAGGACTTCCCTAATTTATTGATTCACCTTGTAAGCAGAATATTTTGAAATAACATCTATATACAATGTTTGGTTCGTCCAAGTCAAAAAAATATCAACTAAAAATTGGTGGTTAAATATTTGTAACTATTCCTCCCACTGGATATTGAAGAAGAAAGAAACATTTTACTAACCACTTTTTTAACCGTCTTTCTTTCTTATCTGGAAGAAAACAAATATTTTTCCCCAAGGAACATTTTTATGAATTTTAGACATTAAAGGTCTTTGTGATTTTTAACACTTATTTTATACACGTTATTTATGTCACAACCATCAAACATAAAATTGACACTTTTAAAAATAATTACTATTTTACTACTCGAATAGAATTGGAAGATAACATAATAATTAAATTAAAATATATTAAAAATTCGTCCTTCGGTACCTAACGTAACGAAGAGATTTTTCTTTAAAGGTCTATTCATCACAAGTAGTAAAAATCTAATATAGGTGCCACTGGATCGGAAAATCTGCCTTAATTATATTGGAGACCCAACGACTACATAGCATTGGCAAATATATCACTTATATAGGAAATGGAATGATTCTATTGAGTCCGTCCTTACAGGAGGATAATTATTCACATCTCCAATATTTACGCGTATTCAAGTTCCAATGCAATTTCACGGGTTTCTGGACGATAATGTTCCTTGATAATAAACCGAGTATAAGAAAAAGGTGAAATAGATTGCATTTCCTTCATAAGCTTTTTTTGTAACGTAAGGCACAGTTAGATATGACTAGCTCATAGCTCCCCGTTGTATCTTCTTAGTTTGCGGAGCTCTCTAATATTTTGGGATTTCGAACAATCTTATCATCATCATCTTCGCGTTTAGTCCCGGTTGCGTCCCAAACTGTCACTCCAGAGCCCGGGGTCCGCTTTCCTGCTTCTACTCCTCCATTTCGCACGGTCTTGTGCGTCCAATGTAGTCAATTTATTGGCACGCATGTCATCCCTCACGACGTCAAGCCACACCTTTCTAGGTCTACGCCTTCTGCCGGAGCCCGCTGCATGGTGGGTGCATCATAGCCAGACATTTGTTTCCCACGTAGCTGTCTGGTTTTCGCAGGACATGGCCGTACCAACGTAGACGACTCTCCTGCAGTTTCTCTGATATGCCACGGACGTGAAGGCTTCCACGCGTGCATGAGTTTCTCACGCGGTCTTTCCGAACAATCTTAATCTGATACTTAATCAATGGTATAGCGCTGTCATTCTATACAAATCAGACTATATACCATACATTTTACTTTTTTCCATGGATAAAGATTGGTCAAATAGATATATGTAATGGGTACCTGTATGAATAATTTATATTTATTTTTAATTTAATTAATATATTTGTAAATTGTCCTATTTGTGTATTTATGTCATTCATGTATGTATTGTGTTTAAAGTTGTGTTCTCTGGCCAATAAAGAAATCTTTATCTCTCACTTTTAATTCGTCTGCTGACTAATATTTGTAATACAAAAGAATTATCACCGATCAGTATGGTTCAGTGGTAGTGAACGCTGCTTCTGGTACAAGGGTTGCACGGCACGAACGTTTGTGGGCATGAATATGTCTGTTTGTATTGGTCTGGGCGTTTTTTTTGTATTAACAGTTATGTATTTACAAAAGAAAATTATTTAATGTATTTATTTGTAATTCCACTGTTGATTTTAATATCCGTAACACAGGTGCTTGAGCAACGTATTTCAGAGTCAGATCAATGTATGTGATATTTTTATTATTTTTTTAACAGCCAGACATTTGGCTATATAATCTCACCTGAAAGTAAGTGATGATATGGCCGAGGGTGGATCATTTCCGTCTAGTAATAGCCTCCGAAATTTATCTCAACAAGTTATTTTCATTTGCGTCCAGAGCCATGACTACGGAGACGACACACGGGGTGGGTACAGTTGGACTATTATTATCCAAAATTTGGTAAGTCTAGTTATTCAATGAAGCGACTTCTGCCTCTCCTTTCAAGTTGCTACTACGTAGGTCGTACTATATGTATGTATGTATATATATATATACATGTATATGTATGTATGTGTATATATATATATATATATACACATACATACATATACATATATATATATATATATATATATATATATATATATATATATATATATATATATACGAACACGCACGTACACGACAAGCACACAGGCACACAAATACGAAAACACGTACTTTTAATACCTTACATGCACGCACGCATCCAAACAGCAAATCCATGCAAGAAAGCAGCACGCGCAGCACATTAAGTTTCTTATTTAGAGCTGATTTTGTTTTATTATTTTTATCGTATTTCTTTCTTCTTCTTAACCGTGTTTATATCTAGGTATATCTTTTGATGTAAAGTAGGTATTTTTATTAATGTTGGCTGGTGACTCTCTCTACCTCAATGGTTCCCACAGAATACCAGCGTCATGGCGTTCCGGCGCCGTGACATACTGCTGAGTGGCAACCATTTTGGTAACATATCACGGAAAGTGTTTTTACCTTGTATTATTTTTCTCTTTTCTGTAAAAATCATGTGATGTGTTTACCAAATAAATGCTTATTCTATTCTATTCTATTCTATTCTATTCCTTTGCACTTTTAGACAGAGTAACCAGCCCAACTTGATCGTAGTTTATTTTTGCACATACATTTGCCTTTTTCATCTGTGACAGATGTTTAAGCAGCATCTCGATCTCGATGTAACCTTACAGCTGCGTTTATGGCTGTAAAGCCCTATGCTGGAGTTAACCTTCAACAGGTAAATTGAGCGCTGTTACAGTTTTGGCCACGGCGATTAGCACGCTTTGCCGCAAGTTGATCAGCCAGGCTTCGTCATACTTACTTACTCCACTGGCTCAGTGACCCGAAACGAGTCTTGGCCTCCGAAACAAGAGAACGCCACTTTGATCGATCCTGCACTACTTGTCGCCCGTCACCACGAGAGATGACGAGATTGAATTCCGCATCCATAACATGTTGCAGTGCAGCCCTACATAAAGTATTATCGTTCAAACTTCTCAGCAGGCTTCGTCATGCTTGACTAGCCCTCCGACACCATTCTTCTCCAGGACAGACGTTCAGCAGCGAGCTCCTCCCACTCCGCGAAAGGGATGTCAAAGGCGTGCAAATCGCGCTTAAAGCAATCTTTCCATCGGAGTATGGGCCTTGAGATGGGCCTTTTGGCGTTAGCTATCCCCCCATGACTTTTTTGCCAACAGACTATCAAAATAGTCGCAGTGATATTGGTATGAATAAAGACTGCATAGTTGCGAGCTCAAAAAAAAAGATATTTTTGTATCAAATCAAATAAAAGTTTTGTAAGTAGTTTTTTGTTATACTCAAAGCATAACTCAACTTTCTTCCGTGACTTAGTCTAGTCTAGTCAAAGTCTCGGGACAGCCAAAGGCTGGCAGCTGCCTCGCCCAGTGAATTTCTATCGCGATCTAGCGGGGTAATCCTGCCAGCATTTTGGGGATACTGTCACAGGGGCCTACTTTGTTTTTTTTTAGCTTAGTTTTATTGCTCGGTTATTATTTTAATTTTCTTGTGTTTTTGTTATTTTGTTCAATAAATATAAATCCACTCAACTTAGATGTAGAATCTTTTAATAGGTAGGTATAAGACCGTTAATTATAATATACGAGCAGAACCCTCCGTCACGAGCTCTTTTTAAGTGAACCACTCGTGGTTATTAATTAAAAAATCCTTAACTTGTTTTGAACTTCCCCTTTGAGTTATTTTAAAACGGTCGCCGACATCCTTAGTATGTTCTAATTAATTGAAGGAAATGTTGGTTCTTACCTGCTTAAAAAATCATCAAAACAATTTCTTTCAGGTAAGCTGCATCGCATAAAAACTGCATCTAATTATATGTCTATAAAATATTACGTCCATCTGTAGAGGACACCGAAATAATATATTTTTTTATAACATCACATATGTACATTCATTTGATTCCGAGATGTAGCTCAAACACCCGTGTTGCGGATATTAGAATAAACAATGGAATCATAAATACATACAAATATTTAATACTTTACTATTGTAAATATATACTTATAATACATAAAAACATCCAGACAAACGCAAACAGACATGTTCATGCATACAAAAATGTGGAATATGTTGGTACAGTTTATATGCTTTCAAATTGCATTGAATGCAACATTTCACCTCGAAATATTTGCACAATCTAAAAATTATTTCAAATTTAATAGTATTTAAAAAAAGAAATTGTGTGCTTGGTGTTCCTTCTTCTCTTTTTTGTATTTTTCTATGTCGATATTTATTTATTTTTTACTTTAGAAAGAAAGAAGAAAGAAAAAAATATTATTTTAGACATCACAACACTATATTATACGAGTACAACATTAGTTACAAAAGAACAAACAAACAAAAAAATAGACACAGAAAAAAAAACAAAACAAAACAAAGGAAAAACAAAAAAAAAACTCTTTTAATACTAAGTGCCATTGCCTACTTAATGTTATGTTTTATTCTTCGTCTTAAGAGTGTATTGTATGATATCCGAATTTTATTGTTTAAGAGTGTGTTTTTTAATGAAAAATACCACCGCTGTGCCGTACCTGTTTTAGTTTTCTATTAATATTTATTGTCTCCTCATTATATTTCAGGTGACCACTGAAAATCAGCGTCGCGGTTTCCGACCATGGTAACCACGACACCTGAGTGAGTGGGAACCTTTTTAGCACATACTTACTTTATAGTACTAGTTATAAGTTAGTTGTAATTTTTATGTAATATTTTTCTTGTGTGCTAAATAAACTTTTTTCTATTTCTATTTATGTCAGGCGATTATTTGTACAGATTTTATCAATAATATATTGAAAACCGGTAAGTACTCCGGTACCCTCACTCACTCGAATCAAAATTAATCAAAGTTATTTATTTTGTTCATAGGTACATGAACTCTCAAAATCCTTACCAATTTATTTACCTTAATGAAGTTTGCCCAATAAAAATGGTAAGTAAAGAAGCTTAGAGTAATGTGTTGATGCTCGCCTTTTGATTCGGTATTCATTCCACAGAGCCGGCTCAGAGTCTCATTTTGGTCATTATTATTCTAAACACAGACTCGCACAATCTTTCCGTAAAACTTCTTAACGTCGGTGACACTTTTACTTTTCCTTTGATATAATAATCACTCCCCCTCGGGATTACTTAAGGATGAAGGCTTGTCGAGTTCTTTTACTTTTAAACCACTCAAACCATGATTACTATTATGGGTTAGATAAAAATATTTTTTTACTCTTGCAAAAGTCAGCCGATTGAAAGTCTTATGTCATGATTTTTACTATAACAACTGACGAAAATACGAGAGGAAGCTGGAATAACATGTAAAGGTTACTGTCTGCTGTCTTTGTTACTACAAAGACAAAGGACATGATCGTTACTGCATACTGACACTGCTTTTAAACCTCAGAATAAAATTCATAACAGGTATAAGGCAAGTTTAATTAATTTATTTTTCGATAAATCCTCGGCGTATAAAACTAATAAATACAAAAATAAAGTTTTAACACTACATAATTCTTTTACCGACTAAAATCCCAGATTCCTTCTTAGGCCGTAAACGCAAATAGGATACATCAAGGGTCATACTCATAAAGGAAAATCTTTAGAACTTTAAAGGCAATATGATGATTCAAATGACTAAAATTTTATAACCAGATATTATCACCTAGGGTTGCCAGATAATCGGGATCCTCCCACTTTTTTGTATGTCCTCCCGACAAATTGAAAATAGGACACCCCTCCCCCCAAACTCTTGAACTTGTCTTTGAACTGTTAAATTGATTTACTAAATACCAGTAAGTACTATAATCCCGAAAAATGTATTATTGCTCCCGACTATAGGAAAATTTAATCTGGCAACCCTTGACATCGATATAATAATTATTTGAAAACATTCGAGATAAATTGATATTGCTGTATTGAGAAAAGCCGGTCAGCAAAATAGACAATAGATAGATATATAGGCCGTGTGGTCCCCGGCAGAGTAGAATAGGCCACCCTCACTCTTACCGAGGTGTCGTAAAAGGCGACTAAGGTAAAGCTGCTAGCATGATCATCAGCACCCAGAGAAGGAAAACTCTGCACTTATATCAAAACCCTCGCCAACCCGTCTGCCAAGCGTGGTGAGTATGGCAATTACCCCTCATGTGATAGGGAGGCCCGTGCCCCAGCAGTGGGGACTTAAATGGGCTGATGATGATGATGATGAGATATATAGAATTTATTCATTTCAACTAAAAGTCATACATGTCATTATTATGTTGGAAAAATTAAAATCAAATTATATAATAATTATTACTGTATTTCTAGTGTCTAGTGCCAAATTGTTTGCTCATTAGTCAGCAGTTGAACCATTGCAGAATGATTCAGGTACCGACAGTCAACCCTACGCGAGAACATGTTCAGGATGGCGTTGGGGCTGCTCCGGACCCTGCGCACTAGGGATGCGCACCACTTCCGCAGCGTTTTCTAAAAACAATCGACGCGCCACTCAGCAAACACCGCCAAAGCGCTGCAGTACCCAGGCAGCCCCATCAGCACCCTGAACGCATTATTGTATTGTACCCGAAGGGCGTTGAGCTGCTTTTGCGTACAGGCCCCCCACAGGCTCCACGTGTAGAATGACGTACAAAATGCTCTAAACAGAGTAATTTTGACGACATCAGAACAACGAGCAAACCTGCGCGCAATCATGTTAGCTCTGACCGACAACGCCTTACGTTCCCTCTCCACGCCTGCATCGTCCCTCAGGCCAGAGGTTATCAAATGCCCAAGATACCTAAACTGTTCCACCCTTTTTAGTACAGTGCCCTTCAACGTAATCGGTGGAATGGTATCAGAACATTTCCCTCCAGCTCGGAAGATCATGCATTCGCTATTTTTTGCGTTATAAATTAGACCATGTTCATTCCCGTAGGCTTCACACAGTCCCAACAGTTTTCTCAAGCCACATACAGAGGCGCTCAACAGCACCATGTCGTCAGCATGGCTAATGTTGTTAATACAAACTCCCTCTATAGGGCAGCCGACATATGTGCTGCTGAGCCTCTCTATTAGGGCGTTAATGTTTAAGTTTAAAAGTCGCGGGAAGGTCAGCTCCCCCCTGCCTCACACCGCACCAACCTATACGGCTCGGATAACACTTCAGACCATCGAACAAAATTGACTTGGTTACCATATCAAAACTGTAAGATACGTGTCAGCTCCTGTGGCATAGCGATATCATTTAGTTTTTGCCACAGAATATCATAGCAAACCAGGTCAAAGGCCTTCGAGAGATCTAAATAGCACGCATATATAGGTGTGCTACGGTCAGTATAGTACCTAATAGTCTGCTTTAAACACAGTATAGCAGATTCCGTGGAAAGTCCTGACTTAAAACCAAATTGGTTGTCATGAATATTAAGGTACTTATCCAGCTCTGTGTTCAGCAGACTGTCAAGGACCTTTGCCATGACAGTAGCCAGAGAAATAGGCATATAATTGTTCTGTTTGCTTACATCACCTGTTTTGCTCTTCACGATTGGGACTACCACAATCTTCAGCATGTCAGCCGGTAAGTATGAATGTCTTATACAAAATGTCTAAAACATAGCAAGTACCCTAGGTAGGTGTATTCCAGCGTTCTATACAAAGACTATCGTGTCCTGGTGACTTGCCTCCTGACATAGACTTTCTGATGTCCCCAGCTGTAAACCTAGTTCTTACTTTCCCCCAATAAGGACCCACTTCACGGATTGACTGTGACGGGTCCAATGGCGCTTTGACAGTTAATTTGAACATGTCCGCTATAGACTTAGGAATATTTAATCCACTAAAACTCACAGGTAAGCCCGGTCTCTTATTAAGATTGCTAGTGGACTTCCATAAGCTACGAAAACCATGCTCTTCATGTTGTGAGGCGAGTTTATCGATGTTTAATTGTTCACTATTGTTCTGCACCCACTTTAGTCGAGATTTAAAAACCCTTCAACTTTCACGCATTTCCTCCCAAGCACAACCCACTCGCGTTTTACCACATGTGGCACTAAGACCTGGCTCCTGTGAGCATCATGAACATGCTTATTCATATTATATAGATCAGTCGAGTGAGCCTGCTCGACTGGCAGCGGTTCCCCACCTACCTACCGTCCTGACTCTTCCCGCTTGCTACCCTCGGCGACCCGGGAGCAAGCTGTTGCTGTCTTTTGTTCGAATAAGTCCTCCTGTTCTTGCCTGTCATTAACTTTAGCCACCGACATTAAATATCTGGGCGTTATAATTGATAGCTCTCTCAGTTTTAGCTTACACATAGATCTTCTTTCATCGAGAGTAAGTAAGTTAATATATATATTTAAAAATCTACGTCACGTCTCCGATCTTAATGTTATTAAAATGATATATCTTGCCCTATGTCAGTCCATACTAAGCTACTGTATAACAATTTGGGGAGGCATTTGTAAGACTAGATTGATAAAATTAGAACGAGCCCAAAGGGCAGTCATCAAAGTAAGTCTATTTTTACCTTATTTATTTCCTACTAAGGATCTGTTTACGGTATTTGATGTTCTCACTGTTAGACAAATCTTTATCTTAAATAACATATTAAAAACACTCTTCCCTCACTTATAACCCTGACGTTTTAATCAATAAGCGTCTAAAACACAAAGTATGTAATCTAGATAACACTCCTTCAACACAGTTTGCTAAACGATTTTATGCGTTTCTAGGGGCTTATCTATACAACAAAATAAATAAAATAGTCAACATATATCCGATGGCGAGATTCAAATGCAAAAAATTGGTCACCGCATGGCTGAAAAAATCTCTTGATTATGATAAGACTGAGAGTATTTTAGTGGTAGTCTCTTTAAAATATTTGCACGTACTTATATTCACACACACACACGCACACACACGCGCACACCCACCCACACACGCGCGCACCCACCCACACACGCACGCACGTGCGCGCACACACACACGAACACACACACGCACACACACACACACACACACACACACACACACACACACACACACACACACACACACACACACACTTATCTTATTTCATATACTCACACTTACGTTCGAACATATAGTATAGCTGCATAGATATGATAAGCTTATTCATTTACACGGGTCCGGAGTAGGAGAGGCTGGTAATCTGTCATACAGGTCTCCTAGTACAGATACCAGTCTCTTACATAGTTTTAGTAACACTAGACTAAGCTTTATTATGCATGTACCAACCAACTATAATAATAATAATAATAAGTGCGTAGGGAAGTGACGACCCCATCGCCCGCTGGTGAGAGTTGGTGTTCTTGCTTAAGAGCAACAACTCTCTTCAGTGCAGTCAGTCTCCCCAGGGCAGCGTTGTGGCGCGCTGAATGGGAAGTGACGTCCCTTGGGTCCCATATCCCCGAGAGTCGATCAGGCCCCTCTCCCCGGCTTGTCTTTATTGGCCGGCTGGGGTGGACCCCAGCAGGGGCTGCAGGACTCTCACCTCTGGCTTGCCTTCACCAGCCGGCCAGAGTGGGATGTCAGAGCTATATGCTCGCAGGGTGGAAGTGAAAGATGCATAAGTCGCGAGTTGGCACAGTGTCTGTCACCACAGACACTGGGTAGAAAGCGGTGTACACCTCTCGGCACCCTGAGCTGCTCACACCAATGTTGCCCGCCTTGCTATATCTGGTAGCTTATTTTAGGGGGCCCATCTAGTGAGTGGCAAGTCACCACCTGCCCATTTTTTCGTGATTTTTATCATTGATCGGGCAGGTGCCATAGTCTCTCCATAGTACCAGTTAACCGGTCCACTAACACCTCAACCCAATAGCCCAGTTCATTTTGTTTTCCATTATTTTCAATAGTCTTATGCCAACCGGGGACTGTCCTTGGCTACACTTCTGTAGTGTATACAGGGATAGTCGCCGGCTGGTGTCACATCACATTATAGTAAAACTGTCAATTGAACGGGCCTCTACGTGTTGGCTTTGGCCCCACGCACGCCTTCCAAAAGTCCGGGACATAATTGCTCGTGGTTATGGAACAACTGACAAACATAATAATAATAATAATTATTTCACAACATCACATACATTGATCTGACTCCGAGATAGGTAGCTAAACTAACTATGTGAGAGAACAAATAAAGATTTATTTTATTTTATTTATTTATTTATTTTTTAAGCTCCCATGACCTTATCTATATATGTATTTATTCCTATGGATAGGCAGGGCTAGGGCTCTAGGGACTTAGTGTCTTAGACAAAGGGGCTCTAGGCTCACTAGAGAGTTAGGTTCCCTTCCTTTCCTTATATTCTACTAGCGACCGCCCGCGACTCCGTCCGCGTGGAAAAGTAACTTTTTACCCCCCTTTCAACCCCTTACAACCCCCTTTTCGCAATAAAAAGTAGCCTATGTCCTTTCTCAGGGTCTAGATTATCTGTATACCAAATTTCATTTAAATCCGTTGAGTAGTTTTGGCGTGAAAGAGTAGCAGACAGACAGACAGACAGACAGACAGACAGACAGACAGACAGACAGAGTTACTTTCGCATTTATAATATTAGTATGGATTCGCCGGGACGCGGTGCCTTACAACCATCGCTTCCCGCTCGTACAATCTATATTTTTAAACTGCAGGTGACACAATACGACAAAAAAATATAACCATTTCTATGGGCTTTTCGAATAAAGAAAGAAAAAACTATGACCCATATTTTTTAGTTTTCATTAAATGTGAGTTTTAATGGAAATAATCTTTTTTTTAAATTTTAATTATGCCGGTAGTGATGTAGTCCTGATGCTCAACGTATTGTGATGTCGGCGCTATACAATAAAAATAAAAAAAACTTTAGGCAACTGGTCATATTGTCATTGTTTGACTTTGCTTCTTTGGATTATCTTTTTAGGGTTCCGTAGCCAAATGGCAAAAAACGGAACTCTTATAGATTCGTTATGTCAGTCCGTCTGTCCGTCTGTCCGTCAGTCCGTCTGTCCGTCTGTCCGTCTGTCCGTCTGTCCGTCTGTCCGTCTGTCCGTCTGTCCGTCTGTCCGTCTGTCCGTCTGTCCGTCTGTCCGTCTGTCCGTCTGTCCGTCTGTCCGTCTGTCCGTCTGTCCGTCTGTCCGTCTGTCCGTCTGTCCGTCTGTCCGTCTGTCCGTCTGTCCGTCTGTCCGTCTGTCCGTCTGTCCGTCTGTCCGTCTGTCCGTCTGTCCGTCTGTCCGTCCGTCCGTATGTCACAGCCACTTTTCTCCGAAACTATAAGATCTATACTATTGAAACTTGGTAAATAGGTATTTTGTTAACCGCATTACGATTTTTACACAAAAATTGGAAAAATAGAAAAATTGGGGGGTCTCCGTACTTGAAACAAAATTTTTTTTCATCAAACCTATACGTGTGGGGTATCTATGAATGGGTCTTTAAAAATGATGTTGAGGTTTTTAAGATCATTTTAACAACGAAAATCAAAACTAACAAAGAAAATCGGTTACATTTTTTTTTACATTTGATTTTTTTTTCAATAATATCTGTTAAAAATTCTGAAATCATAGTCTATTGATTATCATTTGTCGTATTGTCCATTGCCAAAAAATCCCTAGCAGGCAGCTGGCAGGGGCCAGGTAAATTGCTATTATTAAGCTGTTGATTTTCGAGTTAATTTCATTGTACTTGTACAACCTACAATTTGCTTGCATTATTTAAGAAAAGCACTTCGTACAAGCCTAGGCAGGAATCAGGCACTGATGGACTCACGTATGTGTGCCTCGGTTGCGCCTCGGCTCACATCCCCACGAGTCGTCCATCAATGCTTGTGTTGCCGGCCGCTGTCGGTCAGCATCAAAAGTAGCTTTAACACTCTAGTACCATGTCAAAGTAACTGTTCTGCCTATTTAGTCAGTTTCTAGGGCTACGTTCAAAATGTTACTTCGACATGGTACTAATGAGTTAAGCTACTTTTGATGCTGACCAGTATTTAACATTAGAAAATAAGTTTTGCACTAGTTTGTTTGCATTGCTAAGTTATAATAAGTTTTTTTTTCCGAATGACACTTTAATGTTGAGCGAAATGAACGAACTCAATAACTTAAGGCAGTACTAAATTAACCATTGATTTTTCTACTATGTAAAATACAGCCAGTTATACTAATCTCAACGACTCGTGGCAGTCGGTGTCATATTTCATTCGTTTATAAATAAGCATATAAGACAATTAAATTGTTCAAATTGGTCAGTAGGTTTAAAAGGAACTAACTCTTATACTCGAGCCAAAGACTCGTGACAATTGGTGTGAATGCATTTATTAGTTACGAGGTTAGTTGAAGCAATGCTACGACTTAAATCGTAGCTTGTGACTACGAAAATCCCGTAGCATGTAGCAGTGATAGTCGTTTGGTTTTTACGTTGTTTTACAATATTGCATTTAGACAGGCTTACAGAATCCGCGCCACGAAAGTCCCGTAAAAAGCACGCTTGGGGCGCCATCAAAATTAAAATTTGAGCATTATGCTCATCGACACAAGGAATCTCAAATTATAGTTTCCATGGTATGCCGCAGAAATAACTTCATGTCGCGGACTCGAACAAAATATTTAAGGTGACGGGTAGGGCACACTAGCGACGCCAATCAATTTTAATTTTTAGCTACTAAACCTGATCTATTTTAAACAATTTCGGGGTTCCTCCTCTCGGCAAACACTTATACTATTTATTAAATAACCATACTTTTTTTACACTTTTGGCGTGAATCAATTTTTCGTGTACAAAAGCGGACCCAACTTTGTGTATAGTTATTTGATAAATAGTATAAGTGTTTGCCGAGAGGTTGTAACCCCGAAATCGTTTAAAATAGATCCGGTTTAGTAGCTAAAAATTAAAATCGATTGGCGTCGCTAGTGTTGTTTTAATTTCGTTTTAATTTGAATGTTTTTGCAACGTATTATTCACATGTCGTTCAAGAATCATGCTCGTAATAATTTCGTACTTGTGAGAAGAGATTTTTGGCGCAGACAAAAAAAAAATTAAAGATATATACATAAATTAGTTTATAAATGGAGGAATTAAGAATAAAATAATAAAGGCTCACTATTTTTAGATTTTCAGTTTATTCGGCGGTATTTTTTTAAACAGTTTTACGTCATAATTCCTGTATTTTATATACTACATTTTTGATAAGCTACTACTTTAAAAGGTCATATGATACAATCAGGGAGTAAAAAATCAATCGGCTCCTATTTTATAACCGCAAGGGTTGGATTTTATTTCCAAATTATATGGGATCAACTGTAGGGTGTAATGTTTTCAATAAAAAAAAGAATTATCCAACCAGCCTACTCAATAAAAAAATTAAGGTACCTACCTACGTCGAATTGAGAATTTTCTCGTCGGTTAAAAATGTTGACAACAAAGCTCTGGGTCACCACAAAGCAATGTGAAACACCAATTTGCTGCGGATGGTTGCGTCGCTTGCACCCAACAGAAGTAGGTGGTGCAAACAGGCACAGCCCAAAAATATACTAGTAAACTTTATTAGTCGAAGAGAATCGATCCTTCAGCATATCACAAATACGCTACGGATACATATTGAGTCACTTGTAGCTGACTACCACTTATTCTGTGTTGATATTGTGATGTTACCTACCAATAACCAATAACATGCATAATCTTTGATACAACGGGCTTGATATAATATTTCAATACGATATAATATGCAATGACCAAAAAACATATAGACATAAATCGGCTTTTTGGCTCTAAAGATTTATTTTTTGGACAAATTACCTAATTAGCTAGTGGATTTAAATGCTTTATTAAAAAGAAATTAAGGGTCATGTAACGTTATTATTATTTGAATGAAGTGGGGTGAGCATTGCATCTCATAGCCACTGCGACCAGTAGAAGATCTATTGTGGCAGCCCCAGAACTTATTACAGCACCTCATATAGCTCCAGCTCCAGGATAAACCCGTGGAAGGAGCTGATGGGGGAGCTTTTGATCTCGTCTGCCGAGATCATGTGTGCTCCCAGGTGCCGGCTTCTGCAGTGGTGCAGCGCTATGCAATCGCCGAGGACGTGGATAATCGTTTCCTCGTCCTCGCGACAGAACCTGCAGATTTTGGTATCTGAAAGGCCCATGTTGTGCAGGTGCTTGTTTAATTTGCAGTGCCCCGTGAGGGTCCGAGTGAGTGCAACGTAAATAATATTGTAATAAAACGTTTTACGCTACGCTACGCTATGGTCGGTTGTGTGTGTAGGTATGGGATTTGTAAGATATACAGATACGCTTGGACTTTACAACCATGCAACCTAGAGTGTTGGTTTAAAAAGTTATCAGATTAGCGCTTGCCTGAAAGTTCTCTTATGACTGGAAATTTCTCTACTGTGGTTACCCATAAAACAAAGTGATATGTCCACTGAAAAACAACAATAAAAGCCGATGCGATCGTAAATTCAGTTACAAACAGTCTGACATGGTTTATTCAATTGTGGAACTCATATTGGATTCAATACACCAGAACTTTAAAAAATTCACACGAAATAATATACCTATCCGGATTACCTTTTCCTTACGAAAAAAAAATACTTGAAGATTGTAATAAACTAAGAAAACGTCAGCTCAAATCACTAGCCCTCTTATTATTTAACCTCGATTTAAGAATAATCCCGGAATAAAACTCGTTCAAGCCCCTTTTGACATTGCGAATGGCAGCTTTAGCACGGTAATATCTTTAGGTCACGTTTTGTAATAAGGTGGTAAGCCCTATTTAGTGCGGTGCGTCTCGTCGTTCCATATAAAAATATAATGAAAACACGCTGCAGCGTCGACGCTACGACGAAAAACGCACTAATCATTATCATGCTAAGTACATAATACCAGTAATACCTCTAAAAAAATGTCAAAAAATCTTTCGGTTTCTTATGTATAGCATCCACTGTGCTATTATTTTCAAATAAAATATAAGCCTAGGTCACCTGTATAGCAAAAAGGTTAGCAAATCGGCTGGGTAGTTTAAGCAGAATCTTGGAACATACAAACATATTTACATACTTAGGCTACATACATAGACAGCTAAAATCATAACCCTTCCTTTTTGGCTTTGCTGTAGTAAGGTAAAAAGGAAACCTAACTTAACCACAAAAAAATCGCCTTCCCAAACAAAATTGCTGATCCATCAGCTGATCACGTTTGTGTGTGAAGGTGGTTTTCTTTTTGAGATCAGGTCATTAATAATAATACCCTCCAACCGATTTCGGCTAAGGTAGCCAATCTCAACGATCAGCTACTTACGCAGCATATATTATAGTGCTCAAGTGTGTGCGAAAACACAAGTGCACTCACTATTCCCTTACCCTCATCTTCAGATGGGACACACTTTGACACGACCGGAGAGTGCTTTCTGAGGCACGGGGGTACAATACCGCCAACTTCCAGACTCCGGGCTGACACTAAGAATGTCTTACCGAAAACTTAGATACAAATTTTTGGCCCGACCCGGGGATCGAACCCGGGACCTCTTGCGCAGCCGTCGCTTTAAAATGCGACCCACTAACCACTGCGCCACCGAGGCAGTCATCATCATCAGGTCATTAATCATTAATTGAAACGAAACATGTTTATTTTCATTACCAGAAGTTTCTCGGGTAAAAGTCACGGTGTACATTGTACGTGAAATGTTCTTCATATAAACACAGATACACAAACGTACGCGTTAAGTATCCTTTATCCTCTTAATACTGTACAAGTCAAAAGAGGAAATCTTTTCAATCAAACTTACTTTACTAGTATTATAATAAATTGTATAAAAAATCTAATCTATTATAAAAAGTATTTTTGTATACTCGTACAGGGACACTGAATGGGAAGCGTTGTACAGACAGCCACATATCAAAATATACAAAACCGAAAATGGTGATGTCTCAGATACAAAATGACGATGAGATCCATTATGAAATCGCACTACTAAGTATCTATCTAATAATGCAATCTAGAACGGCATCTTAGCGAGTAGTTACTACTGATCCTAAATAAGTGTCACTAGTACCATTGATGGTACTATTGACACAATGTTGTCTCACTTGTACCATTAATGGTACAACTGACATAACGGGGTAATTTTCGGTTGCGCACAAAACATTCAAGATTTGGGGAAACAATGAAGCGACTGCCATCTGACCTTCGCAACCCTTTAACAGGGAAACCAGACCAACTGATAAACTTGCAGGTTTCTTCACGATGTTTGCCCTCACCGCCGAGCTCATTAGCTTACCATTGTATAAATACGCACATAGATTTGAAAAATCCAGAGGTGCATGCTCGAATTTGAACCCGGTTTCATCATCATCATCAGCAACCCACACTCGTCCACTGCTGGACATAGGTCTCCCCTAATGCACGCCACTGCTCCCGATTTTTGGCCACTCTCATCCAGCCCACACCAGCCAGCCTTCGAATTTCATCATCCCATCTTGTCGCAGGGCGTCCTACACTACGCTTACCGAGTCGCGGTCTCCACTCAAGGACTTTACGGCTCCAACGGCTGTCAGTTCTGCGGCTAATATGACCAGCCACTGCCACTTCAGTTTGCTAATTCGGTCGCACTCACCCCACCCTACGCCGGATGAGAAGGATTCAAGAGCCACATTAACCCGCCATGCGACGGAGGATCTTCCCGACATCAGCCTGGAGGAGATCGAAGCAGCTCTTGGGCAACTTAAAAATGGAAAAGCCCCGGGAGAAGACGGAGTTACAACCGAGCTTCTGAACCCGGTTTACCCGTATAGAATGCGCGTGCGTGTGTCTAGCTATGAAATAAAGAAGAGATATTAATAGGTTAGTTAGGTAGTTACAGAAGATAGGCTTGGCGATATATGAGTATAATTTCCGCTCTCGCACAGTGGTTTAAAGCTAAGAGGTTGCAAGACACGTAGCGGAGCGGGTACGTGTCCGCGAGCCACCCAGTTTACCCCATTCCCGTAAAGTGAAGTGCAATTAGGAACTTATTGCTGGAGATACCGCGCAACTTGCCACTTACACAGCGAGGGCGAGATGCTCTTATAACCAGTTTTCTCTTACGGCCTGTGGATAGAAGCCTGTTATATGATAGAGGGTTATTTTAGGAAAGAGCTCATTCCGTCATCAAAGCCGGCAACGCACGTGTGACGCGTCGGTTGTTGTAGATATCCATAGACCATGGCATATCCATCGACAGTAATAACTTACCATTATGTGCCGTTTAAAAAAAATGTATGTGTAGTTGTGTACAAGCCTAACTGCCGCACTCAGAGATGTCAATTAAGCGAAATGTTCACTAACTGAATTAAGTCTTTATGCGTATTATAGGTACTTTTTTTCTTAAGTAACCATTAGTGCGGCAGTTATTACACTTGTACTGTAATCGTCGTTACACTATGATTAAAAAATAAATACGATTAAGGCCCGAATTGAGCAATCTTAATCCGTGGATAAATCTATGGTATAACACAGATGTGTATAGAATGACAGCGCTAAGCGCTATCGGATTAAGATTGGTCAAATCGGCCCTTAGTGTGCTTTTTTGCACATGTTACACTAAAATATAACTGTACGTGTGTAAAAAAATAAGCGTTAATTTACAGGGTAGCAGATTTATGTTTTCAAAACTATATAAAAAATAAAATTAGAAATAAAAATGCGGATTATATTTTTTTTATATTATGTCTTCTTGACAAAATCAAATCCTGTAAAGTTTAGCAAAAATGATACTCCTTTTCATTATAAGATTTTCAGATACTTGTAAGTAACAAGTTTGTGAAAATCTTATAACGAAAGTAAATAAAAAGTTATTAAAAAATGCGTCTGCACCTGAAGTATGTATTATTGTTTTTTGACACGTTGTATTTACCTATATTCATATATTACACGTTGTTCCTATCACTGGAATTACAAATGGAACTTGCCACTTACCTTAACCAAGTTGCTTCTTAAGTGACGGGTAGGGCACACTATCGACGCCAATCGATTTTAATTTTTAGCTACCAAACCGGATCTGTTTTAAACAATATCGGGGTTAGAACCTCTCGGCAAACACTTATACTATTTATTAAATAACCATGCACAAATGTTGGGTCCGTTTTGGGACGCTAAAAGTGGCCGCTTTTGGCGGTAATCACTTTTTTGCGTACGCGTTGGACGCGACATTTGTGCATGGTTATTTAATAAATAGAATAAGTGTTTGCAGAGAGGTAACCCCAAAATTGTTAAAAATAGATCCGGTTTAGTAGCTTAAAAAATCGATTTGCGACGTTAGTGTGCCCTACCCGTCACCTTAAAGCTGCGTGGATACCTACTTCATAGTTTAATAAATAAATTTATTAGTTAAGCGTATTGTTTCATGTGTGATGATTGTATTTTATATTTAAGATACAGGGTGTATCTGTGAACATTTATATACCTTTAGCCACGTGTTCTATTAACCATTCTGAACAATGTTTATTCAACGACTTTTCGAAATTCACCGAAATTTTTTTTGACTCCCCGTACAAAATGACCAAGTCACATGACAGACTTTGTATGAAAAGTTGAAATTTTTTCATGCGAATTTCCAAAAGCGATTGAACAAATGTTCTTCACAATGCTTAACAGGACATTTAAAACCCTTTAACCACGTGGGTTAAAGGGTTGTAAATGTTCACAGATACAACCTGTATATATACCACTAATTCATTCCAGTTCAGTCGAGTGAAATAGGTAGGTACAACATTTTAAACGCGCCGTTCGCGCTCGATAACTTTATTACTTAGTAAATACTACTATTGAATTAATATAGGTACTTACTCGTAGTTAGTTTATGCTAGGTTCTATGCAGTAGGTGAGTAAATTTTGAATGATTTAATAAACTCCATACCTATTGTTGCAGTTATGCTCGTGAGTGAGAATTGAACTAAAAAAATGTAAGCTTTATCATGTTACAGCAAGTTCCAATCACAATGGCTTACGTAATTGGTGCCAAATAGGCGTTGTCAGGTTGTATGGTATGCGAGCGCGAGGGAATTGGGCAATTTGGACATACAGGATTAGAATATACTGCAATTCTTTTTTTTTTAAATTAAATAATCATAGCAAAGCTGGGTTTGCTGACAGTCCCATGATTGTATATCTTTGACATATGCGTTTTTATCAAATCTAACATTCAGTTATTGGAAACAAAGAGGGAAGTACGTAATCTAAGTACAAGACATAACCGTGGGAGAGCCACGCTTCGGCACGTGTCACAATTGCCGCTACCAACCTTTAACCTCCCTTTCCCGGCGGACAAACTCGCCAAGGAGGCTGCGTTGGGCTGCAAAAGAAAGCCAGATTATGAAATGTGTCCGGTCTCGTTAGTCAAGCGAATCCTGCGTAAGGATTCGGTTGACGAATGGAACCGGTGCTACTCGGAAGGCACGACAGCAAGGACAACCAAGATCTTCTTCCCAAATGCGGCGGACGCCTATGGCAATATTATGAAGATCAACCTCAGTCCAGCGTTAGTGCAGGTCCTCACGGGTCGTGGTGGATTTTCCGCATACCTGAATCGCTTCAAGTGTAAGGATCGTCCATCATGGGGACTACGGTGCGGCGGCCTCCTCGTGTGGCCCCTTCGGTAGTATTTTTGCTCTGTTTGGAGCTGCTACCGAAGGGGTCCTGGCGTCCCTGGGCAACGGCGGGTAGTAATATGGTGCGCTCGCCATATTGCTACCCGACGGCCGACGGCTGCACACATGGAGGGGGGGTTAGGGTTCGTAACCCCCCCCTACGGACCTAGGGCCGGGCTCGACGCTTGCGACTGGAGTCATCTCCAGATGCTCGGTTCCCCTTTTATTGCCCTGGGTTCTCAGAGTGGACCGCTCCTTCCGGAGCGAGGCGTTTTGGTGGGGGGGTGTTCTGTCACCCCCATCCTCCTCCCGGTGGTATTCTGCACTGCAGCCAGCTGTGTGGATGCCATTCGGGGGCGGAGTTGGTGGGCCGTGGGAGAGGCCCTGGGTCCTACGGACCAGTGTCGTGGAAAGAGGCCGTGCTGGCGAGCCTCTTCGCCCAGGACGGTTCGCGGTGGTAGCCTGGTGGTAATCCCGTGTTCCGTCCCGACTTAGCGGGCGTAGAATGGGAAAAGCCCCGGTGGTTTTAGTGGGTATGCCCTTGGACGGCCTCTGATTAGCAGAGGCCCAATCCAGGGGAGAGCCCCACACTACCCGGTCGACTCCCAGCGGCCGGGTGTGCATAAGGCGGCGCCGATCAACCGGCGCCGACGTCGGCTCCTGTCAGTGAGCCGACGGCATTTCCACCGGGTCAACAAAAAAAAAAAAAAAAAAAAAAAAAATAAGGATCGTCCATCATACCCCTGTGATCCTGCAAAGGAATAAGACTTCTTGCTCGTTGTCTTAGAATGTCCACGCTTTGGCGTCTTAAGATTCAACTTTGAAAATGAAACAAACGAAAAATTAATTAAAACCAACATAAAGGAAATAATTAACAATAAAAAGAATAAAACAAAATTTATAGAATTTTTAGTAAAAGTAAATAAAATATGTGTGAAACATAACAAAACATAATAAAAATAAACAAAGGAATGACAAAGGCTTCGAGATATATCAAAGGGAAAAGATTAAAAAAAAAAACCCCTTTCCCCAGGATTGGGCCGCCAGTACCCTCACGCAGCGCAACACAGCACAGTGCTGCTTCACGCTGGTTTTCTGTGAGGCCGTGGTATTACTCCGGTCGAGCCGGCTGGTCCGGTGGCGTCAATCGCTTACCATCAGGTGATCCGTTTACTTATCTGCCACCTATCACATAAAAAAACAACCCTTGTGAAGATTGTTTGATTACAATCAATCGCTATTTTGGAATAAAAGTATATGATGACACACTGATCAGTATATTTTAATAACCAATTCAATAAAATGACATAAAATTCATAAAATATTTTAGAAAACTTTAATACGCTTTTAACAGCCTTTCATATGTGTTACAACAAAAGCTTGATTACATAATCTTACACTAACAGTCACGTTTACTTAAAATAGCTTAGCTTTGTCAATCTTTACAAACAAAACTTACCTGTACCTTATTTACTAAGTTAGGCAGTATTTTTCAATCGTCAGATAAAAACAATGAAACTATTGACAGGGGGGTCTACTATAAACGAGCCAAGCACACGGTAGTCGAGCGTTTGTGTGTGTCCGTATGCGTGTTAGTGTACTTGTGTGTGCCTGTGTGTGCCTGTGTGTGTGTGTGTGTGTGTGTGTGTGTGTGTGTGTGTGTGTGTGTGTGTGTGTGTGTGTGTATGTGTGTGTATGTGTGTGTGTGTGTGTGTGTGTGTGTGTGTACGTGCGTGTGCGTGCGTGTGTGTGTGTGTGTATGTGTATGTGTCTCTCTCTCTCTCTCTCTCTCTCTCTCTCTCTCTCTCTCTCTGTGTGTGTGTGTGCGCGCGTGTGCGTGTGCATGTTGTGTAATAGACACCCGAGCAGAGAGGTACGGAGTATGTCTTGCCTTAGACCGCGAAAACAAAATCTCCGCTAAAAGAAGAGTAATAAATAATTTAGATAACAGATCTGACGAATGAAAAATTTAAAGTAATGTCTTGCCGTTCTGTCGAATAAATGTTATCCGTTTGCTTATCTTAGAGATTGAAAGATCAAGTCTAAACAATTTATTAAGGTGGTTGCGTGTTTAAAAATAATTCATATTATTCTTTCTATGCTACTTTATGTATTGTATGTGATAATTAAGTATAAATACTAAGTGTCTATAAAGAAGTAAAATGATGTAGTTTGTGAACAATTGAATTTCCTAATAATGATTGATTCGACAATTTTTTCTATAGTATTATATTTTATATTGCATTGCTCATACTCGTAGTAATACAAACCAAAAAAAGGGAATAATTTGACTTAAATAACATTAATTTTAACTGAACTTTAGATCTTTTTTTTTAAAACAGTTTTCTTTTCAACGTAGAAATATCTGAAATATTTGTTAATTTAAAATAAATATTTTTATCACAGTTACGTAGCAAATACAATTTCCTATTATTTTTAAAAATAAATAACAAAAGCATATCTCTATTACCTTTATAAATACTGTTAACTAATTAAATTAATGCCTGTTCCTTAACATGTGTTTAAAACGTAATCATAGGTATGCTAATATTAAAACGTAATCATAGGTATTTATGTGTAAAGCATCCTCGGGGTTCAGGCAGGGAGACGGTTGAAATAATAAACCAGTCCCGTCTTGTCTTTATTCGTTTTATTGTTGAACTGCCAAACCTAACCACAGGCGGAGGTCATTGTCCCGGTGACATGCTTTGCTAGCGCGATGTAAAATGCATAGGGCCATCTACCGGAACAACGACGAACCGCCTACGCGCCTGCTTGTTTACTTTGTACACATGCTTATCCTTTCGGTTGTAAGTAAATGACAAACTGATTGACTGGATGATGGGTAACTGACTGACTGACTGGGAAAACCAATAACCTATATAGTAGTAGCACAGATATCAAAATACTACTAGTAATACCATATTAAAATTTGGAGGGGGGGTTTTGTTTACAATGAAAGTGAGCTCAAGATTTGAAAATTTAACCCATAAAGGAGCAAAAATTGGGCAAAATATTAGTATGAACGTCCGCTATTTTAGATGTTAGAAATGTGGTAGGTATAAAAAGTGATTTTAAAATTTAACTCAATCCTGAAGTGGTAATACGACAGCAATTGAAATTCGTATGTTCGTCCGTCATTTATTATTTTGAGTGGCGAAAGGACGGATTTCAAAGTTTGTTTGAAGACACATATAAACATAATTAAATAGGTCTTAGCAAAAGCAGACTAAAACTGCGTGAGCAACACCACGGGCGCAGTCTAGCAATGACTATTGAAGATGTGAGGTCCCACCACAGGGTCCACTAATTTTGTTATTCATTACAATTTACACATTACGTATTTTTGGACCGCTGTAAATGGGCCACCCTGTATCTTGCTATCACGTTTTATTGGAATCGTGTAAAAGTGTATATAATTGATTTATGTATATTGGTGTAATTTATCTGAATAAAGAGATTATAATATTAATAGTATGACAGCTTTCAAACAGAGACAACAAAATATTTGAGCAGCTTTTAAAGCATTTGAGTTTAGTCAAACAGATTTACCTACATAGAACTAACGCGCTTCGCCCCCAGAAACACTTTTGAGTAAATTGTACTAAAAACTAATAATCGAATTACAATAACATACATAGTTGGTATAATAAATGCAGACATGGACTATTAACACAACACTCTTAGAAAATTACAATTTAGGTATAATCAAATAAATAAATCGTGATTATAATAAAAATCGTGAAGTGAAGTTTTATAGCCGATGACAAGGTGTGGGAACCTGAAAAAGATTTAGTACGAATTAGATTATCCAAGTTATTGTATAGACTACAAAGAGATGTATCTATATTAGTCTAACACAATGAAGTCAATTTTCGTTTGCTATATTTGATTAGCTTCCCTTGAGTCGTGTCGTGACATTTATAGTAGCAATCAAACCTAACATTATCATCGCCTCGTTTTATATAACCAAAAATAACCTATCCCACTACACTTTTCCTCTTAATGTAAATAAATAAATAAACCGTGTGTTTAAACAATTATCATTCATTCATTTCTTGCCACGCACCTCCTCATTGAGGAATCAACTTCCCGCAGCGGTATTTCCAAACCGGTACGACATTGAGATCTTCAAGATACGAGCCTACACCTTCCTAAAAGGCCGGCAACGCATCTCCACTCCCTCTGGTGTAGCTGATGTCCATAGGTTGCGGTGATCACTTACCATCAGGTGACTCGCTTGCTCGTTGGCCCCACTTTCTCATAATAAAATATTGTTAGATAACAGTACATTAATAGGAAACTTGGTTGAATACATAATAATATTACTTAAACGAATCGATGATAGTGTACGATTTGGTGGAGATTGAAAGTCTTCCGAAAGAAGCGTAAATAATGTTTACATACTAAAAGATTTTATATTTTGTAAGTCTAACATGGATACATTTTTTTGTAATAGACTGTACATCGGTGCATACAGCCACACATATATCTTTAATAGATGTTATAACATTAGTTACTAGATACTAAATAAATTCAACAGTATTTTACACAAAAGTTGAAATATTTGTAATGATTTATCACGCGAGGTTGTTATCATTGAATGAATGAATGAATATACTTTTATTGCACTCAAAATAAAGTATGAAAACTTAAAATCTAGGTATTACAGGATGTGTACAACGAAGGCGGCCTTACCACTATCTTTTCCAGGCAACCTTTGGGTAAAGGACACTTGATGAAGGTATAGGGCGGTGCAATCTTAAATATTTATATATGTACTTACACAGTAAGTTTAAATACAAATACATAAATCAAATATGAATATACTAATACATACAATATATATGATTAATTATATATAAATATAGCAACTAAACTAAACTAACGCCCTGTTGGTCTAGTGGTTTAAGTACCGGGCCGTGATATCGGGGTCCTCGGTTCGATTCTTGGGTCGAGCAAAAATGTGTTTCGTATTTTACGGACATAGCTCGGGTTTGTGATCACCAATCCGCATTTGGGAAGTGTAGTGATTAAGCTAATCCCATCATAGTAGCGATGACTTGATTTCTTGATTTATGATGGAGGCCTTAGCCCTGCAGTGGGAGAGTTACAGGCTGATACTTTATAGCAACTTAAATAATAACAATGGATCTCAAAGCAGACGAATGATTCTCAGATGACAGGAAAAGATGGGTGAGAGGAAGAGGGAACAGTGGTCTCAAAGGTTCAGGAAATGTGATATAATTTGTTTCATTATTCGTTTAATCGTGATCCGTAGTCTACTGTCGCTTTACTTCATACCGTTTGATTACAATCAGTCACTCGTTAAATTACCAATTTGTTCCATGGTGTTCACGAGCGGCGGGGATCACTTACCGGGTCAGGTGGCCCGTTTGGCCTGTTGTTACCTCTAGGCTTAAAACGCCACGAAGTAACGCCGAAAATGATTGCTAAGTGACGCTTCGACGTAATTAGCGACGCCAATAGATTTGTATTTAATTGTGGTTAATGTCAGACTTTTTCAAAAAAGAACAACGGTGAATCCATAAAGGAAAATATTGCTTAAGGTGACGGGTAGGGCACACTAGCGACGCCAATCGATTTTAATTTTTAGCTACTATACCGGCCGTGTGGTCCCCGGCAGGGTAGAATAGGCCACCCTCACTCTTACCGAGGTGTCGTAAAAGGCGACTAAGGTAAAGCTGCTGGCATGATCATCAGCACCCAGGGAAGGAAAACTCTGCATTTATATCAAAACCCTCGCCAACCCGTCTGCCAAGCGTGGTGAGTATGGCAATTACCCCTCATGTGGTTGAGGGAGGCCCGTGCCCCAGCAGTGGGGACTTAAATGGGCTGATGATGATGATGATGATGATGATGATACTATACCGGATCTATTTTAAACAATTTCGGGGTTACAACCTTTCGGCAAACACTTATACTATTTATTAAATAACCATACACAAATTTCGGGGTTACACTATCTCGGCAAACACTTATACTATTTATTAAATAGCCATGCACAAATGTTGGGTCCGTTTTTGTACGCGAAAAATTGATTCACGCCAAAAGTGGCCGCTTTTGGCGGTAATTCAATTTTCGAGTACAAAAGCAGACCGAAAAGTTAAGTATAAGTATTTAATAAATAGTTTAAGTGTTTGCCGAGAGGTTGTAACCCCGAAATTGTTTAAAATTGATCCGGTTTACAAATTACAATTTATTGGCGTCGCTAGTGTGTCCTACCCGCCAACTTAAAGTGTCCACTTTTAGCAGTTACAAAAATTAGTGTTACTTGTAGGAAGAAATTATGACATAATGTTTTCTCAAAAAAATCTTAATACTTTCCATTATGGATTAACCGTTTTACTTTTTAAAAATATGTCTCATAATCCTCACAATTAATACAAATCTCTTGTGGGCGCTAATTTCGTCGATACGTTTTTAAGCGGACAAAATCGTAGACAAAAGCTAACTTATAGCTAACTTATTTTTTGTAGTGACACAGTACATTGGCTTTCCTCAGCCTGATGGCAAGCAAGAGAAGAGCCCACGTTGCAATTACAACGGAAGCGATGTCAGGCATCACCTCCGTTGAGACTGCCATACTGGCCCGCGAGATGCTTTTTCATGCTTCGTTTGAACGAATCCATATTGTAGGAAAGAGGAAATACATGCGCCGGCAACGAGTTCCATTTCTTGATGATGCGGCAGAAATAGGAATTGCTAAATTTTTTAGTCCGTGTGACTACCAAACAATTTTTGCCAAAATACATTAACTGGCTGTACTTATATATACGTTGTAGTATTAGACATTGCTACCCGAACATAAAGTAGGTTCCCAAGTTCCGCTGTTCAAAACCACGCTACATGAATACTTCGGAACTTCGATTACCGACGGTATCAAAGACATTGATGTACAACTTTGTATTGATCATCAGCTTAAATATTAGGTACTTGTCGTACTTACTACACTACACATGGGAAAATTGATTTATTCTAATAGTTACATTATATTCGGTGAGTGTAATTAATTATCCGTCAGTTTACATTTGCAGCCCACATTAGTGTTGTATTGATAGTAGGTATATCGGTAGAATCGTGATACCGACACCTCCAAAAAAATTATAGATTGATAAAAATAAGTAATACTTATGCTAAATATCAATAGAGTCGATATTATCGATAGTCCTCATCTTAGCGTGTAATTCCCGGTTGTGTCTTAGACCATAATACAGGATTTGGGAGTTTGATAATTACAGTGAAGCGACTGCCGTCTGACCTTCACAACCCTTTACAGGGGAACCAGACCAACTGAATCATGATTACACGTATTCAGAATTTATCCGAAACGTGCAGATTTCCTCAAGATGTTTTCCCTCACCACCGAGCTAATAATAGAAATACGCACATAGATTTGAAATATCTAGATGTGCATGCTCGTGTTCGAACCCAGTGTACCTTATGGAACGCGCGTTCTGAACCACGAAGCTACCATCGCTACGATATTATCGATAGTATCAATACAAAAACTAAAAATAGTTTTGCTTTTATCAATTTATGTGTGTCGTTGTTATCGATAGTTTTGCCCTATTCAAAGGACGAACATTATAAAATACTATAGCAAGCTCATTTACATGGTTTTGAAGATGACAATAACACGTGCTTCCTTTATTTCTAGTCGATAGTATCGGGAATACTGTAATAATTTCTAAAACGACACTGTCTATATTATTGATAGCCGTCGATACGTCATAATAGTATTCGATTTAATTGCGAGGTACTATCATCGATATATTAATCGAGGGGTAGGTACTATCGATAAACCGTCAAAGTTTCGCTTAAATTTATATTTACCATCGATAGTATTGCAAAATTGTACATTTTAGATAGAACAGTCCATAGTGTGACTGATTTATCGATATCAACTATCGCTATCGGAATTATTGATATCGCAGCAACACCAGCTCACATAGTTTGTTGTTATTCTGATACTCGTAATAACGTTACGTCTCTCAGCTAATGAAAGTTCCATAAACAGGCCATATTTGAGAAAACGTTTAGCAGTGAGTTTTACTTTAAGGTGACGGGTAGGGCACACTAGCGACGCCAATCGATTTTAATTTTTAGCTACTAATCCGGATATATTTAAAACAATTTAGAAATTCGAGCACCTCCAAAAAGAACTTATACTATTTATTCAATACTTGTCATTCACTTTTTGTTCTGCTTCCTACTTGAAATATGAATTACCGCCAAAAAGGGCCACTTATAGCGTTAATCCAAATTTCGAGTGCAAAAACAGTTCAAAAGGTTAATTATAAGTATTAAATAAATATTATATATTCTTTCCGAGAGGCTCGATCTTTGAAATTGTTGTAGTTAAATTGTGTATTTTTTTATGATATAGGAGGAGGCAGACCAGCAGACGTATCACATGTTGTAATCAAAAGGATTGCACCACCCTCCCCTCTTCTATCTAATGTCCTTTACCTGAAAGTTGTCTGGTAGAGATCGCTCCCAGCGATAAGACCGCCTAAATTGTACATTGTATAGAGATACAATGTATAATTTAGGCGGTCTTATCGCTGGGAGCGATAACTTAAAAGCTAGAACTTAAAAGCTAGGTATACAGAGGTATACCTAGCTTTTAAGTTTTGTATGTTGTGCAATAAAGAGTATCTATCTATCTATCTATGTTGTTAAGCGATTACCGCCGCCCATGGACACCTGCCACGTCACGTCTGTATTTTGGGCAATAAAGTATTTCTATCTATCTATTGATGATGTCAATCTTACAATAGTGACGTGCGAAGTTGGCTATTTTGTGGTATGACGGATCGAATTAGGAGTCAAGTATTCGAGTACGAGTATTCAAATACTTCAATGGACTCAAAAATCAAAATTTCTCATCTCATATTATTATTATCATTTAACCGACCTACACTTCTCAAGTGTTGCGTTAACTATTATGATGGGAATAATGATGGAACTAGCAAAATATAATGGTTACGAAACATGTGTGTGTGTGTATACATGTGGGTGGGTCATGTTACCATGCTTTTAGAAAGAGTTCCTGCAATCGTTCCTTTTACCGTGGGAGAGCCAAGCTTCGGCATGAATGGGCCGGCTCGACCGGAGTGATACCACGGCCTCACAGAAAACCGGCGTGAAGCAGCACTGTGCTGTGTTTCGCTGCGTGAGTGAGGGTACCGGAGGCCCAATCCGGGGGGTTTAAAGGTTGGCAGCGCACTTGTGTCGCGGGTGTCCATGGGCGGCGGAAATTGCTTACCATCAGGTGATCCGTCTGTTCGTCTGCCTACCTATTACATAAAAAAAAATCAGTCCCAAGATCGTTATATGTCACTGATCATTTGTCTATAGGCAAGGTATACCTAAAATACCTTCCTATTATTAATGTTAGCCAATATTCAGATCTCTCAGAACTTTATGAGATCAAAGTAAGTTAGTATGGTGTTTAGAGAAACTCTCGGCGGCTAGCAATTTCTACTTGAGAAAATCCGACCAAAGCGCATTAAGAGCCACTTAGGTATGTAAGCGTTCTATTTGAACTGCTCAACCAAGGAAATTGATTGAAAGTTGAATGATCGAGGAGGGTCGGTACATATATATGTTACAGTTAAAACTAGTTAGTACATAGAACGCTTATTTTTTAGCTATAACTAGTTTTTAATCCCCGTCGCAAAAACGACGGGGTGTTATAAGTTTGACGTGTCTGTGCGTGTGTGTGTGTGTGTGTCTGTCTATGGCATCGTAGCTCCCGAACAAATGAACCAATTTTGATTTTGTTTTTTTTTTAACGATGAATTAGGGGGGAGTGTTCTTAGCTATGTTAGATAAAAATCGATCAAAGATGGCCGGCGTCACAAAGATATGGATTGTGTATTTTAACACAACTCCTACAATATGGGTATCATATAAAGGGACCTGAGTAGCAGAATATATTTATTGTGACAAATTTCAAATCCAAGGTGGTGGCCGTCGGCCTTTGTTAATACTATAATTGACTAATGTCTGAATCGAATATCAGTTAAAACTATTTTCTGCAAGACAAAACGCGGCTTCCCGAAGCGAATCAGTTAAAACTGTTCTAACCGACGTTAGATTTATGTTCTTTAACAATGTTTCTTTTTAAAATTTTATGATTGTGTTCTGTTAATTTATTTGATTATTTTATTTACCTACTTATAATTAATATTGTCATTTGGCAACTAAATTTAAGTCAATGTTCTCTAAAATGTTTCCCTTTTAAAAGTTTCTCTAGTCGTAGACTATTATTATTTGGTTCACAGTATCTTGGATCTTTTCAATAATCGCTTATCATCGGCAGGTGGCAGACGAGCAGACGGATTCGTCTGCCACCTATCACATAAAAAAAATGTTTTATTCTCATACAATTTTTTTAAAAAAATCGCCGATCAACGAAGTTAAAAAAAAATGTGTTGACTTTTATTTGAATCCAGATAAGCTGCTATTCGGCCATTTCGTATTTCGTCCAAGCTACATTAAGTGACAGCCTAATGTTTCTGTTGCATATTTACTGGGAACGAGCATGAATTTAATATACTTAGGTACTACGTCGATGGGAACAAGTAACACATGGCATTGTTGGAACTAACGCTGTTTCCTTTACAAGATGTGTCAGTGTTTTGACATTTTCCTGTAGAAAAAATAATGCGCCCCATGTTAATGCCACTGAAGTGCCTTCTGATCTTGGTCGGTCTATAGTTTTATAACATTATATAACATGTAAACTATCGCCATCTGTTAGACATTCACCTATACCTGTACAGTTGACGTTTGTTGCAGGATGACTTTTGTGAGAAAAGAGTGACGTTGACCTTAAATCAGATAGAAATTTCATATAGGAATTTTCAATCAGGATCATGGTGTCGTCTTGCAAAAGTACCATATCTTATGTTAACTTATCACAAATCATAGCAAATATGACGATGATTCACCCTTTTAACCCTTTGCAGAAAGTTTATTTTTCTTATTATACCTACCTAATTAATACGGTACATGACTATTTTTTTTTATTTTTGCAATCAAAAGACCTCTCAATGATAGAAACATCGTTGAAAAAATCACTTGATTCTCATTTAAACCACCTGAGATATCACAACTTTAAAATCACATTATTTTGGGCAAACCCAAAACGCTCCCTACAAATGGCTACTAAAATGTGACGTCACACTTGAGTATTTTGTATGCATTTCATTTGAATTTTGTATGGTAGCTATATCAAATGTTTCGTTTATGTCAATGGTTTTATTATAATAATTGGTGCAAATTGTATGGGTTATTTAATGGTATAATTATTTTTTAATAATTTCATAGTTTTAAAATGGACTTGCCCATGAATCTTTGAATGATCATAAAACCGGCTAGACGTAATATTTTTAATTGAGAATTTTTGCTATTGGCACATTGACATATTGACCTATATTTTGATAAAATATTTATATTTTGTAAAACCTTGAGCTTAGTCATATACCCTTACGTTTGTACCCCATGAACGTATTTGGGAATATAATTCGCATTCATGATGTGTTTTGACTGAAAAATAATAAAAAATACCTACTTGAATCGATTCATAAATAGCGCAGAAATAGCTGAAAATTAATGATCTAATTTGTTTTTAAGTTGGTTAGTCGGTCCGGTTCGTTTTGTGTCTAGGTACTCGTATGGTATGTACGAGATTTTTATTCTCCGGCCGTAGTCTGTTTCCTGACGAAGACTTTCATTCAAACAGAATGCACGTTGACATAGCATATCGTGTCCTCAAAGCCAAGTATTGATTTTACTCACTATTTGCATTTGCCAGTCGTTCTTGAGGTTTCTCTACTTCTATTGCGGCGATGTACGCTGTCGGCATCAAACCTTGAATAGAAAGGCTCGTTTGTTACACAAGTTTTTTTTATGATATAGGTGGCAGATGAGCCGACGGATCACCTGATGGTAAGCGATTACCGCAACCCGTGGACACCTGCAACACCAGTGTATAAGTAAAAGTTTTGTATAAGTCGAGTACAGTTCTTATAAAGGGTCTATAAAATCCTATAGGGTGTAACTGATATTGTAAATCTTCTTTTTTTACGTTATGACGGACAAACGGGCGGACGGCTTACCTAATGGTAAGTGGTTACCGCCGCCGTGGTAGACTGAGGACGCACACGAACTCCTCCCACGGCGTCGTCGTCGTGTACAACTGACTTCGTCTTTATAGTGTACAGCCCCCACGAGTCCATTGTACTAAACTACTTATTTACTATTTGACAACAAACTTTTTTCAGACTATTTTCTCACCAGGATAGTATATAGTAGTTCTATTGAGGGTGTAGTTCGCTGGTGGTAGACTGAGAACGCACACGGACTTCTCCCACAGCGACGCTACGTCGTCGTTGTAAACCACTGCCTTCGTCTATACAGTGTACAGCCCCCACGAGTCCATTGTACTAAACTACTTATTTACTTTTTGACAACCAACTTTCTTCAGAGGATTTTCTTACCAGAATAGTATAATAATATAGTAGTTCTAATGACAGTGCAGTTTGCTGGTGGTAGACTGAGGACGCACACGAACTCCTCCCACGGCGACGCTACGTCGTCGTCGTGCGCTATTGTCTATAAAGTGTACAGCCTCCACGAAGATTTTTGTGAATAAGTAGTTTAGAAGAATAGACATTATATTAAACTACTTATTTACTATTTAACGAACATTTTTCAGAGGATTTTCTCACCAGGATAGTATATAGTAGTTCTATTGACGGTGTAGTTCGCTGGTGGTAGACTGAGGACGCACACGTACTCCTCCCACGGCGACGCTACGTCGTCGTCGTGCGCTATTGTCTATATGGTGTACAGCCTCCACGAAGACTTTTGTAAATAAGTAGTTTAGAAGAATAGACATTATACTAAACTACTTATTTACTATTTAACAAACTTTTTTCAGAGGATTTTCTCACCAGGATAGTATATAGTAGTTCTATTGACGGTGTAGTTCGCTGGTGGTAGACTGAGGACGCACACGAACTCCTCCCACGGCGACGCTACGTCATCGTCGTGCACCACTGCCTTCGTCTCCACAGTGTAAAGCCCCCACGAGTCCATTCTCATTTCGCTCACGGCCTGCGTCAAAGCCTTTCTGAAAAACGTCAAAATTGCCCTCCTTGTAATTGTGCAAAGGTTTGCGACTAGTGAAATAAACGAGAAATGAACGTTGTAGGCGTGCTCTGAGAATAACAATGTAATCTTATGGTCGAGCTGTTGTCGGTATTTAATGTTTTTGATATGTTCTGACGTGTTTCGAATAAATTTGTTTTTATCTGGTACCTTCCTTAATCTAAGGGGTGAAAAATACAACAAAACACTCTACCCGTTTATTTCGAACACTTGTCTGAATTTGTTTGCGGAAATTGTTTCAAAGGGATAATTATGGGGTGTGTGTATGGAACTTTGTCCAAGAGGCTCCACGATTGAGACGTATGCCAAAGTAAATATCATGCTTACTTCAAAGTAACTGAGGGACATCATTTGGTTCGTGTGGTTATTGGAAAAAAAAATAGTTTGTTTAGTTGTAACCATGTAAGTACATGTATATGTTTATTTGTATTGTATAACTGGCTACTCGAACATTTAAATGTATATTTCTTTTACTTTATGCTCCTACTTCGGAGATGTGGGCTGATGTCCTTACTAAGCCGTTAGCCCTTATAAAAGCATCAGAATTATGTTCAAGGGATAGGTTAAACCTTATAAATTTTATTTCGATTACGGCGTATATTGTATAACTGGCTACTCGAAAATTTAAATGTATATTTCTTTTACACTTTCTATGTCACTTCAATCAAGAAAGTCAATTTCCCACAGTTTTATAAAAAATACTCTGAATCCATAATTATTTAAAAAAATATATATAATCAAAATTAAATCAAAACAAAACATATCCTACATTAATTCTTTGGCAGTAGATCATTTTTGTATGTGGCGATAAACGCAATATTTTGGGTTACTTTAATTTCAAATAGATACCGATATCTGTCCATAAAATATAATAATTAATTGGTCCCCCCCACACCCGATCCAGCAAATATCTCTATTTGGCATAGACTGAATTGATTGCACAATTCCTGGTAATGGCCTCCATCCTTTTGGCTATTTCCTAAATTACCTGCGTCGTTTGCCAAGTACATCCTAGATCTTTGTTATCTGTGTAATATCACGGAATATTTTCAGACAAATATCTTATGAAATCCAAGAATCCTTACATTTCTACGCGGGGAAGTTCCAGACTGTGTGGATCTAGTAAGTTTTCCTAATATAGCCAGGAACTAAATTCAAGAAAAGAAAAATATGTCCTATTTTCTATATTGTTCGGTGAAGATTTTGGGAGTCTTATTTTTACACTAACGCTTTGTTATGATACCTACATATTTTTCTAACTCTAGGTGTAAATATGTAAGTAAACATTTACTGGTAATGTATATGGTCAATAAATGTTATCTATATAATTAATATTATGTGTCCCATGTATATAGGAAAAATAACATTTTATTGACATTGCACAGTAATACATTAGAAAGAAAAAGTTAAACAAATAAAATAAGTTAATACCTAAACTAGTGACCAAAGAAGAAGATAAGGACAACGTGAAGTGGTCAACAAGGTCCAAGCTCAGCATGTGCTGCAGCGGTTTGCAGCCGCTGCCGCGCTGGTTTTCAGTTTGGACCTTGAGTGACTGACGAAATCAATTTTGCATGTGATAACATTCAATGTCAACATAGAATGTGAAAAATAACAAAAGACAACAAAAAGAACAAGGATACAAAGAAAAACCGGCCAAGTGCGAGTCGGGCTCGCGCACAAAGGGTTCCGTAGCAGCAAAGTCCAAAATTACAGTTAAATCAACCTATCTCAAAAACTATAAGAGATACTTTGATCAAACCAAAAATCGTTGAAAGAGTTAATTAGCATGCATCACCTCTATTTTTTTTAGAATTTTATACCCCGTAGTTATAAAAATAGAGGGGGGGGGACATACTTTTTACGACTTTGAGAGCTGATATCTCAAAAACCGTTCACTTTAAGAAAAATGTTTTTTAGAAAACTTTATATCATTTTAAAAGACCTTTCCATTGATACCCCACACGGGTATGTACATCGAAAAAAAAAATTTCATCCCTCAGTTACATGTATGGGGGGCCCCACCCCCAATTCTTTTTTTTACTATTTAGTGTCATATTTTTGTAGCGGTTCATACAACACATATTCCCATCAAATTTCATCACTGTAGTACTTATAGTTTCCGAGTAAATCGGCTGTGACAGACGGACAGACGGACAGACGGACAGACGGACATGACGAAACTATAAGGGTTCCGTTTTTGCCATTTTGGCTACGGAACCCTAAAAAGTCCTTAAATACATAAAATGTAAGTAAGTACACTACTCATAAGTCATTATATATACAAAGTAATATAGTTTATATAAATAATATTATATATTGTTGTTATATATTATATAAGTATATTTAATAATAAAATAAGAATATAATGTCAGTAAATTTTATTACTTTGTTCTAGATACTAAGTATTTTTATAAGCTAATTTTAGTAATAAAATAGTTTGATTCATACATACTTATAGTTAAAATAAGTAGTGCCTTGCTACACCCTTACAGGGTGCATGTTACCGACCTATAACGTGCTAGTCATAAAAAGTTTCATGTAATGCATTAGTTTTAAGACTGCAATTGTAACATGTATGCAATTCAATAAATAAATAAATAAATGTTTGAAAATAAAGTGTATACTTAACAATTATAAGCGTGTGTATTCTTAATAATTTTACTACTTTATTATAAATGCCACTTGCAGTTGTAGCTTGCACTAAGATACTCTATCGGGCTATTTTTGTTACAGAAAATAGAAAATTCTTTATTCAAGTTAGGTAGGTCCATACAGAAAACTTGAATGTCAAAATAGACACTTTATAATCTGCTGAATCGGAATGTAAATAAGTTTGCTTCACTTTTTCTTACTTACACTTTTAAAGAGGTCACTTACCCTTGAGATAATATAGTCATCTCTGGCTTCGGATACAAATCTTCTGCGATACATATTAATGTTACTAGAAACACATACTTCTTCTCTTGGAGAAAGTGGAAATTTTTACCAGGACCTGTGAAAAAACAAAGCGGTAATCTTCTTTTTATATGAGCACTTTAAGTGTGTTAAGTATTCGTCGTTTTTAGTGGAAGTCAAAGCTAATTCAAAATTGGTAACTAACTAAAACTTTGGCGAGAGGTCTCTCGCCAAAGTTTTAGTTAGTTACTACTACAATCTGTCTTTACTCAATTCAATTTAACAATTATGTTATATATACATAATTGTACTAGAATAATATTGTCCGATTGTAGTTCATAACCACATGATTGGATAAACGGATTTACAAAATATACAAATATTTATCAACGATTTATTGACACGAGCTTTCAATGTAAATGATAAATACTGTAGGTACTTACATAAATATTGAGTTTAAACATAGTGTTATAATAATTTTATTAAATGTTTTTATGAGCACAAATATGTTTTGTAAAATGTTGTTTAACGTTATTTGATTCGACTGCAAAATTTAAAAGATAATTCAATTACGAGAATGGAGCTCCATTTTCGTTGGCGCACAACTGTTACAGATTTTTTTTGTGTTGATAGGTCCTGATATCGATTTTCTGTTTGTTTTACAGCACCCTAAATAAGGATAAAGCCGATGTATTCTATCGACCTTGGGGTCTGTTCGTGTTCTGTACTGTACTCGTAATATTGGGCAACCACGAGATTTGCATACAAAATTATGGCCGCGGTTGGGGGTCGTCGTAAGCGGTTTGAAATTATCTATGGCATAATAAATAATGAACCTTGTGCATTATTGCTGTATCCAAATAAATCAGACAACAACTTGTTTTGAGTCAAATCTTTCTCTTTTGATATACGAAACGAAACTAATTTGACTAGTTTTATTGTACATTTATGTTTGTAGCGCTACCTTAAACCATGTTTTCTTTTATGTAATAGGTGGCAGGAGAGCAAATGGATTACCTGATGGAATGGTTAGAATACCTCAGCGAAACAGAGTACAGGCGTTTCTTCAAGCCGTTATTTGGGGAGACGCTTTTTCGTGAGATTTTGTGTTGTGATTTTCGTTACTAAATTCACCGTATCGGCCGGCTGCTTTCCCAAATGTTCTGCTAATTCATTATATTGTGCTACAATGATGGTACAACTTACTGTAAACCAGCATGGATTTAGTCTTCCTGTCCTCCTTCAAGAAGGTGGAAACTACACATGTGTAGTTACCGCTGAGGTCGGTGGTGGGCCTCAATATCCGGACTGCTCGGTATGCCTGCAATGGCTGCTCTACAACAATATAGTACAGACTTTAGTTCTTACACTATGTTATACAAGGACAGCATTGATTGTTAAAGAGCCCTTTTACGGATCAAATGCGCCGTTGGGCAAGGGGTAAGTGTTTTATTGATCTTTATCTTTATTATTTTGACATGTAATAATAATTTCCATAACTGCTAAAAGTGGCCATTTTTAGCAATTTATGGAATAAATAATCTTTTTCTCTTTTTAATATTAATCAATGTTAAATGTTTACTTTTAAAAAAATATCCCTATTCGCCACAATTAATATAAATCACTTGGCCGCACAATAGTTCATATGATTTCTTACTTTGTTAAAGGCCCGATTCGACTAATCTTTATCCGTGGATAAAGACTAATCGAATGGTATAGCGTCAGATTTGTACGGAATGACAGCGCTATAATATAGATTTAGTATGGGATTAAGATTGGTCGAATCGGCCCTAAAACGTAAATGTAGATAAACACATATCTTGGTGTTTTATGAAGATAATCACGGTCGTATTTTAATAACGTTTATTATGTGATAGTCACAAACTATTCTTTTAACGATTTCGACTTATAGGTACCTTCTTCTTTCGTCAATGCTCAGTGTAAATCTAAATAAAGTTTTATTAAGCACGCAAAAGTAAGTACCAGCCTATATACTGTCCCACTGCAGGGCAAAGGCCTCCAATACAGAAATCAAGTCATCGCTACTACGATGGGAATACTCTTGCCTAATGCGGATTCTTTTTTATTTCTTTATTTATTTTTAAACTTACAATTTTAGTTTACAAATTACACTTGTCCTGCAAAACTGTTTACACAGTTTGTTTGCAGGATCGATTGAGTCTTAACACAATAAGTTATATAATTCTAAACCAAATCAAGAAAGTACATTCTCAGTTTATTTTTAAAAATATTTTTGACTGGTTCCCGTCAATTGGTGATCACCAACCCGAGCTATGTTCGAAAAATTTGAAATGTTCTAATACTTTTGGCTCCACCCGGGAATCGAACCCAGGACCGCGAGATCACGGCCCGGTACTTACACTACTTTGAACTTACAAGTGCTAAAGGCACTGTACATAGGGCACAGTATTCTAACCAAATACCTCTTTAATTTCTTCGTACTCCTACTTTTATATCAAAAACGCGAAAGTTTGGATCTATGTATGTAAGTACGTTTGTTGCTCTTTCATTGAAAACTACAGAATTAATTTTGATGACACGTCACCATAATAAAGCTTACATACCAGAATAACACATAGGGTAATTGACTAAGCTCGAGATTTTACAAAATATAAATATTTTATCACAATATAGGTAAATATGTGCCACTAGCAAAAATCTCAATTAAAAATATATCTAGCCAGTTTTATGGTCATTTAAAGATTCTTGAGCAAGTCATTTTAAAAGTATGAAATTATTAAAAAATAATTATACCATTGAATAAAAAAAGTACCCATACATTTTCACCAACTATGTTTAATAATAGAAACATTGACATAAACGAAACATTGTCTTTAAGTATATATTCCTCTGTTGTCTGATATCTGTAACACAAGTGCTTAAGCTACTTAGTACGGAATCAGGTCAACGTATGAGATATTGTGAGAATTATTATTATTATGTTCTTTAGATGCTGAGTATCACAGCTATTTGCTGGCTTTTCAGAATGTACGGGCCTAGGCCAAGTACAGTTCCTACACTACGGATCTGATTGTGATGTGGTGGGGGTAATGAGTCTTGATTGTGATGATCTATGTGATTGTGTGATTGGGCGCGTTTGTGGGACGTAAGGCTGAGAGAGAATATGTGTGCCTGGTTAACACCTCGTTAATTTGATGGGGTATCATCATCTATTTGGAGGAAATTCCTTATTATTATTATTATTATTGAATATGGCTACCATACAAAATTCAAATGAAATGCATAAAAAATACTTGCGTGTGACGTCACACGCTAGTCGCCATTTGTATGAAGCGTTTTGGAATTCCCAAAATAATGTGATTTTGAAGTTGTGATACCTCAGGTAGTTTAAATGAAAATCAAGTTATTCTTTCAACGATGTGTCTATAATTGAGAGGTCTTTTGATTACAAAAATAAAAAAAATAGTCAAATACCGTATTCATAAAGATCACGCTGGTGAAACTGCGGGGCGCTGGTAGGTAGTTTAAAAAAACAATCGCAGAAAAATGTAGCGCTGAAAATACAGCGGTATATTTCTCTGTGTTTTTTTTGACATCGATGTGTGTAAACGATAAACGCAAGCCTCAAAACCAATCATCCATAGTCTATAGCTATATTGACAAGCATGTGCGACCAATCTGTACGCGCCACTAAATAACAGACTTTGTGATGTCAGATGTACTTTCAACTGAATGGTTCGCTTACATGGGACGAGAGTTCGAGACCCACCAAAAATGCCGTTTCAATAAAGTGGGGGAGTAAATTTTACACGAGTGATGGCAGCTAAGTAACCTTCCGTAACGCGCCTTCTATTTTTTTTTTTGGTGGCAGACGAGCAGAAAAATCGCCTGATAGTAAGCGATTGCCGCCGCCCATAGACACCCGCGACACCAGTGGAGTCACAAGTGCGCTGCCAACCTTTGAACCCCCCTTTCCTCCGGTTTTAGCCTCCGGTACCCTCACTCACGCAGCCAAACACAGCACAGTGCTGCTTCCCGCCAGTTTTCTGTGCGGCCGTGGTATCACTCCGATCGAGCCGGCCCATTCATGCCGCAGCGCGGCTCTCCCCCGGTCAACGGTTCCATATGTGGGTCACGATTCGAATCCGTGCATGCACGTCTGGATTATTCAAATTTATGTAAATAAATGTGGAAGAGCCACGCTTAGGCAGGAATGGGCCGGCTCGACCGGAGTGATACCACTGCCTCACAGAAGACCGGCGTGAAGCAGCGCCTGCGCTGTGTTTGGGCATGTGAGTGAGGTTACCGGAGGCCCAATGGGGGGGCAAGGGGAAAAGGTTGGCAGCGCACTTGTGACTCCACTGGTGTTGCGGGTGTCCATGGGCGGCGGAATTGCTTACCATCAGGTGATCCGTCTGCTACCTCTCAATAAAAAAAAATATGTGCGTATTTCTATCATTAGCTCGGCGATGAGGTTTTTCCTCCATCCATCATGAGCAAACCTGCACGTTTCGGATAGTTTCTGAAACGCGTGTGAAGCAATGACTCAGTTGGTCTACTTCTCCTGTTAATTAAAGGGTTGCGAAGGTCAGACGGCAGTCACTTCATTGTAATTACCAGACTCCCCAAATCCTGGATCATGATCCTAATCTAACCCGGGCTCTAAAGCGACAGCTTTGGACGCAACCGGGTCAATTTTACTGCCGGGTATAAATAAAAACGTGTTAATAAACATTTTTCTACAGACCCATTAAGTACTTCACAAATACATAGTTAGGTATTAACAACCCCGTCATTGTACCTTTCACAATCGTATTTCAATTATTTTTTAGTCGATTGTTAATGTATTAATGTATTCATGATCAATAGACATGCTTTATGGAAAATGCTTTGTTCAAAATCATTCGATGACGAATAGGTATCAAAACAACGCTGGTTTATGTTACACTGATTGTAACATAAATAAATATAAATGAATATAAATATTTCACAACATCACATACATTGATCTAACTCCGAGATAGGTAGCTCAAGCACCTGTGTTACGGATATCAGAATCAACAGGGGAATTATAAATATATACATAAGAATAAATAAATAAATCTTTATTGAAACCAGTAACATTATTTTACAAACAATTATAGCGTTAATGACTGCATTAGTCGTAGACTGTGTCGCAGTCACCAGCGCCCGCCTCAGTGACAGACGTTTCAGACTTAAATACAAAAATTTAAGGTTTTACACAATTTTAGTTTTTCTTTTTTTTTTTTAAGAATACATGTTTAATTTTATATGTAGCTCGTTTTAAATAAATAATAATTTCATTCATCTTATAAATTAAACAATATATTTGAAGGACATGGTACTACCAAATCAAAACTAGGAGAGCCCCAGTTTTCATTAGCTTGGCTTCAAAGATTGGTCTAAGTCATTGTTTCACACACGTTTCAGAAACTTTCCGAAACGTGCAGGTTTCCTCATGATGTTTTTCCCCATCGCCGAGCTAATGATAGAAATACGCACATATTTTTTTTTATGAGAGGTGGCAGACGAGCAGACGGATCACCTGATGGTAAGCGATTCCGCCGCCCATGGACACCCGCAACACCAGTGGAGTCACAAGTGCGCTGCCAACCTTTTCGCCTTCCCCCCATTAGGCCTCCGGTAACCTCACTCACACGGCGAAACACAGCGCAGGCGCTGCTTCACGCCGGTCTTCTGTGAGGCAGTGGTATCACTCCGGTCGAGCCGGCCCATTCATGCCTAAGCGTGGCTCTTCTACATTTATTTACATAAATTTAAATAATCCAGACGTGCATGCACGGATTCGAATCGTGACCCACATATGGAACCGTTGACCGGGGAAGAGCCGCGCTGCGGCATGAATGGGCCGGCTCGATCAGAGTGATACTACGGCCTCACAGAAAACTGGCGGGAAGCAGCACTGTGCTGTGTTTCGCTGCGTGAGTGAGGGTACCGGAGGCTAAAACCGGAGGAAAGGGGGGGTTAAATGTTGGCAGCGCACTTGTAACTCCACTGGTGTCGCGGGTGTCTATGGGCAGCGGCAATCGCTTACTATCACGCGATTTTTCTGCTCGTCTGCCACCAAAAAAAAAATGGAAGGCGCGTTACGGAAGGTTATACAGCTACCATCACTCGTGTAAAATTTACTCCCCCACTTTATTGAAACGGCATTTTTGGTGAATCTCGAACTCTCGTCCCATGTAAGCGAACCGTTCAGTTGAAAGTACATCTGACATCACAAAGTCTGTTATTTAGTGGCGCGTACAGATTGGTCGCACATGCTTGTCAATATAGCTATAGACTATGGATGATTGGTTTTGAGGCTTGCGTTTATCGTTTATACACATCGATGTCAAAAAAAAAACACAGAGAAATATACCGCTGTATTTTCAGCGCTACATTTTTCTGCGATTGTTTTTTTAAACTACCTACCTGCGCCCCGCAGTTTCACCAGCGTGATCTTGATGAATACGGTATTTGTCTATTTTTTTATTTTTGTAATCAAAAGACCTCTTAATGATAGACACATCGTTGAAAGTATAACTTGATTTTCATTGAAACTACCTGAGGTATCATAACTTTAAAATCACATTATTTTGGGAATTCCAAAACGCTTCATACAAATGGCGACTAGCGTGTGACGTCACACGCAAGTATTTTTTATGCATTTCATTTGAATTTTGTATGGTAGCCATATTAATAATAATAATAATAATTCTCACAACATCTCATACGTTGACCTGATTCCGTACTAAGTAGCTTAAGCACTTGTGTTACAGATATCAGACAACAGAGGAATATATACTTAAAGACAATGTTTCGTTTATGTCAATGTTTCTATTATTATTTATTATACATAGTTGGTAAAAAATGTATGGGTTCTTTTTTTATTCAATGGTATAATTATTTTTTAATAATTTCATAGTTTTAAAATGACTTGCTCAAGAATATTTGAATGACCATAAAACTGGCTAGATGTTATATATATTGGATAATATGATGTACATATGTTATAAAAATTAAAATCTATTTATTGGAACAGAACTGACTTAAAAACTAACTAGAAATAAGTTTACAAATGCTTAAATATTCAAAATATTATTTCAAATAAAATATTTGACCACCAGTTAAAATGAGACTGCTAAATCAATAGTTGATATTTTTTATAGCCATCTTTTGCAGTTTATACCTGCAATATTGATGAGACTATCAACAGCTCATGTCGAATCAAGCATTTACAAATTTCGTCGGCTCAGTAAAGCGTTCAGTGGTCTATTTGGTAGAACATCCGCCCGGATTGTGGAAGGTGTGGGTTCGAGTCCCGCCTGAACATGAGATGAAATTTTCAAGTGTATTATTCATATATTATGTTCTTTGAATGTTGTATAATAACTATTAATCTGATCAATAAACTAAATACTCGTATTCCCACAAAGCTTCATTAGAGTAACATTCCTACAGTCACGCACGTAAAATACCTGACTAAGATATTAAACATTTACCAAAAACATAGCGAGTATATACCTATGAAACATACCAGATATCCGAAAATTAGGGTCAACCTTCCCCTTGAGGAGGCCAATAACTTGCGGCCGCATGGGTGGTATCCACTGGTAGACCAGGCTGGAGGGGCCGTTGAAGAACCACTTCATCACCAGCCCCGGGCCTGGGGGCACCTCCCCGGTGCTGTATTCGCAGTCCAGGGTTACGGACTCCGTGCCCATCGTGACCAAGCTTGGCACTTCTAAGCGCGTTATGTTTACTGCAACGCATTCTGGAACAAAATAAATAGTTAGTAGGTATCATAAGGCCACCCTCACTCTTACCGAGGTGTTGTAGAAGGCGACTAAGGTAAAGCTGCTGGCATGATCATCAGCACCCAGATAAGGAAAACTCTGCATTTATATCAAAACCCTCGCCAACCCGTCTGCCAAGCGTGGTGAGTATGGCAATTACCCCTCATGTGATTGAGGGAGGCCCGTGCCCCAGCAGTGGGGACTTAATGGGCTGACGATGAATGACGATGAGGTATCATAAGTCAGACATCCATCAGAATCGCCAGCTTAACTACAAGTCATATGTGATATTTATCATCTACGACTATGTGCCACACTCAAAGTAGTTAAATGGCTTAGTCGGCTACTCAAGAAAAAATATTGACACTTATTTTGATACGCATAAAGACTACCGATACTAAAGTTAATGAACATTAGCTTAAATGACGTCTCTGAGTGCGGCCGTATGCAGGTAAAATATAAATATGTAGGTAAATAAAATATCCAGATACTCCGAGCTTATATCTTTACCGCTATAACGTCGATCTTCCCATGATCTGAGGGACAGGGAGGCGGATTAGATACGAGTATAAGATCATATTCCTAAGGTCTTTGCAAAAATTAAACACAACTATTCATAAAATCTTCACACAAAACGTCAATTTCATGGTAGTAGTATCACCAAGGCTAGATTTGACCAAACTTTTTCCGTGGATAAATCTATGGTACACCGTCAGTTTGTATAGATTGTCAGCTCTGTACCATACATTTGTTATCGGAATAAGATTGTTCGAATCGGCCCATAATTTAATTTTTATTAATTTCAAGTAACAATGACTCATTGATTAGTAATGCTTACAGACTATGTTGAAATGAAATTAAAATTGTTTATTTCATAATTTTTTTTACCAACGATAATCTAAGGCCGGAATCTACCTAGTAAGTATTTGAAATACTTGTGGACCTCCTGCCACAAGTATTTTCATAACAGTAGCATATTTAACATTAATAATCAACATAATCATAAATCAGGTAGCGACAATTTGCCTTAGGTTAAATACCCTTTTACTTCTTAATATTTATTTTTGATAAGTAAATATAGTTTAAACATTTTAATACTTTTTATATAGTTATTTACTTTTTATTTTAATAAGCGACTATCATCATTTCAGCCAATAGACGTCCACTGCTGGACATAGGCCTCCCCCAATGTTCTCCACACAGATCGGCTCGCATCCAAAGGATTCCCGCGATCTTCACTAGATCGTCGGTCCACCTTGTGGGGGGCCTGCCACGGCTGCGACCTCCTGTACGTGGCCTCCACTCGAGGACCTTTCCGCCCCAACGGGCGTCTGTTCTCTTCGCTATGTGCCTTGCCTATTGCCACTTGAGGCATGCAATCCTTTGAGCTATGTGTGTGACCTTAGTTCTCCTGCGGATCTCATCATTTCTGATACGATCACGCAGGGAGACTCCGAGCTTAGCCCTCTCCATTGCTCTCTAGGTGACTTTGAGCCTCCTTAATCGGCACATTGTAAGCGGCCACGTTACGGTTCCGTGTGTCATCACTGACACACACGCATTGAAGACTTTCGTCTTGAGACACTGCGGTAGATGGGCCGAAAATATGCTGCGTAGCTTCCCGAACGCTGCCCAGCCGAGTTGGGTTCGTCGATCGACCTCTTTCTGGAAGTTGGATTTACCAAGCTGGACTTTTTATCCGAGGTAGATGTACTCGTCTACAACTTCCAGTGTAGAGCTTCCAACCTTTACAGGAGTGGGTACGACATGGGAATTTGACATGATTTTCGTCTTGTCCATGTTCATTTTCAGACCCACTTGTTGGGAGCTCTACTGAGATCGTCAAGCATTGTGCCTAAGTCTTCCAAGGTCTCAGCCATGACTACGATACCATCTGCGAATCGAAGGTGCGTCATGTATTCGCCATTTATATTGATGCCAAGTCCATCCCAATCCAGAAGTTTAAACACGTCTTCCAACAGAGTGGTGAACAGTTTCGGCGATATAACGTCACCCTGTCTCACACCTCTCTGGAGAGGTATGGGTTTTGATTCCTGGTCCTGGAGACGGACTGACATTGTGGCGTTTCCGTACAATGACTGCAACACTTGTATGTATCGGTAGTCAATTCGGCACATTTGGAGAGACTGTAGCACGGCCCAGGTCTCGACAGAGTCGAAGGCTTTCTCATAGTCCACAAACGCTAAGCATAATGGCAGATTATACTCTTCGGTCTTCTGTATAACCTGCCGCAGCGTATGTATGTGGTCTATGGTGCTAAAGCCTTTTCGAAATCCGGCTTGTTCGGGAGGCTGGAAGTCGTTGAACCTGCGTACCAGACGATTCGTCATAACTCTCAAAAACAGCTTATATTTGTGGCTCAGCAGCGTGATAGGCCTGTAATTCTTCAATTGGGATTAGTCACCCTTTTTGAAGAACAGCCTTACCACGCCAGAGTGCCACTTTTTGGGTGTCTTTCCTTCGATGATGATGGGATGAAAAGCCTCTGAAGGGATTTTAGGACAGGTCGTCCACCTGCTTTCAGCAGCTCCGCTGTGACTCCATCATCACCCGGTGCCTTACGGTTCTTAAGCTGTTTGAGAGCTATGCTAATCTCGTATAGGCTGACGTCCGGGATATCTTCGGTGTAGTGCCGGGTTAATTTGGCTCTTCGACTATGGTCTACGTTAAATAAAATGTATTTATCTGTTTTATACACTTCTATATTGTTCGTTTTTAGCAGAAAGGGAATACCTGTCAGCGCCGTAGATAATTAGGTAATTTATAAGTTATATTTTGCCTATGGTTAGCTTAGCCCTACGATTGATAATAATCTTGGAATCGATTTGAGAAATCACTAGTTACTAGTATTGCAGCTTACAGGGTTGGTTTAAGTAAGTTCTCTGTCTCATTGTATCCCAAGGAGAACAGTTCTTTTATCAAAGTTTCTTTACATTTGTGATATTGAAGAATGTGAATGTTAAGTCTCTTGTGCAATCCATTGTACAGGTAAGCAGATTGTGAGCAAAATTGAATGTTAGTATTACTTTTATAATATTAAAACACGATACATATAGAAAAGACGATATTTAAAGTAGCCATTCGTCTACCACTCCCCCCCGATATAGTACAGGAATATTTTACATATAAGTAGTCTAGCTTGCCAGCTATCATGGTCATAGTATAAAATAAAGTCACTTTCGCTGTCTGTCTGTCCCCATGTAGGTAAGTATGCTTAGATCTTTCAAAGTACGCAACGAAATTTGATGTGGTATTTTTTAATGAATAAAGTAATTCAAGAGCATAATAATATCATTAGCATAAAAGCACCCGTACAGAGCCAAGTCGCTAGTTACTTATATAGGAACATAGGACTGCAAGAACATAGCAATTTGCACTACCTACATACATACACAAAAACTCCAGGATGCGCGACTGAAATAATCATTTAATTTCTTAAACCGGACTCTGAGCGAGACTAGTCGACGAGCCCTCCCATAGAGTTTGTGGCGACTAGACTTTCTACGCGGCGTGCTTCTACGTATATATAGTAGTCCCAAAATAATAGGCCACATTCGGTCATTGAACTTATCAATCTTTCATTGTCAAAATAGCACAATTTCTGAACTTTTAAAAAAATATTTTTGCATTTATTTATTACAATAAAGACAAAAAAGATAATTGCGCGATTTACTTTCTCTATTAAGCTATTTATAAATTTATTTATCATCGCGTTATTTGTATAGCTCTATACGTCATATGCCGACGAAACGGAAGGCATATAATCTATAGTTTTGAACTGATAGTTTGACTGTTGACATAACTGTCAACTGTCAGTTCAAAAACTATAGATATATGTCATATCCATGAATTTAATGGTGAGATTCGGCGGGTAGGGCTAAAAGGTTTTAAATTAGTGTCTAGTAGTTTTTAGTGTTTATTTGTGCAGTGAAGTGCCGCAAAGTGATCCTAATAATAAGAAACATTGGATTGTATCGTTTTTAACACGGCTATTGTGTGTCGAGTGCGTTGTGTCGTGACAACTTGCTTGGACCTAATAGAGTCTTAAAACCCGCGATTGCTTTTAAAGTGATATCCGCTGAATCCATAGGTCGATAAAACTGTGACTGACTGACTTCGACTGTTGACTACCTACTTATTCTCAATAAATTACTTGACATTGGCAAATTATCTTCGGGTAGAGCCATAATAAAAAAATAATAATTTAATGGTCAAATCAGTGTCATCGGATAGAGATCCGATGACACTGAAGAAAAACGTGACCAGCGAAGCATACAGAGATAAACATAGACTAGAGAGTCTATGTTTATCTCTGTATGCTTCGCTGGTCACGTTTTTCTTTAAATACGACGCAATCGGATCATATCATGTAAATCCTTGAACTTCTACTGTAATACTGTAAAACGGTGTGCAATGTAAATTGCGTAATAAATCCGTACCTAGAAGAAACTTCTTTCATTTGAAACCATCAAATAACGCATACCCCAGCTTATAATCAAAGGGCCCCACCTTTTGATTATAAGCTGGGGCCATTCCCCAAAAGTTTTAGTAGACGGTGCCTACATTTCTTTTATCCAATATTTCCAGGTAAATCTTAAAACAAGCAAATGCTTTCGCGACGAGACAAGGTTGACGGCGGGCATTTAACCTTGTCTCTTGGCGAAAGCGTTATCTTGTTAGGGGATCAAATAAAAATAATACATAAGCAAGGACTTATGTTTTTGCATCTTGCATCATCTACATACATTTATTGTGTATATGGTACTGTAAAAGCCTGCACTACCTACGTAAGATTTACCGACTTGAGTTGGTAAATGTTGAAAATAGTTTAGATTAGAACTTTTACTAATATTCACTTGGCAAATCTTAGGATTTACATTTAGGGCCGAGTAAATGTTAAAAAACAAAATCATATTCTAACGTGTCCAGCGCATCGACCCTTTACCTCTAGTCCGATTTAGGTTAAATATGATGATGATGATGCTGATGCCTTCCCAGCCGATTTCGGCTACAGCGACCACTTTGTGTAAGCATGGAATTTTTGATTTGCGGACTAAGTTATTCCTGACCTCTGGTGTGCTTTCCAGTGACTGGCGCTGAACGTGCGCCCACAGAGGGAACACGTTAGCACACCACAATTGTAGTTATAGGGGATGGTTGCAGGTGGGCGTCCCGACATCAGGAAGGTCATCTCGTCTTTTGTCCAAATTTGACCACCTCACTTCTTCAAACTTTTGCACCTTTTGATGGACGAGTTGCCTCCACTCAGGTCGTTGCGCTGCCAATTTTCCCATTGAGCGGGCTCTATACCGCATGTTTTTAAGTGTCTTTTCAGAACATCCTTGTATCTAAGCTACTGACCACCGCGTTTTCGCTTGCCGTTCTGGAGCTCTGAATAGAAGATGCGTTTCGCCACTCGCTCTTCTGGCATTCGCGAGATATGTCCACTCCACCGAAGTTGCCGTCGCATGAGATATAACTCAATACCACCGACATAGGCTCTGCGCAGCACCTCGGTATTCCGCACACGGTCGGACCAGGAAAGGTTAAAAATAGGTTAGGTTAGAATAGGTGACCTCAAAGGGCGTCTTTGTTGCTTCTTTGCTCTTCTGGCGCTTCGCCAGACACAATGACACGTCCGCTTTGCTCGCTCGGCTCGCACGCTGTAGGGTTATCATTTTTTTAATAACTTAGGAGAAATGCGTTACGCATAATATCTGTGGTTGCGCATACCCACAAACTAAGAAGTAGATACTATGTATACCCGTCCTCTGAGGTGTTAGTGAAAGTTCGAACCGCAAATCTTTTCAGACATTTACCAGTAGCCCAGGTAAATCTTAGGTTTCACAATAAATCTTAAGATTAACTGTAGTTCGGCCTTCTATAGTACCATATACATATATGTATATAAGGTATATCAGTGAAGGTGATAAATGGATTAAAGATTTATTGAACAAAAGAACAAAACACAAGAAAATTAAGACACTAACTAAGAAATAAAATTGAGTGAATAATTACATCCTTTTAAACACTTTCTACTCGTTAGACAGAACGACTTTTCTCTGAAAAGCTTTTTGATGGTCTGTCAATAGAACTGAAACCCAACGTTCATGCAATTCAAAGGTTTTAAATTGGTATCTAGTGATTTTAATTTACAAATGTGGTGTTTATCTGTGCAGTGAAGTGACACAAGGTGATTCTAATACAAGAATCGTTTAATTATATAATTTTAAACACTGCTATTATATTGTGTCGAGTGAGCCGTCCCGTGACAACTTACTTGGACCTAATAGAGTTTTAAAATCAGCGATTACGTTTAAAGTGGTCTCGGCAGAATCCGAAGGTCACTGAAACGTATGTAAAACATTGAGTGACTTCGACAGTTACCCACCTATTTTCAATAAGTTCACTTGATATTCTCAAATTATCTTCGGCATATATCGAACCTTAATAAAATAGTGGCCAGCCGTCCTGTTGTCTTCATCATTTTTTATAAGGAAGGCAAAATGTTTTGTGCGAAAATTTTAAACAATTAGTAGAAATTGATTTAACCGTCCCAAACGATTGTGAGTACTACATGTGTGTAAGTACATTCACTAAATAAATGGCTACCAACCTTTTAATCAATTTTAAAGCAGATTTATTGTAATTTATTTAATAAACTTCCCAATGGAACAAAAGCCGTATGAAAATCATTAATTCATCAGCCTATCAGAAATAAGCACAAAATCCAATAATTAATAGTTATTCTTGGTAAGTACCTAGCGGGGAGAGTCGATGAGCCGGGACTGTACAAATTAGTGTTATCGATAAAATGTGCTATTTCAGCAATCGTTCTTACTAATGTTTTGTACTCGTAAAACTAGGTTACATGTCAACACTCTAATAAATTAAAGTTTCTTTTTACACTTACTGGTTACGTACATTATAGATATTAGCACCAGCTACATCACGCTTTGCGAATTTAATGTCTTTATCGACTGGGTTATGAATGCTGTTTTTTTTATTGAAATTACTCTGGCTAACGTCGACTTCTTTATTAAATTTCATTTTATTGTCAGAAATCACCGTCTCATGTAGAAGATACCCTCTGATCTACAAAAATACGAGTGTGTAGTACCTACCATGTTAATGTATTATATATATGAAATCGAGAACTTGTTAGTAAGTACCATATACAATAATGTTATTGTGGCAGTTTATCTCTCTTAGATAGCCCATGAATAATGCATTGTTGTGACCACCGTTATTGTTATAAGCTCTCAAGGAGATTGAAATTTACTTGTTGGGGAATTGAGGTACCACAGAAAGCTCTTGCTATACTGTGGAGGTAGGTTTGCAAACCTTATTTTATGCGTTAATATAATGGATCTATTGAGCCGTAAACCTTTGAGCGTTCGTAGCTCAGTAGGTAGTTAAAAGGGTCACGGATCCATCCATATGAGAGGGAGGTCGTGGGTTCGAATCCGAGCACCTCTAGATTTTCAAATCTATGTGTAATTTTACCATTAACCCGGCAGTTATGGGATCATCAAGAGATAACCTGCACGTTTCGGATAGTTTCTCAAAATTGTGGATACCTATTACCATTATACCCATTTTTTAAATGTTAATTTAGATATTTACGACTTCACTAAATTCTGAGTCGATGATCTCAATCACGTAACTACTTTATTTCTGAGAAAAAGATAGAAATTGGATATTTAGAAGTATTCGAATCGACGAAATAATTAGGTCTCTTCTCAAGTTATATTGATACTCTACAACATCAAAAATATCAAAAGCTTTATAAAAATCGTAAGAATGGCCAATTTATATTACATATACATTTCAATCGTTAGTTAAAGGCGCTGTTTAGCCAAGTGGATAGGATGTTGATTGAACGGCTGACTAAGCCAGGCTGAGACATACACAGAGTCCTCTGCATTACACCTAATAGATGAAATGGTCATAAAACCAACAACTTGAAAATATATTTTATGTGAAAGCTAATAATGACCTTTACTAAATTTTATACCTACTATGACGGCAATCACCCAAATTTTAATTCCTATAAGATTGAAAATGAAAATTGATTGATGAATGACAATGCTATCGTTAAGACAATCGTGAACGTAAAAGCATGCATTCAACTAACATAAAAGATTACAATACAAATTTATAATTTTCAGATTGTTTCCTATATTTGTGGTATGTAACGATATTATATAGTCAACGGGAGGTACCCAGGAGGCTTTAATTAGAAATATGTGTTTTTAGGGTTCCGTACCTCAAAAGGAAAAAACGGAACCCTTATAGGATCACTTTGTTGTCCGTCCGTCCGTCTGTCAAGACCCTTTTTCTCAGGAACGCGTGGAGGTATGAAGCTGAAATTTATATCAATTACTCAGGTCTACTGTCCCTTGAAGCTGTGAAAAAATCAAACTTCTAAGCCAACGCAATCAAAAGATACAGCCGTTTATGCCGCAAATTTTCGACACTTGCAAGGGAATCAAAACCTACAGGGTGCTTCCCGTGAACTCAGAATCTTGAAATTTGGTACGAAGCAACGTCTTCTTATAGCATAGATAAAGGAAAAATTACGAAAACTATAAATTTTTAGTTACATCACATAATATATAATTTTTTAATAATTTTAAACTTACTACCCATTTCCTCATAAACGTGTAGAGGTATTAAATTGAAATTCATACCAAATACTCAAGTCTAAAATACCTTTAAGCTGTAACAAAATCAAACTTCTATGTCAACGCAATCAAAAGAAACAGCAATTTAAGCTGCATATTTTGAAACTCGCAAGTACTCGCAAGGGAATCAAAACCTAAAGGGTACTTCCAGTCGACCTAGAATCTTGAAATTTGGCATGAAGCAACGTTTTATAGCACACATAAAGGGAAAATTCCGAAAACCTTAAATTTTTAGTTACATTACAAAATATATATTTTTTAATAAATATAAACTTATTACTCATGAACGCGTAGAGCTATCAAGTTGAAATTCATATCAAATACTTAGATCTAATTGCCTTTACCCGTGAAAAAAAAAAATCTAAGTCAACGCAAAAACGCAAAACGCAAAAGTACAACCATTGATACCGCATATTTTGAAACTCGCAACTACACGCGAGGGAATTAAAACCTAAAGACAACTTCCCGTTGACATAGAATCTCGAAATTTGGTAAGAAGCAATAGCTTACAGCACAGGTAACAGAAAAATTCCGAAAAGCTTAAAATTTTAAGTAGTTATACCACCAAAAAAATTGTGATTGTAAACATAATTGTAGTTACAGCAATGACCGCGAGTTATTATACTATGTATGGGGAGGGCAACATTTAAAGAAGACGAAATAGCCTTCTTCTTTATATTTCGACGTTCTTTTATCGAAATGATATGTGTTAATATAAAATAAAGGATTACTTAAACGATTAAGAGATCTTTGTCTTAAATTTATGCTCCTCCATCTTTCCCCATTGTAATGTTATGAATTTCATTTTGCAATAAAAATACCATAGTTATGACTCGATTGTCGTAATGAACGCACTTTGTAAACCTTGCAGGTTTGTACGGAACCCTCGGTGCGCGAGTCCGACTCGCACTTGGCCGGTTTTTTGTTGAGAGAATGGACAAAAGCAGAGCTCCAATAACAATGACCGACTGGAAGCCGCAGCAGAAGAGACCAAGGGGAAGGCCTATGAAGAGGTGAATGCATATATGAATGGTGCGATTGCGTCGAAGACGATCTTAAGGCGATGAAAAAGTTTACGAACTGGAGTCGGACAGCCGGGTTTGTCGCGCTTAGCAGTCCATAGTAGAAGAGGCCAAGACCCTCAAAGGGTTGTAGCGCCGAATAAAGTAAAGTAAATAAGTTTTTTGTTGAAAATACGGCCATACATTTTTCTGCACAATTGCTTGCACAATTTTAGGGGACTGTTGTTAGACCTGAAATTTCGACACGATACCTTCACGGGATCAGACACAAGTCAAAGTCATAACCCTCATTTTTAGTCAGCTAAAAATACTATCGAGTAATAATAATTACACTAAATATTCCCATTTGTTACGCATTGAAATACTTTCGTCCATTTTCCTTTATTACGATCATTATTACAGCATTCCGAATGTGACGTTGATTGAGAATTATTGTGTCATACGGACAGAATTTCGTTTCCACCAAAATTGTTCAATTGAATTGAATTTGTACAGGGTTATTTGAAAAATACCAATAACCTGCTAGATACAGAGTTTAGTGGTAATTTTTGATGTACCTACTCACAACTTTTAAATATGCGCGATATTGAAAATTAAAAAAAAAACGTATTTCCGTACGAACTCTATGGGTAAGTTTTAGATTTGCTTAAGGTTTTAGATTGTTCCCAAACAAAATGTTATTTTTACATTTTGAATCAATATTTAAGGAAGTCGATGCTTTCCAAATAATCCTGTATACGGTAAGACCTTGGGTCGTGGTGGCTTAATTTGAAGCCATCCCGTAACGAACGAGAATATAGGTACCTGTCGCATCCAAACAAAGGAGACACACAGCGCTCAGTGAAAGAGAGGGAAACTCCGATTCGGTCATAACGCCTGCTTTAACGTAGGCCCTCTGGTTGGAAACATTATTTTATTTTCTAAAATAATAGGACCAGCAATTTAATGTTCAATTTATCAGTTCAACCTCTCTAACAAACTAAAGGAGATACGATCCAATAGCGTAGGCAACTTACAATAGTCAAAATAAATCCCCTTCTTTATTCATATTGTTGTGTTGCTTCTGTGTCGTGGTGTGTCGTGCATGTAATGTCCCGACTGCCGTGCCGTTTTTTTATTGTTATGGATGGAACTTTTATCAATCGATCAATCAGTCATTTATTGCATAATATGAGTAATACATTGATTTTAAAGTATATATTGGAGTAGATCAAACAGTTCCTCCGAGCACTCCCCATGATAGATAGAATGCTTCTCTCAGAAGCTATATCATGGCGCAGTGCTAGAGAAATATTAGAATTGAATTATACAGATTACTCATACATACAGATTATAGGTATAATTGTAATAAATTAAATGTCATGATATTATATTTATAAATTGATTCGTTCATATCAATGATATATGTGTAGTGATTTTTGCAGCAGATCATTATATCAAAATTTGGATAATGTTTAAAAATTCACCTGTATAATGTAAAATAAGAAATTAGAATTTATTTAACAGATATTCATTCACAGAATAGTAGCCCTTTGACAGCAGTAATTGTTTAGTTTTGTTTTTAAGTATATTTACATCTTCAGTTTCAAGTATACCTACATCTTGGTAGACGGTTATATAACCTTGGTGCCATACAGAAACAAAAACAAAACCTCAAAAAAGATCGAAATTCCCATCTACCGGTCAACCTTTTAATCATCGTGCCTCTCTAATCAATTGTTTGCGAAACGAGCTTCGAAAGTTACCTTTAAATTAAGTTAACTAACAAGGTATACTGTGAAAGTAATAAGAAAGCGATGGTAGCTCAATGGATAAGGCCGCGCCTTTCATAGGGGGACGTGGTTCAAACCCGAGCAAGCATCTGTGCATTTTTCAAATCTATGCTCATGTTACTACCATTAGCTCGACGGTGAAGGACAAGCAACATCGCGAGGAAACCTGCACGGCTCGGATAGTTTCTCATTTCTTTTTCTTTTTTTTATGTCATAGGTGGTTTTTATGTCAGAAGAGTAGACGGATCACCTGATGGTAAGCGTTTTTTTTTAATCCTCATAATATCTCATACGTTGACCTGATTCCGTACTAAGTAGCTTAAGCACTTGTGTTACAGATATCAGACAACAGAGGAACACAAATATATACTTAAATACATATATTACACCCAGACACCGAACAAACACAAGTGTTCATCGCACGAATGTTTGTCCAGGGTGGGGATCGAACCCACGACCTTTGGCGTAAGAGGCAGGGTCACTACCAATTGCGCCATCCGGTCATTGCCGCCGCTAATGGACACCCGCGACACCAGTGCAACCTTTAAACCCCACTTCCCCCCGGATTGAAACTCCGGTACCCTCACTCACGCAGCAAAACACAGCACAGTGCTGCTTCACGCCGGTTTTTTGTGAGGCCGTGGTATCGCTCCGGTCGAGCCGGCCCATTCATGCCGAAGCGTGGTTCTCTGCCAAGGTCAATTTCAAATTGTGGATACCTACAATATATGAGATTCTGAACGTGTACCCGTGATCCAGTAGGTCTGGTTCCTCTGTCTAAGGGTTGCGAAGGTCACTTACCAGACTTCCTGAATTATGGATCATGGTACAAGCATACCCTGGGCGGATTCCGAAGCGAGAGCTTTGGACGCAACTGGGAAGTACACGGTGAAGCTAAGACGAGGGACCATGAAAGTATTCCATCTATACTAATGTAATTAGCTACATGTATATGAACGCTGTGTATACCTATAATTGGCAAACATATTTGAATATTTCCTTTTTAGGTTACCTGCTGTCATTTGTGATTGTTTTATGTGTATTGCTGTTGGTGTACCTTATATATAAATAAATAAATTAATAATGCTATAAATGTGAAAGTGTGTATCTCTGTCTGTTTGTCCGTCTTTCACTACAAAACGAAGGGACGGTTCGACGTGGTTTTTTAAGTGGAGACAGGTAGTTTAGGGATGGAGACAGACATAGGCTACTTTTTTTATGTGTTAGGTGGCAGATGAACAGACGGATCACCTGATGATAAGCGATTGCCGTCGCCCATGGACACCCGCGACACCAGTCACAAGTGCGCTGCCAACCTTTAAACCCCCCTTTCCCCCGGATTGGGCCTCCGGTACCCTCACTGACGCAGCGAAACACAGCACAGTGTTGCTTCACGCCGATTTTCTGTGTGTGTGTGTGTGTGGTTTACTTTGTGGCAAACCAAATACTACTTGAAGCTGCGGACGACCGCTAGCAATAAAATCTATAAACGTAAACGAAAAATTATCTTTAAAGGAGATACGAGTAAAAGTTATTTTTTAAGATTCTGTGGTCTACAAGAAGAGTTTCCACACGCACTGATTTTTATATTGAGGCGCTGTATTTTGCAAACGATTTACATAACCTAAAGCAAAAGAAAACAATTAGTTATTATGCATATAATTATAACAAGACTAGAAGGATAGGTTCCTTATAGGTCACCTCAAATTTGAAGCACAAATTTGGTTTTTCATGTTGGTACTACGTACGTAGTAACATCATAAAAATTAATGTTACCAGTCACAACATATTTCTCAAAAACATGGGAAATGGTTGTTGTAGTAACTGTACCGTTTTTAATAGTGCCTGTACTGAACAAGTATCTGCCTAACAGTGATTATAAAATAAGTTATGTTTGATATTCCTGATGCATTGACCATACAATAATGAATAAGAAATAAATAAATAAAGAGCTACCTACTTATTTTAATGGTTGTCAGGGTGCGTTTCAATTCGTGTAAAAAGTGGATCCATGTATTGTACTGTCAGAAACACATCAACCTACATAAATCTTGAAATTATTATTAAATGAATAAATTCATGCTTATTTATTTTTTAACATATAAAAGTCCCGGTAGCCACACTCACGCAGCGAAACACAGTAGAGACACTGCTTCACGCTGTAAACATCAGTAGCGACTGATTAAATTAATCAGTCGGAGCAATCAAATCTTACAATAAAGTTGAAATGGGCAAAAAAAATTTTTTTTCATTATCGCGTAACACTGAACATTTTAATAAATCGTTTGTATTATCAGCTTATAAAACAGAACATACAACGAAATATTGAAGGCTTACCTGTGAAAAGTGATGATATTACACTTCATATGCTTTGTGACAAAATTTTACCGCACAAATCGTCATAGTAAATTAATTTTCCCGAGATGCGTTTGACAGGCATTGACATTGACGATTACGGAGCGGTCCGGGCGTTTGGAGCCGTACGGCTCCATTTGGTTATAATTCTATGTTATTATGGTAACCGGTAAGAAGAAACACCGCACGAACCAGGATCCCTATTCTCAAGAATCGATTAAAAAAAACCATACCAAAAACTGCGTATTTGCCATATATGTATTTTTTGGGTATAGCAACCTTTTGCAATTTATTCTTATAAATAATGCACTTAAAAAAAATCGATATTCTTCGGGTGGGACTCGAACCCACGATCTTTTGCTAACCGGGCAACTGCTAGTCGGTAAAGCAGTTGCCCGATTATTTACTCTATGCCATATATATCGATTTTTGATAACTACCACAAACACGAGAATTGGGCTCCAACAACATAACCTATCAGTTGTTTGACTGTAGTAGATTAGGATCTACTATGTCCTATGTACTGGGGTACAGAAACATTCCAATTGTCGGTTTTGTGTTTGAAATGAGAATACATGCTGCTATAAATCAATCTGTACACAACAAGTTCCATTGAGGCTCCTACGACCTTTGTAACCGAATTATAACGCTCCTGTTTCGACACACGACATATTGGACCCGACATGTTTCATCCCAAACCTTGCCTGCTTTGTTTAAAACAAATTGGATATTGCCATAGTAAAATTATTATTCTAATACAATTAATCATGCCAATTATTTTAAATTGCTCGTCATTTCTCTCTCCTTCAAAATATGTTGCTAAGAGTATTATGTAATGTAGACCTCTGTATTTACCCACCTAATACCATATTACGTATGTAGTATCTTAATTTCTTCGTGCCGTTGTAAATTTTTTTTCTCTGCAATATTTAATTTTTTATGTTTTTTTTACTTTTGTTTTGATTATGCCAGTTTGTTGTAGTATTTATAATAAAATCAGTTTCATGTATAAACATATGGCATTCTGTTGGTGAATAAGATACAAAGGTTCATAGGTTGAAGCGGGTTTGATTGAGGTTATTTAGTACACTTGACAATCTTGTTCATTTCCAAACAATTGAAGACAGATGACCATTTTTAACCCCCGACGCAAAAACGACGGGGTGTTTTAAGTTTGACGTGTCTGTGTGTGTGCGTGTGTGTCTGTCTATGGCATCGTAGCTCTCGAACAAATGAACCGATTTTGATCTTGTTTTTTTTTGTTTGAAAGATGAATAAGGAGGGAGTGTTATTAGCTATGTTGGATAAAAATCGATCCAAGATGGCCGCCGTCACAAAGATATGGATTGTATGTTTTAACACAACTCCCACAATATGGGTATCATATAAAAGGGTTTAAGTAGCAGAATACATTTACTGTGACAAATTTCAAATCCAAGATGGCCGCCGTCGGGGGTTTTCTAAATTTTCAATTTTATAGTCGATAATCTCATTTTAAGAGTCAAAGAGCTCTCTCGTTAACTAATCCGGCAGGTTTTCCTCGTAAATTAAAAAGCCCTCTTATAGTTATTCACATATTATTGAAAAATAAGTAGACGTTCAATGTTAAGTTCTTTACCCGACTATGGCGAAGCAAAAGAAGGGTTATGATTTTGACCTGTATGGTGCATGTATGTGGGTATGGATTTCATCTGTTCCCTCATAACTTCTAAAGTATTATCTTTGTGGCTAGCTGGTGTGTTGTAGATCTTGTAGGTATGGACCCGGATAGTGAGAAATGTGATATCGTACATTTTATAATTTCCCTTGTTTATTATGAAATTGAAGCAATTACCTTTGACCTTCGCAAATCTACCTAAAAAAAACCAGACCAACTGAATACACGTCCAGCGTAATTATCAATACAATAATCTTCTTCTCAGTCGTATACTCCTGACGGAGTGGTCGTGATTATGGATTCTTTGTATGTTGGGTAGCGGCTTTAACGAGACTTGTCCATCCGTCCACCTTTTAGGTGATCTGCCTTGGAAGCGTTGACCTTCCACTCTTCCCTGTACCATTAAACGTTCCAAGGAGCTCTCGTTTCGGATTATATGTCCAAACATGGTGAGTATTCGCACTTGCACAATCGACGAAAGTCTTTGTTTGATTCGAAGCTCCTTGAGGATTGAAACGTTGGTGCGGTGAGCAGTCCACTTCACTCTAAGCAGGCGCCTCCAACACCACATCTCGAGGGCGTCAACCTTTTTATGAAATTTTTGGTTGATTGTCCATGTTTCAGCTCCGTAAAAGAAGATAGGAAATATTAAGCATCTCATAAGACGAACCTTGGTGTTTTTGGTTACGCGTTTATCTTTCCATATCTTTGTTAGCTTCTCTACGGCTGATCGAGTTTTGGCGCAATACAATAATAGGTATCCACAATTTCAGAAATTATCGGAAACGTGCAGTTTTCCTCACGATCCTTATCACCGAGTTAAATATAAATAAATATATATTTCACAACATCACTTACATTGACCTGACTCCGAGATAGGTAGCTCAAGCACCTGTTTTACGGATATCAGAATCAAAAGTGGGATTACAAATATATACATATAATACTTTTCTTTTCTAAATACATACTTATAATACATAGATAACGCCCAGACCAATACAAACAGATATGTTCATGCACACAAATGTTTGTACTGTGCGGGGATCGAACCCGCAACCCTTGCACCAGAGGCAGCGTTCACTACCACTGTTCCAAACAGGTCGTCAGGAGTTGATGGTAGAAACACAATATAACAATGCTTTCCATTAAACATATGCACATAGATATAAAAAAAACCTATGGGGATGTTCGGATTCGAACCTACAACCTCCCGTTGTGAAGACGCACGTTGGATACTGAGACTATCGCTACCCCGCAACTACAAACCTAGGTATCCTGCCCAACCCCACTCAGTAGCGTAGCTTAGTCGGTGCGGTAGGGTGGCACTTTTCGGGGACGGTAAAATCTTTGCTTCATCCAGGACACCCCACACTACGCCACTGATTCCACTTGAGTAATTCGACTAGAAATGCTTCACCATTTATTATGCCCGAAGTGTTAGTTTAACCTGTTCCCGCCTTATTCAATAAATCTGCCCGAGACTTTTCAGATCTAAGTTTAAAATTAATCACACAATCTCACAGAAAAGCAGCGTGAAGCAGCACTGTGCTGTGTTTCGCTACGTGAGTGAGGGGGAAAGGAGAGTTTAAAGGTTGGCAGCGCACTTGTGACTCCACTGGTGTTGCGGGTGTTCTTGAGCGGCGGCAATCGCTTACCATCAGGTGATCCGTCTGCTCGTCTGCCACCTATCACATTAAAAAAAACCTGAAATTTGCTTTAGCCGAACTCTCAAACTCAAACTCAAATAATTCTTTATTTGCAACAGCACTTACAAATCGTCATACATTTGAATGACTTAAAACAATGTATAAGCACTTATGTATGTATAATTTACATGTTAATACATATATAGGTTGATACATAAAATATAGTAAAAAAAAAATAAACATAATGCGATTCTACGACCGGCTCGGAAAGTTGTTACTGGTCGAGAAGAGCCGGCAAGAAACTCGCTCGCTAGTTACTCTTTTTAATCGCCAAACTTTCATACCATGTGCCATCATCATACCAAGCCATACAGTTTAATTGTAACACAAAATAAATAAAATAAAGGAAATACCTAATAATAAAATAAATATTATGATATAAACCGAAGGCGTGTGAAATCAGGTTAAGTAGTTAATGTTTAATTATGATATTAATAATGAATAACTCATTGAAGGAAATCAACCATTAATTTAAGAAATGAATTAACCTAAGATCGGACATTTTAATAATGCTCATCTATTTTCCTTCAAAAACGGATGATCAATCTATTTTTATAAGCTATTGTTATAGGATTGTTAATGTGGGCAATATAAACTACTAAAATTATTTGGACTATCAATATATTATTGATGGGAATACTTCATCAAATAGTTTTCGGTTCGTACGGATCCCAAACTTATTTTAGGCCAGTAACCGTAGACACATTAATCGCGTTAGGTTGCAATAAATTGCAAAGTGTTTTTTTTTGGTATGTTGTTAGTAACTGTAATAAAAAGATTTATTACATGAATTTTACATAAATGTTGAAAACACTTTTAAAGAAGACAAAATTACCAAAAATTTAAGCGCTACCCAAATCTGTATGTATTATAAATCTCGAGAATTAATAAAAAATAAAGTAAACGTCTTTTTAAAATTATTAAACAATTTATGTATAAATAAATAAAACTTTATTAATCATTTTAGAGTTGATATTACAGATGGTCACACATAGATATATGGGCATAGATGTATGGGCTTTCAATCAAAATTTGCATCATTTCCTGCCAGTTATCTGAAAAACTCTATAATGAATCTTTTTCCACCGGTAGAATCTTCTGTTCTTGAGCTTTAATTTAAACATAAGCAAAACGTTGTGAGTATATTCCCACCAAAACATCCTATAAAAACTAGCCAAGTCTCAATGGAGCTGATTGATTATCTTTAAAAAGAAATGAAATCTTTAAGCAAAGCCACTTAAGAGGTTCTTTACTACGATTTTAATAAATTTTTCGACGAATTCCCAAAAGTCGTAACTATAACAAACGTTGTTCAATTTGAGGATGTAAATATTTACTGATACATAGATGTATCAGTAAATATTTACTGATACATAGATGTATCAGTAAATATTTACATACCCAATATCTATTTAAAGAGGAAAATCCTACAGATAGCGGCAACGCTTATAGGTATTCCGAAAACAAAAAACGCTTGCGCGATGTATTCGACTAGGATTCGAGCTAGCTCTATCTATTGGTATAAAGTGGAACTAATATTCCAAACGGAAGTGAGGGCGGGCCACTAGTTCTGTATAAAATATAAAACAAATCCTATGCATTAGCTAATATTTGAGAGGAGCTACTAATATAGGCATATAGATAGAGGCATCAGTCGGCTAGCCAGTGCAAGTGACATCTAGAGGTAAACGACCAATACTCAACGGCTATGTAGTACAGCCCACCTTCGGGAATCAGTCAGGGAGACGACTAAATAAATTTCCTATACTTTTTAAAATTGCTATTGTGATCAGGCGGCTTGAGGTCATAGATTCGGAAATACGCTTTACTCGCGCGATGTAAAATTGCATAGTAACATCTACCGGAACAACGCCGAACCAACTGCTTATTTGCTTTTTAAAGCTACATCTGCTATTTATAGGCTCCATCTAACGAAAACCGCTGAACTTTTTTTCCTATACTAAAGAAAATACTACAAAGTGAAATGACCCTGGAGCTAAGGCTCCGCGAAAATTTGATCTAGCCTAGCTGCTTCTAAGGTGTGGCACAGAGAGTCTAATTTTATGCACCCATTACCTTCATATTATCAACGTGCATTAAGTTAATTAATTAACACACTATTAATAATTTTCACAGCCAAGCTCTAAAGCCACCGTTAAAGCCTACAAAAATACATCGTGGGTACTCGAACCATTTGGAAAGTGGGTGCATGTGCTCAGAAATCAGCTCAGTGGGTGCCTGTGCAAAAGAACTACATAAAATAACAATGGCTCTCTAGTTTCAGGAAGCTATGAAATTAATTAAATGAAATGGATTTTGTGTTTCATTCCATGTAGCTCAGATCTAAAATTAATATAAAATAATCATCCGGCTCTTACCATGGCTCCTGAATAAGTAGCTTATTGATAAAGGTAAGTACAATGATTAAAATATTTTATTTGATATTATTTTTGGTAAAAGAATAAGTAAAGCGTTTCGTTAGTAGGGCAAAATTGATGAATTATTTTCGTGATTAAGATTTTTGTGGTCACACAAAACCAATTCAAAAGCACGCTTAAAACTCCTGTTTAAATTCTAATGAAAATACTTTACATAGTCGCAGCAATATTTCCTCGTTCGTCCAATTGTCGTCGTTCGTTAATGGTCCCAATATGAAACATGCATGATCCAAGATTAGTAACTGTCATCGTTCGTTAATGGTCCCAATATGAAACATGCATGATCCAAGAGTAGTAACTTTCGTTGTTCGTTAATGGTCCCAATATGGAACATGAATGATCCAAGATTAGTAACTGTCGTCGTTCGTTAATGGTCCCAATATGAAACATGCATGATCCAAGAGTAGTAACTTTCGTCGTTCGTTAATGGTCCCAATATGGAACATGAATGATCCAAGATTAGTAACTGTCGTCGTTCGATTAATGGTCCCAATATGTAACATGCATGATCCAAGATTAGTAATTGTCGTCGTTCGTTAATGGTCCCAATATGTAACATGCATGATCCAAGATTAGTAACTGTCGTCGTTTGATAATGGTCCCAATATGTAACATGCATGATCCAAGATTAGTAATTGTCGTCGTTAGTTAATGGTCCCAATATGTAACATGCATGATCCAAGATTAGTAATGGTCGTCGTTCGTAAATGGTCCCAATATGTAACATGCATGATCCAAGATTAGTAACTATCGTCATTCGATAATGGTCCCAATATGTAACATGCATGATCCAAGATTAGTAACTGTCGTCGTTCGATAATGGTCCCAATATGTAACATGCATGATCCAAGATTAGTAATTGTCATCGTTCGTTAATGGTCCCAATATGGAACATGAATGATCCAAGATTAGTAATTGTCGTCGTTTGATAATGGTCCCAATATGTAACATGCATGATCCAAGATTAGTAATGGTCGTCGTTCGTAAATGGTCCCAATATGTAACATGCATGATCCAAGATTAGTAACTGTCGTCGTTCGATAATGGTCCCAATATGTAACATGCATGATCCAAGATTAGTAACTGTCGTCGTTCGATAATGGTCCCAATATGTAACATGCATGATCCAAGATTAGTAACTGTCGTCGTTCGATAATGGTCCCAATATGTAACATGCATGATCCAAGATTAGTAATTGTCATCGTTCGTTAATGGTCCCAATATGGAACATGAATGATCCAAGATTAGTAATTGTCGTCGTTTGATAATGGTCCCAATATGTAACATGCATGATCCAAGATTAGTAATTGTCGTCGTTCGATAATGGTCCCAATATGTAACATGCATGATCCAAGATTAGTAACTGTCGTCGTTCGATAATGGTCCCAATATGTAACATGCATGGTCCAAGATTAGTAATTGTCATCGTTCGGTAATGGTCCCTATATGGAACATGAATGATCCAAGATTAGTAACTGTCGTCGTTCCACGTCGTTCGATGATTCGAATCCGACCATGTACCTTTGGATTTTTTAAATCTATCTGGGCACTCCTCTTGCTTACTATCAGGCTGATTAAAGCCTAAATAGAGATATACGGTGTCACAACAAAAAAACCCGAGTTACTCGGCATTGGAGCCGAGTGACTCGGCCGAGTACACCGAGTTTTAACCGAGTACTCGGCCCATCTCTATTTTTTACTACAAAACCCTTCGTCATTTCTTAAAATTATTATATTCACTGTATCTTTATCAAATTTAGCTGCACAGAGATGTATACACTTTAGTACATTGTCACAATAATACCGTCCGTGTCCGAGTACAGTAAGAAAGTAGAAATCAGATGGTACCTAGCTAGTTATTATGACAAGCAAGGTATTAAAGTGTATCAATTCTGACCGTACTCTACTCATTATATGTTGGTAATTTAACTAAAGATCGCGATGTTTATTGTTCCTTTTAACATAGTAACCATGGTTTTGATTTTTGTAGATTGACATTTCTATGGCCTGGTATGAAATGAAAACCGAAAATACGCTTATTAACGAGCGAGCGGTCTACCCGCTAGTTATACGGATGGCCTGTCCGTTTGGACGCACAAAGGCATTGAATTGCAACCTAGCACAAGGAACAAAGGGTGGCCCTTTGACAAACTGACAAACAAACGACAAAAACGTCCTGGGTAACTGAAATGAATACTTGACGCATTCAATGTGTTCGCGTATATAAGCTCTTAGAATGGACCACAAAGTAAAAATAGTAGTAATAGACAAACAAAAGTAATAATTTCCATTCAATTCACTATTGAGTGAATACTTAATTTGTGCAACATTTTTTAATTATGAAGTTTCGTAATAGTAGGTAAGTACGTGAAATTATATAATATAACAACAATTATATATTTGTTACGCTCCGTTTTTTATTCGTTTATTTAAATGACATGATTTTTTCCAAAATTTTCATTAAACCCGAATATTCATTGTCATAGCTAATATAAAGCTCTTTTTTTATTAATGTCACATTAATTGAAATAATATAAACATTTATAAATGTGATTTACATGGGCATTTAATTAAATTGCTTACGTGTCAGAACAAAAAGCACCAATATGAACATTTTAGTGAACACAAAACACACACAATATAACTGAAGGCAAACGCGACGGTTATCAGAAATCTAGGATGACAAGAAAATTACACACGACGCCACTTCAGGCACGCAACACGCGCTAACGAAAATAAAATACAACATAAACATATCAGAACAATCGATACCAACTGGAGCACAATATGAGGAACACAATCTGACTGAACTGTTCCATAGTCCCTCGAAACGTGTGGTTGAACGACACTGTCGTAATTATTTACGAGAGTTTGTGAGGTAGGGTCCTGCGGGCCGCTCTCGAGCGGCGACGACGAAAGCCAACTAAAAGTTTGAAGCACGAATAAATGTCGTTCTTCAATTGAGCATGCGCGCTTCCACGAGCTGAAGCTGCCTGTTGAGTGTCAGCTTTTACCAACTTGCCTAATTTTAATAAATAGTAATAAGCTCTTTAGCTAATCCGGGTCAGCAAATTACTTATTAATATCGCTGAGAGACATTAGGGTAAGCTATTTTGGTGCGGAAAGAAAGGAGCTTATGGAAAATAGTTTTTATATCTGGTATATTAATGATAATACGAGATTTTGTTTTTCAATTCTCCTCTCCCTTTTGTTCCACTCTAAAGTTTGAGTTTACTTTGAGTATTCCGAAATAAGCGAATTGGTTTCAATTATCATGTACCTAACAATAACAACAAAGTTTACAAGAAACCAAGCAAACGGAGTTATGGTTACGTAAATAACTAAGATGAAATTAGAATGTTAGATGTGAAGGGAAGGAAATATTTTCTCTGAGTTTAATTATTATCTGGTTAAGACGATCCATCCATGAACCATCGTGTAACCAAAAGAGTGATGAGTGTAAATGTAAGTGGGTGGAGGAACGGAGCACGGCCGAAAATGAGATGGATGGACTGTTTGAAGAATGACAAAATGGCAAAAGTGGCGGATGATTCGATGACGAATCACAGGGACGTATGGAAAAGGAAGACATACTGCGCCGACCCAAGTTAACCTGGGAAAAGGGCCGGAGGTTGATGATGAGGACCTATCTATGACTGTAAAAACATGCGTTTTTATAATAATATTATGACCTCTGTAATAGATTAGTCTTTACAACTTACAATCATATTCTGAATAAATTGTCTAGTGATTTAGACTCGCGATCCCAGTTTTTTTTATTTCAAGTAGACCCTCATAGTTGTAGGTTTAGAATATCTAGATTTACCTTTAACAATTTAACTATTAAAATAAGAAGAAAAATAGCATTCGTTAAGTAGCATTGTAATTACATCTTGTTACATCTTGCATAGAAAGTTCTCGGTCATTAACTACGCGCAGTAAATCAGGATCTTACTTTTTTCTGATTCGTAATCAATAAACAGAAAAATCGGTGAAAGTATTACCTGTGGTTAATAAGAACAGCATCAATATACATGGCGAGTGCTTGACGTACCTTCGATTTGCAGACGATATCGTAGTCATGGCTGAGACCTTGGAAGACTTAGGCACAATGCTCGACGACCTCAGTAGAATCTCCTAACAAGTAGGTCTGAAAATGAACATGGACAAGACGAAAATTATGTCGAATTTTCATGTCGTAGCCACTCTTGTACAGGTTGAAAGTGTAGAGCTCACTGGAAGTTGTGAACGAGTACATTTACCTCGGATAAAAAGTCCAGCTTGGTAAATTCAACTTCCAGAAAGAGGTCGATCGACGAATCCAACTCGGCTGGGCAGCGTTCGAGAAGCTACGCAGCATATTTTCGGCCCATCTACCGCAGTGTCTCAAGACAAAAGTCTTTAACGCGTGTGTGTGGCCAATGATGACATACGGAACCGAAACGTGGCCGCTTACAATGTACCAATCAAGCTCAAAATAACCCAGAGAGCAATGGAGAGGGCTATGCTCGGAGTCTCCTTGCGTAATCGTATCAGAAATGATGATATCCGTAGGAGAACTAAGGTCACAGACATAGCCCAAAGGATTTCATGTCTCAAGTGGCAATGTACAGGGTACATAGCGAGGAGAACAGACGGCCGTTGGGGTGGAAAGGTCCTCGAGTGGAGGCCACGTACAGGAAGTCGCAGTCATGCCAATATTGGGGGACGCCTACGTCCAGCAGTGGACCTCAATTGGCTGAAATGATGAATAAACACAGGAATTAACGCGGCGTATTTGTTGCGTGACGTTTCGGCTGGATTACATCAACCGTGGTCACAAGCGGACTACCTACTTAATTTCTCACAACATCTCATACGTTGACCTGATTCCGTACTAAGTAGCTTAAGCACTTATGTTACAGATATCAGACAACAGAGGAACACAAATATATACTTAAATACATATATTACACCCAGACACTACACCTACTACTACTACTGCCCAGACAGACTATTTTTGTGCTACAGAAACGAGCTGTCAGGGCCATATACGGACTTAGGCCACGAGACTCGCTTAGAAACTTGTTCAAAGAAATTAACATTTTAACATTAGCATCACAGTACATCTTTGACTGTATTATGTATGTTTATAAAAATTTAGAAACCTTCCCTCGAAAATCCGACAACCATAACCTAAATACTAGAAATAAACACAAGCTTGCTGTTCCACATCTCAGACTTCATAAGATTGGTAATTCATTCGTAGGAATGAGTATTAAAATATTTAATAAGTTACCACAAAAGCTTGTTGATTTACCAATGCCTAAATTTAAAACACATGTTAAAAATTATTTAATGGCAAAAGCCTATTATACAGTTAATGATTACTTAAATGACAAGAATTTGTGGAAATGATAAACTGTTCGCCTACACCCATGATACTGTACTTAAAAAAATTTGGTGATTAAAAAGAGTAACTGGCGAGTTTCTTGCCGGATCTTCTCGTCAGAATCAACTTTCCGATTCCGGTGGTAGAATCACATTATATTTATTAATATCTTAGTATATTTTTTTGTATCGACATATAATGTTTAATTACATGTATAATATACATAGCTATAATTTATATTTTTTTTTCATGTATGACGATTTGTAAGAGCTGTATATAAGCCTATGCAAATAAAGAACTTTTGAATTGAATTTTTTTTTTTTTTTTGAATTTTTTTTTTGAATTTTTAGACACCCAACAAACACAAGTGTTCATCGCACGAATGTTTGTCCAGGGTGGGGATCGAACCCACGACCTTTGGCGTAAGAGGCAGGGTCACTACCAATTGCGCCATCCGGTCAGTCGACTTCATTAGCATAATTCTTCTAATCAAACTAACTTGATTATAATATTTAATTAAAATACACATACCTACAAGTACAAACCGCTACATAACTATGCAATATATTTCATAAGTGTTCGAATTGTATATAATTATTTAATACTTTTTAAATTCAAAAGTATAATAATAAAAAACACGTATGTGATAAAGCTTTCGCACCTTACTCTGTTGCTGTTTATCAGAAGTTTTTTATTGAACTATCTGCCAAGTTCGGACCTCGACAGCATCCTAATTGACAGTTACACTTGATAAAGATGGGACAGTCATCCCTTCCTGCTATTTACCGTTTCGTATAGATGTCGTGCCCACGCACAGGGTCCACACCCTACCCTCCGCTAAGCGTTTGTCCCATTTGATCAAATGACTAACATTTCTACGACAAATGTAACCAACCTCTGGTCATTTAGGCTTTAGGACTGAAGCCGTTTCATGTGTAGGAATATAATCATGCAAAGTTAATGTATAGATGTGGGATAAACGACATTTGCTTGCACTCTGTTCAATACATTAGTCTATGGGAAATTATGAAACTGAAGAACGACGGGAAATTTATTGAGGGACCTATTCGAATCATAAGTGCCAACCTACTTCATAGAACCTAGCAGGGGGAATAAGACGCAAACGAGCATGTGGGCTACCTGATTGATAATAGGAGGTCACCACCGCCTATAAATATCCGCTACAGGAAAAGTAACGCAGTACAATTCCAGAGGAATTTCCTGCCGTGAACGCTCTGGAAATGGCTCCCTTTAGAGAATTTCACGAGGCACTACAGTACCTATGGGGATTTTAAACAACTCCACTGGATTCACAGACGTGCATAAGCTTCAGGTACTATCAGGCGAGTCATATGCTTGTTTATCATAAAAAAAGATTCGCTGCCCACCATTAAGAAAGATTTGTTCATTAAAGCTTTCAAGCCCAGCAAGGCTTAAATCTCAAGGCTCATTAATTTCATATTCTTAGTTTTTGTGAATCGGAGCATTCGTATAATTACTATAGGGATGCCCGACCATGCGATCAAATCCTTATCCATAGCAAATAACCCAAATGTAGACGTTGAATAGCAAATAACTTTAAGTTAGCTCCGTCAGATGCCGGGCGTACTTAAGTCGCGGGCAGGCCGCAAGTTCCGTGCTAAAACAATAGACCACGATGAGTTTTGAAACTAATAGTATAATAGTGGCCAGTAGGTATGTTATGTAACCATTTAGGTAACGAACAAAAAAGTAGAGTTTGCCAGAAAAAAACAGAAGGCAAAACATTAATTTAATATGGACTAGGCAAGCAGAAGAGAGAAATTGACTTTTAAGACGAGTTTATTTGCTTTAGTCGGAAATTCACTGTTGTAACCCTCTGCGCATAATTTACGCGCTAATACTAACTAAGCAGTTTTATTATTACTAGCGGAGTGCCCCGGCTTCGCAAGGATGCAATGTATTGCATGGATTATATTATGAAACATATAAATATTCTACTTGTTATTCTTTGCATGTATTAAAAAACCGAAAAATCCCTTGCGTAGTTATCATACCTACATAGGAACAGACAGCGAAAGCGTCTTTGTTTCTATTAGGGGTTAAAGTATGGAATAGCCGTTTTGTATGTATAAGTGGCTTTACATAGTAACGTTTTTTTTTTAATTTTCAACGTCACTATTAATGCTACTACTCCATAATTAACTGTGATTTAACGGACTACGTTTAGAAACGTGTAGGATAGGTTTTCAAAAAAAAAATCTTTTTATTAAAAAAGTTATGATTGATAAAAACGTAAATTCTGCGAAGTAAAAAGGGTTTATTTTCAAGATTTTTTTTTGTATCAAGTAACTATACAATAATGTATATGCAATAACTAATATTTATTTAATAGAAACCTTAAAAATTTAGTCTTAAATGACAATAAAATTATAGGATCGTGACTTTTTGCATATATTTTATTCTTTTTATTTATTTGGCACATCAATAATATAAACACAAGCATTTTACATAAACTAGACAAGGGACTATTCTAATCTTTACATCAATTACAGATATGCAAGAGAAGAAGTTATACTGTCTAGGATAAAACCTCAATATCATACTTTAACCCCTATTATTATGTAAGTAACACGAAAGTAGTAATCATATAGTAAAGATGCTTAACGCTAATCTTACCTAATTATATTACAAATACTATACATTATATCAGGTCATACAAAATTCAGTCAGTTCTGTATTTTTTATTTTAACTCCGGACATCGTACAAATGGAATAAGGATATTATTGTGATATGTGTAACAGGATAATATAACGGCTAATCATATTCATTGATAGCTCACATTTGGCAGAGCCAACAAGGAAAATGCTGTAATCATCTTTTTGTCACATACATAAGGATTACACACACTACGCTGAAGAAGCAAACGGTATATTCAGGATTATTTTACTAAGATAATCCCCGAGATTATTGGGGATTATTAATTACTTTTGTACGTAATACCACATTTAATTCATTGCGAGAAAAAAAAAAATTTCTCGTAATGTATTAAAAACATTATGTACCTAAGTTGGTATATTTACCCTATTTTCTTTGTTAGACAGAGATAGAATTGCAAAAAGAAAATCTAATAAAAAAATACGTTCCATGTTTTATAAAAGGATTAGGTACTCAAAAAAAGATGTTGATTTCTGAATCCAACCGTGATATTTACAAAATATGAGCTAGTGAACTGCTATAAACATTATTTACTAGTATTACAAATGCAAAGGAGATTCTCGGACTTTCATATATTCTTGGTTCGAATATGAAAGTGCCGGCCAGATCTGCCAAAAATATATTTTGCTGTATACTGTTTGGGCTTGTCCTCCTGATGTACAAATGTCAAGATTTGGCATAGCAAAAAAAATGTCAGTTAGTTCACTGGAAAATGTATGGAAATGTTGATTAATAAACTCCAATAAAACCAAGGATATTAAGGATACCCTACAGCTTTGGTGCCATAGTAACAAATATTGAAGGGGACTAATTCTACAGAATATACGGAAAAAAAAATCTGATCGGCACTTGGTCCAAAAAAATGATGTCCTTTGCATATTACAAAAATATATACTAGTAGCCCGCTCTTACTTCGTTTCAGGATAGAAATAACTTTAAAAAGTCAAAGTTCCATACCAACTTTTTACCCTCATTTTACCCTTAAGGAGTAAATTTACAAAATCCATTCTTAGTGATTCCTAGGCTATAAAAGAATCCCTTGTGAAAAATTACATGTTTCTCACCCTTATAGTTAGGCCCTGCGTTAATAGTAAAACACCGACCTAACTCAAAATTTTAATATAGATGCTAAGTGAAAATAGTATCGGCTAAAATCCAGGGATGAAAGGTCATCTAACAACAATTTTGAGTTAAGTAAATAGGTACACTCACATATGAACACGAGATGAAATTTGAAGTGCATTATTTACTCAAGACTATTCAAGAATAAATAGCAAAGAATTGCTATAAAAATATCAACAATTTTGAGTTAGGTCGGTATTTTACTAAGGTCAGTCAGTCAGTCAGCTTTCTGTGGTTGTAATAAATAATAATAAAAAATGCATACAATATCTCATACATTGACATAATTCCATACCATGTAGCTTAAAATGTCGGACAGAAAAATTCAAATATATATACACATATACAGTGAAACCTGATTAAGTGAAACTTCAAGGGACCTGGAATGTTATCTCACTTATAAAGGTATTTCACTTATACTTCGGTTATTTCAGTTATAGAGGTGCGATCATTCAATAAAATAACGTGTTACAAAAACATAAATGAGTTTTAATAAAATAAAAAAAAATATGTCACAAAAAACCAAGCTATCCTGGCAAACCTCATCACCACATCAATCTGGCGAACACTGCGCGTGTATTCCCACATTCATACAGATATTGACCTCAGTTTTTCACGTAATGACTAAGATTGTAGCTTTCTTTTAGACATTTTTTTAACAAACATTCGTATGACAGTAAAGGAACACTAAAACTGGAGTGCATTAAAGGTCAAAATTTCTTACGTCGTTCAGTGCATAATTTGCGGGTACAAAATAATATAAATCAACAAACAAAACAATGTTATCTCAGTTACAGAGGTTTATGCATATAAAATTATCTCGCTGTCCTACTATGATGATAAATCGAAAGGATGAATCCCAGATATAGAGGTTTGCTTCGTCCCACTAACAGAGGGCACTGAATTACAGTCCCAATGTGCTGCATGAGTTGCAGTTATAGAGGATTCCCACTTATCCAGCTCCCACATAAACAAGTTTCACTGTATTACACCGAGACGCTGAACAAACACGGCCATGCGACCACCGTCGGGTCCCAGCAGAAGGGGTAGACCTAAAAAGGTATGGCTTGACATCGTAAAGGATGACATGTGTGCTAAAAAACTTACCACCAGGGAAGCACAAGACCGTGTGAAGTGGAGGAGTCTAAGTAGGAAAACAGACCCCGGGCTACGAAACGACAGCTTGGGACGCAATCGCAACAAAACTCTAAGATGATGAATAAATTCATACAATATACACAGACTTTGAACTGACACAAGTGTTCATCACAAGAATGTCTTTGCAGGGTGGGGATGGCGAACCCACGACCTTTTGATGTCACTACCAAAAGCGCCATCGGGCTAATCTGCAAGTTACACAAAAAATAATGACGGTAGACTCTGTACGTATACAAAAGCCAGGGTCAACGGAAAATGTTCGTGCTTTGGATTTCATCTAGATAGACCCGGAAATTAAGTTTCGTTGGGCGCGAGATTAGTCGTGTTACATCAGCTCTGCGGTCATTCTGAGGGTTTCGAGAGAGTTCGGTACATTTGGTTTATTTATAATCGCGACTAAATGAAGGGTGTAATCTGATCTATTTGGCCAATGTGTATAATAATATTAATTAAATTCCAATAGTAACCAAGACTCAATATGCACAATAATAAAACATAATAATGAAGCTACACAACATTATCCACAACTTGCAACACAAAATAAGTATGTAAGTAGGTATAGCGTAGACACCCGAATCACCGCTGAACCACCCCGCCAGCCGTTGCAGACACTTTTGCAGTGGCAAAAGTGTCTTGAGTGCGAGGCAGTGGCCTCGAACCCTGCGCACCAGGGATGCACATTTTTTGCGTATTCTAGCAAAGAAACAGCTGACACGCGTGTCTGCAAACATACCTGATGCGCTACAGAATCAAGGCAGTCCCAGCAGTACCCTGAAGGCGTTATTATACTGGACCCGCAGTATAATTTTGTACAAAATTTAGTTGAGATATAATATGTGAAACTATATGTATTTATAATGCGCGGCAGGTCACCAATGCGCTGGACCGATCAAATAAATTTGCTTTCAATAGTCCTCTCCTCGAATGCACAAGAAAAGCATCTCTGCGTGAGGATTAGCGAAGGATTGTAAAGTAAGCCATAACGCTGACGTGACTACTACTCTGCCAAGAGTGTGACGACAAAGAAGAAGATTTAAGTTAAGTACTCGTACCATGCAAAATGCAGCAATCAGTGTGGGGGCACGAACAAGGTAGAAATAGATATCATGCTGGAAAGTTCCATCAAGTAACATCTGAGTCATCATGTCAGAAAGACGAAACTTGTATTGACTAGCAGTTATACCAACATAACTTCATTGTGTCTTTCTTAAATTTCCTCAAAATTACAATAGGTATAGTTGAATACAATTTTACTTGACAATGACAAAGTACCTACAATCACAAAACTAGAGCTTAGATTAGGTCCATATTAAATACCGTTAAATATAGGACCAAACAGGAATCTACGTCACAAGTATCAGCTGTTTACTGTGATGTTTTAGTTAGGTAAAAGTTGTTTGTATTGTTGTGTAAGTAATTTCACTTTTTAAAGATTCTGCCTCTGAAATATAAATAATATCCTTGTAATAACTACCCAAATTATATTAGTACAGTAGGCATTGTGCCAGTGCAAAAAAAAATTAAATGCACACTAATTCATAAAGCCACAATGTGCGACTGTCCTTTTGTGCCTTAAGTCGGACCAGACGGAACAAGCATTTTTTCTTGCCAATACAATCGTCTATGTCTCGATTTGATACGCTGCCAACTCTAATAAACCCTTATATGCAGGATATAAATTGCAATTATTGAAGGCAGGTCTTTTAAAAAGGAACAAAGGATATCATGCACAATAAGAAACGTTAGCAAAATGAGTACTTTGCATCAAATTGATTCATAAATTTAATTGTTTTAATGCACGTTTTGCTTGGTTTTCTACATTTATTTGTATGAACATAAAGACGATATCTCTACGAAGAAGAAATACGGAATAATATTTAGCGTCAGCAAGTTCAAGTTTGGTGTTAGCACAGTTTTAATAAAGAAAAGTGGCATTACTATCTACGCTACGCTTTGATCTAAGTACTTTGAGTATCAGTCGGATAAGCTCTAGCTCTGAGAAAGGATCTAAGAAATTGAGCTTTTTTAAATCTATTTCATTGCCATACCTTATAACGAGCGCATTTCACATGAACCAGCGATTCAAAATCAAGAAAATTAAAACTATGTAGGCAAATAAATAAAACCAATAACAAAATATGAAAGGAATTAGCCTGATTAAATTAGGCAAAATATTTGCGATCGTGTTGAACTCCCTGCCGTTGATATTTAAAAATACGGGAAAACCTTATGATGTTCAAATGAAGCCAGCATTTGACGTTAATTTATTTACACTGAAAATATTGCTGGCCCAAGCCGAAAGTTTGTATGTCAAATCTTTTAAAATTGATTTGCGTAAATCATCACAATCACACCCATGTGATCCCCATGTTTCCCCCATGTTTCCCCAGGAAATTCATGAGGTAGACAATGAACCCCATGAATTTCGCATTAATTTTTACGTCGGAACTTACACTTGCAGAAAAATATAACATATTACCACGGACTAATTATGTATCCATGATTTTACCTACCTATTTGGAAACTACACGTAGTACACGTGTCTACACTCCAACAAGTCACATTACACAAAAAAAGATGTTTTAACATAAAAGTAAAATACATGTGATGTTTTTCTTTTTTACTTCATGATTGTGCCTCCGGAAATCTCATCTTCGATTGCTCCGCGTTTAATTATTGGTAAACTCTCAATACTCGTCAGCATCAGTCTCCGTCGCCCGTGTGTGCGGGGGAGGTAAATCAGCAGGGCTGGCTCAGTAAAATGTGCCGTCGTCCTCGAAGTTATTGACCACCGTTACTCAGTCTAATGCGGACATCAATTGCGGCCGCCTCGTTTATTGGACTACCACTCGTATTGCATTTTATTATTAAAAGTAACTTTCGCTAAGTATGCGATAGCGGTAGATAGTGTAGGGTTGCCGAAGGGAAATATACGCTTAGGAAACTCTTTTTTTCAACAAATTAATTTTTTGACTTCTTATCACAAACTTGAAGTCAATCGCAGTTCTTTTGCAGGCAAAAATGTTATCAATCTGCTAAAAATATATTTCAAAAATATTATATATATTTATAGTTTATTTAATTCATTAACTATCTTGAAACAATAAATGATCATCAGCCTGTAATGGTCCAGTGGACATCGTCCACTACTGGACTTGGATCTCTCAAATTCATAAATCGGAATTTTAGTATAATGCAATGCAAAAGTGTAAAATCGTATTGGATCTCCCACACGGTCCACTACTCAACTGGACTAGGGGCTATGTATTATTGTCGATATAGGTCATACCCATAATCGCCACTAACTTGAAGCTATCTATTGTTGGACGTATCTATCTATCCATTAATAGATAGAATAGATTTGAATTAACAAAGTAAAACAAGTTAAAATTTGAAGGGTCTTAAAACCCTTTGACTTTAAGCTTGATTTATTCAATTTCACACATATCTGGTAATGATCAAAATTGAAACAGTTTCAACACAACTTATCGCTCGCCAACCCTATCGAGGCGCGATCCTTGGGGCCGCCGACCGGTCCATCGAACCTGTTCAAATATTAAAAAGAACTGAATCGAATTTCAACTTTCAGCCACTTGTGTACATTTAAATATTACTGAACGTGTGCATTCATCGCTGGTACACTCACATTAAATTTTATTTAATATTACGAGTATAACTTCGTAAAGTGACTTCACCAGTGTTGATCCTGAACGTTTTGAAACAAATCACGTCTACAAATAGTAAAAGTATCAGCCTATAACTGTCTCACTGCAGGGCAAAGGCCTCCATCATAGAAATCAAGTCATCACTACTATAATGGGATTAGGCTTTATCACCACGCTTGCCAAATGCGGATTGGTGATGACAAACCCGAGCTATGTTCGAAATATTCGAACCCAGTACCCCGAGATCACGGCTCGGTACTTAAACCACTAGACCAACAGGGCGTCACTAGACCAACAGGGCGTCATTAGACCAACAGGTCGTCAACAAATAGTAGATATTCCTTATATCTGATCCGGTTACCTAATATACCTACCAACAAAAAAAAGCACCAAAAAATATGAAGGTTTAATAATAATTCATGTCTTAATTTTTTACAAATCCTTTGCCCAGGCTAGCTTATGCTTTGGAAAGTAAACGCTTTGTTTGATTATTTAGTTTCGACCTTTCCAACTTCCAACATTAATGTATAGGAATCTTAGATTATAAAACATGATAAGATTTTCTTTTGAAAATCGTGGAGGCAAAAGCTACAGTCGACAAATTTTTGAACAGTCAACCGCAAGACTTGGTGCACAATTTTGGCTGCTTTCGACCCTTATGTTCCGCAGAATAAAAGCTACAAACAGTGAAAAATGTGCAGCTATTTCAGTGCTGTACTCAGCGATGAGACAAAACACCCCTTGAACAGATGCCTCCAATTTGTCCGGCTATTTCAATAACTCCGGTTTAATAACCACCTTTGCGATTGTACCGGGAGGAACTTACGGCTCGAATTGTTAACTCGACTATTACGACTCAGTTCGATTAAAATACTTTAATGACGATAGTTTACAGTGCTCTTGGAAAATTCGAAATTAATTGGAACTATTTTGGTTAAAGCTTTCCAATTTTTTTGTCTATTGTTCACTTAATGTTATAACTATTTGGATTAATATTTGGATTTGATAGATTTTCATGTCATCCACATTTATCGATATTGATACCACGGTCTCACAGAAAACCAGCGTGAAGCAGTACTGTGCTGTGTTTCGCTGCGTGAGGGTGCCGGAGGCCCAATCCGGGGAAAGGGGGTTAAAAGGTTGGCAGCGCACTTGTGACTCCACTGGTTTCGCGGGTGTCGTTGTGTGTTGCTTATCATCGGGTGATCCGTCTGCTCGTCTGCCACCTACGCCACTTCGCATGGTCTTTAGCTTCAATAGTCTGGTTATTGGCTCGTATGGTTTTTTTAACCTGTCATCCCACGCATGTGGACACCCCTAACGACGTGAAGTCCTTTTTAAGTCTACTCCAGTATTAAGTACCTTTTTAATTTTTAGTAACAAGTTATCACTTTAATTTTTATTAATTTTGAACAAACATATTATTGTTATATCTTTTAGGGCGTATTCAGCCAACCTTATTCCAATACTAAATCTGTGGTATAACGTCGTAATTTTATATAAATTTGACGTTATACCATAGATTTAGTATCGGATTAAGATATTTATTCAAGTCACAGAGTCCATAGGTATTAGTAACAATATTACCTTACAAACTATGTTAGTACATATTTCTTATTTGGCCGTGTGGTCCCCGGCAGAGTAGAATAGGCCACCCTCACTCTTACCGAGGTGTCGTAAAAGGCGACTAAGGTAAAGCTGCTGGCATGATCATCAGCACCCAGAGAAGGAAAACTCTGCATTTATATCAAAACCCTCGCCAACCCGTCAGCCAAGCGTGGTGAGTATGGCAATTGCCCCTCATGTGATTGAGGGAGGCCCGTGCCCCAGCAGTGGGGACTTAAATGGGCTGATGATGATGATGATGACATATTTCTAGTCCCCTAAATAAATTTAATTAAATTAATTAAAGATTAAGATTGGTCGAATAGTCCCTCAATCAATTAGGTAATAGTCAGTTTTCCTTTTACATTGGCAAGGGAAATCATATATTGTGTTAGTTTCCTTTAGAAGTAACTAATGCATTTGCTATGTGTTCAAAAGTTCTAATACACTTCTAATTATAGTCTAACTGCGGAACTATTCCCAGAGCTGGTCATTTAATAATTCATCAGTGGCAAAGTGCAGGGTTGAGCGGGTACCGGTGACGGGAAAGTATAAGTCGCTCAATTATCGGCAATGTTTCCGACATTAAACATGGACGAGTCGACGGCGCGGTTTGTTAACTATTCATCAGCAGATCCATGGTATTCAGTCTTCGCCAGTTTATTAAAAAATCATTTTGATATAGGTAAGTAAGGAAGTAATAATAAAAGCTTCTTGGTAACCTAACCAACGGGTTTACTCGTTTTCGTAAACCTCCTCATCTTAGCGTGTAATTCCCGGTTACGTCCAAAGTTGCCGCTCTGGAGCCAGGTGTACACTTGGACCATGATTCATCAAGATTTGGGGAGTCTTGTAAGTACAAAGAAGCAACTGACGTCTGACCTACGCAACCCTTCAATAGGGGATCCAGACCAACTGAATCATGGTTACACATTTCAGAAACTATCCGAAAAGTGCAGATTTCCCACTATGTTTTCCTTCAGCTAATGATAGAAATACGCACATAGATTTGAAATATCTAGTCGCTTTCATTTATAATTATGTCAGTGACGGGCAGAAAATGTAACTCTTATTAAAATAATCCCAGCAGAGCGGATTTGATACGTTTCTAATTTTGTCGAGGCACCCCGGGCTAAACAGGGGCAGGACGAACACGGCTATCGGTCCGCTTGCCCCGCAAAAAGTTTGAAGGCTTTAATTTAGCCGGCTGTTAATTCGTGCGCAACCGATTCAAAGGCACCGACGGCCATTATTAAAAGCGTAAATTGTCAAACAGATGTACCAAACGACTTTGGTTGCGTCCCGCCTGTTTTAAAACGCAATGAAAATTGCCGTAGGTTTGGCCTCTGCGCAATTTTGTACGCATTAAACTTGATTGGGAGCTATGATGTACCGCATAGATTTTGAATAACAGATGTTTTGAATGTGTCGATACTTGTATGATGAAGTAAATGTTTTTGTTTTCTCTTAAGGTGACGGGTAGGGCACACTAGCGACGCCAAATTTTAATTTTTAGCTACTAAACCGGATCTATTTTAAACAATTTCGGGGTTACCGTCTCTCGGAAAACACCTATACTACTATTTATTTAATACTTATAGTTAACTGTTTGGTCTGCTTTTGCACTCGAATTTGGGATTACCGCCAAAAGTGGCCTTTTGGCGTGAATAAATTTTTCACGTGCAAAAACGGATTCAACATTTGTGCATGGTTATTTAATAAATAGTATACCTAAGTGTTTTCCGAGAGATTGTAACCCCGAAATTGTTTAAAATAGATCCGGTTTAGTAGCTGAAGATTAAAATCGATTGTTGTCGCTAGTGTGCCTTACCCGTCACCTTAATAATGTCGATTTGACTCAGCACCGAAAGTCTTTGGTTCAAATACTACAGAACATGATCCAGTAGTATTCCCAGAGGTTCTACATCTGAGCTACATGGAGCATAAAAAAGCATGAAAATTTTATCATTTTTGGAAAATTTAACCTAAGGGGGTAAAAAGGGGATTTAAACCCCTTTTTAAAAAAACCTAAACCCTAAGTTAAGTAGTTTTCTATAAAAGTACGTCATTTTTGGATTTCGAAATCCAAAAATAGTTTTCAGGTAAAATTTTTAGGGTTGTTAAAATGGGATGAAATTAAGGTATGTGGGTCTTTACATTTTTGATATCTTCGTTTGAAATCGAGGTTTGTGTACCAGGTACCAATAAAATATTTGAGCCTTCAAACCCCTTAGGGTGCAGGTAAGACGGGGGTTCGGAAATTGTATAAAAATCTATCTTATTTGAGTAACTAAAGACGATAGTGAAAAATTGTACAAAGACACAATAAATATTTTTTTATAAAATTTTCACCTACTTACAAAAATTAAATATGAATTCACTACAAATCATTGTTATTACATACCAATAAATTACTAGTTCTAACATCCTGATTTATTTTAACACTTTAAATACCAACCGGTACTTAAAACTTGAACACTTTCGGAAGATGATCACTAAAACTGTACTCGCAGCAGTGGATAATGAATGAATCAATGAAATATTCCGATTCAGGTGCAGACGTCATTAAATGAGATCTGCCATCCTCTGTTATTTGTCATTCAAATGAAATCACTAAACAAAGGGGTGAAATGAGACTGCACTCCCAAAGGAACCCATCTAAAAGAAATTCAAATTAGAACAATTAGTGGAGCCTGTAAAGCCGGCTACACACAATGGTACTCATTATAAGCCCGCTGGCAGAGACTTGTACGTACATGTTAGTTCCAAATTAAAAATTCATGAGGTTGCGGCAAACAGGAACCGTTTAAGGATTCTACTGTTGTTATCATGAGCCCATTTACCAACATTTGTATTGTTCTTATCGAACAATAGAGTAGACACCCCTGATGATAGGTGTTCACCGCCGCCCGTGACCATCTGCAACGCCCGAAGCACCATAGATGCATTGTCGACTCTTAACGAAGACAATAGCTCTTTACGTGAGAAACGCACTGAAGATGATGTGGATGGAATTTGGCGTTTTGTGACGTAATGTACGGTGAGGAAAATTGCAACTTTTTTTTTGGTTATGTTGCCGGCCTGGAGTGCAATAAGAGGCCGTCACGGCTTTTCAGCGGCGCCTTATGCAATAAGTTTCATCGGAGCACTTTTCATTATAGATGCGATATAATAATAATATGCACAGTGATGATACATCTCTACACAGACAGAGGATTGAGCGTATCGAAAAGAACTTGGCCGTCTATAATTCTGACACTTGGCTGAATGCCATCTAGAAGAACAAGCTGATAAAGAAGAGCTCTAAACCAAATGTGAAAGCAGTACTCCATATGGGGTCGCACTTGTACCATATAAAATTGGATGCAAGTGATTCCCCGGCATAAAGCACATTCAACTTTTTGGAATGCATCTATGGTGGCCGTGTGGTCCCCGGCAGAGTAGAATAGGCCACCCTCACTCTTACCCAGGTGTCGTAAAAGGCGACTAAGGTAAAGCTGCTGGCATGATCATCAGCACCCAGAGAAGGAAAACTCTGCATTTATATCAAAACCCTCGCCAACCCGTCTGCCAAGCGTGGTGAGTATGGCAATTACCCCTCATGTGATTGAGGAAGGCCCGCGCCCCAGCAGTGGTGACTTAAATGGGCTGATGATGAACTTTTTGGAAAGTAATTTTACTTCTTACTCCAGATGATCGCCCAACCCAAGTCTGTCAGACATTTTGGGTCGTCGTATTTTACCTACAGTGAATATTTTATTGGAGGCCGAGTATAAATAGACGACTGAAGGAAATTAGAGAATATTTGCACAACAAAACTGAAATAGGTACTGCCACACTCCTTGTCAGTGTAATACACAGTAATTTCACGGCTGGGCGGCGTTTTAATATCTTTTTTACATTTCGTAAAGATATTTACGAGTAGGTTTCGTCAAAGGGACAGATGGAAGCGTGGAATTCAAAAGAGTCTATGATATAGATTCCCTTGGGCGAGTGTGGTCGGCTCGTACTGCCCAGCACTCACATAGAATAGGGTGCCTATGAATCTTAGGTTCAGGGGACATGTCGTTTCTAATTTGATATTATAGGCTAGTCTAGTTTTCTAGAAAACACTAACTGAATTGCAAAAGCAAAAAGAATTTGATATTCGCATATAAATATATAAGATTACCAATGAATATTTGCTGTTCTACTCACTACTACTTTTCTTCCAAGATGAACCATAGCAGACCATATTTTTTCCAACTCATCTAAGGTACAAAATGGTATTTTCAAATTAACTCGATGAAATAAATAAATGTACAGTGGCCAGCCAGACCAAGTGTGTCAATATCATCTATCCATGTAGTACTGTAATATCATACCCTAAAGGTATTTACCTTTCATACAATTATTTGGTAGACTGAATCGGTGTATTTTGTATTGTTGTCCCTTACGAGTACATTCAGTTAAGCCGATTCCCAATCAAGTACCTAGTACTTGGTCTTATCTTACACGTACTAAGTATCTAAGGTACAAAATTGATTTTCTATTAGTCTGATGTTATCGACAACAAGGTAGTCAAGGTCTCTAAATCAGGTAAAGCTTAATATAATGTTATCTTAGCAACGGCAAAAGGATTTACTAGGGAGTGACGTAGATTTAACAAAAAACAGGAAATAAATAACGAGTTAATTTCTTTGTTGGTTTTGATAAACATATTCTTTAGACACCTACTCGAATAACATTTTATTACGATTATAAACCATAATTTTTGAACATCTTACAACCTTTTATAATAAGTAGTAAAAGACTTTTGAAAACTTCCCCGAAGAAATCTAACCGTGGGAGAGCCACGCTTCGGCATGAATGGGCCGGCTCGACCGGAGTGATACGACGGCCTCCCCAATCCAAGGGATTTAAAGGTTGGCAGCGCACTTGTGACTCCACTGGTGTCGCGGGTTTCCATGGGCGGCGGCAATCGCTGGTCCGTCTGCTCAGGTGATCCGTCTGCTCGTCTACCACCTATTACATAAAAAAAAGAACATGGGTACAGATAAAAAAAAAAGTTATCTTTCCATACAAAATGAGGTTCATACATAATTGACAAACGAATATTCTTATCAAATTTGGAAAATAGAAAATTGCTTCTTATCGGGAGAATAGCAAACTGATAACTTAGGCAAAAAAACTACAAAAAGGACTTCAATGCCTGAAATTTTGTTCGAATATGAATCTAGACTTTATGGTAGCCCTATTTATACAAACATACATTTGAGACGGTTTTGATGCCAGTGGTCCCGGGGGCGAGAAAGCTGCCGCTCATCTCTGAACGCGTTCCTAACGCTGTCGAACCACCACGGTGTAAACTGTCGAGAAATGTCCACGTCCCAGGTGAACGGTTATATCGTTATTTTTATGATTGAAAACGATCTTCAGGTGCCTGCTATTGGCTACACTTTTATATTGTAACGATATAAAAGTGCCCCATAGCTTGACTCTAATTCCCGATGAGTGTAATGTAAAACAGCACTAAAAATGGTTTAGCTACCACCTATTTTAGTTGTCCAATAGCTAGGTGGAGTATTATATACTTCTTGACATTATTGATGCATTACCTACTTATATAGCCATGTCTGTATTGTTTCCGTAAAACCTATCCAGAAGTATAGTAGGAACAGTGTATACCTATACACTGCACATCGTTGACTCTTTTTCGAATACAATAAAGTTTATGCTGTTAGTACAGATACCCACGCGGGTTCTTAAAATCGGTTACTTAATGGATATTGAACTAATTAAGTTTAATATTAAGTTGAGACGCAATTGAAGTTTAACGGATTTGGATAGCCCATCGTGTGGGTACTCGTACTGCTTATGATGGTAGATTATTTCTATGAAACACAAAGGTAACTAATATGGCATTTATGTCATTATTTGCTTTGGCTTTTCCAATTGTTGAATATCCAATATTATTCTATACAAATGAAGCATTCTATACAAGATAATTTACGAAGTATGAAATCATGAACTCTTTGAACTTTAATTGAGGATCTCTGATCTCTACACAAGACTTAGATTATTTATTTAGTTCTTCATTACTACAGACAAGACTTGGTGAGGGCTTTCCGCTTAGTTTCTTAGTTACCAAGACTTAAATTAGTTTTGGTAGCAAAACGTATATTCTATCAAATTCTCATTTATTTGGGGAAATTAATAATTTATGTAATGTACCTAAGTAACATGATTTGGCATCACAAATATACTTTTGTCCTGATTAACTGCCTGCATACAGCCTAAACCACTGATCTTAATTAACTGTCCATCCACTGTGTTAATTATGTGACCTAGCTATCCGATTAAGAAGGCTTTTTAAAATTCTTCCATTAAGGAGGTAAAAAAACCAAACCAACCCCTTACTTTTCCCATCTTCAAGTAAAGGGCACGTTTCACGGCTACCATAGCATTGACATACGCTGTTGTAAAAGCAACGTTATACCTATTAGTACTTAGATTATTTTATCAGTAAGTAAATAGTAGATCTCACAAAATCTCATGGAGATTAAGTCAACATTTGTACCTATAGGAGTTCTTTAAGAAGTATCAAGGGCCGTGTTATTAAGTAACCGATAGTAAAAACTCAATAATATTAAATATATTAATAGTTATGTCTGTGCAACTCCACTCGTCACAATTTTTGCCCAATACAGTAAATACAAAAACCATAATAGGTAGGCACAAAAACACTCAAAGCAAACAAAAAAATACAAAACACGCGAATCCATAATCTAAAGTCTAACAAACAACACACGTCCTGTGACACAATAAACACCTTTTCTCACATAATAACGCTAAAAGGTTCGTGGGCCGCGGTTTATCAGAGAGCGTAGTATAAAATTTAGCGATTTTCATGGAAAACTTATCAACTCATCTTTACTGGCGAGTAGTTGCATACAAACTATAAAGTTACATACAGATATAGAACCTAAAGGTGTACATTCAAAACTGTCGCTAACAAAACAAACACATTGTAGCTAATACCGAATCTTTTTTTTTTCAAATTTTCGATTCTACACTGCTACCAAAGCGAAAACTTTGTTTCAGAACTGAATACACAACCAGTAATTCATAACAAAGTAAAACCGCAGGCAGTAAGTTCGCCGTTCTCGTGTTGCGTCGAAACTCCGACTTTTGGGAAAACATATCCTAATACGACGTATCGTCATACAAATGGTATTTTAAAACAAGGCGTAGCTACCTCGTTGTTTTCGAGTAGGCTTGCAATACCTGATTTTCTTCGCGTTTTCGAAATATCTGACTAACAAATTATTTTACATGTCTGCTTCGGTGGCACAGTGGCTTGTGAGCGACTGCTGCGTCCCCGGGATTGATCTCCGGGTCGGATCAAAAATTTGTACCTGCGTTTTTCTGTTAAGACTATCAGCCTGAAATTCTCAATTTGGCAGTCTTGTACATATCCCCGAGACTTGTAAAGCCGTTGGTCTTGCGTCTGATCACTCTACAGTCATGTCACGCTAACGGTGTCCCTAAGATATATGCCGGTATCGATTTCGCAGATGTTTTGGGTGGCGTTGATTACTTACCATCATGTGACCCGCTATTCTACTCTGCCGGGAACACACGGCGTACTCACTCTTACCGAGGTGTCGTAAAAGGCGACTAAGGTAAAGCTGCTGGCATGATCATCAGCACCCAGAGAAGGAAAACTCTGCATTTATATCAAAACCCTCGCCAACCCGTCTGCCAAGCGTGGTGAGTATGGCAATTACCCCTCATGTGATTGAGGGAGGCCCGTGCCCCAGCAGTGGGGACTTAAATGGGCTGATGATGATGATGATGTGACCCGCTTGCTCGTTTATCGTATCTAGCATAAAAAATGTGGGTACGGGAATAAAAAGTGCACTTGTGTCTGCACACACACTTGTGCACCAATTATACGCCATTACTGATATTCGGTTAGGAGGACATTATAATGTTGCATGCATCATATGTTCGCATACCATACGTGGGAATCATGCAAAATACCATCACTTTACCGAGGGAGAGCCACGCTTCGGCATGAATGGGCCGGTTCGACCGGAATGATACCACCGCCTCACAGAAAACGGCATGAAGCAGCGCTGTGCTGTGTTTCGCTGCGTGAGTGAGGGTACCGGAGGCCCAATCCGGCGGAAATGGGGGTTGAAAGGTTGGCAGCGCACTCCACTGGTATCGCGGGTGTCCATGGGCGGCGGCAATCGCTTACCTTATCAGGTGGTTCTTCTACTCGTCTGCCACCAATCACATAAAAAAGTACCATTATGTAAGTAAGCAGGTAAAATAACCTATGCTTGTTAAAATAAATAAAAAACAAAAGATGAAGTAGGTCACTCCTTATTAGTAGGCTAGGCAGTTGTAGATATTTAAATATTGGGAATCCATTTGGCATCCGCGTCGGAAACCCCATTTGCCCGAAGAGCTTTAATGATTGTTGAAAAAAATTTCAGGTCTCCGGCGATTAAGATGCCAAACACAAGATGATTAATTGTTTTCATTAGCAAACTTCTAATAATAGAGGATGAATTCTTTTTTAATTATTTCGGAAGAATTTCTAAAAGGAATAATAAAAATAAAATAAATATCGTTCAGTCAGTTCATTTTATTCTACTTCAGGGAATTATCCCGGAAAAGGATAGAACCATCGTTTTTGGTTTACATTGAGCTGAAACAATGACCACTTGCAGTGACTTATTAGTCATGCTATTTTAGAACTCGGAGTTACTCGCTTTGGAGTAGCTACTCCTTCATAACTTTGTAGTTGAACGATTTAAAAATGTTTTATACAATACAATTTCTACACACCAACACTATTTGTATATTATTAAATCTGTGATTTGTATGAATGGGTAGTAAGTACCAATAATGTATTTATCATGCAAATTGTAATACAAATATAAAAAAATACTTATAAAACACTTATTACATAAAAATCCAAAAAATAAATAAAACTACGTACTATGTACCTATCTTAAATATTGATGAATTTTTCTTATTGGCCACAGATCACAAATTTAAACACAATTCAAACACGAATTGGTAATTGGTATTTTAGATCACAGAGCACATTTACAAACAAGAAATTAAAGAACTTTAATATACTAAGTACGAGTATAGTCGCCTCGGGAACTCTGTTATAATCCCTCTTTTCCAAGGCCATAAGGAGATTCTTCTGATGTGATGAAGAAATAATCTCCGTTTAACCTGAAAAACAAAATACTGTAATATATAAACACCACCAGTCTGATTTTAACTGATGATGAAACGATACCTGTTATGATGCTATATACCGATATAGGTACAGTTTTTTTTTTAATTTAGTCTATAGAGTCCCACTGCTGGGCAAAGACCTGTCCCAGTTACTTGCCATTCTTGGACATACGTATTGAAATCGTCACAGCATCTTTTTTTGGGCCTGCCGCGTCGACGTCCATCGACGTCCATCGGTCGGTTGCCATTGGGTGACGAGTTTTGTCCATCTTTCAGGGTTCATTCTGCATACATGGTCCGCCCACTCCCATTTTAACTTCGCAGTTTTTCGACCCACATCCGCGATTCCCGTCTTGGAGCAAAAGATCAGATAGGGTACGCAACTCTGACATACAGAGTTGCGTACCCTATCTGATCTTTTGATCCCCAGAATTCTACGCTCCATAGCTCTTTGGCAAATCTTGTGTTTGGTCTTCTGATATTGTGTCAACGACCAGGTTTGCGCACCGTAAGTAAGGATGGGCAAAATGCAAATTTATTTAATAATTGCGTAATATTTATTGTCCGTTGATTCTTCTTACGAATGTTTAAACAAATCAACTAACATAAGTTACATACTCCCTCCTCCAGCACAAAATAGCCACCCCTTATTAACTGTCAGTTCTTATAACATACAGCAAGTACCTATTCATATTTCACGTCCTCCATTTCCAAGGGTCAGTAATCAACAATCTGTATGAAATTCTTGATATACGCTGCCTTTGTCATATGATAAACTAAAGGCTCGTCTCAATTTGTTATTCGATCGCATGGAAAAACTTACGAGCGTTTCCACCCCGGTGGTGCCACACTGGATAAAGTTAATAAGATATACCTAAAGATAAGTATTCTTATTCATCTTGATCGTGGCAGAGGGCCACTCACCGGGACTATATAGCGCAAGTGTGATTAGATGGGGGCGAATACACACAAGTTCAAAAAGTTTGCAATCTTCATAGTCGTAAACTTTGTCATCGCGGTGATTTAAATTAATTTTACCTTGGGGCTGGCGCGTGCTACTGTTGTTTTGAGCGATATTTACCGTAACTTCATTCGGTATTTTTATTTTCAGAGTTACGAGGCACTTACATTTTTTTAAATTGAATTAGATTAACTGTGTCAACAAATAAGTAAATAATGTCATAAAACATTGATCTTATATACTATACTAATACTATAGCTTTAACATTTGTGTTACCGATATCAAACAATAGAGAATATGCAAAATAAAATACTTTATCATGAATGTTTTGGGTATAGCATTTTTTTTTAATATGATAGGTGGAAGACGAGCAGACGGATCACCTGATGGAAAGCGATTGCCGTCGCCCATGGACGCCCGCGACACCAGTGGAGCCACAAGTGCGCTGCCAACCTTTAAACCCCCTTTTCCGCCGGATTGGGCATCCGGTACCCTCACTCGCGCAGCGAAACACAGCACAGTGCTGCTTCACGCCGGTTTTCTGTGAGGCCGTGGTATCACTCCGGTCGAACCGGCCCATTCATGCCGAAGCGTGTCTCTCCCACGATACAAAAGCATTTTTTTGCAATTTATTTTTACCCGAAGACTCGAAAAAAATTTAAGTGCATTTTTTACTTGATAGTACTTTATCGCTCCCGGACACTGAACCGGAACAGAAGTAGGTATTCGTCATCACACAGATATTGGTCCAGGGTGAGATAAATAAATTGAGACAACATCACATACCTTCATCAGATGATGGTTATTGATGAAATGTAGCTACTTACGCTTCAGTGTTGTACGTCCCTAATTCCAACACGTTCGCTTCTTTATCCTCTTTTGATCCGTTTTTCCATTTCCTGTAATTTTTCGCGTAGCTTCCTAAAATAGTGCCAGGGTACTTCAGCGCATCTTCTATCAGTTGCCAACAACGGTTGTGATTGCATAAATCTGAAAATCGGATACGTGAATGTAAATTAGGAAGCCTGTGAATGCAATTCTACTAGTGCTTAAGTATGTATGTTATATGCCAAACTGCCTCGTTGGCGCAGTGGGTAGTGCGTCGTACTTTAAAGCGGGTTCGATCCCCGGGTACGGCCAAAATTTGTACTTGAGTTTTTCTGTTAAGAAATTCTCAGTGTCAGCCCGGAGTCTGCAAGTTGGCGGTCTTGTACCCCCGTGCCTCGGAACGCACGTTAAGCCGTTGGTCCTGCGCCCGATCCCTCTCCGGTCATGTCACACTGGTGTTACATCGGATTATGAGTGCAAGGGAATAGAGAGTGCACTTGATTTTGCGCACACACTTTAGAACTGTAATATATCTTGCGTAAGTGGCTGATCGTTGAGATTGGCCGCCTTAGCTGAAATCAGTTGGAGGATCTTATTATTATATGCCAAAATGTACAAAAAAATAAATAATTAGGTATACCTAAAAACAAAATATTACCAACTAATCAGAGAGAATGCTTTACTCTAAAAATACCGGTATAATGAAGGGAAAGAATAATAACATTCTTCTCTAATTACAAATATTTGTTGCATTAATGTTTAAGAATAGCTATGGAGTAGGCGGTAATACCGTGGGTACGGTAAGTGTGATAATATAATATAATCACTAGTTACAAACTTTTTAGCAAATAAATTAAACCGTCGATAAACTGAAAGATAGAATAAAAGAACCTTTTTATTTAATATTTACTAAATGTTTAATTTTTTTAGCGTGCAATTCCCAGTTGCGTCTGAAGCTGTCACTTCGGAGCCCAGGGTACACATGGACCATGATCCAGGATTCGAGAAGTCTGGACCCCAATTCTCGTGCTTGTGAGATTTATTTTCATACGACATATCATCGACATCGAATGCACGAGACAATAATCGCGATTCGATAGTAAGATGGCTGCCATACAATTGTTTGTGTCAATCCCTATGAGCAAAAATTATGGAATTCATAAGATGTTTTTTTACCAAATTTATTGGTAATAATCATTTTAAGTTCTTTTTCAGACTATTTGAGAATGATTAATAGGTACTTGTTATTTTGGAAGAATGACAACATAAAAAGTTAAAGATTTTTACAGCTTAATATTTTTATTTGTAGAAAATTGGATGCATGATACGAAACGTTTTAACTGTCCTATTCACTTTCAGATACTGAATGGACTATAAAGGAATTCTAATGTAACCAATAGGGATACCATATTCTATGTGGTAAGCGGCAGTGGCATTACTATTTCACGACTTTATTGAATTTTTTTTTAATCAGGATAATTTAAAATATGCTAAGCTACATAGGAAGACAAAAAATTACACATACTGAGAAGTTCCTATATTGTTTTGTGCAATAAAATAAATCTATCTATCTACAGGTTACTTTACAAAAACAAATTGTACCTTCTATGGAGAACATAGGATGTGCTCTATTGTCACAGCCGGGCTGCACCACCGAGCCCGGCTTGTAGTTGGGCCAGAAGTCCACGTTGCCCAGCGGCTTGCGAGAACCGTACTTGCTGGGGTCGGAGTGGACGACGGACACGAATCCAGCTGAGTCCGGGTTCAGTCTCTGCGCGACGGGTTTGTTTTCAAAGCCAGTGCTAGCGGGGTCTAAGCCTGTGATCCTAAAAAGATTGCTTCGATCGAAGTAAATTTTATTGGTACATACAAAACGATGAGAGAAGAAACCTTTCCTAAGGTCTAAAGGGTAAGGCACATTAGTGCCGCCAATTATTTAAATGTTTAGTTTCTAACCTAAATATTTTCAACCATTACAAACCTTCAGAGACTCGGCAAACCTGTATAATATTTATTTAATAGGTGTGCATGGTTATTAAATAAATAGTATAGCTACATACATTCTTGCCAAGTATCCGATGGTCCGCAAATATTGAATTAAGATCTGGTTTAGAATCAATGTGCCTTACTTTACTTAATCTTCAATTTGTAAACCTAACATCTAACATAGTTACGGAACAAGAGCCCGTAGATTTAACATACATGTACTTTAGAAAAAAGTACTGTAGCATTTTGTTTTCAGATACCCTTTGTCGTATTTTTTTATATCCCTATATCATTATTTGTTGATAAACATCAAAATATAGTATATCCGTCGAAATATATGTATCAACGAGCCCTATTTTTCTTATAACTTCCACAATTTTTGAGAATTACATTTTTTCTCTACCAATAGATTTCAGCTTCGCTACACATGATATTTTGTGTGAATTTGAACTCGTATCTTCATCTTGAATTGATATCTTCTGCCATCTCAGTAGTTTCGGGAAAATACAATCTATCCGTACCACATCGTACATTGCCATTACACATTTCTTTAGCTGAAATAGGAACGACTATTTCCATTACTTCCTATACTTTCGGTCCTGGATTTATTGACGCGGCTCGATCTCAGGTGTATAATAATATCCGTTTCTATTACATATACAAAGAGCTGCTCACCATGGCAACTGGATCCCTCTCGCCCATAATGTATTGCCCGCGATGCCGAATAAGTGGGCTCCGAGAGAATGGCCCACGAGGTGCGTCTTGTTCAGATCGAAGCCTGCCCCCGCCATGCTGAGCAACGTTTCCGCAAATATGTAGCCCAACTGAAATCGAAAAAATCGTAAATCGTTTATTTTCAAAACGAGATACTTAATATTATTTTGTAGCTTCACTATCAAAAACTTACTCTTGCGCATAAATACTACAGTGAACTCACTAGCTTAGACAAAATTGTCTAAGCTCACTAGTCATAAATTTACCTAACTTTTTGTCAAAACTTTAAAAGATCATTTAACACTTTCAGCGGAGCAGACTGCCATGTATTTTTTTGTTATGTGACGCAATTATTTTTCATATAAATATAATTGACGTCTATAAACGTTGTACATGACAAAATAACAATATACAAAAGGACGACTACGCACAATGCGAGCTAAACAGGCTACGCACACATATGCGTGCTTACAGTAATCTCAGTTAGTTTCGGCAATAGTGACAGGGACAGATATGTGGGAGAGACACGATACAATATATGTACTGCTATAACTTTCTGGTAATTGCGAGACGTATCATGACGTTGTGTATATGTGTAAGCGAATAAATTTACATGTGTGTGTGCTCCGTTGACAATGAGGGTAAAAAAATGTACATGTCGTGGCGCTAGAGATTTGGGAATTCGATGCGATACGGCGCAATGACTTAGCTCATAGATTTTAGTACAGGCGGCGAGCGTCATAGTACGTTGCGCGTGTAATTATACAATTTATTTCGACGCGATAATACGTTGTGCCAGCAATTACTTTAAAAAAATTACGTCTAAAGACGTTGCTCCGCTGAAAGTGTTAAGCAAAGGTAAGCCTGTAATTGGTATTCTTTATTATTATTACATTAGAATTTTTTTTCTTTACGTTAACCTAGATGAGGTAGATTTTGAGTAATAAATATATAATATTTTTTATATTGACCTGAGTTTTGTGTTCCGGATCTGAGTTCGAGTTTTACGGATACCAGAATCAACAGTGCAATTACAAATATATATTTACGTAGAACATAACCAACCACGAGGATTTTTATTGATAAATACGAGTACAACAGCGTTTCATTTAGCCTGCTACTGATATCCTAGTGATCAGTGTTATGTTTCGTCAAGTTTTGATAGTATCGTCGTGCGATGCGATCGCCACTGGACCTCTGTCAATGTGCCCTTTAGCTGATTAACTTTAAAACGAAATGGAAAGACTCTTTTGAATTGATCTTAATCAAGTTAAAAATTGGCCTATTCTGTCTGGTAGCAATGACATCATTTGTTAATTGAACTACTCAATTTAATCATAAAAATATATCCCCACAGTCAGGACACTTTCGAGTATGAATCAGGAGACCAAGAATATATACATTATACCAATAAAAAGGTGTAGATACTAGCATTTTTTGACTCAGGCAGGATAGACAATACTTCGTGAACCTTTGACACGTTCATGCAGTATAGAGTAATGAGACCTTAGGGTCTAAAAATAGTACATTAATATAATATCCTGCCCTAAAGAGGTCAAAATTATAGGGTATGTTCTTGAAAGAACTTGCTTGGTACGCGCTCAGTCATTGGATATTTAGATAAAGAACGAGTGGGTACAGCAAGTTAATTGATGTTGTCACATTCAAAACTTTTATGTGAAAGGTAGGTTTGATTTTGAAGTTACTTTGGAAGTTGAGTTTACTCTTAACTAAGTAAGTACAAGTATTACTTATAATTAGCTCACGAAAACTTTATTCCCAAACTGTAGGTGCGAGTTTACTTTTGGTGTTAACTAGTGTGAAAGCTCGTCAGTACGAGCAATACGCTGAACTCTGTTTAACTTACTTAATTGAATGAGAGTATGCAAGTAAAAGTTAAATAAGTACTTACATATAATGAGTCATTTGTCTCTACATTTAATAACTAATGTTCATACGTGTCGAGTCATTTACATTCCTAATCTTAGCGTGTAATTCCCAGTTGAGTTCAAAGCTGTCGCTTCGGAACAATAACCTCGAGCCGCCAGCCCACATTAACAATTTTAAAAAAGTATGGAAAATCAACAAAATAGAGGGTACTGGAAATTATGGTATATAGCAAGTAAAGTTATTTTTGATACTTTATAATCATCTCCCTCACTAACTGATTATCGAGGGTGGCCGTACTACATGGTGGTTGAGTATTGGTCGTTTTCCTCTAGATGGCGCTTGCACTGGCTAGCCTACAGCTATGCATCTATCTCGGTATATATAAGTCACTCTATGGGCAGGTATAGGCCTGTGCCTAACTATTGGAAACATTGATAGGCTGGTGTTGTGTGCGGTCATTAATATGATAACTGATTTCATAAGAAACTTGAGTATATTATTGATGTAGTACATCATATAAACTATTGTTTAAGGTAGTATTCATGGAGCAATAATCCTGATAGGCACAAAACGTAATTTGCTGTAATATAGGTACCTACCTGTAATATAACTACCTAGGTAAATTAGCTCCAGAAAATCAAAAGTTAATGTAGTTACTCCGAAATCACCATCTCTTAATATTCAACCAACGCGATGGAGAAAATGGAGCAAATGTGATTTATTTTATTAGTAGGCCTAGGTCGTTCACAAATCTTCGTATCACTAAGCACCGCTTACATTATTCAAGAGTAGGGTATATAGCATACCTACATCACAATATAGCTTTCCCCATTTAATTTCCCTAATTACTTTTATCTATAACGGTGCGTGCGAGATCCTATCATATTATACATCGTTGAAACCTAGTACCGAGCTATCATTCTATGTAAGCTTTACCTGTACCTGGAACGTGTGAAGCGAAGCGGGCCAAAGGTATCGCAGAATTCACGAAATGAACTAAAATTCATTCACACCACACTTTTTATTCACATATACAACATCTACATCACAGGTACATCATCATCATCATCATCATCAGCCTAGCGCAGTCCACTGCTGGACGTAGGCCTCTCCAATTGTTCGCCACTGTGATCTATCCATGGCTTCTCGCATCCAGCTCTTGCCAGCCATCCTGCGCAGATCGTCCTCCCACCTAGCCACAGGTACATACTCACTTATAAATACCTGGAAATAAAACTGCACAGTAGAGGCTTGAAAACGGCGAGATTTTGTGGTCACACGCAGCTATAACGTCGGAGAAACGCGCAGACACCGCTTCACTAAGTGTGCCACTAAGTGCGATCATAAGTAAACATTGACAAACCTTCTTGGCGTTGGGAGCCGCCCAATTTACGTACGAGTTGACCATATTAGCATACTTGGAGGCAGCCATATCCTCCCAATTCAACAGCACAACATTGATTTTTCCCTGCTCCAAATATGAGTTTATTACCGCAGCTATCGCCGGTCCCTTGGGATGCCCTGAAATATATTATTGAAGGAACAATCTCACAACTAGGCGAACTGCTGACCACTTCGGGGAATATGGCCACATTTGTACATGAACTTTTATGTCAAGGGTTGCAACTGCAAACACGGGGGGAGACATTCTATATTTGCACCCAATTTGGAGTGTTTACTTAAATTTTATTCAATATTTTTTCACTTGGGGTGCCTGGGTATCTTTCACTTTAACTGAATGGGACGTTTCTTAGGCCGATATGTATTCGTAAAAAGATAAAAATAGAAAAAAATAAATGCACCGGACAATTCAATGTGAGTTCAACCACAGTATAAAAACCTTAATAAAAACGCTAATCAAATCATTTTTATTAAACTAATCAAATATTGTTGGTTTCAATACAATAATGTTTTCTTAGTGTTATTCATAAATAATAAATAAATAAACAAACACTATCAATCGTAAAACGAATAATGTGGTATTTTTAGTATCAAAAGCTTAACTAAATAGTAGTTTTGAATGAACTAACATAAATTAGGTAAGATATTGTCATTGATAGATATTCTTACGATTTTTTTATCAGCCATAGCCAGAGTACAAACATAACATCTTGGGTATGTGCAGACAAAATGTTGATTTAGTGTGACCACACACGCTCTCAAGTACTTAGTTAATTTAAATTCCTCGACGTAAATGCAAACACACGAGTACCTATCGTGGACTAAGATATTTTAAGAATGCTCATAGTCTAAGTCTTTTAGATATTGAATAAAAGATTCTAACGAATCGAGAACCTCTTCCTTCCTTGAAGTCTGTTATAGCAATAGTGTCCGCGCCACGACAGAAGTGCAGCGGAAAATCCCGCAACTAAAACTTAAGATTCCTTGTGTCTATAAGCATACAGCTCAAATTCAAATGTTGATGGCGACTCAAGCGCGCTTTTCACGGGACTCTTTCGTAGCTAGTAGTCTACTTATTATTCCAGCAATCTTTGAATGCTGACGGAAACACAAACAATCTCGTGGACATGTAAGTATACTGCGGAAGTCTGTGTTCCTGACGTTGTGATTTTATTCATTTAGGAATATCCAATCATTAGGTAGGTGAGTAGATTCTAATTTATTATTTAACAAACTTACCTGTAAAACCATGTGCAAAAATCATCGTGCTTCGACTGGAGTTGTACCAGGATGTATTGAAAATATCGTGTGCGTTTTCCAAAGGCAATTCCGTATATTCTTCGATGGTACTAAAATTGTGAATAAAGTAATCAATAAGATTTCTATTGTTCAGATATACCTAAGACCTCCTTAGGTATCTTAAACTTAAAAACCTAAATTTTTAAAGGAAAACGAAAAGGTTGACTTTTATTACTTTTACTGTTTTACTTAGGTGTTAAGGTAAGACTTATAATCAAGATTATCATACCTGTAATAATATCTCAATTTCGCAGAATCCTCGCAAATAACTGTAAAGTATAATAATAAGTTTAGAACCTTTTAACGACGTCGTTAGTCGCAAAACTTCTAATTGATTCCGTTTCGTAACACAATCTGCGGGGAAGCTAAACTAAGTTAGATACATAAGTTTTAGACAAAGCATGACATGTAGGTGTGTACAGATCAAAAGTCAAAACAGTAACCGCTTTTAAGTTCTGAGAACTTATCAGTGGGGTTAGTATGCATGTTAAGAACGTTGACTGCTCTATTGTCCCTTTCAAGACTCGACGATTCGGCATGTGTAACTTGTTCACTAAATTATTCAATTTCCAATTGAATAGTGCATTTCACTTTATTTAATTTCTACTGTAGTATTTTTTCCATAAAATATTTACAGAAATAAACACATTTTTTTAAGTTTCTTTGTATTTGTTTACATGGCATTACATTAGGTACCTATTTAAAATTTATAGCCAACGACACGATAAGAAAAAGATTTTAAATCTATCAATAACACCAGGAGAATAAAAGAAATTATTCTAGCTAGCTACCTATGTATGTACTAGCTTATTTTATTCCTGACTAATATTTTTATATGCGTTTCAGACTATTCCTCCCCGCTTCTATTAATGAAGTCCTACTCAAATAAATCACGCAACTTACCGGTTCCAAGAACCAAAGAAGAAATTAAAACACTAGTATACATTTTGCGAATTTTCCAAGAATAGTCCTTTGATGAGGCACAAAATGTTTATATAGGGGCCGGTATCATTTGTCCTTACGTTTGCCTTGACATACACCTAGCTGATTACAACCGTTATTAAATAAGGATGGATGTTTATTCAAGATACTAAGTCTAAATGTTTCTGGCTAACGGCTGTGACCTAAACGTTATCAACGTTATATCGCGTTAACGGTTTCTCTCGTACAAATTTATTTTAAATTCGATTTTTAAAGTTAAAATATGTACATAACTTTAATCTTTTTATGAATATAAAAACAGTCGCACTGTTGTTTTGAATTATTATTTCTAGTATTTAAACGGCAACATATTAGTTGACACAATATAAAACTAATTTTCTAATGTTAGGTGTATTCCTGGTGGCCTTCGCGGCTAAACTAAAAGAATATTTTTTCAAACAATGAGAATCCATAAAACGACTGTCCATATTCTCTAGCCCACAGCTGTATACTTACTGAACTGGATATGGTATATGGGTACATTACATATATTTATATATTGAGGGTAAAAGCGTGAAACTAGAAACTGTGCGTGACTGACAGGCGATATCCATATAATGTAAAAGAAACCTGCTAGGTAACATGCATATCCTTCTCTACATACCTCTGGTTTAAGAATTGCATGCAGCCGTCATTAGGCAATCATGACTACCTAAATCTAGCTAGACCAATTAGATACTTCTCTTTACCTACACTCGCGTCTATTTTTCGTAAGTGAGATTGATAAGATTAGAAACCTTTTAGACGGCGAGTAAATTTCAAAACGATACACTTACCTATATCAATCATCCTAATTGTAACTTGGTGTTTTCTGTACATCACTTGTGTTTTCGTAAAGGCGGCTATAAGAAATGTTTGAATAGTTAAATTTTTACAAATCAAGACGGAGGGTGGATATAATTTATCTACTTAAGTATAGGCACAGTGTAGGTATATGTGCCGACCATTGCTAAAATCTGGCTGAATTTAGAAATGAAATATGACAATTTCGTAATTGTAATACAAAATCTGGAATTTGAAACAGAGCAGATGCACAAACCAATAAAAGGATTCTAAGTACCACATGTCATTTCGTCACAATCATCATCATCATCTTAGCGTTTGTCAAGTCAAGTCCCAAGCCGTCGCTTCGAAGCCCGGGGTCCACTTTCCTCCTTAAGACTCCTTCACTTCACATGGTCCCGTGATCAATTTATTAGCAAACATGTCATCCCTTTCGTTATCAAGCCACACCTTTCTAGGTTCACACCCTTCTGCCGGGGCCTGTCGGTGGTGGCCGGGCCAGACATTTGTTTCCCACGTAGCTGTCCGGTTGTCACAGGACATGATCGTACCGTACGTACGTCACGGATATGAAGGATTTCACGTATGCGTGAGTTTCTCACGCTGTCCTTCCGCGTAACTCCGCACAATCATCACATCATGTGCATTTCCGTGACATGCAACACCTGTTTGTGTCGCTCAAGTACATACAGGCCAAGGTATGTATTCACAATGTGTTGTTTTATCTTTTTATTTTGAAATCACGGTCGAGTGAATATAAAATTATCGTACAACGTGCGTCAACCCAAATTGGAGCACCGGCCAATTTTCGGCTCAGTTGCACAATTCACGATAAATCACGTTATGCTTCTTATGCAAGCAAACTGATAATGGTTTAACCAACGATTCTACATGTGAAGTTAGCGGAAAGAACCTTATTTTTTTATTAGTGCGGTTTATGACAGTTCTATGCCTAGTCAATGTTAACATTATCGGAATGTAAATTTATGTTATAAAGTTGCTTAAAACCGCTTGTCCTTCGTATTATTCATCATATAAAGAGAGTTAATACCTACTTAATTAGGTGGATACATTGAATAATCGGGTAGACCTAATTTACTCCCTGTTTGGCTACACAACATTTCAAGTAATAATGCTAAAATCGATTGTTACTTTCCTATCTACGAGATATCTTGTCGTTTAGCACTCATTTTTAGATTTAGATTTTATTCCTTGGAAATTATAATAATAAAAATAGAAGTAGATATGTAAAGTAACTTTATGGATCAAATTAAATAATTTCAGGGGAAATAACGTAATAAAACTACATGATATTTTTAACATCCTATTTTTTTTATTTTATATTAATATTTTCCGTAATCACGTTATAATATTTTCGCTTACAATTCTTAATTTGGAATGGTATTATGTTTATAGTTTAGCTTAAAAATAAATAAAAAAAATACTTCAATTTACAACTTCAACATAGACATGCAAATTGTATTGTTTGCTAAGCAAAATGAGGAACATGGCAAAGAGTTTAGACGAACGCCACTCTTTGGTTTGACTGAGATGTTTCACGACGGATTCTCTAAACAGCAAAAGCCATTTTACAAAAGAACAAGGAAAAAGTTAATTTAAAGAAAAACATCACGGCAAAGCATTCATCAATCTTAATTAAATCAGCGTCCAAACCTGATTCAGATTCGTCGCTACGACACTGACGCGACGTAACCACTTAAGACTACGTTAATTTTTTTTCATTAAAATTGTTATTTGTACATAAAAATAATACAGTGCCAACAACCACGATAAACTATAATAATTAAGTTATAAATACTACTTGGATACAAAACAATATAAACATTTAAATCACTCTATTGCTAAGTAATGCAGACAACAACCTGCTAGCCGACACGCTGACACAGGATAAACACTTTCAAAACGTTATTTTTTCTTATTTTATAAACAATCAGAAACAAGGAACATTGCACCAATCAATAAAAGTAGAGACTTGAAGGAGAAGAACGAAGAACGTAGAGATTTTTAATGGGAAGAAGTTAACAAGAAATTAATGTAATAAATAAGAAAACGTGAATGACGAATAAAAAAATATAAATTCTGAATACAGAATAATTTGCATAAAAAAACAGTGATCACACAATATAATAGTGCAGCTAACATGTAGCAACAATCATGCAAATGCAAGAATCATTGATAGATAAATAAAGAATTATAAACTAAAGATATGATTAAATAGATACTTTTATTAATTGGCGCAATTAGCAGGTACATAATCACTTTCCTTCAATACGTAGCCTAATTATTCGTAAACATTTCAAGGCCTGAATTTTGGGAAAAGCAGATACTTAAATATTATGAGAGTGCGGAGCTACTGCCTCATCTTATTGCAACCGTCGTATCCACTACCCGAGCGAGATTAAGAGACGAAGTCGATATACATTTGAATAAGTTAAGTGAGTAACTCCTATGAGCTATATTAATATCTACAAGGTATCTAGGGTATCATTTGTATGTAATATCATTTAGGAGCATAAAATATTATCACCTCAAGCTAAATCTGTCAAGAAAGAGCAAACTTGCATTATAACTTATCTGAAAGTTTCGAAGCTCATACATGTTATTCGTTAGTCCGTTAAATCAATACGTGCAACAATATCTTCACTGTAGAGACTTCAAGTACACATTCGCCGCTCTCTCGAGGCTCACATTCCGGTTCCGTATCGAACGGTCAACATTCGTTCCATAAGTCTATTTTACGACTAAGTAGACATTCCGGTTGGGTCCCACGTTTTCATTTAAAACTATGACTGCATCATGCAAAAGCTATCCGGCAAGAATATCAAATCGGGCCGTTTCCTCATCCTCGGGAGTCCGAGTCCGACATTCGGGCAGACGTCAGTCGCGAGTTACGAGACTAGTTAATCACGAACCACAATTGTTCACGCGTCGCTCTCGTTGGGGTTCAGTACTGGCGATCGTCGTATATGTAGATGGCCTCCCCCGCGGACTCCTTGAGCGGGGGAGGGGGCGGTGGGAAGTCGAGGTCTCCGGGCCTGAAGAGCTTGGAGGCGTTGGGCGCGGGCGAGGCGGGCGCGGGCGAGCCGCTGCCGGGCGAGCCGCCGCCGCGCCGCTTCACGCCGCCCGGCGACGCGCCCGCGCCCGCGCCCGCGCCCGTGCGGAACGACGACCGCCGCGCCAGCCTGCACAACAACATACTTACCTAACTAAACATACTCATCATTTGTGTTACTTATGTACGTACCGTACACGTACTTTCTTCGATTTTATAAACAAAAGTAATGAAGGGCTAGAAAGCATAGCACCCATGTATGCACTGTATCACAATGTAGACAAGACTTTTTTTTGTGATACGTTCCAGACAAGCAGACTCAACACCGATGGACGCAGCCCATGGACACTCTCATCACCAGTGGCAACCTGCCAACCCCGAGAAAGGGGGCACCCCCTTTCCCAGGACTGGGCCTCCGGTACCCTCACTCATCACTCACAGCGAAAGACTGGACAGACGGTGCTTCACGCCGGTTTTCTATGAGGCCGTGGTATCACCCCGGTCAAGCCGCTGTATGAATGGCATAACGAAGCGTGGCTCTTCCACGATCAAAATTACCTACTGTAGTACTTATTGATTACTGGAGTGGTGAGCGCGCATGAATTAAAGATCTCAGGGCCTTTAATTTATAGGACATCAAACGATGTGGAGGACAGGATGGTAAATAATTAAAATCTTTATTCGGAGGTTACCTTGAGGCCACTTCCTCCGGCGTCTCCTCAATCTCAAGCACCCAACTGACGGAGTCGTGTTTCTCCACGACCCCCTTGACGGCGGGGAGGGGCGGCGTGTCGGGCGCGGGGGACGCGGCGGGCGAGGGCGGCGAGTCCAGCGGCGGCGACGCCGACCGCACCGAGTCGCCCGACGACGTGCGCGCCCGCAGCGGCGTGCGCTCGATGTACCCCCCGCCGGCGAGCAGGGACACCACCTGTAAAGTCACACACTTTATTTTGACTACCTACTCGTTGAATGAGGGTTTTCGCGTGTGAAAAATACGCTAGATGAAGTACGATAGGAGTGAGGTCCATATACAATGTAATAGGTTATTTTTATACGCGATCTGTCAAAATGACAATTTGACAAACTAAACAACCAATGCGATTGATGTTAGACCTTAGTCCAACAGTTCGCCATCTAGCGGATTTTTCACACACGAAAACCCTCATTGTTGTACTGTGGATTTTTTAAGGCAATGCCCTCGAAACATATCCACTTCTTCAATCTAGAAATTCAATAGCCTAGCAGCCGCAGCTTGGTCATGCATATCAATGATTATATGGCTCTTCGTTAAGTCTACCAGCTGCGTCACGTGGCCACTGTTCCTAGCGGCCGTGTCTCTCAGACGCCTGTTGTCGTCCCACAGGCTATCCACGTCTCATCTTAGCTTGCACACACAGATCAATGATTCAAAAGACTCACTCACCTGAGACTTCTTCATCATCATCATCATCGTCAGCCCATTATGTCCCCACTGCTGGGGCACGGGCCTCCCTCAATCACATGAGGAGTATTTGCCATACTCACCACGTTTGGCAGACGGGTTGGCGAGGGTTTTGATATAAATGCAGAGTTTTCCTTCTCTGGGTGCTGATGATCATGCCAGCAGCTTTACCTTAGTCGCCTTTTACGACACTTCGGTAAGAGTGAGGGTGGCCTATTCTACTCTGCCGGGGACCACACGGCGTCCACACGACGTCTGAGACTTCTGCCGGAACTTGAATCTCAGCTCCTCGTTGAGGACTGCCAGCCTCATGGCGTGGTCACTGTCCCTGGAGGCCGCGTCCGTCAGCCGTCGATTTTCGTCGCGCATGCAGTTCACTTCTCTGTCTGATCGTAGCGCGCTCACATGCATTTATGTTGCATATTGCTCACTCACCTGAGACTTTTGCCGGAGCTTGTATCTCAGCTCCTCGTTGAGGGCCGCCAGCCTCGTGGCGTGGTCACTGTCCCTAGCGGTCGCGTCTCTCAGCCGTCGGTTTTCGTCGCGCAGGCAATTCACTTCTGTCTGGTCGCAGCACGCTCACAAGGATGAATGTTGCTGTTAGCTCACTCACCTGAGACTTTTGCCGGAGCTTGTATCTCAGTTCCTCGTTGAGGGCCGCCAGCCTCGTGGCATGGTCCCTGTCTCTAGCGGCCGCGTCCCTCAGTCGCCTGTTGTCGTCGCGCAAACGGTCCACGTCTCTCTGCCTGGCCGCAGCGCGCTCGCGCAGCTCCTCGGCGACGTGCCTCGCGGCGAGCGCGTCCCGCTCGGCGGCGGCTCGGCGCTCCCGCTCGGCGGTCAGCTCGGACCGGGCGTCGCGTAGGGACGCCATCTCCGCTTGTTTCAGCTCGATTACTGCTCGTAGGGATCGCACCTGAGGAAAGCAAGAAAGACATTTTCAATAGATTTTAGAATATCTATAACTGATACATAGAACATAATTATGAGCTCCAGATGAAACTTGCAAGAAGTAGTACAGTATCGACCGTGTTGTGAAGTTATAAGTGGCGATCCCTTGTTTCGGAGGCGAAGATTGTTCGGGTCGCTAAGCCAGCGGAGTAGGTAAGTACAAAATTACATTCTCAAAAATTCCACCCTGATTAAATTCTTGCTGTTTGTTAAAATGAGAAGCGATGAGGGTGAACCGCAAGGAATTTACTAGGCATACCTCATGCCAGCTCCTCGTAAAAAGAAGTGAAAAGACGCCTACATAACCCGATCATCCCTTGATGGTCAAGAAAATCGCTCAAATAATCCAGACTACCTACAAAGTCAATGTTTTAAAAACGAGTAAGAGTGCAAATGACTCTCAAATCTTCGTACGTAGGTAATACTCATGTGGTTGAATTAATTTTCTTTATATACGGAAGAATATGGGAAGAACTAATAAACAAACCTCAGCAGCTAACTCATTGGCGTCCGTGCTCAGCTCCTCATTGGCAGACAGCCGCAGTTCGCAGTCCTCCACCTCGCAGAGCACGGGATCGCAAGCGGCGTCGCACAGGCATGGCTTCTCGCACGGCGCGTCCGTGACGTCCGGCACGCCCGGCGTGTCCGGCTCCGGGCGCGACGCGTCCAGCTCGGCCCGCGCCGCCTCCAGCTGAGCTCGCAGGGTGCGCTCGATTTCGCTGTGCGCGTGTAGACGCGCTCTACTCTCGGCAACTTCGTGTTTCAAGGACTCGATTGTACCCTGGAATAGAATGGATAGTGTGGAGAATTATTTGGCAAAAGCACATTTAACCTGTTAAACGCTTGGCAATGCGTACGAAAATAGCAATGTGAGCTAAGCATACGATAGGTATGCATAAAACCTGCTGTGCAGCTTGTAATGGCTCGATATTTTGTAGTAAATAATTTCGTAGAATAAACTCTGCAGATCTACAAAGTCTTCAACATTGTTACCTATGGTACACCTACATCCGACAATGTTTAGTATGGGCTATTAACGTACACCAACCACTCTTCATAGCAGTGATAGGTACCCACGTTTAAATTTAAAAACAGTAACGCTGAAGTAGATAGTTCCCATTCTCATGAACATAATCGAAATTTTCTCTTTTACCTTGAGTCCTTTGATATCGTTTGCTAGAGATGCTACCTCCTCGATGTGTGTTGCCTGGAGACGAGCGTTTGCTTCCTCCTTCGACGACACCTCCATCTCCAGCTCTGAGATCTTGCTCAAGCATTCTGCAACTAATAATGAAGCGGTAAGGACACAGGCGAGTTCTTATACTTTTATAAACCCACAATATAAGATGCAAGTAAAGTGACACTGCAGCTCACAAAATAAACCCAGGTTATTATTAGCTAAGCAGATCGTAGCAATACCTATTGTATGGCGCCACCACTTTGAGGCGCCCAGAACCCGCCATTTAATGCGCCCAACTCAAACAATACCAATTGTACGTGTATTTACTTTTGTCAAGATCTTACTGGGCGCGCTGCTGCCCAGTCCCGGTAGCACCGCGCGGTAGGCGCTGCCGCGCTTCTCAGCCCTGCCGCCACCTTACACCACCTCTACGCCTCGAGGTGGCAGAACCTGCCATTTGATTGGTCCAACTCAAACAATACCTATTGTATATGTACTTACTTGTATCAAGATCTTTCTGCGCACGCTGCTGCCGGTCCCGGTCGGCACGCTCGGCACTGCCGCGCTCCGCTGCCGCCACCTCACGCCACCTCTCTGCCTCGAGGCGCCAGGACCCGCCATTTAGCGCGTCCAGCTGAAATAGTAAGGGCAAACATCATTGAAGGACTAAAAATTTGATTATTATTATATCCAGCTACATCCAGCAGATATTGGTTCTTCAAGCCAGACACATTTGTAAAACTATCTCTTAGCAATGTTTTGTTGACAGCAGCTTGATATTTATACAAGTCGTCGAGTGCCTGAACCACACGAATAAATTCATTCATGTGGCATTCAGTCGACCCGTTTGGATTAGTGGTAGTGAAGCACCTCTGGTGCGAGGGTTGCGGGTTCGATCCCCGCACAGTACCTACAAACATTTATGTGCGTGCATGAACATGTATGTTTGTATTTGTCTGGGTGTGTTCTATGTATTGTAAGTATGTATTTACAAAAGAAAGAATATTATCTATGTATACTATATAAAGCTAATATTTGTTATTCTGCTGTTGGTTCTGATATCCGTAATACAGATGCTTGAGCTAACTATCACGAAGTCAGAAAAATGTATATGATTGTGAAATTTACCTTTGCGGCGTGCACGAGCACAGCGCGGCAATAGGCACTGGCTGGCGCGGACGGCTTACGCAGATGTTACTGAGTAGTCCAATAGGCTAATCTACCAACTCAGACTATAACTTGATACTTACACGGAACACTAAGTACTGCACCAAGACGCCGAGGGCCTCTACACCCTTGGCGGCGTGCGCGAGCGCGACAGCCTGGTCGCGCGGGGGCGCAGGCACAGGCGCGGGGCACGCGGCAGGCGCGGGCGGCGTGCGCGTGGGCTGCGGCGTCTGCACGCGCTTGCCGCGGGGCGCCACTGCAGTCGCCACTCGAGGCGGCTCTGCAAACAAAGTTTTTTTTTACATGACTTCAAAAGGCAAAAGTTAAAATTACCTTATCTACCTAACTCTGTAGCTAGCTAGCGACAATATTGGAAAATTCATTGGATTAAAGATATTGTACGTTCCAAGCTGGTGCTTCAGAGCCCAAGGTCCGTTTTCCTTGGCATCCATGGTGGTAAGTTTATTGGTACGCATGTCATTCCTTATGACATAAAGCTTTTTTAAGTGATAGGTTGAAGAGGAGTACACGGATCGCCTGATGGTTAGCGATTGCCGCCGCCTATGGACACTCGCAATCAGTGGAGTCACAAAAGCGCTGCCAAAGTTTAAACTTCCATTTCCCCCGGATTCCCCGGCAACCTTTCAATATCCTTGGTGCAAATGTCCTTGCGAAAGTTTGAAAATACAGGAGGAGAGACCTTTCGATTGAATCGTTAAAACTTTATGAAACTTAGATGCTATACAACATTAACCCAGCAACATCGACTCGGGTAATATTGATTCTATTATAGCTAACCGATGTAGATCATAACAATAAAAAACGAAGGTACAGATATCATACGACCGTTTAGTTTGAAATGATACAATTGTTTGATCCGCGATATGGGAAAGACAATGGCTAAGATATACCGACAACAGGAAACAATACGACGGAGAACATTATCTTTATTTCGTATTATCTAACATGTAAGTAGGTAGTTGGAAGCTATACGTTCATTGAGACGAACAAACATTTAGAGAGGTATATAGCACCCAGACACTGAACAAACATAAGTGTTCATCACACGAATGTTTGTCCATGGTGGGGATCGAACCCACGACCTTTGGCGTATGAGACAGGGTCACTACCATATGCGCCATCCGGCCAGTCAAAATACGCAAATAAAGAAAACCGTTAAAATTAATAATGCGATAAGACCACCTTATTGTACTGTCTGTTGCTGTTGTTGTATCATGCTTGTATTGTATTTTTGTGCAATAAAGAATATCTATCTATCTATCTAATGTAACATATAATTTAAAAAACTTTTAAGTTAAATCTGTGTAGGTAGTGTTACAAAAACATATGATTTATTTGGATTGTGGGCGAGACCATTTTATTGTTGAATTGATGTGGGAGTGAGATAGGTACCAAATCATCCAATAAATATCACCTCATCGCCTAACCTCAACAAATTAAATTGTTAAAATTTTGAAATATTCACCACCAACGACCAATAAGAAAACAAATTCCCACTGTCCATCTGCTATCCTATTCATTAAAACAAAATACTAAAAACTATTTCAATAAGCATTAAAATGATACTAGGTACTCTTAATTTGTTGTTATGACTGTGGTAAAGTGGTGACAACAAATTTGGCTATGACATTAATAATTACCTTATCATAAATATGCAAACGTCATTATTACAACAATATTGGATTTCAAAATAAACTAGGCGAAAGACTCGGTTTAGGAAATAATGTGAAAGAAAACAAAAGGAACTGTATGTCATCACCAGCCTCATTGAATAGATAGATTCACACAGGTTTACCGCAAACAATCGGGTGACACAAGCACGTGTTGTACGATTCACACGGCTCTACGTGTGGCTCTACTAACACGAACGTGTTATGTCAAACTTTCTACATTTCGTCAACGGACCCTTAGGGGCCGCCTAGTGGGTGAAATCGACTCTATTAGCTATTCCTTGCGCGCAATACTTGCCCGAAATGTAATTTTAATACTTAACTAATTATCTCATCTGTACATATTTATTTATAAGTACCACGAGGTAATTAATATAATGCGGCAGAATGATAACTTCATTATTTACAAATGGCATCAGTAAAGTTTTATGGAGGGAATATATTTGATGCAAAGGAAAGAAAAGAGAAAACGACTTGTAATACATATTATTCATAATTTGGTTTTTGTATATACACGTAACTTTTATCTGGAATATATAATGAAACTAATAGATACTAAAAAGACTTTCTCTGCCAACTATGTACTATTTTTTTAACAAGGGGTCTAACATAATTAAATCAAAATTAGAGTAAAAAGCGCATTCCCACGCGATCTATTGACAGTACTTTTGTAACGCTTCATTGCATGCTTCCAGCACGGCGCCCACTTCCGCCGGCTGATGATAATGCCAAATAATACTGCACCAGAAATTAAATCCACCAGCTGCACTAAATTGATTTGATTAATGAATTGTGCAAATCCACAGTTAAACCAGCGATTAGGCAAGTACTTTTTGTTTGGATCCATTTCATTATCGCCTAAAAACTGTCTATGCGCAAAAAGTTTAACAGTTTTCATTTCTGTAATATTTTGTGGTCGTAAAAAGAATATAAACTAACATGAATATGGATCGTCGAGAATAAATAAACATTTAACCAAGTGTTAAATGTCTATCTTTTAATAATACATAGTGTAAATCCCAAAAAAAACGAGTTATTTTGCTATATTATAAACTCTCTTGTTTATAAAATAAAACTCACATTTTAATAAGCCAAAAATATTAATATCAAATCAAATAATTAAGAAATACGAATTCAAATTAATTTTGAAAACACTGACACTAGTTTTTAATCGTATTTCACGCGGTACAGTTTCGTTTTAGTGTGTTTTACTACCTAATTAAGCGAGGGTAGCTAATGGATAGCGCCCGCGACAGAGACAAGTAACCATCTCGGTCTCTGTATGATTATTATCAGCTCGCGAGCGATACCTAAACGCGAGACACATAGCCTATAATCAAGTCGCTTTTCTCCGTTGCGGGCGGGAACCACCACCTAAACATGTTAAAGTCTTTAACTTAGTACTGTCTGGGAATTCACAAATTAAGCAGTTAACCGAGGGTGATGCTATCGTTCTTGAGCATAATTATTGCGGATGATGTCTCAATAGTAATTTCGTGAGCAGGAGGGTCAGCGGCGGGCGGAGCGGCGCGTGGGCATCAATTGGGAACGTTGTTGAAACGTCAAATTAACATAGCAATAGGGCTGCTATTTCGCGGTGCTACCATTCATACAACAATAACCTCGACGAACCAACCACGAAAGTTTACGGGTTTGATCCATTGTAGGATAAATTTTGACAATAGACATTTCTTGATGATTTGTGATTTCAGAATCCCAGTAGATCAATATCTGATTTTGTATAAAATGGTCTGAAACAAAATTATGTAACTATGTACATTATGCATGTCTCGCGATGTAGGTATGTAGTGGCTGCAAAATCTTTCAATGAAACCTTTCAGTGCATTCTGTTATGTTGGTGTCAGGAGGTTGCAAATACATTCATATTTACAGTAAGATAAGGTGGAAGCACAAAAATAGTAAAATATAAACGAATATAGTATTTTCATAGCCCTATTGCAGCAGTGAAGAACGATGCGCCTACGCCTGGGCATAGCGCGTTAGTTTAAATTATTGCTGTCATTTTTAATGTACACAATGTAATCTAAACTTTTCCTTGTAAATGTTACACAAACACCTGTTATATACTACAAATTTCAAAAAACATTAGATGTATGTAATTACTCAAATTGTACGTTTTTACTGATGCATGGCAATTTAATAAATAATTCTTCTGAAATTCGCATAAATTAGAATAATAAATCTATTTAGATCAAACTTTATTCACTAACTTCTCTTAATTTAGATCTTATCTTTTTATTTTATAGTTAGGTACTTTTGCTTATAAAGTTAAGCGTTAGAATCATAGGATGCTCTTAAATCATGGCCTAAATTTCCGTGAGGCTCCGTGCTGGGCCAGTGACCTAGTGGTATTGAACTAGATCTTTCAGATCGTTCAATAGTCATTACAGCTGTGAATTACATTTACAGTATAATGACACTTCCACGCTGGCAGCCACAAAAGCTAGTCATTACTATGAATGATGACATCGCCGATCGACAATTCTGTATCAGTATTCCGCTTGGAGAGGTAACGGGACCGACCGTGGCGTGAATACACTACAGTTTAGTGTTGCGGTTGAGCCTAATCTTGCCTTTCAAGTCTCTTTATAATATCACTAAAAGTGGTCGAGTTGAGTCACTTGTATCTCAAGAAAATCGACTCATTATCAAAATAGTCAAATCAGAAATTTCTAGGCCAGAAAATTATACTTTCAATATAATTGACGACTTTTTTCACCAGAATACAATTTTCACTCGAGTCACTAAACTCAAGTTACGTCACTAACGTGAATATATTGCAATTTATTGGGTGAGCTGCGTCAACTAGCCAGATTAGAATCATTTGCAGTTCCGCTTTTAAAGGACAGCTATTTCACACGCGTCGTGGGCGAACAGTTCACAGTGAATAAAGGCTATGTAAAATTTTAGTTTCCAAACTCAAGATCTTTAATGTAAGTAATTGTTGAATTTAGTAACAAATGGTTATCTGCCTTCATCGTCCACATTTTAGCGTTTGGATCCCGGTTGTGTCCCAAGCTTCGCTCCGGAGCCCGCTCTCCTGTTTCGACTTCTCCACTTTGTGCGAACTTTTGTATCCATTATGGTCACTTTAGTGGCACGCATGTCATCCTTTATGAATTCAAGCCATTATTTTTTAGATTTACCACTTCAACCGGGGCCCAATGGTTTTGGATAGGGCATGACGAAATGGTTATATGCCTTTTACCACTTTTAAAATATGGTGAAAGTTTAAATAAAATCAGAAATAAGCATAGTGTTTTGCAATAAGCTAGATGTTGCTTGCAAAATCAGTTAAATCGATTTAAATTGAAGTTTTTAAATTCAAATATTTGCCAAGAATCAGATGGGATTGGGTGATAATAATAAAAATATTTATAGCGAGAACCATTAGCACAATTACATAGTAATACAATGAGGTAAGTATCTTGAATGGGCATCAATTAATTTCCTAGCAACCGTGGTTTGTTCGTGTTCTTCTAGTAGCAACTCTATCCACTGCTAATTTCGTTTAATATTACCAGTCATTAAGATGAATGAGACCGAAATTGGGGGCTCAATTGTAAAAAACTCGGCATCCAATACATTGACGTACGCTCTAACATGCGATGAATTATTTTCTTTATTACGCACGTAGGTTTCTGTCCATTTTTGGCTGGCACATTATGCCAGAACCACATAATGGTTTTTAGAGAATTTTACAGTTTTATAGCCGATGGAGCAGGTCAGTGACCGCACAATGCAACGCTAACTCTCATGAGGGCTGGGCTGTGGAATATTTCATTGCACGTGCAGTGTCCACGCGAGCGCTGTTCTGGGTGAAGCATGAAGATGCATAAGTGCCTATAAAATACCTACTCATAAAAGTTACACCTTATATAACAAATACATGTGGATTTATCTAATAGGTATTATACGATTTGATTTGATTAAAGAACGATTGGACTGATGTACATGTAGACAGGGAATGGCACGGAACCATTTGTACGAGACTTGGTAATTTTTTGAATTCTGCGTATAAAACCGAGTTATTTACATGGCCCACATAATATTACACAAGAGAACCGCGACCATCAAAGCGATTGGTCGTCGTATTGAAAATATTTATGTGTAGCATTATTTGGCTCCAGTATTGACACACGCTGCGGCCGCTTCCTGTTCTGAGAAAATACCGAAATTTGACCGTTTCGTTTACTTCGCTGAGGGAAACAAATTGTTCCAATATTGGCTTTTACAACTAAACTTTTGTTTCCGTCTTTTTTTATAGATGTGTCGAAAAACCTCCCAATTTCTCCTATACAAATAATTTTTAAATTGTGAAGTCGAAACGGGTTTCGCAAAATAAGACGCAGGAGATTTGATCTTGTTTTATTTGAAAGCAAAGAAAATGCAAGCTCGATAAAGCACTTATTTCGTATTTTTCTCTTTCTAAACCTATTCGAGTAAGAATACATCATCGTTTTGCACTTACTCAATGGCTTGAGTAACAACCAGATTCATATTCTGTGCACTGTTGGGTTCCTCCGCTATATTTATGTATGTTAATCGGTTACGATCCGAGTGGGTCTGTAACAACGATAATTACAACTATACCGTTTATATACGTTAATTGACTACCATATATGATAATTCACTTATATACTCAACGTTACATTGTTGTTTTTCTAGGTTCTGTTTTTATGAGTACGGTACTTTACAACTCTTATTATATACTTTAGTAATCTTACCAATTAAATTAAAGTTTAATTTTTTTGATTAAATATTTCAATTAGTAATTATAGTTTATATCGTAAAAAATCGCTTTATGCATCCCTATTTATTAATAAATAAATCATAAATAATAAATATTTAACAACATCACATTCATTGATCTGATTCCGAGATAGGTAGATCAAGCACCTGTGTTACGGATATCAGAATCAACAGTGGGATTACTAATATATACATATAATATACTTTTCTTTTGTAAATACATACTTATAATACATAGGAAACACTCGGACCAATACAAACAGACATGTTCATGCACACAAATGTTTGTACTGTGCGGGGATCGAACCCGCAACCCTTGGGCCAAAGGCGGCGTTCACTACCACTGTTCCAAACGGGTCAATGTAAATTGATTATTAACCACAAAAGTTAGTTAAACGTTTAAAGGCACTTCTACGGCTCAGTGGTGTTTTAGTGGCCATTTTTATTTCAAATCTTCTTAGAGACAATTGTGACATAAATAGCGTGTACACAAATCCTTTGTTATAATGTTATAATTTATTTCTTGAACTTTTTTTTTCATTTAATGTCTTACATTCATCATAATTAATTAAAGTCTATTGGCCGTGCCACTAAACCGTAAAAGCCCCTTTAAGTATGAACTTACTAGAATATAATTTAAATTATAATAGTTATTTTTTGGAATTTCATGTGGTTTAAGTCAATGGACTTACGATGCAAAACAAGACGATAATATTTAGTGGACAGTTTGAGGTCGTTGCACACAGCAACAAATTTGTTTGCAATAGTTAAAGCTGAATGTTATTTCTAACGCACCGCGCTAATAATACTATAATCCATTCGTTCTCGTCTAGCGTGTACTAGTGAGAATCGCAGGGCTAAATTTAGTTGTGTTTGTATGTATGTCAGGGGGCCGGCGACACAGCCCTACGGGGTCATCTCATTCCGCCCAGAGACAATGCCGCAACACTACGCTATAACTATCTCGCTGTTCATGATGTCATCCCCTTTTTATCTTATTTTTATCGTGAGATCTTGTGATCCCTGGCGTCAGTTCTAAACCGTCCTAAGGACCGTTTACGTGGATAAGCAAGGACCACTATCAAAGTGAGCGTGCCCTTTAAAGAATGCCGGACTACCTATCCGGAAAGAAAATTAGGATGGTGGTCGTATACACAGTCAAGTCATATATCGCAGACATATCGTGCGATATATGACTCATCACATATCACATATATTGTAGCTTTTATAATATTAAGAACCACAGTGATATATTCCAAAATGATATTTTTTTAATAGAATAGTAAGATTCTAGGACAGAAAAATATGTATTTATCATATTTTATGTAAAAGGAAAGGCTTAGGCTTGCACAAATTACACATTGCATTTCTAGGCATTTGTGGTTGTATGGTTATAGGTCAAACAATTCATGGATTTATTCATGCAAATATTAACTAAACCATTTAACGTAAAATTTCAGCTGTCCAAAGCAAATTAGTTATAAAGTAAATGAAATTGAATGAAAAATACACAAAAATATAGGTAGGCTTAAGGTAGATACTTTTTTGAAGAGAGTTTATTTTCATAAGTCATATTTAAGGGTTTTTTTATTTATTTAGCCGTTGGTTTTGGTTATATTACATATATTTATTATTTTAAATTGTAAAGCCTTAGATTCGAATTGTATAAAATTTTATCGTCCAGAGTAAATCGTAAAGACTAACTAAATTTCACTTACAAATCGGTCAGTGAACGACGCTAACTTAACAATTAGAATTCGCTTAACCTCAAACTGTAAACGCCACTATTCAAATGTAAACATTCATAAAACATGTCGCATACACTAGGACTAGACGAATAGCAATGAGGTGTATGGACATTATGGAAAATCTTATTTTTAATGATATTTATGGTGAGCCAATTTTATGACCAATCCTTACCTACCTTATTAGTTACCTTTGGTTTTGGAAGAGAAGTTGCTACCCAAAACTTGTCATATCCCCAAAGTTAATCAAACACGAGTACGTTAGATTTTATTTTAAAAGTAATTATTGCAATTAAATCAAAAGTAGGTACCCAATTAGCAACTTTTAGCTTTGGTATAGGTATGTATAGCAATTGAATTGTGCGACTAATTGGGTAGTCTAAAATACTCTAAGTATATCTCAACAATATGAATACAACATAACAAAATAACTTGTATCTGTCATCGTAACAAAATTAATGATCGCTTACCCGGTTTAAGATTTCAAGCTTACACCGTAAATGCATCGTCGTGTTTTAACAGTTCCATAAAATTTTCGCAACAGCACATTAAAATTTGAACGAGTTTCTGAAAGAACCAACACAAAGAAAACACGTTGCTTTTGTCTGATGCTTTGTATGCCAGGTGTAGTGTGTGAAAACTTGAACTTCAAATCCACAATAATATGTTATCGATTGCAATAACGGTAATCTCATTATATGTATTTGGTCAATCAAAATTATTTCCAAAATGAAATTACCTAACTAAACAAATGTTGTCTTCTACAATTTGTACGTTAAAAAAATATAAAGTCAGCTAATAAATTGATTAAAAAAAGCATAGGTACGTGGTACGATTTGTACGGCCTCATTGGGCTTCACTTCTTTTTCTGAGTTAGTTTTTTCTTTCAATTATACTTGACGATATCTTTGTGCTGGTGTGTCACATGTGGTAAATTCGTCGTCATACAAATTGTCACATCAGCACATTTGGGCGCGTGTCAAAAATATCGAGCACAAAGAAAGGTTAACTCAAAAAGGATGTCATTCACCGACTTCCTTGTTTTTATTTAGTCACGTAACAGCGAGTTCGTTGAATTTCGTAGCAGCACTTGCATTTGTATTCGGTATCGACTTTCATATAACGAGGATAGGAAATAGTCTTACACTTTGTAGCGGCGCATATACTTCAGAGCAAGAGTATCTATCTATCGACTTAAAGGCTAAAGTTCTAACATCATGCCACTTATTTCACAAAATACATACAAATATAAACGGCACATATTAAGGTGTTTATGATGGTAGTACTGACTATCTAATCTGACTGTAAACTGTCAGTTTTTGTTAGGAAAGATTCCATAGAACGGTACTGTAAGTACAGTACTGTATTGGTAAATACCAATTATGAAATCCCATGTCTATACATATTTATATAGTTGCAAACTGTGACGTATGTATACATATTTAGGCGACGTTCAACTATTATTGGTAAGTTTCATTAATTAAATAACATATGGTAATTTTAAAATTATAATTAAATTATGTTTTATAAATAAACATCCTCCTACACGCACATAAAGTAGACATTAAAATATAATTAATATGGGATAGGGAAAGGTCACCTTGCTTACCTACTACAAATAAATGTACTTATGGTGATAGGTAGGGCACACTAGCGACGCCAATCGATTTAAATTTTTAGCTACTAAATCGAATCTATTTAAACAATTACGGGGTTACAACCTCTCGGCAAACACTTACACTATTTATTAAATAATCATGCACAAATGTTAGGTCCAGCGCGTACAACCTGAGCAGATAAAGAATGGGATCAGAAATGGCGGCGCATCTATGAGAAGTGAAAAGATGCGCCGCCATTTCTGATCACATTCTTTACCCGCACGGGTTGTACGCGAAATATTGATTCATGCCAAAAGCGGCCACTTTTGGCGTGAATCAATTTTTCGCGTACAAAAACGGAACATATTTAATAAAATACGTTTAATTTTTTCAGCAAGCTGTAGCTTTAAATCATAATAAGGCCCGATTTGACCAAACTTTATCCGTGGATAAATGCATAGATTTCTACACTGTTAGCTACTATTTATAGCTTTACTAATCTGAGGTTATACCATAGTACAACATCAGATTTGTATAGCTTGACAGTGCTATACCATAGATTTAGTATCGGAATAAGATTGGTCGAATCGGCCTCAAAAAGTAAGTTTCCATAAACAACATGTACGTAGGTACACCATACAATTCTCTTCAATCGTCAGTACATAAACGTCTCCATTATGAACTTAACGACGTCTTGAGCCGTAAAATGGCACTCTCCTAACACGTACAGATCTATTAATAAATTAAAACAGTCAATCTGCATTATCCAGTCTGGATTACTAATGGGCTATAATAATTTATAAAACAAATCAGTCAAACAATTCTCAGAACTACACAAGTGACGGCTACGATATTCCTATACCTATGTATTCGTCTATTTGTATAAATAAGTAATATAATAGAAGACGGGAAATTAAAGTATACTTAATTTATTCATCATATTTTAAATACTAAACTACCGATTTATATTACAAAATAATGTTTTAAAATATGATGTATTAAGTAAGAATTACTGAGTTGGTGTTGAATGAACAGTGAATATGTAGCACGCTATTGTTAACTTGCGGGAAACATTCTTTGTCGTGCATTTTCCATGAGGCTATTAGAAAAAAATAATTACCAAACGTGAGACATCAATCATTACAACAAAGAGAGCGATATGTTTATCGTTTACCTAATTACATTTAGGGGTTATCGATACATTTTCATACGCAACACAATGCGTTGCGCGTGTGGCAACATCCGCGGCAACAATGAATCGCTGAAATAATAACACAATGGTTCACGTAGAGGAAGACAATCATATCTTCACTGTGCCTACAGACAAAGAGATAATTAGGGTCAATTTTAGAACAACAGTGTCATAATTAACACCATGCCCATTGTACGATTTAAGGACATTTCTGCAATGCGTACATATTTAATGTTTGTAGATTTGTAAATCTATAAAAACAATGCAAAATACTAAGAAAACTACCCATTCGTGTATTTAAGCAAATAGCGAAACTTTTTTTTGCTCACTACTCAATCATAATACCGCTCAACACTGACAAACCGAATTGACAATATGATAATTTATGCTCATATAAACCATTCGGACCAATGCATTGGTCACGCAAGAAAATGGCCTGCAACGAATCTGGAAAAGATAATGCAGTAATGCACATTTAATTGGGGAAAGTGGAAAGCGAAAAATGATGCATTTCCATGGCCTCCGAGCTTAACAATGCACCGGATACTAGAGTCTATGGTTGTCTTCGTGTAACTTAAAAACATTTTTAGCACAAATTATGCTAAGTTAATGAACAATTCATGTTAGAGCTTTTTAAACTTTAAAGAGACTTTTTGTTTTAGCCAAATTATTAGATATGTATTTTCAAATATTTTATCAAAATTACACAGATTGACCTTTGAATCTTGCTATATATATAAATAGGTACAATTTAAAGAAGTAAAGATATGTGCTAGGAATATATAAAAAATAAAAATCAGATAGCTCTACAAATAGCAATACTTAAAATTTAGGTCATATAGCGATTCTTGTAGAAGATTATTTTAGCGTGTTAGCACGCAGTTACTTTTTCAACGAAAATATTAGGCATAATCAGTATTCTAACCCCATAATCCTCATGGCTTGCAAATGCGACGCGACACCTCACCGGTGACCTTGTAACCCGTGACGGCTATACAGGTATTGTGTATGGTCTTGGCATGACTCCAATGTTAATGTAAAAATACAGCCGACTGTCTTAATTGTGTGGCAGCCACTTGCAAAGGTGAGGCCAGCCACTTTTAGTTGGTTAGAAATTTTGTAACAAATTACACGCATGGTGCAAAAATCGATTCGTTTCGTCCCTCGACAGTCGACACCAATCAGCAATATATTTCGTTTAACATAAGTTTAGCTATCTGCACATTATCTTCTTGGTGTGGATTTATATAAAGTCTTGTTCTTGTAAGGTGTAATTTATTACAGATATCTAACTTTGTTGTAGATAACTCTGATATTATAATATTTTTAAAAACATATACCTATTGTCTCCAATTCTAATTATTACCAAATACAAACTTGCATTGTATGCTGCTGATACTAATTAGTTTTAACCCTGAAGACTTTCGAACTGAATTACTTTTTCTTCTGTCAACTGTCGAAGCTAATAGTCTATACGTCGGTCAGTGGCCAAATTAATTAATTAGTTAAACTAGTTTACAAATGACTGTTGAGAAAATCGATTTGAACGACCTTCAAGGGTGAACCAAACGTAACAAGAGTATATTTTGATGACAATAAATACTCTCGTAACAAACTAAAGGTTTCGTGGCCTAGGGCCTGGTCACAACTTGTTTATTTTTTAAAATATGCATCCATAGCCAGAAAATCGTAGTCGACCTTCGAGTCAGACTTTCCATACCGCAGTTCTTAGTGCATAATACTCGTTACCATGGTAAGCTTTTGAAACAAACAAGAATACACTTCGGTCAGTGACCAGATTAATTAGGTTTAGCTCAGCTAGATTACGAATACGAAGCATGACGCACACGCGCCATCACTTATTAATGAAAGTTTGCATTCGCTGGATGCAAATAAAGCATCGTTATGTGGAGGAAGTTTAGCCATCAGAACAGCTAGTTACGTTTTTTAATGTTTAATCTCTAGTCAACAATAGATCAATCTTCTAACGATGCATGGCATAGTCTAACGTCTAATGTTCCTGTTCATGCAAAACTATTGGGAATACCAATTGTCATTTTTTTTTCAAAGTAACTTTATTCTGATTATTGTAAATAACAATACTAGAACATTTATCAAAGCAAGATGCATTCACATCTATTAGTTTGTTACTCGTAAATGGGATGGGAAAACGATAGAAGAGAGTTCAAATTTCCTATCCCCAGCACGACTAAACCATAAATGGATTGAATTTCGGGTCGGTTTCGATTGCGGGTAGTTAAATAGCGATGTTTTATTAAATTACTTGACAGGATTATATCACTCACTGTCATTGACACAGAATATGATACAAATTCCTCATAAATGGTTTGGCAGTAGAAGTACTTATTTAGTGTCGGTTATGACTTAGGTAGAGATCGTCAAGAGACGAGCCTAATCCTTTTTAAAGGGCCGGCAACGCATCTGTGACTCCTCTGATCTCGCTGATGTTCATACGATGCGGTGATCACTTAATACCGGGAGACCCGCTTGCTCATAAGTCATCTCTAGCATTTCAAAAATCCGAGGTATGGCCATCCATCACGGTGAAGCGGCTAAGAAGGGTTTGCAAGATCGATTTTTTTAAATAACTAACACAACTATCGGTCTAGTAAAAAATATCCGATATATTTGAGAATATTTCCTATAAAATTTTGAAGTAGTATAGAAAAAATATAATTGGTATTTACCTATGAAATTGCCGTTTTTTTCTAAACACAATAAAATTTATACTGAATACTCAATATATTGTATAACTCCTCTAATAAGTCAACAGTCAACACACTATTATTTTATTTTTATTTAAGGCTATATTTTAAGGTTTGTATTAAATAGAGATCAGATATTATTGTATTTGTGATGCAAAAAAAAACTGGAAAATGTCCGTTTTTTACCTGGCAGAATTGACGTTTTTATTAATAATAACTTCTTAATTAAAAATGGCTTTTTTCTGAAAAAATATCCTACAGGTTCCTAATCATTATCCATTAAAGCACAGTCAATTGTGGAGTTACTTTACAAATTAAAAAAAGTTAGTATGGAAAATACAACTTTTAAGAAAATCGGAAAACCATACAATACGGTAATTTAAATACCTTATCTGTGTGAAATATTTATTTGTTTAAATATTTATACAGAAATATGTGTCTTCAAATTTGACAAATAACCTGATAGCTTAAAAAAAAAGATAAAAAGAGTGTGTTTAGACCGTTTCGACAGTTGTTGTATCCTGCTCTCGCAAGACAAGTTAGACAAAGACGGTATTTTGTGGTGATGCCTTGTCTTAAAAATGATAAAGCCAATGTGGAACTTATATCCGCAAGGTGCAAAAGGAAACCGCTATCGGTGTCGCCGAGACAATGGGCAGGCGTACCGGCGACTGTCCAGTGCGGTGCGGCAAAAACGCGTGAAATCGCAGCCTTCGCGAGGGCAAGGTCAGCCGGAAACTTTTATGTTTACGCAGCCATCAACCCTAGCCCTAGCGGCTGTGATTCGTGATCCTAAACTTAAGCTCTATAATAAGAGCTAACTATTTAATTGCGAAGTAATTCAATAGTTTTTACGCTTTTTTTTATGGTGTTGCGCGGGATGCGCACGGTTACGGCCGCGCGTGTGATTCCGCCAATGTCAAGTGTGAGTTGGTTGTTATTTCCTATCAATTCTATCAAGTCATCTTCACTACATTTTTTTCATGCTAGAGGCGGACAAACGAGCGAGTGAGTCCTGAACATCCGCGAAATTAGAGAGATCGACAATGTGTTGCCGGCCTTTTTAAAAAAGAGTACCCTCTTCTCTTGAAGATCCTTAAGTCGTAGCTGTCGGGAAATACTCTCGTATCATATATCTCACTATGCAGTTGCAGCTTTGTTTAAATAAAAATGTAGTTTTTATTACCACGTCCATTATTAATCTTCAAATACATTTGCTTAATCTGTACAAATATTAATTGCGATTGCGTGAAACAACAATTAGTTAACTCGGCTAATTTAATTAACTTTTGTAAGTAACTTAAAGTAACCGTGAGATTTTTCAAAAGATATTTCGTCTTAAAAATTTCATTCATGCACAATACTCCATTAGGTAATGATTGCTTAACCAGAATACGTATTTACTTAACCATCTAACGTTAATGAGTACACTCCCAAAGACTAACCTCGGCCGTCCACAAACATTTGCGAAGCTCGGAACACACACTAGCTCATGATGAGTCGTAAGGTTAATCCACTACACTCGAACAGCACTTCACCAATACCAGCCATCGCAGCGCAAATGTCGGGCCAACGTTCACGTCGCACGTACGAACAAGGGACGGGCGTGCGTTCCGCGTCACGGTGTATGGCGGACTGTGGCGTCGCGCTTTGCCGCTGCCGATCTTCTTCATTAATTCCGAAGAAGAAACAGATCGCCGTCAAATGACATCAATTACAACGTTAATCGGCAATATTTCAAAATGTATAATAAATCTTTAGGCGGACTTATTCACTGGCATAATCATTTTTTTGCATTGCCGTAATCAATCGCTAAACAAAGCATAAGTTACCGAGGCTATAAATTTTAATGAGATTTCTATAGCAGTGTAACTTGAAAGAAACTTAGCGAACAAGTGTGCAAGGTGTACGCATGCGTAACTTTTCCCTTTTGAACTGAAGTTCAATGCACGTGCAAGGAAAGTTGACGAGCGAGATAGAGCTGACAACTTACGCTTATTGGATTGGCACCGGAAAATTGGCGATATTTCCGAGTTCTCTCTAGATATGAAATCGTTTCATTTCATACCGCACCTCAATGTATCTACCCAAGCGCGGAATGTCCTGGGTTTCGTTCCCGGTCCCAAATTTTATTGGGAGACGCGCTCGGCTATCGTCAGCTAGTAACTATTACATATAATGCCCTAGTTTAAGACTAACTGAACGGTGTGAATTGTCCGGCGCATTCAACTTTAGTATTTATTAATTTTAATGTATAAGTTATTATTTAAATCTACTCAATAAAATACATAACTAACACACAGTTTCGAAGATCATAAAGCACAAAATTAAGTTCTTTAGTTATATCTACATTATTATTATTACACATGAAGAAATAAAATAAATCATGCACATACCATCTAGGGCAATCAAGAAATGAAGCAAAATGAGAGATGACAGGAATTCCGTTCAAGTAAAAATAGGTAAGAAGTACTAGAGAATCATATACAAGCATAGTACTACTGCCTGAATTCTTCGGTACATCTGTTACGAATTTATGATCACATATTGTCACTTTAATTACGTGGATCAACGAATTATCTTTCCACAATTACCAGAAATCTCATGTAACCACCGTAACGTCATGCTCAATATAAGATCTGGAGCGCTTCGCCGCTTTCCCGAGAACTGCACTGCCGATCACAGCACGCGCCGGCTTATTCAAATATATCCGAACATTATTGCGTGGAACTAATAAAGCGTCGTTAAAATACCGAACGACAATTAACGCGTTTTAATAATCCTACCGGAACCTGCCGTCGCTACGAAAAAGATTTGCACAAAACAAGGCCTTCTTACAACGACTTAAGAAACAAGGTTCTCGCTTATATTAGAGGGCGACTGTACGGGGGGACGTGCCGGGAATACTTCACTGAATACATCCGTTAGTTCCGTATGGTTAAACCAATTTTACCTCATAATTTGATATTCTATTATAAGTCCAAGCGCCTAGTTAATAAAGACGACATGAACTGTATTTCTTATTCTTGTCGGGAACTTTATAAAATAATTCTAATAATTACATTTTCAAAGTAAATAAATGGTTTATTAGACCCATATAAATTATAAAACAAATTATCTCTTAAAAATAACTATACGATACAGTCTAGACACATAATATAATAACATAGAATGGTTTTAGAGGAAAATTTCAGGATTTCCATTGCTATGATAATTTTATGATACTTTGGTCCGTTCAACCATGGATTTATGGTTGGTTCAACTCACCGGACCCCAAATAAAGTGCCAACGTCAATATAATACAGTTCCACCGCAGTATAAGAAGAGCACAGTAACGCTTTATTTGATACCGGTCACTTGTAATTTAGTAACTTTATAATCATAAGTTACCTTCCAAACTGTTCAAGAAGCTTGTAGCAAAATTACTGGAATATGCATCATTAAAATTAATTATGAATCTTTTTCAGAAATTTGATTCATTCGACATTCATTCGTTGGTAAGTTGAGGAGAAATACGGTTCCCTTTAAGGCAGTACTTACTACCTACTTTAGTATTATACTCGTAAATGGCAGTAGTTTTTTAAAAGCACAGAATTATGGCTCGCCTCAGCCTGATGGTAAGCCAAAGAAGAGCTCACATTGCAATTACAACTGAAGCGATGTCAAGTTATCACTTCGATTTGTACTGCTAATTGATCTTGAATTAATTTTTTGGACTATTATTTTCGCAGATAGCATTTATAAGTAAAAGAAATATCTAAATGTAATTGGTAGTTAAAGAGTTACAAATCTGTGCGCAGTCACCTTACTGCACGGTCATCCAGTGCGACCCGGCGCAGTTACAGTCGCGGTCCGCCGCGCCCGTCTGCGCGTACGCCGCGCCATACATATGCATGCTTGAAAACCCTGACTTTCTTTACACTTAGAATGTTCATTAGAAGTTTGCAGATCCAATCTGCTGTCCGCACTGATGCGTGTGAAACTCGATGCATTACCCGTGCATTGTGCGTGACGCTCGTATATTTATGTAAGAACACTCTACTGCGTATGCGACAATATTTCTAAAATTGCGTGAATGAACACAATGGTAATTACCTGTGATTTTTTTAACACCTGGATGGTCATAAAAGCATTAACGTATGAAAACGACGATTCTTTTATGCGATTCGAATAACTTGCTATTTCTTGCTCGTGGAGATGAAATCATTAAACTACTCAAGCAAGTCGAAGAGATAGTAAATTTATCTAAGAGTAGCTTTTGAAATGAACGATTAAATGCAAAAAAAACTTGTATTTATCATTGCTCTACAGCCTACACCATTATACGCAAATACTTTGATATAATATAAAATTTATTTATTCAGAAGTGATGTAACACTTTGCTACGAAAAAGAGCTACGAAGTGCTACGAAAACGCCACAAAGTCGTTGCTTATTTTAGGGATTACAAAAAGTGATAGAAATGGCAAATATCGGACTTGATGACCTTTGCTTTTAAATCTTGTCACCATTAATTCACAAGGGAAAAATATACTTATCAAGGTCCCAATTTAAATTGTTAGAAACTTATCAAGCGTATGACCTATTGTATGTAAATATTCTGCTCCTGGTTGTGTTCTCAGCACAGATAAGATTATCTGGACTAGCGTAAATATACTTTTTGTACCGTTTGTGATGCAACATTAGTACCGTTTCCCAGCACTAATATTAGTTTCACCAATTGTTCTACTGATTACCTATCAAATACGTGATCTCAGCGTTGAATAAAAAAAACTAATCGACGCAATATAACCATTTAGTTTAAACACAATAAAATGAACTTCAATGAAACGTACAATTTACTCGACATTCTTTCATCTCTATTAAAATTTTCCTACTTTCAGCATCTGAAGTAGGGGGTAGAATCATCTTATTTATTAGTAAGTTTATTTTATGTATTGGCATATATTTTTGATCACATGTAAATTATGTTTTTCATGTGGTAGCAAGTGCTAAGAAAGTAGAATATCAAAGAATTGAGTTTAATCTTTAATTTAATGCTACTGAAATAGTAGCGATTCTATTAAAGATGATTTTTGTAACTCTTGCCTAGCTATAATACGAGTATTACAGCCATTATGTATCATAAAATAAATTACACAATAATAAGATCTTATCAGCCTTCGTGGTTATCAGTGTTCTACATCATTAGGTATTATGCAAAGGTCAATAGCCCGCGTCTCTTTATCTTCTATCGTCTATGTCTTCTCTCATCTCAGCTCATTAGGGAGATATATCAGGTTATTTATGCAATCACTGACAGGTGACATCATTGCAACAGTTTCCTAGAGAAGCATCTTCTACCTAACAATTCTGATGTACTTACGAATAGATCACGTCAACGCGTTTACAGCGTTGCGTGTACAGTCGTTGCTTTCGCAAAAAATATGAGATGTAACGATATGAAAAGTACTGTTAAATTTAATACAAATAACACATATTATTATTAAAAATAGAAACAAATGAACTACGGGGAAAAATAGCTGATTTAATATATTATTTAAGCTGACACTAAACTGTCCTTGCACATTGTAAAGTAAAGTCTTATTAAATTTACGTTTACACAGAGTTTAGAATATTTTTAGTCATACTTTTGTTTAATTTATTATTTTATCATATCATATAAACTGACAGGATCGCGCAACTGGTAGTGACCCTGCCTCTTACGCCAAAGGTCGTGCGTTCGATCCCCACCCTGGACAAACATTCGTGCGATGAACACTTGTGTTTGTTCGGTGTCTGGGTGTAATATATGTATTAAGTATATATTTGTGTTCCTCTTTTGTCTGATATCTGTAACACAAGTGCTAAGCTATTTAGTACGGAATCAGGTCAACGTATGAGATTTTGTGAGAATTATTATTATTATCTTTATATGCTGAGCATCACAGCTATTTGCTGGCTTTTCAGAAATGTACGGGCCTAGGCCAAGTACAGTTCCTACACTACGGATCTGATTGTGATGTGGTGGGGGTAATGAGTCTTGATTGTGATGATCTGATCTGATTATTATTATTATTATAAAGAAAACATCAAAAAAATACATAATAATGCTGTAATGACGGATTTTTAATTCGTAGTAGGGCTTGTTTTAATCATTGTTTAGATAAAATATTTAAGGGTAAATCATTATTTAGATTCGATTCATGGTTTAGCTACTTAATCAATATTTTTATCTACATTTGTCATACCTACTTAATACAAATATCAAAATCATCATCATTATTTTCATCCCTAATCCCGTGCAGATTTCCGACTTTATCACAGGCCTACTAGCTGGTTAAAATTCTACCCAGCTCCGAAGACATGTAGCGTGTTATCAATATGTATTCAGCTGCGCTCACTGATACGGCGTTGAATTAGAAGCCTAATCAGTTTTTGTGAAGCTAATTACCTGCACCTGAGACTTTCGTGTATACCATTACCCACTTTCGTACAAGGACGTAACAGTCGTTATAACTTTCTTACGCTAGCTATCATTGCTTGTGTTAATATAACAGTATCATGCTGATTAAGTACGTTCTACCGATCAAGAACGAATTGGCTTCAGAAATCGAGTAAACTAGAAAGACATCACAGTTATAATCTCCTGTGACTACACAAATTGTATGACACTACGATGTAATAACTTACATTTTTTGCTCACATTATTTCTTACTTTGTTAAAGATAATATCGTTAGGATTTTAAACTGTCTTTTGTTTTTATTCTGAACTCTCCCCATTTAAATTCTCTCTTGCAGTGACGAGCTCTGCCCACACTTTTCCCACATTTACCAGTATATTCTACGGGACGCAATCTATTTAGAAAGAACTTCGCAATACGCGTGGGCTGATCCGGTAATCTTAGAATTGAGGTTAAAAATAAGACTGTGAATAATCCACAGTAAACAGTTTTAACTCATATTATCTTTATCAGGGATAATAACAAAATAATATTTTTGAAACACTACATTTTCTACAGTATTTAGTGAGGTGAGTCACCCCGTGTTTTTTTTTATGCTATATGTGGCAGACGAGCAGACGGATCACCTGATGGTAAGCGATTGCCACCGCCCATGGACACTCGCGACACCAGTGGAGGCACAAGTGCGCTGCCAACCTTTAAACCCCCCTTCCCCCGGATTTCCTTTCCGTTGCATAACCTAGTAGACTTATTCCTTAGGATATTTTCTTACAGAACAAAATTATCATCCTTTTGTTCCGAGACAATAGCTTACATCGTACCAGATCAAAGTCTGGCAATAGGTACTAAAACCCAGGAGCATGCGACATTTATAACCTTTTTTATGGCCCTCTACCTAATACATACACATTATAGTACCCCGTTCAAGAGCTTCATAGATATTTGATGTTGACCTAATTTTTAAGTACATAATCAGACGCTTAGATCTCATCATCTGTTAGTGGTATCAGATTTTTTAACCCACAACAAGGGCAACATTAGGAAATCAACAGCTTACCATTTACTATGAGAAATATTTGTTGTCTGTGTACATTTATAATATTCATATCACTTACCATAATTATAATATTATATATCACTTTAGTGGGTTGTATTGTAGAGAAAATTAGAAATTAGTGTTTAAGTGCCTACTCTGATGTTCTTGATCCGTTGGTGAAAACGTCTCAACATGACTGGCTAAGTAAGGCATACACATAAGTATTAGTTGAGACATTTCTCATGCATATGCTTGGTCAGCGTTCAGTCAACAAATTAAGAGAAGTGCTCGCGCTTCGTCAACAGACCTTGTTTATCAGATCTCGCAATGTAACATCGTGTGCCCTTCCAACCAATAAATCGTGATAATTACACGTATTTTTCTCCACCACAACTAATGGCGGCGAGTGTGGAGGCAACCTGTAGCAGTAAATCGTTTATTTTTAAACATACTTTCGTCACAAAGCTTACACTTTGTTTATTTACTGCGTCTATTGGCATCGTTTCTACTTTATGAGCTTAAACTGTTGCTAAAGTTGTCCATTAAATCACGATTAAGGCACTATTAAGAATGTAGTAAACCATTTCTAGTTCCTTATTTCGTGGAAAGTTGGTATACTCGAATATAACAAAAACTTCTTTTAAAAGATATTAACTAAGCGGAAGTTGGATGAATACGAGTAGAATTATGTTTAATGTGGGTAACTTATGCCTGCGTGATGATGACGGTATAACTTTTATGCGCGTTGTATAAAATAATTTAGTCCAATGTAACTATTAAATTGTATTTATTAATTTAAAACGTACTTTCTCGTTTTACAGTAGGTAATTCAATAAATTATACGTTTCCTTAATTGTTTGTTTAAGATGAATAAAATTATACTTTTCGCATTTTTGGGTGGGTGGCCAAAACTACTAAGGACAATAGGTATAAGATTAGGTAGAAGATAATAACATGTGGGTTTCCACTTCAAACAGAATACTGCAAACTAATATGTATATGCGACTTTTGGCAAGAATCTGATAACAGGTGCTATGAAATAGATTGCCATCTCGCCATCTCTTTTAATAGTTTAGGTATTTCTGATGTAAATGATGCGGTATCATTTATTTATATCTACAGATAAAAATCAACTCTTGGTGCAAAACTCTCATAAATAACTTTGTTGGTGTTGTTTATCTAGTTGAATGAAAAAAAAATCAAATGTATTGCAAAAAAATTAAACTGTTGTTAAAAGCTTCAACATACAGTCGCGTGTCATCAATAAAACCAACAAGCCTGTATTTTGTAGGTCAGCACTAGATTAACAAGAATAAGCCGGCAAACATGTAAGCACGTATAATAGGCATTAACGACGAGTTACATAATCCGGCGTGTCGCCGTCAATCGCCGTGGGCTCTCTCAGGCTAAGAACTCTTGCCGCACCAGCTCAACGAAATGCTTTGATCGTGATAACAAGGAGAGTAACTTCGTGACGATAAAATTGTTATAGAACATTTTGAGTACAATAAAGAACATTGAATCAAATGCGTGCAGTGGGACACTATACTTCTTCTTCTTCTTCAGCAACATGTATTTGCCCACTACAGAGCATATTCCTCTCCAATTTCTCTCCACTTTCTTCTGTCGTCGGATTTCCTGGACCACGCTACTCCAGATTGAACCTTGATGTCATTGGACATTGCAATTTGTCCGCCAACACTCCTCTTTCCATCTCTTGGTCTCCATACAAAGCATCCTTGCTCCACCTCTCAAATCCCCTTCGGCACCATGACCAGCCCACGCCTCATTTCAGTTTTACGGCTCAGTACCCTACACTCTTCTATGTAAACTATACTATACTATGTAAACACAAAGATCACGGCAAACGGTAGAGTATGACGACTTGACGAGTCCGTGCGATTACTCGTACTATGGTGATATGAATTCATTACTTTTAAAAAATCAATTTACCCCGACTTTAACTTTAATTCTATTTTAATCTCTTAAACAGTTTACATAGCGAGTATAATATTTTAGACTGGACGCACGTTCGCAGACGGATGTGTACGAATGCCGGTAGAACCGGCTCTAGTGTCGTAACTCAGGGCAATTCTGCCTGAAAACTGAATAAAGGAACGGCTAACACTAAACAGCATGTACTAGCGCTAAGCTATGCGGGATCATAATGGACGTGGATATTTATGACAGCGCAGACAGCTCAACGTGTACGCTACGTTCACGAGAAACTTAATTTATGCACACATTTTGTAGTCAATGTGTTTTCAGATTTTTGCTAGGCTTAATTTGAAGTAAGTTTGAAGATTAGAAGTCTCGGCCTAATTACCGACATTATTACCTGTTTGCATCTATATTAATGTTTTATTAGATATTATTTGAAATTGTTATTGATTTTACTTGGTATAATAACTTTGGTTTCAATGTCACTTGGCAAGTTTCTAAGTACGAAGGTTAAATTGAATTTAAAAAAACTAGAAAATATAGTAGGAAATATATTTTTAAAAAATCTGCACTCACTCTCGTAAATATTTCATACAAACCGTATTTTTAAGGTTACATATAGCAACCACTTCTTTACTATTTTTAACTCGTACATCTACGTTCTCCGAGATCAAACAGCCATTTAGATTGCATTCCCGAACACAAGGCATTAAAACTAGAACCGAACTACGAGTATTCGTAACCACATCAAGGGGTTCTAAATCATAGGCCGGTGGCATTCCAGGCATCAGCTTGCTTGGTAAACACACCTTGCCGCGTATAGGAAACAAACGCACTTATGGCTAGGAGGGGGAACCAGAAACCAACTATAACATTAAACGAGTCGAAGTATGCAGCCATAATGTAACACACCAGTTTTTATTTTATTTCCAGTAAGAATTGCTGTAACCAGCGTAACCAATAAAAGAGTTTGGCAACAATAGAAATCAAAAACTAGGTATTACATTTACTTTAAGATTTAAATGAGAGCAACAGCTTCTAAACTGCCCAAACATGAAAAAAATAAATACACCATTCACGGTCTTGTAAGAAAGACATAAGCAAGCGTCTTATTTAGTCACCCTTAAAACATACAAGTACAACTTTTTGTTAGATGCAAGCTTTTCTTCTTTCGATTTTTTAACCATAGGCGGTAGCTTCAAGCGGTACCTGATCAAGCGGCAGATTGATCACAATTGCACCTGATTGAAAGCGACGATGAGGTTAAGGATGATACCCGTTTGCCTAGAAGATGCCTGTTCACTCTTGCCTTAATGATGTCCAGATTATAGTGATCAGGAAATACAGAGCTCGGCACGAAATTCCATTCCATTCCTTAGCTGTCCACATTATAAATATTGAAGCGAATACGTATAATTTAACTCTTTTGGTGTTATTATTATTTTGGGTTTTATAATTGTTCTTTCTAAATGCAGACAACAATTTGTAAAGTAATTTCTGTAATGAAAGTCATCAATAATATTAGAATTCTTTAAAATCTATTGTTTTCAATGTTCTTTAGATTCATTTTGTCTCCTTTTGAATTAAACCTGAATAAATCATTTAAGTTACGTATTTCACAATAATCAAAGTATAACAATTACCTACTTTGTGAATAGACGTTTTGTCGTATTGTAGAGACAGGCGCGTCGTGATTACATTTGGCGAATTTCGCGAATCCTTTTACGGCAGACATAAAAGCATTACAAAGAACCATTCAGTGTTGTACCGGCGCTGTTTAAAAAGGGAAAAAGCAACAGTTTCCGATACAAAAACCCGCGGCTTCGAGGAACTAATGAAAGGTACGCAAATAGGCCGGTGGAGGACGGAACCGCGCGTCGCCGCTCGCTCCTGACGAACAGATGATTGATTGGTATGACATTGAAAAAAGGGAAGCATGAAACAACCCCTATACGTTATCTTTTAACAAATCATACTACACGCCACACACTGATAACTTCACTCGTGGTATATAACGAAATAGGTAAATGTAGTCAAATCTACATGACATAAGCTAAACTCATATAACATTAAAGTAATTTATTTGACTCTTACGAGTATAACCGCTTCTTTTAATTACTCTATTATTTTCATTAATAGGAAGTAAATTACGAATCTCATCATCATCAGCCCTATTTAAGTCCCCGCTGCTGGAGCACGGGCCTCCCTCAATCACATGAGGGGTAATTGCCATACTCACCACGCTTGGCAGTAGGGTTGGCGAGGGTTTTGATATAAATGCAGAGTTTGCCTTCTCTGGATGCTGATGATCATGCCAGCAGCTTTACCTTAGTCGCCTTTTACGACACCTCGGTAAGAGTGAGGGTGGCCTATTCTACTCTGCCGGGACCACACGACAATTACGAATCTATATATAGATAAATATTATTGTACCTGATAGGGAGGTTGTTAAAGATCATTATTCCGCATGTGATTTCCACATTTAATTACTGATACGTTATTTATATCATGTCATACCTACATCAGCATATTATTTTATTCCTTTTTCTTCAATACTTATCTTTTTTATATAATATACTGCTACGTTTTTAGAGATCTTTATTGCATGTAAGCTATTTTAATATATTTCAAATATCATTAAATACATATAAATCAATCCTCTATGTAATCGAGATGTCTCTTTATCGCTATTCAATTCCTAAACATAACAATGACAAAGCTGAATAATCGTGGAATTCATACTTCGGAAGACGACCAATAGATGCGTTGATTGACATAAATCTGATCTACTGCTTTATTTTCTTCCGTAACCGTTCACTTGGAACTCCTACTGCAAAGAATAGACAACTCTATGAGCAAAGGCGTCTTAAATCTAATTTAATTTACACTTTATAAAGCAATAATAGACTTTGACCATAAAGTTAAACGGTAGCAATTGAAAATAGAAGAAATCCACAAACGGCTCGTAACTCTATTCTTGGCTAATTTGTCATATCGAGGTGCCAGGGCCGCATGCGCACACGCGCGCCGTAAAATCCATCATGCGAGTGCAGCTCGCACTCGGTAAACAAATTTATTTTTATACTTACATTTACGCTTTGGCAAACCATAACATCTAGCCACATTTTTAATCAATATATATGAGTATCTTCACTAACAAGAGTCGCGTTGGCAAGAATTCTAGTCAAAGTATTCATCCTTGAACCAAGCAATTAAACCAGACAAAAACATTACCCTCCTTCTTTGGCAGTCGGGTAAAAACGATATTCTACTTCTTGAGCCTAGTCAATTTCCCTTGTACTACAGTAATAACAAATATATACATACCCATTACGAAAATCTGTTTGTGACGAAATTCATACCTATATAGCATAGAAGAAAGCATTCTAAAGAAAATACTACCTGTCCGGATAAAGAATGGGATCAGAAATGGCGGCGCATCTATTCACTTCTCGCTCACACACTATTTGCGTCTATACTCGCACTCGTGGGGTGCGAGACGACTGCGAGTATAGACGCAAATAGTGTGCGAGCGAAAAGTGAATAGATGCGCCGCCATTTCTGATCCCATTCTTTATCCGCACAGGTTGTATGTAATCTTCTTTCTAAAGAAAATATTTAACTTTTTTTTAAGTTCAATAAAAAATATTTATTATCCAACTCGTCTTGAGGCTAAACGCTCTGTACTTTAGGCAGGAGCGTGCACAGTTAGCCCGCTATTACACAAATTAAGTGTTACATGTCGGAAACAACGTCACATGTCGCACGAGATCCGATAAGTCGCAGTCCCGTGCCGCGAACCGAACCACAACAAAACAAAACAAAAGCGCAATGTACGTACCAGATACAAATGGACAATACGATAAAAATAATTTTCCGAAATGAAAAATACTATTTCTAGATTAGAGTCATAGAAATTTTTCTTACAGAATTTTTACACGGTTATTTATGGAGAAAAATAAATTAAATGTGAAAATCTTCCTGTAACGTCATCCTTCGGCATGACAAAGTAATAACGTTTCTGCTCATGTTGATTTAAAAAAAAAGTAAAATCTTTGATCGTAAAATGACACGACAAGTCTGACAGTGACAGTAAGTTAGGTTAGGTTAGGTTTACTTAAAGTCACCTAAACTTTTTTTAATGGACATAATACGACCGACATCACATTAAGTTGAGCCTTAGGACTACGTAACTTCCGGCATATTAATTCATCATCAGCCCATTTAAGTCCCCACTGCTGGGGCACGGGCCTCCCTCAATCACATGAGGGGTAATTGCCATACTCACCACGCTTGGCAGACGGGTTGGCGAGGGTTTTGATATAAATGCAGAGTTTTCCTTCTCTGGGTGCTGATGATCATGCCAGCAGCTTTACCTTATTAGTGTCGCTCGAATTGCACTTTTAATTCCCAAAATATAGGTTTTCAATAAATGATTAGAGTATTGAATATAAGTTTGTATATAGCATAGCTCACGATAGCACAAGACAAACCTCTGTGGTTTATTGTGCTGTCTTATTATTGTACATGTATAATTTGTAATGTTATTTGATAATAAATTAAATAAAAATATGTCAATAAGACCACTACTTTAAAGATAACTAAAAAACATGGGACATCTTTTTTCTCTTCATTAATTCGAAAAGCGTATAAAAATGTTAATTTATTTTTTGTCGTATTGGCCATTGCGACACGGTAATCTCCCGCTGCGCTGTGGGTCTACAACAATGTTTACACAATAAACTAAAAGCTAAGCTGCCTTAGTGATTGCAAGACAATTACTAATGTGCCATAAGAAACTGCCAAGCAAAAGCACTAAGTAATTTGAAAACTGAGGACAAAATATGCGTATATTATTAAGTGTCTTTGGTTTTTACGAGTAGATACAGACAGCCACACATCAGGTTACTACAATCTGTCAAATTTTCTCTATTGATATAGAACCAAACGTCTTTGACATAAAGGTGAGAATCGATTGAAGAAATTTCACATATTTGTATCGGTACATTGATGCTAGGTTGTCCGTACTATAATTTTTCAAGGGTAATGGAGCGAAATCATGGTCAATATTAGTTATTCACTAACCACCTTATTATAAATCGCGATCTAAAGATATTACCGTACCAAAACTCATGTCATCCCGTTCCAACACGCAATGCTAAAAAGGGCTGGCTTGATTTATGTTCCGGTTAGTTAGTTCACGATTTGTAATAAGGGGATTTATGTTCAAAGTGATTAAGACTAAGCACTTTAGTAAGTCGCACTTTAAAGCGATGACTGCGCAAGAGGTCCCGGGGTCGATCCCCGGGTCGGGCCAAAAATGTGTACCTAAGTTTTCGGTAAGAAATTCTTATCTCAACCCGGAGTCTGGAAGTTGCCGGTCTTGTGTTGACTCCCGTGCCTCGGAAAGTACGTTAAACCGTTAGTCCTGCGCCCGATCCCCTCTCCGGTCGTGTCACACTGGTGTCCCATCGGATTATGCGGGTAAAGGGAATAGAGAGTGCACTTGTAGTTTGCGCAAACACTTGAGCACTATAATATATGCTGCGTACGAGGCCGATCGCTGAGATCGGCCTCCGCAACTGTAATCGGTTAGGAGGATATAGTGAACCCCCAAAACAAATATTAATTACAGCATTTCCTAAAGGAAGAGCAATCGGTATTTCCTACATAAGGAAATTCACGTCCTTAATCGGTAAATACGAGATTTAGTCGATATGTGTATGTTACTATTCTTGCTCAGATTATGTTTTTTGTAAGATGTGACTAAATCATTATGGAACCAAAACAAAATACTAAGAACTTCTTCTGATCAATCCATTTAACATCAGGTATTTCCAGCTAATGTTGCTGTTAATATTTTTCCAACATTCTTTAAGACTTCCTAGTTACAACATAAACGGCAATATGTAGGTAAAGGCATTACAAGAATACATTAAAAGCCAGTATGTACTTACAATAACGTTATGTATTCTTGGCACATACCTATAACCAATTAAGGCGAAGTCAGGGTGTCGCCACATTACCTGCTATATAGACTGGATGTCTCGGTGCGCTAACTAGTATCAGATAACGAAAATGTTGTACCACTTCGCAATGTTTTTACAACTTCTTTTTAAGAGACAGGGAAATGAGCAAGCAGGTCGCTTGAGGAAATGTGACCACCGTCCCACATATAGTAATTAAGGGATTGCTGTTTCATTGCGGCTTGGGCGCGCTGCCTATGTTTTATTTAGATTTATTAAAATTACGACGACACTGCTTTCATACTCGTATCACATAATGTTTATTCATTCCTTAGTATATTTTTTGTATGATAATGATACAAAAATATATATGTAATGCATATAATTATTTTTTTAAAATAAATTTATTTTTTTGAATTTTAATTTTAATAAAGTATTTAAAGGTTTGTTTAAATACAAGAGTTTAATCAAATACAAGTACATACTTACATACAAGATGTAGTTTTGTTTTACAAACAAGTAAAGTTACTCTTAGTAAATGGATCTCAGATCTAGTCCTAAATGACAGTATGAAGACATACTAAGTCCTCGATTTCATCAAGTGCACACAGCACCATCTGTCTACGTCAATTAGTATTACTGAGATACACGACTATTCTGGACTAAATTAAATCCTTAGCGCTAAGAAAGCCGGGAAAACAATAAAAAGTGCTCTGTGTTACTCAACCAATGTTTACTTAAGTATGAGTCAAAACTGCTACTATACTTAGGGTGATTTTCGTTTTGTTTTATTTTTTAAATTAGGCTTCTACTTGAGGTTCGTAAAATTTGGCTCGTTATATTGTCTTTACATCACATCAAGGATATTTTAATATTAGGTACGAGTAATTTTTGGCAACGAAACTAACACATTTCATTTATCTTCTCATACAGAGATTAGTTGAGATAAATGCCAATAAACAATTCATTTTGTCACAAATCACCGAACCAATGACGTGTTTGTTAAGTCTTCATCATTATTATTGGTTTAGAAAGAAGGAAAGAAAGAAAAATATTTATTCAGTGTATAACAATAAACATTTAAAATAATGACGGTTTACCTGAATGCTTTTAAAAATATAATAGATACCTGTACTATACAATAAATGCGTTCTAAAGTTCTAAAGCACGCTTCACGACTTAGTTCAGTCTTTTAGCTAACTAAACGGAATGAATGATTTCTCTTTCTCGCAGTAAGAACGTAATTTACAAGTCAATCCAGTTCATATGCAAATCGTGTGCTGCACAAGTGGCCATGCATGCAAGAATAAAACAGCGCACTTGCGCAATACACGTATCCATTTTGTTTTCTGGCCAGACGGGTGAACGGAAAACATAAGTAGGTAATTTTATAAATTGTTCATCGAACATGAAATAATAACTAATCTTTTTTAAGGATTTATTTATGATGTTCCATTCAATTTATAATTATGGCCAAACGGTTATTTAGTTCTTTAGACGAAAAGCCCAAGGGACAACATACATAAATGCGAACTCTGTAACACTATATCGTTCCAGGCTAATAATGTTGATCACGTTTAAATACCATGTAGCTATATTTTACCTTCATGAGCAGTTTAAAACAAACGTTATGTAAATAGAAATAAAATAGCAAAGAAGACGAGTACGTCACGAATCGTCTCAAACAAACCTGTTTTGAGACCTAGTACCAAAGCCTGCCAGACAAATTATGCATAACATATAGACGGGTCAGTAGGTAACACGCCGATGTTACATAAACATTTAATTAACTTAGTGGTAAGAGTCGGGTTGACGCCCCGCGGATAACAGGTTAAAAATTGACAACCTCGTTTATATGACGGTAAAAGGCTTCTATATTACGCGAGTGATTTGTTAATTTATTATATTATATTCAATTGCAAAATTTAATTGACTATGTAGATTTGTAGCATCGAACACTTTTAAATATAATAACACACTAATAAATATTCCGTGATAGAGTTTGGAAAACAGATCGTTGGCTGCATATGGGTAGTTCTTGTGTATAAACTTTTTTTTATTTGTTTAAGGTATTTCATTTATGTATACTTAATATAAGTGAGTATAGAGGATTTTGCATTAAGATATAAAAGTATTTTAATATACTAAGTTTTAGGTCCTCATTTACGAGTAGTTATATCTATTACCAAGTCCTTGAAATAGTTTAATGACTACACCAAAAGAGCTATCAGTTACTTTTAATACTATTAAGTAGGTAAGTAAACTAATTACGATATTACATATATTTTATATACCTATCATGCCGCAACCATAGTTAAACTTATACCTACCTGAGTGATTACAACAGTCAGATAATTTAATGATATTTTAGTCATTACACCGCATTCCAAGCAATATCAAATAGAACAAAACAGAACTTCAATCAGAACCAAAAATATCCAAATGGAGATATTGCGAATACATCATGTTCCGAATCGTACAAAAATATACATTGCCGTCGGTTAATCCTCACCGCATAATATTCCTCTAATGGGCTTTCCGCACTTGAAAACTAGCCAAAATCGATAAACCCAGCATCTGGCCACTCGGCCCCATCGAATTGATGTATTAATAATACTTTCATGTTTAAATGTGGTGGTGAAAATTCGCCTGACTCTTTCGATATGGAAACTTTATCTGTATGTGTGCTATAGTCGCACATGACTTTGGTGTTAAACATTAGAATTTGGGCCACGTGGTCCCCGGCAGAGTAGAATAGGCCACCCTCACTCTTACCGAGGTGTCGTAAAAGGCGACTAAGGTAAAGCTGCTGGCATGATCATCAGCACCCAGAGAAGGAAAACTCTGCATTTATATCAAAACCCTCGCCAACCCATCTGCCAAGCGTGGTGAGTATAGCAATTACCCCTCATGTGATTGAGCCGTGTGGTCCCCGGCAGAGTAGAATAGGCCACCCTCACTCTTACCGAGGTGTCGTAAAAGGCGACTAAGGTAAAGCTGCTGGCATGATCAACAGCACCCAGAGAAGGAAAACTCTGCATTTATATCAAAACCCTCGCCAACCCGTCTGCCAAGCGTGGTGAGTATGGCAATTACCCCTCATGTGATTGAGGGAGGCCCGTGCCCCAGCACTGGGGACATGGGTGCAAATGGGCTGATGATGATTGAGGGAGGCCCGTGCCCCAGCAGTGGGGACTTAAATGGGCTGATGATGATGATGATTAGAATTTCGAAGTTCCAAAGGCACAATTTAATAACCACTGTCACTGTTTTGATCTCTTCCCAATTCCTTTTTTTACTTGTGTCGTTATAAAGCACTTACTCTTATATGAAATAAAATGTTAAAATAAAAAAAACCTTGAACTAATTTAATTTAAAATTGAGCAAAAAAAAACCCAGCTGAGTTGAATGTCAGAGTACATAAATTGGTCGTATGTAAATATTTTTATAGCGGTATCTTATAAATACCGACAGGATATAGCAATTATGTAGGTATACAATGTTGATAGTTACATTCACGGTCCGCCATAAACTTCCGACAATTATTCGTCATAAATAAAAAAGTACCAGCTTGTACGTAAGGGACTAAGGTTATCAATAATCCAACAAAAAAATTATGACAAACATGAAGCAAGAAAATTGTACATTACTTACAAGTGTTTGTTGCCATTCAAGACGGAGATGCGGAAAAATATATGTTTTACCTGAAACGATAAAAAGAAAGATTAAAATATTAACATAAATTTCAGTAAACTAACCTGTCATGCTATTTAGAGGTGACTTTATCGCAATAACATGATACTTATTTATTACCTAAAACACGACACTAAGACTATAGAGGCAAATAGGTAGGTAAAGTATACTCTATAACTACACTAAATAATGCCGGTTCACATAGAATCGTAAGATAAAGAACAATGGTATACAGGGTTATTCTGAAACTCAATGCTACTCATTATAACTGGATAAAATTTTCATCGCTCTCCATTAGATGAAAAGTATTGGCCTATTAGTCAAAAAAAAAATTGATATGGTTTTAATATTTTTCATCTGCTTCTTTGAGAAAGTTATTTAGTATAATAGTTAATTCACATAGAAAAAAGCAAGACTTTTAGAATAACCCTGTAGAAAGATTGATTAGCAGTTTAGCCTTTCCAAACAATTGCCAAGGATTTTATCGGCCAGTTGTGTAATAAGACCAAATGAGGTGTTTACTTAATAGGTACTCGTACCTTACCTAACACGACTTTTAGATTTTAAGTGCTAGTTGCTAAAGTCATATGACATTTCCGTAAGTAGACGAAAGGAAGAGCAATATGTCACTTCCGCGACAAACACCTCGTTTTGACCACTCAAATAAACGTTGACTAGACATAATGTGCAAACGTAACAGTTTAATAACTGTTTAAATTATTTCGAAGTCAAAAGTTCAAAGCAAAGGTGCCCACCCATGTGTAGGTATTTACTTTTACAAATCCTAACGAGAATGCAGATCAAAACATTCACTTGTGTGGATGAGGTACACTTATTGTCCATGTTTTATCATTACTTACTCTAATACAATCACATGAGTACATAGATAGTTTGTCTGAAATTGCACACAATATAATCATCTAAGTTCCTGTAAAAAGCTGTTATGAATATTTTTTATTATTCTTATGAGCTGATGTAGTTGGACCTAAATAAAAAATAACTAAGTTTTTCTGAAAAGCACCTGTACTTATAATTTATCAATACAAGTGGGATGTTCTCTGAGTAACAGACAAAAACAAAGAGTTATTTCGTGCACAAATCTTGCTCTACAAATATTTTTGTAGCATAGAACAGTATTCCACAAAAAAAACATGATTAAAAAATTGTTACTATTTATCGAGCAAAGTCACGATTACACGACGTTTGAGGGAATAAAGAACTTTCATATTATTTGCAGTTAATCGTGATTGTTTGCGAATATTTATGACACAGGTTCCCAATATAAGGGTTTAAGAACATTTGTACTCTCTGACACTCTGTACTAAACCAACAGGTCACGGTGGATGGATGGAATTGCAAAAAGTTCGTATAGGTATGTATATTAGAAGAAAAAATACAATTTGGATAATAGATAAAGTAGCTTAAATTAAAAAGTAGAAAACATCATTTCCATCAAAAAAATGTACAAACGTTAGATAGCGATGACTGGCTCATTTTTGTCATAAAAATGGTAAATACTTTAGTGAGATTGATAAAGTAAAAAAGTTTGAGAAACTTAGAGTTGAGTATAACAGGGGCGTTTCGCTCGCGTGAACTTCCGTTTCTTTCTTTTGTACCGTTCTACAAATGAAACTGTTCTATTGGCCATTGTCTACTTCTATTGAATAACGCAGATCATTTGATGATATCCATGCGTAACTAATTTTACTAATAAGTGTTTACCACTAAGCAATACATGGCAACGTGCAAATTTGCACCCACACGATAGTAAAGCAACCTACATGTACTAACCCATAAAAAAAAAAAACAATATAACTTTCACAAGTAATGTACCTATCTACATAATTACCTCCCAGGAACACATACGTACCTACAAAGATATGGCAACTGCAGGCAAAACGCAAAATTACATAGGCAAAACTCTAGCTAAATATTTTGCAAAGATACAGTAACGTGCGTTGTTTCTTGTCGAGACTTCATCAGAGGAATGTATGTTTCAGTCTTACACCCAGTTGCAGAAACCTCTATATTAAAATCGGTATTAGGTAAATCCATATACTGGTACTCAGTGTTTAGAACAATAATTAGAGCTTAAACTCTCAAAAGCTTAACGATCTTTAAAGCAGTTTGCATTATTTTATGTTTGTACATAAATGTACTATTTACTTTGGTTTTAGAAAAACGTAACTAAGAAAAACAACACTAAAGCATAGTTTTACACAACATAATAATCAGAAAGTGTAAAAGGAAGATAACACCATCTATTTTCAAATTGTATATGTAGAGGAGCCGACACGATGAGAGGTTTATTATGATTTTAATGAACTTGATTGTTGATTGTAAAAGGCGTTGAATATAAATAGATCTGAAGTTAAATCAGGGCTGTTGAGTACATTATTAATTACTAAGATGTTTGATTGTTTAACACATTTTATACACAAAGATACATTTGTGAGATACGTACCTATATAGCCTAATGGAAGTCCACGGTCAATACGTACCTACAAAGATATTGTAAATGCTGTTAAACGGAATTCAATCATAACTCAACAGTGAATAACTCTATTAGTATTTATATAATTAATTACCTAAATTCATTCTTATTTTACATTTAAACCAAGTTAGTTTATTTAGTTATAAGTTGGTATATCTCACACTCATTACATAACGTTATTCTTCTTATTAGGCAAACATTTTATTTCCTCACATGAGGTTGGTAATGCACCGTGAATAAACTATGCGAAAACGTTGGCTAACAAGAAAAAATAATTACTTTATTAGTTAATAACTCGACGATCGCTATTTTGAAGCAAACCTATGTGTGTAGGTACCAGCGGTTTTGTTTGTATGATGTATGATACGTTTCTAAGATAACTGAAACAATAACGTATGAGAGAAAAATAAAGCGACGTTCCCAAAGGTGAATGAGAGATGTTTTCTCCCCCATTAACGTCGACTTCCAGTGTCGGTGGCCGTCATCGAGTCGTCACATCTCTTCCTCCGTCTCAAAGCGTGTCTCCGGGAACCAACGCTAATGTCTAATAGTCACACCCACCTTATTTATCGCTTCCTCGCTTTCTTCATTGTTCTTGGAAGCACTTTTTGTGGTTAACAGATTAGACACGGCAATTTTGGTTAGGTGAAACAAATCTGCTCATCACTCGTGAGACCGTTTTGAATGCAACCTGTACTTGTCTAAACAACTATCTTCTATCAATATAACTAACATAATTAATGGAATATTTGCAATTAATATAAATATCTTGTGTTACTTAAAATAGTAGTCCTATAACGATTTTTAACCAAAGTTTGATTAAAGAAAACGCAATAATAATGATCTTAGTACTGATAGTGTTGGTAAGCGATGGTAACGATATAATTAAAAAAAGCACATCAACATCACCCGGAATCCTCAACTGAGGAACTACCTACATTTTCGATTCGGAAATCCGTTAAATAGTTCAAATAGTTATTTACATATCGAACCAAATTACGAAAGTAGTCGGTACTTCCTTATACACCCAGTTCGCCCATTACCGCTTTGAACCCCACGATACATTCCGAGTTCCAGCGGCTATTTTAGCCGCGTAACCAATTAATGCATTTTTTCCTGTCTCGATTGTTTGCTTTCGAATAGGAATCGTTTACGTCCCGAATGATATTGGATTTTAATTGAGCAGGAAGGATTTACAGTTAGGATTTTCGTGGGAAGACATAACATAACGTTTATAACGTCATTTTACTTACATCACCATCATTATGTACTATAGATTGGACATAAATCATCATGACAAGCGAACCGCGTCGGGATTAAATATAGGTATGAGAGTATTGATTTATATTACTAGACAACTCACTGTATAAGAGTTGAGTCTTTACTGTATTAGTTTTATATTGTTTTAAACTTTCATGGTCAATAACATTAGAATAGATACTTACCCACAATAACTTCAGTTACTCCGTGACCATGGCGCTTGCAAAATTGCCGAAATATCGGAAATTCAAAAATAAGGTACATGGTAAAAATAACTATTCTAATGTATTAATTTTAGGTACTCCGGAGAAACATTCTGTGATGAATACCATTGAATAAAATCAGTGTCTGGGTGTATTTAAGGATTATATTTGTGTCTTCTCTATTGTCTGACATCTAATTGCTCCGGAATCAGTTCAATGTATGAGAATAATAAATTTATTCCTTTGTGAATACCTTTATCAATGATCTACATCTATACATATTACCTACTTCAGTTCTCTAAGAACCCAGTTTTTAATCTAATTACTGCCTAGATTGCATCTAATTTAGTATCATCACGTAAAATCGCCCAAACAAATCTTTTCTAAATGTACTAATTGTAGAAATAGAAATCCTTTTCATTTTTAATGTTAACTACGAACAAACAAATTAAGGATTCAGTGTTTCCCAATTTGGCAAACGGTCATCCCACACGACGATGCGCAAACACTTTCTTTCATTGAAAAAACCACCCACACGAGCGTATTGACTCGAATCATGACCGGTTACAAAATATAAAACGGAAACTTAGCAGTTCGCATTGTTATGCAACGTTAAATTATCATCCTATTTGCACATTACTTGTGTACCGCTAAATATGTCTGTTACATGCTTTATAATTTGGGACGAAGTATTCTAGTGTTCAAATGTTTTGAATAATAAGTAGGTTATGCATTATTCACCGCACACAACTGATTTTATGTGTTGCACACAAACTATATCAGTTCGTTTAAAAATATTCAATTATATCAGTATTTACTTACAGAAATTTGTGTAGCTGGAGATATATGCTGATGAATTTAATTAATGTTTAAAACCAAAAAATATCAATAAATCGATACATACATACGAAAAGCGAAAATACAACAAAATTAAATTTAACAGAAGAACATCAAAGAAAAGAAATTTAATCATCATTTAAAACGAGATATAGTCTAACCAGCCAGTGTTACCTGTGCTTTAGAGACATTATACAGCCTACGGAACTCTTTGCATTCCGTGTTACCCTTCTTGTATAGTTGATCGTTACCAGTTCGAAAGATAACTAAAATTGTATTAAGTGGTGTGTACGTTTGTTTGTTACCTCTTCACGCGCAAATGACTAGACCAAAATTTAGTACCACATAGGTAGTAAATAGTAAGTATACGGGTCTAATATACAAAACATCGAACTTTTTCCTCTATTTCCATAACTTTCATTTCATTTGCTATCATATTGCAACCATAACGAATAAATACATATCTCCGTTTCCGGAGCTAGTTTTAATTAACAAGCACAGAGTACGAAACGAAACGACTCACTCTAAATAATAGGAAAAGTAGTTGTCATAATAAGTACGAGCAGTGTAAATTTTTACGTGTGTTATTATTACGTTGGTAGTTTCAAAGACTAAAGAAAGTTTCCATAAAATAGCGGAGTGACCGACGGCGCTTTCACAACGTTTTACTCAGAAATTCGTTTGGCAACTGCAGGCAAAACGCAAAATTACATAGGCGAAACTCTAGGTAAAGATTTTGCAAAGATACAGTAACGTGCGTTGTTTCTTGTCGAGACTTCATCAGAGGAATGTTTGTTTCAGTCTTACACCCAGTTGCAGAAACCTCTATATTAAAATCGGTATTAGGTAAATCCAAATACTGGTACTCAGTGTTTAGAACAATAATTAGAGCTTAAACTCTCAAAACCTTAACGATCTTTAAAGCAGTTTGCTTTATTTTATGTTTGTACATAAATGTACTATTTACTTTGGTTTTAGAAATACGTAACTAAGAAAAACAACACTAAAGCATAGTTTTACACAACATAATAATCAGAAAGTGTAAAAGGAAGATAACACCATCTATTTTTAAATTGTATATGTAGTAGGAGCCGACACGATGAGAGGTTTATTATGATTTTAATGAACTTGATTGTTGATTGTAAAAGGCGTTAGATATAAATAGATCTGAAGTTAAATCAGGGCTGTTGAGTACATTATTAATTACTAAGATGTTTGATTGTTTAACACATTTTATACACAAAGATACATTTGTGAGATACGTATACTATATTTCATCAATATTTTGGTGGCATAGCCCTAATGGAAGTCCACTGTCAAGTTTTTTTTTTTGTTTTTTTGCTTAGTAATATTTATCTTGAATTATTTCATTTCAACGGAAATTAGTTTCTTAATTAATCGTTATAATTCCAAAGGATTTACATAATTATCTGTTGAAAATTGTCACGGCAAAAATTGATCTGGATTCACGCAAACGCAATCTGATGCAAATTATACTAACGTTACGAAACAAAAATAGTTATTACGGGGGCGCACTAACTAATATTTTTCCCTGTTTTAAATGCTTGGGCAGAGTAGTGTTGTAAAAGAACTGAGTCTTTTAGTCCTCATTTTGCGGCTATGAATTCTTTTTGCAGAACTCACGACTAATTAGTCTTCTGAGTCCTGAGTCTTGAGTTCTTTCGAGTATTTTCAGTTCTTTGAGTCCTTTGAGTTCTTTCAAGTCTTATGAGTTATGAGTTAAGCAGCAGGACTCCAGTCCATTTAAAAAGACTTGTGTCATGAAGCGCTTTGAGTTCTTCGAGTCATGAACTATAAAGTTGAAGACTGCATCCCAATCGTAAAGACTCGCATATTATGGAGTATTTGAATTGTTCAAATAGAGGACTGCAGTCTTAATAAAATCACTTAGTAAGTTCGAATAAACAATAAATCAGGCTCAATAAGAGACATGTCTATCATCGTGTTCAAAAAAAGCTCTTTTCTTAAGATTCAGCTCCTTTTTAAAAGGACTCAGTTGCGAGTTCTTCGTAAGATTGAGTTTTTTTAAAAGAATCAGTCGCTAATTGTTTTTAGGAAAGCTAAGTTTTTAATTAAAGAACTCTTTTAAAAGACTCCGTCTCTTGTTCTCTTGGCAAGACTGGAGTCTATTTTAAGAAGACTAAATACTCCGAGAGACTTCGACTTAAAATTTATTCATTTTTAACTTGAGTCTTAAAAAAGAACTCGGAGTCCCAAAACTAGTACTAGAAGACTCAGTTCTTTTACAACACTAAGGCAGAGGCACATTGTAAGTTACAAACATGAATCCTTCAATTTATTAGGTAAAGTATTTTTTGTATACTTATTTTCCAACCAATCGTGAATTACAAATCCTAGATATCTTGGCAAACCTCGTCTGATACAAACTTTATCCATACATGAGCTAGATCACTACTGATTTTTACCAATAAAATAATTACATTGTTGATGAATACATTGTCGCATTTAAAAAGAAAACACGCGATAATCTTTAGAATTTTCCATATTTAGACTCATTTGAAGTTGCATTGAATGTATAAACATCGGTGATTGGATTTAACAATCACATTATCTGAATAGGTAAGTACTTTATTTTTAGCTTAACATTGAAACATATAAAGCGGTTACAGTGACAGTTGTTAATAAAGGGATGTAACCTTTAATCGATGCTCTCCGTATAGGGTCAGATCAGATCAGATCGCAATTGCACGGTGCACTCAATTGAATAGAGTGGGGCCACCCACATCGATCGACACCCGTTTACAAATGGCGATGGTGCATCCGCTGTACGACAGGCACTTTAATGCATTAACGTCAGTCTCGCGATTGTTTGCCCAATAGGGCATAGGGCCTAATTCACATTAGGGCGGCGTGTTAAACCGACGGACATTTCACTCCTTCTTCATATTGATGGCTATGACACCTTTTTGGACGCGTAGGTATCTACATGCGGCCATCTAGAAAGGACAACGCACTAATACACTTTGAATCGTATTACGTTGGTTTAAAGTTTAAATAAGGTATCATGTGTCAGCTCTTTGACTGTGTTTTAAATATCCACATTTCTATTTAAGTACATCTCATTTCAAAATCACGGATGCAAATTAGAAACTTACCATTAGGTAAGTATAGGGAGAAGGAATCTATTAAGATTCTTACGTATTTCTAAAAGCTACTGTTACATTGGATTTAACCAAAATGAAGCGAAAATAATCTAATATAAATTGGAAACAAAATATTTTTACTAGAACAGGAAATAAATTTACACTCTCTTCTCTTTTTTATGAAATATCTCTTTCCAGATTTAGTGTTGTCACGGCTTTAAGCTCATCCTAGGTTCCTAATTACTAATAATTTTCTCGTTAACTTTTACTATAAATGAACATCTTTTATAGTTAAAGTTTTAGTAGAGAGCCTAGGTAATACTTCAATCTGTCGAACTAAACTGTAGAGTAAAATATTATGTTTAAAACATTCCACGATTCAGCATTACATGCACATAATATGCGTTTTTCAATTCATAATAACCAACACTATCATTATGTTATCATCATCATATCGTAATCTTAGTAAAATAGTTCAAAATCTCAGAGGCAGTTAAAAATTTAAATTAGTAAAAGTCAGATGCGATTCTAAGAAGCAACAGTTTTCTTTTAAAATATGATGTACTGTACATTACCTACCATGTAGGTGAATGCTACTAGCTTATTAAAATCAACTGTAATAACATAAATAATTGCAATCTCAAAACATGGCTTTCACAGTTTTGCTTTAGAACTCACAGTTGCGTACCAGAAACATCCGACTCTTTTGTTGAGGCGCACCCATACACGAGAACTATTAAATTAAGTAGCACCTAAATATTTTTGTAGATTTTGTGGTCAGATTAATTTGATTAGACTATTTTTTTTTCGGGATTGCTACCTATGTATCTTACACCGTGACCTTGGCGCTTGCAACTGTGCCGAAATTTCGGAACCTTCTAAAATAAAGTACATGGTAGCAATCCCGTAAAAAACTATTCTAATGTTCGTGACCATGAAAGTTCAAAACTAGATTAACTTGATTTTGATAGAACTCATAGTTTATAGTTTTTCTAGCTTGATACTGCATTCAAAACCAATGACTGTAATGGATCACTTTTGTTACAAATAACATCTGGAAGTAAGTCTAAAGTGTCCGTAGACATTCATCATACCCTATGAAATCCTTCGAAAGCGGAACAATGCTTCATATAATCGGCCTAATGGGGTAAAACTCAACTTCCAATAATATAAAGCTGTCTACGCCGAGACACGATGTATTGCCGCTTCCTAGTGATGTGTGTCTCAAATATCAATTTCACTTGACGGTGACGGGTAGGGCACACTAGCGACGCCAATCGATTTTAATTTTTAGCTACTAAACCGAACCTATTTTAAACAATTTCGGGGTTACAATCTCTCGGCAAACACTTATAGTAGGTATTTATTAAATAACCATGCACAAATGTTGGGTTCGTTTTTGTACGCAAAAAATTGATTCACGCCAAAAGCGGCCACTTTTGGTGTTAAATTTTTTTTCGGTTTCGTAGCTAAAAATTAAAATCGATTGTCATCGCTAGTGTGCCATACCCGTCACCTTAATACACTTGAGTGAAATAATTTTATATTTGAAGTGAAGAAAGTTTCACTCTTGAGTGATTCGAAAGACATCGATAATATTGTGAATTCACTTGGGTTCGTGTCAACCTCAATTATGTAAGCTTGGACGTCCAAAATGTAGTCCCTATCTTAACCAATGAGTTCGGTTACGTTTATATTGTGTGTACATATGGTGTAAGAACTGAATATTACACAAGTGCTTAAGCTACTTAGTACGGAATCAGGTCAATGTATGAAATGTTGTAAGAATTTATGAATTAATTGTTTATTTATTCCCTACCTACTGTACACTACTTAAGATTTCCTTGAGGACCTCTCAGATGTATTTGAGTGAGTCGAGTAGCATCACTACCGCATCCTGCCCGCGACGGGTTGTATGATCCGTGACAAATTTGTGGATCGCGGGTGATACCTGCTTAATGAGGGCGCTGAACCTCAATGTAAATGCCGCCTTTTGTTTCGGTTTGGCATTTCCAGCCAGACGGACGGACTAAGAAAAAACGCTGAATAAACGGACAATCTCTGACCTTCGTATTGGTATTTACGTTAAGGTCCCTTAATTAGACGGACCATTAAGTAGGAACTGTACTGTATCGATCTACAAGGTAAGTATACCTCGGTTGGTATTTATTGTAACTGATGATAATCCAAATGCATACATTACATAATTATAGTAACTGATGACTGTTTTCCGTTTTTTTTTCCTTAAAAAATAAAGGAGTGTTTTCTTTTAATAAAAAGTGCTAACTCAAGTATTTAAGGCACTGGAGACGCCCTGTATATCTTAACATAATATTTAAAAAATACATGAAAGTAATGGCTACTTACTAAAAATATTTTTAAGAAATATCAAATATATTTATAATATAATTTGAAGTAAGATAAATACCATTATTATCAATTATCTGCAATTAATTACTAATAACCACTGCATAAAATTACCTTTAGTCCTCCTATATCCACTGAGAGTTCCCCATGGGTTCTTCTTATAATCCTCAAAGTCACTATAAATGTTCAGTTCACTAGAAAATGTTTTTTGCTGCAGCACCAGATTTTTCCTACTGTTTTTAGAGTCCGATTGAAAAAAAGCCACAAACTTATGTATTGGACTCATAATGAACGAAGTAATACTGCAAGTTATAATTAAATCTAATAGAAACTAATTAAAACAAAAGTTGCTATATTAGAACAACCACCACTTCTAAAACGTTTGGGCGCGATTTCTGACTATGCTTAATTAAGTTAAAATAAAAACTAAACGACGTTTGAGGTTGATACACTGAAGGCAAAGGAAGTTAATTTGTAAATGTAATTCAATTATTAGAGATAAAACACAAGTAAACGGAGCACGGAATATGGCGAATTTTAAACGCGTTGTTTTGATTAAGCCCGCCAGGCGGCAATGTCGTGCGCCGCTCTTTTACCTATTGCGCCCGCGCACTTTCTTCATCCACCAACTTTCGTTGGTCACCGACGTCACCCGCTCACCCTGGACTTAAATTTCGTATTAAACTGCCGCCGCGGTAAACGGCGGTATTCGTTTTTGCGTCGAATGCAACAATATTTTTGCGTGAACACAATTGGATCGACTTTGCTAGTGTTCAATTTTGCAACAATTTCTAAGGCATTTGGCGTTTTGTAACGGTCTGATAAGTACATAAAACCGCTTTTTAATTTTTTCTAATCCACTTGTAAAAAGCTTATGTAAAAATGATTGACAAGATTTGAGCGATTGTTACATTTTAAAACTAAAAGAATGTTTATAATTTGTGCTGTTGCAGCACAATAAATATTTGTGTCTGTGTCGTTATTGCGTCTGGTATTATTTTTGTCTTTTTAACATCTATAATATTTATGATTTTCATAATGATTTACAATGTAGGTACATTAATAATTAGGTGACGGTCGCCCGTGCCCGGTTTATTGATCATATGATAGAATGATATATTAATTTAATTTAAACATTGGTAAATTGTATTTTCTCATTAATAATATAGTAGTGATGTATAATCTAATGTTGCTTGTTATAATTAGTTATTGACATGTTGTTTACACATAGTTTTGGATTTACAGTCTACCATGACTGCACAGTTACTATGTATTATCTTCATTTTTCATCTACTGTAACTTTGTTGTGTGTGACTAATAAAATAAATAAAAACACATTAATAAAAGTATACAAGTTTCTCCACGTTTAGTTCAATGGACAATACGAAAAAGAAATATATATCAATTTTTATACGCTTCTCGGATAAATAAAGAAAAAAAAGAAGACCTTTAAACTGTTGTGTAATTTACACGTTTAGTTTTCATTAAATGTGTGTATTATTGATTTTTTTAAATATTAATTAATATGCCGAAAGTAATGTAGTCCTGAGGCGTCAACGTAGGGGGTGATTTATGTATGTACAATGATCGTTGTTTGACGTTTGGTTTTTTGGATTACCTTTTTTTTAAATCAAAACGTGAGCAAAAGCGTTATTAATTTGTCATGCTGAGTGATGACGTCACAGAAAGATTTCTATATTTAAATTTTTGCTCTGTTTTATTCTGACTAAAAAACATCCTGCAGCAAAACCGACCATTTAGAGGCAGCGTTTCTACAGTTGACAATATAACGCATGATAATTCTAATCCAACGGATTCAGTTACACGACGCAAGCGCAGATAGTGTGCGAACACACACGGTGTGAACTAACGCAACACGAACAATCGTTTCCAAATAATTACAAAGGATTTACGTAAGCAGGTTTACAGCTCAAGACACAGTAACGTAACCTATGGTGGGTAAGTATCTAAAGTTCAATAGATAGCTTTTACTCTCAATTAAAAAAATAATTAGCTACAGTCATGACAAAACATTATCTTGTAAAAGGATTTGAAATGTTATTTAAACTATTTAAGATAAATACAGATGTGATCAATCAGAATGGACTTAAAATTTGATGTTTCAGATATCCCTTCACAAAAACTTAAGAGCTACGAGTAAAAGAAATCATTGAATAAGATAGTTTACGAGTATATCAGCGCATTTCAATTTACGAGTATAAAGCAATTTAGATGTAGCATTGAAACTTATTTATGAACAATAGTTAAGTATTTTATTTTCCTAAAAACAATTTCAAAAAACCTTTGGCATCGTCACTCACGCGATTACCAGTTGAGGCGGAGTCGAAGCTCAGGCGTGGTTTCCTAATAAATACGCGGCCCAGGTTTATTTCTATGGCATATGCCGCGCCGCCTCTACTAACCACAGGGCTACCTCCCATACATTTCTTTACTTCGTAATAAATATTTTAAGTTTGCAACCTTTTACAAATTTGCTCCGGTTTTATTAATTTTTAAGTTTATTTGGCATGAAGTCGCACGTAAGTAGCGAAACGCTAATTAAAATGACGTCTGATGTCTGAGAGCTTTCTTTTGGTCTTTGTAATATGTTCCATTACCTTAACGACGGCCAGCGGCCATCATCATTTTTGATGGCATTCGGTAAAATGATATGTTTCGTAATCACACTCAGTAACATTATGCCGATTTAATTTAAAATGCAAATGTATTATGTACCTACATAACTGCGAATTGTATGCTCTTGTAACGTTAACAGTTTAAGTTTCAGTAAGCAATAAGAGAACAGATAGTGGAGTATATTTTGAAGGAAAATTTAATTTAAAAAAGTCAGTACTGCTTCAATAATTTTTAGTTGAGCAAGTAAAGGTATCAAGTATTAGAAAAGTTATCATCATCATCATCATCATCAGCCCATTTAAGTCCCCACTGCTGGGGCACGGGCCTCTCTCAATCACATGAGGGGTAATTGCCATACTCACCACGCTTGGCAGACGGGTTGGCGAGGGTTTAGATATAAATGCAGAGTTTTCCTTCTCTGTGTGCTGATGATCATGCCAACAGCTTTACCTTAGTCGCCTTTTACGACACCTCGGTAAGAGTGAGGGTGGCCTATTCTACTCTGCCGGGGACCACACGGCAAGAAAGAAAAGTTATATGACAAACAAATAAAAAATAGTTTATTTTAATGATGACGTTCCTACTGTAAATTATAATAAAACATATACCACTTACACTAACCTTCCTGAAAATAAAAAAGACAATACATATCCAAAATATAAATACATAAAATTTAGTTTTCGTAAATACCAAAACAAAATTGTTACGTACCCATGTAGATATTTGGTTCAAGTTAATCAATCAAAGTATAAGATTAACAAAGTAAAACCGCTAATGGAGTATCGTAAAAATACTTGCCTCAACATTTTAACATACAAGCTAAAACATTTGTAGTCCTCACATGAAACATACTTGCGATCATTCTGCCTGATATATTTTTAATTGTTATCATTTTCAGGTTACTCTGAGATAACTAGTTTTACGCATAATTTTGATTCATTGCTAAGGATCTTACATGTGGTGGTATAGATGGAATTTAAGTAGTATTTATGCATACATAATTAGTATGATATGAATGTAGCGGTGTTCCAGTTAGCTGGCAAAATCGCTTGCACTGCGATATGCATGAGTGCAGGAATTAGCTTCGCGCATCCCGCTGCGTCCAAGCGATTATCGCCTTGCGCTGGTACGGTATAGTGTTTGGTTTGATGATAATTGTAAGGATTTTTTTCTTATCAATTTAAATAATTTGTATTCTTAAAAATTATGGTCCTTATATTAAAATAGAGATTCTTTAAAAATCAAGACTTACGTTTGGACAGCCACACATCAATTTATAAAAATCTGTCTTTCTTTAAACGATTCTCACCTTAATGTCAAATACGTTTAGTTCAGTATTGAGGTTTGACAGATTGTAGTGACCTGATTTGTGGCTGTCTGTACCATTCTACAATGATATGTAAAAATATTAGTCACGCCATCTATCTGACTATCACTGAACTGTGTGCCGGAGAACAGTGGCGTCGACTAGGTGGCAGCACTAAGGCTAAACATGACCTGTTCAATATAACAACCAACGCTAGATGGCGCTGATAGGAACGATTATGATAAAAATGGAGTCAAACTCTACGTTACATTTTTTGTGTATATTTTTATGGTGCAAGGGTTTGGTGGGGTGGTGCGGGTTTGATGCAACATACACGCCACCAAAACCACGCCAGTCTCTCACAATACAGCTACTGGAATAATTATTATAGTTATAGTTTTAACGATTTAAGGCTATATTGTGAAAGAGAAATAAAATAAAAAATATTAATATTAATACAGGTGCTTGAGCTACATATCTCCAAATCAGATCAATGTTTGTGCTGTTGTGAAATATTTCTTTATTATATTCTGTTATAATCCCTACTTTTCTTATAAGAGATTAATAACTCTCACTCTAATAATATGATTAATACTCTCAGCATGTAATTCCCGGTTGCGTCCAAAGCTGTCGCTTCAGAGCCTGGGATATCTACGCTTAGACCATGATTCAGGATTTGTGGATAGATAGTTATTGAGTTATCGAAATTCTGATTAAGAGCTAGAATTATTATTAAGTATTATTTTTTTTGGTAGGTGCACCCGATATATGTATAACTTACTCTCTGGGTGCACCAATTTTTGATATTTACGTTTGTGACGGCAAAAAACGTTAAGAAAATCATCATCTAAAAAAATATCCAATACAATTTTCCATTTTATTCTCAATTAATTTCTTCATGTAAACTGTTGTTTTAGCTAATTGTTAAACTTTTCTGCGAATAGACATCATAGTTTATATTAGTTTAGGGATGTCGCAGCACGGCAACTGTTTTGGTAGTCTTAAGTTTCAATACAAGCAGTGCTCTTCGAAAAGTCCTCGTCTACAGTTTTGGATATCTTTATACCGATGGAAAACCAAACGTGCCTTTAGGAGTGGGAGTTCACCACGCACCAATGGCGCGTGCGGGTAAAAGTTGGACACACTGTGTAGGTTACCCTTAAGAATAAGAATTAATTTATTTGCTTTTGAGTAGGGTATACAGAAGATGACAATGTTATATATGTATATAAACAGCCGTCAATAACAGCATGCAAATACAATTATTATAATTTACGACTAAGACTTATATGTAGTATGTACCTAATATTATAATTTCTGATATATTTTTATTGTTTAATTTTCGTTATTTAATAACTCTTGGGGGGAATAAAATCCATGCATTATTTTATTACCTGGCTTATTAGCCAGGTGTGTAGTGTGTAAGGTAGAACTACGTTGGACAACCCCAAGCCGAGTCAAAATTCCTGTAGTATGGACCAATATACAAGTCTAGAACGAGTGTTTGGCTCATCATAATATCCTACTATGTTTCATCCACTGTCAGTTTTTTGACGAACAAAAAGGAATACTAGAGATTGAGTAATAAGGCTCATTGTACATCCATACTTGACACTAGAGCAGAGCCGCTCGGCTTGCGTTCAGCTCGTCTAGCATAGAGCTGCCTTAAAACTTTCCATTTACTAGGCCTACCTCAGAGATGCTCAATCAAAATGTGTCATGTCTTACTGACTATCTTCAAATGAAACCTACCTTTAGAAGTTGGCAGTGTGTTAGGCCTCTGCGCCGGCGTCCTGAGCGGCGGGGGCTTCCGCGGCGAGGGGGGTGGCGCGAGAGACGTGCGCGCGCGCACCGTGACCGGAGACGAGGACAGCTTCTGGACCACGCCATTCTTCTTCACTGGAATAGAAGGAAAACGCTCTCTGAAAATTTTATTTTTTCATTTATACCGGAACGGAATTGCTGAGGTTGGTAAGAAAACTGTCAAGCTAAATTGGCCACTGTCATGCCTGGTTTGCCGAATGGTTCTCGAAAGGTGACAAAAATAGTCACCCAGTGGCAACCAAGGTTAGCCCAAGAAACAAAAATGTGACGATTTAAACACCTACCAATATCCGAGGCCCCAAGTGGCACTTTAAATAGTAAACAATTATTTATTAAAACAGAGAACAATTGAGAGATTTGAAGGTGACCATTGCCCAACAGTGCAACAGTGTATCTTAAGTAAAATTCGGCCAGGTGCGAGTCGAAAACACGCACCCCAGGCTCCGAAACAAACAACCTCTGACAGCGATAAGACCGCCGAAATTGAACACAAAATTTCTGTGATGCCTAGTACTTAAGTTGTGTATTTTGTGCAATAAAGTATATCTATCTATCTATCTTTTTTTCCCAGGGGAAACCATCATAGCCGTCCCCTTGCTACATGTAGGTAACAAGGTGGTGTGTGGGACTCAAACCCTAACTAAAACCCCTGGGGTGTCCATCTCCGCGCAATCGCGGTCGGAAACCCCACAGCCAGGACTAGACCGTACCTCTATCTATCTATCTTTCTGACGCAACCGGGATAGAACTTTATGATTATGATGACAATATTAGACCTTTTTGTATGGGAAAGTTGAATAGGAGTACCATTTGTAAGTCCCCCCCTAAATATTTTGTAAATATGTAAGGTTTCGTAGTTCGTCATAATTAATTTTACCTTCTATAGGTCGCTCGCTGACCGGGTCTGGGAGCGCTATATTTTACTTTTATTATTATAAAACTCTCTCTCTCATTATCATCATCATCATCTTTTCAGCCAATAGACATCCACTGGACATAGGCCTCCCCTAATGTTCTCCACACAGACGGGTGCTGTGCCTCCCGCATCCAATGGATTCCCGCTACCTTCACCAGATCGTCGGTCCACCTCGTCCTGCCACGGCTGCAAATTCCTGTACGTGGCCTCCACGCGAGGACCTTTCCGCCCCAACGGCAGTCTGTTCTCCTCGCTATGTGCCCTGCGCATTGCCACTTGAGGCATGCAATGCTATGTCTGTGGCCCTAGTTCTCCTGCGGATCTCGTCATTTCTCTCTCATTTCAGCGTATAATTCCCAGTTGCGTCCAAAGCTGTCACTTTTCCCATAAGAATTATTGCAACACTGACCAAGAAGTCAGCATTTTCTTGAAGAAATAAAGTACAACTTTCTTTTCAATAAACTTTTAATAATAGTTTCTCACGGCTATCAACAACTTTTGTCATGTATAAAGCATAAAATGACCTATCACCAACTCAGAAAATATTTTGACTCCAATCATTATCTACTAGTCCTAGTCTGTGCTCCAATCAATCTTGAAAATGTTAGTAATTTCTTTACGATTGTCGGTCATTACAAGAACATGACATGGCAACATTGTATAATAATAAGTACTGCGTAGATGTTTTATATTCTATGTTAGCCTTTACAACCATACTTCGGCTGCATTTGGGATAGATAGATAGATACTTTCTAATACACAATAAACAAATCTTAAAAGCTAGGTAATAAATATATTCAGTCTACAATTTAGGCGGTCTTATCGCTGGAAACAATATCTTGCAGACAACCTTCAAGTAAAGAACATTACCTAGAGAAGTTGGTAACGGATTGGATCAAATGATTCATGGTTTAGTTCACGCTTTTTCGAAACGTGAATTTTTCTTCACAATGTTATCCCTCGCCGCCGAGCTATTGGTAGAATATGCACGTTATGTATACATTTGAAAAAATCAGATGAGTCTGCTTATTATCGAACCTACGACCATTCGTTGGGAAGGCGCATGATCCTATCTAATTAGCTGTGATCGCTGTTTTAGCAAAGTACTTGTGTCAGGTTTTCCTAGTAAATCTCAAAAAGGTAGGTATGTCAACGCATTTTAGAACGTGCGAATAGCAATGACCTTTAAATCCGACTCGATCCCACACAACAATTTGTACAAATATGTAAAATGAATATTTAAGTATGTTTAAGTACTTGTGCCATTCAGCCACAAAGTTACAACCACAACACTACTCGCACTAATCTAGTATTTAGATTTCATTGAGTACTCGCACCGTTCGAACCAGTTGCGCTCTAAGTGACACACTTTTCAAAGGTTGTCCTTTGCGCAGGCGCTATTGTCTATAACTTAACTTAGACGCTTGCGCAAGACGTTACGAAATACTAGAAGCCTAAGGCTAGTTTTTATGAGACTCCTTTATTGAATGATGTACAGTCGCATGCGAGATCACAAGGTTACGATTAATTCAATAATATGAAATATAGATACATGTAGGCTCATATTTATCTTCATAAGATTTATCTGACTTACATGCCACACTCAGAGTCGTTGGCTACTTAAGGTGACGGGATAGGGCACACTAGCGACGCCAATCGATATTAATTTTTAACTACTAAACCGGATCTATTTTAAACAATTTCGGTGATACAACCTCTCGGCAAACACTTATACTATTTATGAAATAACCATGCACAAATGTTGGGTCCGTTTCTGTACGCGAAAAATTGATTCACGCCAAAAGTGGCCACTTTTCGCGTACGCATCCGATTTAATAGCGAAAAATTAATATCGAATTGGCATCGCTAGTGTGCCCTACCCGTCACCTTAAGAAGAAATATTGACAGTTATTTTGATACGAATAAAGAGTACCGATACTAAAGTTAATGAACATTAGCTTAAATGACATCTCTTGAGTGCGGCCGTTAGGGCCGATTCGGACAACCTTATTCCGATACTAAGTCTATGGTATAGCGCTGTCAATCTATACAAATCTGACGTTACACCATAGATTTATCCACGGACAGAGATTGGTTGAATCCAGCCTAAAATAACTACGTTTTTTTAGTAATAAGTGTAAGTTAAACTTTCATGCTAGATTTTGATTAGTACCTATAATAGGTTTCTCTGTGATCTGACCGTAAAATTGAGATGCTGCGATTATGCACTTCGCCTCTTAGCTCCGATGAATACAAATGTATGAGATATTCAATTACATCGACTTACGACAACCCTGTACCTACAGTAGAAAGTTCTGCATGTTTGAGTAGTGAACACAAGCATTATAGATTCACGATTCAAAATTAATCAAGCCTACGAAATATGAATGCGCGAGAGTGTACTCTGTACGCGCATGCACCGCAGGGGATCTAGCTAGAGGCACTATAATTACAACGATCTACTCGCAAAACCGTTGCAGCTGTATTGAAGTTGCTAAATCATATTCATTCACCACTTTCGATCTCAACAATATCCTACATTGATTCCACGTGAAAGTTTAAAAATGGTTATAAGATTACGCATATAATAAGTAAATAATATACGGTTACTAGAAAGCTTTTAAACATGCAAAAATATTACGCTATAAGCAGGAAGGAATTTAATATTGGGGGTCAAGGAATGTTAAGATTACACGGTCGGAAATGCACTTGTGAGTTTTATTTACTCGTGGTGTTTTGTGGAATAAATAAACTAATAAAGAGATAGTTGTTTCATTCATATCGTTTTGTTCGATTATACTAAAAATAAGGTCGGTAGACAACACCAAAAACCAAATAGACTGTGGGTGTTATAGTACAAACAATCAAAACGTGGGTAGCTGGTGCTGGTTATTTTTTTCTCGTTTAAAACGATATCCATTCATAATATTTTTAAAGCTATTTTAGTAAAAAAGTTTAAAAAAAATAATGTACTAGGTTAGAGAATCAAGTTAATTGGTACAGAAATAAGATAGAAGGTAATGTTATAGAAACAATTTAAAGTGGTAAGTGAACTTAGTTCACTTACCACGATGCTCGGTATGGCAAATGACATTATACGTGTATGTGGGTATTGCCAGTAACGGAGTGCTTTTTATGAAAAGCCTAACCACACCATTTCCATTGTGGTTCTGTCGTTACCTCAGAAGATAATGCTTAGGTAGGAGTCAGTCAATAAGGCAATAAAGAGGGCTATCAAACTCGGTAAAATGTACAAATAATGTTATGACTGCTCAAGCAACATACTTTTAAGATTGCAAATAACCAGATAAAATATGGTGATTGACAAAAATATCTTCAGAAGTCCTTTAATTTTATACACCACATTATTGGATAATTTCTAGGTACCACAAATCCAACCTACTTGTAGAAGATATCGAATTGGCGAAGAAAGTCAAGTAGTCGTTAGAAGATTTAAACGAATATTAAATGACTTAATTGTTTTACGAATTGGTTTTTGACACATTGTTAAAAGGGATACAGCTCAGCTCAGCTAAAAGGGATACAACACGGAGTCAAGGAATAATGAGCGAAGTCAATTTCAACTTTTAACTTAGTTACCTTTTCACTCATAAATGAAGACAATTTACCTTATTATATCAATATAAGTAAGTTAAAATCAAATATATCTCGATAGCTTTACTAGCTAGTCACGCCGCTCGACAAACCCTTAAATATTTTAACTTCAGCTCCATGAATTGGATTGGAATCAGATCGATACAAATTAGGGGCAATTCAGAAACATATTACCTACTATAGGCTGCAAGGGTGCTTGACAAATGATAGGCGAAAGGAGATTCATGAATATCAGATGAAAAAAATATTCGTGGCAGGCGGTATTTCTGAATGATACATGACAGTTAAGTTGTTAAAAGTGATCACAACATCACATACATTGACCTGACGCCTAGATAGCTCTAGCACCTGTGTTACTTACTGTACTTACTGTCTTACAGTGTGTTGTTTATAGAGAAGTAATTGTCACTCTCAAGCCAAAGTTTGGAGGTAGCCGGTGTTATATTTCAATGATATACTCTATCATCGGATACTCGTCTTTGTGTTTAGTATAACAATCTACTTTTCATAGACTTAGTACTAACATCTTATGTAAAAGTAAAGTATCAGCCTATATATTGTCCCATTGTAGGGCAAAGACTTCCATCATAGGTATCAATATGAAACGGTGATGCTAATAAAAGCTAACCTACTGCATATTTTGAAGTACTTAGTCAGCTTTACAAAATTCAGAATAAGTATATGAAACGGTTCGTTACTTGAATTATATCTAGATCCAAAATTGATAGCGTGCCTTGGGCAAGTGAAGACTGGCGTTTACGTAAGATTCGCCGATTGAATCAATCAAAATGCTTAATCGCTCTGCTGGCTGTCTACGGCTGCTTACATTCGACCATACAACCGTCAATTGAATTTTCTAATTTCCTTCCTATACCAATCAACTCTTTATGGTCACTGGTGGGTACATTAAATTAACGTAGCATTCAATGAATAGACTTCCCTAATTTTGTAACTAATTTTGTACTTTGGACACTTTTTGGACTTTCTTCTGGGACACAAGTGCTATTTTAGCTCTGCGGGGGGGTAGCGTGACCTGATGTTGTCTGTACCTAACGATATGAATATTCATTGTGTTGTTTTTTACTTAAATTTTAGGCATTTTACTTCTGAAAAGTATTTTTTCTCCTATGGGCCGATTTGAATAATCTCATTCCGATACTAAATCTATGAAATAGCGCTGTCATTCTATACAAAACTGACGTTATACCGTAGATTTATCCACGGATGAAGGTTAGCCGAATCGGTCCTAAAGATCATAAGATGAAATCGGTGTTTGCTCTAAAATTTTTAAGGCCAAAGCCACATGTAGGTAAAGTAAATTACTAAATATCTTAATTTTATTTTACTACCCAAAAAAGAAGTATAATAGCAAATCGATCTCAGGAAAATTCCCGATCTGAAGGGGATGATATGATCCCCTCTACCCACTTACAATATTGCGTATAACTAAACGATGACTCACCCTATAAGGGCAGCAAGGGCTAAATGAAGGCGAATGCTACTACATAATAACTTATATTAAAATCTGTTTTCCTTCATATAAAATGACTTTTAATAAGTAATTTCTCAAAGTCATATCTTAAAGACAATGCTACAGGATTGCTAATATTATAAAGCAAAAGGTAATCGAATGGTTTAGGTACTGATAAATAATTACTACATAATACAGGATAATGAATGAGATGGGCACCGCTTGCAATCGGTGTAGTACACAATAACTATTACGTTTATTAAAGTTACCTACCGCTTTCTTTAAAACAAAAGCATTTTTAAACTACAAATTGAAAAATCAAGAGAAATGATGCGAGCTAAACGCGCGTCTTGGGATTGTAGCAAGTAGAAGGTAATCTCAAGCATAGGGAGAAAGCCGTGGCTCTATTCGAGTATGAACGAATGTTCTAATGATGACTCACCTTGGGCGGGCGGGGGCTGCGGTGGGGTGGCAGGCGGTCGCGCGGGGGTGGGCGGCGTCGGGGCGCTATCCCGCTTTTTGCCGTTCCCTGAAAAGATAAGAGTTTTCAATAAGTAAGATAAATAACTATTCAAAAATCAACTCATCGCATCGTTGCAACACAGATTAGTACAGCAAACTATACTATGCTTTGGAGCCCGAAGTACATTTAAACTATCCGAAACGTGCAAATCGTCACCGCTGACCTAATGGTTGGAATACGCATATATTGAAAAACCTAGAAGTTTTGCTCGGATGCTACGATCTCCAGTTTAGATAGGAGTGTTTCTATTAGGTGTATATGATAGAGTAAGGTAATTAGTGTACATTTAGTAGTCTCATTTAAAATAGGGAAAAGGAAGGCAAAACGGACCCTGTGGGCAAAATCGTCCACCTTGATTATTTTGAAACAAGTAACGCCATCTATCTGATTGTTACGTCAAAATATTGGAAGCCATGTTGCCGCTTTAGGTCAGTGTACTCAGTTCCACCGGCCGCAAGTGCACCAATTTAGGAAGGTAAGCTATTTCTTTTAGATTTTGATGTAAAAGTTGCATTTTTCAATTAAACTACAGTTCGATTAGGTTTGTAATAAGGTGCTCTGATGATAACCACATGTAAACTGACGTATGATTAAACGAATAACAAAGTAAGCCTACTGTATCTCGATTTATAACCTCTTAATTATTGAATTTTCTTGTAAGTACCAAAAAGGCAAAACGGACCCAGGCAGAAGATAAGACAAGATAAAGATAAAAAAATCTTTATTCAATTTAGGTCCACACAGAACACTTATGAATGTCAGAATAGTACATATTATCTACCATAGAATGGACCGGTGTACCATTTTTCCTTCTATAAGGTCGTTACTTTAATTAATACTTAAATTAATAGTGACTGTTATTTAATCTAAATGCAATAAAAATCGAAGAAGACAATGTTTTCATTTACTTTTTTGATTTGGTTTCAGATGGTAAATAATTATAAAAGAAAATCCTTAGAAATCAACTAATATTTTCATTATTTGTGATTTCATCAAAGTCTGATTCGTACCTAATGTAGAGTGAAGAATGTTGATTAATATTACTTTGAAGAAGTTTAACAAAACCGAATAGTTTTTTTTATGTTGGTTTTTTGTTAAGTGGTCCGCTTTGCCTTCCCCTCCCCTATTATTATTAGTAAGTAATTGGAACGAGCGCTATTCTGCTTGAGTCAAAATAAATGGGATGAATGAGGAATTTTACCAGAATCATCCAGGCTAAAACTTTTTTTACTAGATAAATCATGACAAGCAGGTACAATAGTAGTGTAGTGTAACTCCACTAGCATGTTTACACAGCATAATAAGCTAAAATCGATTTACACAAGTCTACATCTCTTTTTTGTACTTAATTTCTTCATACTAGAAGCTCAAACATAAGTCTCTATATCAGATTCGTGAACGGAGCTCGGCTTGAAATCTAACAACGAATGTAGCAAAAATTAAACATAGTACCGTTGCCTGCAATGAAATGTTAACACCTCGACTCTGAGGGCGGTATAATAAGGTTCATATTTAAATGGGGTTGTAAAGTTATTCGTACACGTGACTGTACATAAGCTACGTCACAATTACATTACTTATACCGGGGAGTAGTAACCCCTATGGACATCGAACCTTTTGGTTTGTAGTTTCGAATCACTTGACTACAAAGGTTAAACACTTTATGCATGCTCACGTGAAAACTCATGATTCCATGTTCGACATTTTTCAGTATATCTCTGATGGGTTGTGTAATATAGTGCGTTCTCACGATGAGATATAGCGATAGCAGCTGTACTATGATGATGTTGCAATGCTAACAATCACTTATCTGTATCAATCGTACCGTCATAATTTTTTGTGATATTTTTATTAGACTCAATCCCTCATATTACAAAAAACTACTCTGATACCGGCTTTAGTTCTAAACTAGCAAGTTCATGATTATTACGGAACAACGTTTGTTCTTGATTTTTTATTAGAAATCCTCGACTAACCATAGATCAATGAGTACCGCAGGATAGTGTCAAAATTGATCGAATTATTCAATCATTCGTTCAGTGACGTTTCGTTTTACATAACCTTGTTTTGTTGTCTGAAGTAAAAATATTTTTAAAATGTTTTTAGGTAACAATAAATTATAATATTGTATTAAGTAAGGTGTCCAAGTACTATGATTATCAATTGCTTCTATTTTTGGGATTAAATCCAAAAAAAAAATAAGTTGACTATTTTCTCACAAATAATTTACCGCAAAACAGAATGAACTGTCATATGGATAAACTGTCATTGTCACTGAATCGATATTTTAAGGTTATTATTTTAGTACTCATTTTAACCTAGGGGTCCGGGTGGTTTAACATTAGTATTATAGTTGATTTACTAACTAACGTTAAACTTAGTTTTGTAATAATGTTTATTCTAGTTCTTCAATTATTTCTAGTAATACTCTCACTACTTATTTTAAACCACGTTTCGGGATAAGAGGAAATGAGTTCAAGGTTGTTTATTTAAGTAATCTGTGGCGGAGAAACGCACGTATCACCTGATGTTAAGCAATTGTTTATATTATATTAATTTTAATTTACGATAAATATATTTGTTCAGACAGCCATACATGAGGTTACTACAATCTGTAATTTCTCAATTGATATGGAACCAAACGTGTTTGACATTAAGGTTGAGATTCAATTGAAGAAATACGACAAATTTGAATAGGTAGGTATATTGATGTGTGGCTGTCCCCTTATTTATAAGGGGCCTTCAAAGCTTAATACACATTGAGAGGATGCCTTTACATAAAAGTCGAAATATGAATGTTGCTAATAAACAGCGTAACACAGACAAAGCACGTGAGTAATAGGGTTGCATTTGTGAGGTTTCCACCTCACTGCATGTGCCTTGATTGACCAATACTTCTTCAGTCGTGCCTATGAATGCTGAGTCGTGATCATCTTCTTATGTAAACCTATAAAATACCTTGTCTAGCATCACAGGCTGACAACAGCACAACTTTCATATTCATATATTTTTATTGCATATCACATCTCATGTCATCATCATCATCAGCTCATTTAAGTCCCCACTGCTGGGGCACGGGCCTCCCTCAATCACATGAGGGGTAATTGCCATACTCACCACGCTTGGCAAACGGGTTCGCGAGGGTTTTGATATAAATGCAGAGTTTTCCTTCTCTGGGTGCTGATGATCATGCCAGCAGCTTTACCTTAGTCGCCTTCTACGACACCTCGGTAAGAGTGAGGGTGGTCCTATTCTACTCTGCCGGGACCACACGGCATCTCATGTAGTACTACATATCTTAATATTATGGTTTCTTTTTATGTGATAGGTGGCAGATGAGCAGAAGGATCGCCTGATAGTAAGCGATTGCTGCCGCTCATAGACACCCGCGACACCAGTGCGCTGCCAACCTTTAAACGCCCCTTTCCCCCAGATTGGGCCTCCGGTACCCTCAATAACGCGGCGAAATACAGCACAGTGATGCTTCACGCCGGTTTTCCGTGAGGCCGTATCACCCGGTCGAACCGGCCCATTCATGCCGTAGCATGGCTCTCGTACGGTGTAGCAAAAACATAAGTAAATATTAGTCACATAATAATAATACATTTTATTATTATATTTGCATTAAACAATACGTGGGAAATAATTAAATTATCATTGTAATTTTACTTTAATTGGGAGATCTAGAGATTTTGGATCATTCAGTGGTGAAACTATCAAATAGTTTATAAATACTAATCATCCTGTATTGAACAAATACTCTCTTTACATAAAAACAGATTCAACTGGATGAGTCAACTCGGGAGTTAGCATCCTTTTAAAGTGAATTATTTTAGCATAATGTATTTCTACTCTGATTTATTGATTTATTAATATAATTAAACGGGAAGAACCCAATTACCTAATTATGCAATACAAAAATTTAACTAATCAAATTCTTTATCTATTTACAATATTGTCATAATAATAACCGTATAAAAAGTATAAGCATAAACTTAATTTAGCTTTGATGATCCGTTTTATCTTTAATATTAACATTTTATCAAAATTTCAGTAGCTTATAACTATAAAGTAACCTAACTAATGAAATAAAGGTGCTATGGTCACCGACACAAGTGCAAAAGAAAGTATTGGAACAACTGCGTAGTTTTAATTAGACCATATTTATGCAGTTAAGCGCGTATTAGTCCATACAAAATGTATCGTATAACAATTAGAATACAATCAATTGTAAAAGGTATTCGGGCTGTCTAATGAATCGACGACATAACGCAGTGTTCAACTAGGTTACTCGTAATGTCGTAACTTTCTTTCTACAATCGGTTTTGAATGCTACATGTTATATGAGAATATTATCTTTTTATTGACACCAGTTATGACACTTTCTATGTTTTGATTTCCGGAACGGAAAGCTGCCATTGCTCTTTTTTATGATACCTATACAGTAATGTTCGGTCAGCTTCAAAAAGATGTACGTATTATGTTATTTTATTTGCCCTAAATTGGCATGATAAATAGTTTTCTTTACTACGTCTTTTAAGTATATATCTTAAATGTATTTATGAATAATCCCCTAACTGTACCTACTTGTTTATCAGCCTTATATCTAAGAATACATCATATGAAAAAAAATCTAAATATTTCACAACGTCCAGTCTCAGCTTTCTCATTAAGTAGATAGAAAATGAAATATTTCAATAATTGGTTGTTGTTTTTAAATTAATCAAACATTAGGTACATAATGAATAAGGTATATTATATTATTCTACGTCTAGTTGTATGGCTGTTCAATCAAAGCCCGGGTCCCGTAGTTTCCAAACCACGCTAAGGGCTTCTGACGTGGTCAGATAACAACCACAATCAAAGTGACAGAACCAGAACACTTAACCACCTATCTTTCCGGGCAATCAGATAACTCAAGCCTTCAATGTCTTAACCAAACTCCATACTTATGTATTGATTTCCTTTAGTATTCATTCTTACAGTGAATAATTAGGATATCACTATGTCACAATACATTTTAGGATGTCAATGAACTGAATAGATCTTCGATTCAACCCCAAGGTTACTGCGGTGAATAAACTAGACTACAAAGTTATTTTTTATCAGAAAATAGTCAAAACGTGTACAGTCAGAGGTCAATACCATACCCTGAATTATTCTGTTACAAGAAATGTGAATGACCCAAACTAAACTTCAAATTACCAACACTGAACTTGGTATATTAATACATTAATAAAATACTAGTAGAGAAACGGTAGCCAGGCAACAAGACACTAATATTATCACTCACCTCTAGCACCGAAAGAGCCGAATCTTTCTCGATTTACCGCTATCTTATACTTTTTGTCGCTAGGAACCGGTAGTTTGGACGGATACTTTTCGGAGTTACTCCTGTACAGCTTCTCTTTTGACCCGTGAGCCCCCATCTTCGGCTTCTTCATTAATCTTCAAGGCATAATTCTAATTCTCCATATTCAACACTCACGAGCAGCCACACTTAGGAACTTCATTGTCTTAGTCTATCAACTAAACTTGAATGTCACATCACTGTTTTTTAATCAACGTAGGTAATCATAAAACTACTTTGGTGGACATCAACTGCATTTCATCCATAACATGCTTGCGCTTCAAAAACAATACATTTATTAAATATCACTTTTTGCGGGAACTTGTTACTGACAGTGCGGTGTCATAATTTCAGATACTATTGAGAATTTTTCACAATATTTTTTTAAATATCACCGTTGGAAATAAATTGTTCATGTTCTTAGGTTCAGGTTAATAGTCTAAAGTTATATGGAAAAGATAAAAAGGAACGCTTTATAAAGTGCATCTATCTATATCATAAAAGTATACACGTGCTTGGTGTACGGCGGTCAACAAAGCCCATTCGCTGATATAATTATTGCAATGCTTTAGTCTATTTCGGTAGACGAGTCACGCATCTCCCAGTGGACCAAGAGCTCCCTTCCAGTGCGCCGCACCTTGCCCGAACAACAGCCTAAACTATGGCGAGTGAAATCCCGGAGCTCTACATAAAATGGCAATTTCACGCATTAACGGTGTGTTTAAAAAGGATATTTTCTGAGAGCTTCTTAACTTAGCCATTTGTCATTCAACGTTACATTATTATACAAATGATTTTGTATTTTCAAAGCATTTAGTCAGTGACAGATGGGAAAATGTCCTCGATCCTTTTAAGTGACATCAACACAAATCAGTAAAATTAATAAGTAGGAAGATACCAACCGAGAACTGAAGAAACTTACATGTCAATGACTTTGCATTCATAGTTATTGTTATACCACTCTAAATACTCGTTAAAATATATAATTTCAACGGTGCTCACCAAATCACATGTATCAATTATAAAATTATTAGCCTAGTTTCTATACCCATTCAGGGTCCATGTTACCAAACTATATATGTTTTGTAGTCAGTTATAATTGTAACTTTTTATTATATTAGCATTAATAGTGAAAACTATTTTGGCAAATGAGATGTTCATATTCTTCCGGCTATGTTTGTAAAAGCTGCTGTTTGTTTTCCTAACAAGTAAATAAAATTTAGGTAGCATGTGCAGTTCAGTTAATAAATAATAAATTAAATATTCGATTTTGTGTCAAACCTTATAATGCAGGAGGTGTTAAATGTTCAAGTGGATAGTAAAAGAGAAAATGCGTAGGCTCATTTCCGACCAGAGATGGCGCAAGAGCCAATAGCGGATATACTCTCCTCAGGTTACCAGATCATGTTCATTCCTTATATTTCTCGAGAAAATTATCTCTTGTAATTTATAAGTCCTAAAAACACGGACATATCTAAATGGTAACCACTTCGATCCTGACTAATGGTTTCAATTTTAATAAATTTCTGCGGTTTGTGGCATTTGCGCTGCTGGGAAAGTTGATCTGGTAACACCATGTTAAGAATTTTCATTTCTTAATTAAAAGTTACTATTTATGCAACGCTGTTAGCCTATACATATTCGTGCTTAGATTAAATTCATCCATTAGGTCAGTTGGTTAAACCTATATGTAACGTTTATTTCAACAGCATATTAAACACATTCTACGTACTTGCATATTTTATTATAAAATAATTTACAGTTAAAATTTTAACATCATGCTTGGATGTATTTACAGCTTCGAGAATTTAAGTCGCGTGTTTGAGATACGTAATACCCTTCAGAAATCACTCTATAGGTTTCTAAAACGGTTAGTAAAAAAACGCCCGAGTTTAAAGCATTTTATAATTAGCTCCTGTCTAATTGAGCCCGGCTCTGACGGGTGAGTTCAAACATAATTCATCAAATTAACGAAAACGCTTGGTGATTTACTTAAGTCATTAGGTGATTTCTTTACGAGACGGTTTAATTTTTACCGATTTTTGTACCGAAGTTGTTGGATTTTTGTCAGAATGAAGAATCCACTAAATTCTCTCAACAAAGAAACCATATGTCTATCCATTTATTATAAGACTAAAAATCTTATAGGTATAGTAGGTAAGAATACTTTGTTCCTCTCTTGCAAAACAATTATGTGTATGATGTTACAGCATATCGTAGCCTTAAAGTTCCTTTAAGTTATTTTCTCTCAAATTAATTAAGACAGATGCGTTTAAGTCGAACGTACATCACATTTTATAAGCACACGGTCTCCAAGTTTAGCTCTAATAGTGCGTATTAGTCATTCGAGCACACCAAGTGTTACCAGTTCTCTCAGATTTGAGGCTATTTCTGTGCCCATTGCTTTCAGGGTTAAATAATTTAAAGACCGTTGTGTCCTTAAGGACGACTTTGGACTATACCCACGGTAAATGGCACATGAGATGCAGATAGTTTATTTTGAGCTACAATTGTCTTTTGAATATATTCTTGCCTAGCAGTTTGCCTTCGATCCGTAGCCAGATTCAGTTCTAATAAGTATAACAGAAATAAATATGGAACCCACATTTAATGACTTACAATAATTAAATAAAATCTGCTACAAAAATATGTATACTTTTTAGTATTTTGTCACAATAATGCAATCCCTATCTATGTAGGAAAGTAGAAGTCAGATGATCCCTAGCTATTATGGCAAGGTACTAAAGTGTATATATTTCTTTGCAGCCGACCGTACAAGGTCAGCAAATAAGAAGGTAAGCACTCGCACGCTTTGTGAACATAGAGACGTTGAAGTACTAACGTTGAAATATTTCATTTTTAATCATCTTTTCACCATTTGCGCATACATTATGAGAGCCAATTGAAAACAAGAACAATTATGTTAATAACACCGACAAAAACGTACACACTGAACTTAATGAAGTGTAAAATATCGCGATCCAAAATTGATAAATGGGTGTGAATTTTTCACGAGAAAGCAGCAAATTAAATGCCGTTCAACACAACACACATAAAGTGTCCTCTTACTGACATAATTGATCCTCAGAGGTTGAGTAACATAACAGCTATTTCTAAAATATGTCGTTATAAATAGCCACTGTTTTTTTATATGGATTATATTCGTCGACAGCCCGAATTCTTGTGGAGATAGTTTGAACCTGGTGATATACAATTTCACTGATTCGAACAAAAGTAAAGTTAGAAAAGAAAAAAAGTATTTTTACATTGTACGAGAAGACGCAGATCCGGTGGTTCGTGATCACCGCTGCCTATGAACATATCAGCAACACCTAAAGTATCATACACCTGCTACTTTCTTGAAAATAAGGGAAAAATTGAAATTACAGAAGTAATTTTTTTTTTATATATTTGTCCAATACTATTTTATCGGCTTCTTTTTTTATTTATTCTTAATTATTACAGAAATCATAAATAACATGCTTTCTGCCAAACTGCAAAACAGTTTGTCTTGGTAGGATTTGGATCAGAAACATATTCAAATTTATTCACGTAACAAATAACAGTGATAAAATCATTCTAAAGCCAATAAAGGCAAACATTGTTGGCAATCAGGTAGCATTTCAAGAATTAATTCTGTGTATTGAATGAAGCTGGCAAATGTATTTGTAGTCAATTATGTACATAATTATGCAGTAAAATGTACTTATCTTCTGCGAGATGATCTAATATAATGCGAGTTTCATTTTAATACAATATTAAAATATCTAAGTAAAACAAATTAACGAATTATGTACATCGGAAAGGAATGTGTTAACAATCGTTCTAGGTATGTGATAAGCACCATATTCGTTCATCATCATCATCATCATCAGCCCATTTAAGTCCCCACTGCTGAGGCACGGGCCTCCCTCAATTACATGAGGGGTAATTGCCATACTCACCACGCTTGGCAGACGGGTTGGCGAGGGTTTTGATATAAGTGCAGAGTTTTCCTTCTCTGGGTGCTGATGATCATGCCAGCAGCTTTACCTTAGTCGCCTTTTACGACTCGGTAAGAGTGAGGGTGGCCTATTCTACTCTGCCGGGGACCACACGGCAAATATACCATATTCATTATGCACTTACATCTTTTATTAGTATCCGTAGAACTTCCACATTATCTTCGAGTTTAGTACAAGATTGAAGCAATATGACAACTTTCCATGAATGGTTTTGTAGTTAGCTCTTTGTAGTGGATCAAGTTATAACATTGTAACGATAGGTACCTATTTACTAGCCTTCGTATTACCCCTTGATAAGGAAACTATATGAATTGGATCAAAAAATTCCGACCTTAGTATCAATAGGTATGTATACATATCCGCATAGGCATCCTAACTTAAGGTGACGGGTAGGGCACACTATCGACGCCAATCGATTTTAATTTTAGCTACTAAACCGGAACTATTTTAAACAATTTCGGGGTTACAACCTCTCGACAAACACTTATACTATTTATTAAATAACCATGCCCAAATGTTGGGTCCGTTTTTGTACGCGAATAATGGCGTAAATCAATTTTTCGCGTACGCGTTGGACGCCAATTTTTTTCATGGTTATTTAATAAATAGATAGTATAAATGATTGCCGATAGGTTGTAACCCCGAAATTGTTTAAAATAGATCCGGTTTAGTAGCTAAAAATTAAAATCGATTGGCGTCACTAGTATGCCCTACCCGTCACCTTAATTAATGAAATATTCGTAGAAAATAATACACCAATTTTATGGCCGTATTAAGATTTCGCGAACACTAAAAGCTTTAATTTAGGTAAAGTTTCGGCATATTTATGGTAGTGCGCCCACTAAACGGCTTTTAATCGTTTGCCTAAAAGTCTAGGCGAACTCATAAAAGCCAGCTATAAACTTTTTTGAACGTGAGAGATAGTAAAGGACTTTAAAGTTAACGATGTAAATGATGAGCAAAAGAAAGGGACAAAGTTGTTTCATGCGACATTTCAAAACTGTGTCTTATTATTAATAATAATAATAAGACAGTTTTGAAATATCGCATGAAACATTAGTACCTGGAGCCCAATTCTCGTGCTCGTGACATTTTGAAAACATGGCGGATATCACTTGAAAACCATACAAAAAAACTATGTTTTAGTGATATATGTCGTATGAAAATAAATATCACGAGCACGGGAATTGGGGTCCTGTTCACGACTGTGCCATACGGGCAATGACGTTAGGCGTTTAGAGGCAAACTTCACGACCGGCGCGGGCGCATGCGGGCGGAAAATATGGACGCTACAGAAGATGCGAAATTACGAGGGTTTAGAAATATTGCTAAATTGCTACTTTATGCATCTTGATTAAAAATGGATAGACTGATTAAGAACGTTTGGCAACAATGCCTTAGGCGATTATTATGCCAATGTCAAATGCTAATGCATTTACGAAGGTGAAAACCGTCTTCAGCCTAAATCCAACCCACATCGTAGGACTTCGTACTTCATATGTTTTAAGAAGATTAAGTGTTAATTCAATACTACCAAAATATTGGGTATTACCGTTCTATTTATTTATTCAAGACCAATAAGATTTTTCGTACGAATTAACCAAATGTACAACATTTAAAGTTGTACCTAATGTATGTATAATAGGTAACAGCCATATTTTCTATTGATCAGATCTACTCTCAGTCTACGGTACAATCTATGGTCCACTTTATAAAGTGGATACATTTTAGGAATTATCATCGGAGGCCAAAATCCACTTCAGGTCACCGAGCCAGCATAGTGGGTAGTTAAATATAATTACTGATATTATAAAAGAAACTATTAGACTATTATTATTAAAGAAGAAAGAAAGAACGCCCCGTTGTTCTAGTGGTTTAAGTACCGGGCCGTGATCTCGGGGAACTGGGTTCGATTTCCGGGTCGAGCAAAAAGTATGTTTCGAATTTTTGGAACATTTCACGGGATTGTGATCACCAAGCCGCATTAGGCTAGCGTGGTGATTAAGCCTAATCCCATCATAGTAGCGATGACTTGATTTCTATGATGGAGGCCTTTTGCCCTGCAGTGGGACAGTATATAGGCTGATACTTTACTTTTCTTTTAAATTACAGCTATTTCAAATTTCAGTTGTAATTGTCGTAGTTATCTAAATGCAAAGGTCATTTATCCCGCATTAAATATGTGAAAGTTTTCCAATAGTAACAATCAAAATATCACAGACAAACATAACACTTAATATCCCGGTACAGTCCCCTTCATTAAAATTCACTTGCACGTTCCAACCGTGTCCACAGAACGGAATCTTTTACACGCCTCACAGACATTACTCGATTTGCATAAAATTTAATTTGTAGATGCACACTGACGTCTACGACCGGCACTTTTGCTATGCGTATGAGTGTGCCACAGAGCAGGTAGAGACACAGCTCGGCGGCGACTGCAGACCCCGTACGCCAGCGGCACTGCTTCTACCCCACCTAGTACTGCGCATAAGTGAAGTAACACTAAATAATATGGTCTAGTATCGCCTTAATGATTTTGTAATCGCTAAACGGACCGCTTTTTCTGTTGGCATATTGATAACGGTTCTAAAATAAGTGCCACATGAGTAAAGAAAAACGATATGAAGCACTGAACTAACAAGCTATTATAAATTTAGCTCTTAGGATAACGTATAGTTTAGGGTTAAATATATACAAGTAAGGTAATAAACAAAACTATGTGCTTCATCATCATCATCATCAGCCCATTTAAGTCCCCACTGCTGGGGCACGGGCCTCCCTCAATCACATGAGGGGTAATTGCCATACTCACCACGCTTGGCAGACGGGTTGGCGAGGGTTTTGATATAAATGCAGAGTTTTCCTTCTCTGGGTGCTGATGATCATATCAGCAGCTTTACCTTAGTCGCCTTTTACGACACCTCGGTAAGAGTGAGGGTGGCCTATTCTACTCTGCCGGGGACCACACGGCTCTAAAAACTAAACTATGTGCTTCGTATCTACAAATTTGGAGTCGAATTATGCAAACTCATCTACACATGTTATCTACATCCGTACAATTAATTCTATTCACAATTACGTACAAAACTCTAATGTGTAAATAATATGTAGGTACCTAATTTTTAAGTACGTATACTTATAAGAAGTATAAAATCTATGGAAATCTTAAAAGTAACCACGAAAAATGATATAAAGTGCTTTTTTTATGCTAGAGGCGACAAACGAGCAAGCGAGTCACCTGATGAAAAGTAATCTTCACCGCCCATGATCATCATGAATGCCATGAACATGTAATTTTGTTCTAATTGAAATAAAGCAATTAAGGTGACGCATCGATGTAACTAGCGCCGCCAGTAGATTTGTATATAAATTGTGGCGATTATAAATAATAAATATTTCACAATATCACATACATTGACTGATCTGACTCCGAGATAGGTAGCACCTGTGTTACGGATATCAGAACCAACAGCAGAATTACAAATATATATCTTTTGTAAATCTATACTTATAAAACATAGAAAACAGCCCGACCAATACAAACAGACATGTTCATGCACACATATGTTTGTACTGTGCGGGGGTTTAACCCTGCAACCCTTGGACCAAAGGCAGCGTTCACTACCACTGTTTCAATCGGGTCGTCACATTATGAGACTTTAAAAAGAAAGTAAAACTATAAATCCATAAAGGAAAGTATTTAGAATTTTCGTATGTGATTTGAGTGATGTACTTGAGTAATAATATCTTCTTACATGTAACTATAATTCTTATTATAAAGTGCCTAAAGTGGGTACTTTTTTTCACTTAGCAATTACAAAAATTATGGTTAGGTACTTTTAGTAACAAATTATGACATAATTTTGTCTCAATTTTTTTTTTGCTTTATGGATTCATCGTTGTACTTCTTAAAAAAATTACTCATAGTCGCCGCAATTAATAAATATTGGCGGCGCTAGTTTATACAAACGTACTGAACTCGTACAAAGTGGTGGTTACATCGTTCAATCGCGATGATCTAGCTAGATAAAGCAAGTTAACTATTAGGTAATCCAATAATTTTCTAAACAAATTACTAACTCAGGTTTAAGTGAAAAACTTGTTGCGGTACGATGTTACGCCACTACAAACAATAGTTATGAGTAAGTTAGCCTTCCGTGCGAGGGAGACGCGTTTTGCGCGTATTTCCCCGAAAAATCAATAGTGAAAACAAATTGGTGGGTAACAAGTGGGCGCTAAATAACTTAGTGTTTATTCTACCACGCAGTAGTCACGAAACGAGATTAGTTGAAAAACTTAGTAACTACCTGCCATTTATGAAGCAGAATAGGTTTATGACAATAAAGGTGGTAAAGTTTAACAATTTGAAAGTTTTAAATACAAGTATTTAAAAGACTGAAAGTCAAGCTATTAATCTTGTAAGTCATTTATAAGAAACGCCTTTGCAACTTTTATAACAAGTTGCTAGGAAATAACGCAGCCCGAACCACATACCTAGGAATATTACTTACCTACACACGTTTATTTACTTTGAATAGAAGACAGTGAACTTCTGAAGATTTAACTATTTAGTTGAGACGATAAAGTCACAAGTACACACAGTCGTTACACGGGTATTATGATTAGGTGCCTAATTCTGAGTAATGAACAAAAACAATATCACGATATTTGTTTTCAAACGTCAGTCGTTTGAGTGAGCGTTGCAGTCATCAAATTATGATGTTTGTATATAGATAGTAAGAACAATAAAGCACTAGGCACAGTGATACAGTGTTTGTAAATGCCATAATAGCGCGAGTGGGCGTCGCAAATAAGTATGCCATTAACCAGTAACCCTGACTTGTTGCTTTAAAGCACTAGACCAACAATTATTCAATGTATTTTGTGTCTACAGTCTGCAGAAATCACATGTCTAAATCGCAAGATTTCGCGGTTAGACTTAACCAAGTCATGCAAACACAATATTTCAAGGTCATTCCGTCATATCTATTTACTCTGTACATACATCGACAGAAATAACCTTAGGATGATGCCATAAAATTAACAATAATGCAAATTTATACAGGTTTCCAGCGTTTTTATTTTCCGATAAGTATACGTTGTAATCGTTAATCTATAATAATCGTCATTTTATAATAATATCATTAATCTCCTCATGTCACAAGATTTTTACTTTATAATTGTGTTATTTCTCGTCCTATCCAGACAGCAGATATAATAAAATCAGTTGTTTTTACCTTTAAATAGGACATTTGGGTAGATCGACGTTAAATATAATCTAGAATACGTACTTTTTTATTTCTTGACATCTTTAATATTGACTGAAAAAAAAGTAATTGCACAACGTATTTAAAATCAACCTCAAACTATTATCCTCAAAGTAAACGTTACTTTTAAATTTTGACTCATACAATGTTATAAAAAGGAGAGTATTTTCTACAACAATAAGAAAACGCGAAAACAAACAATCACACTTGCAAAACAATATAATTGTCGTCATTGCGCGAGCGCAACACACGGCGCCTGTTTACTCGGTGTTGTTCTTCTAAACAAAAAACGTTTCGATTTCAGAGAAACGCATTGTTTTTTAAAACCCTTAGTATTTTATCCATAGTTCTTTCTAAGCACATTAAAAATTACATATACCTACTGGCCCTTGGTAGTTGTAACTTTGGATTGTCGTAGATTTAATTGGTTATTCTGCACAGTTTAAACTAAATGCTACTTCTATTTTAACATAAGTAACTTACAGTAATATTATTTCAATATAGTCAACCGAAATCACTCACACTCAAAATGGCTACACTATATTATTTGCATAAAAATAATGTTCAAAACACGTAGTGATTGATGTCAGATCTACTTGATGACTTATTGCTCAATTCGGCATTGATATATTTGGTCATAGAAACGAACTCACCCATAAAAGAAAAACGACCGACTGATCCCGGGTGCGGCTCAGAACCACAAATTGTACCGCCAACCTGAATAGCTATAGAAGTTCAGCTATCTGTTCTGCCATCGCAGTTATCAATCCACTTTTAGGTCCGCTGGTTAATAGGCCAGAAAACGCAACCAAGCGGAACTTGAACACAACATATTGAGATGTGCTTTATGACGACGCACCTCAATATCAAACCTTACGGGAAACCCGATTGTTATACTACTTACTGATTCATTCATTGTAAAAAACAAACATAATTCAACAAAAGAAGTTCTCAAATATCATATTAGTACGTTTTTTTATCTCAAAAGAAACTAGACATTTATAATGCTCATTAAGTTTTTATAGGGCAACTGTATAAAAATACATAAATCTAACAAACACACGATATAATGTTTAGTTGTGGGTTTTATCGGTCTTGGAATATTTTGGAATCAAATTCACACAATTCAACTAAATGTATAGATTGCAATGAAAAGGGTTTCGAAATAAAAATGTCGCCCGTCTCGAAAATAGCTACGACTCCGAGACCATGGAATGCTGAGCCCCACGGTGGAGTTGATTCCATGAATAGTTCAGTTATAGGTATAGGTGAAGGCATTATTCGCGTGCGCACTCCCCTTACAATCCGTATTTATTGATGTCATTGTTTTAGGATTCTGCAACGTATTTTGCATTTCTTTCTTTTGTCTTTCTCTTTGCATCACATTCTTATGAGAATCGGTTCGGGTAACATGCAATCTAGATGCATATCTTTAGATGTTATCGTAGGTAAGTACGTGAATGTTTACCAAAAACGATACATGGAATAAAAAACATAAGTAATTTAATCTCAGCGCACGACAAAAGAACATTTTTTTAATAACGTTTTGTAGATAGGTAATGTCTTAATTTATAAATTGTCATTGTATTAATTTTTAGCGATGCTAAAACATCAATAGGCTAAATAGATACTAAATAATATTAATGTTTGTTTCATCTCTATACAGTAAAGATTTTGATGACCAAATAAATCTCAAAGAGACGAATTTTAGGTTTTAGAGTGCGACAAGGACGTTTGGGGAGTTTAGACTGAAAATTTTATATATAAAACTAATCAATATAACATCACAAGATTATAGATAGTACCTATTTTATAGCGAAGTAAGTAATAAGGAAGGTGCTAGGTACTACTACTACTTGAAGTTTTAAAACACTCCACGCGTCTAGACGGTTGCATCAATGCCGTCAAATCTTCTCGTCCATGATCGAATGATGTGTCAATACGGTGTTTCTATTCATAGTAAATGCGGCTGGTGTCTCAAAAGCGTAAATGAGGTCGGACTAGTGCAACAGTTTTGGCGGAATTTCGTAATAAACAAAACAGGCAGCGCCCCGACTCCTGGCTGTGCGCCAGATGCAGCCAGCTCCGTCGTTGATGGTTCTATATTCTTTTATTTTTATTCCAGTGATGGATAATCATCAATAAAGAAAAGAAAATACATATGCGCACACATTTGTGATCAGTAAACAGCGTTGGACTGGTTTGGTCATGCTTGAGTGGGTAGCAAACATATAAGATGAATTTGGAAAAAATACGTATTTTCGAATAGAAGGAGAATCTATAAAGAGGCTAGAAGAAACATAATTTTAGTAGGTATGTAGGTACATATGTGTCACGTTGCCGTAACAGAATGATGGGTATTAACGCTGCTAATTCGCCTAAGTCTAACGTTGTAATGCATACTTGTGATAAAAATATACTTATATTTAGTTAGGGACCTTCAAGAGAACAGCGTACTCTTTTTTAAAAAGGCCGGCAACACATTAGCGATCTCTCCGATTTCGCGGATGTTCATGGGCGGTGATGATTACTTTCCATCAGGTGACTCGCTTGCACGTTTGTCCGCCTCTAGCATAAAAAAAAAGACTTTGATTTGTTGCATAGTTTCAAGCTCACGTCACAAATGTATCTCAAAATTATCCTTGAAGATGACATACATACAGCACTGCCAAAAGGAACCTAAGTCGTAGATTTCTATCAATCACCTATTATTAGCCCAATAAGCGCCAACCTGCATTTGCTGCACAACCTGCATCCAACTCAAATACCTATCAATTTTTCTTAAACCGTACAGGCCATCGTTCCTCATAAGATTTTCTCACGTGGTGACTCCTCCACTCCAATATGTGATCTCTATAATAGACTAGCTGCTATGTTTCCGATTCATGTCATCAGGTACATAGCAGCATCAACGGGCCCATTACGTCTACCTACATGTATCACGTGCGAGTGCGCTGGTATCGACAGACGCGCCTAGGGAGTAAATCACTGCGAGGACGCCGGAGATTACATCCGGCAGGCTAATGGGTCCGCCTGGATATTACGACCTTTGCTGGCTGATACCATAGAGAGATCTAGTTACTTTAGAAGTTTTTGTTTATAAGGTGCATTGCCATAATTGTTGCCACTGTGGTTATGTATTTTTACATTAACTGCACAAGGTGTTTAAGAAACGTAGAGTAACTATTTTTTTGTTCTCCCAGAGGAAATGCATTACGCATACTGGGTTATGTTGGACTCCCCCGCATGACGGCGGGGGTCTACCGACTAAAACCCCTGGGCACCCTCTCATCGTCCAAGTGGGGGATTGTGGTGACGGGCATGAAGAATTAAATTATAAGCCAATAAGGCCCATTTATTTGATACGCAAATAACTTCTTCATCGCTAACGTTCAAATTATCAAACTCTCATTGTTAAAAATTTTACAAACATAAGTAATTGTTATTGTCACTTTAAGCAATCAAACGGTAATCGATTAATAGTTAAAACAAATGATTAAAAACAATTGGAAATGCAAAAGAGGAACGGTCAAATTCCGTTGGAAGTGTTCGTTCGTTTCCCATACGTAAATCAGTCGCATCTGAGAACGATCGAAAGTAAAATAATTACACAAGTCAACAAGAAAACACAACCTGAATAAAAATATGATAAATATGAAGAGCTTAATATGCTGAATCTAGACCTGTTATCAGAATTTTCATATCACGTCAAGTTATTAAGTTACAGAGGGTTGAAAATCTGAAAAGTGGCACTTAGTGTTTTTTTTGGGATCTATTTAAATATGTATCAATTGGGATGTAGCAAATTTCAATAGATATTTTGAAAATAAAAACCCCAAATTATGAAATGCTTTTTAATTTATAATTTTACCTGATTTCCCTGCAACGCTACAGCCAATTAAGCTATCTTATGTTTTTTCCTTTACAAGAATTAAGTGATGATTTGTATGCGCTATAAGTACACGGATGTTGATATGGATATTACTCAATATAGATTAAAGATTACAAAATAAATCTTATTGATATATATAATTGAGAAAATGAGCTTTACTGATATGCCGAAAACATTTTTTTAAAGTGCTTGTACTTGTTTTGAAATTGCCAATGAAAAAGAACCTAAAACTAAATTTTGAGGTATTTGACTCTCTATAAATCAGATACTAGACGAGGTATCAAAATTTTGAAAACAGATTCATTATCAGAGAGTGCCATTTAGTAAAATTATGGACTCTGTTATTTGTTACGAAAAAAAGTTAAAAATTTGTTGACTAGTGTTATTTAAGTCACGTAACCTCGAATAATGGAGTCGTAACACGTTCGATTAGATACGCGGGCTCGTTCTGCCCATGTGGCTGCGCACGCCACCAACCCGCCAATCTGTGGATTGGTAGAAGAATATAGACTACTCCAATGACAAGACAGCACATCTCATACATGACCTCCCAGCTCATGTGTTTCCTCCTTCATACAATCCGGGGTCTTTTAGGCGGGGCGTGAAACGGCATCTCAGCAGGCCATTAGGGTGAGGATGGCAGACACAATGGGTACTTTGTTAGTTCTTCTGTGCCTGTCAGCCTCATTTTTGGATTTCACGGCCGCTTACCATCAGGCGGAGTGAGGTCATCCTGATTGGCCTTTCTATAAAAAAAAAAAAATTGACCTGATTCCGTTCTATGTAGCTTAAGCACTTGTGTTACGCATATCAGACAACAGAGCTGTTGCGACCAAAGCTGTCGTTTCGGAGCCCGCGGTATGCTTAGACCATGATCCAGGATTTGGAGAGTCTGGTAATTACAGTGAATCTACTGCCAACTGACTTTCGCGATCTTTAGACAGAGACCAGACCAACTGAGTCATGGTTACACGTTTCAGAAACGCTCTAAAACGTGCAGGTTTCCTTACGATGTTTTCCTCAAATTTCAAATAGTTTTATTGCCAGTTAAGTGTTACAATGGTGTTACAATAAATAATTCTGCTTTACTACTTAACCACCTTTTATAGGCATTGCAATATTGAAGTATGTTTATACATCATCATCATCATCATCATCAGCAACCCACACTCGTCCACTGCTGGACATAGGTCTCCCCTAATGCACGCCACTTCTCCCGATTTTCGGCCACTCTCATCCAGCCCACACCAGCCAGCCTTCGAATGTCATCATCCCATCTTGTCGCAGGGCGTCCTACACTGCTTATACATTGAGTTAAAAACCTACTAAGTAATAAAATAAGAGAACCTATAACAAAATAATAGAGTATGTAGCTTATATACCTACTAACAATATATATTTTAATTTTTTTATAGGTAAATATGCAGAACACTTTGTAACATATTATTATAATTATAATAGTTAAGACCCAAAACTAAAACAGCCGACTAATGGTAGAAATACTCCAACGACCAGCGAGACGCTCGAGGAGAAATTTCTGCATTGACCCGAGGCACGATCGACATGGTTTGTGTTGACCAAAGATAATAAAATTAAAATAAATTAAATCCAAGGTTGGTTTCGTTTTTTATTCATCAAACATTTTAACTTGGTCTTGTTTGCGGCCGAAAGCATAAAATATGTTCAAAAATGCCTTTATATTATAATTTATGTTTTAGGCGAAGGAACGTCTAAATCATAAATTATAAAATAAAGTTAAACAAATTTCACTATTTGTTTAACTTTATTCCGGAAAATGTGTAAAATAAATAAATAAACATAATACGGTATACGACTACTTTTTTTTAAATTTTGCAATCAAAAGACCTCTCAATGATAGAAACATCGTTGAAAGAATCACTTGATTCTCATTTAAACTACCTGAGATATCACAACTTTAAAATCACATTATTTTGGGCAAACCCAAAACGCTCCATACAAATGGCTACTTAGATGTGACGTCACACTTAAGTATTTTGTATGCATTTCATTTGAATTTTGTATGGTAGCTATTACAAATGTTTCGTTTATGTCAATAATTGGTGCAAATTGGAAGGGGTATTCAATGGTAAAATTATTTTTTAATAATTTCATACTTTTAAAATGGACTTGCCCATGAATCTTTGAATGACCATAAAACCGGCTAGACGTTATATTTTTAATTGAGAATTTTTGCCTTTGGCACATATTGACCTATATTTTGACAAAATATTTATATTTTGTAAAATCTTGAACTTAGTCGTATACTTATTACATTAGTGATGCGCCAGTCTAAACGCTCTGGTTGATTCACATGAATATTATTTTCTCTTCTATTATATCCCATAGCACCAATCGTTTTAGCCCTATAAATTATTATTCTTTTATGCGCAGCATATCCCAATAGAAAATTATATATACCCTATTTAAGTCAAGTGAAAGGATTGATAATAATTGCTGGCAATAATTTTAGGAATGGTTAATACAAAGTATCTCACGTACTTAGTTTTTTTTATATAATAATCTGTTAAAAACTCTCCGCAGAATTATTGGAATTTTAATTGCTTACATGTATTTAATTAAGTTTCAAATTTCTAAAACACTTTCATGTAAAATGTTGCCAAAACGATATCGAACATCACAAACTCTACGCTTTTGTAAGTAACGAACACGTTGTCGAAAATCACCTGACTGGTTTTAGTGCCGACGAATAAATGCCGATAAATAGAAAAAAGAAAAAGATGTTATCGTACCATGCTTCGTAACCACTTAACGAGCAAGGAATCACAGAACTATGCTAAACAAGGCTAACGTTAAAAAAAGAGGCAGCATTAACTTTCGTTTACTAATAAAACTGATATCATAATAACGTAGCATAGAAACGAAGTAATAACACTAAGCATCAAACCAACTAATAATAGATAGGGGAGAGTCGGTTATATTGTACCAGTTTTTAGTTTTATCAAAATATCTCGTTTCTATATTAATGAAAACAAACTATTTATCTGATACCACATAGCTTGGAATCTTTTTTAACTCATACAGCAAAATCAACACCATAGTCTTAACAGTTTTCTTAAAATACGTGGTTTTGTAGAAGCTTTCTTTCGGTACAATTAAGCCGACTCGTTCGGTTAATCGTACCACCGGTCTGGCAAATTGTACCAACAAAAGATAATTGACTCATTGTCATCATTAACGATGAATTTACACAAACACATTATTATAAATTAGTTTTAATTAGATTATATCTCTTTAAATAGTAATATTCTTATGTACCTATATGAAAAAATAAAATAAAATTACCTATCAAAAACCGAACGAAATTAAATATTTAGCAAACTTAAATCTCTTAATTATAAAGTTGTACGATTAGGTTTTAGTAAAAAATAATTTGCTTATTCTTATAAGCACTATTGTTGTTAATCAATAAATTATTATTAATTTTAACTGAGATCAAATCCTTTAGGAACTTTTTTTACATAGTGTGTTTTTAGTTTAAACAATTGTCGCAAATATCAGGATTAGAAGTACAGGTTTCGTGAACCCACCTACCACAACGAACGCACTGAATCCAGTCAACATTCCATCAACACATATTCCACACACACACGTAACGTATAGAGATATAAATCAAGTGGTTCGGTAAAATGTACCAGTACATTTAAACAAACTACTGGTGGTACATTATAACGAACTACCCGATTTTGAAAACAAGTGTTTATCAAGAGATAACCTGAAAGTCTAACACCATAATTATAAAAGAATTTATAAGGTAATGAACTCTCCATTGAATAAAAATATATAGCAAACATAAGAATTGCCTTTTAATTGAGAAATATCCTTACGTACTCAACCGAAATGTTCCATCAACCACTAACAAAATTTATTTTTCTCGCCCAAACTATGTACACTTGCGGACGCCATCACAAATAGAAATGTAGTAGGGGGCTCTGTCAGGGCATATTTGTGTTGCCGGACAAAAAAATATTGATGTTAGTAGGAAATTTGAGATGGTACATTTAACAAGCAGGACCAATATTACCAGACTTCTCCTAAATACAGTCTAGAAGCACTAGAAGTAAGTAAATGAATATAATGTTCCTCCAAAACCGATATTTCGTCATGCGGCAATCCAGAGATTTTCCATCGGACGCAGGACTATTATAGTGCACAAGTGTTTGCGCAGACACAAGTGCACTCTATATTCCCTTACCCTATATTTCGATGGGACCACCACTGTGACACGGCCGAAAGAGGGACCAGGCGCAGGACCAACGGTTTAACGTGCAAACGAGGCACGGGGGTGCAAGACCGCCAATTTCCAGACCCGGGCTGCCACTGAAAATTTGTTAACAGAAACACTCAAGGTACAAATTTTGGCCCGACCTGGGGATCGAACCCGGGAACCAAGCGCAGCCGTCGCTTTAAAGTGCGACCCACTAACCACTGCGCCACCAAGGCAGTCAAAATGAATATAGAAAGTTAGTAACTCGTAGAAAAGACATCTCTCTGAGTTAATTTCCACTAGAGTAGAAGCATGAAGCCTATGTTCATTTCCTACTATTCAAAAGGAAGTTCATGTTTTATTGAAGCATAATACTTTAAGTACTTAACTACCCTCTATCAATTCCCTAGTTCCCCTATCTCTCTAGACACTATATGTGGAGAAACCAAATTCTCGTACTATTCCGTTTATAGTTTAAAATAATAGTTAAGGCGACGGGTAGCCCTAACAAGACACCAATCGATTTAAATTGTTAGCTACTAAACCGGATCTATTTTAAACAATTTCGGAGCGCGAGTCTCTAAGCAAACATTTATACTATTTAGTAATAGTGCACTTCTTTTTATCTGTTTTTGCACTCGAAATTTGGATTGACGCCATAAGTGGCCGTTTTTGGCGGTAATTCCAATTTCGAGTACAAAAGCAGGACCCAAAAGTTAAGTATAAGTATTAAATAAATAATATAAGTGTTTTCCGAGTGGCTGCAGCTTCGGAATTGTTAAAAAGATATCCGGTTTAGTTGCTAAAAATTTAATCAATTGCCTAGTGTGCCCTGCCCGCACCTTTATTTAATTTTCAGCGACACAATGTTAATGTTATGTTATAAAAAACTGAATTAAACGTTATTTTTACTATTGAGAATCTAACCATCGTTCCTATAGTTAATTAAAAATACAAATGAACAATTTCTGAAGTTAAAGAATGCATTTTATTGGTTAATTAAAGCTTACCGCATCGATATTTAAGATAGTCAACGATAAAATCGTTAATAAGCATCTTTAGCAATTAAACTTTTTCGCAAATGAATTGCCGCGATTTCGCCTTCAACGTGAAGGAAAAACGTGACAGCAAAATTACCAAGTGCGCACGTCGCTGATTCAGTAAAGTGATTATAAATGATCTCTAATCGGCATAAGCATAAAGTCTAAATTTGAAAATATTTTTATATGAAAACTGCGCGTGGTATTTGTATCAGGTATATCTAGACGAGAATGTATCCGAGTAAAGAGATGCGTGATTGTCGTGTGGTAAGCAAAAACTTCATGAAGGCAGCGAATACTTTTCTTTACTAGTGCTTTCAATCGTCCTACCTCACGATACGGATCTTATCCAATACACTACAAGTATGTAACATTATAATCGCAAGACAAACTGTCTGACTTCGAGATGGTGTAACTTAAGCACTGATCCTATTCTCAATCGGAAAAATATTTCCAATCACGGTTGGAGGTAGTAATACTGGATAGAATATAATTGATCATGTTATAGCAACTAAAATTTGATGATGTCATATAATATATAACGAACCCTCATTGATAGAAGCCATACTTTTGCAGTGGAATATCTTGTACGGTGTTGTTAACATCGTACCAGTAGGTACGATACCCGTATCAAACGACGAGAAAAATCTTATTTTACTTCATATGGTTCGAGCAAAAAGACCATATCTAGAGCCTTGAGGGTCTTGTCATAAAACTTAACAGCACCATTAGAATAACAGGATAATAAACATGGCCTTTCTAATGGGACTTAATAGTAGTCTAGACTTATGAAGTAATTCCGAAAGAATAAGATCTTGGGACATATGCCGTCCTCCTTTGTGAGTTGCATTAGCCTTAATCGGCGCACAATACACTGCAAAGTAAAAGTAGTTCTTATAGCAACAAATAATATCGGTTCGTTCACCGCGTTCAAGTTGATTTTCAACAATACAAAGGAACCTGTTCTTTATAGGAATCACCTGTGACTATCTCGCGGGGAACCGGTTGCTGCGGTCACAAGACCACGCAAAGGTAGCCGTCACACTTTCAACTGGGGATAATCTGTTGTAATGTAGCCTCTATGTTAAATAGGTACTGGCTATATTTCTATTAGTTTAATTGATATTCCATTTACTATTTTGTATCTAGACTTTTACTTTTCTATTGTCACTTCTTCCTTCCTTTCATCTTGTTGACAAGTAAACATTTCAATCTTCAACAGTGTTTTTCTCTAATTTTATCACGTTATCAGCACGAAGCTTTACAAGCGAGCTAGCTGATAAATATAATATTAGTTGTGTTGTTGTACTATGATTTTCACGAAAATATAGTTCGTCGAATCTCGAAAAAAAAAAATTGTGCTACGTCATTGTGCAAAATGCAAGGTAGCGGGGATAGAGTGTCCCCAGGCACAAGCAGCAATGCAATGGGAATGGGAGCGATCCGTATGCTTTCCGGACGGGAAGGCTACAGTGCATGGAAGTTTAAGATGCGATTTTACTTACTGCATGAGCAGCTGTGGGAAGCTGTTGTGGGTTATCCTGATGGAGATGAAACCCCAGAGTCAACGAGAAAGCGTAAGGATGAATTAGCACTAGCCAAAAATCTGCATGACTTTAGATGGAGGAGCCATCACTCATGTGAGGAGTGCGGAGAGTGCTAAGGCCGCTTGGACGTCGTTGCAAAACGCCTATGAAGATAAGGGCATGGGCAGAAGGTTAGCTTTAGAACGTAAGCTTTACCGATATTGTCTTGAAGAGTTTAATACTATCGAAGAGTATATAAATGCCGTTATAAGTACCGCTCAAGATCTCGCTGATATTGGTAAGAAAATCGAGGATTCTTCTTTGGCTGCGATACTATTGGGAGGTCTAACGCATAACTTCGATCCCTTGGTCATGGCTTTAGAAAATTGTAATGTTGAGGTTACCACGGTCATGGTAAAGGCAAAACTGTTGAATGAGATGTCGAAAACCAAGCCTTATGATTGTGAGTCTGCGTTGCGTTCGAAGAAAGGTCAAATTATTCAACATAGTACCAAGACGAAGAAGAAGAAGGAGGTTGTATGTTTTGATTGTCACGTACGAGGTCATACTAAATACAATTGCCCCAATAAGTTGAAGAATAAGCATGATTCAACATCAATAACTGCCTTGGGAGTAAATGGTAATAAAGATACGTGGTACATCGACTCTGGAGCTACTTCTCATATGACTTCAAGGTCTGATTGGCTGACAGAACTCAAACCGCTGCATTCTGGCAAGGTGACCGTCGCTAGCGGAGAAGCGATAGATTCCGTGGGAATCGGAACAGTTTCAATCAGTACTAATAGTAGTATCGACAAGATTAGTGAAGTTGTACTTGTACCTAAATTGAACACTAATTTAATTTCGGTTAAGAAAGCAGTCGATAAAGGTTTATGTGTACTTTTTGATAATACTGGCTGTAATTTTTTTGATAGAGATTATTTCTCTTATAAAGGTAATCCTGTTTTACACGGTTCAGTACATGGCGGGCTTTATACATTAGATGTTAATATTAACAAAAATGTAGCTCTTGATGTGAATTCTGACTGTCATTCTGCAGATTCTCAAGTTCAGGCTGTTGATGTACGCACTAACCGTCTGTCTCAATTTCAGCTGTGGCACAAGCGGTTAGGTCATCTTTGCAGGTTTGACATGAATCTCCTAAGGAATGGACGTGCAGTTGGAATGGATTACTCAGCAGTGGATAAGGAGCCATGTATACCATGTGTTGAAGGGAAACAAGCAAGAAAACCCTTCACGGTAAGTGTGGATAAGCCTAAGAGTACAAATTCGTTATTGGAATTGATCCACAGCGATATTTGTGGACCTATGTCGGAAAATTCATTTCAAGGTAAGAAATATGCGTTATTCTTCATTGATGACTTTTCTCGACTTACTTTTGTTTATTTCTTGGCTTCTAAGACGGAAGTAAAAGCAAAATTTATCGCTTTTCAGTCTTTAGTCGAGCGCCAAACAGGAGCTAAAATTAAGGCATTAAGAACAGACTGCGGAACAGAGTATGTTAATGAACAGTTCTCTAGTTATTTACGTTCTAATGGTATTGTGCATCAAACCACAGTTCCACACAGTCCGCAACAAAATGGAGTATCGGAGCGTTCAAATAGAACGATTGTGGAAAAAGCGCGGTGTATGTTAGCTGGTGGTTTTCTTAGCAAAGCCTATTGGCAGGATGCTATAGAAGTGGCAACGTACCTGAAGAATCGATCCCCGCATAGAGCTCTAGATCGCCTTACTCCTTATGAGATATGGTTCGGCTCAAAACCCGATTTGAGTCACTTACGAGTGTTTGGCTGTAGAGCACTAGTACACATTCCAGATTGTCAAAGGAAAAAGTTGGATGTGAAGGCTAAACAGTACACTTTTGTTGGATATTCGGAAGATCCAGGTAATTATTACTTCCGAGATGCGAGCTATCCGAGAAGACTCTTAAAAGCTAGGGATGTTGTGTTCTTCGAAGATGCTTTCTCTGATTTGAAAGGTGATAATCCTGCAGGCCAGTTTCCTGTTGATCCCCCTGCAGTGATGGTATTCTCAAACAGGAATGAAGCGGAAGTTCAAAATCCCATTGCTGGTAGCTCTGGCACTTCTACTAAGGTGAACGTAGAAGTTGCACAAATCGATCCTGATCCAGAAGACCCTATTTCTGATGAAGAAATTCCCCACGATGAGGAGGATATTCTCGAAGAACAGGTTTCTACTGATGAACCTACTTTCCAAGGAAGGTATCCCTTAAGGAATCGATTAGCGAAAGATAAAGGTTTTGTGTCAGCAAGCTATAGTTTTGATGAGCCTGAAACCTTCAATCAAGCTATTCAATCAGAAGATAGAGACAAATGGATGGGTGCTATGAGAGATGAATATAGATCCCTCATTAATAATAAAACATGGATTTTGGTTGATAAACCTGATGGTCAAAAGATAATACCATGCAAGTGGGTATATAAGGTAAAGAAGGATGCAGAAGGTGCAGTTGCGAAATATAAAGCCCGGCTAGTAGCCAAAGGCTATAGCCAAACCGCTGGTGTGGATTATACAGAAACCTTTGCGCCAGTAATTCGCAATTCTTCGTTACGTATGATGTTTGCACTTGCAGCAAAATTAGGCCTCAAAATGCGACATTTAGACGTGGACACAGCGTTCCTAAACGGAGAATTGGAGGAGGATGTATATATGGTACAACCGCAAGGTTTTGAGAAACCAAGCCAACAGAATAAAGTTTGCCTACTCAAGAAAGCTTTGTACGGGCTGAAACAAGCGCCTCGTGCTTGGAACACCAAAGCTAAATGAAACTCTTTCTGCGTTAGGTTTTAAACGGGCTCCTTCAGAACGTGTATTTATACCAAACTATTTGGAAAGGAACTTGTCATACTGGCAGTTTATGTTGACGACATAATTGTTTGTCATAAAGATGACAAATTGGCAGACGCTGTCAAATGTGATTTGCAAAAATATTTTGGTATTAAGGATTTGGGACTTTTAAACTATTATCTTGGTTTAAATGTTTCCCAAACAAAGAACTGTGTAAAAATTAATCAAAAAACGTTCATTTTAAATGTTCTTAAGAAGTTAAGAACTCCCTTACAAAAGGTGAAGTTGGAACCAAATAAGAGCGGTGAGTTGCATCCGTATCCATATCAATCACTCATTGGTAGTTTAATGTTTATATCTGTGAATACTCGCCCTGACATTGCCTATGCAACTAGCTATCTTAGCCAATTTCTTGCAAAGTTTGATAAACAACACTGGTTGGCTGCAAAAAGGTGTTGCAGTACCTGAAAGGAACAGTAGATTACTGCATAACTTACAGAGGGTTCCAGATTTCAGTCTGACTGGGTATGCAGACAGTGATTGGGCAAATGATCCCACTGACAGAAAGTCCTATACGGGTTTTTATTTCAGCTTATCCGGTGGAGCAATTAGCTGGGAATCGAAAAAACAGCCCACCGTTGCATTGTCATCAACGGAAGCAGAGTATATGGCCCTAACTTCAGCGGCTAAGGAAGCCACCTTCTTACAGAGGTTGATTCAGGAGGTAAGTGGCACCTCTCTGACTCCGGTTACCGTGCACAATGACAGTCAGAGTGCACATAAGATTGTACTTAATCCTATTCATCACAACAGGACTAAGCATATCGATACCCGTTTCACTTCATAAGGGAAAAAGTCGCTGAAGGCACTATTTTAATTGAATATGTACCAACTAGTGACATGTGTGCCGATATGCTGACAAAGCCGTTAGGTAGGGTTGCGCATTCCAAATGTACTGTCGGTTTAGGGTTGTGCACTTGACATAGTTAGGTTATTTAGTCAACTATGGAATCTCAATTAAGGGCTGGTGTTGTAATGTAGCCTCTATGTTAAATAGGTACTGGCTATATTTCTATTAGTTTAATTGATATTCCATTTACTATTTTGTATCTAGACTTTTACTTTTCTATTGTCACTTCTTCCTTCCTTTCATCTTGTTGACAAGTAAACATTTCAATCTTCAACAGTGTTTTTCTCTAATTTTATCATAATCTATGCAATAACACATTACTACTCTAATCCCTGGCGCTGTTGATGCGTGTATCACTGTAAGCTTCTGTAATCGCATTTATTTACTTGTTAATACACTCTCCCGGATCCCCGGGTCCCTAATCCCCGGGTCGGTCCAAAATTTGGACCTGAGGTTTTCTGTTAATAAATACTCAGTGTCAGCCCGGAGTCTGGAAGTTGGCGGTCTTGTACCCCCGTGTCTCGGAGAGCACGTTAAGACGTTGGTCCTGCGCCTAATCCCTCTTCGGCCGTGTCACACTGGTGTCCCATCGAAATATGAGGGTACTGGAATAGAGAGTGCACTTGTGTCTGCGCAAACACATGTGCACTCGGAGAGCACGTTAAGACGTTGGTCCTGCGCCTAATCCCTCTTCGGCCGTGTCACACTGGTGTCCCATCGAAATATGAGGGTACTGGAATAGAGAGTGCACTTGTGTCTGCGCAAACACATGTGCACTATAATATGTGCTGCGTCGATGGTTGATCGCTGAGATTGGCCGCCATGACCGAAATATCGGTTTAGACGACATTAATACAGACTCTAATGTAAAATGAGTAAATATCTCAAAAACTAGGAATACAGAGCACTGGTTGCTGCCAAGCACTTGTCTCCGGATATTTATGAGGTGTCTCTTGGTCACATAGCACCAGATGAATAACGTACGAACATACCTAATATCACTAACCGCAATAATTAACGATAATGACTTTTCCGTATCAATAACTCATTTAGATACAGTCAATATAATTGTATCTCAACTGTTACGTGCAGATAAACGTAACGCAGTGATTTCTTCTAGGCACTTTCTGTGGTTCTCACAAATGTCGTGACAATAACATCTTTCGCAAAGAAATCAGTTGCGTCGACGTCGGAAGAACACGTAGTGTGTAGGGTGAAGCGTGGAGCCAACTGTGAGAAAGCCACGGTGAACTCACGGGTTACGTTATGTAAATTTCACATTACGTTAATGATATGAAGTAAATTAACCTCCGACAGTCTCCGTGCATGAATAAAACAGAAGTTGTGCAAACAGCAGACTTAATAAAACATGTTTCAGTAAAGTAGGTAAATGAACCCATAATACGCTAAGTAAAAAAAAGTTATCCCTCACAATAACACATTTATTGTTTAACTTCAAAATACTATACGGCTCTTCCAAAACCGAAACAATTTTGATTTCTCTTAAAATTTTTAACTCACTTCAGTATAACATAAATATTGAGCTAAAATTATAATTGTAAACTAGGTTAACAAATTTAACAATCAATGACCAAATTTTATGCCTCTACGCTTCAGCTTTTACGACGGAACTGACACGATTTAGAATTGATTCGGGCGACACTAAATGAATTTAAATACCGTAATTTCACTAACTCTGTATAAATTGTATAATATTTGTACAACTTTACGAATAATTGTAGAGGCAATTAGTCGTAAAGTGGTATAGATGTTTTTATTTTTGGGGTCCCAGGGGAACTATGATTAAATTACTATGATTTAAAAGTCCCTCGGACACTTAGGACCCTGATTATGGTGAGTATTGTTTAATAATCCTAAAATACAGAAGTGACCAAAAATTTCAGGATTAGTCGGAAAACACAGTCCACCTTATTATAAATCGCGATCTTAAGTTATTACCGTTCTAAAGCTCATGTCATCCCGTTCCAACAGGTAATATTAAAAGGGACAGGCACGAATTTTGATCCGGGACTATCCTTAGTTCGCGATTTGTAATAAGTGGGAATCTGATCAAGTCATTAACTAGGTTTTTTCGTCAGTAGGTTAAAAGTTAACGTTCTACATTATACTAAGCCTCAGTGTAGTTTATAACCTTGTTCCCAAATATAATACTCGCATATGACGAGCTTTACTTAGTATAAATAAAATAGATGGAATTAGATAACGGTTATTTCACAAATCTACCGAATTTACGCAATTGGTGTTGAATGAATTACATTTGCAAAAATCCGGTGATCACGGACTTGCATGAGCGATCAAACGGATACAAAATATAATTGGGCAAAGAAATACAAAACTTTACTACTATTCTGACGGCAAGAGAAATTTGATTTATTCGGTTATTTCGCAGTTTATTAAGATTTCACCCGAGAGAACAGTGCCTAACAGAGGCGTCGGACATGATCAATCATGCGTTACAAAGTGATAGAGCTCTCATCTTCATAGTGTTAGTAAAATATGTAAATTGTCAATATCAAGTCCTAGTAAATGCGACACATATTTGGTAATAAGTTTATTTTTTAATAACTAAGTACACTTACACAAAAAGAACTGGCGTTCACTGTCGTTTTTCGATAAGAATTATCCCTAAGTATTCATGCTGCATTAACTAATTGCATGCCATATTGACAGAAGCGTAGAAAGGTAACTCTAGTTTAATATAGAAAGCTGGATCGTGATTCAGATTTACATTTACATGAGTTTTAATACCAGCAAATATGGTTCCGCAGCGAGGTTTCCAAGAACCGTTCCCGGGAGTTCACAAGCCAAACAAATACGCCGGTGGGAGGAACTAAGACCGCGCCGAACAATCAACGGGACTATACTGGGAACTTGAGCGGTATCCATTAGAACGGTTTACCTTTTTTATATCTGGACCAAACGGCTAAGTAACGCTTGCTTCGCCTTCAGAAATAATGCGGTCAGAACTTTTGATGTGTTGATGGCTTTGTCATGGAGCATTATTTTCTAGAAACTGTATCTAAACATTAAGTTATACATTGTTTTTGTTATAGGATATTTTTTGTTTCCTCAATGTAAAAACATAATGAATAAAAAATATTTTTAAATTAGTAGTGTCTTAGTATAACTGTATGTGGAGCTATAAAAGTTAGAGAATTCATTAAAACAAACAACCGAACTAAAAGTTTTGCAAACGACGAGTGTTATTTCAGATAACAGTCACAAACAGTCTAACCACACATAAGTATAGCACCTAATAAAAGGCTAATTCTAGCTCTGCCATTGTTTCTAGACTCCAATTGGCGTTTACAAAAGTAAGGGTATTATTAGTAGCCATATCAACTTAGTCCATATATCTGACACGCGTGCTACCTACCGATTAGTTTAAATGTACCGGTAGGTTAGAACAATCAAATGGTTTAACCTAAATAAACCGCCCCCAAAAGTAATCAAAATTATCTGTAACACTGATCTAAAATAATCAAGGAAACACGAAGAAAAGGTAATAAAAATATGTAGGTGAACTAAATAAAAGCCTCCAATTCAACCAAAGTTAAAAAAATGTCCTAATAAACATAGATATTTCGATAAAAGGTAACATATTCATTAGGTTCTTAATAAACTTTAATTTGAAGAAGTACAAATATGTATCTTCACTTCATTGATCTAAGATCTAACTCATGTTGAGTATTGATAACACTGACTGGCTTATGGATTTTAAGTAACCCAATGTTCCAGAACTCGTTTACCCCATCGGTTGTCGGTTCTGCGGCTAATATGGCCAGCCCACTGCCACTTAAGCTTGCTAATCCGGCCATATTAGCCGCAGAACCGACAACCGATGGGGTAAACGAGTTCTGGAGTGGAGACCGCGTCTTGGCAAACGTAATATAGGGCGCCCTCTGGCTAGGTGGGGGGACGATCTGCGCAGGATGGCTGGAAAGAGCTGGATGCGAGAAGCCATGGATAGATCACAGTGGCGAACAATTGGAGAGGCCTACGTCCAGCAGTGGACTGCGATAGGCTGATGATGATGATGATGATGATGAATGTTCCAAAAAAGCAACAGATATATTTCAATTAACGAACTAACATTATACAATTTTATAAATGTAGAGTAAACGGTACGGTTGAAACGGAGAGCAAGGAGCCCTTATTTTGAAAAATATCATTTAGTGAGCGGTAACGGTACGTTAAAATATTATGCCTATTAAAAGATACAAAGCTTTTCCTTGTAAAACTTCCTTGAAAAGATCAGATAAGTACATCTTTGTCAGCTACTATTTTAATGTGGCTAACAAAGTCGTAGGTGTACAGTGGGCGATCTGATTGAGCCAGTAATGGCAATCCTTCCAAATAATGATAACGCCTCTATGCATCGTCACGTAGGCTTTCAGGCCACCGCTATGGGGCGATCGAGGTCACATGGTTTGACATGATTCGCTATTATATCATCGGAAACTGGGACAATGTACCTTATTTGTATCGGTTACGTTGTAGACGAATGTTTATGTCTTTGGATTTAATCAAAATTGTATTGTTTATTTTACATCGTGATTCCAGACACCTTGCGGTTTTGGTAATGGCTATGCTCAACAAGTGTTCTACGAAAAAAACGTAAATGACGTATAAAGCTGATGATACATCACATAGCTACTTGCATAATGTTGTGCTAACAAAATATATATAAAGTCCAGACCATTATCACAGATTACATAATTGTGGCCCTAATTATTATTATAATATTGTGTATGAAAAGCTCTGTATGTTTCATCATCATCATCATCAGCCCATTTAAGTCCCAACTGCTGGGGCACGGGCCTCCCTCAATCACATGAGGGGTAATTGCCATACTCACCACGCTTGGCAGACGGGTTGGCGAGGGTTTTGATATAAATGCAAAGTTTTCCTTCTCTGGGTGCTGATGATCATAACGGTAGTGTGTAAAGTGCTGGCAGGTATATGCTAGGTAGGTCTATTTCATGTAAAAAAAAACGTTGAGAACTATTTTTAAAGAAATTATTAAAGAGAGCCAAAATTTTAGATGTTACTTTTTCTACTCCTACCGCCGAAAAGAAAAAAATCCGCCGAAAAGAAATACCAAATATCTCATTTTTATGCAATGAAAGATATCTATAATTATATTACACACACAGAAAATAGTTTTAGAAACAACGCTGTTTCTAGACTGCAATGTATGTACATTGCAGTGTACACCCTACAATAGTTTTAATTGGCATCTTTTAGGGAAAAACAGGTACGCAAATTAAACTGTTACCTATGGCTCATAAATAGATGAGGTAAGGACCACTCCTTGTGATAACTCAAGCAGATTTGGATAACCAAATCCGTTAAGGCGACGGGTAGCCCTAACTAGCGACGCCAATCGATTTAAAATTTCAGCTACTAAACCGGATCTATTTTAAACAATTTCGGGGTTACAATCTCTCGGCAAACACTTATACTATTGATTTAATACTTATAGTTAATTGTTTGGTCTGCTTTTCCACTCGAATTTTGGATTACCGCTACCGGTAATCAATTCTTCGCGTACAAAAACGGACCCGACATTTGTGCGTGATTATTTAATAAATAGTATAAGTGTTTGCCGAAAGGTTAAACCCCGAAATGGTTTAAATTCGATCCGGTTTTGTAGCAAAAAATTAAAATCGATTGGCGTCGCTAGTGTGCCCTGCCCGTCACCTTAAGCTTCTTCAATCGGCTCTCACATTTAGTTCAACCACAAATGTGACAATTTAAAAATTGCAGTTACCGTCTAGTAGTAAGTAAAGGTATCAATATTTGAATCAAGATCTAAATGTTAAAATGTCGAAGGAGAAGAGTTATTAGAGTTAATGACTTTCATAACTATAACAATCTTATTGTGTCCCGCTTGTAAAATATCTAAGTAATCTTTCAATTTTCAAAAGGTTACCAAAACTTGCCGAATTCGGTTTTTTATTATTTAAATATTCAAACTTACTCGTACCTACATTACCAGCCATTTAAAATATCTTTGAAAAGCCTATTTTAGAATATGTTAAATTTAAGAGAAACATCATAAATCCTACTGTCACCATACTTTGTTGTAACATCAAAGTCATGTGTTTAGAAAAAGATGTACTACCTTTTGAAGTTGAATGTTTGTTTCTCTTTAGGCAGTTAATCACTGCAGGTATTCAAAATCAGGCTCAATTATTTATTTTTTTCTGTGACATTAATACATAATAAATAATGTAGTCAAAACGTAATCATTGAAAACATTGTATATCTACCTTTTGGTCTTAAGAGTTTCTCGTTATGTTATAGATTCTGTATAAAATATTGATATAGCATCCTGATGACTGAAATAAACGCATACAAATTTAATGCTTAAGTATAGCAGAAGTATAGAATGTACTTTTTTATTAAAGTTTATTTATTACTATAACTTATGCCTGTCCAGCTTTAAAACTTTTAAGAGATTAGTCTCGGATATAGCCATAATACTAAAACCTCCTTCTATCTATTAATATAAGGATTTGGCATAATGTATGAATCGAAGAGTTCAGAGTGCGCGTGCGACGCAGCGGTTCAGTTCGGCGGACAATCGCAGTTCGCAGTGTTTCGCCTTCGCCGCGGGGTCAACGCTTCGCGCTCGTCAACAAATCCATCGACGAGAATAACCCGTTACACAGCATCCACTTCCAGTGGATTTCACCCGAGGCAGCGCCTAGACCATTTTGTATCGGCGTTGCACGCGGAACCGGAAAAAACTCGCCTTTTCTTACCAAATCGCTCAATTCCGCATGATTTTAGAGCAACGACGAGCGTGACAGTAAATTATGTTCGAACACGATACTTTTAAGTACAAAAAGAGAACAGTTTTAAAGCTATTTCCGCCAGTAGATTCGTCTTAAAAGTCGCCTAAGTTACTAAGTTTATATTTGGCTCGATAATAATAGTTGGCTTTGTATCAACCGAAAAGTTAATCGATTTGCGCTAAATGGGTTTATTGAACGAGCATCAAATAATCATGTGGAATCGATATTCAAAACACTACATGCTGTAAAAGTCTTTCTATTTTACATAATTTTCAATGCTTCACTGTAAAATATACTGCACTGCAGCAATATACGAAATATTGTCTACTAAACTAGGTAACTCTAATGCTGCTATGCATATCAAAGTAAATCAATTGTGCAAAACCAGATTGCATGTTTTGCAAAAAAAAGTTCAAATACTTTTAAACTTGATATGAAAATATGTAATATTTGGATGTCTGACATTTCCCTACGCTTATTACAACCCAATTTTAGAATTGGCGTAATACATAATTTTTATACTTTTTTATTTTGAACTGCAATATACACACAGTTATATTGATTTCAACACTTTCATCCAAAATTAATTCGTTGCGTGACATGTTCAATAAATTAAAGATAAAGAACGGGGAAAGTAAAACGTGGGACCAATAGCTAAATGAGAACATTGTCTATAAGTACTACTTACTTACTTGGTAGAAAAACGGTTTCACGCCTTCTCATTCCCATTATGTAAAAAGGTTTTGAGACTCTCCATTAATCATCTGATGTGAGAGCAATAAATATATCGAGCTATCTTGTTACACATCAATTCACAGACTTTCATGAAATCTTCTAATAATAAGTTAAATCGAGAATGGATCTATCAATGTCATACCTACCCTTATTTGGTTCGTAATAATATATTTCCAATGGGCTGACAACTCATAGCTCTATCACAGTATAACATGAGCTGAGGAAAGCTCAATCATATTTTAGTTTACAGACTGCAAACTGACTGTATTTTTATTTTAATGTGATAAATGATAATTTTATCCAGTTTCGCAGCATGGGCCGCGCCACGCAAGCACCGGTCAGAGTACAATCAACAACCGCATATTAATCAATAAGTTATGTTTAGAAATCTTTTGTAAGAAACATTACCTTAATATTTTCTTTAAAGAGATCAAATCACGCAGCTTTCTGTATATTCTGTACCTAATGTTTTGCGGTGCTCAAAATGTGAATTATTTGCAAAAAAAATGTTTTATTCGAAGTTTCGGTATTGCTATTACCTATTTTTTTATTGCTTGCTGTCCTAGTCAATTAACATTTACTTCTTGCGTGCGGGCAATGCACAATGTCATGGTGAAAGGTGAGCAGATCTCTTAATGCCCAAACCCAATTAAATCTATAGTGATCATCAAAATTCCATCAAAACAGTTCTACTGACCACCTGTTAAGTCTTATATTCTCATGACTTGCGAAATAGATAGGTAAGGCTATTATAAGGCAGCAAGCATCGGTCACTGTAGCAATCTAGCGGTCGAGATCGCTACTAAATCAAGGCTTATACCTACTCTTCTACCAGAGCACTTAAAAATAAATCATTTCCAAGAATGTTTCTTTACTAAAAAGTCAATGCAAAGGTCCTAAAAAGGACATCCCAACATAAGAATCGATCAACCCATGCATTTACGACGAGTACCTACTGAGGTACCTACAGCTAATGACTATAAGGGATAACCCCATAAACTTGTTACTTTAGGAAAAAATTGTTACCTAGCCAAGTTAAAAAATGCTTTTTAAAACGATCCTTTTCACTTTTAATCCCGTTCTGCGCAAAATCTCTGCAGAGGTTTCTTTTCATCTGAACGATAGCGTAATGGACATAATACAACTGTTTCTTTTCTACCTACTTTGTCTATTACTTCTATTAGCTAAATACATAATGAAACACTCATTACCTATTGATATTGATTTATGTACCGCCTAGTGGCTGACCAGTGATGGTATTAAAATAGAAATGAAAACTTTATAATTAGCCTACCTGATTAATGTTCAATTAAGTACCTAAAATTTAAGCGCTTAAAATTTACACCAATCTATTCGGTTTTCCTGCTTAGTTAGACTTTAGGAAATTTGAGCTGGTTTTGTTAAATGAACATGTTGAACAAGTAAATAGGCGTGAAATACAATGTTATTTTATCAAATGCAAAATACCATTCTATAGAAGGTCTAATCGAAAGTCCCGACAAGAATCTAGGTAAGAATCCCTAATAACGCACGGTTGTTTACTTTGAACATATCGTTATAGTAGAGTTAACGCAAGTTGTTTAACCAGTTGCCGGTTGACATACAAAAATGAAGGACAGTTACATTATTCCCACAGTGATACTGTATAATTTAAAGTAACTTAACAGGAAACACGTAAAAGAAGCATTCGCCCTTAATTTGCAGTACAATAGTTTGCAAATAATAAATATTGCAAATCAAGTAACTGCATCCGTGTCTGCAATTGTAATGCAGAAACAGACGCAACTGTTCTCTTGAACTGACAAGAACTACTTAGTCGACTATTTTTAATTAATTAACCTTAAACTGGCTAATGTAGATAGAGAATAAAGGTAAACTGAAATTATGACACCACACAAAACTATAAGAAAGTTAACCGATCACACGACGCGCCGCATTTTACCCCGACTTATCATCATCATCGATCAGTGAATCCATCACGGGTCCGTCAACACTGCACTAGCATATGGCACATTTTCTGTCAGAAAATGCGGTATGCGGTTAACCTTAGTGAGAGAGAGGTATCCATTGATTTTTCGAGTTGCAAGTTGACGTCACGAACGCGACAGAGTGGCGCGCGCCGACTCGCGTCTCGCCGTCGGCGGCGGCTGGCGAACTGAACCCGCGGAGGAAATGCCAGTTGCCACGCGGTCCTGTGCTGCGGAACGGCAGAGCACCGGGCCCGGCCACCGGCCACTCGCATCTTCACTTGACCTTCCGCATCGCGCACCCGTGTCGCAGGTTCAGGAACCAGCTGATTTCTAACTACCCGGCCGGCTGTTTGACGGCAAACCGGAAATTGAGATGCATTTATGCACTTTTTGTATGCAGTTTACAACGCACTTTTATTGAGCATCCGATAATAATGTGCCTACGTGTCTTATTTGACGATTATAATAAATGTAGAGTTTTTGTTGTAGTTAGTATGAAACTAATAGCTATACATACCTACCAAATTAATGAAATAAATTCATATAACACCACGTACATTAACCTGATGATTAATTGCGTACTATGTAGCTGTTACAGATATCAGACAACAGAGGGATTACAAATATTATAACTATACCTACTTGCATTCATATTATTACGTCCGGACACTGAACAAACAATTAGTGTTCATCACACGAATGTTTGTCAAGGGTGGGGATCGAACCCAAGACCTTTGGCGTATGAGTCAGGGTGACTACCAAATGCGAAATCCGGCCGGTCGTTATTAAATTAATTTCATCAATTTAGATTTAATGAAATGTTCCTGCTTTTTCCAAAGATATGATAATAACTGCTAAAATTGAGCTCAATTCTCGGGATTTTTGATATTAAAAAACACGGCGGATTTCACAAGAACACCATACAATAAACTATGATTTTGATATTGAACGATGACAAAATATCATGTCTTAAGATTTTGGCTCCTGGTCCATCATATAATTGGAATACTATTACATTTTCTGCCTCGCCCAATGGTTGACTGGTAGATAATACTGTTAGGCCGCATTACTTATATAATTCAAAAATCAATTTATTTATTTGTTCTTTACTGCACGAAGGTATATACATATACACAATCAAAAGTCAAGATTAAGAAATCATTGCGCCATATATCTCTCTCGGAGTCAGATCAAGTGAGTTTTGTGGAAAATTTGAATAGTAATTTACAGAACGGTTAAAGTTCACTTTACAATAAAATTTTCATAATTTTCATCAAAGTTGCGAATTTGGTTAGGTATTTTATGCGTACAAGGCAAACTTATGAAGATTTTGCATTCATAATCCTGAAAAAGTCTGCTTGTTTCTTTGTAGAAAGTTTTTAACCTGTTAAGATACCTAGAGAATTGCCTAAAATTCAAAAAAGACTTCACAAGTCGAAACCCACAAAAAATTTAAAAACCCCCGAAAAACATTTAACAATCCAAAAATAAAATGAAACTGCTGTTGACTGTCCTACGTATGAACATTTTTGGTTAAATATTGTCGCGTGAAAGGCCTATTGTAATAGGTAAAATTTCTATAACATAGCTAAGAACACTCCCGTAAATTTACCTTTCCAACAACAAAAAAATCAAAATCGGTTCATCCGTTCGGGATCTACGATGCCACGGACAGACACACACACACACACACACACACACACACACAGTCGTCAAACATATAACGATTTTCCGCCAGGGGTTAAAATATCGTAGATCGTACATGGGGGTGCTTTTGGTACCCACAAGGGTGCTCAATCCATGGCCTTCCGCTTGACACTCTAAATGAAACACCCTGAATAGGGCTCCTAGCGTTTCAAACTTTATGTAGGTTTCAAACTAAAAAAAACAAAACAACTGTTTAACAAAACCCTAACTGAAATACGTGAGCAATGTTGCAAGCTGCACACTTATGACATGAGCAACTTCCTAGGCTGTATGTATCAAGAAACTAATGGATAGAAGTCCATCAATGGATGTCTATCCATCAAGGGGTCTCCCTTCTATCCAATGATGGACTTCTATCCATTAGCTTCTTGCAATAAAATAAAGAAAGATAATAATATGTTTTCAACTCTTTTAAAGGGCGTCCCAAGACTATGGGATATCAAGGAAAAGTGCCTTCCCTCTTTAAGCTGGCACATTCCTTTTTTTTTAAGAAAACCATTCAATGTATTTTTGGATTGTGTTTGTATTTTTATTATAGCTAAAATTGGCATTCCAGCTTGCGGCCTATCTGATGGTAAATGGTAACCGCTGCTCATAGACATCAACGATGCTAGGCGCTGCTTAGCGCCTACCTCCAACGACTCTAATACGGTATTTAACTTTTTTTTTTGTTTTTGTAATCAAAAGACCTCTCAATTATAGAAACATTGTTGAAAGAATTACTTGATTCTCATTTAAACTACCTAAGATCAATACAAATGGCTGCTAAGATGTGACGTCACACGCAAGTATATTGTATTTCGTTTGAATTTTGTATGGTAGCAATATCAAATGTTTTGTTTATGTCAATGGTTCTATTTTAATAGTTGGTGCAAATTGTATTTCAATGGTATATTTATTTTTTAATAATTTCATACTTTTAAAATTTACTTGCCCATGAATCTTTGAATGACCATAAAACCGGCTAGACGTTATATTTTTTATTGAGAATTTTTGCTATCGGCACATATTTACCTATATTTTAATAAAATATTTATATTTTGTAAAATATTGAGCTTAGTCAAATACCCTATTGTCCGTGAGATCGGGACCCCCGATAATCCGGACAGCTCGTCTCTACAAGGCACCAAGTAATTTAAAAACTTAATTGGCTATTTATTCTCCCAATTGATAGACTATTGACTATCAACTAAAGATAAAAAAATTCTTAGAAATCAGGTCTCAAACTCGTCTCTCGTGAAAGATATCGATGATACCACTATTATAGGTAAAGATAGCTGATACAAGAAACCTAGCCACTGTCATAGGCATTTTAAAATAAAAAACTTGTCAAGATTCGATTTACGATAAGTATCAAATCTACGCTGTTCATCTTTTTTAGAAAATACTCCTAACATCCATACTTATCTGTACTTTTACGAGTTGAGAATAGATATCTATACAAAAATCAGGTTCAACCTAAAAACAAAAAAATACTTTTGGTATTTGTAAAAATCCAGCTTTTACGACTATTTAATTTAAAGGAAATTAAGATAAACTTCTCGCCGTACACGTCTCTAAAACTTTTTTCTTATGATAAGCGATTGCCGCCGCCCATAGACACCCGCGTCACCAGTGGACACTAAGTAGTATTTAATTCTAGTTATGGAATTTAAGCAATCAAAAATGGCTAACTGCTTTTTCTATGGATAAACAAATATCGCAATGTGCTAAACGATGTGTAGTATTAAACATTCTGTAAATGTTACTTCCAAAGCTTGGTGGAAAGACCCCGACATCTCAGCGTGTTCTTTCCGGTTTGCGTACAAAACAGTTCTCTCAGAGCCCAAGGTACGCCACCATTACCAAAGATTTGATGAGTCTGGTAATTACAATGAAACGACTGCCGTCTGATCTTCGCAACCCATAGAAAGAGAACCAGACCGACTAAATCATGGTTGTTTCATAAACCTTTTTTTTATGAGAGGTGGCAGACGAGCAGACGGATCACCTGATGGTAAGCAATTCCGCCGCCCATGGACAGCCGCAACACCAGTGGAGTCACAAGTGTGCTGCCAACCTTTTCCCCTTCCCTCCATTGGGCCTCCGGTAACCTCACTCACACGGCGAAACACAGCGCAGGCGCTGCTTCACGCCGGTCTTCTGTAAGGCAGTGGTATCACTCCGGTCGAGCCGTGGCTCTCCCACATTTAAAATCAGATAGAAACTCGACAAAACTAACCCAAACCTACCGGCTGCGCCAAGTAATATGAATTTTACTATCTTTTAAAACAAAACTTATTTAATATGTCATATTAATATTCTTTTTTGGAAGCTAGACGATGGACACCATGCAGGGCGGCATCCTACATACCTAATTAAGTCTATGGTTTTCACGGTTTTCAGTACCTGATGTTTTAATCTTTATAAATAAAACATATCCTTTAAAACAACATTAGTGAACATCAAACTGAATATTCAAACAAGTCAATGGTCTTTTTATCTCAAATTTTAACAATTCATCAAAGTATAGTGTAACATATTAACAGGGTTTGTTCGTTCAAGTTGCGCCTCCATTAAATTTTAATAAATTGTGATGCATTTTAGACACTTAAAGGAGCAAGGCTCATTAAATTCGTCATAGTTGTTTAAGTTACGTGGGCACTTTTAACAGTACATAATTACGAAGTATGATCGTTGTCGTGAATCACATGTAAAAAATAAATTTCAAACATCAGAAATACTTTTCTCCGGTTACTTACCTTAAAATGTTTTTTAATCATAATCATCACTAATTAATTAAAATTAACCCGAGTGGTGAGGAAATATTCAACTTAGGTAAATCTGCGAGCTGTGCAGGCCCCTGCCGTTGCGTTGTACGGTCAGCATCAAAAGTAGCTTAACTGTTCTACCTATTATAGTCAGTTTTCTAAGGGGCACGAAAAGGGGTAAAAATTTACTTCTACATGGTACTAAAGTGTTAAGCTACTTTTGATGCTGACTGTGGTACGGTCATGATGATTTATAGTTGGAAACCCGGCGCAAAACATGAATAGTGTTCGCGGCACAAAAGAAGTTCCGTGAGAAACTCGCTCGAATCGAGCTTTATGATTATAGAAACAGGGAATCTCAAATTTTAGTTGCGTGTTTTCACGCGGGACTTCTTTTGTCGCGCGCACTCTAGGCAAGTAACAAGGTAAGTACTCACTTAAGAGAGGAAATCGGCTTGTAGGGTGTTTCCCGAGCGGTGTGCTGGTGGCGCTGATGTCGCTCTGCGAGCTGTGCAGGCTGCTCTTACCGCTGCCGTTGGCCGAACCAAGTTCCATGCGCATACGCATGTGGCGGCTGGAAGTAACGAATAAACTTCATTAATAAATAATGAATTACGCTTGTCCAATGACAACGATTATATAAGATACAACCGCCTGCCTAAAGTGTAGTTATAATCAAGCGTGTAATGCTACTAATATAAGGGCAATACCTATACTACCTATACTATTTGTACTAAACCATGAAAGCCGGGAGCGTCTTCTTCTCTTGTCTTCTTGTTGACGTCCACAGGGAATCGAACCCAGAAACTTCCGCGCTGTGATAGATACCTACTATCGTCATCATCGTCATCGTCAGCCCATTTAAGTCCCCACTGCTGGGGCACGGGCCTCCCTCAATCACATGAGGGGTAATTGCCATACTCACCACGCTTGGCAGACGGGTTGGCGAGCGTTTTGATATAAATGCAGAGTTTTCCTTCTCTGGGTGCTGATGATCATGCCAGCAGCTTTACCTTAGTCGCCTTTTACGACACCTCGGTAAGAGTGAGGGTGGCCTATTCTACTCTGCCGGCGACCACACGGCGTCTACCACCAGATCGACAGCTTTTTAGTTGGAGATACCTACTATCTCCAACTAAAAAGCTTGCGGAAAATATGTAGGTATATATAGGTAGGTATGTAAGCATTTTGTTACTCTTACATAAACATAAGAAATTAATCATTTGCACTTTTGATATTTCCCTTCCTTATTATAACATAATTCTAGTTGTACGAACACAGAAAGTCGCTTGGTTACCAGCAAATGAAAAATTTCTTCAACTTAATCCTGCGATCATATGTTTATTAGTTCAACAGATTGGATAAGTAACCTAAAGTGCTTTTATCCGTAGGTATGTACGAGACCCAGGACCTTAGGTAAGTATACCTAAGTCCATTGATCTATTATATTATTATTTACATGTATGGCGCAGTGGTTAGTAGGTCGCGACGGCTGCGCAAGAGGACAAAAATGTGTACCTAAGTTTTCGGTAAGAAATTCTTAGTGGCAACCCGGAGTCTGGAACTTGGCGGTCTTGTACCCCCGTGCCTCGGATAGCACGTTAAGCTGTTGGTCCTGCGCCCGATCCCTCTCCGGTAGTGTCACATCAGTGTCCCATCGGAATATGAAGGTAAGGGAATAGAGAGTGCACTCGTGTTTGAGCACTGTAATGTCTTTGAATTTGGCCGCCGTAGCTTAATCGGTTAAAGGATATTATATATAAGATACAAAACAAGCAAAAGGCAATACAGATAATCCATCACATAATCAACCAAACAGAACAACAAAAACTATTTAAATATAAGTAATACCTACTTTGACTGTGAAAATTGGTTTTGTAGTTAATCGACCGAACTATCAGGTACACAGCCTGTCTGTCTATCTTAGCGTGATTTATGAGTACCTACACGAGATCTTAGAATCCTATTACATGAGACTAAAATAATACTAACTCAAATATACATACCAGCATAATGTTATAATTACCTTTTAGGCTTCGGATTTGTGTTAGTAGATTTTGAACTCAACATTCTACTGACACTGCAAGATGTTTGCGATCGTTGTAACGAAAATGAACAATCCACTTTAGACTTATGTCTTTAAATGATTTGATTTTATAATCGCTTTTAATATCTAATGAGTTCTTTTTAGAGAGATTTTCGCGTCTGTCTGTCTTCTTCACAGCTTTTGGGCTGCTCTGAACACTAGTATCAGCGTCTATCTTCCTGCTAGCAAGCATACTTTTCAGTTTACTTGGCACATCACGCTTAGGCATTTTATATTTCTTTAAAGTAAAACTCCTTTTTTCTTCCTTTGCTTTTTCTGTGGTTCTTGCATCCTTTTCACTGTTAATAGAATTACGTTTGCTGGTATTTTTAGGTGTGTCTTCATCGTTAAGGATTTGAGACGTATTAACTTTGTTCTCTTTCTGATTATCATCAAGTGGAGTAAAATAAGCATTGATGTTTCCAGTGCTAGCATTTTTCTGACTGCACTCTGATCGTGTTGAAGGAGTAGAACCTTCAGGAGACATATCGTCAATAACGTTTAGAAAAACAGGTGATGCTCGGTGATTTTCAAAGTCAGTATACACTCCACTCGATTCCATGCATGAATCATCATTTCTGTTAACCAGTAGAGGTGCATTCCCGTTTGCATTCTTGCCACCATAAAGAGCCCCATCAATTACTTGAGCTCGCCTATCTCCTCTTTGCATATGATCATCTAAGCCGTCAGCATCACTCTCTGTAAAGAAATCGGAATCAGTCATTGGGTCAGCTCTACGTGCCACAGGAACATTCTGCCAATCCATTTCTATAGCATCTTCACGCTGCCCTATTGAGTGATCAGCACCTCTACTGACCGGCCTTGACATTTCTCCGTCTCCCTGGTAACCATCTAAACTAGTGATACTAGTTATACTCGTGATAAAACTATTTGACACTTTAGATGTTTCCATGGATTTAGGATAGTCATTTTTGCTATCAGAAAATGTATGCGAATCATGTAAAGTAGAAGCAGAAAATTGAGAGTATGTACTTATTTCGCCATTTATATCTGAACTGTCCAAGGGCAAGTCTTCCGGTGACGGCGTTTGATCTATTCTGCTCACAACTAAACCCTTATCGTGTTTACAATCCAAGGGAATTTCCAGATTCACAGTGTTTTCTGCAATAGAGCTGACTGGTTCTAAAATGCTACTATGAATAGATGGCATAAATTCTTCCTCAATCAGGTTAGGGATACAGTCTTCTTTTGTTGCCAGATTATCGACATTTTCTGATATAGTTTCTTGGGTAAAAGGAGATAATGTACCGTCAGATTCTGGTGGAACACGCAACTCATTATGGCACAATGCGGGGCTTGAAGGAGGGTCAAAACACGCAGACAAATTTTGATCGCCATTAGTGATTGCTTCTAAGCTTACAATTGGGGCAAGCGAACGTTCAAATAAACTTATCTTTTTGTGTTCAATGTTTTCAAATCCATCATTTTGTATTGTAGAAGCTGCCGAATTACTTTCAGTCTTATCAGTCGATGGAGTATCTCCATTATCAGGTGAAATTTTACATTCGTTGTTATCACCAAAGATTGGTAATCCTTCTACAGTAGGTGAAAATGCATTCTCTAAGTAACAAATATCATCCATTTGATCAGGAGTCAGAATGCCCAAGCTATCGTCAAGTGAGTTCTCCTCATTAGTTCTACTTAGAGAGTTATCATTGGGACTTAAGTTTGATTCAAATGTTCGAGAGTGTATGATATGAGACTTTAACTGTAAGCATAGATCCGACCTGGAATGTGTACTGAACGCCTTCTTGACGGGAAAGTTGACTTCATTTTCACAGGAATATTCAAATTCCTTCATAGGTTTATCATCAAAATTTAAAACGTTGGGTAGCCGGTCTGCACTTTTATTAATTGGATTACTGGCTTTATTCATGCCTTGGAATCCTAAATCAATAACACCCCCAGATTTAGGCCTGTTCCAGACATTTTTTTCTGCGCTTTCTTGACAGGATGTAGATGTGTCTGGCTTGAGATCAAATAGCAGACTATAAGGTCCCGATTCATCTTGGTCTTTATCATCTACAAGTTGCGTAATATCATTAATCAGTCCTTTGGTTTTCTTGTCAACATTGCGATCCTGTTTCTTCGTTATTGCATTTAACTTCTTTCGTAAGTCTAAAATCCTAGGGTTCTGCTCCACAACCTTGTCTAAATTCAAGCTCATTTTTGGGATTAACGAAGCATATGACTTGCAAAATATCTGCTCTTTTATGTCGTTTGTTGATTTTGTTTCGACATTTTGTGAATTGCTAGCTGCTTCTGTTGTTCTTTTGACATCGATGGCATCTAGCGATCCGAAACTTTTAATTTTAGAATGGGTGTTGGAGTAGAGCCCTCGCAGTTCTATTGAACGTAACTTTCCATTTCTGTCGATTGGGATCTGAAAAGAAGAAAAAAAACAATGATTAAAAATATAGTATATCTGCAATAACTAAAACACTTATACATATAAAGGCAATTTAGTTAACAGTTTTTAATGAAAGTTGTGAAGAGATTCTATGGTGCAAGATTCGGCGCACATCAAACTTGAACCTACATTAGCTAAATGCGGCGAGTGCGCCAGTTGGCCGGCACGGTTCAGAGCGCCGTCACGCGTGGTGCGCGCGATGCATCGTACAATTCGTACAGCACAAAGTGCCAGCGCGCGGGCTGTTATTGCACGATTACGAATGCGAGTCAATTGCTACGATGCATGATAATACCTATTTATCCTTCAATAAAATGACTTTGTTAGTTTTGCCGGCCGTTCGGTATAATTCTGTACACGTTTATGAGTTTCATGTATTTAATATATGTACCTACCTACTTAAAGTTAACAGTCCCTATCCCTACGACCATTAACGACGGAGAAAAACGCATTTTCCAAAAGGAAAATGGTATTTAATTTTATTCGTCGCTTTGATATCACCATCTGTTCTTTTTTTCTTTCTTACATGGCTTCAAAGGAAATTAAAAAATTAAAAAGTTTGTCAATGTCATTGAACCTTTTGATCATGGTTGATCTGTACTGCCAAAAAGTTAGAAATGAACACCCTACAAAGCATTACAGTCGATTTCGCGCCATTTTATTTTTTATTTTTATTTATTAGAATAAAATTAATCTGTAGTGAAGTGAGAAAAGTAATTTTCAGGATTTGACTCAAGTAGACTCTACCAGATATTTAATTAAAAGCATCTAGAGTTACAAATTATTAAAATTAGTCTTTTGCCTGGAAAATCTACAAAAACTTGCCATATATAAATACTATTAGATTATCATTGTTCGGAGATGTATATTATTAGCAGGTATAATGCTTGTCAAAATAGTTTCCTTATGATTTCTTACTTTGAATGACTAAAACATGAATGTAAATAAAGTACTTGCAAATGCTATAAAACACTCACCAAGGCTCGTTTTTATAAACCTCGCTCGTGTATTTTTTATAATCCTCATATGTGACAGTCACATAAACTACTATTTTCTTATTACTTTCATTATAATATTTATAAACAAGTTTAATTCATCACATAAAGTAGATACCTACCTCTAAAAGTTCTGTATTACGCATTTTTATTTAATGCATGGACTAATGTATAGGTAACAATACTAAACTTAATAACTAAATTAGAAGTAATTGTTATCTACCACACCTGCATGGTTTTGTTTATTTTAAACAATAGACCGAAATCACCTTGAAAAATGTAATGTTGAGATCATTATCACATAAAAACATCACGACTTATAGCGTCATAGGGTTTTCAGCAAACAAACACTGAAAACTATACTTTATACAGATAATGAGTACTTATTATAACAGCTCTAATTACCAATAAAATAGTGATTTTATTCCCCATTTTAAATAGAAAAACACCCAAAGATGGAATTTTGGATCAAGAAAATATTTCTTTTTTCTAGACTTCTGGAGCTCCAAAAATACCTGTATTTCACGTTAAGTTGCAATAGATACTTGAACCTTTAGAAATCCACAAAACGGCGTCACATATACATGTAGGTACCTCTCTAATTTGATACTAAAAATTAAAACGAATGATAAATGAGCGAAAAGGATACCTAGGAGAGATCCGCGAGTGAGCGTGAGGTAGGGGTATCAGAGCGCAAAGTCACGAATGCCGAGTACGAGGAATCACAGACGGACACACAAACAAATTATCCAGGGAAGCATCACAGCCTGATTCCGATGAGGACTGCGTTCATCGAAAACTAAAAGATACCAAAATCATTATCCTCAATACAGCCTAGTATCTACACCCACTACTGATTCCAGTTTGATTCTAACCTCTGCTAACCTCATTCGTTGCCAAACATTTTGAGAAGCATGTAAATACTTACTGAATGCAGAGTCGTGGTGGTGGCAGACGATAGAGTAAGGGCTTTATTCATAGACATTCAATAAACCTTTGTTAGCTCAAACGGCGTGATCAGGTGTGATAGAGGAGTTTTGACGTTTGAAACAAAAAAATAATATAAAGTGTTCGAAAAAATAATGAAAACTGCTTTTTTATACTATGCTTTATTATCCTTACTTCCTTACTAATATTATAAAGGCGAAAGTTTGTTTGGATGGATGTATGGATGGATGTTTGTTCCTCTTTCACGCAAAAACTACTAAACGGATTTTAATGAAACTTTACAGTAATGTAGCTTATAGATCAGAATAACACATAGGCTATAATTTATAAAGATATCTATAAGACCTTGCTTTTATTCGAATTACACGCAGACGAAGTCGCGGGCAAAAGCTAGTATTTAATATAACACCGTTTTAGCTACCAAAGATTTAACAAATATTTATGAATAAGATCTATCTATCTATTAAATTTCATTCTTTAATTATGAATGAAAATGATGCCGACTGTCACGAGTTTTGGGCTCGAGTTACTTCCCTTTACAACTTACTGACCATTTTGAACATCTGGAGCCCAATTCTCGTGCTCGTGACATTTATTTTCATACGGTATTTATCACTAAAACATAGCTTTTTTGTATGGTTTTCAGGTGATATCCGCCATGTTTTCAAAATATCACGAACCCGAGAATTGGGCTCCTGAACTGTCATATATCATTTATTATCTTTGAATGAAATTCTCTACCGTGAGCCTTTTCGTATAGTAAGTATAATAAATTAAAAGCAAATTTTACTTATCGGAAAAGATAAAAGACTGTGGAAGAGAAGATTTTGCTCAATACAAATGTGTTTTTTATTTTTCCTAAAATGAGATACCTATCACTAAAACTCTAACTTTAAACTTGAGAAGTTACGTATTCCAAATATTTGGAATCAATATTACACAATAGTTAATCATCACAAAGAATAGTATCTAAGTACTTAGGTAAATATCTACAGGTATCCTGCTCATGAGACGGTACTTGCCTGTTACTTTATCTTCATACCGATCGCATCGCACGCAACATTCTTATCAGTTCACTGTTTGAACAAAGTTAACGCCCCGTCTCTAACACGTACCTCACCTACCTACCTACCAACCACGTAACAGTTACCTACCTACCTACTACCTATTGCTTTACCAGGTCTAGCAAGAGGAGAATCAATATCTGGATAGGATCACACCAAAACATCATATAGTTACTGATGAAAAATTAAACATCACATAATTCCTGTCTCTTGTCACTTTTTCGTTTATATTCGTCGAAAATATTTACCGACTCTCCATGGAAAATGAATAAGTCAAGTGATAACTCTGTATGAAAAATTGTTTTTTTTTGGATGTCATATTTCAAAGGTGGTAGAATAATCGTTCTTCAAAATGGTTGGAAAAAGTGGTTTATCGTCATCATTTCAGACAATAGACACACACCACATAGGCCTCTCCCAATGTTCTCCAAACAGATCGCTCATGTGCCACCCGTATCCAACGGATTCCCGCGACCTTCACCAGAGCGTCGGTCCACCTTTCCGGGGGCCTGTAACGGCTGCTACTTCCAGTATGCGGTCTTCACTCAGAACCTTTGAACCTTTCCTAGCAATGGGCCCAGCCCATTGCCACTTGAGGCATGGAATTCTTTGGGCTACGTATGTGACCAGCGGATCTCATAATTTCTTATACGATCATGAAGGCGACTCCGAGCATAGCCCTTTCCATTGCCCTCTGGATGACTTTGTGCCTTCTTAAGACGTGTAAGGGGGTAAATGTTTACCGATACCTTGTATGGGACAGAGAGAGATGTAAAAGTCTAATTGCACCCCTGAATGAAAGAGAAATCGTCGACGGGCTTTTTTAGCTATAATATCAAATAATGATTAAGGTGACGGGTAGGGCACACTAGCGACGCCAATCGATTTTAATTTTCAGCTACTTTACCGGATCTATTTTAAATAGATCCGGTATTACAACCTCTCGGCAAACACTACTACTATTTATTAAATAACTAATGCACAAATGTTGGGTCCAAAGCGAAAAATTGATACACGCCAAAAGTGGCCGCTTTTGGCGTGAATCAATGTTTCGCGTACGCATTGGACTCAACATTAATGAATGGTTATTTAATAAATAGTATAAGTGTTTGCCGAGAGGATGTAACCCAGAAATTGTTTAAAATAGATCCGGTTTAGTGGTAGCTAAAAATTGAAATCGATTAGCGTCGCTAGTGTGCCCTACCCGTCACCTTAAAGGCTTATTAAAGACATGGCAAATCCCCTAAGTGAAAATCAGTCAAAATACACGATCTTATGCTACTGCACTGATGTACTTTAAGTACAGTCAAGTATGATAAATAATTTGTATGCACGATCTTAATAATTCTTGGAGTTAGATAACTAATCTCATCGTTTCATTTATTGATAGGTACAGAACTATGATTTGAATGTTATTAACCTTTATTTTTTACTACACCGTTTTAATCAAGTGATTAGATTAATGCGGTATTTGAAATCATAAAATATTTATTGCTAATATTTATTTTATCTGTCTATTCAATCAGAGCCTTTGCAAAATATGAATCAGAGTAGATACTATAAGTACCACTAATAGATACCTAGGCAGCTACTGTTTTTGCGAATCCTATTACAACTTAATAATATCCAATTAGAGGGTCTTATTTGGATTAAAGCGGAGTTACCTAATTGAGTAACAAGCCTCACAAGGCCGTACCTATAAATTGAATAAATTGATTCATTACAACCACTATTAATTAGGAAAAAAATGTTATTATATGACATAGATACGAGTACCTGCCTTACTCTGGTGCAACGGACTCCATCCGTACCTATCATCAACGACCATCGAGTTAATGTTACTACGAAGGTAGCGTCTAGTAACTAAATAATACTTACCGACAACAGTGAAGTAAGTTTACCTAATTTAAATTTAAATAAAAACAGTTAAGATAACAACTGTGTGACCTTAGTAGATATTCCTCTTACCGAACTTATGATGAAACGAAAATATCGTGATGTTGACATAAACCGGTAAATCTCTACACAACACTGGCTATTGACATATTTAACCTACCCACTAATTTGTAGATACAATTTTATAAAATACATTAGCTAAATAAATATGTATATTTTATTATACTTAACAGCTACCTAACGTAACACTGCTGACAATTTGTTGATATGCTAAAAGATGAAGGTCAAATTTTCAATCTGGAAAATCACGTTTTTGAAATATAGACCAATAACGTGACGCAGCCTTTTAAAAATATTATTTTTGTATACAAAAGAATTTAGAAACCGGTTTAACAAACACATTCAAGTTTGAACAGGAAATAAAATTTCTGAGTTGACGATAAGAAACTGAATACAGAGAAAGATTAAGTAACTGATCTAAGTATGTAAACTTAATGCGTAAAATAACAATTTGCGTAAGGCAAAGAATGACGAACCTTTTTTTGATAGAAACGGCCCCAAAACCTTGGTTTCCGTTCGTTGGACACTTGTGTTTATAAATAACTAAATATATACCTTTAAGAACAAACTGATAAAAAATACCTACAGTATAGATAGGTTCTTTCATCACGGTAATAAGTATCATAAATCCTCTCTACATACATCGCGACCCAGTAGATATGACCCCAAGTTCAGTAAGCAAGTTAAATTAAAATAAATGCATACAACATTGACCTGATTCCGTGAAAGTGACGTTAAACATTTTAAAACAAAAGTAGTTGTTACTTATTTAGGTATTTCATACTGTTCGTTGTTCCGAAGCTTGAAACATATCGATTGTTTTATTCTTATACTCGAAGTTAGGTAATAGTAGGTACGTTAACACGAGTGAAATCAATTAAAATGTCACGATTGTAAAATACAGCACTAAGATATTTTCTGCCTGCGTTGCTAGCTAACCACAAAAAGGTTATTTTTTGTAAATATATTTTGAGTGAACTTACCAATGTATTTTTTTTAGAACGGTTATCTGTAATTTTAATTTTTGCAGATACTTTTTAAAATATGTGCCTATAACATGCGTTCATTCGCGTATCGCGTTTTACTAAGATTTACACATGTCATGTTTGTATTCTGTACACACATTTAGAGCAGGCAAAGATTTCTCCTTGTCGGGGCACGAGTTTAGAATTTAGTAAAGGCTATTTAACTATATAAGTAATGTGGGTGAGATTCATGCTCTACAAATATTAAGTACTTACTGCTCAATAGTTCTGAATAGTCGATTAGGATCTGTGATCTTCGATCACCATCTCGATCTAGAGTCCCTTATCAACTTTTTCTTCATGGAAAAATCTTCGTAATTTTGATAATGTATGTACCTATGTACCTCATCATAATCAATCATCAGTGGGGTGTCCAAGGGCGGCGGCAATCGCTTACCATCAGGTGATCCGTCTGCTCGTCTGTGATAGGTATCACATAAAAAGTAAATAATTAAAAAAAGTATAGAATGGTCAATATACCCATCGTCGTCTAAAGCAAAACTTTGTCTATTTCTGGATGAAACAGTTTTAGTTGTTCACAGGTCGGATTGATCAGTTATTTTATTCAAAAAAATATGTAGTCAGTATTTATAACATCACATATCATGTGAACAAATCAGTAGGAAAATAGATTTCCGCCTGGATTGCATTGAAACGCAACAATGCCCTTGCATAAACTACTATACTCTGACCTCTGTTGCTTTGATAAGTTTGACTCCCGGTTAATTAAAAGAGCGATGATAGCTCAGTGGATTACAACGCGCCTTCCATACAGGAGGTTGTAGGTTCGAATACGAGAATGAACTCTGGTATTTTAAAATATATTTATGTGAATGTTTCTACCATTAACTCGGCGGTGAGAGAAAACATTGTGAGGAAACCTATATTTTTGGAACTAAGTACGAGTAGGTAACATAGATTTAATTAGTCTGGTGCGAAGGTCACACAACAGTCGCTTCATTGTAATTACCAGACCTGATTATCTCATCACCAAATCCTGAATCATGGCGTAAGCGTACCCCGCTGTAATGAGAATACTCGTTCAAAATTATTAAATGTTGTGAAGAGTGATTTCATGTCGCAAAAAATCCATAGACGTGTGATATGTGGCAGACGAGCAGACGGATCACCTGATGGTAAGCCATGGACACCTGCGACCAGTGGAGTCACAAGTGCGCTGCCAACATTTTAACCCCCCCTTCCCCCGGATTACGCCTCCGGTACCCTCACTCACGCAGCTAAACACATCACTGTGCTGCTTCACGCTGGTATTCTGTGAGGTGGTGGTACCTATCACTCCGGTCGAGCCGGCCCATTAATGCCGAAGCGTGACTCTCCCACCGTCAAAAAATAATTACGGTTAATAAGATAGGTAGGTACTCATACTTTTTTGCATTCAGCGAACCTCCTTCGGTTCTTGATTGTTGTATTTTTAATTTATTTGAGGTTTCAAAAACCAATCAGTTTTATGTAACTATTACATTAGTAGAAACTTCAGTACGAATTCAAAGGAAACCTTGTTTACGTCGTTTCCCAAAGACATGTATGCGTAGGTATATAGCTAACTTTTCATGCTACGTGAACACATAAATAAAAGTAACGCGGAACGGTAAAAATTACTCCTACGCGTTTTAGTGTGAGGTCATTTGCAATTTTCCGCTAAATCTTTTAAGAATCCGAAGCCATTGTCTGAAAATAAGGAATGATGTAGCAGATTAAGACTTACTACATGGATTTCCATATTTTAACATTTTCAAGGTCCACCGATACAAGTCGAAAACTATTATCGCGGTTTAGTTTGTTACATTGTTATGTAATTATTACCGTTCGTAAACACAGTTTCCTTAATTTTCGACATTATATTTTTAATATGATATCAATTAGCGAAAATTAATTACAATCCCCATTAAGTTTGTAGATGTAGGTACACTACCTAGGTCTAACTTTGTGCTAACGAGGTTACAATTAAGAATATTTTCAAGTGCTGAAAATAATTTATGAACGAATTTTTAGGCTAGTAGGTAGTGAGTTGGTTACCTCTGTGGGCTACCTACAACTAATGAGTTTGGTACACTGAAATTATTCCACGAGGCATGTGGGTATGTGATGCATGTAAGTACATGACTACTTGGTATCGGATGCCATGACGGACGGTATATGCATGACCTTATTTGTGATGATCTAATACAACGGATGATGTTAACGAATCTAATTCAATCTTGCCGCGACTACTTCCAAAGTGTACTAAGAAACGTAAGAGTTTACCGGCATTTTCTAGGCAAACTTGATCACCCTAGACCTCATCGTCGCTTCCCATTAGGGAAGATTGTGTATAGTCTAGCAAAGAATATTACTATGAAAACAATGAAAACTCAAAAAAAATCAACCAGTCTTTCCTAAAGGTCTTTATCTAAAGTGCGAGATGACTATTTTGATTTAGGATGGCCGACATGCAACTCGAGACTCAGCATCTATCATTCGTGAGACAAATATGGTAAAATTCCGTTGTACGTTTGACAGTTATCCACTACAACCCCCTGGGGCGTTTCCTCCATACCCTCCTATAAGACAAGATCCTAGCATATAAGTTCAAGTACTTAAGTATCTAATTTGAATTGTGGAAAGCATTCTAGGCCTTAATGTGACACAGAAATAGAGATAATAAGTACCTACTAATACTGGGGTTGTCCTACAACCGAACATCACACGGCTCGCTAACTCAAAATAAAATGAGAGGGCGAGGTAGAGATAAATATTTATACTTAGTATGTAGTAGTTATCGCAGAATACAAAAAGTAGCAGTTGGTGGGCCATTATTTTAAATACAGGGTAAATAAACAAAGTAAGTACCTAGGAGAAAATACTAGGCAAGTGGATATAACATTCTATTAGAGCATTTCTTGCAGTAGTCGTGAGAATGTTCGTTTAGTAATTACAAAAGAAGCCTAGGCATCCGTTAGTTGGCATAGAATTTGGCTTTTAAGATCGTGCGAAAAATTATTCTGCTCAATAGAGGAAAGGTTCCCAAGCGAAAAAAGTGAGTGTAACGCAGAGTCACAGATCGCTTTTCGTTCTCTCCTCATTATCTCATTAATCAACACTATTAGTTACTTAGAAGACCTCCAGCACAATTTCTTTCTATTCTCAACATTAGCATAAGTACAAGTCGCAATGATTAAGCAGGTCCCTGAAGCAAAAGGTGCCAGGGCCCAAATTCCATAAAGGTGATCTAGAGTTTTTTTCTGAAAACATTTGAACTCCTTTCGGGTACTAGATAATAATAAAAAGTAATTATTAACTACGAATTAATAATAATAATTTATCACAATTCTAAATCCTACCTAATTCTAAACCTACAGTAAGTTAAAAATGTATATCAATTGAATTTTAACTTTGGCAGGTATATTTTTTATACCTTTTATACCTACATACATAATAAGTTCAAGCAATTTATTTACCTATGTATAGGGAAGTATTGCGTAGTACGGAAATACGGTAAGCAACACATCAATGTACCTATACAAATCTGTTTCTTCAGTCGATTCTCGCCTTAATGTCCAACAAGTTTGTTTCAATATCAATTGAGGAAATTCGACAGATTGTGGTATCTTGATGTGTGGCTGTATGTACCTATACACACACATTAGTTGAAAAGAAAATAGAAAGTGATTATCTTAGAGCTCGAGTTCCGTGTGTACGACTATGCAAAGTAAAACATAATTTACAATCGATTACCTTGCCTTTGGTAATCGGTGGACATTAGTGATGTAATGCTAGAAATCATTCGTATTCGTATACGTATGCGCGCCGAGATGCTATGAGAGGTCATGATTATTTCATTACCATCAGACATTAACATTGGCATTATTATTCCTTTCAAATACTCATTAAACATAATAGAATCCTTATTGGATCTAAGTACTCATGGCTAACTAGAAACAAAATAATTTAGATCTTTTTATCTTGGTATATTGAGTATAGAGTAGAATAGTAAGAAAACTTTTTCATATTTCTTCATACCGTTCAAGTTTCACGTAAAACTTTTGATGCATATTACGATTACGTGGGCGTGATATTTTAATCTATAGCAAAATATTAATCTCATATTGATCAGCGTATCATTCCCAGTTACATCCATACCCGGTGCTTCAGAATCCTCGCTTGCTTGGACCACGATCCAGGATAAATCTGACCTTCGCAACTCATCCCAAACTGGTCTATTGTCATCTTCATCATCATCAGCCCATTTAAGTCCCCACTTCTGGGGCACGGGCCTCCCTCAATCACATGAGGGGTAATTGCCATACTCACCACGCTTGGCAGACGGGTTGGCGAGGGTTTTGATATAAATGCAGAGTTTTCCTTCTCTGGGTGCTGATGATCATGCCAGCAGCTTTACCTTAGTCGCCTTTTACGACACCTCGGTAAGAGTAAGGGTGGCCTATTCTACTCTGCCGGCGAGCACACGGCTTATGGTCTATTGTAATTCAAAACTAACAATTTTTGTAGCTGGATTTAAAATTATTTTTTGTTTTCATAGATGTTCAGTAATAATCGTGTATAGTAAGGAAAAAATCTAGGAGGTACTGTTAGTGTTTAGAAGAAAAACCTTCTCCTTATTTAGAAGTCGTCTCTTTTTATGGCGAGAAACCTTGACCATCGCAGACACTCCTTCCAGGCCCCAGTTATAAATAATGAATTTCCAACTGTGTGGAACTAGCTCGCCTCATTTTAAGTCATTGAATGATTAATAAAAATGCCACACAGTGAACATTCATCTTCCTGAAAGCTAATTTATAACATACATACTTTGTGGAAAACAACAAGTAACTCCGAGATTTTTTTCTTAATAAATAATTAATATTTTACACACAACATCACATAAATTGATCTGAATCCGAGATAGGTAGCTCAAGCACCTATGTTACGAATATCAGAATCAACAGTGATATTACAAATATATACATATAATACTTTTCTTTTGTAAATACATACTTATAATACATAGAAAAAACCCAAACCAATACAAACAGACATGTTCATGCACACAAACGGGCGGAGATCGAACCCGCAACTCTTGGACCAAAGGCAGCGTTCACTACCACTGTTCCAAACGGGTCTTCATCGATCTTTTGTGGAATTTGATAGTTACCTAATAACCCAATGTAGGTAACACAACACAACACACACACACACGCACGCACGCACGCACGCACGCACGCACGCACGCACGCACGCACGCACGCACGCACGCACGCACGCACGCACGCACGCACGCACGCACGCACGCACGCACGCACGCACGCACACACACACACACACACACACACACACACACACACACACACACACACACACACACACACACACACACACACACACACACACACAGGTACACAGGTGCTTGAGCTACCTATCTCGAGATCAATATACTATGTGATGTTGTGAAATATAAAAAAAAAAACTACGATATTACATTTCTCGTAACAAAAGGTAAAGGTATTTATGTTTTGGGATTAGGCGACACATCTACTTAAATTATAAAAATTGTCTCCTGGAAGGATCAGATCTTGTCTATTCTAAAGCAAGTTATGGTGTCATCATGCAAATGTATCGTAATCATTATTCCATGACTTCGTGCACACAACAGGTGCTTCGCACGACCAACAACAAATTGGCCAGTGATGCATCAATGTCGCTTGTGATACATTTGAGTCGCCAGTCTAAATGTGTACACTAACCTCTCTGTTAACCACAAAGTTGAAAATGATATTGGACTGTGTGGAAATAGAGAGCAACCTTAGTATAAATATGTAGTTTTTAATTAGAAACCCTTTCGTATCTTCTGACGAATGGAATATTCCCAGAGCTACAGATCCGTTCATGTATTTCTGAGTACCACATTAGATTCACAATCAACCCAACTACTCATAATTATTTATGTAACTCGTATCAATAGAATCTAAAGCACTATAATTGTCATTTATTTGCAGTTGTAATCAACCACAATGAGAAGAAGGTACCTTCTAGTACTTATTCATCTTTTATAATCATTCGTTTGGCGGTATATTTTTCTACCAAAATAAACATTGGAAATTCCTGTAATATCTAGTTTTTAAGTTTTCATACTTTATTTTGAGTGCAATAAAAGTATATTCATTCATTCATTTATTGGAATTACCAGACTCCACGAACCCTGAATCATGGTCTAAGCGTACCTTGGGCATAGATGCAGAGTTTACACGCTGATAGAGAGTTGAATTGTCTATTCTAAAGGTGGCACAATGAATTTAGCCAAAAAATCCAACCCACTTTTATCATCTTATAGTGGGGAGGTGAAAAAGAAAGATGGATTCTCGAACTAACAATTATCCGATGGAAACTTGTGGAGTGTTGGTCCGGGAAAATTACAGGCTGTTCTCATGTCACGACTTATGTTGTACTCGTAACCCGATTCAAAACTTCTTAAATTGGAGTAATTAGACAGGAAATTATGCATAAGGCATTAAGTCTCTTGTGATATCTGTCGGCCGATTAGTCAGACGCAATGCCAGCTCAGTGATCCTGAAAATTATAAAATATGTACAAGCATTTTCTACGTGTACAAAATTGTACCTGCCTGTTTATGTTATATATGTAATAATTTAATAATATCTCAGCCGAGTTTAAAGTAGAGTATTTAGAAACATAAAATGTCTATTCCTATAAGGACTCTACGCATCATCATCATTTCAGCTAATAGACATCCAAGGGATTCCTGCGACCTTCACCAGATCTACGCATAGAATTATTTTATGACTCTACCTACTTATCTTACAAGCCAAGCTACCCAAATCTGGCCAATATGTTCCAATTATTTTGAAAAGAGATTTAATAGAGAGACCAATCGAAAACTTTCAAAATTTAGCTCAGTAATCGTTTTCAATTGGTCGTCTCTTTTCTTAGGTATTATTTATTGTATGGTCAGGTAAACTTTAAGGTACCTAACTATTAATTGAGCGGAATTTATTGCATCAAATGTTACAAGGTTAATCGGATCGAAATTGATTCAATTAAAACCATCGGCTATCAGGAACAATATTCGCATTGCCTCAGCGGCAATAAAAACAATTTGTACCACCACATCATTGCTTTAAATTCGTTTCCGCGAGTGCAATATGGTATGTGTATACATACCGATCATTAACTTTTTTAGTCGTCCGTGGTTCATAGATTGTAAAAAAAAAACGATTAAGTAAAAGAAGCTATAAAATGTTTAAGTAACATGTATGTTTGTATTTTAATGTAAACTACAAGAAGTAGAAGTAGAAGAAATCCACAAAATCACTAAGCGGAAAATGGAGTGGATATCTCTCGAACAAAGGGATCATAATATTCGGAAACTTTGCTATTAGGTCCTTGGAGAAAAGACGTCTTTGATATAACCCAACGAATTGACTGGCCCAATGGCGTATTCCGTAGTGACCCTGTCTCATTCACAACAGGTGGGGGTTCGATTCCCACCCTGGACAAACATTCGTCTGATGCCCACTTGTGTTTGTTCAGCGTCTGAGTGTAATATATGTATTTAAGTTTTATATTTGTCTGATATCTGTTAGGGAATCAGGTCCATGTATTAGATGTTGTAAATAAATAAATAACTCAAAGGGAGCAACCCTTCTGCAGTATGATTGACAATCGTTGGAACTAAGAGCAGATGTACGAGTATCTTTTCGTGTAAGAAGACTGCAGACAGGGCAGCGACTCCGTGAGAGAAGCCTGAGATAGTAATTTGGAATGAAGGGAGTTTACGCTTAGCATGGACAGGCCCTCTTTCTTGATTTATTGAATGTGAATTCAATTGAATAATAGTATCTTAATTCCTAAGAATTAGGATAATTTCTAAAAAATATTATTGTCTGCCAAATTCGAAATTACCATACGTAGGTAGTACTTAGAATATTTTACCTAGACGACCCTTACTAGTAACGTAATTTATTTTACCCATGAGCATAATAATATCATGAACGAAATAAAAACCTGCTTTCAAAAACAACCAGCAATCCAGTCACGATTCCGCACTGAGTCTAGCAAAACCGACCAGCGCATGATAATGCTTACAAAATGTCCTTACAGCGTATGAAAAAAGGTTCAAATTCCTCAACTTTACTCGCAATTATATTACTGAACAGGCAATCTAGAAAAAACATTATGGAATATTAAGACTGGTACAATCCCATCCTTGTTCGATTTTATGATAATGAAAGGCTAAGCACGCAAAAACACACTAAAGGTCAAACAGAGGCTTCGTTTGCCATCGTTTTAGATCTGTCAGAAAAGATTAACGTTAATTAGTTTATTCAATTAGTGTATTCTCATGTAGGTATGTTGGGTATGCATCATCTCACTAGTTTTTGCCCGTAGCTTCGCTCGCGGTAAATACAAAATACAAAAATCTTTATTTGCAATACATAATTTACATAAAATGTATGAAACCCTGGCTGCCAAACTAGTATAAACTGTGTTATGGAGACAAGAGTATCATAGGCATGTTTTCCTCCATTCCTTCAACGTGCTCACGTCAATCCGTTGCTCCGTTTTGCCGTGAAAGACGAATAATCAGACGGACTGACACACACACTTTCACATGTTTATATTAAATATTGATTTGCGGATTATTCTTCGATATTTGATTTGCGTGCCAGTCCTGAAATCCAATATTTCTCCGAATTCTACTTCAGAATCTTGAAAAATATCCACTTTACATAAGACCACATCTACAATAGGTATAAAATTAGGATGGTTAAGTATTAGATTTAGAAATGTATGATGGTTATTTAGAAGGAATATTGAATTTAATGCCACTCAGAAAATGCTATCTCAAAGAATGACCCGCATCATTTTCAATTCCAATTTCAGAGTGGTAAGTAACTAAGTAGTAAGAAAATAGCGCGATGTGAGTTCTATGCTACCACAAAATAGGATGTATCTTCACTAAAATAAATCAAGAGTAAAATAAATCAACTTTGCGTGTTCATAACTATCAATTCCTCTACCTCTACCTTCATAGGGGAAATAATACATATGTACTTGCCTACTTACGACACGCACTTGTGTTACCTGGCCTTCGAAAAGCCTGCGTGCAGACGACAGGAGTACGTTTAGTGTCATGCTGGTTACCGAACGTGGAAGAAATGTATTTATTCGACTACCATAGCTGGCTGGAGCAAGAAAGAGGTAAGGATTATAATTTTAGCAGTCTACTCGTAAGTATTTAAGAGTTACTGTGTTTACACTCACATTTACCTATCTATTACTTAGGTACTTACTTATGAAAACTAAACACACCACCTCAACTCTATATGTACAATAGCTATACATCAGGTTGATTACAGATACAATCTATCACTCAAATAAAATTAAACAGAATTAAACCAAACGGGACCCGACGATCTGGTGAAAGTCGCAGGAATCCCTTGGATACGGGTGGCACATGACCGATCTGCGTGGAGATCACTGGGGGAGGCCTATGTTCAGCAGTGGACGTCTAATGGCTGAAATGATGATGATGATGAAACCAAACGGGTGCGAACCGATTGAAGAAATAATGCCTTTTGTAAACATTGATGTGTGGCTGGATTAAATTAACCTACATATATTCCCTAACAAGTCGCCAAAATATCGATAGAAAAATATCTCCAGTTCACTGTTTCTTCAATGTTGTGAGTGTGCTAACATGTTGGTCGCATTTAAAATGATTAGCCAATACATGATTGGACGTGCCTAAAATTTCGTGCCGGTTCCAGTCAGGTTTTCTTTAACTTATTAATATTTATCCAAGGTTTTTTCACCGGGTAGCGATTGTACCAAAAAGCCACTGGGGTTGCAACACATTCGTGGTATCGGTTGCAAACTCGCCAAATGGCCATTTCGTGAATACAATCAATATACCTATCTACGTCTCTAGTGGTGCAACGAGTAGCAAAGCAAACGTTCCGTGAAAGCAAGCCGATTGAACCTAGTTCTGGCTAGTAGGATACGTGTTCTTATACCTAACATACGAGTAAGTATACGTAATAGTTCGCCAAATTACGTCACAGTTTATTCTATTGAAAGAAAAATAGAGATATGCTCATCCATTGCCAATTAGAAAATTTAGTTAGGTCACATGAATGTGTAAAGTGAGCTTGAAAAATCACAAATCTTTTATTATTTAAAATGTTTTGAACAAAATGTTCATTTGATGTCTTAAAATCACAATTAATTAAAGTCCATTGGCGGTGCCACTGAGCCGTAAGAGAGCCTTAAATGAATTTCGTGTAACACACCTTTGCACTTCCTTTTCCTTGACCTGCAGAAGGACTTCGACTGTATTCCGCGTTCGATGACTGATGGGCACTTAGGTTCAAAGGATATCCGGAGGTACCTATATATTGACGTTATCCGAGACATGTACCGCGAATCTGATTCTTTGGTTAGGACCGCTGTTCGCGGCACCAGACCCTTTCCCATTACTGTCGGAGTACATCAGGGAATCCGTCCTTAGTCCATTTCTGTTTAGCGCGATATTAGACTTTCTGTCAGACAGCATCGAAAATCCTCATGACTGCTGATGTATGCTGATGATATCGAGCCGGTAGATTCAGATAAGGGCAGGTTGATGAGACGAGCAAAAGGGTGAAAGGAGTCGCTTGAAGACGGTGATCTGAAACTTAATGTACATGGCCCGGCGGCTCTCCTGACTCGTCAGGCGACGATTCGAGCGCACCGATCAGTTTGTAGTCCCAGGTACTTATTTACCTAGGATCAATACTCCATTCGTCTGGAGACATCAACCAAAGACATCAATTGCGTTAAAGCACGCATGGCTAAATGGCGATAGGTGACTGGTGTAATTTTTGACCCCTAAAATGGTGGTTAAATTGAAAGGACAGGCTATAAGTCCATCATCACTTGCCTTGGACTGTATGTGAGCGACACAAGCAGAAGTTGAAGTGTGGAGTTACGCGGAAAGACCGGGTGAGAAACTCACGCATGCGTGGCAGCCTCCATGTCTGTGACATCACAATCCAACTGCAGGAGAGTCGTCTACGCTGGTATGGTCATGTCCTGCGAAAACCGCATAGTATAGCTACGTGGGAAACAAATGTTTGGCCATGCTACCACCACCGGGTCCTGGCAAAAGGGGTAGACCCAAAAAAGTCTTGGATATCCATAGTGGTACTATGGATATCCAAGACCGTGCAAGTGGAGGAGTAGGTAAGCGGACTCCGGGCTACAAAGTGACAGCTTCTGACGCAACCGGAGCATAACGCTTCGATTAGTAAGAAACTTAATTAGTGTCTGTTTATTTAGCGTCTGTCATGTGAGTGTTAGGTATAACATCTAATTAGTTGATTTTGATACCCATAATACAATGTCCTCCAAACCGATATTTCGGTCATGGCGGCCAATCTCAGCGATTAGCCATCGACTCGGGACATATTATAGTGCACAAGTGTTTGCGCAGACACCAGCGCACTCTCTATTCCAGTACCCTCATATTTCGATGGGACACCAGTGTGACACGACCGAAGAGGGATTAGGCGCAGGACCAACGTCTTAACTTGCTTTCCGAGGCACGGGGGTACAAGACTGCCAACTTCCAGACTCCGGGCTGACACTGAGAATTTCTTAACAGAAAGACTCATGGTACAAATTTTGGCCCGACCCGGGGACCGAACCCGGGACCCCAAGCGTAGCCGTCGCTTTAAAGTGCGACCCACCTACCACTGGCCACCGAGGCAGTCATACCCATAATAACGTAAGTGCTCAAACTAGGTACGAGTATGTACTTAGGAACAGGTCTATGTATGTAAGTATCGTTACATACATAGACCTACCTAGCTAGGATAAGTAATATTGAATTTTAGTAAGTAAAATTATTTAGGTACTTTATTTAAATCACAATTTCTGTGACTTGCTTATCTAAATAACTTATATTCGTACGTATTTTTTTTTCTATGCTAGAGGCGGCAAACGAGCAAGCGAGTATAACGTTAGTGTTGCCTTAAATGAACATTTATTATTAGAAATGCAACAAAAAAGCAAGGTTAGAAGCATTATGAGTACCAATAGTTTAAACACTGATAACGATTTAAAATATTCGTGACAGATGAAAACATGTTTTAGTTTGTACCTCGATTGTGGGATTTACTTACCTGCCTATGATAATTAATGACAAAAGTAGGTAGGTATATTGTAAATATATTTATCTGTGCCCAATTTAGGAGAGTTGATGTTATTTTAATGTTTTTTTAGTTAGACAATATAATAATATCTACATAGTTCAAACTGATCTGAAAAAAGGCGATTCTTTTTTATACCTTCATAAAGAGATTCATGAAGGTAGATAACTTTCGGTAGATAAGAAAAAAGTCGATAAAAATATTTGTAAACACAACTGGTATCAGATAAACCAATTAAAGCAAAAGGAATGTCATATTTGTATTGTTACATGTTTAACTACTGTACATAACGACATAATAAAATACGATAGCAATACGCGGTTTTATAAAAGAAATACAAAAACCTAGGTTCTAGTACCTACTACTGAAACTCCCAATTGATACTTTTTCCTAAACTACCTACATATTCATTCTATTATAAAATTTTAACGTAAGTAAATTGCTTTCGTAGTTAGCTATACCTACCTAACTCCGTACCATTTTATACAGCATATAATTACCATGTACAATAAAAAGCGACGGTCAAAAGCAAAATAACTATACTTTATAATCATAATGTTTTACATTTTACATTCAAAATATTCTTTCAATTAGATAATAGATTTTCCTAGAGAATCTTAACAATACAGAAGCAATCCTCTCAGCAGCGAGTGGTCTCGTCATCCATTACTGTGACCTCTTACGAAGCAAAAAGTTCCCATCTCATGTACCTACCTGATGTCAATGACCCGGCAGACTTTTTGCGATGACGTAAGCACTAAGAAGCTCAAACTTTATTAATGTTTCATTCTAACCAATAAGTACCTCAAAGATTAGATTTTTTTTACGGAAACTAAAAAATAAGGTACATGGTAGAAATCTCGTAAAAAACTAATTGTAATGTTAGTGACCCTGAAAGTATAAAACAATATACTTCAAAGATGCTGCAATGTTACAAAATGCTTAAATGAGTTCACTCAGTTTTGGGTGATTTATCTAGGTTCTTGGTAACAAGTAGTTACCTACTTATCACCTTAATTATAAGGCACCAAGAGGTGATAAATTATCATACAATTAGGTTGGTCTTATCCTTTCTATTGTACATTTATATCTTATTCAGAAAATAAAATAATCAATATTACTGTTACTAGTACCTACCTTTACATGCAACACTTTATAGGGATTGTGTTGATTGAGGTAAGCTTAAATACTGAATAAAATATGTAGTAGGCAATAAGGCATTACTAACTTTGTAAAGGAAGCTGCCTATACCTTCATCTCTCTTTGAATCAGCTTCAAATGGCTTACAAACTCAAAGATATTGAAGCAGATCGAATGATTTAATAGATCAAATCACGTCACGATCTCCTTAATTTTATTAATGTAGTTAGGTCATTAAATTTCAAGTTAATTTAATAATTGATTCATATATTTAGATTCGTGTAATCTTCGTGTTTAATTTTACAATCTGCTAAACTAAATAATATGGTAAGTATCAAATAATACATTACTTTGACTTCCTATCCCTAATTTTATGAGAAGTAGAAAATGCTAATGTACAATGATGGAGGTCCAGTATACATGAGTAAGTGTAGGTGTGTAGGTACTCGTATGCTCAGTCGTGTAGCCTATTCTTCACATGATAGTAAGCAGTTGCTGTGATACTTTACTCCAAATTAACCCAGAAACTCCGACACTTGCATTAGAACTGTATTTTTAAACAGAGAGGTATGAAGAAAATAAAGCATGCAATGTTGTTAAAGATGCAGATATTTTGTAGTGTAAGTAGCATACATATTCGAAAGGTACCTTGAAAGTAAATCTACCTTTTGACATCAAATGGTAAATTTAATTAATTTATCGCAATTATAAGTATTTGTTAGGTACTTTGGCATAATTATTGTATTAAATTATGGTATGGTCTTAGAATAATTCTATGGGTATGGTTGACGCAGTTATTTCGCTCTTTTGTTTATAACATTTCTATACCATATCGTGTAGTTATGAGTTGCATAAAGAATTTATGAAATATTATTTCCATTGAAAAGACCAGTTCAGATTTCATGGAGCGGCTATAATTCACCAACGCGTAGAATTCTTTAACATCTGAAAAGTCAATTTTCGCAACGTCCTTGGCAATGGTTTAGTGACTACCTTCAACCGCGGGGGTGCACCCAGCACTCACCTTCGACATATCGTCCTCAGTGGGTTAGCACTCCGATACACTCCGTCCTTTACACTTCCATACCGTATAGCTCCATTGATTGAGAGCGTTTGATTATCGGTAGCACTGACTAAGCGCGTTGGTACCCGTGTCGCATTATCAAGACGCGGTATCGCGACGAAGGCCCGATCAATACTGTTGGTGTTACCGGCGGATAAGGAAAAAATACCGAGTACAGCGTTACGCGTGCGCGCGCAAACTGTTGTTGAGTGACACGGCACACGGCGCATGTGCATAGTATAATGAGGGGAGCAGTGAAATAACAATATGCCTATTCGGGGGTGCATGCACGTAGTCTTTGGGTGCATTCTTGGATACTTTAGGGGTCTATTAATAATCGACGGAAAAAGAGTTACTTTTATGACCATTGAAGTGGATGTCACAGGGAGATTGAATGTACCTTTCTGTATATGCGGGAGCTGCCTCACTGTAGTTGGGCAAGGCATATGTGGGGCGGATGGCCGGCTCGGCTCCACATCCACGACCACAGGCCGCGGCAACTCGAGCCCCGAGGCCACCGACACAGCGCTAATTGTAAGCTAATGCCAGGACATTACATTGCGTTGCTTGTTCCACAATGGATGACGACACTGCAATGGAAACCGCGAGTTGATAGCTCTGATTGCACATTTACCGACATTGCGCTCCGACATGTTATCGTCCCTCCCAGATAAGTTTAGGCAACCATTCATAAATACAAGCCAGCGTAGGTACCTAAATTATCTACACTATTACAGGTAGGTATTTACCTATAACATTTCTGTAAAAGTAATTAGTTATGAGAAAAAAACTAGATAATTAATGTTATTATTAACTGTAGACATTTGCATGTCTACAGTTTTACACTATACCTGGGTAATAATAACATTAATTATCTAGTTTTTTCTCATAACTAATTACTTTTACAGAAATGTTATGGGTAAATACCTACCTGTTTATACATACATATATGAATGAGAGTAAATATGTTATATTCGATCCCCTAGAAGATAACGACGAGTGCCTAATTACTAGGTATGTATTGCACTCAATCTAAGTAAAGGAAATTGTTTAGGTTATTTTAAAAAATCTTTTGTTTCTAGAAAATAAGAAAATGTATTTTTACAATATTTTCCACTTTGACTCAGTGCAATGAATCTTTACCTACTTCCATACTCGTTGGAGACTTAATAATTCGTAATATTATTAAGTCTCCAACGAGTACGTAGGTAGGTAACTTTACCTACCACCACTTGGTTGGAAGAGATGCAAGCAAGCCCTCACATTTTGTTTTGCTACGACGACTACTTCTGCTACGTCGCGTCGTAGCTCCGTAGCACAATTTTAAAACAGTCCGCGCTACCAAAGACGTCCCGTGAAAAGCGCGCTTGAGTCGCTATCCATATTCAAAATTGAGCTTTATGTTCATAGACATGTCCAATTTTAGTTCCGTGGTTCTCCACGGGAATTCTTTCGTGGCGCGGATTCTACAATGGAATTCGTAGTAGAGTCCGCGCCACCAAAGAAATCCCACGGCATGATATTGAACCGAAGTTTTAGATCTCTTGTTATTTTCTAGTTAGATAAATAAGCATAATAAATGCTGATTCTATATTTAGATTGGGTTGTATTTATCTAACTACCTACCTACCTACTATTTAACGCTCGAGCAGCATAAGCATGGTGGCTCAGCGGTTAAGGAAAGATGGTGGTAACCTCAAGAAACTTATCGTGAATAGAAAGGTAGATTTAAAAAAACACTTATCGTGGACGCAGCTCAGTACCTACTTTAGTTGTTAACTCGCCAGTTCACACCGCCCTTAATCCTTATAGGTACATAGTGCGTATAACTAAGGGGTCCGGCGAGCCCATAGGTACTTACTAGTTAAATACCCGTGTCGTAGCTGATGATGCAGTTATTTTATAAGTACTTTGCACATCTTCGACCTCTCGTCAACCTACCTATCATTTATTATTATTTACAGACTCCCCGACCGTAAGTAACTCGAAGCTCGCGAATATGCCTGCCTCTGTTTTGACCGGGCGTCGACCGGCCAGCCAGCCCAAATACATACAAGCTTGCTGGTACCTATATAATGGTTGCGTTAAATAGCTAAGTAGTGAACACAGTACTACAGTAAATACATTTTATTTTTGTTTCGTAGCCTGAGCCTGCCTGCCTAACATTAGTTCGAATAACTTACTAGGTTAGTTGGTGCAGTGACTCAAAAAGTAAGCCAAGAGTCACGATCTAGGTCGGTCTTGCGCCACCTCCTGTTCTGCCAATCATCCGCCAGAAGTCTTCCGCCTTTTCGACCTCATCTTTTCAGCGGGCCCTTGGACGGCCAACTGGCTTTCGAGAATTTGGCCGTCCCAGGTACGCTCTTTTTACCGCACGATCTTCTTTCGTTCGAAACAGTTTTACAAAAACCATAGAGAATGTAAGAAGTGGTTGTAACTTACTTGATTGATTTCTAAACGTACACGTGAACTGTCAGATAATGGCATGTGTCTGTCACTCAAATCGTGCGTGATTAAAATGTCAAAAGACGAGATTCGGTGGGTGATGAAGTGATTGTAAACAAATTTTCGTGCTTTCTATGAATTAGAAAGCAATCATCAGACGAACGTAGGAGCACAGTCAAGTAATAATTAGTATACAAATATGGTGGCCACAACGTTGACTATTCAGGATATCATACCATATGGCAACAAATCAAGTAACAAGAAAGTTGACATGGATGCCGTTTTACCATTCGTAATTTTACCACTTTTACTTCTTGTAGCCACTTTATCTCGTACAATAACTATAATAATTATGGTAGTGATCGGTATGGGAGCTCTATATGTTCTCTCGCGACCACGTCAAAAGAACAGGTACATATTATTAATAATTGTTAATTTTATACAAACATGCATTGTTTGATTTTTAGTCTTGTTCATTCAAAGTAACTTATAATATTTAATATACATATGTTAATTCATGTCAAATATTAACATTTGAGACCAGATCTTTAATTTTTTTTAAGATTACTTATAGATATTATTTGAATGATTATACTATACCTATTATATATCCAACTGTGTTGCGCATATCATATGTATCATAGTCATACATATTTCATTTAAAACATTATTTTCAATTTAGTTCACTATTATTTTCTTTTCCTGTAAAATTGGTAATGGTTATTATTTTTATTATTTGATAGAAATGGGGTGAGCCCTGCGTCTCATAGCCACTGCGACCAGTAGATGATCTATTGTGGCAGCCCCGTAACCTATTACAGCACCTCATGTAGCTCCAGTTCCAGGATAAACCCGAGAATGGAGCTGATGGGGGAGCTCTTGATCTCGTCAGCCGAGATCATGTGTGCTCCCAGGTGCCGGCTTCTGCAGCGGTGCAGCGCTATGCACTCGCCGAGGACGTGGATAATCGTTTCCTCGTCCTCGCGACAGAACCTGCAGATTTTGGTATCTGTAAGGCCCATGTTGTGCAGGTGCTTATTTAATTTGCAGTGCCCTGTGAGGGTCCGAGTGAGTGCCCTAACATGTCCTCTACTCAGTTTTGTTATTTCTACAGCTCGTTTCTGATCGAACGCCTGTATCAACGCCTTAGACTGTTCTAGTCGAGGTAATCTTTTCCAGAATTCAGTGCTTTGTTTTTTCTCCCACTCTTTTAACTCGAACCTGACCATGCATGCTGGAACGCCACTTATTGGTTCCGGTCCGAGTAGTGGGCTCTCTGCCCCGGCCTTTGCTAGCACGTCAGCGACTTCGTTGCCTCTGATATTGCAGTGTCCCGGTACCCAAATCAGATTTACAATGTTGGCATTGCCAAGCTGGTTTAGGAGCAGGACACACTCGCTAGTGAGTTTGGAGTCAAGTTCACAGGATGTTAACGCCTTGAGGGCAGCTTGACTATCTGAGAAGATGAATATCTTCTTATTCTGGAGATTCATTTGTAGACTCTCTTGGACACAGCCAATTATTGCGAAGACTTCCGCTTGGTACACTGTGGTATAGCGACCCAGGTTGGCGAATTTGCGTATTCCGCAGCGATCATTACAAAATCCCGCCCCAGATATGCCCTGCTTCCTGGAGCCATCTGTATACCAAACGATGTCATTCTGCTTAACATTTCCGGGAGTTCCAGCCTCCCAGTCTTGTCTACTTGGTAACAAGACTGTAAACCGCTTATCGAAGCGGTGTTCACGGACCATGGAGTCAGAGGGCATATCCATGACCGGAATTTTCATTAGTTCATTGTAGAGGCCTCTCATGACCCTAGAATGCCATCTCGTCCTCCCTCTGATTTTCGCTCTCGTGATAGCCATCCTCGCTTCCATCTGCACGTGAATGTGCAGAGGTGGAATGTTCAGGAGGGCATCCAGTGCTGCAGAGGGAGAGGACGAAAGCGCGCCAGTGGCTATAAGGCAGGCAGTTCTTTGAACTTTGCTGAGGTTCTCTACGCAGTTAAGTTGGTGCGTCTTCTTATACCACACACAGCAGCCATAAGTGACGATCGGCCTCACTATGGTTTTATAAATCCAGAGTGCGGCCATGGGCCGTAGCCCCCATTTTAGCCCCACCAACCTACTGCTTGCCCCCATCGCAATTTTTGCCTTTCTAGTGATGTAGTCGAGATGCTTGTTCCATGTTAGTTTTTGGTCTAAAAAGACTCCGAGATATTTGACCTCGTTGGACAAGCATAGCTTCGTACCAAGAAGTGTTGGGGTGTGTAGCGCCTCTAGTTTCCTTCTTTTGGTAAACGGGATTAAGACCGTCTTACGTGCATTGACTGTTAGCACGTGTCTCGTGCACCAGTTTTCTACTATTCGTAGGGCCCTTTGCATAAGATTGGAAATGGTGCTAGGGCATTTTCCTATGACCATTATTACTATGTCATCTGCGTAACCCTGAGTCAGAAATCTGGCTTCATTGAGCTCGCAGATGAGACTGTCAACAACCAATGACCATTGAAGGGGTGATAGGACTCCGCCCTGTGGACATCCTCTGGTCACTCTATAATGTAGGGTTTTATTCATCAACGTTGTTGTTGCAGTCCGATTTTGTAGCATGGATCCCATCCATCTGGTGGTGGTGTCGTCGATTCCACGATTCACCATACTACGTGTTATAACATCGAAGTTGGTGTTGTCAAACGCCCCTTCGATGTCAAGAAAGGCACAGAGTGCAATTTCTTTGTCTTCTATGGCTTTCTCAATTCTGTCCACCAGGTCAATAAGTGCCGTTTCCGTGGACTTGCCTGTTTGGTAGGCATGTTGTCTTGCACTCAGGGGTTTTTCAACGAGGTATGTTGCCCTGATGTGACTGTTCAACACCTTTTCCATCGTTTTTAGTAGGAATGAGGTGAGACTTATCGGTCTGTAGGACTTGGGCTGCGATTTGTCTTTGTCCCCTCCCTTGGGAATGTAAGTGACCCTCGCCCGAGTCCACGCTGATGGCAGATAACTCCAAGCAAAGCTTGCACGGTATAATTTTATCAGCGTAGAGATGATGATATCTTCGCCCCGCTGCAACAAAGCCGGGAAGATACCATCGACCCCACCAGATTTGTACGGCTTGAAACTCCTAATGGCCCAAATTATCTGCTGGGGACGAAAAATAACGGAAGCTCTCCTCCAGTCTTCATTCCTCGGTCTCCTGTCCGGAGATTTACTGACCTGGAGTTCTCTTTCGTTATTAATGTACACGGATTCCGGAAAGTGCGTTTGAGCAAGCAGTCTCAGTGTTTCCTCCGGAGATTCTGTGAAAGATCCATCCGCTTTCCTTAGCAGGCCTAGATGGGATTCAGGTGTCTTGGATAGTATTTTGTGGATCCTGGCAGCTTGGGCAGTGTCCTTGATTGACCCGCAGAATTTTTGCCAGGATCTTCTTTTTGCTTTCCTGAGCTCCCTATTGAAACGTGTTAACGCCTTCCTGTAAGCATCCCAGTTCTTGTCTTTTTTTGCCTTGTTAAATAAGGCACGGGCCTTTTGCCTCAGATGCTCCAGGTTTTTGTTCCACCAAGGCGTGTTTCTGTTGCTCTTAGTGGTCTTGAGAGGACAATTTTCTAGATACGCATTCATTAGGCTCTTGCCTAAGTCCTCTGCTGCGGCTTCCACTTGGTCCACAGTTTTGATGTATTTAAAATCTCCAAGGTATAACCTAAGGGAGTTCCTAAAGCCCTCCCAGTCTGTTCCCTTGGGGTCACGGTAGGTGTTCGGTTCCTTTGTTCCCGAGCATAGTATGTCGTACCTAATGTGGGTGTGATCGGACATGGACGGCTCATCTGAGACGTGCCAATTGGTCACTCGGTGTGCGAGATTACCTGAACACCAAGTTATGTCTAGTACTTCCTGCCTAGAACGTGTGGTAAAGGTTGGTTTACTACCCACGTTAAGAACAAATTGATTATTAGTGAGCAAGTAGTCAAACAGTAACTCACCTCTAGCGTTCGTGTTGGAGCTGCCCCATGATGTGTGGTGGGAGTTGCAGTCGGTACCCACCAGCAGCTGGGTTTCTCTCTCCAGACAGTATTCCACTACCGGCGTCACCTTGTTCACCGGATCCTGGTCCTCACCGGGTAGGTACATGGAGCTGACTATGAATGTCTCCCCACCTTTCCCCCCGGGTAGGTCTATATGCGCTGCAACAGCATCATCTGTACACAGAGAAGGGATCGGGAGGTAATTTATGCCTCTCTTGAAGAGCATGCATGCTCTTGGCCTTGCTCCGCAGGTGTTACTTAATATCTTACCTGCCGAGTTTAGCCCCATTACTGTGGTTTTATTCACCCACGGTTCTTGGATCAAGGCGATGTCCAGGTCCTCAGAGAGGAATCTTTGGCAAAGGGCAGCTGAGGCTGCCTTTGAGTGCTGGAGGTTTACTTGTATCACCTTAATCATTATGTTGTTGGGTTTGGGGATTGGGAAGGGAAGGGTTGGGAGAAAGTTTCTAAATTCGGAGGGAAGGGATAGGAGGATATTTGTGTAGGCGGGTTGTGTCTGTTTCTTACGGGGAGGGGGGGGGGGGGGGGGGATTATTTGTTTTTGTTGAGCAGGTTGCTTGCGGCTTTCCTGCTGGAGTGCTCCTGTGCTAGGGTCGGTAGATTTACCGGCCTTCGCACAGCGCCTCTCTTGCCGCGTCCCCCTGCTGGTCGTGTTCGACCACCACGACCACGACCTCTGCTGTCTAGGGCAGATGGTTGGCAGGTATTGGTGCTCCTGCCTCTCGAGGGTCCTGCAACACGACTGTTGCCCCTCGAGACTCCATGCGTCCCCCGGACGGGTGGAGGTGTGGTGCTGCTGGAGTCGGCTCCAGTTGCTCCTCTTGAGGGTTCCGTACCCGAGACCAAGTTGGAGGTACTTGGACGAGCCTCGACGCTTGCCCCCTCCTTCTTGTCCCCGGATACCTTGCCCCCTTTGACCCTTATCTGGATAAGGCCAAAGTCAAGGTAGAGACGCCCCTCGCGTTGAAGAATAGTCTCCAAGGCCGCCTCGTCGAAGGAAAAGGTCACTGTTTGACCTTTTGCTTCGGGCTTCCGGTTGACTACCCTCCAACTCGAGAGGTCTAAACCTTTGTTTTGTTTTGCCAACCTCCGCAGGATGGTACCTGCGTCGTGTTTGGCTTCCTGTATCCAGGCCGTACCATACCTAGGCTTGGGCATATCCTCTTCGCTTACAGCGGAGAGATTAGCCCCATCCCAGGGTTTAATGTTGGGCAGTTTGCGGATGAGCCACTCCTTCGAGTCCTCATCTGCGCACGCCAAAAGGATGCCACCCGAGCGCGGTTTGCATCCAATAAAGCTGGGACCGTCCCCATCATCTGAGGTGTCAATACACTTCAAGATAGCCTCTTGAAGCATTTCGACCCTCTCCTGGTCCATTTTTCCCAGGGCGTCTATGATGCCACACGTGACGGACCCAGCAACCTCCTTAAAAGTAGGCTTCGAGGTGGAAGGCTCGCCAAGCTTCGGTGCCTTGGTAGGATTGCCTTGATTCGAGGTAGACGAGGTATTGAGAGGGCGCTTAGTCGCCCGCTCCCTCGTTTCCCCCTCCTCTTGGGTCCTCTGCTTAGCCTTCTCACTCATGCGCAGTTCTAGCGCCTGCTCGAAGTTCATACCCTTCGCTACGAGCCGATAGATTTGCTTCCTATCAGCTCCAGAGAGCTTAACCCTGGGTTTACTCTCTGGCCCCTTGGTCGACGAGTCCCTTTGGTGCGTTGCACCCAGAGGGGTCGACTCCGCGTTAGAAGTACCCGGTCCATCAGTCCCAGGTGCTTCGGCAGTGATAGTATGCTCCTCAGTATCGCTACCAAAGAGCATAGCCTCAGAGGTACCTGGTACCTCTTCGGTAGAATTTAAATGGTTGTCTATAATGTCAATAATATCCATATAGTTCCCACGAGAAGCTAGGGAAGTAAAGGTCCACCCCTGCAGAGCCCCGCTTGCAGGGGTAAGGCTAAATAGACCTCGATTTCGCCTGGTTTCGAGGCCCCTCCGTTCTCGACCGAACATCCCTTCGGCCATGCATCTATCGGCACGGGTCGGATGACACCTTAGATTGGGGTTTTTTAGAGTCGAGGTTAACTCCTCCAGGACATGAGGGGAAGGATAAGGTGAGTTAGGGTGGTTCGAGGATGAGGCGGGGAGCATGGGTTTGAGGTTGTCAGGAATGCTCCTAGCCTGGGATTGGGTTTCGGAGCAGCCATCTATTGTCCGGGGTCAACGTGACACCCTCTCCCGTCCTCAAGCAAAGAGGTGGGTATGGGGGAGGGCGAGCTATCCGCAACCTGCTCACCCGCTCGGTCGCATCAGATGACAACTGCGCATGTCGCATACACTGTCAGTGGTCACTGGTCCCATAGAAAGTGCATGCACAAACCGAGATTGGTAATGGTACACCCATTACCAATTTTAAGATCATGCCTTTAAATTTTTGTTTATTAAAATAATTTAATGTAAAAAATGGTCTAAGTATCATTATTTTCAATTATACTTTCAGATCCCCATTCTTTTTCTCATGGACTATATCTTCTGGAGTATGTATGTTCCTGGTATTTGAAATAGGAGTGTTGCGGTTACTTGAGATCACCCAGCTTGAAAACTTTGTATTTCTCCTGCTGTTAGCCTGCACTTGTTATTTCTTCTACAAAATGAAAGCTGTTGCTGACTTTGAACTGGCCACTGGTTCATCCAAAGGAAAAGAATATAGGTAACCATTGCGAAATTTGAATAATATCAATTGAGGATTTTTTCAAATTCTACTTTAAGAAAAAACTGCATAGTTAAAGACTGGATAGATTCATGTTACAAAACTAGATTATTTTGTTTTTCAGCCCTGTTCTAACTTCAGACTCTCTCTACTGCCAGATTTGTCAAATAGAAGTCAATGAAAGATTCTTTCATTCAATATGGTGAGTACAAAGTGACTTAATTATTTTGTAAAATTGCATAAATTGTAAATTGAAACGATGTCTCATGCACTGACCTGGTCCCTAACATGGATTTTCACCTTGTACTATGGAAACTAACAAAATAACCACATACTTACCTACCGTACCAAAATCTGTTTATCAACAAACAATATTTGTGTGAATTAAATCTGCAGCCAAAAGAAATGAAATTATTTTTAATGTGAGTTTTATACCTTCACAACTAAATGATATTTATAAATCTCTGTTTCAGGTGGGATTGTTGTGTGCTTAGACCAAATTACATTTATTTTTTGGCTGGACAAGTGTTCGCATTTGGCACAGTTTTATTTGGAGTGAATCTAGGCCTAACAACAGTATGCCAGCCTTTCTTTCTCTATGGCACAATATTAATGCCAGAAGATTGTGATGATGTTTATTTTGAATTTCAGTAAGATTTTTTTGTACTTTCAAGAGTGTTGCTCTTAAATTAGAGACAGATCAAAATATATATCTTTATACAAAAGTAAGCTTTAAGGATCAATGGCGAGATTACTAGAAGGCTTAATATATCTAAGAAAATAAATCCCATAATTGTAATTTAACCAAACACAGATAAAAATTACACTAAAATTTCATTTCTACAGAGCATTATGATTTAGAAGATATTTTTACATCTGTGGGATGAAACTTAATTGATTATTTTGTTTATTCAGATTAAAACTTACAATAAAAATTAAATTACAGAATAGGAGCTGTTTCTTGTATTTGATTACTTATTCAAAATCTTATACTAACACAGTATACTTATTATTACAGATTGGCAATATGTTTTGTGGCATGTGTTTATGGTGTTGGCTACTTATTTGTCATAACACTGGTTTTACTTCACCAAATGGTAGTTTATATACCAAAATATAGTGGTAAGTCGAATAATTTTCTTATAAATGCATTTTAGTGGATGTAAAAATATTTTTTCGTTATAAAAACAGACAGTTGTAATAGGAGACACTTGTTTCAGAACCTCAATGGAGGAGACTCGTGAATGTACTTAATGTATGAAGCAGAATAAAAATACCTTCAAGCAATGTGAATTGACCACAAAGTGAAAACTATACTCCATAAAATATAGCTTGATTAGAATGACAGCTGTAACATGACCTTTATTTCAATAAGTATAGGGTTCATCACTTAACCAAGTTTCATTACATTGATTCTTTTTACCTACATACCATAAACTTAAAGATGATTTTTCTGTGACAGAAATAGTTGTCATTCTAATAAAAAGTTAAATTGTACGGGCTATACTTTGGAGAGATGTGTTGTAAACAGGGCGGCATCCTAAGTCTACGGTTGTAAATAATAATAGGTAGACCCAAAATAACGATTATTCACAATATAAATGCAATAACATAGGCACGTAAGGTGATAGGCATTAATAAAATATTTAAATTTTTACGAAAAAATGAATTAAAATAAAATAACATTTCAATTTCAAAATAAGAAAGTTAAACATATTTAAGGCTTTAAGGCTATATACTTAAACTATTTGGATTACCAACAGTACATAGTTCCTTAATACTTTTTACTACGGTCAACTAAAACTGTAAAAAATTTTGAATACCTCGGTAGGTAATGTTTCTACTTACATAATTAATTCTGATTATATATAACATTCAATAAAACTAGCCTGTCTGTAATACAATAGAATTAAAGATCTTCAAAGTAATTCTCATTTCATACTTTTTATATTATTCAGCTTCAAGTCAAGTAGGCCGAATGATTCAATCATTATCAAAGAATATGGTGTATAACTAGCTACAAATCATATGATATGACAGTTAACCATTGATTTATTGATAGACATAGGTTGAATCAGGCCTTAATCAAGTAATTTGCCAAAGATATTCATACCATGTTAGCATGTTAATCAGCATTCTATATGACAGAAAATTATTAGCTGAGCACTATAAAAAATATACATCTTAGTCAATATAAAAAACACTAAGTACTTTAATGGTCCTTGATATATTAATAAATTCATAATTTTTCATTTTCAACAAAATGTAATAACTATGTACTCATTTTGAAAAAGAAGTAATCCTAATTTTCCCATGCAGTAAACTTTATTATTAAGGACAGTTTTAACATCCCATTTAGTACCTAATAATAATAAAAATTTAATACCTCTAGTCAAATGCTGCTAATTATTCCACATCTATGTTATTTTTTGCTGTGCTGATTAAATAAAAAATAAGTATTTATATGAACATAGTAATTTATTATAGATTTCAAATTGTGTCATTTCCGATTTTTTTAAATTAAGTACATAGATTTTTCAAGTCTTTTAAGTAGGTCATACTTCATTGTCATCATACACCACGCGTAATGTGTAATCATATAACAATATTCAATCCTACACTATACTATGTAATAATACTTTTAAGTTACACCATTGCACCATTCCTATTTATTATCATAAATAAAGTAGGTACATCATATTCATCATCTTAGCGTTTTGTCCCGGTTGCGTTCCAAGCTGTCGCTTCGAAGCCCGGGGTCCGCTTTTCTACTTCGACTCCTCCTCTTCGCTCGGTCTTGTGCATCCTTAGTGGTCAGATTATTGGCACGCATGTCATCCTTCAAGACGTCAAGCCAGGGTCTACCCCTTCTGCTGGTCCCCGGCGGTGGTGGATGGCCATACATTTGTCTCCCACATAGCTGTCCGGTTTTCGCAGGACCGTACCAATGTAGGTCGAGTTTCTCACGCGGTCTTTCCGCGTTACTCCACACATCCACCGCAGCATATCATTAATCAAGAACATTAGGGATAAATTAATTAATATCAGTAGTTGGTAGTTGGGATTGAAGGCAATGTTTAAATTATCTTCCTATATATGTAGATAAATAGGTACGGTCGGCTGAAAAGAATGTTTACATTTTTAGTGCCTTTTGTCATAATATCAGCTAGGTACAATCTGACTTCCACTTTCCTACGTATATACGGACGAATATTACTGTGAGAAAGTACTAAAGTGCATACATCTCTGTCACAGTAGATATATAGGCAAGCAGTATGGACACTACGAAGAAACGCTCGATTACGCACGCACACAGACGCACACTTTACACGGATTTTAAGGTCCCATTCGGAGTACAATCGTAGGAACTAAATTCAGGGTTGTCGGTTTTACTCGAGTGCCGCTTTATTTTGGTAGAGAAAATAAGTAGATACCTAAGTAGGTAAGTGGTGTATAAGGAGCGTTTTTTCGATTTTAGTCGAAATTTACTGTTGTCTGCTGTAATTTACGAGTTACGATCACAATTACATTTTGGGGGGTTGGAGATGGAGATTGATATGGGGGAATGGTGTGACCTCACTGTGTCTTGGACCGAGCGATCGGGTGCATGACCAATACCTTAACGTGGTTTCCAAGTAACGAAACAAAACGTTATGAAAAGTGTGTCTAATTTTATGTATCTTTGCGTAGCTTTTTGCAACTTTAGGAATCATTTTGTGTACCTTTATATACGAATATTATATACTTATTTCTTAAGAAATATCTAAAATAAAGATGCACCAGATGATCCTTGTTGCACCTAGGACCCCGCAATCACGGCCCGGTACTTGAACCAGTAGTCCCAAGGTAAGAATAATATTTTACAAAAATAAGAGGACAACCCTATACGATTGGTAACTTTCTGTTCAAAATGGCGGAGTGTCGATACTGCTTTAGCGTATTTATCTACTGTGTCTCTGTGCAGCTGACTGTACATATTAATAAGGTGTGCTGAGTAATATTTATTCATCGTTTATTTAGGTATTTAAGTTAAAAGTATTACCTATGTTAATTTTATATGAGTATTGTTTCGATTCTTTGTTTTATCTGTAATTCTACTTTTAATTAATTTTAGATTTAAGATTACATATCACTATGGGGATAGGTTTACATTTATGTAAACCCATATAATTCAAATTATATATATTTATTGATACCAACATATTGTTTATTTTTCATCCTGTTCGCCATTATAATAATTGGTGAAATAATACATATGTTTACAATCAATACTTTGGATATATCTGATTTTTAGATTTAATGGGAAATAAGTACAGTCAATTTGGGTAACTTTGAATTACCTTGTAACTTTGAATAAAACTGGTTTAAAGATTTTTTATTTTATTCCTTGGAATTCCTATACAATTTAAAACGTTATCTACGTTGATGTGAATGGATCGACCTTTAGATACCGTTATAAATTAGATAGGAATCCCAAGTAATAAAATAAAAAATCTTTAAACCAGTTTTATTCAAAGTTACAAGGTAATTCAAAGTTACCCAAACTGACTATAAAAGATGTAATTATTTTTATTACTTGATAATCGTAACATAAAATTGCAGCAGCAACATTTATAAAAGCAAGTCATGTTAGTTACTCTTTTTATTACTCAAGAACGGCTGGAGCGATTTGGCTCAAAATTGGTGGAGAGGTAGCTTAAAACCAGCGTGGAAGGACAGAATAAAGGACAATGAGGAGTTTTTCAATGGCATTAGTCAGTCGGTTTCTCTAAAGTGATAACAGATGGCGCTACCCGTATCTGTATAAAAATTACAGCGATTGGTCGCGGCGTTTAAAGTGATGCCATATTTCATTTTCATTTACCCACGTATGAATAAAAGAGGTTTTATTCAAAAATATATTTTATTTTAAATGATCAACTACAACAGTGAACTCCTTGTAAAAACTTTATAGTTTCAAATAGGCAGCAATCAAAAACATCTCCAAATGCCATGATAGACATTTTGTACAGCTTATTTTAGGTCTACTTGAGGTTGTTATAAAGTGTTTTTTTCCATGTAACTAACCGTATGGTTACTTTGAAATATTGTCAGGTTACTGTGGGATAAACAAAAACGAATATTACGCACGCAACGCCGCGGGCGAAGGTTTGTTACTTAGTATAATAAATTATCTGCCATAATATATATCTACTAAGTAGGTAAACTTTACAAATTATTACTTTTTAATTAAGAGTGCGTGCCTATAATGAAAAACAAAAAAATATTTGACAGCTCCTAATTTTTCATGAATAAATATAAGGAGCCGTGTGGTCCCCGGCAGAGTAGAATAGGCCACCCTCACTCTTACCGAGGTGTCGTAAAAGGCGACTAAGGTAAAGCTGCTGGCATGATCATCAGCACCCAGAGAAGGAAAACTCTGCATTTATATCAAAACCCTCGCCAACCCGTCTGCCAAGCGTGGTGAGTATGGCAATTACACCTCATGTGATTGAGGGAGGCCCGTGCCCCAGCAGTGGGGACTTAAATGGGCTGACGATATAAAATATGAGGAGTAAGTAATTAAATATTACATTAGATTTAAAAAGTAATTGATTGTAAGAAAAAGTTAAGTATCAGCCTATAAACTGTCCCACTGCAGGGCAAAGGCCTCCATCATAGAAATCAAGTTATCGCTACTATGATGGGATTAGGCTTAATCGCCACGCTTGCCAAATGCGGATTGGTGATCACAAACCCGAGCTATGTTCGACAACATCGAAACATACATTTCGCTCGATCCGGGAATCGAACCCAGGACCCCGAGATCACGGCCCGGTACTTAACACCAACAGGGCGTGATTAGTAGACCAACAGAGATTGTAAGTATTAATTTTATTTTAAATTCAAAATCCACAAGTTTAACTTCTACTCCTACATCGTTTTGAATACGATGTCGTTGCAAATAGTTATTTATTAGTTCAATTTGAAAATGAACTATTTAGCTATTTAGGGGTTGTTTGAACGGAGGGGGGGGAGGGGTTTGATAAAAACCACGAAAATAACAAGGGGGTTTGATAAAAACCACGAAAATAACAAGGGTATGTAGTAACATATCACGTGAACCTATTTATTTTTTCGTCAAACGTTTTTCGTATGATTACACTCTTTGTTTTTTATTACTTTTATGGCAATCAAATAGAACGTGTTGCAACCTAGTCTAGACATTTTTATCATGGTCCTTAATTTCAGAATAAAATAAAGTTATAATTAGACCTATATTTAAAGGTAATTTTTTAAAAATGTTAAAATTATTTGTAGGTACTAAAAAATATAACGTGATATTGGGAAGGGATGGGGGTAGGGGTAGGGGGGAGGTTAGCCTTAAACCTCACTACGTATCACCAAGGGGGAAAGGGGCTTAAAAAATGTTAAAAAAAGATCACGTGATTAATGGCCCCTTAAAATCACCAATAGAATAAAAAATATGTAAATAGTACACTTTTTACCTGTGTTTAAGTACTTAATTAATTATACTTAACTGTAAATAATACAGCAGGCAAAATAGAACAAGACAACAAGGGTTATCGCTATATCTTAAAAGTATGTGAAAATTAAGCAGTTCTATTTGGCGCGTATTTTACAATTTATTTTGGGTTTCCTTGGCACTTACCAATGTGCTTATACATACTACCAGTATTGCGAAGGCTTCTTTTATAAAGGTGCGTTTCCGAATCGAAAACGTACCTTAAGGTGACGGGTAGGGCACACTCGCGACGCCTATTGATTTAAATTGTTAGGAACTATAAACCTGATATCTTTTAACAATTTCGAAGCTCCAGCCTCTCGGATTTACCGCCAAAAACGGTTACTTAAACGTGCATTTAGTGCAAAAAGAGATCAAAAAGTAGTGCACAATTATTAAATAAATAGTACATATAAATGTTTACTTAGAGACTGGAGCTCCGAAATTTTTTAAAATAGATTCGGTTTAGTAGCTAACAACTTAAATGGATAGGCGTTGCCTTAACCCTTAGCCAAGTCTTTTTCGCGCGTATTGTACTTATTATTTATGATTTTGTTTTGCACTTAACGTGCGTACATATACAATAATGCGGGTATTGCGAAGGATTTTTTAGAAAGGTACGTTTCCGATCCAAAGACATTGCTTAACAGCTATATGTACTAACGCTATAACTATGTATTAATTTAGTCGTCAGGCGGTGTATAGTCTGGTACCACCAACAACACTTTCTCTCTCCATCTTGACTTTCGAGCTTCTTGTTCCCTCTTCAGTGCATTCAAGGCTGGTAAAGTCCTCCAGCAGGTGATAACTTTAAACATTAAGTTGCTGAAAACATATTTTTTTATTAATTATAATATTTAGACACTATACACTGTGCTTTTCTAACCGTCTAAGGTACCCACTTTTAGAGGACATTATACTACTATGAAAACAAACATTTTTCCCCAAGAAACCTATGTCTAAAAAAAAATTCTTTAAAAATTTATAACAATTACGATGCTCAATAACAAAAGGATCATCATATCTAAATGTTGATGTATTTTTCGCCCACAAACGAATTCGCATATTTAAATGCAATTCAGAAACCTTATAATTAAAATATACATCACTATCTTCCTTTGAAATATACTTCAAACAACTTTTACGAGATTTACAAGCTTGTAAATCAAACCTGTCACAAAATATTCGAATTTCACCATACTTTAATGTACATCCAATAAACGCAACAATATCACTACGCAAACTTTCCAAGAGTACAGGTTCATTATATTCTAAAAAACAATGTACTACCTCTGTGCGGATAAAGAATGGGATCAGAAATGGCGGCTCATCTATTCACTTCTCGCTCGCACAACAATTTGCGTCTATACTCGCACTCGGGGGTGTGCGAGCGAGAAGTGAATAGATGCGCCGCCATGTCTAATCCCATTCTTTATCCGCACAGGTTGTAAGTCGGGTAACAATAATGAAAGAAAGAAAGAAAGAAAAGATGATTGTTACTCGACTTACCAAATTCTTGCTATGACCTCCCATTCGGTAGACGTGGGTACACGCGGTATCACGTAGAGTTACCCTTCTTGTTGGACTCTGGACCGTCCTTATGCCTGAGACTTTGCATTTTTTTGCACTGCGTCTCTGCGACAGGTAACTCGACCTGACGCCGTCTGTACGCCGCCTACCGAATGGGAATTCATCATAAGTTGGTGGAAAGAATGTACTTATCCACTGATATGCCGCGCTCTTGTCAATCCGTATAAACCTTTTTATTCGATATAGGGAACGTGCGCATCGGACGGTGGTGCCAACTGGTGACATCCATTTGAAATTAGTTTGTCATGTCAGTCAATCAATACAAAGTGCTGCCAGTCCACATAGACGGTGGTGCCAGCCATTTGAAGTTAGTTTGATAAACACCTCTTAGTCAATAAAAAGTGCTGCTACCTATTAGTTAATCCACGTCCCATATCCAATTTAGGTATATTTTGTGCTAATCAAATACAAATAAATAAAATATAACTGAAACCTGTTATAATATATGACCGCCATATGCCATTTCATCTCATTTTCTTTCCTTATAATTTCCATGGCTTCGCGAAATTTCCTAAATACTAATTGCGTTACATACAAATCGTAGTAATCGTCTGCTACTTGTTTTTTTATTGTATAGCTGCGTACATTCTGAAATAATGAAATGATGTTAAAAAAAATCAAAATTTTGTGATTTATTATTTATTCAACTGGTGTGTCTAGAATAATTTTGGCTATCTGGGTGGGCAGTCTATTTTTATTCCTACGATTACGCACCTGTTTAAACCCGTTAAAATATTTTCTCAATAACTTCTTCCTATGGAAATCTTCAGCTAAATATTGACTTTCGTACAACATATCTTCAGTGTACCACATCCAGTTCAAAAAAACATTTTTCTTGAGTTGGAAATCGAAATGTAACTTGGCCTTAATCATATTATTTTGCTTAATTTGCAGCAGTGCCCTAAATGGTTGTATTCCATATTTGGCCATCAGACTCTTTTCATAATGTAAATCTGCCATCACTATAAGCGCTCTCAGTCTTGCAGCGTACTGTTTCTTTCTTATAGTTTCAACTTTCTCTTTTATTCTTTTTGCGCGGAGTTCTTTTATCCGTTTCAGCTTTTCCTCTTTGTCCATTTCAGCTTTAGCTAGCTCTGCCTGAAAAGTGGTACGATAATTATACTATGAGCACCGATTTATAAAGACTAATAAAAGAGTCAAATCTCTCAAATAACATTTTCCATACCGATCTTCATGTAGAAGTAACAAGATATCGAAAAATTAATAGATATGAGTTTCAGGTAAATAAGATAACTTACCTGCTGTTTGAGCCTAATTCTTTCTTCTTCCATCTGTATCCTCCTTTCTCGGATCATCGCATGTTTCTCTTCACGTTCACGCGCTCGTTTTTCCATTCTTTGTAAAAACCTTGGCACTTTCAAACACTGAAGAACAAGAGATGGTTCTGTAATATTATAAGAAAGTGGGTTTAACAATTCGAAAATACTGCTAAGATATTAGAATATTACGAAGATACGATTAGAGATTAATCTCTACTAACCTTCAATCTCATGTAGTTTGAGTTCATTGGTCAAACATTTTATTTTTGGTTTTAACTGTTTATCTATTTCAAAATACGTCCTTCGCACTTGTTCCTTCATAGCATCTACAGATTCCCGCGATGCTTCTACTATTCTGTTGTATTTAAGTTCTTCAATCACTCTATTTTGTTCTTCTAGTTTTGCTTTCTGGAGCGCTATTATATGTTTCTGTACTCTGTATCTGATAAATAATAAGTATATATTAAAAATATAAATGTGTGCAATTTTATTAATATTACCTTATTTCATCAAAAAATAACGTAAGGTAAAATCATTAGAAACTAATAATATGACCTTCACTTTACCTACCTGTGCTGATATGTGTTGAAATCCTGAGCAAGTAATTTTGCCTTATTTGCAGACTCTGGTGATTGCATTAAGTTCAACTTTTTCCTTGAAAGTTTGTCAAAAAACATACTTAGAGTTTCTTCCCGCTGCTTATTCATGAACTCCTTCTTTTTAGTTACGCAGTTTCTCCATTTCTTCAAATACTTTTTTGCTATGTATGTCAATCTTTCACTCATTTCTATTTTCATCGGAACTATGTGTAATGGTTCAGTATTTTTCTCTTTCTCCGTGTCAGGTGGTAAACGGCAACTGTTGACTTCATTATTATTTTCCAAATTGTTCACATCATTCTTTACATTCGTTGAGGGATTTTGTGGCTCAAATTCGGCATTTGACTTAGTTATAGCCATCATTATTAATAATGTTTGTAAGTCGTCAACTTGAGCATTTAGCCCATGTCCCACTTGTTTTTTACTTTCGTCACTTTTATTTACTTGTACACTAGTATTTTCAATTATTAAACTTCTTTGGGTTGCTTCTGGTGATTTATAGGCAAACGCACATTCAATTCTTATAGAATGTTCCAGATTCTCTTCATCAGTTTTATCGACTTTGTCTCTTTTATCCGATTTACTGATAGTTTGGCATTTATTTTTTACGATATTATTATTGTCAACAGTTGCTTTTTCTGGTCTTTGTTTGGCATTTATTTTAAAGTCAGTGTCATTACAAAGAACCAATTTAGACATGTCCTCTTGTAAATCTTGTATGCATTGATCTGCGTCATCGTTAAAGATTTTGATATCATTTAATAGTAACTCTCCGTCATACTTAACTAATTCCGATCTGTGTGTGACATGTTTAAAGTCACTTTTCATAATAAGCTGATTTCTCAAATTAGTGTTTCGAAAGTCATTTCGCATTTTAACTATTTCTTTGTTAATTTTGTAACCATCTTTCATTCTTTTAATAGATTTTCTGTTGGAAATAACACACGTAGTTACCTAAGTTGAATAATACAAAATCGGCCAAGTGCGTGTTCGACTCGTGCACGAAGGGTTCCGTACTATTGATTTTATAATTAGTCTATTATTAAAGTTAATATACAATTAAGAATTTTGTATATGTATATTAAGTGCATTCATTTAGGTAAAATCGCGTTTTTGTGTGAGGACCCCCTTTAAAAATTAATTTGATATTTCGTCATTAAAGTAAAGATACAACTGAGTATTTTTTTAAAAATTCAAGTGCCTACTTGCTGTCGTTATTAATGTCGAGCAAAAAATGATAATTTCTTTTTAGTATTTTGTTGTTATAGCGGCAATAGAAATACGTAATTTGTGAAAATTTCAACAGCCTATCTATCGCGAGTCTTAAGATACAGCCTGATATCAGTGGAATGGATAAAAAAATCTTAATTTTGTACAGCAGCCCCCCTTATATATTTTTTTGATTTTGGTTTTTCTTGTTATAGTGACAACAGAAATAGATAATTTGTAATCGCAGTCCTTGAGATACAGCCAGGAGACACACAACAGGCAAAACCGCGTTTTTAGTAGGTATTGGAAAACCCCAAATATTTACTTTTTGTTTTTAGTGTTTGTTATTATAGCGGCAACAAAAAAAAACATAATTTGCAAACATTCCAAATGTAGCTGTCGCTGTTTTTGAGATACAGCCTGGAGACAAACAACCGGACAGACGGACATCGAAGTCTCAGTAATAGGGCCCCGTTTTTACGAATTGGGTACGAAACCATAAAAATAATTGTGCTAGGTATTTGTTTTATTAGTAAGAAATATTATACCTATTTACATATCTACATATTTCAAACTAGTTAAGCTTACGTGTGTGTGAATGTTTAAACTAATTCATTACGTACCTGTGCCAAATACTATTCTTCGAATTGTGGTGATGGATGTCTTTAAACTGAAAAATTCAAATTTCATGTTCTATCTCCTTTTGAAATTAAATAATAGCCAAAGTCAAGCTCAGCCGAGTTGAATCTTTGTATCGCAATGTTTTTTTTTAAATATGTACCTACATAAACACGTGAAATAGATATATTTTCAGTAAATAGACACTATACATATGTAATTTCAAATTAGGTAGATCCTAATATAGATTCAAGTCATTTACCAACTCACTAATCTAAGTTATATATATTGGGTGCCAGTTCGTAGTTTTTCTCTCTTCCTAAGTAAAGGCTTAATAACTTAAATACTTAATTGTGATTAGTTAACATAGAACGCACACACACTGTTAACACTACCTTTAAATATATTTTTAATGATTCAAAAGATTACCTTCAAACTAACATTTGCATGCGGCTTTAGCAAAAGTTACAATAATAACATTGAACATGGTTTACTACATAAGACTTACCATAGTTCTTCTTACTTGCATGCGTAACATAATGTCAGTTGGATTATAATCTGGTGAAAGTTTACGCAGATCTTCATCGTGAAATATATTTTTACGTAGAATATCATCCATTTGTATTCGCCTGGATGTAAGCTTTGTGCCTAAGCTTTGAATAAGCTGCCCAAGCAAAGTTGGATCAATGCCCTCCGTTGCTATGTAGTTAGGCACCTACCGACAGATTTCTCGAAAAATGAAATTAGGTATTTTATCGATAGCAGGAACGAATTTTTCCGTTACTTTCTGTAATCATATTTTGTAGCATTTAATTATAAGCGTAGCGTAGGTCTGCGGAACATTACTCATAATGTGAATAAATTAATAGGTAAGTATACGAGTTAGACTTTGAATATGTCTGGATGTAAAATAATTGCACACTACAGACGGACACACAAACGTCCGGTTACTACAATGTGCCAAATTTCCTCAACCGATATTGAAGCAAATGTGTTTGACGTGAAGGTGAGAGTCGGTTAAGAAATTTCACAGATTTGTATAAATTGTCGTAACTATCCGTGTTATGTATAAAGTCTAGTGAGCGGATATTCGTTCTCTGATAAAGTCTGGCTGCCTTGGTAGCGAGATGGCCATCAACCCACAGATCACCTCCAATAGATACCGCATAGGAGGCCGGAAAAAGTCACATCGTTCACACAGAGAATCAGTCATGTTCTTAGCTTGTGCAGTTAATTTAAACTTGTTATGTGATTTGTTGAACAACCAAACGTCAGTAAACAACAAGACGCGAAACGACTCAAACGTCACGTTGAATTGGAGAAAAATCACCGTGATACTTCATATCGTATGGTCAAGACCATACGATATGAAGTATCACGACACGGATACGTGTCGCACGAAAATATGTGACATATGTCATTCGACATCGCGAGAATAAGCAAAAACGTTTTCATACGATATCCGCCATGTTTTGTTGATATATGTCGTATGATGATAAATGTCACGAGCCCGAGAATTGGGCTCCTAGAGCCCAATTCTCGGGACATGCGATAAAATGTCGTATTTTCTGTAATGTCACTTTTCCAATGTCGTACGAAAATGTCACCAAAATGTCACAAAAGTAAAAAAACTCTATTCTCGTGCCCATGCGACAGTAAAAGTCACTTCCATAGAGAATGTGACCCATATCATTTCCGCTAATACGTTCCATTTTGTTGATTGACACAAATATACAATCGAGAAATCTTAATGTTAATTGTTCAAGTATTAGTTTCTATATCTCTATTAAGTATTTCTAGCCTTTTTATATCAACAGTCAATTTTATGTTTGTATAACATCATAATTATCATAACTGCTTTAAAATACGATAAAAAAAGACGAAAAAGAAAATTCATTTTATTAAATTATAATTCCGTTACACTGACCGAAAGCCAAAAGATTTCTTTTCAGTCTGTGGCAAAAAGAGATGGCAACTGTGCCAAAAAGAAGCGTTAAAAAATAAAAAAAAAGAATTTTCTTAACACTGATTTTATTACTGAGATAAAAAGGCTTAATGACGAATAATACAGATAAGTAACAAAAATAGTGCAATTATATTTATATTTCTTTGAATTCTAGTAATAAGCAAAATTTTGCATTCAAGATAGTAATTTGTAATTATAATGTAAAGTATGACTGATTAACATTTCTATGCCCTTACAGGGCGCTACATTGTATTAATAACATCTTATGTACAACCCGCGTCTATACTAGCACCCCACGAGTGCGAGTATAGACGCAAATAGTGTGCGAGCGAGAAGTGAATAGATGCGCCGCCATTTCTGATCCCATTCTTTATCCGCACGGGTTGTACGTATGTACATTTATTATTTAAGATACTTTGTACCCAATGTAGCACGCAATAAATATGTATATTGATTGATTGATTGAATAATTAAAGGTATGTAGCTAATACTGGTGAAAATTTGTACAAATTAAAGAAAATATAAGAAAATGATTTGAACAACCAAACGTCAATAAACATCAAAACGCGAAACGACTCAAACGTCACGATGAATTGGAGAAATATCACCAAAATCACCGTGATACTTCATATCGTATGGTCAAGACCATACGATACGTGTCGCATGAAAATAAGTGACATATGTCACCATTCGACATCGTGAGAATAAGCAAAAACGTTTTCATACGATATCCGCCATATTTTGTTGATATATGTCGTATGATGATAAATGTCACGAGCCCGAGAATTGGGCTCCTGGACCCCAATTCTCGTGACCGTGATATTTATTTTCATACGACATATATCACTAAAACATAGTTTTTTTGTATGGTTTTCAAGTGATATCCGCCATGTTTTCAAAATGTCGCGGGCACGAGAATTGGGCTCGGTGATATCCACCATGTTTTCAAAATATCACGAGCTCGAGAATTGGGGTCCTGTTCACGAACTTTATGTTCTGGAGTTATTTTTTATGTGATAGGTGGTAGATTAGCAGACGGATCACCTGATGGTAAATGATTGCCGCCGCCACCCATAGATACACCATAGGAGTCAAAGGTGCGCTGCCAACCTATAAATGAATGAAAAGCAAAACAGTATTTTTATGTCCATTAATCTACAGATAGGAACATTAAACAGAGTTCTTGGAATCCAGGACCCATCATCCCAATTCCCCATGCTTGTGGTGATATTTTGAAAACATGGCGGATATCACCTGAAAACCATACAAAAAAACTATGTTTTAGTGATATATGTCATATGAAAGTAAATGTCACGAGTTCGAGAATTGGGCTCCAGGAGCCCAATACTTTTTAAGTGTGTTATTTACTGATTATCGAAATTGGCCTGCTCCTACGGTAGTTTTCACGCCACCAAGAAATCCCTTCATTATAGGCTTTTTGTTAGGTGCCACTTCTATCACCGTCTACATTCAAATTTGTTTTGGCGCGGGTTTCTGTAATATAATTCATATATCGTATGTTGTACTTGATTAGAGCGGGCCCTCTCATTTAGCGGGCAGACTTTAGTTATTTTAACCATCGTTATGGCTTTGAGAAGATATCATAGCGTCCTTGGCGACGTAGTGCATTTCGATAAATAGTTCGGTACTAACCAACTGTACCAATAAAAATCTATGCTACCGTTTCTCGGAGATATGATATCGATATCGTTGCTCCTGCTTACATATCGATAAAATATACCTACTTAATTGATTATCGTATCAACACTAGCTAATTGTCATGTATCACAGTGGAGTGTAGACAGACAGTGACAGATACTTTTTTCTAGGTATTTTTGAGATAAAATTTCAGTCCACCAATATTTACAATTTTTAAAGTATTCTTTGAGATATACGTATAGGAATTAACTGTTTGATCCCTAATGATTTTATTTTTATAAAATTATAATAATTAAATGTATTTACCTCTTCATAATGTCTCAGGAAGAAAGTATTTTATTCGAATTCCTGTCACCAAGCTGGGGATCTTCACGGTATCATTGCCGCTATTTGCATTTATAACTTGTGTGCTTATGACCATGTACAAAGATTTTGAAAGGGCAAATAATACTCACTGCAAAGTACCAAATATATTTCCATCCATATCAGCATCAATAGGAAATTACGAACCACAAAACACAATATGGAGAACGGCAATTTATATACATGCACCCATAAGGTTCTATTTAATCTACTTACGGTGGGAATACTACCGAAGTGTTATCAGAGAAAATTGTGTAATGATAGTCAAAATGGCAGTATTTTTGAATGCAGTTGAAAATATTTCATTATTAGGTCTAACACATTGGACGTCTTCCGAAAACTACCGTAAGTAGAACTATATTTAAAATTTCTAAGTTGCAAAAAAATATTTACGATTAAGTACTTACTTAAAATCAACATTCTTTCACAGCTTACCATGAAGTGTGTTTCAAAACTTTCATTGGTGCTTCCATATTCTACATGTTTTTAACTTGCATGATGCTTGCAAAGTATAGAAGAAAACAAACAATTTCATCATTAGAAATGCATTCAGTGAAATTAAAATGGAGAGCATTTTTCATAAATGTTGGTTCATTTCTCTTTGCTGCTTACTTTTTCTTGAGGCACAACAGATTGTGTGAACCTTATGGTAAGTTTTTAAATTACTCAACTCCATTCAGTATCTTAAGGTGAATAGGACAGTTAAAATGTTTCATATCATGCACACGGACATAGGTCCGTGACCATGCATCCAAGTCTCTACAAATAAAAATATTAGTTATTTTTCAGCGAGAGTAGTTATTTTTCAGATGAATAAGATGCATATTATTTAATTATTTGTGATTGTACCTCTAAGAATATTTATACATATATGTATTCCATATCCAGATAGTTCAAATTCGTAGATAATATGATGATTAAGATTAAAAATCAACAAAAAGTCGATTAGATGTCTAAGGAAAATATTCTCAATTCTTAAAAATATTGGTTAGGTTTTAAAGAAGCGTCTCTTTAAATGTCGAAAAAGAACTCCAATTCACCTTCAGATACTGAATGGACTATACTTTATTTATTTTATCTATTATTCTTATTTGTACATAAGGTGTAATGTGATTCCAGTGGTGTAGCATGAGTTAAGGCCGCCTGGGGCGGAAGATTATCTTGCCACCCTCTTTTCTTCCTAGATAACTCGATCCCCTGAAGAATAAAGCTTAAATTTTGCCGCTCCCTAAAAAGTTTCATCTGGGGTGGACTGCACCGACTACACTATGCTACTGTATGGTTCCTTCTTGTTTGTAATGAACCGTTGTATGTCAAGCTTGTTCTGTTTCTAATTAGACCCCTATCACTAAATAGATTGAAGTTATAGCAAAAAATTCCTTATATCAAATACAGTTTTTAGTCCAACAGAACCAAAGCATTCAATTAAATTTTATGTTAAATTAACACAATTCTTTTAATTTCAGTTTACTCCATGTTTGGGTTCTCAGAATACATAGTAGTCATTAGCAATATTGCATTCCATTTGACAACTATATTTGATCTTCAAGTGCAGTTTGTCTATTTTAGCCAAAGAGGGATTGCTACTGAATGAAATATTTATCAGACAACAACACTACCATTGACTTATTTTAATTTGTAAGTAAATAATAAATAAAAGCTCTCGAACAAATGTAGTATATGTATAACCATTAAGTATTTATTCATTAGATGTCCAACTAACAATAGTTAAATAATAATAGATTTGGTTGTATATTATAATTATATTATTTGAAAAATATAATTTTATGGTACATGATAATTTATAATAAACAAATATAATGCTATTTTTACAATTGTATTAGCACATCTATACTTATGAACTAAGAATTACAGTACCTATTATTGACTACATCAAATTAGCACCTAATGTTACCAGGTTAACATTTATCAATTGAACATGACTTTTGTAATATTGTACATTATATGTACTATTTTATAATCTTATTACTTTTAAAAATATACAACAAACAATGTCGAAATGGTTGTGTGTGACAACAAAATGTCACAAAATAACAATGTTACTTAAGATCTTCTCCCTATAATTGAAATTCATCTCTAATTTTATCTGCTATCATTTCTGCAATAGCCAATGATGATGTGGCACCAGGAGATGGGGCATTTCTACAATGCAGCACTCTGCTCCCTATAGCTCCAGAGCCAGGCTTTGAATCAAATACAAAGTCTTCTATTAGAGTGCCTGCAAATCAAAAGAATTTATCATCATCAAAATAGCAATTATAGTTTAATTATATGTTTTGTTTGTATTTAAGCAATAAATCTGTCCTAATATTTATACAACCAAAGCTAGGTTACTAATAGTAGGATCACAAATAAGTGACCATAATACTGTTTTTCTATTTGTTTATAATGATAAACTGCACAAAGAGAAGCCTTATTTAGGTGAAATATTGAGACTAGTTATTAATTTATCAATGAAGTTAGAATAAATAAAAATAGTTATGTAACATACCATCCTTCGCCATTGCCTGTGCTCTAACACCAGCTGGTCCTCTTTCTACATGTTCATTTACAAGATCTTCAATGTACCTTTGTACTTGCTTTACTTGTAATGGCATTATAACTGATCTTGCCATTTCTTTTATACCAAAGCCAGCATATTTAAGAGCCATTGTGCGAAACCCAGAAAATGCGAAAATATCTCTTAATTCCTTTAAATTAACATCTCCCCATCTGTAACAAATAGAACACCTAATCAACATGTTATTAATTTGCAATTGGTGCTACTAAAATTTTTATACTCACAGGAATAAAATGGAATAAACAGTATTATTTTTGTTGTTACATGCTAATTGGTACATAGTTCAATTTATGTAATATAATTTTATATTATGCAAGCAATAAAATGAATTATTTTTAATATTTGGCTTTTCCTGTTTATGTATTAAAGATGAATAGTATTCCTACCTGTACCCTTCTTTACACAATGCTAATATGGCATTAGGTCCAACAATAACACGTCCATCTACCCTTGGTGTAAGATGCACTCCTAGAAATGGAAACCTAGGGTCTGGTACAGGATAAATGTTGGTTTTCACCATATCACTCTTACTTGGGACTAAATACAAATATTCTCCTCGAAATGGAATGATCTTTGGTTCTTCAGGGCAACCAGTTAAAACCGCCACAGTATCAGAGTGTAACCCACAACATGTCAGTACATATTTCGCTTGGATTGTATTACCCTTGCTATCAATAATCATAACAGGATAATCTGCTTCCTCAGCTTCAGTAAACTTAGTGACTTCAAAATTAAGGTAGGTTTTACCACCTAATTCTTCAAAGTCTTTAACATAGGATTTAGTAACTTCACCCCAATTTACTATGCCAGTGTGTGGAGACCATAGGGCTTGTAGGCCTTTACAACGTGGCTCAATTTCTTTTAGCTCTTTATTGTCTAATAGCTGAATGTCTTTTACACCATTTTGTAAACCACGGTCATATAATTCCAGCAATCTAGAAACTTCTGGCCTCTGTGTAGCAACTATCAATTTCCCACATTTTGAATATTTTATTCCTTTCTTGTCTAAATAATCATAAGACAGTTTAAGGCCTTTTACACATAATTTGGCCTTTAGTGAACCAGGTTTATAATATATGCCAGCATGGATAACACCACTGTTGTTGCCACTTTGGTGGTAAGCAAAATCATTTTCTTTATCAACTATAGCTATTTTCAAATGAGGGTGTCTCATGATTAACTCTCTAGCTGAAGCTGTGCCCACTATGCCGCCACCAATTACCACCATATCATAGTAATGTTTGGTTCCTGTGCAGTACCTATAACATACAAAGATGACAAGTTCTTCAGTAAGTAGGTATATACATAAGAATATATAATTTATTTTAGTTTTCGAGGAACAAGAACTGTTTACAAGAGATAATAAACTCAGATAGATAGATATTGCGATAGAACTTACCGTCTAATATATTTCTTGCTTAAGTTATGATGGGTCAGGGCGATTGAGGAAGATTTCAGCAGGTTAGCAATTATAGTCATTTTTACTGGCAGAGTAAAGCTAGAACCGTCGACGCCTCTATTTCAAATTATAAATACACAATTTTATTTCTAATCTGCCTAGCGCTGGGCACACGACTTTATTGTTTCTCTTAACTGACTGACATGACATTGACATCACATCACAAATCACAGACCAAGAAAAAAAATCACAACTGACATCATTAATGGCATGACAGATGACAAATTAGTAGGGAGGAGAGAGTGAGTGATGCATAGATCCGGTTCCATCGTTTCAAAAATCGAATTGCAAGAATCGATAAAAAATTTGAATTGGAAATAAGTACATAGTCATTAAGATTATGCGCGCTCCCCTAGCGGCGATGATTGGAAGCTCTCTAAGAATGACACTTTGCTATATTTTGAAGTAATGTTTGGTTAAAATTTTTGATTTATTCATGTTCACGATTACCAAATTTAAACCGGCTGCTAATAAAACAGAAATAAGAAGTATTTTTGCGTTCCTCAATGTAATACGTACGCAGCTTCGGGAATAAGTTTCGAAAAGACCAAGAGCCCAATTTTCGTGCTCGTGATATTTTGAAAACTATGTTTTAGTGATAAATGTCGTATGAAAATAGATGTCACGAGCACGAGAATTGGGCTCCAAATAAAATAATGAAGTTAAACATTTATATCTATAATTTATGTCTATAAGCTGTTCTCAAGAGTGATCACGAACCGTCTTGCGCGGAGACTCGACGAATTCCAACCACCGGAACAGGCTGGGTTTCGGAGCGGATACGGCACCATAGATCACATCCACACAGTGCGGCAGATTATACAGAAGACAGAAGAGTATAATCAGCCCCTGTGTCTAGCATTTGTGGATTATGAGAAAGCCTTTGACTCGGTTGAAATCTGGTCTGTTCTGGAGTCCCTGCAGCGATGCCAAGTCGATTGGCGATATATCCAGGTGATGAGATGTCTCTATGATGCCGCTACTATGTCCGTCCAAGTACAGAATCAGCAAACAAGTCCTATACCATTGCATCGAGGAGTGAGACAAGGGGACGTCATCTCCCCGAAATTGTTCACAAATGAAATGGAGGATATGTTCAAGACGCTGAACTGGAAGAGACGTGGCATCAACATCAATGGCGAATACATCTCTCACCTGCGATTTGCTGACGACATCGTCATAATGGCAGAAACGCTGCAGGACCTACAACAGATGCTGAATGACCTGGCTGACTCTTCTAAATGCATCGGCCTACGGATGAACTTGGACAAAACCAAGGTCATGTTCAATGAACATGTTCTACCGGAACCGATTGCAATTCACGGTGCCGTCCTCGAAGTTGTTCAAAAATACGTATACCTCGGGCAGACTTTGCAATTGGGTAAAAACAACTTGGAGGATGAGGTGAATAGAAGAATCCAGTTGGGTTGGGCAGCATTTGGAAAACTACGTCGTGTCTTCATATCGTCGATACCACAGTGCCTAAAGACGAAAGTCTTCAATCAGTGCGTCCTACCCGTCATGACATACGGAGCCGAAACGTGGACACTTACGGTACGGCTGGTCCACAAGTTAAAGGTCGCTCAGCGGGCTATGGAACGAGCAATGCTCGGCGTCTCTCTCCGAGATCGAATCCGAAATGAGGTGATCCGGCAGAGAACCAAAGTTATCGACATTGCTCACCGGATTAGCAAGCTTAAGTGGCAGTGGGCTGGCCATATTAGCCGCAGAACCGACAACCGATGGGGTAAACGAGTTCTGGAGTGGAGACCGCGTCTTGGCAAACGTAATGTAGGGCGCCCTCTGGCTAGGTGGGAGGACGATCTGCGCAGGATGGCTGGCAAGAGCTGGATGCGAGAAGCCATGGATAGATCACAGTGGCGAACAATTGGAGAGGCCTACGTCCAGCAGTGGACTGCGATAGGCTGATGATGATGATGATGAAACATTTATATGGAATACTGGAGCCCAATTCTCGTGCTCGTGATATTTATTTTCATACGACATATATCACTAAAACCAACTAAAACAGTTTTTTTTGTATGGTTTTTAGGTGATATCCGCCATGTTTTCAAAATATCACGAACCCGATAATAATTGGGCTCCTGCTTTAAACAAACAAACAAAGCAGAATCAAGCCAATTTCACTAGGAATGAGTTTGTTCTCATCATTTTCAGGCTACAGACTATTTTCAAAACAAATTCGAGAGAGAAGCCAATAGAAGAATACAGCTAGGCTGGGCAGCATTTGGTAAACTTCGTCAAGTCTTCTCGTCACCCATCCCTCAAAGTCTTAAGTCGAAAGTCTTCGACCAGTGCGTCCTTCCGGTCATGACTTACGGTGCCGAGACGACACTCACGGCTGGACTAGTCCACCGGTTCAAAGTCGCTCAAAGAGCTGGAAAGGGCTATGCTCGGAGTATCTCTGAAGGACCGCATCAGAAATGATGTAATCCGACAGAGAACCAGAGTCACCGACATAGCCCACCGAATTAGCAAACTGAAGTGGCAGTGGACTGGTCATATTAGCCGCAGAACTGACAGCAGACGTAAAGTCCTTGAGTGGAGACCGCGACCCGGTAAGCATAGTGTTGGACGCCCTGCGACAAGATGGGATGTTGACATTCGAAGGCTGGCTGGTGTGGGCTGGATGAGGGTGGCCGAAAATCGGGAGCAGTGGCGTGCATTAGGGGAGACCTATGTCCAGCAGTGGGCGAGTGTGGGTTGCTGATGATGAGGTATACCGCCTGGGGTATTTATTCTCTTAAGGAGATGAATGTAACTTTTGTGTTAACCTAAACATTTTGAAGTGATTATTCACAATAAACCTTAGATTAAATCAAAATAGCGGCAATAAACAATGTTTATTATGAAGGTTATTCTTTTTTAAAACTCCATATTTTTAAGTTTTTGGTCCATATTTTTTCCATAATTTCAAGTTTTTGATCTCCATCAAATGTACACATTTTGGATTTTCAGTACCTACCTACATATTTATCCGAGCCCTAGTTATACATATAGTCATCGTCATTCACATCAACTTGTTACAGGTAGATAGTACTTAAAAGTAAAGAAGAAAAACGACACATTATATTCAAGTATCATTTTTAATGTCGTGTTTATCATTTATTTATAAACGTTTTTAATCCTTTTTTTTAATCACTTTTTTGGTAGCTTCTGCTAAAGTTGTGTATAATTCGTGCCTTTTACCTAATTTGACAATTTTTGAATCGTGGAAGGCATGATTATGCATATTCTTTCTGGAATAAAAAAAAAGTTACACATGAGATGACACTGTCTTTCAGCAGCACACACAAACCATAGACAATTTGTCAATGAAATTGGCTGGATCAGGAACTCAACACGTTCCACGTTAAACTTGGCCACTATGACATGAAAGCCGTCGAATTTTCGACATAATAATGTATTCATTTTATTATCAACATTGAATCATCAATTTATTTAATAGGATGTAGCATTTATAAAACATAAAATAAGTAGGTACAGCCAGCCACAACCGGTAACCTGATGTGTGGCTATCTGTTCCTACAATCTGTCAAATTTCCTCAATTGATAATGAACCAAACGTCTTCTTCTTCTTCATCTTAGTGTGTAATTCCCGGTTGCGTCCAAAGCTGTCGCTTTGGAGCCCAGGGTACGCTTAGACAATGATTCAGGATTGGGGGGTCTGATAATTACAATGAAGCGATTGCCGTCTGACCTTCGCAACCCTTTAACAGGGGAACCGGACCAACTGAATCATGGTTACACGTTTCAGAAACTTTTTCTGAAACGTGCAGGTTTCCTCACGATGTTTTCCCTCACCGCCGAGCAGATGGTAATGGTAGAAATACGCATATAGATTTGAAAAACCTGCACCTCGACCACCTGCGTGGAAGGCGCGTTCGTATCCATTGAGCTACCATCGCTCTTCAGCTACAATCTGTCAAATTTCCTCAATTGATAATGAACCAAACGTGTTTGACAGATTGTGACAACCTGATGTGTGGCTGTCTGTACAATTCAGCGTTTAATTAATCCCCAGTTGCGTCCAAAGCCGCCGCTTCGGAGCCCGGGGTAGACACTCTTGGACCAGGATTCAGTCTCCGGATTCGAACCTACGACCTCCCGTATGAAAGGCGCACGTTCTTATCCAGTGAGCTACCATCACTCTTCATCCAGAGTATGGCACCTAATTAAAATGAAGCAACTTTTGCAATTATCCTTGAACAGGGTAACAGGTCAACCAATACCATATATAGCACGAAGATTTTAATATCAAATTAGCAAAATTTAATCACCTGCTAGTAATATTTTCACCTATAATGTCGACAAATGCAGGGCATCGATCCATGCGGTAATTAATACACCTCCATCTACACTTATTGCCATTGTACGACTTGTGATGTAAATTATAAATGTAACGGTTCAGTATCATAATTATGGCATCTCGACTGGATTTGGTGTATAAAGCAGATATATTTCCTGTAACATAGGTACATAATGTTTGTAAAGTAATTGAATGTATTTGTGTGTACAATAACAAATATTCTATTTGATATTGTCGTCGGCTTAGGTGTCAGACCCCGTAACTCCATTTTTTTTTTTCAAAATAAAGTTTTTATACCATTTTTTAGCTAGTTTCTGAACGGATAAAATGGCAGCTGTTATATCCTTTAAAAAAAGCCGTTTTGATTTAAAATGCAAATTAGAAAACCAGGTTATTCCGGGCCGCCATTTTGGTTGACACCAAACCACGTATTTCCCGCCAGTACTGGCGTAGTGACCGCACGTCAATTTTTTCGCATTTATATAATTAATTGAGAATACATAATATAATAAATCCAGATAAATTATTAATAAAATTCAAATAAAAGTAATAAAATTTAATTCAAGTAAATGGAATTAAAATAACCAATTTTAAAGAATCATCCTAATAGAGTGCGAGATTGTCCGACCGGTTGAACTTGTGGTGCCCACAGGCACACCCTACATCTTTAACTCAGCCAGACGCAAATATGTCTAAATTGTGTTTGCTAGAGAGATTATTGTAAGTCCGACACATTATAGCTAGAGGACCATAAAATGCCACAATATTTCGCGTCTAGCATTAGTCTTACAGCTAATATTCAAAGATGATGTCAGGATTGGGGAGTCGAGGCTGCCATGCAGGATCTTGTGCAAGGTGAATATGTCATTCAAGAGGCGAGGTGTTTCTAGGCTATTCATACCTAAGGTTCGAAGAAAATCTTGGTAATCCTATGTTCTACCATTTATTAGCCTGAATGAGAGGATCCTTAGAAAGTTTTTGTACGCTTTCTAAGTGCTTGATGTGAGTACCTACCATAATAAGGTGACCATATAACCGAAGCGTAATCAAGTTTAGATCTCACTAATGAGTTAAATAACAACATTAGACTATTGGGCCGCTTGAATCATTGGTGATCCTACTGACAAATCCTGTTAATTTTGCACCTCTCAGAAAGTGCAGAAAGGTCTCTCTGAATACGATCCCGGTCGTCTATGCCTTTGATTACTGTAAAAATGTTTAGTTCGTCTGCGTAAAGTAAACATTGACATGACAACTTAGCCGCAAGATCGTTGATAAAGATCAAGAAGAACAACGGCCCGAGATGGGATCCCTGAGGTACGCCAGAGGAAATCTGGACCGGCTCAGAAATATAGAACCCTTTATTACTGCCATAAGCTGGTTTTGGTGAGCTGTTGTTTTAGACCCAAAGAGGTCGCAAAACTCGTATATCCCCAATTATGTAATTATTAATTCTGGCAAATCGCGTAACTCCGTTTTTAGACACATGACTCGAATTATTATAGTTTCTTTTAAAGAAATATTATTTCTTTTCATTTTATAAGTATTAATAATATGAAATCAAAACAAACATTCATGAAAAATTTTTCGTGGTGAAGTTTTTTGTGACTCCTGTAAAATTTTAGTTTATGGAGTTACGAGGTTTGACACTTTAAGCCGACTATATGTATGTATGTTTCACTGAGCCTGCGTAGTAAGTAATTATCTCACCTATAAAATCGTTGTTGGCAGTTTCACAAATTTTACTACCACTCGAACTTGGTACGTTGCTGATAGTAAGAAGACCAGACTCAGTTGGAACATTAAGCTTAAAATCTAGTTCCTCGGGTCCTGAAGATTCGGGTGGAATATTTGCCACTTCATGTTCAGCACGCATACGATAAGTTTTGCCCTTATCATTTTCACTAACTGCAACAACCTGGCTTTCAATAAGTTCTTCAAAATCGGCTGTCATTTCATAATCTTCTTTTTCTGTCCAGGGTTGATCTTGGGGAGAATTATTTGAAGGTACTGGTAAATAATTTTCATCATCATCATCACTATGAGGTTCATTTTCGTTAACGTTGTAATTAATTAATGGCTGCACACTCACTTCGTGACTTTCATTGTCAATTTTTATACACGCTGCAATGTTGGTAAACCTGCATGGAATAGTGAATTTGCTTGTATTTTATAACTTGTAAAACCACGAGTGAATGAAAATCTATCAAAAATAAAAATGAGGTCCTGAAACTTACCCCACATTTTCCTCTTTTTGTATTGATACTTCATTTGATGTTGTCATATTTTCACCAGCTATATAGTGTCCCTAAAAGATAGCCCAAGAAATTCAAATTACCATCTCGTATGAATATTATAGTATAAGCATGGGGAGGAACAAGATATTAATTTGGATACTACCAAAGACAACAGGTACCTTGACTGAAAGACATCATATTAGAGTTCTTCCCTCCGAATGCAATGTCGCTCCCGGCACTAACATTGCCATCATGCTTATTAGTTATTTACGATGAAAATGATTTGTAGTTAGGAAGATAAAAAACCAACTTAATAATAAGGGGTTACTTACTTGAAGTGGTAGCTTTGTTTCTACTGCAGTGAGTTGCTCACATAGTTTATTTTGATCACATAATGCATGATAGTCCTGAATGTTGACAGGCCTGAAATATTATTCTTTTATTTTATCTTTTTTCTAAAGCTTTACTTTTGCAAATAACAAAATAATATTACCTTATACTTTCGTTATGACATAACGTTGATAAATGATTGGGTACTTGAGTATCAATTATGATCTGAAAATAATACCAACACAAATTATCTATACTATTTATAAAGAGGTAAATTCTATAGACACTAGCAAGGCTATAGGTAAATCGACCCAGCGAAACACTTGCGCATGTAATAGATGTCTAGTGTCATCTATTGGCACTTTTAGAAACTAAAATCCCGAAACAACATAAGGGCAGGCTACTATAGTATAGTATTTAGTAAGTATATGAAGGTGAATTAGACAGTTTTATTTTGATATTTAAAATGATGTGTTTCTTTTAATTTAAACCTAACTGATATTTTAAGGAATTAAGAAAATTTTCTTTACAAATCGAATTACTTTTTATTATTTTAATTTTTAATCTTTTTAACATTTATCCACGATATTTAACTATCTGGATATGGAATATGTTAATATTCTTAGTGATTCACACGCAATAAATCACAAATAATGAAATATATTTTGAAAATATTTCTAGAAAGTTGTATGCTGAGTATAATAAATGTAGACATAAATAACTAGTTAATACATAACCAAATATAGATATACCTGAGATGCATTCATTCCTTCCATCATTGGTGGCTGCACATTCATTTGGTTTCCATCTTCATTATGTTTATCCAAAGGTCTAGAACACAACATTTTTTGAGATGTACTGGTGTAACATTATCTTCGTACAAGTAACCATAATTCTTATAATTGCCTAGTCATTTTATGGTTACTTGAAGGAAAACTTATGACATAATTTTGTCTCAAATTTATGGATTCACAAATGTACCTTATTTAAAAACTGTCACAATTGCCACAATTATTACAAATCTATCAGCGGTGTGATTCGTCACCTAATGGGCCGATTCGACCAATCTTATTCCAATACTAAATCTTCATAGATTTAGTGGGGGTATACCATTATACTGCTGTCATTCTATACAAATCTGTCGTTCTATCATAGATTTATCCATGGATAAAGATTGTTCAAATCAAGCCTAAATAAGATAATATCTATAAAAAAAAACAACTAGTCAGAATGGAGCTTTAGACAATAGGGTAACCTAGTAAAGTACCAGGGCAGGTCCTAGATATTATCAATTCAAAAAAAAAAGAAGCATGGCTGATTTTGTCAAAATATTGAGTTACCTACTTATGTTAATTTGATTGATTATTTTAGTCTAGTTTGAAGTATTTTAATCTACAGATAGTCTTTTACCTAAAATTTCCATATTGTTGAGTTATATCATTTTTTACCCTAGCATCTTGTATGGCCTGTAAAAGGATTTCAAAATGTAATTGATTGTTGAAGGATATTTAAGAGGAAGGTGAACAGTAAGTAGAAAAATTACCTGAGGAACTTCTATATCTTCAGCTCCTGCTATATGTAACATCTTGCAAGCTTCAACAAAAGATGGTAACACACAGCTTGGAATACTTACCTCTCCTGTGTACATATATTCAAGAATGAAAGCTAAAGTTGTATGAGTTATGGGCTGAAAACATAATATTTATTATTACATTCAGTAAACGAGGCTAGTGTGTATAGTAGGTATGTATTTATAATAAATAAATATAATAGGAAAATAACTTACCCCTAAAAATATTATTGGGTGTGGACATGGGGCGGATTTTAACATTTCTTTGAAATAAGGGCTAGCGAGTGCAAGTATATTTCGATGCGCTCCGACTAAATGTCCTTCAGCTGCTAGTGTAACATCTACAAACTCTTGCTTCTGGAAAGAACTAACAGCTCATGATCCAATATTACTAAGGATTTTGTTACAATATGAATATTTTATTTATTACCTGCTGTAACTTAGAAAACCCAATACATAAATTATTTTTATACGAGTCCCAACGTATATTATACCTTCTTTCTAACATTTTCGAGAGAAAGGTGGACTTCACACCTTATTTAAATAGGAAAATACCTGATGATTGTGATAAATTACTATAAAATTATACAGAATGTCTCTCGCGTGTTTCCTGTTTTTGTTTACGAAATGTTTGTTTAGTGATTTAGTGACCTTGATCCTGACAACCACAGACCAAGAAAACTGACATCTATAGTGTTGTACTTACATAGTTGTTGAGCCCAATTCTCGGGACGTGCGATAAAATGTCGTATTTTCTGTAATGTCACTTTTCCAATGTCGTACGAAAATGTCACCTAAATGTAACAAAAGTCAAAACACTCTATTTTCGTGCCCATGCGACAGTAAAAGTCACTTCCATAGAGAATGAAGCCCTATCATTTCCGCAAATACGTTCCATTTTGTCGATTGACACAAATATACAATCGAGAAATCGTTATGTTTATTGTTTAAGTAATAATTCAACATTTTCTAACCTTTTTATATCAACAGTCAATTTTATGTTTGTATATCATCATAATTATCATAACAGGAGCCCAATTCTCGGGTTCGTGATATTTTGAAAACATGGCGGATATCACCTGAAAACCATACAAAAAAACTATGTTTTAGTGATATATGTCGTATGAAAATAAATGTCACGAGCCCGAGAATTGTGGTGCAGGACCCCAATTCTGGGGATTTCGATATGAAAAAAACATGGCGGATATCACCTGAAAACCATACAAAAGAAACTATGTTTTGGTGATATATGTCGTATGAAAATAAATATCACGAGCACGAGAATTGGGGTCCAGGAGCCCAATTCTCGGGCTCGTGACATTTATCATCATACGACATATATCAACAAAACATGGCGGATATCGTATGATATCTGAATAATTCTGAATAATTCTGATGAAGGTATTGAATTGCCTTTATATTTAATCAATCAATCAATATATTTATTGCGGGCTACATTGGGTACAAAGTATCTTAAATAATAAATGTACGTACATACATAAGATGTTATTAATTCAATGTAGCGCCCCTGTAAGGGCATAGCAATGTTAATCAGACATACTTCACATTATAACTACAAATTACTATCTTGAATGCTAAATTTTGCTTATTACTAGAATTTAAAGAAATATACATATTATTGCACTATTTGTTACTTATCTGTATTATTCGTCATTAAGCCTTTTTATCTCAGTAATAAAATCAGTGTAAAGAAAATTCTTTATTTATTTTTTTTTCTTTTAACGCGTCTTTTTGCCACAGACTGAAAAGAAATCTTTTGGGTTTCGGTCAGTGTAACGGAATTACAATTTCATATAAAAATCATTTTTCTTTTTCGTCTTTTTTGATCGTATTTTAAAGCAGTTATGGACCCCAATTCTCGGGCTCGTGACATTTATTTTCATACGACATATATCACTAAAACATAGTTTTTTTGTATGGTTTTCGGGTGATATCCGTCATGTTTTCAAAATATCACGAACCCGAGAATTGGGCTCATGATAATTATGATGATATACAAACATAAAATTGACTGTTGATATAAAAATGCTAGAAAATGTTGAACTAATACTTAAATAATAAACATTAAGATTTCTCGATTGTATATTTGTGTCAATCAACAAAATGGAACGTATTAGGACCCCAATTCTCGGGCTCGTGACATTTATTTTCATACGACATATATCACTAAAACATAGTTTTTTTGTATGGTTTTCGGGTGATATCCGTCATGTTTTCAAAATATCACGAACCCGAGAATTGGGCTCATGATAATTATGATGATATACAAACATAAAATTGACTGTTGATATAAAAATGCTAGAAAATGTTGAACTAATACTTAAATAATAAACATTAAGATTTCTCGATTGTATATTTGTGTCAATCAACAAAATGGAACGTATTAGCGGAAATGATATGGGCCACATTCTCTATGGAAGTGACTTTTACTGTCGCATGGGCACGAGAATAGAGTTTTTTTAGTTTTGTGACATTTTGGTGACATTTTCGTACGTCATTGGAAAAGTGACATTATAGAAAACACGACATTTTATCACACGTCTACCCACGAAGTTATAACACAGATTACTTAATGGTTGTAATGTAGGTTACATTCTTGGACCCCAATTCTCGGGCTCGTGACATTTATTTTCATACGACATATATCACTAAAACATAGTTTTTTTGTATGGTTTTCGGGTGATATCCGCCATGTTCTCAAAATATCACAAGCGCGAGAATTGGGCTCTTGAACAGGGACCATAGAATACATTTACTCTAGCTAGTAGCTAGAGTCTAGCTACTAGGACAGGATAAAGCCATCCATGCCATAGACTAAAATTTATACCTATCATTATTTGGCACGTGGTAAAAGTTAGAACTAATGCCGTTTTGACATTTGCGCATAGAAAAACGTTTTACAGCGCCTCCCTATCTAATGTCATTGAAGTGCCTTTCTGATCTTGGTCGGTCTGTAATGACAATAAGCGACTGCAGTGACAGATTTTTTGGAGCCCAAGCGAGGATTGTGATGTGATCGTAGTGATTATATTCTCTTTGGATATGATATTGTGATTGAAGGAGACTTATTTCGTTTGAGGCATTAACTATTTTATTAAACGCTTTATTTACTGGAAACCGAAATGGTTCAATCTCAGTTTTCTCTATCGTGGGACTCCTACAAATCAAGTATCTGTAAAGGTTTTAGTTCTTTGCAACAGGTATTTTTTGCTACATCTTTTGTTTATTGTTGAATCCTTTCGATCCTTTAGCCAAACTTTAGCTTGGTTTAATTTGTTTTTAAAACAGAATGGTGAATTTGTTGACATGACATTAGCGGCCGATGGGCACTACGTTAAAGTCCACCAAGTTTTAATGGCCTTAGCAAGCCCATTTCTTAAGGAGCTCATTTCGTCTGCACCGTGTCAGCACCCCGTGTTGTTTCTCAACGTAAGTAAATTTAAGTGAAAACTTTTTATATGTACAGACAACCCCACATCAGGTTACTACAAGCTGTCAAAATTCCACAATTGATATTGAACCAAACATGTTTGCCATTAAGGTGAGAATCAACTGAAGAAATTTGACAGTTTTGTATATTTTGATGAGTTCAATTTAATGTAGGACATATGTTGGGCAGAGTTAAACTCCAGGGATTTTAAGCACTAATTGCATTTATTGCTTAAAATATGAGAGATGAAATATTACATTATTGCTTTGACATGTTTTTGAGTCACAGCTGACTACCAACTCATAGAGATGCTTTTCGATACATACAACCTTCTTTCATACATACATTAGCACTAGCTATACTTAACAATAATAAATGATTGTTTCTTAGCAAACTATGTAAATTTGTTCGCAGAATGTATCCCATAGAACATTATCACTATTGCTTATGTACATTTACACTGGAGAAGTACAAATACCAGCAGATAATTTACCAGCTTTTGCAGAGGCTGCAAAATCTCTCCATATAAAGGGCTTGGAAAATATTGTAAGTATGTTATGATAGTGAGCTCATTACAATGTTTAGATACCTAACCATTTGTTGACTCTAACATTGAGAGAAGTATTTTGATATCTATAGTATTTTGGTTTATTAACCTTCCAATGCTACTAGTGGAAGTGTAAAGCTCACTTGCTTTCTGTGTCAGGAAGACATCTGCTTTCCGCTAAATGAAAGGTGGCTAAGCCACAGGGAGTTGTTGTGGTTTAATAACCTTTTAATTAGCGGATGGCAGTGAATTGGAACAATAATCTATCATAACAGGATGTTATTCCCAGTTGTATCCAAAACTGTCACTTTGTAGTTGTTACTTTTTATTGGTAACTGAATTTAGGGACCCAATTTAAAATATTTTGGCAACACAATGGTAGGTGCTTTATATTATTATTATAAGAGAAAACCTGACTTTGTTACATAGTTTAGATAGACTGTATATGGATAACTGGGAACATATGTTTGTTTACATTGACTCATCTCAACAAAATACACCTACCGGCACGAAATCTTGGCCATAGAGAAATTTTCATACAAATATGTTCTCTTCACAGGTTCACAGAGCACAAAGCATTGTTTTCACTGTAGCAATTTTAACATTTGTTTAATGTTTGAATGCTCAACTTTCACATAATTAATTCGATCAACTCTTGAAACCACCCATAATCCATCCATAATCAAGGAAGAATGATTTTCTTTTTTGCGTTGATACAACGTCATATAGGATGTAAAAAGAAATCATAATTTTTCTGATTTTGTAGAAATCCAGTGGTTTCATGAGTTGTTTGAATTAATTAATTGAAAGTTGAGCATTCAAACATCAAACAAGCGTTAAAATATGTACATTGAAAACAATGTTTTTTGCTCTGTGAACCTGTAAAGAGAGCATGTTTGTATGAAAATTACACTATGGCCAAGATTTAGTGCCGGTAGGTGTATTTAAAAGTATTATTTATTAGTATTTAGATTGTTTAAAATGTAAATTGTATTCATTTTACAGACTGGAAATGAAGGAGTATCTTTAAGAGTGGCAGAGAATATGTCACAAATGGAGGATGGTGAATTTTGTCATGTCAGTGGAATAAAGAGAATGGCTGTTCCTGTTAATGAGGGGATGGAAGAGGTGTGGTGGTTATTTTGTATCTTAATCTGTACTATTAACCGGTTAAAGCAAAATGAATATTGTAAGGGAACTACCTATGCTATCAAAAAGAGATAGCTCTTTCCCCTTACTGTAAATTATTCAAATGAACTCAATGTGCACTGTAATATTTACTTATATGATTTAAAAAAAATATAAACGTGTAAATTGTTACAGATTGGCTTACCTGCTGCTGCTAGAAAGATTCGTATAAAAAAAGATGGATGTTTGCTGTCCTCATCAACGTAAATAATTAATTTTAATATTGTGATAATCAAGTTTTTTTTTTTTTCTATTAGTATATTCTGTCTCCTGAAGTTTTTGCAAATCATATCTTACTAAGATAAATGCTTACAGGTCTCCCTTATCTTTTGCAAATTATTATTATATTATATATTATTCATTATGAGCTGGTCCTCATCTCTAATACATTTTCACTATCCATATTAAGCTCACAGCTAGCAGCTAACATTTCCTTTAGTTTGCCTCTCTATATGTATATTTTAAATTGAGTGTTCAATATATATGTGGCACATAATGTACAGAGACAGACACACATTACTTTAATAGTTAATCTTTATGTCAAATATGTTTGGTTCAATATCAATTGTTGAAATCTGAGAGATTTAGTAACCTGATGCCTGATAAGTGGAATCATTATGTAGTTTATGGCGTTTGGCTTGCTGATCTATTCAATTAGGGGCCGTCCATTAATCACGTGATCTTTTTTAGATTTATTAAGCCTCCCTTCTTCTTGGAGATAGGTAGTGAGGTTAAACACTTCCCCCCCCCCCCCCCCCTCCTCTTTTCAACATCACGTATATTTTTAGTACCTACAATTTTTCTTAATTTTCAAAATATTACCTTTAAATACAGGTATAAACTACACTTTTATTTCATTCTGAAATAAAGGACCATGATAAAAATGTCTAGACTAGATTTCCAGTTTTTTGATTGCCATAATAATAATAATAAACGAAGAGTGTTATCATACGAATAACGTTTGACGAAAAAATAATTACACGTGATATCTCACTACACCCCCCTCCCCCCTTGTGTTATTTTCGTGATTTTTATCAAACCCCTCCCCCCCGTTTTAAGCCTCACGTGATTAATGGACAACCCCTTCGCTGATTTGCAGCTAATGTATGCATGGATTGGGACAACTCCTAAAGATAAGTCCTCTTTACTTGCAGACCCATTAAGTCATCACAATCCCAAGCTTCAAGAGATACCAGAGTTGAAACTACAGAAATGATAGATGTCTCTGACGTAATGGATGACCACGTGACGCACGATTCTGATGACGATTTCCGACCGGATGATAGCTTTCAAAAATCTAGTAACAAGAATACAACCATCACTGACCCAACAGATCCAAGTAAGTAATTTTTCTGTTTAGGAAAATGTACGTTTTCTTGCCCCATACAAGACATTCTCCGTCGGGTCCATTTCAGTCCGCACTCCGTCAGTTCTGGAACCCCTAGGCATATGCCGGAGCACGGCAAAAGGCCCGATGGGGGGACCCTCATCCCCTGGAGCCAGGGCAAGGTGTTGGTTTGGGATGGGACCTGTGCGCGGAGTCACGCTCACGGAGTGCGGTGTCAGCAGCTGCTTCGGCGGAGACCCGTAAAAGGAAAGATCCCGCCTTAGACAGCTGTTACCGCTTCGCTCCGTATGGCGTGGAAACTATGGGTCCGTGGGGGCCTGAGGGCCGCAAGCTTTTCCGTGAATTGTCTGCCCGGTTACTCAATAATTCAGGTGACTGTAATGCTACCTCGGCCCATGCTTTGGGTTGACCATTCAAAGAGGTAACCTCACCAGCATTTTGGGCACAATGAGTTGCGGGGCAGTTTTTCCTTTGTAAATTCATCCCATCCATCATCTTTTCTTAAAATAAAATATTATTTCAGATCATAAGTATATTTCGATATCGTCATTGTAATTGATTTACACTAAAGTTATTACTAAATGAGGTTGCACGCATGGTGCACTTTCAATGCATGTTACAAGGTTTCCGATCTGATACTTTTATATTTGTTTGTAAGCTTCTGAACTAACATCTTTTTATGAAAATTTGGTCATGATTCAGGTTGTTTGCTTGCAAGTGGATGTCCATAGCTACATAGCACTTTGTGATTATAATATATGATTTTTATGTAGATATTTTTGAATTTTCCAGGAGTAACCAATCTACAATTCACGGTATCGATCCGCGGCTCGCTACAGATCATCTTGAACCGGTACCTGTATAACTTGCACTCCAGCGCACAGTCCGGAATTCGGCGATGGCGGTGTGTGGACTACCGAAACAATAAGTGCAGTGCGTTCGTCGTCACCAAAGGAAATGTTGTGCTTAATAGGTACGCGTTTAGTTGAGAATGAGAGTTAAATAAAATTATCAAATAAATGTGCCAGATATTTTATACCGAAATCAGGTCTAGTCTCAAACTTCCTTGTACTATGAGTACTAGCTGACGATAGCCGGGAAAATCTCCCCGCACACCCAGACTAGTGTAAAGTTTGTTCCTAATTTGACCCGGCTGGGAATTGAACCTGGCCCGCCATCACTTCGTTTCGGGACAAGAGTGGCACTTTATACCAATAGATGACGCTAGGTGTCGATTAACATTACATCGCGCAAGCATTTCGTTTTTTCGGATTACCTATAAGCGTTGCCTCTGTCCGTAAGATTAAGATTTACCTCTTTATAAATAGCATAGATAGGTCTCAGACGAGCAGACGAATCACCTGACAGTATGCGATTGCCGCCGCCCATGAACACCTTGAACTTGAGAGTAATATTTTAATAACCGAAACTTGTTGCAGGGCAAATCTACACAACCACTCTTTCCATGACAAGAAAATCCTAGCGAAAATTGAGAAGAAATCAGTTTATTCAGCATTAGATGACGTCACTGGTTACAAGGAGAAGGAAGCTAAACTCACGGAAGATTCTACCATGGAAAATGAACACTATATGATGCTCGATGATTTCAGCTCTGGAATGCACGATATGACGGAAAAATCGGAGTATAAAGATATAAAAATAAACTGATTTATTAAAAGAATCATTTGTTTTCTTTCATCCAATGTATAGTTCAGAAACATCTCATTCAATCCCCAAGTTGCACCTCTGTTCTTCTGTCCCTATTTGGCTTCACCCTTACGGGATGTATAATGGAGGCGGAGAGGAACAGAGGCGCAACAAAGTCTTAGGTTAGCCGCTGAAAACCAGCGTCGGCGCTGGCCATATTCGGCCAGTGTCGACAATAGCTGAGCGGTCACCTATTTGACTCTTTCTTTTTTTTCATTTAAATTTTGTATCAGTGTTTGTTTTTGTTACTGTTCTGTTGTATTACATACCTATTACCTGTATGTTCTTTTAACTCATTGTGTCAAATAAAGATTTATTCATTCATTCATTCTATTCTCTTTACAACCTGTGCGGATAAAGAATCGACCATTGCGTCTATACTCGCACCCCACTCGAGTATCGCTCGAGCGAGCGAGAAGTAAATAGATGCGCCGCCATTTCTGATCCCATTGTTTATCCGCACAGGTTGTTTATAAAGTACCTTATTTTTACCTGATTCGTGAAAAAGATAGTTTTGGAGTCTACCCAGTAATTATTAAACATCGTTTATTGTGAATGGATTGAGTTAGAGACGGCGTATTCAAAAAGTAACCGACAACAATTAGTCGACTGTACAAACGGTACAGTCAGTTTGTATTGCACTCAAAACCATGCTTTGTTGAAATGAGGTTGGGGTAAGTAATAGAGCGAAATTTCCTTTGAATGCTAGGATATTTTGGGCGATTAGTTATTATTGACGCAGAGTGTACTAACCAAGTGCACTGGGTTGATTACAAAAGTTAAGAATAGATTATAGCCCTTAACGCGATTCGAAGAAGCATGTAGTTACGTAAGCATAGAATAGTCACAGTTTAATTTCCTAGGGCGAGATTCTTACCTTGCTTGCCGTCACACAGTCCTCGACCAGCACGGAAGGTAAAAATCTTTTGTTCTGTATACCGCCACAATAGTTAATAATTTTTTTTGTCTTGCTTATATTGATTACCTATTATAAACTTGTTAGTGATTTGCCCATAATAACAAAAAGTGTCTACATATAACATAAATTATATTAAAAATATTATAAGTTTAAAAAAAAAATTGAAACGACAAAACACATTCTTTCAATATGCTAAATGCTAATTCAAATCGAACATAGCGCCTTTTCTTTGTATTCGTTTCTCCTTCACATTTTATCGTACCTAAGCAGTTTGTTCGCTTATTAGCAAGGTGGAATCCGTCGCGTCGCGAATTGCATAATATAAATGATTTGATCTTGATCTTTGATCTTGAGAATAATACAGTTTTAGTTGGGATATGAAACGTAAATACCTAAACGTTATTGCGAATCATTGTGCGGTATAATGTAGGTCGTGTCAATATAGCTGTTGCCCTGCGCCGGAATACCTACTGGCTAACAGCTACTCGGTAATAAAGGCGTTAACACTTGATAAAATAAATTGGTATGTACTTATGTTTGGTTCTTTTGATTATGGCAGTGAACGAATTTAATTTATTTTGAGTTAGAACTTTGGCATAGTAAATGAAATTAATACTGGACATCTCACGCATACCTAGTTACCCAGTTACCTACCTACCTATGTCAAATAGAGGCAAAGTGCTTTTAAAAAAATATAAATTGTATTGTGTTCGCTGGTTCTTTCTTGGTTATTTCTTATTGTCTTTCTCGACCTTTTCTTTCTAGGACGAGATTGACTTTTATTACCAAACGATTATGCGTATTGTAAGTAGTATGGATTGCATTACATACTTACCTATAAACCACAGTTTTTGAAAAGTGTAGATGATCGGCTATCTTTTAATTTATTGTTATACTTAACGTCGATACTTTTAGTCGCATTTTAAAAATGTACTGACAGTCACCGTGACCGTGAACCTCACAGAAAGCACAGTGCTGTGTTTCATTGCGTGAGTGAGCTACCGGTGGCCCAATCCGGGGGAAAGGGGGATGTAAAGGTTGGCAGCGCCCTTGTGTCTCCACTGGTGTCGCGGGGGTCCATGGGCGGCGGCAATCGTATACCATCAGGTGATCCGTCTGCTCGTCTGTTACCTATTACATAAAAAAGCTACACGTTTGGAAACTCCCAAGTACCTACATACCTACAACCTGATTAGACGTAGGTACCTATGTAGGTCGTAGGTCAACGTGTTCTCCACCTAGTACTGATAAAAATGATGCTTAAAGAAAAAAAGTTTTTGACGGCGGTTTTTTTTCGTAGAAAAATTTTTTTTTCATGCTTTTTAGTGCCTCATATTTTGGCAGCTAAATAGGCCAAAGCAGAGGAGCTCAATTCTCGTGCTCTCAAATTAATTATTTTGTATACGTACCTATATGTATTTGTGCACAAAACCAATAGGTATTCCATCGAAATCAACATCAGATAAGTATATAAAACATTAAAAAAACATTACTTTTACGTGTATTTTACGTCAACGTTACGTTCTGATGTCAATATCTGAGTATCTACATTAAATTTGAGGAGAGCCAGTAAAGTTACATCCCGAAGAGTGACCCCACTAACATAGCTTGAGTCTGACCCACTTTTTTGTTTAGCTGTAACCTAACCTACCTACTGACATAGATCGAATTACAATGATAATGTTAAATAAAGAAAAGCAAATATGTATTTAGTTTTCAATAGGTGTTGCAAGTGGGCTTGCTACCTATCTTCACATATTCCGGTATGAATTAATAGATATTTTATCGTTAGTTCCAGAAACATGACTAAATGGTGTCTGCTGTATTTTTTGTTTAATATCCGTGATGTCCTCACTGGCACTGTGACTGACACTCTGAAGTGCCAGTTAGAAAACCCAGCTGTCGTGAAATTTCGCGAATATCTCCAAATTGATACCAGTCGCAGCGAAAACTTTCGTAAGTAGGTACCTACAAATACTCACTCGTAGGTACGTATATCGATAATTTTAGCTAACATAATTAAACACATGAAGTAATTTACATTTAAATGAATTCTTAAGGTGACGGGTAGGGCACATTAGTGACGCCAATCGATTTTAATTTTTTGCTACTAAACCGGATCTATTATAAACAATTTCTGAGTTACAACCTCTCGGCAAACACTTATACTATTTATTGGGTTGGGTACACTGCGTACGCGAAAAATTGATTCACGCCAAAAGTGGCCGCTTTTGGCGTGAATAAATTTTTCGCGTACAAAAACGGACGAAAAACGGAGAAATTGTTTAAAATAGATCCTAAAGGTTTAGTAGCTAAAAATTAAAATCGATTGGCGTAGCTAGTGTGCCCTGCCCGTCACCTTAATAACCTAAACATGCACGTGGTATGACTTATTCTACCTCTTCTCTTATTATAAATCGTCTTATTATAAATCGCGATCTAAAGATATTACCGTACTAAAGTTTATGTCAACCCGTTCCAACACGCAATATAAAAAGGGTGGTACGAGTTTTGTTCCGGGACTATCCTTAGTTCGCGATTTGTAATAAGGGAGTAAAAGTTTAATCAAGTGTGTATTTTCATTAGTAAAGTACTAAGTTGCCACTTACGAATGTTACTTACTTAGGTACATTCAATAGAAAATCCTATGTTTTATTTTTGAAGGTTTCCGATATCAATTAATTTCTTTCCTATCTTTTAGTAGGTAATAATACGCCATCAGGCAAGTCAATTTTTATTAGCCTTGGTACATACCTACCTAATTATCGTGGAGGGAGGCTTCGGCTGTAACATATTGTGTTTGACAATAGCAAAATTAAAATTCCAGCTAGTTAACTATTTTATTTTTGTAATTTCTTTGTTACCTATACCTATCTATGGGCATTCTTAGCCCCTTATTACAAATTGCGAACTAAAGATCCTGGAACAAAGTTCGTGCCAGCCGGTTTTAACATTGCCTGTTGGAACGGGTTGACGGGAGTTTTAGTACGGTAATAACTATAGATCGCAATTTATATTTAAGTTGGTGAGTGATTTAATACACCAGCGGGTGTACCTTAACCGTTTTGCCTATCTACCGTCGTCGTGGTGCCCAAGAGTTAACACGCCGCAAGGGAAATGAGCACTGTTTGACATTTGTGCACCACGAAATGTGATTGAGACAGGGTGCCAAGAGCTTGCTGCCCGATAGGGACGGCTCAGTTCTCCCGGCTGTCCCTATCCCCTCTCCCGGCACGTCCGGGGGAGGAACCGCCTAGTCCGCCGTACAGGCGGACATCCGCCCGGGGAATATCGTGGAGGGAGGCTTTGGCTGTATCACCATGATACTCCCCAATATGGGCGATGAGGGAGAACCGCAGGGGCCCCACATAACCCGGCCACCCCCCCGGTGGTCTGGTATGCATAAGGTAGTCGGCTCATCTCTTGAGCCGGCGGCATTCCACCTGCGAAACCAAAATAAAAAAAAAGGGTTGCCAAGAGCGCTCAGGGTTCATGATCTAAAATTTTGGACTGTTTGTGGCCGTGCACGCCAATGAGTATTATAAGGTGCACGCTCTATAGCGTGCGGTGTACCTACTCGGTACCTATCGCTATCGGCAATGAATAATCTATGTATCCTTCTTCTATTTTATATTGATTGACTAGGGTACCTACCCCTACCGTACCGTACCTACAGTCAACATCAAAAGTAGCTTACTCGTAACACATTAGTACCATGTCGAAGTAACATTTTTTACCTACCCCTTAGAAACTAACTATAATAGGCAGCACAGTTACTTTGACATGGTACTAAAGTGTTAAGCTACTTTTGATACTGACCGTACCTACTTAGTATAGAAAAGTTTTTGTACTTTGTACATTTGACAAGAGAGAATTGCATCCTTACGTATGTATGTTTCCAGAAAATGCAGTAGAGTTTTGGAAGCGTCAAGCAGTAGAATTTGGCTTGGAGTTTGCAGTATACGAGCCGGCTGGCAAGCCGATATGTGTGCTCACGTGGCCAGGGACGAATTCGTCGCTGCCCAGTATCATGCTCAACACCCACATGGATGTAGTCCCTGCTGTAGAAGTAAGTTTCTTAGAAAACATTTTCAAATATTTTCCGCCTATAATACTTAACGCAATTATATGAAGTTGCCGAGCGACGTTTAGATGGCTGCGCAAGAGTTCTGGGATCGATCCCAAAAATGTTTAAGCTAAGTTTTTCGGTAAGTAATTCTTATTGTCAGTACGGAGTCTGAATGTTGGCGGTCTTGTATTTTTTAAAATTAATTAACACATGAACAAAACAATTTACATTAAAACTTATACAAAAGCTTTTAAAAACTACTAAGGTTTACTCTAAAGCTTAAGAGTTCACAAATGATATTACTTTTTAAAAATAACTAATGCTAAATATACAAATATAGTTATTTGTGGGTACTGTACTTTTATAAAGATTACCACCCAAGACCACTACAGCAATGAATTGAATAATCATTACTACAGTATCCCAAGGAAGTAATCTTTAATCTACCTCCGTGTCTCGGAAAGTACGTGAAGCCGGTGGTGTTGTGTTTCTTCGGTCGTATCACACTGGTGTCCCATCAGAATGAGGGTAAGGGAATAGAGAGTGCCCTTGTGTTTGCGCACACACTTGAGCACTATAATATATCCTGCGTAGGCAAGTACTTATCGTTGTGTGTGATTAAGTGACTGATCGTTATAATTGGTCGCCGTAGCCATAATCGGTTAGAGGATATTATGTATGCATGTATGTATGTGTTGTTTCCATGTGAACACTGAGACACTATGCCATAGCCAATAGCTATCTTAGATTCACCACACCATACATGCACTAAATGTTTCCAACTACAGCAAGATTGGACCCACCCGCCATACGCCGCGGAAGTGGACGCGGATGGGAACATCTATGGGCGCGGCGCACAAGACACGAAGGACGTGGCGATACAGTACCTGGAGGCGGTCGGGAGGATCAAGAGACAGAACATCACCTTGCAGCGCACTGTGCATCTCACGCTCATGCCTGGTACTTAAATATTCATCAAAAATACCAAAAAGTACCTATACTTATCAATTCATATTCATATTCTTTATTGCTCTACATATGTTACAAAAGTTAATGAATTTATAAGAGGACTTCGACGTCGAATGGAAGGTATAGGTACCTACCTATACCTTTGCCTACCTAGCCAATGTAGGCATTTTGTGCTACATGCTTAAATATTATTTTGTACTTAGATAAACAAACTGAAATGTTCCCACTTTGCACAAGTATTCGTGCGAGCAACTCCACACAAAAGTCCACTCAACACGTTAGAACAACAGCTCTCATCTTCTCAACGTGTCATTCGCAGTTGCGTTCAAAGTCCTCGGCTCGGAACCCGGTAGCCGAAAATACTCGTACCTAGATTTTTTTATTTATTAATTGCTTGCAAAGAAAATATCTAGGTAGGTATTTACTTACTATCTTCGGCGCTACAACCCTTTGTGGGTCTTGGCCTCTTCTACTATGGACTGCCAAGCGCGACGATCCCTGGCTGTCCGTCTCCAGTTCGTAAACTTTTTCAGTTTTTTTTTATTGTATTTTAGCTTGGTAACATTTGTATATATAAGTGAGTGATAACGTTTTATTTCTTATCTAGATATATGTATTTATATTATATTTTCACTTAATCAATGTTGAATATCAAAAGGATTGCACCTCCCCTCTTCTATCTAATGTCCCTTACCTGAAGGTTATCTCGTAGAGATACGCACGCTTCCAGCGATAAGACCGCTTGAATTGTACAATGTATCTCTGTATACTTAGCGTTTAAGTTTTGTATGTTGTGCAATAAAGAGTATCTATCTATCGCCTTAAGATCGTTTTCGATGCAATCGCTCCATCTCTTCTTAGGCCTTCCCCCTGGTCTCTTCTGCTGCGGCTAAATCTAGAATAGGTACCTAGATACTTATAAATGATGTTATTAGAGGGCTTCCTCGTTTTGGAATTAACGGTGTATTTATCTGCTGCATGCCTATTTTGTAGATGAAGAAACTGGATCGTTCCAAGGAATGAAAGTTTTTGTGAAAACCCCGGAGTTCGCAGCTCTGAACGTGGGCTTTGCATTGGACGAAGGCTTGGTGAACCAGGCTGACGGTTTCTATGCTACGTACCAGGATAGATTACCGTGGCGTAAGTATTTATATTTGTAGTATAGATACATGGGCGTACCTGCGTGGGGCACGGTGGGGCAAGGGCCCCACCCTGACTTGTCTGTACAGACCTGTTCCTGTATAAACTTGAGATACCTAATCAAACTAAAGAAGCTTAATTACCTAGGTAAGTACCCACTTACTTGGTAGTAACTGCAATACCAACTTAAAGTTCATACAAGACTCATCAGTCGACACAGAAAAATGTTGATCAAAACAACAACCGCATACATAGTTACTATTATTTTAGACTACTGCCCCACCCTGACCCCATGGCTGCCCCACCGTAAGCCCATGGCTGCCCCAGCATAAGCTCATAGCTGGCTACGTCCATGTATAGAATGTTGTATAGATTTCATATTTGTTGTTAAATTTAATTGGCCGTTTCAGAAATGAATTTCACAGTAGAAGGAAGTGGTGGTCATGGAGCTTCTCTGCCTGATGACCTCGCTATTGTAAAGGTAAAATATTAAGTAGTTATCTACATAACCAATTGGTTAAAGTTGGTTTTACGTGATAACAAGAAAACTGTGGGAGAGCACGCTTCGGCATAAATGGGCCGGCTCGACCGAAGTGATACGGTCTCACAGAAAACCGGCGTGAAGCAGCACTGTGCTGTGTATCGCTGCGCGAGTGAGGGAACGGAGGCCCAATCCGGGGGAAGGGGGGGTTTAATGGTTGGCAGCGCATTTGTGACTCCACTGGTGTCGCGGGTGTCCATGGGCAGCGGCAATCGCTTACCATCAGGTGATCCATCTGCTCGTCTGCCACCTGTAAAACAAAAAAAAAATACATGTAAAATTGTAGACTTTTGTCACAAGCCGAACGCTTTGGCTCTTGGCAATTTATCGTGCGTGCAGCCTGAGCGTTCATCAAAAATACTAACTCTGCTCCCTCGGTGGCGCAGTGGTTAGTGGGTCGCATGTTAAAATCGACAGCTGAGCAAAAGATCCCGGGTTCGATTCCAGGTTCTGCTCTCTCGATTCTAGTTAATAGTAATTCTGTGTGAAATTAATATTTATCTATCAGTAACAATAAACCTGTAGGTATTGGAAAAGTTAGTGTTATCTATTACCATAGGGGTTCACAGCCATAAATTGTAAATTGTATGCTCTCTAGTACTGTGCTCTAGTGCTGCAACAACTATCTGGAATAAAGTCTGTGGTCAATGGATAGGTAGGTATTAGCATAAAGTATTGAAACATACCACGGTTAACAAAAACCCCCTTATTACAAATCGCGAACTATGGATAGTCCCGGAGCAAAATTCGTGCCAGCCCCTTTTAATATTGCGTGATGGAACGGGATGGCATGAGCTTTAGTACGGTAATAACTTTATATCGCGATTAGGTGGTTACTGTTATAAGGTGGAAAGAGATCTAAGAAAAGTTCTGGAACTATATCCTTTCCAGCTCCTTCTAACATTGCATGTTGGAATGGGAAGGAATGAGCTTTACGGTATAACTCTAGCGTTTTGAACGTTTTAATTTCAATTTGACACTTTTGTTTATGTACTTTGATGTGTGGCTACACATCAAAGTACATAAACAAAAGTGTCCAACTTCCTCAAACGACTTTGGGGACGTTCAAGTATTATGTAAGCAGATTTATTACAGTTATTTTCCCCCCACCCCCTTGTCAGCAAAAGTAAGCAAAGCTCTTACCCCCTCCCCCCATGCTTACGTAAACATTTTTTGATTTTTGTTCAGCTCGGCAACCCTACTAACCGTATGCATTTTTTGTAGGTAATTCCCCGAAAATACGTTTCGTTTTCAAGCAAACAGAATGTGAGGGTTGTCATTTGTGTTAAAAAGAAAATGATTATCGATGACGTAATCTTCATCTAGACTCCCCTACCCCCCATGTCATCCAAAATAAGCAAAGCAAAGACCAGCCCCCAATAGTGCTTACATAATTGAGCGGCCCCTTTCACCTTAATGTCAAACAAGTCTGGTTCGATATTTGGATTGTGGTTACCTGATGTAAACCACACACCTGTACTAGTAGAAGGGGGGGTTTAATGGTTGGCAGCGCATTTGTGACTCCACTGGTGTCGCGGGTGTCCATGGGCAGCGGCAATCGCTACCATCAGGTGATCCATCTGCTCGTCTGCCACCTGTAAACAAAAAAAATACATGTAAATTGTAGACTTTTGTCACAAGCCGAACGCTTTGGCTCTTGGCAATTTATCGTGCGTGCAGCCTGAGCGTTCATCAAAAATACTAACTCTGCTCCCTCGGTGGCGCAGTGGTTAGTGGGTCGCACTTTAAAATCGACAGCTGAGCAAGAGATCCCGGGTTCGATTCCCAGGTTCTGCTCTCTCGATTCTAGTTAATAGTAATTCTGTGTAAAAATTAATATTTATCTATCAGTAACAAACCTGTATTGGAAAAGTTAGTGTTATCTATTACCATAGGGGTTCACAGCCATAAACTGTAAATGGTATGCTCTCTAGTACTGTGCTCTAGTGCTGCAACAACTATCTGGAATAAAGTCTGTGGTCAATGTATAGGTAGGTATTAGCATAAAGTATTGAAACATACCACGGTTAACAAAAACCCCCTTATTACAAATCGCGAACTATGGATAGTCCCGGAGCAAAATTCGTGCCAGCCCCTTTTAATATTGCGTGATGGAACGGGATGGCATGAGCTTTAGTACGGTAATAACTTTATATCGCGATTTGTTATAAGGTGAAAAGAGATCTAAGAAAAGTTCTGGAACTATACCCTTTCCAGCTCCTTCTAACATTGCATGTTGGAACGGGAAGGAATGAGCTTTACGGTATAACTCTAGCGTTTTGAACGTTTTAATTTCAATTTGACACTTTTGTTTATGTACTTTGATGTGTGGCTACACATCAAAGTACATAAACAAAAGTGTCAAATTTCCTCAAACGACTTTAGGGACGTTCAAGTATTACGTATGCAGATTTATTACAGTTATTTTCCCCCCACCCCCTTGTCAGCAAAAGTAAGCAAAGCTCTTACCCCCTCCCCCCATGCTTACGTAAACATTTTTTGATTTTTTGTTCAGCTCGGCAACCCTACTAACCGTATGCATTTTTTGTAGGTAATTCCCCGAAAATACGTTTCGTTTTCAAGCAAACAGAATGTGAGGGTTGTCATTTGTGTTAAAAAGAAAATTGACTATCGATGACGTAATCTTCATCTAGACTCCCCTACCCCCCATGTCATCCAAAATAAGCAAAGCAAAGACCAGCCCCCAATAGTGCTTACATAATTGAGCGGCCCCTTTCACCTTAATGTCAAACAAGTCTGGTTCGATATTTGAACCACACACCTGTACTAGTAATAAGGAGGTTATTGTTTTACTTCCAGTTGCAAAGACTACTGAACGTGCTGATGGAGTACAGAGAGCCTCACGTTAAAGCAGTCAAGTTAATACCTTATGTCGAATATGGATTACACACGACTATCAACATCAATATGTTAAACGTAAGTTATAATCGACCGTGGGAGACCCACGCTTCGGCATAAATAGGCCGGCACCACCAGAGTTACAAACACCACGGGTTACAAAAAACCGGCATGGAGCAGCGCTGTGCTGTGTTTCGCTGCGTGAATGAGGGTACCGGACGTACAATCTGGGGGAGAGGGGGGATTAAAGGTTGTCAGCGCACTTGTGACTCCACTGGTGTTTCAGGGTGTCCATGGGTGGCGGCAATCCCTTACCATCAGGTGACCTGTATGCTTGTCTGCCACCTATCACATTAAACAAATTATAATAATCAGACGCTGTATATATACTAGAGAATCTAAGGCCCGATGCTTCTAATCCTTAATCGAAAATAAATCTATGGTTTATCGCCTATCATCATCATCATCAGCCCATTTAAGTCCCCACTGCTGGGGCACAGGCCTCCCTCAATCACATGAGGGGTAACTGCCATACTCACCACGCTTGGCAGACGGGTTGGCGAGGGTTTGATATGAATGCAGAGTTTACCTTCTCTGGGTGCTGATGATTATGCCAGTAGCTTTACCTTAGTCGCCGTTTACGACACCTCGGTAAGAGTGAGGGTGGCCTATTCTACTCTGCCGGGGACCACACGGCAAATCGCCTATAAACTTACTTATTCTCGGATAAAGATTGGTAAAATCTGGCCAAACTGTTTTGAGAATCGCATTATTTTTTTTAATTTTTTTTTTATGCTAGAGGCGGACAAACGAGCAAGCGAGTCACCTGATGGAAAGTAATCATCGCCGCCCATGAACATCTGCGAAATCAGAGAGATCGCTAATGTGTTGCCGGCCTTTTTTTTAAAAAAGAGTACGCTCTTCTCTTGAAGATCCCTAAGTCGTAGCCGTCCGGAAATACTCCTGCAGCCAAACCATTATTTATTTATATACAATTTTCTTGCAGGCTTAACAGTCATGCCAAAGCGCCAAGAAGTCATACTCATAAATACAAATACCAATAGTGTGTTATGTCAACATTATTGCAATTATAGTATAAAATTAAAGCGGAATTCTTTATGCAATGTTCTTATTATTAAGTTAGGTTTCAAGGACCTAACTCATGTGTGCTCGTATTTGTTCTTGGTTGCTCCAGGGTGGTACGGCTCCAAACACCATACCCCAAAAGTTTCATTTGGTAGCAGATTTGAGACTCTCTCCGAGTGAGAACCTGACTGATATCTCGGCAATGGTGAGGTTTTTAAAGTTATCCATAACCATGTAGGTTTATTTATATTTTTGTAATAATCAAGGTTATTAATGAGGTCCTTTATATGTAGATACTGACGAGCCAGGCCGATCAGTGGCAGTGAATGCTGTTTTTTAATGCAATGGTTGCGGGTTCGATCCCCGCACAGTACAAACATTTGTGTGCATGACCATGTCTGTTTGCATTGGTTTGGGTGTGTTCTTTGTATTATAAGTATGTATTTACAAAAGAAAAGTATATATTTGTAATTCTGTTGATTCTGATATTCGTAAGCTACCTACCTCGGAGTCTTAAGGTACTGTTACACATGCTTAAAGCTACTTTTGAGCAAGTGCTTCTTTGTAGCATGTATAAACGGACATGCTACTAATAAGCATGCTAATTTATTCTCAAAATTCAACCTTAAAACAATAAATTTTTTAGCATGCTATCTGCAGTGCGGGTGGAAGGGAGAGTGTAGGAGAGTGCTTTAGCACGTGTTAACAGGTTTGCTTATTTTTAGGCATGCTAATAGATGGCTAATAGCATGCTTTTCGGTAGCAAATGTGGACAGTTCATTAAGCCTGCTTATATTTGGCATGCTTTTTAAGCATGCTACAAATGAGCATGTGTAACAGTAACTTTATATTCTATACTGGCATCTCACGAATATTTTTTTTTTCGAGGTAAACTCTTGGCTGGCTCACGCGGGAGCCAACACGAAAGTAGACTTCATCCGCCAGGAAAAAGAATCTCCAGCCACAACGATAGACGAGACCAATCCTTACTGGGTTGCTTTGAACGACACTATCCATCAATTGTGAGTAACGGCTTAACTGTCACTTAAATGATGAACGATGCGTTACATACCTACTAAAGAGGTATGGTATTGTGCGATTCACGGTTTGGCTGCAGGAGTAAATACTCCTTGGGAAATCCCAACGGCCACTTCTTAGGGGCTTTCAAGAGATGAGCGAACTCTTTTTTAAAAAGGCCGGCAGCACCTAAGTGATCTTTCTGATTTCGCGGAAGTTCATGGGCGGCGTTGATTACTTTCTATCAGATGACCCGCTTGTTCGTTTCTCGCCTTTAAAAAAAGGAAATACATTTTGGTCATGAACAAATCTGCTGAAATTGATTTTATCGACATCAGCCTGTGTACTATGATATTTAAGATCTACTTACTTATTCCCATGTCCTATTTGACTTCCTCGGTGGCACAGTGGCTAGGGTATTGCGCAAGTTGTACCGGGCTCGATCCCCGTGTCGTCGGGGCAAGTTTATATTAAGTTTTTGGGTAATTCATAACGTCCAGCTTAAAGTCTGGAAGTTGGCAGTCTTGTACCTACCCCGCCGTACCTTGGTATTGCGCTTGTTCCCTCTTCGGTCGTGTCACGTGTCATGTGTCGCATCAGAATATAGGGGATTGGGAGAACTGGGGAACTTTGGTTTACGTACACATATTAGGTACCTATATCCTGCTGGCTGATTGTTGAGATCAGCCGTCGTAGCTGAATCGGTTGGAGGATAGGTATTACATCTTCTGTCCCATTTTCATTTTAGAGGCCACCAGTTACGCCCAGTAGTGTGCCCAGCGGCTTCAGACATGATATTCGTGCGCGCCGCGGGGGTGCCAGCGATCGGCTTCGCGCCCAAGAGCCGCACCGCGTCGCGCGTGCACGGCGTTGATGAGTTCCTCAACGTGGACATCTTCCTCCAGGGTATAGACATCTACGTCGCCCTTGTGAAGAGGTTAGCTAACTTACCGGGGTAACTTTTGCTTAAATTATTCATCAGTTAAAGTGATTGATTTAAGCTAAGTATATATTTTAAGTGCTAAGTATTTTGATGCTAACTGTACTTTTATAGATTTAGACCTCTGAATAGATTAGTAGGTATTGTATTGTACCATACTATAGTATTAGAATTTGTAACAAGATTTCTAAATTGTGCCTTATTTTTAAGTTTGCGATATTACGGCGCTGTTGCAAACGGCATGGTCACGGTGTAACTGATACTATAAGTATTCAAAAGTCATATCCAAAAGTGTAGCCGAGTCCTTAATTTACTAGAAAAAAAACATAGTTGGTAACTAGGTAAGTAGTGGTATTTTTTATAATATGGCTCTACCCGAAGATATCATGCCATGTCAAGTAACTTATTGATATACTATTAGAGTAGTCAACTGTCAAAGTCAGTCAAAGTCAAAGTCACTCAATAAAACGCCGGTGTTTTAAGTTTTATCGACGTAGGGATTCTGCCGATAGCCTGAACATAATCGCGGGTTTTAAGACTCTATTAGGTCCAAGCAAGTTGTGTGTTAAAAACGACACATTACAACGATTCTTATTATTAGGATCACTTCGCGGCACTTCACTGCTCCAACAAACACCAAATTTGTTCACTAAAGATCACTGGAAACTAATTTAAAACCTTTGCATTGCATCAGTCTACCCGGTGTGTTTTAGTCCTACCGCCAGAATCCGTAAAATATCGTTTGATTAGAATGACAGCTATTGATGTCACAGAAAAATGATCTTTAATTTTATAGTAATAAAAATCTATGGAGTAAAACTTGCAAAAATGGCTATAAAAATATCAACTATTGATAAACCTTATGTCTATTGAAATAAAAGTCAAGTGACGGTTGACATTCTCATTAAGATATAGTTTGTGGTACGGTCAGCATCAAAAGTAGCTTAACACTATAGTACCATGTCAAAGTAACTGTTCTGCCTATTATAGTCAGTTTCTAAGGGGTACGTAAAAAATGTTACTTCGACTTGGTACTAAAGTGTAAAGGTACTTTTGATGCTGACCGTACCATAACATTTTTGGAGAAATTGTTATCGGTTCGGTTAATGCACTTATCTAATATCTATTTATATAAGTAATATATTAATGATACCTAATACAAGGTTTAAGTGTAACGGTAAACACTAGAATACCAATAATTCTGAACAATATTTGTTCTACGACTTTCAGCCTAATGTTTACCGATACACCTTGTATAGTTAATGTTTTATATAGGTAGGTAAGCTGCGTGCAAAAAAGTGTGTTACTGTTATATTTTAATTGGTGTGTGTTGAAATAAAAATGTATGTATTGAAAATTTATTGTTTTTCTGTGAATATGACAATGTTTCCTTTTCCTAGACGGCTACGGTTACGATTTGGGGCTTTCAGGACAAGAGCGTATTCCTTTCGGTCGGGTCGGCAAAGTATCCTACCTACTTATCATCAGGTGACCCGCTTGCTTATTTGTCACCTCTAGCTAAAAATACCCTATATTACGGATTAGAAAAATAACTGGAATTACTTATTATGGATAAATGAATGTGCCTTGTAATACCTACCTACTTGTACTTTGAGCTCTACATAACGTGCCTAAACTGGGGGCGAATAATAATATACACCTACACTCAGAATCACATGTAACCGCGCACAGCGTATTTTTCACAGAAACGTGCTCACTTTACGATTCCATAAATTAACATTTTTATTGCAATATTTTTTCGTAACATGACCCATGAGGTATTGCGTTTTATCAAGCATTTTAATCAACCATTGAAACATCCCAATTAGTTCAAAAAATTAAAAAGTAAATCGGTTTTAAAATCCTATCGTACGTTGTATATGACTATCGTTGTTGCGCGCGAAGTGGCGGAAGTGACTGACCGGATGGCGCAATTGGTAGTGATCCTGCCTCTTACGCCAAAGGTCGTGGGTTCGATCCCCACCCTGGACAAACATTCGTGCGATGAACACTTGTGTTTGTTCAGTGTCTGGGTGTAATATATGTATTTAAGTATATATTTGTGTTCCTCTGTTGTCTGATATCTGTAACACAAGTGCTTACGCTACTTAGTATGGAATCAGGTCAACGTATGAGATGTTGTGAGAATTATATTATTATAAAAAAAAAAAAGTGAAGAAGTCGAAGCAGAAAAACGCTAGAATGATACTGAAAAAGATGCCTATAAAAATACGCAATGGACAGTTAGAGTGCCTGCGAGTTCAGGCTAGGTAACTGTATTTTTTTTATGACATACGTGGCAGACGAGCCGACGGATCACCTGATGGTAAGAGATTACCGCCGCCCATAGACACCTGCAACACTAGTGGTGTCACAAGTGCTCTGCTTACCTTTTAACATGTCCTGGCCCTGGATTGGGCCTCCGGTACCCTAACGTAGCGAAACACAGCATGCGCTGTGTTTCGCGGCGTGAGGGCACAGCACAGTGCTGCTTCACGCCGGTTTTCTGTGAGGACGTGTATTACTCCTGTCGAGCGGCCCATTCATGCCGAAGCGTGGCTCTCCCACTGTTAAACTGACCCCACTGTATATTAACGCTTGATCACAATCGCACCTGACGGAAAGCGATGATAAGGTATTTTCATGGTATTACCTAGGTAATCTTATCTTCTTTTTTTTTGGTGACCCAGGAGAAATGCATTACGCATACCCATCCGTCTGTAAACGGATGGGTTATGTCGGACTCCCCCCCGCAGAAGGCGGGGGTATACCGACTAAAACTCCTGGGGCTCTCCCTCATCGTCCATAGTAAGAGAGGTCATGGGGTGAGGTACGAAACCTGGCACCACGACCCCTCCCGGGAGGTAATCTTATCTGTCTTATCGTATCTTAAGTCGTAACTGACTTATCTATTTATTTTGCCAATTGATATTGGCAAAATATATAGATAAGTCAGTTTAAGAAAAAGAAAGTATCTTGAAAAGGTTGGCAGCGCATTTGTGACTCCACTGGTGTTGCGAGTGTCTATGGGCGGCGGAATTGCTTACCATCGGGTGTTCCGTCTGCTCGTCTGCCACCTCTCATACAAAAATAAAACATACAGTTTTAGTAGATATGAGAAAGCAAATTAATGTATCGTGTGGCGGATTAGCATAAGTAGTAAGTACCTACGTACAGCCGTAAAGTCGTGGCAGTGTTGTGGTTGCGCTGCGTCGGAAAGGCACACTTGATAAAATAATAAATTGGTAAGTATTTAAGACATATTTTCTATCTACCTACTCTAATATGAATTCATAACAATTAATTACAAAACATTTTTGAAAAATAATTTTGTAAGTACATACTTCTGTAAAAACATCATTGGAAAAGGTCTTTTTGGTTTTGTATTATTATTTTTGAAAATAATACATATTGCATTGCAGTTTATTTATTCTTTTTAAAAATAAAGTGATGTTTCCGTTAAGAAAAAAATACTAACTTAGGGATTTAAGGTAGGTACAGTCAAAGAACAAAAAGGTTCGTCAGTTTTCAAATTGATTCATTTGATATGCTATGAGCACTATTCTCTTTCGTAAACTTGTCAGAGTAATAGGTACCTGTTGCACAGAAAATTATGCTTAACTGTTAGATCTGAAAGTTCAGATTTGCTTGTAGCAACATTGATTCCTTTTGATGTAAAGAAAATTTAAAGATGGTTTGCAGATCTTTTTAAAACGGGATGTTGGTTGCTGAAAGCCAAAATTTACCTTGGTGACGAACCTTTTTACTCTCTGTACCGTACTTTCCCTTCATGTCTTATAGTCTTGGGATGCCCTGTATATTAGTTCTTCTTCTCTTTTATTATAAGTAGTAGGTATTTAGTTCTGTTGTATAATTTTAAAAAGTTAAGAAATTGTGTTTTTAACATAGAAAGATTGATAATTCCAAGGACCCTTGTTACAAGGTTAAGTTATCGAATTTTGTAGAAGTGTCAAATGTGGCCTTTTATCTTGGCCCAACTATAGATCCCTAACTCACCTGCAATTCCTGCAAATGAAAGACGGAGATAATAAAATCTATGGATCCTTCACCGCGCGCGTTGTGGTCTGCTGACGTTCCATGGCGCGGTCCGTGCCGTTTGTTGTAAAGGCAATGGGGCCTTCAACATTTTCCAACTTACGGTTTTCATCTGTTTTTAAGAGACGATTAACTTTCTAGGATGACTGTTAGTAGATCGCAATAAACTGATTTCATTAAATAAATAAAGAAGTTGTTGATATCTTGTGTTTTTAGTTTCAGAAACATGTCTAAGTGGTGCCTGCTGTCGTATTTGTTAAATATCTATGTCGTCCTCACCGGCACTGTGTCTAACACACAACTGTGTCAATTAGAAAACCCAACTGTCGTGAAGTTTCGAGAATATCTCCAAATTGATACTAGTAGTAGTGAAAACCTACGTTAGTAATTTTTTATTGTATTTGATTATATTATTCAAATTAATTCTTTATAAATGAGCATGTTTGAGTTCTACGCCTAATTAACTATCTACGTCGAATGTAGGTGTGTTTTTAGGGTTCCGAACCTCAAAAGGAGAAATACGAAACCCTTATAAGTTATCTTTTTGTCCGTCGTCCGTCTATGACCGACTCCATGGGACCATTTTTAGTATTAACTTTTTTTAAAATCTTGCTAGAGGTGATTGTGGTTTGATTGGCAAAATAAGCTTGAGAAATCGCATATCCGTTTTTTATTTTAATGTCTTGATCAATTGTTATTCATTGTCTTAAATTCATTACAATCAGTAAAAATCTGTTGCTGGCTCCACTGAACCGTAACAGGGCTCTTCATTTCTAGTTTGTAGTTTTAAGAAATAAAACTGTCATAAATGCATGTACTACAAAGGAGTTGGAAAAAATTCAAAAAAATATTCTATCAATGGATACCTAAAGTGAATCCCGGGTAGGTAATACAGGCAAAATTAAAAATAAGGTTGGTAAATCCAGTTTTAAAACCAAAAATAAAGCAGGATTTGATATATTTTCCCTCCAGGGCCCAATATTTTTTCCACCTTGTCTACCTACTTACCTACAAAGTGTATATCCCTACAACTTATACTTTTACTAATTACTTATATTGGATACCTTTTGTATTTTGAAAGTGGGAGATCGAAAACCGATCTAAATGTACCTACCAAATTTTTCAGAAAATGCAGTAGATTTTTGGAAGCGTCAAGCAGTAGAATTTGGCTTGGAGTTTGCAGTGTACGAGCCGGCTGGCAAGCCGATATGTGTGCTCACGTGGCCAGGGGCGAACTCCTCGCTGCCAAGTATCATGCTCAACTCCCATATGGACGTCGTCCCGGCTGAAGCAGTAAGTTTCTTTTTAAAAATGATAATGTGGAATTAACTGTAGGTACTAATCGTAGGTTGTTTGTTAAATACATTAGGTAAAAACTCTCACTCTTGTTTTGGGTTGTAGATAATTTGCACCAAATCTCTCTCAGATATCTATCTCTTAGGTAGAGATCGTCTAAGCCCAGAGTATTATTACCTTACTGTATGGTCCAAGCTCAAATGACGCGTCGGCCGCCCCACCTCCCGCATTATCATCGACATGAACCCTAAACAGACTGAGCCTTTTCATAGAAAGTCATACTTGAAAAACCGCGGGAACCCGTTAGTACTGGAGTGACGTGCTGGGCGACGTTCTTTCTCTACCGCACCCGTAAAGAATATGCGTTGGATCTCTTTCAAACTCTGTGAAGTTTCTTCCGAAAATATTTTCTAGTTCCATGGCATTTACACACAAGTCGAATATGGAACATGCAATTTATTACAAATGATCGTTCGTTATGCTGTTTACTTATTTTACAACAAAGAGGTGCGATGAAGAGGGCTTCATCAACGTGGAGAATAAGAAGCCCACCAGCCGTATCTACCGAGGCACTGCACCGTTAGGAACGGAAAGCTTGTTATAGCCAGAGACTCACACTACGCAGCTGTACGTTTCCCGCCTACACTGGTCTACGAAGTTCGAGGGAGTCGTACATTACGTGCGAAAGAAGTCCAACTGGACGCTGAGGGTCGAACGTTTAGAGTCTCGCCACAAAGTGAACTTCAGCTCATTTGTGGTGAGAGTGCCGACCCACTCCCTGGCGACCTTTATTAAGGAGTACTTCTGGCCGCAGGGAGTCGTCTTTCGGAAGTTTCGAGGACGGCTACCAGCTGACTCTACGTGCCGCACGTAAATTTAATGTTATAAAAAAGAGTGAAATTTATTCTATTACTTATATTATATGTATGTTAGACTGACATGGGCCAATGAAATATTTTTGTAATGTATCTTGTTGCCTGAAATAAATGAATTATTATTATTATTATTTTATATATATTGTTCTGTATGAATTTTAGCTATCATGAAAATTAGCAACTTCATAATAAAATAGCATGCTTTTGCTAATTTTCCATTACTGGCGAAAATACACTCAATATAATTATCCAACTACAGCAAGAGTGGTCATACCCACCTTACGCCGCGGAAGTGGACGCGGATGGGAACATCTACGGGCGCGGCGCGCAAGACACGAAGGACGTGGCGATACAGTACCTGGAGGCGGTCGGGAGGATCAAGAGACAGAACATCACCTTGCAGCGCACTGTGCATCTCACGCTCATGCCTGGTAACTCCAATGATGGGTTTATATGTTTATTTAGCTAAAAAGCTTTTAACAGTGGGAGAGCCACGCTTCTGCATGAATGGGCCGGCTCGACCGGAGTAATACCACGTCCTCACAGAAAACCGGCGTGAAGCATTGCATGCACTGTGTTTCGCTGCGTGAGTGAGGGTAACGGAGGCCGGAGGAGGTAAGCAGCGCACTTGTGACACCACTGGTGTTGCAGGCGTAATCGCTTACCATCAGGTGATCCGTCTGCTCGTCTGCCATCCTATATCATAAAAAAAGAAACAAACGTAAAGTTAACACACAAACTCCTTTGCGAGTTAGACCGCGGACGCGACTGCTCCGAGAGTGACCGTATTCGGTAAGCGCCCTCCGCTAGCTGTAGCTCCGTAGCTGGTTGCTCCACGAATGATTGAACGTGGTAGAAGCCGCGTTTCGGCATAAATGGGCCGGCTCGACCGGAGTGATACCACGGTCTCACAGAAAACCGGCGTGAAGCAGCACTGTGCTGTATTTCGCTGCGTGAGTGAGGGTACCGGAGGCCCGATCCGGGGCAAAAGGGAGGTTTAAAGATTGGCAGCACACTTGTGACTTCACTGGTGTCGCGGGAGTTATGGGCGGCGGCAATCGCTTACCACCAGGCGATCAGTACTCATTTGCCACATACAAAATAAAAAAAACAATCTACCATCAGGTCTGTTGGCAATACTCTAATAACAAAGCCATAGTGTTTATACAGTCAGAAATGAAGGATTTTCATATACGGCCAGCAATGAAGGATTTCATCCATCATTACAGTATTCATCAGTTGTATATATCACATATTTGTCGGATGGGCCAATCCCGTTTTACGAGTATATCTCTCTTTGCATTTTTACTCGGTTGTAATGAAGACGTGTCTAACGTCCTTGAGTAAAGAAATCTTTATCTTATATCTTTATCTTTCAGTACACTACTAAATTATTTTTCTCTTTAAATATCTTAAATTCAATTAGAATTCTTAAAAATTAAAAGGCGGAACCACTGGACATAACAAGCCATTCGGCAATATGTTGTACTACACGCAAAGTTAATTTTTAGATGAAGAAACTGGAGGGTACGAAGGAATGAGAGTCTTCGTGAAAACTCAGGAGTTCGCAGCCTTGAACGTGGGCTTCGCATTAGACGAAGGTTTTGCGAGTTCAACCGATGACTTGTATGCTATATATCAGGACAGGTTACCGTGGCGTAAGTCTGATATTTTAAATTTCAAAATAATCTGTAAGATCCTAAGAGGTAATTCAAATAGAATATACCTAAATATCTTTTACTAAATCGTAAAACCTTTAGTAAGTCTACGAGTACATTCAGGTGTGTACCTAATGACTACCATAAAAAAAAATTTGAAAATCTTCGGCAAAAAATAAAAGTCTGAATTTAAAATGTTCAAAAATTTTATCTCTACATAGTGAATATTGCATAAATTGACAACGAAGGCTTGTTTTATACTTTTTCAGCGACGTTTTTTGTCGTAGTTGGGTTTTAGTTTTTTTACTTTTATTTTATTTGTACTATTTTGGTGTCCAAGTGCTAGTAATATATACATATATATATATATATATATATATATATATATTCAAAATGTACAAGTCAAGCGCTTTCAAATGATACCAAACACGGCATATTTATCATAACTTTATTTTTTTACTCTGTATGTTTTGTCCGCTAGAGGGCGCCACATTAGATTTTGTGAAACTTCATATAGCCTATAACCAGCGGACGATCAAGACGCTTATAATGATATGTCATTTGTCGAATTCTGATAAGTAGTTAAGAAGTTACGTGGAAACAGATGAACATACATACATACATACATACATACATACATACATACATACATAGCCTGTCAAAATCATAACCCTCCTTTTGCTTTGCCGTAGTCGGGTAAAAAATGAGTTGAAACTGCTGTTGACTGTCCTAAGTACGTAAATTTTGGGGTATTTTTAAATTTTAAATTTATTTTCTATTTCGCGCTTAAGGGACGCCCTATTTTTTGGACTGCCGGGGATGTCATGCTAAATTCGGATTGGTGATCTTTATGATCACTGAGTTAAGTTCCACAAATTCGAAACATACTTTTTGTTCGACCCGGAAATCGAACCCAGGACCCTGAGATCACGGCCCGGTCCTTAAACCACTTGACCAACAAGGCGTTTATTTTATTACAGTAATAATTTAATCCGGCTAAGCTGATGATGAAAGGTCAACTCCTTAACGGTTAGTAGTTGAAGGATAATTCACCTTCAAACAAAAAAAAAAACAATCAAAATCGGTTCATCCGTTAGGAAGCTACGATGCCATAGACAGACACAGACACACACATACACACAGATACTTAATGTGACAATCTATCCTATAGGTACTAAAATTTTATTGACTGCATAATTATTCTTGGAATGTAGGTATATCTGTCATTATCTATTTTAAACTTATGGGCACTTTTCAGATATGAATTTCACAGTTGAAGGAAATGGGGGTCACGGATCTTCAATGCCAGATGACCTTGCTATCGTAAAGGTATGATACGGTTATGGTAAAGGTATGACAGTACCTATTTACAGTCAGCAACAGTTCAGACAATGCCTAAATAAGGTGCCACCTCGTTTATACAAATCCGGCATTGCCTTTTCTTTGCCCGGCTCTACATAATTGGATATCAAGAGCGAATGTCGCTCAGTGGAGAAGAACGGGCGCATCCTAATATATATAATAAAGGGGTCGTAGGTTTGAATCTGAGCATGTACTACTGGATTCTTCAAACCAATGCGCATATTTCTACCACTACCTCGACGGTAAAGGAAAACATCGTGAGGAAACCTTCACGTTTCTGAATGTGTAGGTAACCATGATCCAGATGGTTTGGTACAGAATACATTCTGATAAAGTCTAAAACTTTCAGTTGCAAAGATTACTAAACGTGATGATGAAATACAGAAAGTCACTAAGCTGATGCATTACACTTAATACCTATCGAAGAATATGGATTACACACCACGATAAACATCAACATGTTGAAAGTAAGTCATATCTATCATAAATCGCATGATAAAGAATCAACGGATTTCATTTAAATTATTATAACTTTAATGTTTCCACTTGTTAAGTCCTAACTAATGTACCTACTTAGTTACCAACATTTTATTGCTCCAGGGTGGTACGGCCCCAAACACCATACCCCAAAGGTTTCATTTGGTAGCAGATTTGAGACTCTCTCCGAGTGAGAACCTGACTGAGATCGCGGCAATGGTAAGCTTTTTTTGGATCATGTACATTTTTTAAAAATATTTTTGCAACGTAGAGACCACTTTTTACCTAACTTAACTTGTAATTTAAAGAATAATAAGCATCTTTTATAAAGAGACAGTTTGTAAACATGATACCTAATCAAATTTTATTTAATATTTTGAAAACTGTGTAAGTAGGTATGGGCTGTGTTACGGAGAGGTAGATATAGGATTTCCTATTCGTAACTCTGCCTTAGCGGCTCGCGAGCTGCGCATTCGCGGCGCGTTCGTCCGATGTGAACACACCCTTAGGTGAGGCAATTTTCACCGCATTTATTACTGTCAAATAAGATCACACGAAAAAAGTTTCGAATCAAAGAACTTACCAACTTCTTTTCGTAAGTTAACAAAACGTAAAGAAATTGAAATCTTGTGTGAAGTTGAAGTGAAAATGAACGAAAGATTGTGCTACCACAATCTTACCTACGTAAGTAATGAATATTTTTTCCAAAAAAATACCTCTCATTTTTTGTCCCTCAAGGTAAACTCTTGGCTGGCTTACGCGGGTCCCAACACGACAGTAGAATTCCTCCGCCAGGAAAAAGAGTCTCCAGCCACGCCGGTAGACGGGAGAAATCCTTACTTTCTTGCTATGAACGAAACTATCTACCAATTGTAAGTATCAATTAGCTTATAGTACGTTTAAAAGGGTTTAAAATCTTGTCATGAGCGATTATGTACATACTGGACCTCATTGGACTGCTGCTTGTAGGACAGCTGGACTTTATTTGATTTGATTTGATTTGATTGCCGATGCAGATTTTCTACTGCGAGTAAATGCATCGTTCCATATGAGTAGAATTTATAATCATTAACATTGATAGGTTAAAAGAAATTTATTCTCATAAGAAACTTAAATTTCACTTATACTGAGAAATACAAACAAAATATATAATTAACTTATAGTAACGATGTATTTAATCATCAGCTGGCACTCTTTTCCATAATATGTCGCTTGAGTTTGTGTTTAAGAGTCAGCATACATGTCTTTAGCTCATCGGGTAACTCATTAAATAGCTTTGCCCCCTCATAGAGGACTGTCTAGGTTCCGTTAGTTCGAGGCATAGGGAGTCTAATTTTGATTTTATTACGAAGATTGTGTTTGTTGGTTTTTATGTCAAGTTCTATGTTCGTTTTGATTTTTTTTCCACTTATGTTTTTTAATAACAAACTTGACTTTGAAAATCAATCCCCCTCTTGACGAAACCAATCCCTATGCATCGTATCTCTATATTCGTCATCATCATCAGCAACCCACACTCGTCCACTGCTGGAAATAGGTCTCCCCTAATAAACGCCACTGCTCCCGATTTTCGGCCACTCTCATCCAGCCCACACCAGCCAGCCTTCGAATGTCATCATCCCATCTTGTCGCAGGGCGTCCTACACTACGCTTACCGAGTCGCGGTCTCCACTCAAGGACTTTACGGCTCCAACGGCTGTCAGTTCTGCGGCTAATATGACAGCCCACTGCCACTTCAGTTTGCTAATTCGGTGGGCTATTTCGGTGACTCTGGTTCTCTGTCGGATTACATCATTTCTAATGCGGTCCTTCAGAGGTACTCCGAGCCCTTTCAATAGCTCTTTGAGCGACTTTGAACCGGTGGACTAGTCCAGCCGTGAGTGTCCACGTCTCGGCACCGTAAGTCATGACCGGAAAGACGCGCTGGTCTAAGACTTTCGACTTAAGACTTTGTGGGATGGGTGACGAGAAGACTTGACGAAGTTTACCAAATGCTGCCCTGAATTCTTCTATTGGCTTCTCTCTCGCGTTGTTTCTGCCTATTTGGAGTGTTTGTCCTAGATAGACATATTCCTGAACAAACTCGAGAGGTACTCCATTAACAGCGACCGGTCCGGGATCAACGAGCTCGTTGAACATGACCTTGGTTTTATTCAAGTTCATCCGAAGACCGATGTGTTTGGAAGATTTAGCCAGGCTGCTCACCATCTCCTGTAGGTCTTGTAGGGATTCCGCCAAGATGACGATGTCGTCTGCGAATCGTAGGTGTGACATGTACTCGCCATTAATATTGATTCCGAGCTCTTTCCAGTTTAGCGTTCCGAACATGTCTGCAGCGCAGCGGAAAAAAGTTTCGGAGATATAACATCTCCTTGTCTCACACCACGTCGCAGCAGGATAGGCTCGGTTTGGCCATTTTGGATTACTACGGACATATTAGCAGCGTCATACAGACACCCCAACACCTCGATATATCGCCAATCGACTTGGCACCATTGCAAGGTCTCTAGAGACCTTGCAATGGTGGTGGTATTCTAGAATAGATCAGGTCTCGACGGAGTCAAAAGCTTTGACATAGTCCACAAACGCCATCCACAGGAGCTGGTTATACTCTTTGGTCTTCTGTATAACCAGTCTCACTGTGTGAATATGGTCTATAGTGCTATAACTCCGTCGGAACCCGGCCTGCTCTGCAGGCTGAGCTTCGTCAAGTCTTCGTGTAAGGCGATTCGAAATGACTTGAGAACAGCTTGTAGACGTGACTCAGGAGTGAAATTGGTCGATAGTTTTTCAGTTTTGTCGCCTTTCTTGAAAACAATACGACCAAGCTACGCTGGCACGCCCTAGGAGTTCTCCCGGAGAAAAGAACTGAGTTAAATATACGCCGAAATTCCATCAGCACCGGCTTGCCGGCTGCTTCCAGAAGCTCGGTTATAACTCCGTCTTCTCCCGGGGCTTTTCGATTTTTAAGTTGCCCAAGAGCTGCTTCGATCTCCTCCAAGCTGATGTCGGGAAGATCCTCCGTCGCATGGCGGGTTAATGTGGCTCTTGAATCCTTCTTATCCGGCGTAGGGTGGGGTGAGTGCGACGCGTTTAGCTGGCTGTCAAAGGTGTAAACTTCCGAAAGAATCTCAGGCTTTGACGTGACGACTTCTCCGTTTGTTTTGGTCACCTTCGACAGGTGGCTCCTTCCAAGCTGTTTTACGAAGACTTTGGATCCCCGGTTTTGCTCAATTGCTCTCTGTATTGAGAGTGTATTGGAACTTCGGAGGTCACGTCTTATCAGCTTGGAGATGGACTTATTCAGAGCCCGTTGTTCTGCCGAAGTGACTGATGGATCGTTCCACCTCTTGTGCATTAGGTCCAGAGTCTCTTTCGAAAGTTTAGACCACTTGCCTATACGTCGCAACTCACAGAATTTTGCACCCTCGTCCCGAAGGTCAGTGTGGTATGGCGGCCTTCCGTATACCGGAGATTCTTAGCACCCCCTGCCCTGCTGATATCGAGACCGCCGCCTTGGCCCGGAATAGCAGGGCTGCCGGGAACTGGGGGCCGGGGCAATACAGTATTTTTCATTAGGGGGAATGGACCATAACCCACCATGCTGGTCCAATGCGGGTTAGTGGGTGGTTCGCCAGGGCCTCTTTTGTTGGTTAGCAGGACGCACCACGGGCAGGAGAGGTTGACTTGGAACCCGAAAGATGTTGTGTGGGTCCCCTTACGTCCCACGTCTTAGGCCCCTTACGTCTCTATATTCGTATCTCCTTCCAATTGCAGAGGCTACAAGTTTCACCCGGTGGTGTGCCCAGCCACTACGGACATGATATTCGTGCGCGCCGCAGGAGTGCCGGCTATCGGCTTCTCGCCCAAGATGTACACCGTGACACGAATGCACAAAGCTGATGAGTATCTCAACGTGGACATCTTCCTTCAAGGCATAGACATCTACGTCGCCCTTATCAAAAGTTTAGCCAACATACCTCCTCCTCATCTTAGTGTGTAGTTCCTGGTTGCGTTCAAAGCTATCGCTTTGGAGCCCAGTAAACAGTTTAGTTTAGAAGACAGATGAAAGACGATTGCATGGGACAGAGATGAGAATGTTAAGATGGATGTGTGGTGTGACGAGAATGGACAAGCGTTTATAAAATATAAGTTTACATATTAAATCGTAATATTGTAAATCTTGGAAAAAAAGACAGGCGATTACATATGAGAAAAAGTATGTGACAGGTGAATTGGAAAGAGGACACACCGCATAAAAAACCATTATTACAGTTACTTAATTAAAAATTACTTGTTTTTTATGTGATACGTGGTAGACGAGGAGACAAATCAGTTAATGGTAATTGCCGTCACCAATCGGGTGTATTGTAACAACAGTGAAGTCATAAGTTTTCTGCCAACCTTGTAACTCCCTTTTCCTCCGATTGGGCCTCCGGTACTCCCACTCACTCAGTGAAACACAGCGCAAGCGCTGCTTCACGTCGGTTTTGTGTAAGGCTATTCATTATCTGGCTCGTGGGAGAGCCACGCATAGGCATGAATGTGCCTGCTCTATCGGATTTATACCACGGCCTCACAGAATACCGAATCTGTGCCTTCTTTCGCTGCGTGAGCGAGAGTACTGCAGGCCCAATCCGGGTATTGGGCTGTTAAGGGGGGTTTAAAGGTTCCCAGCACACTTGTAACTCCAGTGTGACGGGTGTCCATGGGCGGCGGCAATCACTTACCATCAGGAGATTCGTCTGTTCATCTGCCACCTATAACATAAAAAGTTCATGTGTAAGTTACCAAAATTTCCAGGAAAGCAGTAGAATTTTGAAGACGCCAAGCCGAAGCATTCGCCCAAGCAACATTTAGTTGCGAAAATGAATGCGTTCCAGTGGGTACGCGTCGGTATTAACAATCGCCAACAATAGCACTTTACGTCCGAGCAAATATTGGTTCTCGGCCACGCGACGATTAAACTTGGCTCGGGTGACCACGTACTGGAATAAATAATAGATAGATAGAAGATAGATAGATACTCTTTATTGCACAACATACAAAACTTAAAAGCTAAGTATACAGAGATACAATGTACAATTTAGGCGGTCTTATCGCTGGGAGCGATCTCTACCAGACAACCTTCAGGTAAAGGACATTAGATAGAAGAGGGGAGGGTGGTGGGCAATCCTTTTGATTTTGAATATTGATTAAGTAAATTTATAGTATAAATACATATATCTAGATAATAAATAAACACGTTATCATATATACGAATGTTAACTTACTATACTACAATATAACCTACACAAATTATATAAAATATACTACTATAAGGTTATAATAGAGAAGATATATTTTATACCTACAATATATGGATGGATCTGGGAGAGGACTAACGACCACGAGCGTCAATGACAGGAAAGGAAGACAGGTGAAGTTAATAAAAAAGGATCAATTGGGGAGAGGGTTTCAGTTTTCAAGGAAGTGTGCTTTGACCCGAGCCTTAAAGATGGGCAGGGATGGGGACTGTCTTATTGGTAGGGGTAGGGAGTTCCATAGGCGAATTGACTGGACTTTAAAGGATTGAGTATATGAATGAGTGGAATGGGGAGGAAATCTAAGGTGGAGATGTTTGGATGATCGCATATGACCCCGCGTAGGCTGCAGAAACTGGAAACACTCCCGAAGGCAAGACGGTGATTTTGGACTGAAAAGTATGGAGTATAATAGAAAAAGAATATGGGAGTCACGGCGAAGACGAATGGGGAGCCATTTTAGACGAGTTTGGTACTCTGAGACATGGTCATATTTGCGCAGACCGAAGACAATGCGGATACAGAAGTTTTGCAGACGTTCAAGTTAAGAAGGTTCTCATTAAGGTCTAAGTAACAGCAGTCTGCGTAGTCGAGAATGGGGAGTATAAGGGCTTGTACAAGTGCAATTTTGGTGGGTATTGGTAGGAAGTTGCGTAATCGGTTAAGAGATCCTGCTGCAGCAAATATTTTCCTGCTGACCTCAGTGACCTGTGCTGTCCAAGCCAACGAGTTATCCAATTGAATGCCAAGGTTTCTTACTGTTTTGCTGTAAGGTATTGGAACTCCGTCAAAAAATATAGAAGGCAAGGTATTCCAGTTGATTTTGGATATCATCCTCCCACTTCCAATGATAATCCAATAATTCCAATAATGTGTCTAATACTAAAATTATAGTATGTTTGTTTGTCTGTCTACTATTGCAGTAATAAGATCACTATTAGGAAATTTGTTTAAACTTTCAAGAGTAGGTATTTCAATTTCAAGGTATTTTACCGGGATCTTTATCTACGTTCTATGTTTATTACTTTAATATACACATATTGTGACATTGGTGTTGTCATGATGTCACTAGCAACAGGTCCTACCAGAATACCAGCGCTGCCGCGGTGTTGTAAAGAATGCCGTGGCTGCAAATGTAGAGGTTGGGAACTGATTGGCTACACCCTTCTCTTTTTCCTCACAAAATAAGCATTGCTTTGTATCTGTTGTATGTTATATCATTCTGTTGTGTTATCTGTGTATTGTTTGTAGCCAATAAATGTATCTATATTCTTTCCTTCTTTCTACTTGTCACAAGAATATGTCTATGATTACAATGATGAACTGCAAACGTCACGGAGATATAGATTTTTGTTGACTATAGGTAAGGTTACCTAACTTAGGTGGGTGCTGTAGAACGACTAGGATGGAGTGACGACATTTGACCTGATCCCAGAGTTAGTAGCACTTATTACATGTTATGGGTATTGGACACAATAGAAATCGAGCTAAAATTGGACCGGAGGCAGGGTCACTCACTACCAAATGCGATATATAGCCAAGCAACAAATACAACGTACAACAAATGTACTGTATTGCATTGACTAGCCGGATGGCACAATTGGTAGTGACCCTGCCCTATACGCCAAAGGTCGTTCGATCCCCACCCTCGACAAACATTCTTGCGTTTGTTCAGTGTATGCGTGTTATATATATGTATTTGAAATAATAGTCTTAAGTTTATGTGCTCTAAATAAATATTTTCTTTTCTTGCTTTGCTACTTAGTCCGGAATCAGGTCAATGTATGAGATAAAATCAATGCAGCTATCGAATTTATAAAAAAATACACGAAATATAGGTACTCGCGCTCACAAGCCACAGCTATCTCGATTCTTTCCTCAATCAAACACTAAACTGTTTACTGAGACAATCCCCATCATTCCTGTGAATTCATTTGTACGTTAAAAGCGTGACGAGCTCTGCATCGGCGCTGCGTAAACACGGCGGCGGCCGCGAAAAAGTCCTTTTAAAAATGTGGCGGCACGTACGATGGGAAGGCACCCATTACCCGAGAGTGCCCGCTGTTAGTCTAAAGATTTGCTGCGAACGTACAATTTTTTGTTAGACGAAATTAGTGACTGGGAAAATGTGTGGTAATGTCGATTTAGCTCTTTTGTGTTTGAGCAACACCTATGTAGAGTTACTATAAGCTGCTGCCTGATAGAAGTGTTTTTATGTTAGGGATATAACAGTCGGCCACTTGCCTAATACGAATTTTAAATCTAGTCCGTGCTAAGTAGAGTTAGTTTACTAGATTAGACAAATTAGTACCACAATCAAACAAGTACCTTAATAATTCTGTGAAGACGTCCTTCACAAAATAACCTAACTGTTTCATCTAAACATTTGTGCTGGTGCAGGAGTTGAATCCGCAAAGAACGCGGCGCTCGAACCATCGCACTAATCGGGTGGTTAAAAGGTTTTCTGTACTTATAGCGTTACCGCTGCCTGTAGGATTTACCTCTTTATAAACAGCATAGATACCTATGTGTCACCCGGACGTATTAGCCGAAAACCTTGGGTTACCACCATTGGTTTACCTCTTATTGGGTAGACATGTTACCTGGCTATAGGTAAGTATGTTACACAGCCTTATCCATATTAGCGTTGATATCTCGGCAGCTTTTAGCGGTGCGACGGTACACCTGCACGGAGGCGCGGTGACAAACGAGCACTACGGGCAAAAATCGCGTCGCCCACCGCGCCTGGCTGAATTAATTCGTCTCGCGGTGTCTCTTAGAGCGTCATCCTGCGACGGGAGCCGACGAATCTCATAGACGTGGCAGGGGTAAAGAAAGTTTAAAGATTATTTTACTTTGGTACTTACTTACAGCGTGGCTCAGCGACTTGAACAGACTTTGCCTCTGAAAAACGCCACTTCAGACGATCCTGCACTACTTCATGCCTGTATATCGACGATCCGTTTGGATCAGTGGTAATGAATGCTGCCTCTGATGCAAGGGTTGCGGGTACGATCCCGGCACAGTACAAACATTAGTGTGCATGAACATGTCTGTTAGTAATTGGTCTGGATGTTTTCTATATATTCTAGTATGTATTTACAAAAGAAAAGTATTAGGTATATGTATATACATATTTGTAATTCCGCTGTTGGTTCTTTATATCCAGGATAACACAATTGCTTGAGCTACCTATCTCGGAGTCAGATCAATGTACGAGTATGTGATGTTCTGAAATATGTATTTATTGACCTGAAGCTCGTGCAGATCAGTCTCGACGAAGTCTTTGCTGTGACATCTAGGTCAGCTAATTGGGCATCAGCCCACGGGTTGGGATATTTTACGACTTCTAATTAAAATAAGTTGGTAGTATTGTAGACAACGATGGAGCGAGCTTACCCAGAAGTAGGCTATTTACTCTAGCTTTTACGGACGCAGGCAGGGCCTTCTCCTCCTTGGCACTGCGCATCACAAAGGAGGAGGATAAGCGCTTTATACTCAGTGTAGGAATATTCACCAAGAAGGGATTAAAGTATATCACTAAAACATTGTTTTTTGTATGGATTTCATGTGACATCGGCCATGTTGTTGAAATATCAAGAGCCCGAGTATTGTGCTCCTGTTAATTTTTTCTCGGATCCCCCCCCGCCTTTGGACCTCACCGGATTAATAGATGGCCCCTATGTAATTACTAACATATTCTATTTTATGAAACAGAAAAGCTGTTCTGTCTGTCGCTTCATAGGCGAGCGTCAGCACGTAGCAGGCACTTAACCGGTCGCCGGCGGCGGCTCTGATTTATGTCCCGCCGACATCCAGCCGTGACAATTTATTTCAATTAGCGCTCGCAACGCCCTCTAGCGGTCCGCCGCGCAGCGCTAAATTAATATTAAAACGCCGCACCGTTAAATAAAGTGCCTAACTATATCTGCGTAAAAACTTCAACTGAGGTTTATTCTAATTAACGTAACAGATACTGTTATTTTATTTCTGCACCGTTAACTTGAACTAACAAATGGTTTTAGATGGTCGTGTAAAGTAAGTAGGTGTATTAAGGGAGTGTCATGATAGCTAACTCCCAATTTACTCACTACTTACCTGAATAAATGTATGTCGTAATTCTTACACTTGGAAAAAGCTACGAGTAGGTACGTTTTTCAATTATATATAAGTAACAGGTAATTGAGATATGTTATGTACCTACCTCCGACCATCATAATATTGTTTACTAATCAGTTCGTAAGAAGATAGACTGTTTTTTAAAGACATCTCACAAATATTTACACGGCCTCACAGAAAACCAGCATAAAGCAGCACAGTGCCGAGTTTCGCTGCGTGAGTGAGGGTACTGGAGGCCCAATCCGGGGGTAAGGGGAGTTAAAAGGCTGGCAGCGCACTTGTGACTCCACTAGTGTCGCGGGTGTCCATGGGTGGCGGCAATCGCTTACCATCAGGTGATCCGTCTGCTCGTCTGCCACCTATCACATAAAAAAGTGTCCGATAAGGGGTAAAGTAAAACTTTTACTGCTTTTTAACGGGTGAAAGTGGAAAAGGTTCGCTAGTTCCCATAACGAAACCGGTGTAGAATACATAAAATGACGAATATTGTCAGAAGGCATTTCTGAGGTAGGTTTTAACTGTTCACAAACACTAATATAAACAAGAGCAAGTATTTCTAAGACAGTATTGACATTAGGAAGAGGGGCCACGCGCCGCACCCCCGCGCGCGAGCCCCGCGCATCGGTCACGCGCGGCGTGTTTGAATTTTTCAAGTGGTTTGCCGTCACCCCTTCACTCCCGTGCATATGTTTTATATTTTCTCTTTAAAGCGGACCACTGGGACCAAAGCTAACACAATGGGTTTAAAATGTTTCCGTGGTCTCGAGTGTTTGGCTAATTTAATTTTAATTTTAATTTAATCGTTTTAAAAACAGACGGCGTGAGAAATTCACACAAACGTTGTACCAAACGTTTTCGATAAATGTACTCGATTAATCGATTAATAGGCTCTATTGTTTTATATTTGGTAGAAGAATTATTTATTATTTTTAGTATTATTTAACCGAAAATCAAAGGCCACCCAAAACATAACTTGTAAAAAAAATCTCTCGCATCTCAGTTCTTCCATCGTTAAAAGCTGTAAGATGGATCCTTCAGCTTTTTTACGACTTGGAAGTCGGTAAATAAAAATATTGATTTGACATAACAACACAATACATCTTCAAAGAATTAAATATGCATGGTTTAAACAACGAAACTTCGATCAACTATAGATTGAAATTGACATGAACTGTTTCAAGAATGTTGATCCTTTTCTTGAAACAGTTCATGTCAATTTCAATTTATAGTTGCCAACGCACATGCCCCCTGATTAATTGAAATTCGGAACAGCAACAATCTTTTATACAAATAATGTACACTGAAGGGGCACTTTAACGCAATATAGAATTACTTTACTCTCCTTTTTCGATTTTTCGTTTGATTTGTTTTTTTAAACAATGAATTAACATAAAATGTTAAAATCGGTATCATTTAAAAATGTTCTTTTAAATTTATTATTAGAGGTGCATCCAGAGGTGCATGCTCGGATTCAAATCACGACCCCCGTATGGAAGGCGCGTTCTTATCCACTGAGCCACCATGGCTCTTAATTCCAATTATGATAATTCTACCACTTTACTCAATTCCCAGTGAATAAACGCTTAAAAACATCTTTCACACACAGCTAATGCGCACTCGTGATACCGATAATACTCGTATGTGGGCTTGCGCAAAACTAACACTGTTAATAGAGTAACGGCTCCACTGGATTACGGGTGCGCCCAACGCGCGCCTCGTGTCCTAAAAATAACACGCCACGCGTGTTCAAAGATTGCATAAACGAGTCTAAATTGGCGTTCAAATATACACAGTGATTTTATAAAGGTTATTTTTATCAACTTCTTCTAGGTTCCGAAGAACTTTCTTGCAGATCCTTGGCTCTACAATAAGCGTGTGATGTGATGTAGGTAATACAAACCTATTTCATATGTCGTACTCGGATTTAGGTGTGATACCACGGCCTCACAGAAAACCGGTGTGAAGCACCACTGTGATGTGTTTTACTGCGTGAGTGAGGGCACTGGAGGCCCATTCCAGCGGAAAGGGGGTTTAAAGGTTGGCAGCGCACTAGTGACTCCAATGGTATCACGGGTGTCTATGGGCGGCGGAAATCGCCTACCATCAGGTGATCCGTCTGCTCATTTGCCACCTATCACATAAAAAAATGTACTCTAACAGATAGATAGAATTACTTAATTGAAAAAAATACACAACATAAGTATTAGCATGGACTATAATTAGTCTATGGTTTTACTAGGCATTACAGATATTTTGTTACGAACCTAATGAAGTAGATTTTTAACAATTTCTATTTTAGCAATTCATATTTTGCTGTGAGATCTAAGTATGTAATTTTACAGAAATCTAAGCGAAAATAAATAATTTGGAGGCCTTCCAAAGTAAATGCGTACTCGTGACATGGCTTAGGCTTGTTGGTTGTGCAACTCCGAGTTCGGTATGACGCCTACGCCGGATTAGGGACGCTGAGTGTTCGGAGCGTGTCCTAAAAATAACACACCGCCCGTGTGCCGGGGGAACGTTACTCAAAGGAGGTAATTCGTCTTTTAATTGACGCTACTAATTTATTACAATTTTTACTACTTTTGTAGTTGTTTTCCCGAACATAGCCAGGGTTTGTGATACTAATCCGCATTAGGCAAGCGTAGTGATTATGCCTAATCCCATCATAGTAGCGATGATCTTGATTTTTATGATGGAGGCTTTTGCCCTGCTGTTGGGACAGTAAATATTTTTTTTTAATAATAAGTTGCAGATGTGCATACAGATCGCCTGATGGTAAGCGATTGTATTTTTGTTACTCTCTGATGATTCTTCTCTTACCTACATGTTCAACCATAGAACTTTAGAATGATTTGTATCTGTATAATTTTATTTTACTTTCTACATTTTTTTATGCTCGCAGGTTGTCCAACAGCCACTATCTCACCCTCACACACAAAAACTGCGAATTGTGTGCTCCAGTTCTCCATTTAGCGTCTCTTTATTAAGGCGGCATGTTTCTGGGTCAAGTTGGCCCTAGCTTCTAGAATACAAGGAGACCTCTTAAAACCAGCCTACATGTTTTTTTCTGACGCGAAAATGCGTCCCCGATTTCTAGAAGTCATCTGGCAAGACTGTGTAATATCAAAGTAATTTATTTGTTTAGTTTGAGATTTTTAAAAACTTACCTGTAAAATACCATGTCATTATCTTTTTAGAAAATGTATACTTGTTAAAACTTATTTCAATTTTTTTTTATCTTAATTTTTTTTTATTACATGTGTATGAGCATTAGTGGTGACTGGTTCAGACGTACTAACTATAAAGCAACATTCAGTATTTACATGTGCTAGTTTACCTTCCCAAACATTGACAAACGGCAATCAAGTCTGATTCACAGTCTAAGCTGATCTCACCATCTCACCTGTGTAACCAGCCGTAGCTACAAGTACACGTAGCTCGTAGCTGCGTAGTCACGTCGTAGCACTCGGCACTCGTAGCACGTGGCAAGTTCGCTTCGTAGCTCGCGAGCGAGTCGACGGGTCGCGCCGCCCACCCGCCGCGGCGCGCTGCGATTGGTCGCCGGCGACGCCCAGACAATTAAGCGGCAGCTCGCCCCATGGCCCAACTTGACATTTTAATGTTTGCTACACTGATAGTAAAACGATAGCGAGGATTTTACAGACTCCGTTCTCGTTTTACGGTTTCATGGCTTTTTTATAATTGTTCAGTTTCGAGTATTAACAGAATTTGATCTATTCAAGCCTAACCTTTACTTAAAATATCTTTATTTCAATAAAGTCTTTAAAGAAATATTTATCTTTATAGCATACTGGTTCTTAGTCCTGACGATATATATAGCTATTTATTAAATAAAGTAGTTGTATGCTTTAATTCCAACTAGGCATACGTTAACTATATGTAAGTTTGTAACACATAAAATAAACGTGTATCTAAATAAATATAGGCGAGAAGGAACGGTCAGAATCGATTTATAAGCAAGCGCGTTTGTTTTACTAAGAAATCTCACGTTATGTTTGTACTTAACCGGCTAGATATACGTAGCCACCGCTGCCCTGACAATGTAGCCTGTGGACCGGGACACAAGATGGGATCACAGCTAGCTCGCTCGCACGCGCGCGGGTCGCCTGTCTCCATCTCGCTCTGGGGGTGGGACTCGATGTAATCAGGGGATGATGTGACTCGCGATCTCCGCAGCGGCTTCAAAGATCACAATTATCAGAGCAGTCGGTCGAAAGCCGCGACACAGTGGTGAAGTCACCCTGGGAAGGTCATTAAAAAGTTTCGTTACCTATTTCTATATTCTAGTCAATTTCACCACTGATACCAAATTAGTTAAGCTTTGTTTAGTTTTCGCTAGTAAATTATTAAGTGTATTTTTTTAAATAATTGCGAAAAAAACTTTTTTTTGTGTTAATTTTTTTGAGAGCATGAGTGGTGGAAGCACACGTGTAGTGGTTTAGTTGACCCGGGGCCGTAAAAGATCAGGCGCGCTGTCTGCGTTCTGGGACAAGCAGCGGGTGCCAGCCGTGGCAGTCCGTAGGATGGGCACAGGTGAGACTCATCATGAAACACACCGTCTTATTCTCTGACATCATCATAATATAACAGATTACAGCGTCCGTAAGTTACAGTTATCATTTTGGACTTTCGTGGATCTTTTGTTTGTTATTAATGCAAATAAAACATAATTACTCAATAGTTAAATATCACAAAATATTTTACTTACGTCATATTTTTACAAGCATATGTTTAGTTTCACCTGTTAGGTTTTATTTACTAGGGGAAAAATGAAATCCACGCGGGGAAAACTCCAAGCGGGAAGCTGGCAATTTTAATGAAGACTTAGAAAGATTTTGAAAATCTTTTCATTCCTTTAATAACAATTTTAGTCCGCAGGTGAAAGTTTATGAGTGTGTATAGGTATTGGTTATTTTTTCAGGCTCAAACGATTGGACCAGTTTTAATTTAAGTTGATATGCAGGAAACTGATACCCTAGATTAACATATAGGCTATATAAAACCTCTACACTATCAAATTAATGAAAATTTATTTTAATCACTTTTTATAACTATTGATTAAAACAAAACGGTCTGTACAATCAACCCGAGCTATCAACTTTAAAAAAAAAACTAGTTTTCATACAGAGCAGGTTATGTAGGTGACTTAGTTTGTATGGGGAGTCCCAAATATTCAAAATGGTTGGTGGAAGATGTGTAACCGTTTACCGATATACCCTTAAGAATTAGTTCTGAGTTTTGGCATTGGCCAAAAAACATATCTGTCCCTGTAAATCGGATGGATGATAATGACAGATGAATGAATGAATGAATGAATATACTTTTATTGCACTCAAAATAAAGTATGAAAACTTAAAACTAGATATTACAGGATATGTACAACGATGCTGTTGCTCTTAAAATGTTCTTCAAATTTTAAACGTGCGCGACTTCTTGTTCCATGGTATGCACCATGGAACAAGAAGACGCGCACGTTTTTTTTATTCTGAGGCAATTCCAACCACCGTGTCATAATTTGACTGTTCTTAAAAATACGAATCATCTAAAAACAAACTTGTCAAAAAAAACAAGTCTTGCAACTCAATTATTCTACCGTCAAAAGTTGTAAGATCCATGTATGTAATACCAAATTGGTTATTTTTGTAAATTTGAAGCTTCAATGTCAGCTAGAAGTGCCTCAGAATTTTGATGTTCGGTCAATCATTGATTAACATAACAAAATTAAGAAACTTTGACTCGTTATAATTCTTAAATATTGGTTTAAATTTACCGTAGTTAGCTTAAATTTTTAGTAACTAAGTTGCTTACTAAAAATGTAGGCTTCTTGTTCTTTCCTCAACGAAGTTTAGTGGATCGAAACTAGCCTGAAATGATGGTACGGCGGTGCCGCATTTTGGCTCGACTTGGCAGTGCCCTCTGCCGTGCCCCCAGATTCACTCAGTCATGTGTCATAAACCAATTTTCTTGATTTTTGATATTATAGAAATATATAAATAACAATGTCACCCCCGTGACACTTCACATGCAGATATCATTATCCAATTTTATATCCGCTAAATAAAACATTATTATTGTTGTAGTACCCACACGTCTTTCTCGCCAAAGTCTCACCGAAGCTGAAAAAAACATAATTGCAAGAAACTGTTAACGACTCTTTCATAGAGCTACTATTCAAAACTACTGGGTATCTATCTATGTAGGTAGATTAATTCCTTACTCATATTAGGCACGGAGTAAGCAAAGGGTGTCTACTACCCAGTATTAACCCATACATGTAACAGTAGCTAAGCATTTAAGTTTCCGCACAAAGATATTTGCATGGGCACGGATCCCTACTTGAAAGCAACTAAGCGCGTAAGTTACTCTAGCCACAGAGTATTTAGTTGCAATGTTACAGAACGGCCATTTGATTGAAATTCTCTATTCGTATACTAGTCAAAATAGGCCTCAATGTTTTCCGTAATCGGGTTAAAAAAATCCAGCGTACTCAATTCAGAGCACGAAGTGACTTATAATATAAGAGTCATTGCTTTTGTACATTGGTATTTTAATATAAATCAAAATTTTTGATTTTTAACTGACCCCTGAACCATGGCAAATTGTTCAAAATAGGAAACATTAACTGTTTTTCTTGTTCCGTACTAAATTATATGGTATTATATGGTATAACAACCCAATACTTTCCTTTATTTTTTTAGAATTTGGCATGTTTCTGCAGTTAGTTAAATTAAAAAACAAAAACGGAAATTTTGACATAGATTTACATTGAAATTATAACAAAAAACCACTGGTAGATAATACTTTTAATATTTTAATATTTATAAGAATATTAGGCCTTGGTTACGATTTTTAGAACGCGAATATATATGGGAAGGTAAAAGGGCCAAAATTGTTGGTTTGGTTATTTTTTTGTTTATGGGTATTGGTATCTTATTAAAGGTAAAGATTACATAGAGCATAATTAGGTTTACACTTGCCAGGTTGCTTCAGGCTACTATTTAATTGCTACCTCTGCACTATAAATATCCTCATAGCATTCGACCCTCCAGAAGTAGGTAGATATTACCCATTTATCACAGTCTTATGAAATCTGCATCCATATTTCATCCTAACATTCTGGTATATTTATTTAGTTTAGTTATTTTACAGTTGATATACATATCTACTTAGTATATTACTGTAAATAATGTTTTCTTTAACTAAAACGTGCGAACTTGAGGATTTGAGTAATTTCTCTATATGGCCCAATGTTTTTCTCCATACTGTATAAAACGCCATAACTATAGAAATGGGAAACAGTGCCCATGAATAGGGAGCAATGGAAATCAAGAGATACCTTTCTCCGACAGGATGACAGTTACGATAGGATTCGGATTTTAAAAAAATACTTAAGTACTTAGGTACTCTTAGTCTCTTAACACCTTTTAACACCACCATCGTAATATAACTTGTTAACATAATCAAATTAGACAAAATATGAGTTAAAAACCTTGAAAGAAACTTTATCTACCAGATTTCACTTGGTCCTCTGGGTCTTTCACTTGGTTGATTCCTTTTTAAAATTAAGTGCCGAAACAAAATAACAATCCTTAAGTAAGTATCAATTCATTCATAACAATAAGTATTTTTTTCTGAGGAATTACATAGGTACTTATTCTTGGTAGGCTGCACAGCTTTCAGAGCTTCACTGTAAGTTGAATTACGCTGATGAATTACTATTCTTATTCTACATGTTGAGCACGTAAATGATTGACTATTCGGTGTCTTGCAATCTGGGGTGAGGGAGGAGCTGGAACTAACGAAGTTCCCAACCGGCCCTAAGTTACGGCGGGACTCTTGGGCTTTGTCTCGTCTCACTGAACTTGCAAGATCTTATTTGTGTACGAACTACGAACAATAGAGGCAACCACTTACTATGTGTAGTTATATATCTAAGTCTCGCACACAAAGGGAGATAACTTAAATTTAGCCTCTAAATGTGTGCAATGTATACGCATTTATAAATGTTAAGATAATAACCATATATCAATGTTTAATCGGTTTTTTTAAGTTTAACCTATAATGTTCATAGATAAAATTTTAAAAAGCTTCATAATAAAAACAGACAAGTTTCAAGTACACACATCAATTAGGTACTTAAGGTGACAGGTAGGGCACACTAGCGACGCCAATCGATTTTAATTTTTAGCTACTAAACCGGATCTATTTGAAACAATTTTTGGGTTACAATATCTCGGCAAACACTTATGCTATGTTGAGTCCGTTTTTGTACGCCAAAAATTTATTCACGCCAAAAGTGGCCGCTTTGTAGATTGTAACCCCGAAATTGTTTAAAGTATATCCGGTTTAGTAGCTAAAAATTAAAATCAATTGGCGTCGCTAGTGTGCCCTACCCGTCACCTTAAAGTAAGTGTAGAGTGGACAGACAGGTACAGATTTCAGAAACTCTGCTAAATACTTAGCGCCGATTTTTCCATCGTCAGATAAAAATTAACAAACGAATAAAGTATTACTCGGCGAAACAAAATTGTTATCAGACGGTCGAAAAATGTGCTTATAAAAATTAATCATTTTTATTAACCACTGGTCAATGCATTTAAGAAATATATACGTAGCTTTGCTTTTAATAATGTAAGTTCAAAACAATATTATTCCCTTTATCCCTTGATTGAACATAACATTACAATTATTACAAATCCATCACAAATGGATACCACGCTTGATATAGATTGAAGTAAAAATTCACCAGTCCAATCATACAGCAAATTTTTACTGACAAATTAAATATTTGGTGGTCCTTTTTAGTTGTGAAATAGGAATTATATATTTACTAAATAAATGTTTTCTAGATGTTTCCATCCCATACTTTATCCGAGCCTTTCTCTGCTAAAACCTTTTGAAACTACATCCTGAAGGGGATAATTACGACACTTCGCGGCTTTCCTCAGAGGCCCGAAAGACGAACAGTAAAGTCGTTTAAGTCCGTTTCAGCGAAAAAAGAAAAGATCTTTACTTGAAAAGGATTCGCGGTATTAAGGATGTCACTATGTTACACCGTTATTGTATCTTTGTCTCGTTTAGCCGCAACGGGCTGCTTTATATTTCGGATAAAAATATGTAAATATTTCACCATCATCATTATCGTTCAAGCCTAATAACTTTGAAAATCAAAAATATTGAAATGATAGCCTTTTTGCTTCGGGGACCAGGGTTCGGCGATAAAACCCTATTTATTGTAGCGTTTATTACCGCTCTTCTTACTTGGGATGATTAGGAACACTCATCAATGTCAAAATGTTAAAAAAAACAAATACTAAATGTGCGGATAAAGAATGGGATCAGAAATGGCGGCGCATCTATTCACTTCTCGCTCGCACACTATTTGCGTCTATACTCGCACTCGTGGGGCGTGAGTATTGACGCAAATAGTGTGCGAGCGAGAAGTGAATAGATGCGCCGCCATTTCTGATCCCATTCTTTATCCGCACATGTTGTACTAGGTATTTAGATTTTCGAAAAGTTTTCCTTAATAAAATTAAATGATAGTTACTTATTTCGATAGGCTACAAAAAAAAAGTTTATTCTGATTTACGTGGCGCCACGAAGTGCCTCCACGACCGCAATGTTAAGAGTGATATCTAAATAGAACAATTTCTGATGATGGGAAAAGTGAAAGAGAACAATAAAACAAAATTAGATAAAAACTAACGTTTAAATATGTCGATCGTCGATATTTGACAGTTCAAAGATCATTATTTCATTTCGTTACAAAATTACGGTGTAACAGCGGGCCTTTGAGACCGTTAAGGAAAGGGGCGCGGAAGGCGTTCAGTAAACGGAACAAAAACACAACGTTATTAGCGAGATTGGTGTAATCTGACTAATCTATTTTGGGAAAGGGGCGCCTATTGGCGCTTAGTGGTGTCAATTAATATCTATACTTACAGACAGATGAGATATTGCATTCCAATATCTACATTAATGTTTGGTTATTTTAGCAGAATTTTTCAACGCCCCGTTGGTCTAGTACACTACGCTTACCGAGTCGCGGTCTCCACTCAAGGACTTTACGGCTCCAACGGCTGTCAGTTCTGCGGCTAATATGACCAGCCCACTGCCACTTCAGTTTGCTAATTCGGTGGGCTATGTCGGTGACTCTGGTTCTCTGTCGGATTACATCATTTCTGATGCGGTCCTTCAGAGATACTCCGAGCATAGCCCTTTCAATAGCTCTTTGAGCGACTTTGAACCGGTGGACTAGTCCATCCGTGAGTGTCCACGTCTCGGCACCGTAAGTCATGACCGGAAAGACTAAGACTTTCGACTTAAGACTTTGTGGGATGGGTGACGAGAATACTTGACGAAGTTTACCAAATGCTACCCAGCCTAGCTGAATTCTTCTATTGGCTTCTCTAAGATATATGGCAAGTAAGGCATATTAGCAAGTAAGATATATGGAAAGCAAATTGCTGTTTACGATTTATAACGTATTAAAAAAAAACGACTCACGAGACCCCCCAATTTTCTTTTTTGTGTAAAAATCGTAATGCGCTTAACAAAATACATCTATTTACCAAGTTTCAATAGAATTGTTGTTATAATTTCGGAGAAAAGTGGCTGTGATATACGGACGTACTGACAGACATGACGTATCTATAAGAGAACCCTAAAAAATAAGATTTTCAGCTGTTTGTTTTTTTTTAATGTGATACGTGTTGTCGAGGTCCTACTATTTTCTAGTAGTTTTTATTTTAAATATATATATTTAGTAGGATAATATATTTTGACGACCCGTTTGGATCAGTGGTAGTGAATACGGCCTCTGGTGCAAAAGGTTGCACGTTCGATCCCCGCACAGTACAAACATTTTTGTGCATGAACATGTCTGTTTGTAATGGTCTGGGTGATTTCCATGTATTTTATGTATGTATTTACAAAAGAAAACTATTATATGTATATATTTGTAATTCCGCTATTAGTTCTGATATCCGTAACACAGGTGCTTGTGCAGATCTCGGAGTCAGATCAATGTATGTGATGTTGTGAAATATTTATCTATATTATGTATTACTTATGTCCTAATATGGGTTACCTGCTTCCTGTAATAGCGGTTATTTCCGCACGTCCCCATTAGCTACGTATTCACTTGGGACGATTAGAAACACAGATTTGATATAATATATCCTTTAGGAATTTAAAATTATTCTCGCTCGTAACCACCACCAGTACTTGAATGAAGAATTTATAATGATGTTGTTTGAAACTTAACCGATTTTCTCAAAGGATTGAGAACTTGATATTTTTAACTCCACATTAGGTACGCTTTTCTAGCCGCGATCTCTACTCAAAGTCAAATCTACCATAAATACCACAATGGTGCCGAGTTCTTCGAGAAATACCACAATTCTGTGCTATTGTATATATGCTGTGTCGGTCACATTGATATATCATCGAATAGCCTCATTTGTGGACTATTCAAAGAAACTACAAGCATAACCCACTCTATAGCTCAAACATACTCACACGTTTATAAAAAAACCCCTCTTATTGTTGATTTACAACGTGTCGATACGTTTATCTATCAAACAGAGTTTACTTGAATATCGCCTATTACCTTTATCTGCTGAAGTGATTTTTTACACATGGGATTGTTTTAGGTGACCGGCTACTAGACATCCCATGCAATGTGTGTGGTGACAGAAGTTCCGGGAAACACTATGGTATCTACAGCTGCGATGGTAAGGAACATTTGATTATCTACTAGGTTGTACATATGTCGTAGCCATCTGGTTAAATTAGCCATCCAATTGGACGCCTAGGGCGTTCGTTAAAAGTCGGCATTCGAATAGGATGCCTGGGTCGATAGTTTTTAGAACTATAATCACTCAACTTTTTGTTAAACAGCTTGGCGTATGGAAAGTTAGCCTATTCGAAATGATTCATCTTAACTCGGCTAAGTGATTCAAATTTATTTCCGCTTTTTTTATATGCAGCGCTAGTTTTTTTTTATCGTAACACAGTATATTGGCTCTCCTCAGCCTGATGGTAAGCAAGAGAAGAGCCCACGTTGCAATTACAACGGAAGCGATGTCAAAGTAACAATCGAAACCAATATGGCGTCTGCAGCGAAAACAGCCGTGAGTATTATGGTGAGATTATCTCGTTTTTGTGTGCAATTATAAGCACAATTGAAGTGTCAGAATCGCCTATAAACATATAGGTGCCAATAGGTACTTACATTGTCCGCAAGTTTTTACAAAAAGTTTGAGTCGAGTGTAACAACTATCGGCCTAGGCATCTAATTGGATGATGGAGGCGACAAACGTTCAGTCATCTGGTTAAACGTTTCGGTCAACGACATGGCAAAATGCGTAGTAGCCTCTATCTCCATAATTCAAAACTAGGATATCATTTAGAAATCATGATAATCTCAGAGTTCCCGGTTGTGCCTTAACAGCCGCTTTGGACCCCTGGGTACGCAAAAAAAACGACTGCCATCTTATCTACACAACCATTATATAAATAAACTAGACCAACTGCATCATCATGGTTACTCATTTCAGAATCGTTTTCAATACGTACAGGTTTCCTCAAGATGTTTTCTCTCACCACCAAGCTAATTGTGGAAATACGCTCATAGATTAAAAAAAACAGATTTGAACCTACGACCCCCCATTAGTAAGGCACTCTGATCCACTGAGCTACCATAGTTCTCTTCTATCATTTAGAAGGTTCCACACTTTGTGCAGGCTGCTCGGGTTTCTTCAAGCGGTCGATACACCGGAACCGCGTGTACACGTGCAAGGCGGGCGGTGAGATGAAGGGCCGCTGCCCCGTGGACAAGACGCACCGGAACCAGTGCCGCGCCTGCCGCCTGGCCAAGTGCTTCCAGGCCAATATGAACAAGATGGTGAGCTATTTGGACTTTTGTCGGTTTATTCCTGCTGTCCAACCCCTGCTTCTTGGTACAAAGACAGGGTGGGCCGCTCTCCACCACGAGAACTTTTTAAATATTTGTAAGTATAACTGACCACCGGCGGTGGAAAAGGAGGGGGTGGACAGAAGGAATAACCCCTTTTGTCTTTTCCATGCGATGCAACTCGTTTCTAGCATGTTTCCCCTGTTTCATAAATACATTTGTAGAATCAGTTTTCTGCAGTGAGTACCTATTTCCAAACTGACAAAAATCTAATCACTTAAGTATACTTTTTACAATAAATGGCGGACTGATCGTCCAGAGGTAACTCTATACTCGAAAAAAAGCCATTATAACCTTTCTTTTTGTTACAATATAATGTACCTACTACTAGTAACTCAGCTAGTTTAGTGTTTTCAATGCTTATCAGGTACTTGATGAAACAATAAAAGAGAAAGATGCCGAGGAATTACAGTTGTTTTAGCTGATTCAAGTTATGAATTGAATACAAGTAGGTATAGTGCGAGGTAGGAGCGTACAATATCGGTTATCGACGCGTCGTAATGACACATGGCGGGCGGGCGCAGCGAAAATTGAACTACCCGCGCCACACCCAGGGCTGCGACAGTTTGTTTTCTTTTATTACTCGCTCTATTAGGAATCAAGATTGTATTAAAGAAATAGTACGAGCATATGCAACATTGCCAAATAAACTTAAATACCTATATCGGGTGTAGGATCACTAATCCAAACCAACGGGGATGACGAGATGAAATAGACATCCATATAATGAAGGCACTAAGATATATTGCAGCAGGTGTCCAGTTTGCTATGCAGAACTAAGAAGGAAAATCCGCATACAGAAGACCATAATATTCGTAAGATTTTAACGTACGTATGTGAAACTTGGACACGAACATTGAAGGAAACAATAAACATTCTGGTGACAATAAGAGGAGAAGACGGAGCGTGAAAAATAGAATACAACCTGCGAAACAGAAGACCTAGTGCCCAATTCCAGGGTATTTTGATATGTTTTTCATATCATGGCGGGTTTCGCATGAAAACCATACTTACAATGTTTATCGGCGGCGTTGATTATTTTCCATCAGGTCGCTCGCTTGCTCGTTTGTCCGGCTCTAGCATAAAAAAATACAAAAAATACTATGTTTTTGCGATATATATCGTATGATGACAAAATGTTACGTCACGAGAACTGTAGAGTCAGAGTTAACTGTCATCATCAATACGTCAGCGAAATAAAATTTACTCGGCTGCGTTGGCTCGTACAACAGAGAATGTAAGTGGACCGTGCTTTCTTCTTATCTCTATGATGATGATCTAGGAATACTAAAATAAACCAGGCCCTTTCTATCTATCTATTTAAAATGAGATTAAGGGGGCGCTGTCTGAATATTGAAGGAAGTTGCTACGGATCAAATATAAATCACCCTAATGTCTCAAATCATTGAGATTTGAACCCCACGGGGATATGGGGACATGTCAATTTGTGCAACAATTTGGGATATTTCCTAAAATTTTTGGAATGGCACGTTAAACTGTCAATCGTGCGATAGAAAGTAAAGCGACACATTCTATATCCTTTAAATTGTACAGGCTCGTGGCAACCGCAGCAGGTGCTCGCGAGCATATTTCACCTGCGAGTCGGCGCCGCATGAGGCCTAATGCCTGCTATTGTCGCTTTGCCCATTGTCGCCATTGTCCCATACTAGCGATGCGAATTGGACACACATACGTGTCATAAATTGCAAGACGCGGGGTACTGATTGAAAAAGTAAATAGTATCATAGATAATGTTTTCTATTTGCTTTCATCATGTGTTATGTAGTACCTAACCTACTGGTGACTATTTTTTATTTTTTTTAGTTACACACAACAAAGTTATAGTAGATAAAAAATAAAGATAATACATAGTAACTGTGCAGTCATGGTAGACTGTAAATCCAAAACTATGTGTAAACAGCATGTCAATAACTTATTATAACAATCAACATTAAATTATAAATCACTACTATATTAATAAATAACACATCAAATTAAAAAAGGAAAAATACAATATAAATTTGTTTTAATTAAATTAATATATTTCAATTACTTTAAATATGATAAAAAAATTAAATTAAATAAGATAAAATTTTTGAATAAAAATAGAATACAATAGAATTAGAATTAAGTGATAATTAATGTTGATATTCCAATTAAATTCAAAAATTACATTTTACTGTATGCAAACTTCCATTTACAGAGTGATGATCCATAGATGTCAGTCCCTCGATTGAGAAACTAAGGCATTATATTCACGGCACATTCTTAGGACTGGATTATGGAATGAAACGTTGTTATTGCAGAGAGGGATTGAAAAAACACTACCACGTCTAGATGACCTATTTGGCACTCTGAGTCCTATTTCTGATAGAATTTGTGAAGCTATAGATCTACTGATGATTTTATGGAGAACAAAGTCTTGAATTCTTGATTATACTTTGCTGCTTACTTATAATATAGTATTTAGTTTCGATGCGTGGCTGGTCAATACCATATTACGATTAGATAAATAACCGTTCTCCGATATCTCCGATTGACCGATTTGCAGAATTCTTTTTTATATTAAACAACACACTCCTAAGTTGGTTCGACTGTCACCATGCAAGGATAGTTAGTTAGGAGTTAAAAGACAACTCTTTCAATACTGTACTCACATTTAAGTTGTTAGTTAGGCTGATGTCGAAAAACGTGACACAAAAAAGAATGAAAATATTTTTTTCCAAAAAAACCGCCTTCAAAAACCACGGACTAAAATGTGTAAAATAATATTTTTAACACTTGATACCTACACTTCAGATAACATTTAATAACTGTACACTCGAAAAACGCTGTTACTGAAGTCGGTGCCTAATTAGTATCTAGATAGTATTGGGCACTGACTTCGGTAACACCTTTTTTCGAGTGTACTGTTATAAAATGTTATGTGATGTGTATGAAGTGTTAAACATATATTTTACACTTTTTAATTCTTGATTTTTGAAGGCAGGTTTTTTTTCAAAAGGTTAAATGAATTACGATGGTGAAAACCAAACGAAACCTAAGGATGTATTATTGGAAGAAGGGTGATTTCTACTCTACTGACATATCCGTTTCTGTTCCATGTGTAGGTATCATGTTTAACACGTTAGCTGCGACACCAATTTTTGCATACTTTCCGTTCCTGCGGCACGAGGTCTAATCGGCCCGTACCGTGACCAGACGTTAGGGCGACACGCGGTCTATTAGACCCCACCTCCTTTTACAGAATAAAATCCATTTTCTGGTGCGAAATCAAAGATAAATTAGAATTTTGGTCCTAATTGATATAGACAGTGAATTGATGAACCCTAATCCACCGTCGCCCCGGGATCTGATGGCTAGTTTAGGAATTATTAGCAAAACAAAATATGGGATCTTATACACCTCGTAACGCACTGAAATAGGGCAAATTTTCGCTGCGATTAGTGATGGGAAAAATAATATCGACGTTTTTAAACTGTCTTAACTACGCAACAACTTGACCGATTTTGATCAATTATATCTCATTAGATCGTTTTAAGGGCAAAACCTGGCAAAACAACACAAAGCTATCAAATTATACATTTTTTCAAATAATCTAAATTGTGCTTGAAGACGCCATAAAGAAAAAAAGACCGGCCAAGTGCGAGTCGGACTCGCGCACGAAGCGTTCCATTCTATACCATTAAGAGGCACCTATTACAGACTTATTATTGGAAAATAATGGATTACGGTTTATGCATAAGGTTGATCTTTCTATTTGTGATAGAAAAAAAGTAATAGAAAAAAAAGGCAACCAGAAGTAGAAAAGAAACTGTCCTATTTATTCTGCCTCGGGCTTTAAACATATTAGACACTTATTAGAACTTGAATTAACATTAAAAAATCAGTATCAATATACTTTTTTATAAAAATCTCAATATATATGTTGTACTTATTTATGAGTGTTTTTCATTGAAACAGGGTAGACAATAAGATTTTTTGCACTGAGTGCACTGAGTCAAAATCTTTTTGGATTTTTTATCAGCTTCACGAGATGGTAAAAATGTGCGTAGTTTTTGGTAACAAACAACACATCTTCTCCTTTTTTTCACCCTTTTCGAGGCTAGGGCGTGCACTTTCAGGTCCTGAAAAATAACAAAAATGTAAAGATAACGTAATAAAACTGACATTGTTACTTAGGTTAGATCGTAGATGAGATTAACAATGATAATGTAGGTATAACTGCATCAAATGAATGTGTTTGTTTTATACTTAAAATGTTGAAAGAGTAGGTAGGTAAGGTAGGTAATAATAGGTAATTCTAGATATGTTGCAAAGTATAAGGTACGTCAATAATCGTTATTACCAATAATATCTTTAGGTATAATATACTTAAGTAATAATATCTTATACTTACTTTAGGTACATAGCTACCAAGATAAGAAAAAACTAGGTACTTACTGAAGATTTTTTCATTACAAACTTACCTGTTTTGGCTCTGTTTCTGGGTTTTTTAAAATTAACTTCTTCCGACATCGTTTCGACATGTTCGGCGCTGTAAAAGGACGCGCTCTCCAATCGACGTGATGCACAACACTGGTCGCGGGAAGCTCGCGTTGAGTGCGGTACGAGGTCAGGGGGGATATGGGACGTTTTAGCCTCGTTCCGCACTGCATTAAAATTATATTAATTCAGTGCGGCACGAGGCCTAAGACATCCGGTACCAAGGTAGGTACACCACCGAGTCCGAAACCATTAGTGATCTCAAATATATATTTATCTCTTTCCTACACTGGACCAAACCAAAGCTATGCCATTCGCACGACAGTGAAATTCACTTTTTTGCTTGCCGCACCACAGGGAAGTTGCATTAGGGGTGATTTAGGCCTCGCTTCGCACTTAACGTGTTAAAATAGTAAAAATGGAAATCAATCGAATAAATAAAACTGACTTCCATAACATATCTGCGAAAGGTGGTTGTAATGATTTATGAAATAAGACAATAACAACCTAGGTTTCAGTGGGTGAATCGAATATATAAATGGATTGTATTCTCCTCATACGTACGATGTACGATACGGTCCGGTCAGCGGCAACTTTAAAAAAAACTGTTGAATATAACGCATTGGAAAAAAACAGAAATAATAGGCCAATTTCATAAAATCTAACCCAAGATCAGGCACGCTAGATGACTCAAAGTTATTTATTTATCACTTGATACTTTACGACACTAAATGCATTTCGGCAAAGCGCGAAGCGGTGTGACCACGAGTAATAGAAATTACTCGTAGTCACACCAGTGTGACAAACTTGGTGTGGATACGAGTCCGGCGGGATTATATCTCCTTTTTTCCCAGGGGAAACCATCATGGCCGCCATCTTGCTACATGTAGGGAACAAGGTGGTGTGTGAGACTCAAACCCTAACTAAAACCCCTGGGGTGTCCATCACCGCACAATCGCGGCCGGAAACCCCACAGCCGGGACTAGACCGTACCGCTAATCGCGCTCGCCGCTTCACCCCTATCTGGCGCAATACAGCCCTTCAAAGCTGTACGACCTACAACCTACAACCAAGTACTAGGACAGCTAGTGATGTCGTCCCCCGTGGAGTCGTATGCTGAGCAAGCCACTCCCCAGCAGTGGCTACGCTCACGTACACCGGAAGCCCGTTTAGTCGCTTCTTGTGCTGTGGGAATGTCAGCTGTATGAAGAAGGGCGGCAACAGATGCTGAATGACTGGAACAGAAACGAGATAGGACCAGTACACCATCAAGAGATGGTCAGCTCTGCAGAAGGTTTTCGACGGTTGCGAGCGTTTGCACACAAAAGGCTTAACATTAGGAAGGAGATTGATTGATTTGGAACTGCCCGAGCGCGAGTCGCTTGTGTTGTGGTGTTTCACGCCCCATTTGGGGAGAAGTGACATTGAGATGGGACACAGACACAGACTTTGTAGGGAGTGAAGAAACGCACCGGGGAAAGAGCCCTTAGCAAGTACCTGGTGAGCGTCTCCCAAGATTCGGTCCGTATGCCGAGACGGTAAGAAGGACCATGGGCTGGTGGAGGGACTGTGTCTAGTCGCTTCTTACGACAGGTCGGGAAAACCTTGGCAGTATTATTAAACGCCCCTAGCCACAGGGCGTGGGATAATATCTCCTAACCTAACTACACTTTTACTAGTATAACAGTTTTTCACACATCTCCTTAAAATAATGCCCAGTTTGAAAGGGCTGTACATAGTCGACTGTTTGACAGCTCAAAGGATTCGTATCAAAGTTCCCTCCTTTGGGTTCAAATCTCGTAGGTGCCTGTATGTAAATCTCCCTCTAAGTAAAGTCTTGTGAATAATTGAATATGCATAGAGCCCCGTGTCGGCCGCAAGTCGGGGCCGAATGGGTTCGGCAACAATGCCTTCACTTACTCTGAAGCTATCTACATACTAATGTAAATAATAAGGCTGACAAATCAGAAAATAAGAACTATTGGTGAGCAATTATGGCTTTTTTAAATAACAATATTATTTTAATCTCAAATAGATTTGCTAACGATAATCAGATGTTTTCGTGCCTTAAAGAATAATGGTCAAATGTGTATGTATAGAGCTTGGTCCAAGAGGATCCACGCTTGAGACATATGCCAAATTAAAGGCTCCATATACTTACTTTAAGTGATAAAGGGGACATCCAAATTAGTTCGAGTATTTATAGGAAAATAATTAATTTTATACTTCCCGCGGGAACCTGACTTTTTTCGGGATAATAAGTATTTATTTTCCGTCTTCTGGTTCTAAGCTACCTCTCCACCAATTTTCAGTCAAATCGGTCAAGCCCTTTTAGATTTATTAATAGTGTAACCAAGACTGCTATCTTTTATTTATTTGGCAATTAAAAAAAATCCCCAGGATGGATTTAGATTGAGTATTTTTTTCTTAATAGAAAAAGAATATATCTGACGATTGACATTACTCTAATCCGTGACATGTCTTGTACCACGGTCCTTTTACCACGGGATAATAAGTATTTTTTGGTCCGTCTCCAGGTTCTAAGCTACCTCTCCACCAATTTTCAGTCAAATCGGTCTAGTCGTTCTTAAGTAGATACGCTGTGCTGGAAACCTTTAAACACCCCTTTCCCCCGGATTGAGCCTCCGGTACCCTCACTCACGCAGCGAAACACAGCACAGTGTTGCTTCACACCGGTTTTCTGGGAGGCCGTGGTATCACTCCGGTAGAGCCGGCCCATTCGTGGCTCACCCACCGTCAAAGTTGAATTAACTCGGGTTGGTAGATTTTTTCTATGATGTAAAAAGATGGCACTTGTAACGGACCAAAATTCCATGTAGATAGGACTATACAGGAATGGATTGCAAAACATGGCGTTGAATGTCATAGCGAGAGATATGATTGTTATTATTATTGAAATACCTACAAACAGGGATATAATAATAAATAAATAGCAAATAATGGTCAAGACACGAATGTTGGTAAGGAGTTCATAAATATCTTTTTAATAAGTTTAAACCAATGCTTTTGGCTGTTTTGTTGATACTCATACCAATAATACAAGTACTTAAGCTTCTTACTTTGGGATCAGATCAATATATGTGCGTTTGTCTGCTTTTATCCAGGGATTTGTTTTTCTTAGTTTTGGCGTTATAAAGCTGGAAGGGAGTACCTAAGGGCCCCCGCCCTTAGGTACTCCCTGCATCAGGCTAGGTAGACGTATACCGTCGGGCTTGCGGTGTGGCGCAGGTGCCGGCGCTAATTTATTCACGCACATCACTTTGTGTCGCCGCCCGGATTACCTTTATATGTTTGCTCGCCGCGTAATTATACCGCCGCACGAAACTTATACGCTGCCAGAGCCTGCCTACCCGCCACCCACCTATTTTGCATCGTTTAGGGTTACGCCAAAATGCGACTAGATACGCGGGGTGGTAACAAACCTCTTGAATGTTGAGGTAGGTTAACGGCATTCAGGTGTTAGGAAAGCTTTATTACCAATGTATAAACCATTGTTTATTTGTAAATATGAAGTAGGAAAATGGCGTCTTGCTTTAGTGTAAAGAACGCGGTAGTTCAACATCAACAAAACAACGTCAGCTAAAAATTGTATACCGTGATGACGAGATTTTTATTTGAGCATACATATAGGCTAGAGAACTTAGAAAATAAACCCTTTTATTCGTCACCTTAATTGGCTTTCATTCTTATTGAGATTAGACCCAAATTGCGCTGAGGTCCGTGATATGTCCAACCAATATATGTAATTTAGATATTTTACTTGAAAATCGTGTCATGTGGCAGCGCATAGTGCGCATAGTGTACGTAGAACTGTAGAAAGTCTCCAAGCGCCCGAAACCGTACAATAACGGATTTTTTTTTTCCACGCTTACAGAATTCTAGTTGAATTGAATCCCAAGAAGACACATGTTTGCGCCTTTACTGCGAAGAAACCCGCCTTTGTTTCATGTCCTCACTTCCAGGATACTCACCTTAATGCCAAATCGAGCTTTGGGATACTCACCTTAATGCCAAATCGAGCATTGGGATTTTTGGCGTCGTTATATCGAGTGACGTTCAATTTCGTGGTCATTATCATGGAAGATAAGGCTAAAATAGCCTCAAAAAAGTTGGGTGTTCTCGGTAGAGCAAGGTGGCATTTTACGCCAACCCACCGCCTTCAGCTCTATAAAGCACAAGTTCAGATCTCTGGATATTGGTATCAGCTTCTCCCTTTTGACCACGATCAACATCGTGCAACACGAATAGTCGACGACGAGAATCACACTGATCGCTTAGACTCTCTGGCCCTCTGGCTATGTGTGGTGAGTGTTCCGAGGAGTTGTTTTAATTAATACCCGCTGCTGAATTTCACCACCGTACTACACGCCGTAAACTAGGATTTCATCCGTACCATCTGGATGGGTGGAGGTCCACCACCGTGCGCTTTTGCCACGCACCTCCTCATTGTGGAATCAACTTCCCGCAGCGGTATTTCCGAGCCGGTACGACATTGAGATCTCAAGAAACGAGCCTATACCTACCTAAAAGGCTAGCAACGCATCTGCACTCCCTCTGGTATGGCTGATGTCTATAGGCGGCGGTGATCATTTACCATCAGGTGACTCGCTTGCTCGTTTGCCTCCCTTTCTCATAAAAAAACCATGCCTTCTCTTCTCATTTTTACATATTCCTAGGTGATTTATTATACAATAGATTAAATGCCAAGTTATCCTTCTCTCTATCTTCTCCTATCCATATTTTTGCACCAAAAATATTCTTCAAATTGCACTTCTAAACATATCCTTTGAAGACATAGAGGAATTATTGAATGTCCTATGTTAAGTTATTTTTTTATAAGTTATTTGGTTTCGTTATAAATTTGTTTTGTTTTATTTAGGATTCAAAAGTAAAAAAGAAGTCCTTATTTAACTAAGGTATAAGTAAAATAAGGACTTCTTTTTTACTTTTCTGACTGAAATGCTGGTTAAACCTAGTTCAGGTACAAATATATGAATGTTCATTTAGTATTTAGTATAAATAGAAATGAACTTTTAAATTGTACTTATAAATGAATAATAAAATTGCATTTTATTTATTTATTTAATTTCCTTAAAATTACTAGTGATTTACTCTCTCTATTCTACTCGATTTATTTGGGCATTTACATCGACAGCACATTATCTTGGACAACACAAATTACTCAGGTTAGTAGGAAAATGTTCGCTGCAGCTGGAGCTCTAAATCGGTTACGCAAATTCATATCAATTCATACCAAAATGGCGCTTGTTCAACCTCTTCTCTTCCCTATCCTTAACTATGCAGACAGCTGCGACTCAGACCTGAATCAAAACCTACTCAATAAGCTAGAGCGTCTTCAAAATTTTTGTATCCGAATAATTTATGGTCTACGTAAATATGACCAGGTCTCCGAGTATCGATCTCGACTCCAATGGCTCCTATTTGTCTTCGTTGTGACTTCCACATTCTTCTCTTCTTATATAGAATACTATTTAACCACCAAAATCACCATCTTATCTCCGGGAGCGTTTCCAGTACTTGCAGCCTGTCCAAGGTCATATGCGTTCTTCTAAACATCTCCGCCTTAAGACTCCCTCCCACTCCTCTCATTTCTATACCCAGTCCTTCAGTCTATGGAATTCCCCCAATCAATAAGACAGTCTCCATCATTACCCATTTATTTATTAATATATATATAATATAAAATATATTAATATATAATATTATGTTTGAGTATTATAAATATTTTAATATATGTATATACAGTTCACTTTTATTTCCCTTTTCAATATTGCACCATCTACCCCTCCTCTACTATCAAATGTTATTTGCCTGAAGGTTGTCTGGTAGAAATCGCTTCCAGCGATAAGACCGCCGAAATTGTACATTTAAGTTTCTGTAATGTCTAGTTTTTTTAAGTTGTATTTTTTGTGCAATAAAGTATATCTATCTATCTAAATGCTACTAAATTAAAAAAAAAAACAATCTACTGACCTATTTACTTGGCAACTGTATCCAGTAGCGTAGCGATACGACACATAGGTAGAGCGTCCGAGAGGACATGTATATTGCAGATTATCATCTAGTGGCCGCAACCGCAAAATCACGGATTTACCTCATTATGATTACCTACGCTCCCTTCATTTTAAATACTTGAGTTTTCTGAAGATTCTAAACACAAAACGACTTATTTACTTGGCCGCTGTATCGTGTAGCGCAGCGGGGGCATGTATAATTCAGTCCCGGACGCTGTCGACAGCCGAGCGGCCGCAACCGCAGTATTACGGATTAATTCCATTAATTAATCACACGGCTTCCTCCACTCCGCAGTTTCCGCGCCAGGAGCTTGCGACCCGCCAGGTGAAGTCGAAACAAAAGCTACACGGCTGCAATATGTAGGTAAACTGAAAAGGGTCGATGAGGTTTTAACCATCTTATAGGTTCAGTTTTTTGGGTATCCTTTACTAACACCCAAAGTTAATAGCTTTCCTTGGTTTATCGATGTATCTGAAAAATATTTATAACGAATTACTTTTTCAGATGCCTATCGATAAACCAAAATCCATGGATGTGCTTATATGTATGTAGAATGAATGAATTAGATCTCAGGAAAATTGTCTAGTACCTAGTAGATTAGACAGCCGACCAACAGTTTGCAGTTCCCACTTCTAGCTTAACCTAAACTAAAAAGAAAAGGTAAAGAACGAAAGAAAGAAAGAAACATTTTATTGACCATTACAATAAATAATTTAACAATGAACACTCATTAGAAATCATAGGTAACATTGACTCATTAAAACTACAGACAAAGATGAGTACGAGAACAGACGATAGGTACTTATTGTAGGATAATTTGAAGTACATTATTCGATTACATACATATAATATGCAATGTAGGCATAATCTTAACATCATCAAATTTTGAAGTCCGACGGCAGACAGCCAATCAGCCAAGTCCAATATTACTAATCAAACAACCAGCCCAACTTAGCTCCACCGTCAATGATGCCCGGGATAAGGCCTGTATTAAGTATTTATACATAGCTAATATTTACACAAATGAATGTATTTACGAGTATACAAATGGATAGATATTAACTTATTTTAAAACCACTAGAAACACACGCTCGGAGAAAAGAATCGGATCGTTAATTATATGCACGCTGGTCATCATCATCATCATCATCATCATCAGCCCCATTTAAGTCCCCACTGCTGGGGCACGGGCCTCCCTCAATCACATGAGAGGTAACTGCCATACTCACCACGCTGGTCAGTAATACGTAACTATTATACAAAAAAATTGAGGATGTCTTATGTATTCGTCGTTTTATCTACAATTTAATTAACATCAAATTCTTGCATTTAAATTGTATAAATTGCGAATGAAATGATATATTTAAAGATTTACAATCATAAATAATGTAATGTCATTTATAATTTAATAATACGGAGGAGGTATGGAAATTATTAACATTAGCCAACTTACGTAAAATATTAAATTTGCTTCTCCACAAGCAAGAGCTGCGATCACACAAAACAATTTCCTCCCGGAGCGATCAAATAAATGTAATCCCCAATTTAACTTCATAAAATTAATTTAAAATGGAGCAGTCTGTGAGCAAACTACGCCACCCACCGCTCCATCAACGTAGCTACTCTTACTTTTAATACACTCGGAAAAAGTTAAAGGGTATCGCTTCAAAAAGCTTTCCCCAACGACTTTTATTTAAAGTTAATCAGTTGCCTTCTTAAAAAATGGGAGCGGAAATACTGGAATCAATCCGCGTTAAGAGTTTTGTTCAATTCGCAGAAAACTGATAGGATTGTATTTAAAAGCTTCGAAATGTTCATCTCATTGATTTTAATGAGAAGAAATATCGATCATTCACTATATGTATCTACTTACATGCTTTATGATGTGCGAGTAATAATATCTATGTACAAATATACCTAATATTAAATGGGGGCCTGAATGCTTCAAAGTTTGGTCAGTAAGAAATATTTTTGGGTCAAATATTACGGGCTCAAAACAGTATTTGGTTAAATTTTTCTTGTGCGCGAATTGTTTTTATTAGCATATATTATGTAAGTAGGTATGTATTAGAGCAGGTATGTAGTTTGTATGTGCGAATAAACGATTCAAGTCGATTATCCAATTGATCAACTGTCAGCTCCTAGTATGTAACCTACCTTTTGTGATATGGTAACTGTTTGGCTACTGACTACAAAAGTTAATAAGTTCCTTCAATAAGTTTAAGATAGTAATAATATTAATATCAATTACCTAAAAGTCTTGTATTGTAATAAAACGTGACAGTCGCTAAGATGTGTCGCCGTCGGCGCCGCTGCCGGGAAGGGGCAAACTTTTCAATTACAGCCATGTCGTGTTACCCCGCAGCGGGTTAAATTAATTCTCTCCACTTCACAAAAAGATTCACCTTACCCCACACCACCCTTGCGAGCCGACATCGCCGATCCTGGCGCTTTTTTTATTTTTTTCCTTGGGTATTTTCCAGGACCTGGCCCGTAACATACTGACGTTTCGCAATATTTATTTTTAATTTAACGGGTCGCGTGCAAGATTTTGAATCTGCGGGACGTGCTTACATTTCGGATGTTCTTTTGTGTTAAAAGGTGAAATTAGAACGTAACGAAGTGGGTCTCAAACCTTGTTCCGCTGCTCGATTTTTGACGATCTTTCGCTCTCCGATATCATTGTTATTGTTGCTGGTAAAGGGTAATTTTGGCGGAAGTAAAAATATCTTGGAATATTAAATTGTAGATATTAATTTATTTTGGCAGGTAGCCTATCCTATAATAACTCACATTATAGAGTTTAAATTACGTTTCCACTTGAAATGGTAATAAATGTTTATTGCTCATCATAACCCTCTGTTGCGTGTTACGCGCATCGAGACCGGAGCGAATTGAATTGATCGCAGCTCTCGGTGCGTTGTTTAGGATCACTAACACGTGTTCAACACCTATCGCACTGCTGACTGCTCCCGAGGGTGTGAGGGGATAATAAAGGGCCCTCAATTGTATTTTAATAGCTAATTTCGTAACGGTTATAGATAGATAATGTACTTTTTAAGTGCCTAATTTGCTTGTTTCTTCTCAGGTGAAATTTAACATGTGTGCATTTGTATGTCAGTGATTAAAAATACACATTATTCATTTAAAATTTATTTCTTTTTCTCATTAAAGAATTGTATACTAGACCATAAAAAATTCCAGCATTAATAAACGTGGCTCATTATAATACTCGTAAATATCTACGAGTATAAACAAAGATATAATGGCTGGGATAAGCTGGGACCGTGCACCTATATCTACGAACCGACGAAACACGTTCACAAATATCCGCAATACAATACGCAAAATCGCCAAAGGACACAATATACTGGGCCCCGGCTTCGATCCGATTATGTGATTTATTCACCGCTTCCGTGTTTACAGGCTCTCCGGCGGCCAACTAAAATATTACCTATATTTTGACAGACAAGTGATTCGACCCTCGCTCGGGGGTGAATCTCGCCGGTCTAATTTCATTTTAATGTTGTGCGTGAACAAATTATTGCAGTGTCATAGTGAATAAAAATAAAGTGGTTTAATGGGATAATCTGTTGCATCTGGTTGGGGTATTTTTTTGTTTCAGTTTGCCAGCCGGTAATTAATTCCCGGCGGTGGAGGGTTAATTGCATTACACGTGAGTGGATTAGTTGCGATTTAGTGCTGATTGTTTTGTGTTCCATTTGAGTTTGACTGCATAGCGTCTGGGATGTGGGTTTAATTAATATAATAATAATAGTATGCTGTTGATGCGGCTACCTACTGTCATGTTGCCAGGGTATCTCTACTTATAATGCTTGGTGCTGACTGAACCTATAACCCTATGACCTCCCGGTAATGAAGGCGGACGTTCTACTGAAGCTATCACCGCTCATATTCTTGATATTTATATGTATTACCACCAGGAATTTCTTTTACATCATATTTAAATTATGGTATAAGTACTTTATTGTTAGTTTCAGTGTCCCTAATTATTATGATTTCATGGGTTGCACTTTCTTTGAGTCCTACTTACCTACGTACATTATTGTGATGTTACTTTCAATAATTAATGTGATTCGAAACAAAAAGCAATTTGAAAAACCTCACTGTTTCCCTTCGTGTCTAACAACCGCACGCCGTAGGCGCTGAAAGTTAAAAACAGGCCAAAAAATGAGCATCAAGGCCCAGTACTGAGTTGGTCGGTAAACTTAGTGTACAAAACAAAGTTATTCGTCGAGTGGCGGTGCACTCAACTCCCCAGGGCCGCACCAACCGCGCTTGTAACTTTGCGACAACTTTTACGGACACCTACCAACTTGCAATTTTTGGTGTTATATTCTATACCGCATCTATTTGGAGGTTTGCTACCTCATTTATTTATTAGCTTTTAGATCATAAACACAATTGGGCTGACTACGAAGAGTGAGAGTCTACATCCTTAAATTCCTAACAACCAATTTTCCTACCAACCTACAATACATTTACGTATGTAAATTGTAGGTTTGGGCAGTCCCAAAACGTAAAAGTGTTTTAACTCAAAGAAATGTATTTCTTATAAAGACATACATGCCACTTACATGAGATTACACATTAAGAATATACATAGCCTAATCGTGCTAATTACAAAATAAAAATAACTAGGTACTCATTTTGTTATTCTAACACTAAATTAATAAACTAGGTAGATACATAGTAAGAAAGAAGGAAAGTGACAAAACAAACGTGACGTTAGAGGTATTTAATAATAAAGAAACAGATAAGAAAATTTAATCTCCCATTTAATACTGTGTTGTCTTTGTCTATGTGTACGTTTTGTTTTGTTATAGGTGGTGATTTCCCTAAAAAGAAAACTCAATTAATTAAGAAATCTACTCAAATCACCGGTTAATTCAATAACATACTGAATGTGTTTCTACTCACTTGACATTGGCAGAGTTGACTGCGTCTCTGACGTACAACACTACTAGCCATTAAAAAAAAGATAAGAAAATGAAAGAAACCAAAACATGCCCAAACATCAAATGCTCTGCTAAAATTGAGGCCGTCAACTACGCATTAGGCTGTTGTCTGATATAAAATGTTTGTGCAGACTAGATTTGAATGTCCTGAAGGACCCGCACCCTTGTTGTAGCTGTGAGCTGATTTCTTAATTTGAAGATTAAAACATGAGTGTAAATATAATAGTGTACGAGACTGCAAATAAAATTATTAAAAACAGTCATGAATACTAAAAATCTCGCTCATGTCTTAATTACCGCGAAATTCACAAAAACTAGTATTACAAACCAAAAAAGTTACTCCAAAAAAGTACCTACTTATAATGACAATCAAACAACATTTCAGATAGATAGATCTCTCTCTCCCAGATTAGATTTAAATTTTCATAAGCTCGTGATAAATAGCAAAATACAAAGGTATCTTATTTGGTTTCTTGCAACATGGGAAGACTTATACTTGAAAAATTTGATTAATTTGGCGTACCTGTACGTCTCATTTACAAATCTCACACCAAAATAAAAGGTACAATAACATTTGAATGTGTGGGCCTGTGGGAGGAAAACCCGTTGTCATCTCGACATTGTTGGACATCTATTATACGAGTGTTTGTCCGACCGCCGGGCGCGGGGTCGAAGGTGAATAAAAAGCTGGATATCTCTCATATTTATGTCGGTGCACTCGAAAATATTCCCTGAGATCGGTACTCCTTGCTAGAGAGCTTTAAAGAGATGTGCTCCCTAGAGGTTAATGCGGTAAGGAGCAATTTCGCGCGCAGGTGTTGCGGACCGTGGGACAGCGCCCACCTGGCGCGCCCCCTCTGCCTCTTCGCTGCCCTCCGCCCTCTCTGGCTCGTTAATGATGATGTGCTCAGCCAGCAGACTATTTCACTTCTGAATACATCTTTCTCACTTTTGATGCTGTATCCCTGTCGCTCGCGGGCGGAGCGCGCGGTGCCTCGCGCTCGCCGCGTTCGCTTGGCCGCATCCACCTAGTCAATTCGGCAAGCGCGTATCTACTTTGTGTCGGAAATGTAATGGAACAAATGCGGCTGGAATTATCGTCGGAACGAATGTCGGGGCACGGCACGCGGGGTCGCTCGCTCCGGATATTTTCCACGCGATGATTTTGCTGCGCATCTATGGAGCCGTATTAACGTTGCGGTGTTTGTACCTCAATGTACCTATCTGATAAGATTGCACTTCAAAGAGTTTGCAGAATGGTTTATAAATAGCTGATTATAGGTTTCTAAATCTTATAAAATTAAATCAATCAAATTAGCAATAGGCCTAAAAACCTCAACTTTGATCAATAAATTTATAAAAGTTAAGCGAATCAGGTTAACGTACCTATTAAAACACATTAGTTCCACCTTACAGTAAAAGCTATTGATCTACTTTTATCGAGGCATTTGAATTAACAATCATATGCACCTATTCGTGACACTTTTCCTTATTGACAACTCATGCAATAAAATCCACGAAAAAACGATCTATGAACAGTGGAAAATCACCCTAAGTGAGGTTTAAAGGCGGATGATTTAACGTGTTGATCGTATTATCTGGAGAGGCCTCTTGGCGCCGGGAAGCGCCGAGTCACGCCGCTGAATGCCGAGCTAACCTCGCCCGCCTAGATAAAGACCTCTGAGGGACGCAGGTACCTACACCTGAGCCCTGCATGTGGGTTAACTAATAATAAACCTTTGCGTTGTTGGATTTTATCATCCTGACCAGATAGCAAACAATCTAACGAAAGCGATTACTTGTTCATGGAACAACACTCTACTAATCTACACCTTACATGTTACTTCTTAACGCTCTATTTTTCTAGTGGTACCAGGCCGTGATCTCAGGGTCCTGGGTGCGATTCTCGAGTCGAGTGAAAAGTATGTTTCGAATTTTATAGCTTAGGTTTGTGATAACCAATCCACACTGGCAAGCGTGGTGATTAACCCCTCATAGTAGCGATGACTTGATATCTGTGATGGAGGCCTTTGCCCTGTAGTGGAACAGTAGGTATATAGGCTGATATATAATCATATTTAAACGTGTCAGTAGGTATGTAATTATGCTGGTATCATACAAAATGCAAATCTTTAAAGGAAGATAATATGTAAAATTCGGTTTTAATAGACACAATCGATTTTATAGAAGTATCATTTATAGAAGTATCATATTGTATTATGTAGAGAGTGACAAAACATTGTACTTTTAAGGATGAACACCGAGGTAAAGATCGGGGTGTCAGACGGCACACGTATTCCGTGTAAACTAGTCGGTGCTGTAGTAGCACAGATGCCAGTGTTCACAGAGTCCTCACGCGAACAAAATGTTTAACGCTCTGTTTTGGTAACCCTACATTTTAGTTAGGTTAGGTTGGCCCATAGGTCTACTGCCCCAGCAGTAGGTGGAGCCTACTGCCCCAGCGTACTAAATCATAGCATGTCTTTATCCGGCTCGAAGGACCAGCAAATGTTGTAGACTGTATAAATATCACCCTGTTGCAACGTTCCTAACATCTTGATACAGCTATCTTTTATCTTTTTATCTATCTTTTATCTTTATATGGTGGTAGTACCGACCTGACCACTTCATCATTTATTATCATTATCATCTTCTTAGGGCCGAGTTCACCAAGCTCAAGCAGCGGCAATCACGCTTTAACCATGCAAGCACCAATAGCAAGCGTGGTTAAAGTGAGATCATCGTTGTACAATATTGATGAGACTATTCACTTCCAAATTTCGTCGGCTTAGTAACGCGTTCAGTAGTCTTATTGGTACAACATTCACCCGGATTGTGAAAGGTGTGCGTTCGAGTTGTAAGTCCGCTCGTGACCACGGCTGCTGTAACGTAGCCGAAACGTCGAGCCAAATATGTGAGTACACAATGTTGTTTCACATAATAAATATCGTGTTAATTCCCGTATTGATACATTATAGTAATAATATTTCCACTGAATATTGTAAATATACCTACAATATTGATGAGACTATCGACAGCTCATGTCGAATCAAGAACTTACAAATTTCGTCGGCTTGGTAACGCATTCAGTGGTCTAATTGGTAGAATATTCACCCGGATTGTGAAAGGTGTGGGTTCGAGTCCCGCCTGAAAACGAGATGAAATTTTTTAGTGTGTAAATAACGTTGTTTTAAAGTTGGTGAACTCGGCCCGTAGAGTTAAATCGACGACGAAATACGACTTGCTACACGTAGTAGCATTCACTCGTAGCATAGCACATCACACACCTTGCTTTCAATCTGACACGTTGATGTCTTTAGCAGGTGCTACGAGAAAGGTTTCGTAGCACCTGCTACGAAAATATTGTCTCCTTTGGAACGGAATGAATCGGTTTCTGTTGTTTGCTGTACTGGAAAAGATTTATTTATATGTTACTTGGGATAATACCAGTTACTACAATTATCCACTCGTCAAAATAAATCAATTAATTGTTATTAATAATTTTGATACCAGTTATTCGCCTATGGCCCCATTCGACCAATCCTTATCCGTAGGGGGTATAACGGTGGTGTAGCCACAGATTATATAATTGGTATAACGTTAGATGATAGCGCTATACCCTAGATTAAGTATCAGGTTAAGATTGGTCGAATCGGGCCTAAATAAGACAGTTTTATAGTGATCTGAAATTCGGGCGCTAAACTATTTTTTTTAACATTTTTGGTATAGAAAGATTATTATGGATAATCGTTTTTAAATCTCGCATGTGGAATTGCTCTATGGTTCCGATATAATGAAAGTTACCTAAGTGTAAATATTTCATGGAAATCAACTGTAAAATAGATATTTCTATTTAAATTTGATTTAAAAGTCATGTGCATTTTAATCTTTAGTGCTAATACTTTTAAAGTTAAGGTTAATAAGCGAAATTCGAATCTTTTCAACAATGGGAAGAAAGTAAGATTTAGACGATTAATAAATTCCACTAACATAGTGGGAACATTGCGCTGGCGTCGCTTCATGCTGGCTCGTTGGATGCAGATAGTTTCGGGTTTTGTATGTACGAGTAAGCAGCAAGCATTCACACGCTGAGCTTGACGAATACGGGCTGTACTACTAAGTTATATGTTTGTAGACAGTCTAAATCACCATTTGTCTATTATGAAGCTGTGTCTATGGTCGCTGTTTTGTTGACGAATCAGTATAAAACACTTTGATTACCAGGGTTCTCTGTGAAGGTTCAGATACACAAAAGTGTTTTTTGAATAGTAAAACTATTTTTTAACGTTTTTTTGTTATTGTTATACAATCGATTAATGTCTATAATACGAATTGTTGATCGAAGATTCGCTAGAATCTAGATTCTTTTTCTGATCAGGGAATGTCGACGGCTGGCAATATTCGACCATTGGTTACTTTTTTAAATCATTAGCTAAGTCCTTTAAAGAAGAGACCAAGCTTCTAGTGGCAGAACGAAAGATCTGGAGGAGGATACTGGGAAATGTAAAAACACCGGCTTCGCTGGCTCGGCCACCTTGAGAGAATGGGAGAAGATCGTGCATAAATTGAGCGTACTTGGAACGTCCTAATGAGCGAAGGCCAGTCGGTGGTCCAAGATTCCGCTGGAAAGATGAGGTTGACAAGGGTTTGCGCGGACTCTTGGTGGATGACTGGCAGGAAGTGGCGCAAGACCGACCGATATGAAGGCTCTTATTATCGAAGGTCAAGACTCACTATCGTTGCGCCAACCTTTTTAGTTAAGTTTAACTTCGGATGAAAAAATTGAGCCCAAAGAGAACGGCGCACACTTGGCACAACTTAATACTTGCTTGCTTGTCTTAATGCACAAGAATTATTAGAAACAACATGTCTAGACTTTTTTCAATTTAGAAGTATGTCGTAGTTTGAAAGTCCGTCTGGCATCTTGTGTTGTTTGTTCACTTGACGGACCGAAACTGCGTCTTGCGGGTGTTCGTCAGTCAATAAACCTTTTGACCGTTCACCAATTCGGCTTCGTGAAGCTTTCATAGGGCAGGCGGCGAGCGCGGGATTACTGGCTCATTAATCACAGCCCACCCCGCCCGCTTAGTGACGCGACTCAACTCGGCTCGAGTCGCGAGTGACCGTTTTTCACCCGACTACGTTGCCGAGAACTGTGTTCCATCTTTAAAGCAAGAGTGACAGGCGTCTTCTAGGCAACATTAGAGCTCATTGCTGCTTTCCATCAAGCTTGATTGTGGTCTAGTGTTAGCCTTATTGTGTATTCAAATACCCGAAGGACTTTGGGACAAAAACTTCGACATAATTTCAAATGCGTGATGTTAAAATTAAATTTTTTTGTTTGGTTTGTCAACTAATGCAATTATTAGGTATATTTAAATGCACACAGTTAACACACACACACCTCCGCTCTAGTCTAGTCTAGTTTGTTCTGTCGAGCCAGTTCAGTTGGGTGGTGTTTTGACGCTAAATTTTTTTCCGCGTAATGATGGATTAGAATATTTTTTTAATGTGTTCATACGAGGGCAGACGAGCAGACGGATGACCTGATGGTCAGCAATTGCTGCCACCCATGGACCCCACTTTCCCCTGGATTGGGCCTCCGGTACCCTTACTCACGCAGCGAAACATAGCACAGTGCTGCTTCACGCTTGTTTTCTGTGTTCTACCTCATAGAGTAAGATAATAATTAGTCTGGTTAATCTTACTCATAACCAGAGATTGATTAAATACTCGAGTGCCTCAAACTATTGCAAGTTCATCGATTAAATTGTTATTTCGGTCGGTGGCAATATTTGAGTCGCGTCATATGGCTAGCGCCCGCCGCGCTTCCCGCTATCGAACAATGTCGACACTCTTTGTTGTTTAAAAGTAATTAGAGTGATTTTGTACCTTTGTCTTCATAGCGTTGTACTAATTACGGTATTGGCTAAGATTCACGAGTTTGGAGATATTATAATCACGATAATATTTCAGAATTCGTTACTGTGTAGTAAGCATTGAAGCTTTACAAAAATGTTTTCTGCATTTAAGAAAATTACCAAACCTTAGGTATGTTGTTGAAATGGTAGTTACATAAAATTCAGAAAAAGATTAGTTCGTGATGTTCTAAGATTATTGTAATTGATTTGTATGATCAACTTGTGACACCTTCCTGGCCTACACACATATTTGAGCATCGCCGTGTATCGATACATATTTTTATACATACCGAGATTCTGTTTGAAATATCAACAGTTTGAAGTGTCATGGTGGATTTTTCACCCTTAAACAGAGTAAGAAAAGCGTGATCACTGAAGGAGTTTTTAATATCACAAAAATAACAGTAACGTCGATAAGGTCACACCCCTGTGCTATCGAGCACAGAATCCCGTTTACACGAGCCATATCGGTGGTGGGCCTCTCCCTCCCCCTCCACGTCCCACTGGTGTGGGTCGCTTACAACAAATGCTGCGTCCTACAGTGATACTATATTCTAGACTTAAGCATTTTGTTATCTGAACAAGAATGTTGTTCTTCTTGATTGTGGAAAGAAGTAGGTAATCAACTCACCTTGTTTCTGGCGGCAGAAGGGATTAGAGCTACGTGGCCGCCATTCAAATTCATCTTTCCGCTCCTGAACCGAACCATCAACTCACTTAGAAATTTGTTCAAAGAAATTACATCTTAACTTTAACATCACTGACATTTTAAAGGTTTCTAATGAGAATAAGTTTTAAACTTCGCTCTTCTTCTTCTTCTTGTTCTTTAGTAGCATGTGTTTGCCCACTGCAGAGCATATGCCTCTCCAATTTCTCTCCACTTTCTTCTGTCGTCGGTTTTCCTGGACCACGCTACACCAGCTTGAGCCTTGATGTCATCGGACCATCTGGCAGTTTGTCCGCCAACACTCCTCTTTGCGTCTCTTGGTCTCCATTGAAGGACATCCTTGCTCCACCTTTCATCACTCCTTCTGCACACGTGACCGGCCCACGACCATTTTAGTTTTGCGGCTCGGTACCCTGCGTCTATCACTTTTGTGCGTTCCCTGATGATGGTGTTGCGCACTCTATCTCGTAAGGATATCCCGAGCTAAACTAAACTTCGCTATTCCATGCTGATTTGTTATTAATTCCGATAAACTATTATTTATCTCGCTGGTACCTACTAATTCAGTGAAGACGTCAGCATAGATGGAGAAAGAGAGAATACCTACATGGTTAAAAATGAATGTCGCATTATACAAAGTGTCGACCGCGGGAGAGCCACGCTTCGGCATGAATGGGCCGGCTCGGTCGGAGTGATACCTCGACCTCACAGAAAACCGGCGTGAAGCAGCATTGCGCTGTGGTTCGCTGCGTGAGTGTACCGGGGGAAAGGGGGTTTAAAGGTTGGTAGCGCACTTGTGACTCCACTGGTATCGCGGGCGTCCATGGATTGCGACAATTGCTTACCATCAGGTTATCCGTCTGCTCGTCTGCCACCTATCACATAAAAAAGTTATTTAAAGTTGTCAGTCCGCCAACAGATTGCCGCGTGTTTGAACAGCGTGCACAAATAACACATGATCAAATTAAAATGACGTCCGACCACACGCTAATGCCTCGCGGTGAAAAATAACAAATATGTAGTTTTTGTCAGAGCTACCTTTTCGAAAAACACGTTTTGTTTGCTTTCAATTCGGCGGGAGAGGGGCTCCGCTGATAGATGTTTGAAGTTAAATCTCCCTTTAAACGCTTCAAATGTGATTCAGTGAGCGCCTTTTTGGAGGGGCTTAAGTGACTTAGCAAGAGCTGCAGCTCCCTTTCGCTAATGTGAGACACTTGATTGGTCTTTGAACTGGCGTCAACCGCTTTTTAAAAGCAGTAAGATATAGATTTTGAAAAAAACACTGGTTTATGATTTCAACTTTGGTGTGATCCAGTGGTTTTTCTAGTTAAGGTGACGGGTAGGGCACATTAGCGACGCCAATCGATTTTAATTTTTAGCTACTAAACTGGTTACAATCTCTCGGCAAACATTTATACTACTTATTAAATAACCTTGTTGCACAAATGTTGGGTCCAACGCGTACGCGAAAAATTTATTCACGCCAAAAGTGGCCGCTTTTGGCGTGAATCAACCCCGAAATTGTTTAAAATAGATCCGGTTTGGTAGCTAAAAATTAAAATCGATTGGCGTCGCTAGTGTGCCCTACCCTTTCCATAATGGAAATAACAAATTCGAAATAGATTGCATAATAGTTAAGTACTTAATTAAATAGACGAAATAGTCTTAAAAGCCACAAACTGAGCACGTGTATGAAAATAATGCGAAGGTCGAGTTTCTCCCGCCAGTTTGAGTAAAAATAATCAATTTTACTTTACTTACTTTTTTTTTTACTTACAATGTAAAAAGTGTTTTGTCAGTAAATAATGTATCTTAATTAGTTATATTCAGAATGACTATCTCTCTATCTGAGTACCTACTGTTGTAGCCGTTACCACATTATGCGGTGCTGATTCTGCGGTGATATGTCATCGCACCTAAGCTCGCGGTCATCACATCATATGCATCGACCAATTCGTTTCACATTTGCCTTCGTTTAATTACAATCTCGCTTAGCCGCGTCACACTGGAAACTAAACCCCTTGGCTTAAGAGACCCCTAGATGAACTTCACACCCCAAAGAGGACCATATCTTGTCCACGTAGAGTCTATAATATATTGCACACCGTAAATTATCTAGCCGAGAAAAAAAGCACGTGTTCAATTTGGGATTACATGCGCCCTTTAAACAAAAGGTTAACAAGTAACGTTGCATCAGTTTCTATCAGAAGTAAATCGTTAATAAAGATTCAAATAAAATATGGCTCATGGAATGTACCTATTTACCTAGGTAAGTGGGTACCTATTGGTCTAGTGGTTTAAGTACCGGGCCGTGATCGGGTTCGATTCCCGGGTCGAGCGAAAAGTATGTTTCGGATTTTTCGGACATAGCTCGGGTTTGTGATCACCAATCCGCATTGAGCAAGCGTGGTGATTAAGCATAATCCCATCATAGTAGCGATTACTTTATTTCTATGATGGAGGCCTTTGCCCTGCAGTGGGTCAGTTTATAGGCTGATTAAAAAAAAGTAGGTACCTAGCATGTAATGAAAGTCTTCTCCTCATCACCCCTGATCCTTATCTTTCCTAGGATATTTATTTTTATGAAAACTATACAATAATAAATATGGGGTTCCATAGATAGATAGATAGATACTCTTTATTGCACAACATACAAAACTTAGCATAATAAACTTTTTCATTTAATTTCATGTTTGTTTCCTTTGGAAGTGTTAAATTAGTCTTTTTTTCTCAATTTTATGTGTTTAGAATGAACAAAATAGCTTTTGCCATTAGACAGCTCTAACCTAGCTGACAAAAAATTTGATTAACCATCAGCAAAAAGTCGGACTACACGCATCATAGTTTGTAGTTTGTACTTTATCAATAAGAGCTGTGGATTTTGTGAACTAAATAAAAATAAAATTGTTAAAAAGCAATTTACTTCAACGAGAGAATGTATCAATCCCAAATTATTTAAGTATACTTGAATAAACACAGCCAGTCTACTTCCATATCGATCATCATTCTACGAGTAAATGTCACACGTGTGTTCCGACGACTCACATCAAAGTAGAAGCTCAGTCAGCCGGATCGGTGGCTACAAATAAATATACAATGTTACACTATTGCTATTACCAGGGCTTTTCCTTTAGGTACCTACCTCCCTACAATAAAATAAATACGCTAAACGTTCGAATTTTCTTCTTAGACGGGTTCAACCGGGGGGATTAGGTACCTAAATAACGAACCGTGCGTATATGTCTGAACCTAAGGTTTTAGTTTTAGTTGTCTGGTTTAATCCACTACAAGGAATAAACTTAGTTCTGAATCTGGATGAATAGCTACGCTGATGAATTTAACGGTTAAATAAATAAATATCATGAAACAATACATACATTGACCTGACCCCAAAATAAGCAAGCTTACCACTTGTGTTTTGGATAGTCATCAGAAAAAAAACACCCTAGAATTGTACATACACTATTATAATGTAGGTAGGTCCTTACTTAAAGAATATCAATCTAAGACCTGGTTTTCTCTTTACATTGGCGCTGTAGGTTCTCTTATTACGATCGATATTTACTCACAAGAAAATCAGTAAAGTGAATTTTAATTAAAATTGCACCTAAACGCTCACTAAGCTCGCAGCAAATTGGAGGCGTATAGCGTCCGGTGTCGGTGTCATGTATTCGCATTCTCACTTTAAGCCGCGGAAATAGGGTGGCCATAGCTGTGTCAGGTATTCGGAGTCGTCCTGACGTTTTGTACTGGTGACAAAAAGCTTAATTTTGGGTTACTGACTTAACGATATGGTTGCTGTACTATAACGGTCACGAAACAAAATCCCGTGTACGATCGACTGTTTACCCGTACCGTATATACCGACTAAGTACGGAAATTGTGGAAAAAGGTAAACGGGCGGGGCGGGTGGGCCGGGCCTATACCGACTGACTCGTCGTATCAAATCCCGGCGGAGATCCCCTCGTAGCAAGTGATGAGCCTCTGTAGCAAATGACGAGACGGAGACCATTGCCTCCCCTAGGAAAAACTTACGCTAATGGTGACGGATACGGGGAGCCTGTTAGAGGGAGAGCTAGCTAAGCAGAAAACCACCAGACATTGGGATTAAAATAATATTCAGCAGAAAAAACTTAGACTATCGCGACATGGCTCCGATCACTCACATAAGCTGTCTAAAAGACATTTTGGGTACCTTTCTTTTTGTTAACATCAAAAGAGGTTTGATGCGTTTATATATTTCCAACACTGGCCCTTAAACGCAAGCTTAACCTTAAGTTAAAATAACAAAAATAATAATAACATTACAAATTGTTGAAACACTCATATCTCATCAGCGAACAACACTGCACAAGCTGGGTGGATTAGACTAATAACAGTTTTATAAATAAAAACTTTTCTAAAAAAAAACCCAGTCAACAATCAATTAAATTACAGATAACATCTGCCTCGCAAACATATAATGTTTCTCCTTGCAGAGCGCTTTCGTCAATACATCGGCTAACATTACTGCAGTTGACAAGTATTTAATTTCAGCTATACCTTTATTTACAATTTCTTTAATAAAGTGGTGACGTATGTCTATGTGCTTTGTTCTAGAATGAAACAAAGTTTTTACACAATTTTATGGCAGATTGATTGTCATTATAAATTGTTATTTTAGGCATGGTACCGAATATTTCAAACATAAACTGTCTAACAAATAGTGCTTCCTTACATGTGTCAGACAACGCCATGTACTCGGCCTCAGTACTGGACAATGCGACAGTACGTTGCTTGCGACTCTCCCAAGCGACGACAGACTTACCCACAGTGAAGACGAAACCAGTATATGACTTACGGTCTATGTTATCCGATGCCCAATCAGCGTCGGCATAAGCTGAAATACTCATGCCTGTTTTAGGAAAAACCAGATTAAAATCAATCGTACCTTTTAGATAGCGTAAAATTCTTTTTGCTGCTTTCCAATGAGTTTCACCAAAACAATTATTGAATTGGCTTAAATAGCTTACTGCATGACTGATATCAGGTCTTGTGCAAACTGCCACATACATCAGCGAACCAATGAGACCTCTGTAGTCGAAGGAATCATCTTGTTTTAGTTCTTTGGCTAGTTTTAGACCTGTCTCCATCGGCGTTGCAACAGCTTTACAGTCCTCCATGCGAAACTTCTTTAGAATCTTGCTTATGTAGTTTGACTGATTAAGGTAAATTTTATTTTCTTTCCTTATCAATTTCATTCCAAGTACATGATGTGCTGGCCCTAGATCTGTGATATCGAATTCATCCTGCAATTCTTTCTTTATATTTTCCTTCCCCTGAAAGTTTGGGGATGTATATATGAACAGATCGTCTACATACAGGGCTATAATTATCATTGACTCAGCTTCTCTCTTAAAGAAAACGCAGGGTTCAGAAGTTAGACGATTAAACTTCATCTTATCGCATAGAACTTTGGTAATCTTGTCATACCAAGATTTGGAGGCCTGTTTAAGTCCATAAACAGCCTTATTAAGCTTATATACCTTTGCTTCACACCCCTTGACTTTGTAACATTCTGGTTGTTCCATGTAGACCGTTTCCTCGAGGTCTCCATTGAGGAATGCAGTCTTCACATCCAAATGTTCAATGTCAAAGTTTTTTTCTGCCGCTAGTGCAAGCAGCATCCTCATAGTCGAGTACCTGACTACTGGTGAAAAGGTTTCTTCGTAATTTATACCATATTGTTGGGTATATCCTTTGGCGACTAAACGAGCTTTAAATTTCAGTAGCTCACCATCAGCACCATACTTTCTTTTAAATATCCATTTACATTGGACAGGCTTATGTCCTGGATCACGTTCTGTTAGAGTCCAACACTTGTTTTTAATGAATGAATTATACTCATCGTTCATTGCCTTTTGCCAATTGTCTGAATCGGGTCCATTCAGCGCTTCAGTTGGCGTCTTAGGTTCATTAGGATTGCCGTTTACCATTTCCACAAAATTGGCCGCCAGTGGAGACTCAGGAGCTTCATCATAGGAGCTGTCTGACCGCTCCGCCTCAGCTATTGAATCTTCCCCTGGAACGTATGTTACATCGGAACAATTCTCTGTGCCATCACTTGAATTATCGCTGTCAGAGTCATCTACTGTGATCGTGCTAATTCTGGGTTCGTTCTGTGATAATCTCGTGTCATCAGAAACATCAGAACTTACAGTGGATGCCCCTGATTGCTGAACTTCATTTGAAGTCAGGTTGCTGATATCAACAATCAACTGTTGATCAAAAGTATCATCATTTGACACGTTTTTACCCCAACATTTGTTTTCCAAGAAGACAACATTGCGAGAAATGACGCAATTTTTAGGATTGTTTGGTTCAAGTAGTCGGTAACCCTTGGACTCTTCACTATAACCCGTAAATATATATGGTTTACTTTTAGAATCTAGTTTTCTTCTATTCTTTACCATAGAATATGCAACGCAACCAAAAATTCTTAAATGGTTAAGGTTCACCTTTTTATTTGTCCATTTTTCTTCAGGAGTCACCCCAGCAACTGCCTTCGTAGGACTTCTGTTTTTGAGGTATACCGCTGTGTTTACAGCCTCGGCCCAGAATTTCATTCCGAGTCCGGCATCTCGCAGCATACTCCTGACCTTCTCCATAACGATTCTATTGGCGCGTTCTGCGACACCATTTTGCTGTGGGCAATCTGGTACGGTTTTCTGGTGCTTGATTCCACATTCCTTGAGATATTCCTGAAACTTAGAACTCATGTATTCTCCGCCTCTATCGCTTCTTAGTACTTTCAATTGTTTTCCAGTTTCATTTTCCACAAGTACTTTAAATTGTTTAAAATATTTGAAAGTCTCACTTTTCGACTTCAAAAAATAAACAAACTGTTTCCTCGTGTAATCGTCAATGAAACTAAGAATGTACCTAGAACCACTGATAGATGGCACTTGAATGGGACCGCATAGGTCAGTGTGAACTAACCCTAGCACTTTTGTAGCTCTGCTGTGTGACTTTTTAGGAAAAGGAAGCCTAGCCTGTTTTCCTTCAACACAAGAAATACATTGCTGAAAACCAGAAGTACTAAAAGAAATACCATCTGCAATACCTTTTTGGAGAAGTTGCATACTTCTTGCATTCAGGTGTCCAAGACGTTTGTGCCACAACTCCTGTGATGTCAAGTTTTCTGTCGATGCCATCATTGTGCACTCCTGCTCAGTACAGTCATCGTCTGACACAGTATCGAGCTGATAGACACCGTTAACTTGAGTTCCAGTAGCTAAAATTTCATTACCATCAAATATAGTACATGAATTGTGATCAAATTTTACAACATACCCTTTTTTGGTCATAGCACTAACAGACAATAAATTAGTACTCAAATTGGGTACATAATAAGTATCACTTATTGTCCTTATGCAGTCTTTTAAACGAACTTGCACTTCCCCTAAGCCCGCGGTCGATATCTTACTGCCGTTCGCTATGCTTACATCTACGGACTTATTACGCACGCACTTCACCATCACTTTCTCACTGTTACACATATGGTTGGTAGCACCGGAGTCGATATACCACAAGTCACTGTTGACATTGACAGATAGCGCTGCCACAAGTCCCTTGTTCTTGACATAATTTGAATTTTGGGGCTTCTTGGCAGGAGATTTCTTGCTGCTACTGCTGTCTATTGCCTTTGGTTTTTTCTCCGGGCAGTCCCGTGAATAGTGGCCTTTGGTATTGCATTTGAAACACCGTGGCGGCTTGCGGGTGAGCAGTGCTGTCGCCGTCTCGCCCTCAGTCTTTTCTTCCCGTCTTTGGGTTTCCTGTAATAATTTCGCTGAGATGACGTCCGTACTTAGTTTCGGGGATGAGTGCTCAATTGCCATGATGAGCGGGTCATAGTCGTCCGTTAGTCCACTTAACATGATCACCGCAACGAATTCGTCGTCCAGCGGCGACTCAATTTCATTAAGCTGATGCGAGATTTCCTTGATTTTGTTTAAGTAAATCTCCATCGACGCACATTCGGACAACTTTGTACCGAACAGGCTTCGCAACAAGCCCAACCTACGACTCAAGCCACGTCCTTCATAAGCCTTTTGAAGGATGGTCCATGCTTCATGGGCACTCTTAGCTGTGCGTATGTGTGGAATTATCACCGGAGCCACAGAAAGCGCGATCCGCGCCAAGGCTTTGTCTGCCTTTTTTTTGTCGTAATTTTCGATATTTTCAGTTTCGACGTAATCCCACAATTCCTCGTGGATGAGGACCATCCGCATGGAGAATTTCCATGTGGAATAATTTTCCGCACCAACTAATTTTTCGATCGCAATTGCCGTCGACGACGCCATTCTACAACCAACTAACTAACTACGCTCTGCTACCATGTTAGAGGGAGAGCTAGCTAAGCAGAAAACCACCAGACATTGGGATTAAAATAATATTCAGCAGAAAAAACTTAGACTATCGCGACATGGCTCCGATCACTCACATAAGCTGTCTAAAAGACATTTTGGGTACCTTTCTTTTTGTTAACATCAAAAGAGGTTTGATGCGTTTATATATTTCCAACAGAGCCATATGCTGAACTATACAAATCTGTCAAATATCTGCAATCTACTCTCAACTTACATACCAGGTAATCCTTATGCTCTTCTGCTCCCTATCTTATAAAAACCCTTATTATCAAACACATTTGGTTCAAAAACAATTTAATAAAGGAGATGTCCGATAACCGGCCGTTGTATTGTAGATGTAGGTCCCTATTAGCTTTTTTGGACAAACTGTACAGTGTCCTGGCCGAGCCTCTATACAATTTAAGACAAATTGTAGTAACCCAACTGCTGCCGGATATCCCGAGTATGAGAGCAAGCTGGCCACCCTTGTAGTATCAGCGAGGGCGCGCGTGAACTGTAGCGTATGCGCCGCCGCGCCATGTGCGGACACAATGGCCGCATTCTCATGGACTCAGCCCCGGTAAGCTGATTGCGTGACGTCAGCGGGGCCCTGCACATTGATGCAATTACGAAACAAAGCCCGCGTTTTATTTTTGAACACGCTTTTGAAAATGTTGATGCGGTATTGAAGAATGCAATACACGTGAGCTTTTGAAATAATCGGAAAGGAAAACAAAATTAAGATTTTACTAATGCAATCGAATATAAGTAACGTTATGTTTTCTTGTTTGTATTTTTGTATTTCTGCCTTAGTTTCGACTGGATATATATTAATTTTGCATCACTATTAAAACACAGTTGCAAAACAATAAAAATACTTACTACATAAGTACATAAAACAATAGTAATAGAACCGACAGAGTGGGAAAAAAAGCTACTTAAATGACATAATCATACCTATATGAATGATTTTGTGCGGCCTATCTCGATATGCCCTTATCCTTCTTTCTGTCCTTATTAATCTTACCAAAACTTGACAGAGTGTGATAGTCGTCATCAGTAAGATATTATAGTGATTAATGGTACACTTGACAATTGGCCGCCACTCCGTTCTGTCTGTCTTTATTTACTAAAGCCCGATTCGACCAATATTTTAAATCCGAGAATACATCTATGGTACAATGCTATCATACCATACAATTCGTAGTGTTATACCAGCTTTGGAAACCTCTTGTTTTATAGGTACTGTGGTTATACCATAGATAAATAAAGATAAAGATTGGTCGAATAGGACCTTAGTCAGACCAGCGCAATGGCGATTCTGCCGCGTGCTCTTGTGCCTTAAATGTTCCCTGAACTATCCACGGAAATGTCTCTTTGAGATTCTAGAGATGTCACTTCTCCGTAGAGAGAGTAAGAATCCAAGCCCGAAAAATCTAAGGCCGTTGCTTATTACCGATGGATTGAATGGTTAATGCAAAATTTCTTCGAATGAGAATCACGATCTTTTACATTCTCCTACACTATATGTCCTATTGAATCAAAATGACCACGGGAGCTAGCTTGCCTGGAGCGATACAATAGCCTTACAGAAAACCGGCATTATGCAGTGCCTGTGCTATATTTCACCGTACCAGTGCCTCAACCGGTGGTAAAAGTGGGTCTCCTCCACGTTTTGCGGATGTCTATGGGCGGCGGCAATTGATTACCATCAGGTGATCCGTCAGCTCATCTGTCTCCTGTCACATAACTGAGCAAAATCTCATGAGCGGCGTATTTCCTCCATCACATGAAAAATCTAACTTAGCAGAATTTAAGCCAGGATCGAAAGCGGCTCGCTGCTAAGTCGACTAAATAAATAATGAGGGCATTATGACGCGGCCTATGCAGAGCGATCATAGCGGCAGAGGCCGTGATCCCGGCTTAGAGGGATCGCGCGACCCGCCTGCGCCGCTATAATCCTGCGTGTACTACATCCACCTACACTCTGATGTCAAAAACTTTTATTTCGATCTATTATTTTACTTTGATTTTGCTCACTGACTCCGACTGGCTCGTTCGCGCAGTGGGTAGTGCGTCACACTTTATAGCGCTTGGGGTCCCGGGTTGGATCTCCGGGTCGGGCCAAAATATGTACCTGAGTTTTTCTGTTAAGAAATTCTCAGTGTCAGTCCAGAGTCTGGAAGCTGGCGGTCTTGTACCCCCGTGCCTCAGAAAGCACGTTAAGCCGTTTGTCCTGCGCCCCGATGCCTCTCCGATCGTATTACACTGGGGTCCCATTGGATTATGAGTGCGAGGGATTAAAGAGTGCACTGGTGTTTGCGCACACACTTGAGCACTATAATATATCCTGCGTAAATGGCTGATCGTTGAGATTGGCCGCCTTTAACCAAATCGGTTGGAGGATTTACTCTGATTTGTGATTAAATGGCGTAGGCGAAGGTAATGCTTTAGCATTACCTCTATTATGTAAAAAATATTTAAAGCGTTACTACTTTTACTTATCTAATAAACGGTGTAACTTTTAGACTTTTTTAAACAATTTCGTACGCGGCTTGCGATAATGTATATTATGAAATGAAGAGCAGCTCGTTCTGATGAAATGATAAACAGCCACTAGGATAGTCTTTTGAGAATGTTATTTGGCCCTTTAAGACTATGTATCTCCTTATGAGTAGGTAATAAATCGCACATGACAACTTAAGCCAGTCTCTAAAAAGTTTTTTTAGAGTTAGGTAAAGGCGTAATACGTAACGTATGTCGATACTCAAAAAAAAATATTTTGAGATAAATGGTCGCATTTATCTCAAAATATTTTTTTTTGAGTCATGACGTGAAGTTGTCATTAGGTAGGTGAGTAGGTAGTATGAACCTTGCTTTACCTGATATCACTGAATATCAAGCATTCAGGTACCTGTTACGTTTCCTACTTATATCTATCCATTGAAATTTGATTGAATTCTGTTTGGTATTTCCCACCTTTTTTTAGAGCTAGAGTTCTGAGCGCTCCCTGTCCTTATATTTCCCGCCTCCCATATTGATGCCACTGAGTTTACTGGAACTAATATATTAACGTTTGCAGCTGTGCAGCACGAGCGCGGGCCGCGCAAACCAAAGCTGCACGCCGGCGTGCTGGCCGCACTACCCCCGCCATCGATGGCGCACGCGCACAAGCCGCACCCGCTCAAGCTGTCGCCGCCCTCGCCCTTCGCGCCACTGTCGCAGCCCTTCAACTTTCAAGTGAGTTTCTTCTTCTCCTAAGACACTCGTGGAGCGGATTCTACCCGTGCCCGCAGTTACGGGATCGCTGTTGTGTTTCTAAATTCACAATGTAGTTCGAGCACAAAAGAGCTTGCCGGTGCAGCGAGACCCGTACATAACTGCGCTCGCGGCGGTCAGAAATAGCGAAAAAGTAATATTTTCAGATAGTGAATCATCGAATTAGATAGTTTACTCGATTCGGATCGGATAAATGTTGCGGTCCCGCAACTGTTGTTGACATGAGTAGAAACCGTTCCATGGGTTTTCAGTCAATTCTAGTCTAGTTTTCATTAACAGTAAAATTTTTGCACAATCCTGAAAAATTAATGATAGGGGAGTTTTTACTCTGCTTTTACTATCTACCGTCGTCGTCTCCCACTGATCCAGCTCGCCTTCTTCTGCAGAGATTTCACAAAAATATTTTATTTCAGCTACTAAGCCTCGTAGATTCAATGTCATTAGGTGGACGCGCAGCGTCAAAAATTCACCTAAAAATCTGTCACCTAGGTAAGTGCTAAGCTAAGCAGCCGCATATAGAAATTCGGTTGTTCCCAACGAGGTACACTGTAATCTGTCGCTGTGACTTGTTGTGAGAACTTTGCAAAATAATCACCAATGTCACTGTAACACGTTGAGAAATCTTTCAACTTGTTTTGGCACTTCATCTAGCAGTTCCACTGTCTCTCATTATCAGGCTTTTGAGTAACAAGCTCGGTTTTATTCGAACAGTTCAGCATAAGCGGGTCGAACGAGCAGGCGCCGTTGAGCACGGCGTCGTCTGCGGGGTCGAGCGGCGCGGGCGGCGCCGGCGCGGTCAGTCCGCTGCCGCTCGTGCCGGAGCCGTTCCTGGCGCCGCCGCCGCCGGGCCTCCTGCACATCATTATGTCTACGGACAAGTGTCAGGTGAACACCCTCATCTTACCGCGTATTTCCCGATTATGACCCAAGCTGTCGAGCTATCTCTGGAGCCCGGCGTACGCATTGACCATTCTTGATTTAGGGAGTCTACTAATTACAATGAAGCGACTGCCGTCTGACCTTCGCATCCCTTTAACAGGGGACAAACTACCAGACAAACTGAATCATGTTTACATGTTTCAGAAACCATCCGGAACGTGCAGGTTTCCTCACGATGTTTTTCCTCACCGCCGAGCTAATAGTAGAAATTTGCACATAGATTTATGCACATAGGTAGCACTTGTGTTTGGGCACACACTTGAGCACCATAATATATCCTGCGTACGTGGCTGATCGTTGAGATTGGCCGCCGTAGCCGTCATCGGCTATGATCAATAACTAGATTCCATCATCCTGACCTATTTCCAAGTTATAGGTACTTATGGGAATATAATACATATCTGTGCTATGGGATTGGCGCAATATGTCCACAGATACATGTAGCAAGCTAAATATGTCGTCTTCTTTCCAGACGTCCTTGTCATTTGTCATCAAATTATAGGTACACTTCTTTTTACCCAGCTAAGGTGAAGCAAAAAAGAATGGTTACGATTTTGACCTGTGCAAACTGTGCGAATAAAGAATGGGATCAGAAATGGCGACGCATCTATTCACTTCTCGCTCGAACACCCACGAGTGCGAGTATAGACGCAAATAATTTCTGATCCCATTCTTTATCCGCACAGGTTGTATGTATGTATGTATGGATGGTTGTTCATCTGTTCCCTCACTTCTAAACTAGCTATCACTTTTGGAACAAATTACATATTTCAAATATGTAATTTTATTTACATAACTAAAAATTTGTTAAATGAAAACGTAAGTTTTCAAACTAAAACCCGACTACCAAAAAACACACTAAAAAGTACGAATTAAGAATATTGTCTCTGATGAAATTATTATGCCGTGGTCGTACGGCAATACGGCACCTACAACCTGTGCGGATAAAGAATGGGATCAGAAATGGCGGCGCATCTTTTCACTTCTCGCTCGCACACTATTTGCATCTATGCTCACACTCGTGGGTGTGCGAGCGAGAAGTGAATAGATGCGCCGCCATTTCTGATCCCATTCCTTATCCGCACAGGTTGTACTGTAGCAAAACAGGTTCATTATAATAATAAAAGTCCAATAAACTGTTAGTATGTATGTTTATTTGTTTTGTAATGTAGTAGGTGTTGGATGCGGGAGGCACAGGACCGATCTGTGTGGAGAACATTGGGGGAGGCCTATGTCCAGCAGTGGACGTCCATTGGCTGAAATGATGATGATGATGATGATGAATGTAGTAGTATGTTTTAGTATTTATAGCTAGTATATATTTATTTGATATAATGTATGTATGTATATACCATACTCGTATTTATACAATGTCTTTTTTTTTCTCTCTTTCTGACTTGCAGTGCCTTACCCCTTTTCTTAATTCGCTATACTTTTCCTCTACCCTGAGGTTGTCTGGAAGAGATCGCTATTAGCGATAAGACCGCCTACATTGTTTTAGTATAATAACTTAGGCTAAGATCTGTAAATTTTGTGCAATAAAGTGTATCTATCTATCTATCTATTCTCATTTATAACCATATTACCAAGATAAACGATTAGGTGCTCTTGTTCGAAGGAGCTAATGTGGAGCGCCAAGCAGCTGCAGCTGCAAGGCGACCCGACGCTGCTGCGGCCTCCACAGAGTGCTTTCGGCGCTCCGCTCGCGCCCACTTGGGAGCTGTTGCAGGTAAATATTAAGTCCTGTATTAGTATATTTATATTTTATTTATGTATTAATATTCATACTTTCTGTCTATTTCATCCTCATCTTAGCGTGTAATTTTTCAGGGTCATGACATAGGCTGAGTGGGGGCCATTTATGTTGGAGGTCACAACACACAATATATTATTTGCACTGCCTGGTTATTAGTACTCATTATTTTGTTTTTCCTTTGTTTTGTTTTGTTTATATTTTCTGTATCTATTTTGTTTTTCTTTTTGTTTGTTTGTTCTTTTGTAACTAATGTTTAGTTACAAAAGAACAAACAAACAAAAAGAAAAACAAAATAGATAAACAAAGTACTGTTGTGATGTCCAAAATAATAAATTTTTCTTTCTTTCTTTCTTCTTTAATTCCCGGTTGCGTTCAAAGCTGTCGCTTTGGATCCCAGGGTACGCTTAGACCATGATTCAGGATTGGGGGGTCTGGTAATTACAATGAAGCGACTGCCGTCTGACCTTCGCAACCCTTTAACAAGGTTAAAACTTTATGTATAAATATATAAATATTACGTCAAGTGTCCTTTACCCAAAGGTTGGCTGGAGAAGATCGCTCATAGTGATAAGGCCGCCTTCGTTGTACATATCCTGTAATACTTAGTCTTAAGGTGACGGGTAGGGTACACTAGCGACGCCAATCGATTTTAATTTTTAGCCACTAAACCAGATCTATTTTAAACAATTTCGGGGTTATAACCTCTAAGCAAACACTTATACTATTTATTAAATAACCATGCAATGCAGAAATGTTGGGTCCGTTTTTGAACGCGAAAAATTGATTCACGCCAAAAGTGGGCGCTTTTGGCGTGAATCAATTTTTCGCGTAAATAAATAGTGTAAGTGTTTGCCTAGAGGTAGTAACCCCGAAATGGCTTAAAATAGATCCGGTTTAGTAGCTATAAATTAAAATCGATTGCCGTCGCTAATGTGCCCTACCCGTCACCTTAAGTTTTCATACTGTAGTTTGAGTGCAATAAAAGTATATTCATTCATTCATTCCTCCTCATCTTAGCGTGTAGGTAGTTACCAGGTTTGTCCTAAGTTGCCTCGTCTGCCACCTATTACATTTAAAAAAAGTCGCTTTTAAGCCCTGGGTTTAGAGTCTGGTAATTGCATTTATGAGTAGAGTAATGATTAATTTAATATTCATTAGTTCCAAATAACTTATTATAATTTCACGGATATTCTGGGCAGCGTTTATTACTCTTTCCATCAGGTGACCTGCTCGTTGGTCGCCTCTAGCATTAAAAAACTAGATGTTACATACCTTTTGTGACGGGTAGGTGTGATAAATAATACCAAAATAACTTACAAATAATAAAATAACTAACCTAACTTTAGTACCTATTACTACTTACATGTTATCTTGCTCCATATCTATATTACTGATTTATTATCAGTGCCAACCTAGGTATGTAACTGTCAATTTATTTTCCCGAATATACGTCATTACCTACTTATGTAGGTTCGCTTACGTAAATAATTATATTCTGTCGATTCTTAGATCTGTAAATGTCATCATACGTATTTACCTAGGCACCTAGGTACCTACTTGATACCTATAAATGTTTGCTCAATAAGTACCTATTATAACTAAAATAATTAACACTCATCAATAGAATCTAGGGATTTTCTATTAATTTTCACAGTCTAGGTTTAAGTCCCTAGATATTATAATTGAAATTAAAATATTTATCTACTTAATTGCTACTCGTTTTGAAATTGGTTCTTCTTTGCTGGTTGGGATATCCCTAGATTCTGTTGATCTGGGTGTGTGTTAGGTAGGTAACTATAATCTCATAATCACAAAACCTTACATAATTATTTAGGTATCCTCCATTTTTCTTCATATTTTTTTTCTGTAATTTTTTAATCACATAATCTTTTTAAAAAAGAGTTTCAACATAGATTAAGAAATTACCTATAGGTAATGAAGATAAAACAATCAGGCGAACACATTAGGTAGAACGGGCAGTTTCGCCACAAAAAAATATGGGCGGCGCCATTTAGTTACAAAAAAACATTAAATGTTTCCTCTAACATTTTTAAGGTATACATTTTGTGTAAATTGCCGACGACGTGACGACGTAAGTATTCAAATCAGCTTTTAGAAAATAAGTTTGAAGCTGAGCTGTTAGGGATGGTTCACACCAAACGTATTGTCCGCCGCTGACTGTAAGCATTCTCACTGTCTGCCCCAGTGTGAACGTCGACTCAATTTGTAGTACGCGTTCTCACCAAGCCGACAATACGCTTTAGCGTACGCGGCGCGCTTTTCGGCAACAGCATCTGCGTAGCCAATCCGCGTCCGTCGCGCATAGACGCGTAGTAAAAAATCGGCCACTGAGAGTCAGCGACAACGGACGACGTAATAGCGTATAGTCAGTTCGGTGTGAACGACAAGTTCAATATATATGGAAAATTAATAAACTGCGTAACGCGCGCTAACAGTCAGCGGCTGACAATACGTTTGGTCTGAACGATGCCTTAGCTTTGATGATGATAAATCGATGGCTATTAGCTGAAACAGGTCGAGGGCGGTAATAAATATGATAAGAAATGTCAAAAACAGATTCACTCTACGTCCAGTAAGATACCTAATAATAGTCCGCACTACGCCCTAAGAGCATTACCTACTTACCTAAAAATATCTTTATATCACTGTTCTGGTAGTTTAGTGGAATAATCTATTTGTCTATCCTACTTCAAAGAAGCAAAATTATTACTTAGGTATAGGTACGGTCAGCATCAAAAGTAGCTTAACACTTTAGTACCTACCATGTCGAAGTACCATTTTTTACGAACCCCTTGGAAACTGACTATACCGAATAGGCAGAACAGTTACTTTGACATGGTACTGAAGTGTTAAGCTACAATCGACGCTGACCGTACCTACTCATAGGTACCTACTAGAGAGCGTTATTCGAATAGGTAGGTACATTTAATCGATAGGTCCTGTACATGCTTATATAGGGCACCGATTTCGTATTTTACTTTAAGTACCTATATAAGAGTAAGTAGGTAGGACGTACTCTAGATGCACAGTAGGCTATGACTATGGACTCACGTCTCGAGTAACTTTTGAGGGGTGTGTACATGACATCCGGGTAGGTGGCTTTTTGACTTGAGGGGCGGTCGCGGGCTCGCGATTGGCGGCCGGGTGACTTCTCGCCTTCGCGACTCGTCACTTACCCCGCCCATCGCTACGACTACGGCTACGAGACCGCGCGTTCGCGAGTGTAACTTGCGACAAAACCCTTGCGAATTTGCTGCGACGAATTTTGCGACTCAAAGATAAATTATAATCGCTTTACTGCTTAAATACTAATCTAAAGTTTTGTATGTTGTGCAATAAAGAGTATCTAACTATTTAGCTGATTACACGTAGATGTAATTAGTTATAGATACCTAGAATGCAGAAGGCACTACACGAACTGGGTTCTGGTTTTAAAGTCGTGTAGCATTAAAACGTATTCACTTGTTTTCTGTAGAAAATACTTATATCTCTACGTATTCCAATTTTTACGGTGAAATGAAGAGTTCAAAATGTAGGCTAGATCCTATTCGTACTTATCTAGGTACATACTTATACAGGTGGTACCGGAAGACATTTACATGTTTACATCCCTTTAACCACGTCTTTTACCAACTATTCTGAACATTTTATTTTGCTATTGGAAATTCGTCAAAAATTTTCGTCCTCATTTTCTCCCGTTACAAATGACCAGTCACGTTACCCGACTGTGTCTGATTGAAAAGTTTAATATTTTTAATGTTCAATAATTTCCAAAAGTCAAATGACAAAAATGGCCAGAATGATTGGTAAAATACGTGGTTAAAGAGATAGGTACCTAAATGTTTACTGATACACACCCTGTAACTTGATTAAACAACAGATGTTGCCATTCAAAAAATAAGTAGGTACCTAAGGTATGAAATTGCAGAGCTCCCTATTTCAGTAGGTTAACCGTGCATAATTTTCCTTTTAATTAAGACATTGGAATATTGTTCTTATACCTACTTACGTACCTAGTTTCTTGTTCTTTGACATCAAAAAGTAGCGTTATCATTATGCTTCTGCCCTGTTCCCACGTTATCTGGTGTCGATAGTAGGTAGGTACCTATATCGTGTTCTTCCATACGTCCCTGGCACCGTCATCTGGCATCATTAGCCATTTGAATAGAATTTTTAAAGTCGACACATTACAGGAAACCAGTGCCCGGTTGCTATTCATGGCTGTGCGATGGGTGCGATGCCTGGCACCCTTCCAGGCGCTCGCTCACAGCGATCAGCTCGTTTTGCTGCGCGCCGCGTGGAAGGACCTATTTCTGCTGCACCTGGCGCAATGGTCCGCGCCTTGGGACCTGGCGCCGCTGCTGGCCGCGCCCGCCGCCCGCGCGCGCCTGCCGCCCGATCCTCTGGCTGACCTGGAGCTTAACACCTTGCAGGTAAGGACCTGTTTCGACTTGTTTCTACTACACTTACAGTGAACCTGAAATGCCTACTGTTTTAGAACTTTTTTGCGTTCGGGGAATGCCACCGACCCGAAGTTCAAAGGGCCGACGTCGCCGTCTTATGCGGCGCCTTATGAGGGATACATTACTGACACCCGTCAGCCGGGTCCTTTATAGACCGGATTGCTAACAATTTAATTCATCAACATTTAGAAGAAAGTCAACAACACGGGTATTTTTCGTAACGTTTTCTCCTATTCGTGAAGAACCTACTCAGAGATAATAAGTCCATGCTATGATTATGTAAGTACCTACGTTTCAAAGTCATGATCATTTCAGCCAATAGACGTCCACTGCTCGATATAGGCCTTCCCAATATTCTCCTCATAGATCGGTCCTGTGCCGCCCGCATCCAATGGATTCCCGCGACCTTGATCAGATCGTCAGTCCGCCTTGTGGGGGGCCTGCCACGGCTGCGACTTCCTGTACGTGGCCTCCACTCGAGGACCTTTCCGCCCCAACGGTCCTCTGTTATTCTTGCTACGAGTATTGCCCTGCCCATTGCCACTTGAGGCATGCAATCCTTTGGGCTATGTCTGACCTTAGCTCTTCTGCGGATCTCATCATTTCTGACACGATCACGCAAGGAGACTCCGAGCATAGCCCTCTCCATTGATTAAGTTTATCAACCTTCAATATATTTTTCACAGGAAATTTTATGCAGATTTCGCCAAATCGCCCCAGATGGCAGCGAATGTGGTTGCATGAAGGCAATCGTTTTGTTTTCGCCAGGTTAGTAAAAAAATACATTTGAGGTTTAAGATCTTTATTTCTCAAAAGAATTTACATTCACTTACATGAGAATAATTTTACAAACTAAGTATAAAAATAGTGTTTTGGACATTCGTAAGTTACAAACAAACATACTTATAACCAAACATTATGGATGCAATAAAACAGACCGCAGGATAGAACTCCATTATAAAATATAAACAGAACGCAGGTATGTTTAAATACTCCCCGTTTACATTTAAGTTTAGTATCTATGTAATTGCCCACTACCTACTACATATTTCTATTTTAGGTACCTATTAGTTATGTACAGCAACCATAAAAAACAAATTCATATTTTTGCTGAATTTTCAGATACGCCAGGGCTAAGCGAGACGCAGCCAGTTGAGATGCTCCAGGACCAGGCGCAATGCATTCTAGCAGACTACGTTCGCACTAGGTACACTCGGCAGCCGACCAGGTACGATTTTTCCACTTAGGAACATAAATTCCCTATTAGGATCCCAAAATCTTCAGGGGTAGGTACATACTCAATGGATATAGAATTTGTTTTTATTCATGTTAGGAGCAAATAGTGCTCGGTGGATAAAAAGGCACGTTCGTCGTAGTTTCAGATTTTTCAAATCTTTAATATTTCTGCCATTTGCTCGGCGGTGAGAGAAGACATCGTGATATCCTCAGAAATCGGCACGTTTCGGATTGTTTTTGAAACGTGTCCATGATTCAGATGGTCTGGTCCCTGTCCCCTCCAATTGCAAAGATCAGACGGCAATCGCTTCATTGTACCTAATTGCTAATTAATTGGGTGTTTGCTATGTATTATAAGTATGTATTTACAAAAGTAAAGTATTATATGTATATATTTGTAATCCCACTGTTGATTCTGATATCCGTAACACAGGTGCTTGAGCTAGGTAACTATCTCGGAGTCAGATCAATGTATGTGATGTTGTGAAATATTATTATTCTCTGACTCCCCAAATCCTGAATCTGAGTCTGGCTACAAAGCGAGAGCTTTGAACGCAACCCGGAATAACTCGCTAGGATGAGGAGTTTAGAAGTTATAAAGGCACAGTACAAATAATGGGACTATACTATGTTCTGTGTAAATAAATTATTTATAATGACTAGTTACCTACATAGTAGGTAAAAATCATAACCCTCCTTTTTGCTTCGCCGTAGTCGGGTAAAAAAAATCTTCAGTCCTATTATAAGATATTTAGATAGTCGGTTATATCCAGATTCGGGCGCCTGTTGCTCCTCCTGCCGTCGCTGCGGGCCGTGCGCGCGCGCTCCATCGAGCTGTTGCTGTTCCGCGACACGGTGGGCGACGTGTCGGTGGCCACGCTCCTGCACGACATGTACCGCATGCAGCCGGCGCCCGCACCGCCCTTCCACGCGCCTGCCGTCAGCGACCACTGCGCCTCGCCCTAACTTGACGCTTATATCAAAGGACTCACGAGAGAACACTCCATTTTCTTAAAAAAAAAAGTCGCAGGCTGAGAAAGAGACAGAGATCCAACCATAGAATAAGATAATAATAGTCTTGTTAGATCCAACCCAACCGTAATACATCTGATGAATATCCGCATTGGGCGATCATTGACCCCGGAGAACTTAGTTTCGCTCTTTTGTTTTTTATAGAAGTATTCGAGCATAGCAGAATAACCATTATTTATAAATGATATCCACGTATTATTATAAATATATTCATATACCTAATATGTAGCTTTAACTCGAAAACGGGTAGACCAATTTGAATATTTGATTTTTTGGATTTGTCTTGGCCCGGAATAGCAGAAATTTGTAACGTAATGAAATTTGAAATTTTCAAGGAAAAATAGAAAGAATATCGCCGGGGTCTAGTAGTAGTATATATATATTTTTTCTAACATTAGACAGGTACTGATGAGAACCCACTCGTAATGTGCTCAAATGTTTGACCCACTTTTTGTCTGATAGGGGTCAGATGAGCAAACAGACCTAATATTTTGATTCAAATGAAATAGGTAAATAAGAAACGAGAATCTTTCTTTTCATTTAAATAACCACCTAGTTCTACTTACTAATCCTCTTGTTGTAATATCCACTTTGATGTTATCTTGCCAATTTTGTAAATTATATTGTATTAAATGCTACATTAAGTACTATTGAATGGAAATTGTATTTCAATTTTAAGTAGTAAGCATAGTGTGAACGAAATTGTAAAACAGTTAATTCTAGTCTAATTTAATTATCTAGTCATTTACTAAAAACTAATGTAAATTGTAAATGTTACTGTAAGTAACTATAACTAATTGTTAATATTAGATATAATTTAATCTTTTATTGTGAACAGATGAATCAATTTGTAATGTAAGAAGGTATTGACCTAAACAGATAGATCAATAATTATATGTGAGGTCTGGCTGATCTCAATGGTACTTAAATATTTTGTTTTCTACCTATGTTGTTATGGTCAGATTATAAAAATGTACTTTGAGCAGATAGTAATGTAAAAATTATTTGTATTTATTAAAACAGATTGACATTAAATGTTATTGTATTACCTGTCTGTGTTTAAAATTTTAATTTCTACTCCTGGCTAAACATTTTTTATAAACCAACAAGAGTGTTTCGTAGTGATAAGAGCAAATTACAGTATACAAAACCACAATTTTATTTCAGATAAATAAACATACATTTTTTTTAAATATAAGTCATAGCAGAAACATTCTTGTACCTCATGAATGTCAAATGATGACCATATCAATATTCGATAGTCATAGCAGCAATGTATTCTTCATCCAGAGACATTGACTTTTCCCATTGACTGTATGGTTTCCACAGTGGATAGGTCTACAGAGTCATCTTCTGGTTCAGGATCCACTTGTGGCTGTGGCTCCTCCTTCTTAGGTTCATCCCTGGGGAAGTCCAGCTTGCTCCAAGCCCCTGGTTCAGCCTTCTTTAATTTAATCTCCATTTTGGTTCCCATCATAGAGGCACTGCTTTGCTCTACACTTATCACCTGCAATAAAAAATATGGACTATTAAAATGTATAATAATCAGTCAATTAACATAGGAATAACAGTTTTAACATCAATCAAATGTATTTACTGTCCGTTTATCTACCAAAAAAAAAATAAAGGGATAAAACAATCACAGTAACAGAAACTATAAAAGAAATTCAACTTACACCTCTGAGTTCAAGATCCAGTTGAAAAACGGCATCCCCTTCTTCTCTAAAAACTAGTTTTGTATTCAACCGGATAGGGTTCAGTTTAACATAGCTCAGTGTAGGGTCATACTTCTTTGCATATACACTCACAATAACATAGTCTGGTGTTTGGTGCCAATCCCAACGACATTTCACTGTCCCAGCTGGCGCCGCCTGTGTAAGACAAGAAGAAATACATATTTAAAAATCTAATGTATTCTAAATAAGCATACCGAAGGAATGTTACTATAACTTACTTCTTTAGTCCACTTATGTACTCCTGTTGTGCATCCTGGTTGACTTAAGAATGTGTTAAAATCTGTTGTCCTCTTTTGACAGCAAGACCAAAATTTAAGACCTTCATGGAAAACTGGGCATCCTGGGTGGTAAGTGCACATAGTGCCATTCGTCTGGGGGCCTTCATATGATATGTTGCACCCTCCATTTTTACAAGTGGTGCCAATAGAGATGTTACTGTAAGATATAATTATTTTATGAACATTAATATTTTGAAATGAATATTTTTTATTAACATTTAGATGAAGTAATGATCTTAATGATAGAACAAAAACCAGAGAAGGCAGATGATGAAAAATGTCAAGAGGGTATGTGATTGGTACCATAAGTGTTTTTATACTTTTATATCGTGCAATGTATTATTACATACCCATCATCAGCAACACTAGGCTTTTGAGCAGCTTTCTGCGCAACTTCCTTCAGGGAGTCAGCAATGCGAGCTTCTAACTTTACCAGAGGTGAGTCAAAGGGAGGTCTCACCAGCTGAGGTCCTACCACGGGTGCCCTCACTTCAATTACTTCCTTTTTCTCTAATTCTTTGTCAAGCCCTTTCTTTTCTGGTTCTGGAGGTTTCTAATGTAAAAAACAAAATACTGTTCATTAACAACGTACAGTTAAAACTCAAAATATAAAAAAAAAATGCAGGGTATATACTGAATCAAAGGTAAATTTGAAATAAAGTAAATACTTATTTTAATTTTCAGTTAACAGAAAAACTTATTATTAGAAGTATTACAATTTTTAATGATACATACCACATTTGAATGTTTTGAGACAGTACAGCCTTGAATATTCAAGAATTCTGTAAAATCTACACTCTTTTTATTACAACAAGACCATCCTTTATACGCGTCGTGAAAAATAGGAGCTCCTGGATGATGACGACACTCATCTAGACAACAAAATTTTTAGGTTAAAGACAAATCCTTAGAGGTTTAATAAGAAATCATGACGAGTTCACCTAAGTAGTAAATAACAGAATACCACGTAAGAACATACTTAATAGATTTTAGATAATTACAGGTGCACCAGTCCAGAAACTTCTGGAACAGACCTACCTTGTCATTTTTACTGGGATCAAATTGTTGTCCGCAACCCCGATTGTAACACTGAACTAAATTATTACTTTCAGGCATTTTATTAAACACCGTAAACGAATGGGTTTACAATATTACCCAGAGATCAAATTCAAGATATTTTAGTTAGAGCCACAAAATAGGTAACCACTCGGCACTCGCTCGACTTTGCAAAACGTCAATGTCAGTTGTCAGTTAATGTGAAAGGTCTTTGATGTGAAATTAGTTTTTTTTTCTATATAACATAAATGGACATTTATAGATATAGCTGCAGCCGCTTATGTCAAGACCTTTCAAGATTTTGTAATTTGATTTTATAACATTTAAATTATTCATATAAAAAGCTTGCAATTTTTGTGAATTAATATTTTTACTTATAATCACAATTTAGTTTTGGCTCAAAATAGATCCTTGCTGTAAATTAAGAAAATAAAAACCTAGTGTTACCAGTTAAGGGGGTTTCCCTACAATTTTTTTTTTAAGTGTGTCATCTTTTTAAGGGAGTTGAATTGTAACCTGTCGCTTCGGAACCCAGAAAATATCACGAGCACGAGAATTGGGCTGCTGGAGCCCTTATTTTCGTGCTCGTGATATTTTAAAAACAAGGCGGATATCACCTGAAAACCATACAAAAAAACTATATTTTAGTGATATATGTCGTATATAAATAAATGTCACGAGCACGAGAATTGGGGTCCTGGAGTCCTGGATCAGATCATATCAGTCGCTTGTGAATTGGACATGCCTGCACTCCGGTCTTCTTAAATAAGATACGCGTAAAAGATTCGTCACTCTGCGTTTGTGGCCTAGAAGAGGGTACACCGGACATTTTCTTCAACTGGCGAAAACACTTAACTTCGTTGTATGACATCCTACCCTCGAAAATGCCTCGCCCCATCAACTTCCCTTTCCTCCTTTCCCTTTCTTTCTCACGTTATAATGAATATTTATGTAGCTATATCAAGTTGTTAGATTAGAGTAACAATTTCTATGAATCTTGGGAGATTCATAGAAATTGTTACTTAACAAAGTTTGTGTTGTCTAAGTTTATGTTAGTGTACATTAGTTTGTTTTAGGTGGTGTTTAATATTAACCCAAACTCAACTAACTGAAGAGAACCAGCTTATTACTCAACCAATTTTTTAAGGAACGTGTCTCTTTTATCACTTGACATTGGCAGAGTTGTCTCGTAAGAGCAACAGCAAACCGCAACAAAAAGCCTCAAAATGGCGATCCGCCGAGGTGATTACGCGGTTAGGGACAAGCACAAACTATATAGGGATACAAGCTTGTAAACAAATCAAAATATCCACTTACCCCAAAACCGTCCCCTCTGAGGTCCATAAACTACGTAAAAACCAAACCCCCTTCCCCCAAAGATATAAAAAAACCTACTTACAATTATTAGTGTAATAATTGTAAGTAGGTTTTTTTATATCTTTTCATCCTACTAACAATAACCATGCATGATTGCCTAAACTTAAGCTATTGTAATTTTGATTTAATTTAATTTTGTCGCGGAAAAAATGTTAAAATTTTATGACCCTTAACATATTGACAGCCATCAAGTTAGACACAAATAAACATTTATTGTTTGTCAGTCACCGGTGTCCCCCATGACACTCGAAACCTTAAAAAAGAATAGAAACAAAAAAGGCGCGGAACCAGTGTCCGTGGAATTTAATGTATATTTAAAAAAAAAACTATGTGAAGTCTGATACCAAGACAGTATTTCGTCTACTAAAACCCCAAGATTATCTCATGTTATTTGTGCTAAGTGCAAGACAGTTACAAGTGTTGACTGTTGTATTTAGGCAGTGATGTGCAAATAGTTGTAAGTTGTTTTCTCTTCAGCATGATGTAACCAGAAGGCCTAATTTAAAGCAGACGTTACGACTGAATCGGAGTTTCCCTCACTTTCACACAAGCTGTTTGTCTCCTTTTTTTGCGACAGGTAATTTTCTCGGCGGCTTCAAAGTAAGCCACCAGAGTATTTCCTACCTTACTATATGGCCTAATGGTAATCAAGAGAAAAGCCCACGTTACAATCAAAACAACGAACGCGATGTCAAGGCATCACTTCCATACTGGCCTGCGAGATTCTTCTACTCGCTTCATTCGAACCTTAGAATAAGATAATAAATTTGAACTTTGAAGGAAGCCATATTATTATAGGAAGCAGTAGGAAGAAGAACATACAGGCGCCTAATAATTTTACCTAGTAGCCAAATATGCAGTACCAATAATAAAAAACGTTTGTTGTTCCTTCATAAGCAAGAACAGTTTCTTGTGTTTTTGTTCTCTTGTTTAATAAAAGCCCCATTTACTCGATATCGAGTACAGTTTAAAACTTAAATTCTAATTATACTAAATTTATATTCTTATATTTGTACTTGTATTTTTTTATATAGAATAGCCAGATATTTGGCCACCATAGAGTAACTTAAATTGTTGGCCACAATCTCACTTGTAGCTTCTCTTCTCAAGCAAGCTCTTGTAATTCTCGGGCTTGTGATATTTTGAAAACATGGCAGGAGCCCAATTCTCGGGTTTGTGACATTTCAAAAACATGGCGGATATCACTTGAAAACCATACAAAAAAACTATGTTTTAGTGATATATGTCGTATGAAAATAAATGTCACGAGACCGAGAATTGGGCTCCAGATATCACCGAAACCATACAAAAAAACTATGTTTTAGTGATATATGTCGTATGAAAATAAATGTCACGAGCACGAGAATTGGGCTCCTGATGGTAAGTGAATATTCTTAGGTTTGACCTGTTACATATTTCAGACAGAAAAGTAAAATAAAAGGCCTTATTAACCAAATTTGAACAATAAAAGATAAAGATGAATTAATAAAGTACTTACTATTCTCATACATTAAAACTTACAATGCCAGGAGCCCAATTCTCGTGATTGTGATATTTTGAGATAATGGCGGATATCACCTGAAAACCATACAAAAAAACTATGTTTCAGTGATATATGTCGTATGAAACTAAATGTCAGGGGCACGAGAATTGGGTCCAGTTATGGCGCAGTCTCCGATATTAAAGTAGGGAAACTTTAGCGTCGATGCTGGTAACCCTAATCATTAGTTTTTGTAAAATGGATAGATTTTATTCTTGTGTGGGCGTATTTTAGAAATTAATCTTTATCGAATTGGGAAAATAAAAACAGTGAAATGTAGATTGAATTGTAGCTTTATGTAGCAGTGTGTTAGGAATGTAGTTCGTCTATATAAATCGATTTGCAGTAATTAAACTGATAGCAATGTTTCGCTGAACCAAGTGTTTTTGTTTCTTATAAAATTAACGAAAATGTAATTCACAACATTTTTCTCCATTGCATAAATATGTGGGTGTTATTCTGACTGTTTCAGTGGTTTGATTATTTGTAAGTTTAGTGATGAATCTAATGCGCAAATTGCGCGGCGCGACGTCCGCGGCGTCGTCGGACTCCGCCGAGGGGTCCAGCTCATCGCACGTCCAGCTGGGGCTGATGCACCTCAAGAAACTCTTCGCGGAGTACACGCACCCGCCGCAGCCTTTGTCTGAAGCGGAGAAAGATGACAAATTGTACAATATGCTGCCCCTTTTTTGTAAGGTAAGTGTACTGTTGTGATTGTTCTGAGATACAGATTGTGATTGCCTGTGCTAAAGTGTTCTATATCGTAACTATGATTGAACTCGACTATTGTTCTAAAATTTAAGTATGGGCTATGATGTTCATATTTTAAAAAATAATCACAATCAATTAAAAAGACAGTTAAAACTGCTTTCCAACTAAGTGCACTCTTGGATTTTCATTTTTATGCAGCTGTCTTTAAAGCATGTGTACAAATTCTACTATTACATCATCTACAAAGTTATATTTGCAATTTTTACTTCTAAACATCTTTAATGATTTTAAAAAACAAATAAAAATAAATGTTTATTTATTGTTTTGTTCCATGTTAGGTGTTTGGGACTAGTCCGTCAAGTGAAATGAATGAGAAGTTCTGGGACATACTGTCTTTCTGCCAGCAAGTATCAAAGCTGATGGTGTCAGAGATCAGGAAAAGGGCCAGCAACCAGAGCACAGAGACAGCCAGCTGTGCCATTGCAAAGTTCCTTGAGATAGAGAACTCTGAAGAGTCTAGTAATGGTTGGATGTTGTTATCCACTTTAAATCTATTGGCAGCGGGTGACCAATCACTCATTCAGGTATTTATTTACAATGCACTGTGTAATGGACATAAATACTGTGTTGAATGGTTTATGTTTACATACTAAAACTGATAGATAGAACTTGATATTAACTGATAGATATAGATTTGTGATAAAATGAGGTACATATTGAAAAATATATAATTGATCCCTCTAATTATATCAAGTGATATTAGTTTTTAAATTATTTTTAATTGTTTATTTAAAAGGTCTCACAAATGACGCCTTTTAAATAATAAATATAATAAATATTGTTTGCTGAAAAGTAAATGTACTGTCTTATTGTACTGTCTGTTGTTGTTGTATCATGCTTGTATTTTCTTTTTGTGCAATAAAGAATATCTATCTATCTATATTTATTTATTTTTACATTCGACACATGCTGGCTTACAGTTGACCCAAGATGTCAGCATGCTATTTAAAAACAAGAAACATTACTAAACACACAAATAAAATTGATAAGTCAGTACAAATAAAAAAAATAAGTAAAATGTCAGTAAATTATTTTCAATAGAATTATATGTATATTTATTCAAATAAACAGAGTTTTCTAAAAGCAGAAGTTATTTTTAACAACAAATTCACTTACAGGTCATGACCACTGCCTCCATTCCTTCCACATTAGTGAAATGTTTGTATTTATTCTTTGATCTCCCTGAAATCCCAGAGTCTGAAGCAGATCTTCAAGATGGTAATAGTGACTTTACACCAAGAGAGAGAAGAATATTATTACAGAAGATATTTGTGCAGGTATTTTTTTTTGTTATCATTGTTGAAGTTTTATGTCCCTAGAAAATCTAGAAATAGTATCCACCTGATGTAGCAATAATACTCAATAGTATATTACTGATCTGATTTGTTTATGTTAGGTACTTGTTAGATTATGCAGCCACCCATTCCCTTGTGAGGAATTAGCAAGAAAGGATGATCTCAGCTTGCTTTTCTCTGCCATAACATCATGGTGTGCCCCTCACAACATAATGTGGCGAAAGTCCGCAGCCGAAGTCCTAATGACGTTATCTAGACATGGCCTAACGCAGTCAGTTGTCCAGTACATACACAGTAAGTATAAACAGTAGGCACAGTGTGATAAAACAAGTATTTACAAGGCAAATTATAATGTTCACAAGATGATATGCATGTAAAAGAAATATATTATGTAAATGTTATCATTCTACTGACCTATAAACCTACTTAATTAATTATGTAATTTACAGATAAGGGCTGTGTAGCATTATGTATAGAAAATATGCAAAAAATACCAGAACTGACACCTTTAGAGGTAATTCGATGTCATTTTATAAATAATTTTGAAATCTTTAATGAGGTGTTATCATGTTACATTAACAGATACATTTACGAAATTATCAAATAACTTACACTTGTGATTACAGGTGGTAGAAATGTTTGTTGCAGTCTTCTGTTTCTTAAAAGACTCAAGTGATGTTAGTCAATTACTATTGGACGATTTTCGTTCATGTCAAGGATATTTATTCTTATCTGAGTTTCTTCTAAAGTAAGTAACAATCTTGGTTACAGTGATAGTATTTTTACTTTTGTAGTTTTGCATGAGCATGTGATCTAGAATTTGTTCTTTTTTTGTTTTATTTTTGTTTACACCTTCTTTTGTTTATTATCACAGACATGAAAGGCAGGAAGTGCCCGATTATCTGACACCTGGGTGAGCATTAATCACTGTTTTATTTGAATTACTTTTCAATGCACCATTTATGTTGCTTTTTCAAATTAATGAGTTATTTAAAACTAGTTTGTACTCGAGATTTACAGGTAATAATAATGTTTTATGTTTATCAGATCTATATGTTATACATGGTTTTACTAATCTTAAAATAGTGTACAACACATTTGTCATAAGTGAACATTCACGTTCTTTACATCAGTTAACACTTACATGCAAATTATGATGCTTGAGCATAAACATAATGTGTCAAAGTATATGAAAACACTTCTACAACTTTTTGTACCTACACTATATTTATATGCTAAGCTAGACAAGGTTGTACATAGGTACTCTACAACTTCTAATGTATTGAATCTAAATCGCGTAATTTGTATTTAGGTTGGAAGAAGAACGCGTTAGTGGTACGGAGGCGCGCGCAGCTCTGCGTAACTTAGTTCTAATGATATCATCGCTATGCGCGTGCGGCTTCTCCGAGCTGCGGCCCACACGCGCTAACACTGAGCTGTTCCAGCTGCAGGGGTTCGTGTTGCCGCAGCCCTCCACGCCGGGGCAGGCTGTGAGGAACGTGCAGGCCTTTCAGGTAATCCACAAATATTTCATCTCCGACACTTGAATGAAATGCTAAATAAAGATGGATTCTCCGATATCGTGCGTCAGGTTTATGTTCTCACGGTTTGGGAGGTCACGTGGTTTGTCAAGCAGATCTTACCACAAGAGTGTCGAAAGAAGACACTAGAACTGTAGTCCGTCGACCACGCAACACGTTCATGAGCCCTTTATAAATCAATATGTGAATTTACTGAAACTTCGAACAGTTTGATGTATTTTTTTTTATTTTCCAGGTTCTACAATCAGTATTCATGAAATCATGTTCGCCTGCCTTATGCTGTACCATACTTGATGCCATATCAAGCGTCTACCATGCGGACAATGCGAACTACTTCATATTAGAGAATCAAAACACTTTGAGTCAATTCTCGGAGAGGATTCACATGAAGAACGCTGAAATTCAAGAGAAGTTCTTTGAACTGCTAGAATTTATAGTTTTTCAGCTTAATTTTGTTCCCTGCAAAGAACTGATATCGCTTTCCTTGTTATTAAAAGCGAATAGGTCGCGGAGCTGTAGTATTCTATGTATAAAGACCCTCTTAAATATTTTAAAGTGAGTATAACATTATTTCATACATATTACTTTTACTTGCGAACAATCACTGTTTTTTTTTATTTCTTCTGCCTCGTCCCTGGAAACAAGATACTGAAGTGTTACTATTTCCCACAGAATAGAGCCAGCCAATCTTTCACCGCAATAATCACCTCTAACCTCAAATACAATATCTACTGTTACCTAATATTTAGTCAAATAATAATTAAATTAAATAAGCGGTTTCGTTGCAGGCATAACGCTATATTCAAAGACGTATATCGGGAAGTGGGAATGCTGGAAGTATTCGTCACATGCCTGTCTAGATACGCCGTGTTCCTGAAAGACAAACAGATAATAGAAGAGGAGAAAATGAAGAAAGATTCGGCAGCTGAAGCGAATGGGTCCCCGAAGGCACCAGAGAGACGGAAGAGGTTGTCTTCTCGGGATTCGTTGATACGCGATCCTAATGTTGATGCCGAGGAAGAGGAGTTAGGTGCCTTGGTGATGGAAGGGCTTGACTGCTTTACTGAATGGCAACTCAAACAACTGTAACGTGTTCAGGGACTGTGGGGGCGCCAAATGCGTGCACTGGTATGGTTGTGCACGAGTCTTGCAGGAGTCAAGCTTTAGGTAAGTAGTAAGAATGAAGAAGGTACTAGACTAAAGACTACGTACACAAGACGTCAGGTGGAGTTACCCTTGTTGGACTTTGGACCGACCTTATGTCTGACACACAGGAGTTATTTTTGCACTTCGAGGGGGTAACTTGATCTGACGTTTTCTGTCTGTATTTTTCCAAACATCTTTGTTGTATGCCTAACAGGTGTAGTAAGAGAGCTGATAGTAAGTGGCAGCGGTGAGGAGGACATGTCGGCGCTGCTGTGCGGCATGCACGCTGCGCCTAACGATGCCCTCAAGCTCAAGTTGCACATCCTCAAGGCGTTGCTGGGCTGCTTGAGGGACTCTCATCGCACCAGGACTATATTTAGAAAGGTTCTGCTCATAATAACGCTGCTGCTTAATAATAAGGACTGGTACATTAGCTAAAATCATAAGACCTGTGCGTTATAGAGATATATATATATATATTATTTATGTGATAAGTGGCAGACGAGCAGACGGATCACCTGATGGTAAGCGATTGCCGCCGCCCATGGAAACCTGCAACACCAGAGAAGTCACAAGTGCGCTGCCATCCTTCAAACTCTCCTTTCCCCCGGATTAGGCCTCCGGTACCCTCACTCACGCAGCGAAACACAGCACAGTGCTGCTTCACGCCGGTTTTCTGTGAGGCTGAACTTAGCAACACCATACTAGATAAGTTGACAACACTATAGTAAAGAGGATGAAACTATCAGACTGCAGTTTTTTTTATAAAAATGTAGACTATAAAATAATTTACTAATTGTGAGGGTGGTTTGCTAATATCAAGTGAGAATATTTGAAAAAGTGGGTAGTCAACTATCAAAGCACAGTTTCAGCTGATTAGTTACTCCATAGTCAAGAACTGCGAGACGGCCGCTAAGACGCCGAATGTCGAAGCCGTGATAACGTAGGATAGATAAGAGTAGGTAAACTACTTTTGCTATCAAGCAAGCGCGTGCTTGCACTTGTCTGGTAGAGTGAAAGTAGAAGATAATAGAGAGCGCGCCACAAAAGAAGTCCGGCGGAAAAACACGGAACTAAAATTTGAGATTCCTTGTGTCATAATGGACCTAAAGCTCAAATTTGAATGTTGATGGCGACTCGAGCGCGGTTTTTATGGAACGTCTTTGGTGGCGCAGACTCTAATGTACATATGTTGCTAACATAACAATTTTTGCTTCGTCTATCTTCAAGTTATTATATTAAACAAATTTTTACTTCATTATTTCTTAGGTTAGCGGATTCGTCTACGTAACGAGCGTGCTGGTCTCCCTCGAAGGCAAGCTCAAAGGCGAAGGCATGGTGGACAAGGACATGCTACAGTTGATACATATTGTGTTCTACACTATCAGTACCGCCATGAGATTCGAGCCTGCCAACGCGAAATTCTTTCACCATGAGGTTGGTCACTTTGAAAAAAAAAACTAACTACTTAGGCCCGATTCGACCAATTTTCATCCGTGGATAAATGTACAGTATAACGTCAGTGTATAGAATGACTACACTATATCAAAGATTTAGTATCCGAATAAGATTCTGTTATAATTTACAAAAAAAGGTTTGTTTCAATTTACTTGTTGATGTTTTAAAAAACTTTGGATATTTTTCAGATTTGTTTGACGACGCTTAGTGACACTATAAGACTCCTAGGATGCTTTGCTGACGACGTAGAACTGCTAAATGATACCGAAAATGGCGCTCCCGAACTGTATGAAGTTTTTCATGAGATTTTCACTGGAAATATATTGGAAATAACGTAAGTATCCTGTTTTCATAAGTTAGATTTTTAATCTATGTAAAAAATTAAAATTACCTGTTTTTTATTTTAGTGTCCCTGAGGAAGTTCCCGTAGTGTTCGTGCACGCTTGCATTGTATTGCGGCTTCTCTATGACGTCGCTCTCGACTCATTCGACAAACCAACATTTTTCGGATCACTAAATGTGAAATCACCAAGTCTGACGAGACAAAGCTCTGCAATCAATGAGGTACGGATCTGCATCTTTAATCATTATTTCTACGTTAAACTGTGGTTAAAATACAAAAACAAATGAATTTGATTTTATTGTTGTATTATATCAATATTTAGGCATGGGTCACGCAGAGGTCACACTGCTTAATTTTGTATAAAAACGCGATTCGACCACTCCCTCGTATTCTTACTTTATTTTCTACTTCTTATTATTTTTTCATTTGTGATGCACATGGCCAAGGAATGGAACGTGTTTTCATAAAAAGTTTTATGGCTACTAGTGAATAAGCTGATTTGGGCGTCCTTGTTGAATCACCTCACTGGCACAGTCTGACACGGGGATTTGTCATTCTAATCAAACTATATTTTACAGCCTTATACTCGGTCTGTATTGCATGCCCCTCCTCATCTTAGCGTCTAATTCCCGGTTGCGTCCTAAGCTGTCGCTCTGGACCCCGGGGTACGCTTAGACTATGTTTCAGGATTTGGGGAATCTGGTAATTAAAAAATAGCTACTGCCGTCTGATCTTCGCAACCCTTTAGTTTCAGAAACTGTCCGAAACGTCCAGGTTTCTATACGATGTTTTCCATCACCGCCGAGCTATTGATAGAAATAGGCACATAGACTTGAAAATCCAGAGAAGCATCCTCGGATGCGATTCACGACCTCCCTTATGGAAGGCGAGTTCTGAACCACTGAGGTACCATCGCTCTCCCTGTCTGTATCATCATCATTTCAGCCAATAAACGTAAACTGCTAGACATATGCTTCCCCCAATGATCTCCACGCAGATAGGTCCTGTGCCCCCGCATCCAAGGGATTCCCGCGACCTTCACCAGACGTCGGCCCACCTTGTGGGGGATGTATAATAATATCCTCCAACCGATATTCGGCTATGGCGGCTAATCTCACAATCAGTCACGTACGCAGGATATTACCCTTTTATTCCAATGGGACACCAGTGTGACACGAATGGAGAGGGATCGGACGCAGGACTAACGGTTTAACTTGCTTTCCAAGGCATGGGGGTACAGGACCGCCAACTTCCAGACCTCGGGCTGACACTGAGAATTACTTGGCAGAAAAACTCAGGTACAAATTTTGGCCTGACCCGGGGGCCCCAAGCGCAGCTCTTGCTTTAAAGTGCGGAGCACTACCCACTGTGCCAACGAAGCAGTCGGGATGTATAGGATGATCGTGAACGTTGTCTCCCGCAGTCGAAGCCAGCCGGGCGTACGGCGCCCCTCAACTTGTCGTCGGGCGGGGCGGCGGGCGAGGCGTGGGTGATCCACTCGGGCGTGGTGATCGTGCTGGCGCGGCTGCTGCCGGCGCTGCCGAGGCCGCCGCGCCACGAGGCGCACGCGCGCGCACTACGGGACTACCTCGCGCACGTGCTCAAGAGCCTCGTTAGAAGGTAGTCGCGGTTATTGCTTGCTGACTTATCCATATTAATATTATAAATTTACGATTGGTGATTTGAATTAGAATGACGTGCGGGAGTGAGATAGAAGACGAATGGCCGACGACGACGTGAAAACGGTGTGAAGACGGCGCTTATAAATATAGTAATTCTTATTCTTTATATCCCTGGCTTTATTCCAAACCCCATCATACATAAATGTGAAAGTCTGTCTGTTTGCCCGTCTTTTACGGCAAAACGGATCGACGGATTAATAGTTGAAGGGATGGAGAGTAACATAGGTTTCTTACTAACTCGAGCGGAGCTGCGGGCAAAGTTTTTGATATAATTCATGAAATTATTGGCAAATTTTCATTTAAAGTCAAGAATTAGAATGACGTGCGGGAGTGAGATAGAAGACGAATGGCTGACGACGACGTAAAGACGGTGTGAAGACGGCGCTTATAAATATAGTAATACTTATTCTTTAAATCCCTGGCTTTATTCCAAACCCCATCCCACATAAATGTGAAAGTGCGTGTGTCTGTCTGTCTGTTTGCCCGTCTTTTACGGCAAAACGGAGCGAAAGGATTAATAGTTGAAGGGATGGAGAGTAACATAGGTTACTTTTTGTTTCTTACTTATTCGAGCGAAGCTGCGGGCAAAGTTTTTGATATAATTCATGAAATTATTGGTAAATTTTCATTTAAAGTCAAGAATACAATTTCATGTAGATTCTTAATTATACTGATTTGATATTAGTAGTAACTTATACTATAAAAATCGCGAGTTGCTTAAATGTGACAGATTCGTGTACCAAAATCGTTGCGCAAGGGCGCAACCCGAGGACACCGTGCTAATCCAGCTTTTTTGCTTGAAAATAGTATAACTGTTGCTGTTATTTATGTATATCAAATAGGTATCTACACACAGTGCGACATAACTGGTTCAGTCGTTGATAAAAATCGTAACTAATGCTGTTTCTTAGAGAGTCACTTAGAAGCCCCCTAGTCAATGTTATTATCCAGCCAAATCAACCTTGTCGCTCTATATGTAATAGTCTCCATAAAGTGCGGAGCCGAAACCAGCCGTAGACTCAGTTGGTTTATTTAAGGTGACAGGTAGGGCACACTAGCGACGCCAATCGATTTTAATTTTTAGCTATGAAACGCGTTTTTGTACGCGAAAAATTGATTCACACCAAAAGTGGCCGCTTTTGGCGTGAATCAATGTTTCGCGTACGCGTTGGACCCAACATTTGTGCATGGTTATTTAATAAATAGTATAAGTTTAACAGTGGGAGAGCCACGCTTCGGCATGAATGGGCCGGCTCGACCGGAGTAATACTACGTCCTCACAGAAAACCGGCGTGAAGCAGTGCATGCGCTGTGTTTCGCTGCGTGAGTGAGGGTACCGGAGGCCCAATCCAGGGGAAGGGGGGTTAAAAGGTAAGCAGCGCACTTGTGACACCACTGATGTTGCAGGCGTCCATGGGCGGCGGTAATCGCTTACCATCAGGTAATCCGTCTGCTCGTCTGCCACCTATATAATAAAAAAAAAAGTGTTTGCCGAGAGGTTGTAACCCGGATATTGTTTAAAATAGATCCGGTCTAGTAGCTAAAAATTAAAATCGATTATCGTCGCTAGTGTGCCCTACCCGTCACCTTAAATAAACCAACTGAGTCTACGGCTGGTTTCGGCTCCGTCGATATAGTCATTCTTAACCATCAGTGGATCACAAGCAGCGGGGATCACATTGTAATGCGAATGCAATCTTTGCCAGCGAACGCAACCAGCAAGTGATGTGCGGCGCGGGGCTGGCGGGGGTGGTGCTGCGCGTGATGGGCGCGGCGCTGAGGGCGGAGCGCCACCCGCTGCACGCGCCCGCCATGTACATGCTGGAGCGCCTCGCCGCGCACGCGCTGCGCCCGCTGGAGCTCAGGTACGACGCTGCTGCCGTGTGTCCGTGCCGTGCGCCGCCAGTGACGCAGCAGTGATGCTGAGTTGGAGCTTGTCCAGATGTCACACTTTTTAGGCCTCCTATAGTTCATTGTTAGATAAGCTTCGTTTTAAAAGGAATGAACTACTAAAACCCACGTAAGCGTGTCATCTGAGCAAGCTCTTAGGCGACCGTGACCGTATGTATACAAATCTTGGAAGCGTTCCTGTACGGTGTCCGTTTAGTAGACCACGGAGTACCGGACAGATAATAGTTCATTGTTAGATAAGCTTCGTTTTAAAAGGAATGAACTACTAAAACCCACGTAAGCGTGTCATCTGAACAAGCTCTTAGGCGTCCGTGACCGTATGTATACAAATCTTGGAAGCGTTTCTGTACGGTGTCCGTTTAGTAGACCACGGAGTACCGGACAGATAATAGTTCATTGTTAGATAAGCTTCGTTTTAAAAGGAATGAACTACTAAAACCCACGTAAGCGTGTCATCTGAACAAGCTCTTAGGCGACCGTGACCGTATGTATACAAATCTTGGAAGCGTTTCTGTACGGTGTCCGTTTAGTAGACCACGGAGTACCGGACAGATAATAGTTCATTGTTAGATAAGCTTCGTTTTAAAAGGAATGAACTACTAAAACCCACGTAAGCGTGTCATCTGAACAAGCTCTTAGGCGACCGTGACCGTATGTATACAAATCTTGGAAGCGTTTCTGTACGGTGTCCGTTTAGTAGACCACGGAGTACCGGACAGATAATAGTTCATTGTTAGATAAGCTTCGTTTTAAAAGGAATGAACTACTAAAACCCACGTAAGCGTGTCATCTGAACAAGCTCTTAGGCGACCGTGACCGTATGTATACAAATCTTGGAAGCGTTTCTGTACGGTGCCCGCTTAGTAGACCACGAAGTACCGGACAGATAGCAGTTCAGGTTGAAGAATAGTTGTAGTAGATGAATATGCCAGAGAAAGAACTTGCGGATTTAAAAGTTATGCATTGTAGTAAAATTGAATGTACGAATGAATTGATGTAAGTACAGATAAATATGTGGCGAATCTTTCCTTGATAGTTAAGTGGTTAGTTTCGAAGTTAATAAGGTTCTGATAGGTCATATTTTAATGTAAACATAATGGACAACATTTCAAAATTGCTAAGCTCTGAAACAAAAAATACTAATTCTTTGTTTACTTTTCCGCTGCTCGAATATATATTTATTCATTTTTTATATTGCTTATTTACTGAGAAAAAAATTAAAAACTAAAAAACGTAAGATGACGTCATCGGACGGCAGAATGTAAAATATTTCTTTGCTTAGCACATTATAGTTTTAAATTTACTAAATGCCAAACCCATGACATGTAACTGTCAAAAAAAAGACAACTTGTCAACGTTGAATGTATGAATGACGTTGACAATGTTGACACTAGTATTATTTACCTTTGACAGTAGTACCTTTTTTTTATTAAAACAATGATAAGCAAAGGAATATCGCTGTATTCAGCCGTCCGATGACGTCATTTGGCGCTTACGTCTATTTAGAATAACAAGAATTTCAATAATTATTTTATGCATGAAAATGGACAAATTTTGAAAAAAGCAAAAATATGGGTCTGCTCATTTTATGTCTACTTTCATATAAAAAAACAATATGGACATGTTAAAAATATGAAATGTTGTCCATTATTTCGCGTGTATCCAAATGTAGGTTGCAGCGTTAACATTCAGTTAGTAGGTATATACGGTGGCTTGCCCTTACAGTTTCAAACTAGCACTTATCTATCAATAGGACGTACGCGTCGCGTCTCGGCATACTGTGGAGCCGGGTGGACGGCACCGGCAACGTGTACAACTATTACAAATCGCGATGTGTTCTATCAGCACGATACGAAATCACGCGCTGAACCGCCAGTTCTGACGATAAGCGTGACTAAACTAAATCCGGTCCCACACTTGTGTCCGTGCTCCCTTTGATATATTGGTTGGCGAATGGCGTCGAGCGGAAATGAAAGAGACTATTGTCATATTTTTTTTATTAGGTACTTTAATAATAATGAATTCCTTCAAGTGCCAACAATAACACAGGAAGTAAGCAGCCATAGAGACAGCTACAAACTGCGACTGGAAAAGCACCCAAACCAATGTGCAGCGCAGCTCACTATCCCTGAAACCATACGTCGACTGAAAAAGCGTCGAGACATATTTGACTAGAGTGACCACCTTGGGTGGCACCAATGATGCTAGCTCTGCTGGGAGTGGCACCTAACCCATACAACATCCAACGCATCTGCTTATAGTCCATATGACTGATCGCATGATAATTTAAAAAAAAAGGTACATTATTAATCTGCAACACAGTGTCTTTAAATCGTCTGTTTTATTTAAGATGATATTCCACATTTTTCAGAGAGTTCCTACGTATGGGGAATCCTCTAAATTGCATATCGCCAGAACCAGGGCAAGTATGCAAGCTGGGTGGCCCAGTGCCACTAACAAGAATCAAGACTTTAGTGTCCATGACTACACCCAGAGATTACAGGTACGAATTATGGAAACGTGTCCCAGGCCATGGAACCTGGTTAAATTAAATATAGTTTTTGATTATTTTTTTATTTCATCAGATCACAAAACTCGTGCACGTTGCCCCCATTCGTGGAGTTCGATATGTCGGCAGAAGGCTTCGGATGTCTTTACTTGCCCAGCATAGCTCCACAGTCAGCTAACTTGAATGCTCTGGGTACACAAGATAACGCTACGCTAGGAGGAATTGGATCAGGTAAGAAATAGTTTATTTCAAATCTGGTGATGGTTCATAGGAAACCTCACCCATAGCTGCACTTAAAATGTTCGCTAGTCATGTTTGCCGGACCAGATTGGTGCAATAAATGCTCCCATGTGAAAAAAGAAAGAAAAATAACAGCGTTGTATGTACAGACAGCGTCAGATCAAGTTACCCCCTGCAATGGAAAAATAGCACTTGTGCCCAAGACATAAGGACGGTCCAAAGGTCAACAAGGGTAACTCGACGTGACGCCGTGTGTACCACCATTGTACTCGCTAGAGTAAGATAACAGAACCGGTACTAGCTGAACTTTGTTTAAAGAGCATCGAAATCAGTGTCGGTCGAAATACTCGTAGTAATAGGGAATTTATCAAAAAGTTCCATATACAGTTGTATTGTAAATGACAATCGCGTTTCTATATAAAACATTCTCCTCTAGGCGACAGAGTATTCCCGCCGCAGACAGGCCTCACGTACTCCACGTGGATATGCGTGGAGAAGTATTCGGACCCGCGCAGCGACCCGCACTGCGTGCGCCTCCTCACGCTCGTGCGGAACATCAACAACAGCCGCGACGAACATCTCGTCTGCCTGACCATCGTGCTGTCTGCGAGGGACAAAGCTATCATAGTGTCTACGCAGGAAACCCTTGTGCCACATAGTAAGTCATGATTTTTCTACAGAAAAAGGTCGATTTAAAGGTGGCCTTTAAACCGTAAGTTTCGCTGACTTTTGAATAGTTGCCCCAAAAATACTATAATTTGACTCTTGTGACAATGGAATAAGGTCAAGTGCCGTAAGCGAAATTTCTAATTTTTAAAATTTAAACGTGCAAAATAATTTCCAAAAATATACCAATAATAAATATTTCACAACATCACATACATTGATCTGACTCCGAGATAGGTAGCTCAAGCACTTGTGTTACGAATATCAGAATTAACAATGGGATTACAAATATATACTATATATAATACTTTTCTTTTGTAAATACATACTATAATACACCCAGACCAATACAAACAGACATGTTCATGCACACAAATCTTTGTACTTTGTACCCGCAACTACCACTGTTCCAAACGGGTCGTCAGAAATATCTTCCCGTCATCACCATCAAAAAACATCTTCGAACATGAACATTTTGTGTCGAAGATAGTGTAAAAACAGTGGTGGATTTATTGAAACTGATTTGTAGGTATTATTCGAGTATTCACAATTGACATTTAAATGTGACTCCACTGGTGTTGGACACCATCCATGAGCGGCGGCAATTGTTTACCATTAGTGATTCGTCTGCTCATCTGCCACCGATAACATAAAAATATATGTGGCATTGAAATTCAAGTTGTTCAATCATGATAAAATGTTTTGTAAATGTTTTTTATGTGATAGCTTACAATCGAACAGACTGATCAAAAGTCAAAAGATTCTTTATTTGCATAGGCTTGTACACAGCACTTACAAATCGTCATACATTTAAGTAATTTAAAACTATTTATAAGTACTTATGTATAATTTACATTTTAATACATATATATCTTGATACGTAATATTAATAAATAAATAAACATAATGCGATTCCACCACCGGTTAGGAAATTTGTTTCTGGTCGAGAAGATCCGGCAAGAAACTCGCCAGTTACTCTTTTTAATCGCCAACTTTTTAACCTGTGCGGATAAAGAATGGGATTAGAAATTGCGGCGCATCTATTCACTTCTCGCTCGCACACTATTTGCGTCTATACTCGCACCCCACGAGTGTGAGTATAGACGCAAATAGTGTGCGAGCGAGAAGTGATTAGATGCGCCGCCATTTCTGATCCCATTCTTTATCCGCACAGGTTGTACAATGGTTTATTATCCTCATACCAAGTCATACAGTCTAAATGCAACAAAATAGAATGAAGCAAATTAAAAGCTAAATATGAGGTAGACCGAAGCAGACCTGATGGTAAGCGATTGACGCCGCCCATGGACACCCACAACACCAGTGATTGTGGTTTTATATTGGAAGATACTTTATTATATTATGTGAAGCAACTGCTCGACAGTTCTAAGAGAGTATTTTTTATCAGATGTCGGCGAATGGGAGCCCGAGGGCTCCGGCGAGTGCGGCGCGCGCGTGTGGTGCCCGGACCTGCAGCACGAGGGACAGTGGCACCACTTGGTGCTGGTGCTCAACCGTGCCGTGCTGAAGAACTCCTCCTTTTCTCTCTATTTAGATGGTAAGTTATTCAAAACATGCACAGATAAAATGTTCGTGTTGTCAAAGAGAATCGCTGTTATGATGAATGATGATGCCTTCCCAGGCGATTTAGGCTACAGCGACCACTTTATGTATCATTGTTATATGAAGTATTTAAATGTGAACTAGGCCTGAATCGACGGATCTTTATCATATACCTAGTAGCGAAGCAAACAAATCGACTCGGGACCTAATTTTCATACAAACATACCAGTTTCAGATTAACCTTTAAATAAACCTATAAATTTACCTATAAATGTGAAAGTATATGTGCTTTAGTGATAATTTTATTGTTAATCGTTTTCAAGTGTTCAAATTTCAATTATCTTAACAGATTACAGAAACGTGCCAATTTATTAAAAAAAAAAGGAAATTGTGGTTGATTTTCGCATCCCATAATATTGCGTGGAGGAAGAGAAACAACTTCCTTAATCCTAGTTTTTAGGAAATTTGCATGTTACTGAAGGCTAGTTAAACTATTAAATGAAAGAAGAACATTTTTGACATCGGTTTACATTTAAATTATCACTATATTATACTATACTCTGAAGTGAGTATGTTTGTATGAAAGTTAGTTCGATTTGGTTGCTCGCGAATGTAAACTATAATCTATGGTATAGTGCTGTCATAGCATACAAATTTGACGTTATACCATATATTTATTTTCGGATTGAGATTGGTCAAATAGGCCCTTTTTTATGCTAGAGGCGACAAACGAGCAAGCGAGCCACCTGATGGAAAGTAATCTTCACTGCCCATAAACATCCACAAAATCAGAGAGATCGCTAATATATTGCCGGCCTTTTTAAAAAGGAAGTAATCTCTTCTCTTGAAGGTCCCTAAGTCGTAGCCGTCGGGAAATACTCCCGCAGACATACTGTTCCACGGAACTAAGGTACATGGCAGAAAGTTCCGCGATAAACGCACAGTAGGTACTGTACCCGAAACTGGAATTCAAGACCAAAAAAGTTACTACAATGTTGCCACTGCAATAGAATGATCTTTCAATAGTATATACCTATTTTCTAAAAACATACGCTGACATAATTTATTTATTGATAATTTTGATTCTAAAATTTAAAAGAAGTAATTATTTTGAGTTATTTTTACATAAATACAAGACGCTTTAATAATAACTTAATCATCCGTAATGTTTGATAGAAAAGCTGGTAATGCGCTTGTGTCACTTCGGGTGTTAATAACATTTGGTACAAGATTTGAACTTACATGTTGTTGTTTCGTGCAGTGAGGTGCCGCAAAGTGATATTAATATTAAGAATCTTTGACTTACATCATTTTTAATACTGCTATTGTGTGTGTTGAATGAGTTGTCACGTGAACAACTCGCTAGGACCTATGAGAGTCTTAAATACTGCGATTTCGTCAATAGTAGTCTCGGCAGAAGCCACAGGTCGATAAAATGCTAAACGCCACTGTTTTATTGAGTAATTGAGATTTGACTGACTTCGACTGTTGACTACCCACTTTGTCAAAATATCACTTGACAATTTTCCTTACGAGTTATTTCGCTCAATAACGCCTTAAATCTAAAACATGTGCAATACTGGACGAATTAATTACTGAAGTGGTGGAAAACGTGTATAATAACAAGTGAACGACTCAGTAGTGACCGACTGTCTTAATACTATGCCACACTTTCGTGGGTGTTCATGGGTAATTTAATTTGTTTAAGTTCTTTTCAATAAAATTTAGTCAATGTTGGTTGAGTTGAAAATAAAGTTTGTAATTAAGTCTCTATTTTTTGAGGAAATCCTCAACATGAATTGTGCCAGCAGCCTATACCTACTAAGAAAAGAAGCATCTAACAAAAAGGTTGACCAAACCTGAAAACTTGATTTGACAATGACATAAGTGACATTGATAGATTTGACAGTGACGTATCTGTCGTAGTTTTTTTGGTCTTGAATTCCAGTTTCGAATATAGAACGCGATTCATCGAGTTGATGGGGATGGAATGACAATCGCTTGCGTGTGATTCGATGTAGGAATTCAGCTTGGATAGGCCCTTCGATTGTTAAATTATTTTCGTTAGCATACATATACAGGGTGTATCTGTAAAATTTAACAACCCTTTAACCACATGTTCTACTAACCATTATGAACAAATTTGTTCTATCACTTGAAATTCGCATGAAAAAATTTCAACTGTTCATAAAAAGTCGGTCACACGACTTGGTCATTTTGTATGGGGAGTCGAAAAAATTTTCGATGAATTTCGAAAAGTCTTTGAACAAATGTTCAGAATGGTAGGTAGAACACGTGGTTAAAGGGACTGTAAATGTTCACAGATACACCATGTATGTACATTGTGCCCGCTTATTGGTAACGTTGCACCCCAGGCCAGCACATGCACTCCGGCAAGCTGCACTACGTGAGCGCGAACCCGGGCGGGGGCGCCGCCACGCTGTCGGGCGCGTCGAGCGTGTACTGCGTGGTGGGCACGCCGCCGCAGTGGCGCCGCTACTCGCGCCTGCTGTGGCGCCAGGGGCCTGCGCTGCTGCTCGAGGACGTGAGGCTCTCTCATCTTTGCGTTTAATTCCTAGTTCCCAGAGGGGTTTTAAGATTTTCAGCGGACTTGTGACTTCATTGGTGCCTCGGGTGTCTATGGGCGGCGGAAATCGGTTACATCAGACGATCCGTCTGCTCGTCTGCCACCTATCACATAAAATAAAGTTGCGTCAAAAAAGCGTCGCTGTCGCAAAAGCTGTCGCTTCTGAGTCCGTGCTACACTTGGACCATGATCCAGAATTCGGAAAGTCTGATCTGGAATGAAACGACGTGATTCTAATATAAACATAATCAACGAACGTATCAACATCCTTTTGATATGTTTGGCTATTGGAAGATCCGATCTCTATAGCTGTAGCTGCGGAGCCCGAGGTTCGCTAGGATAATTATCTGCTAAATCTAATAATTACAATGAAGCGACTGCCGTCTGAATTTCGCAACCCTTAGACAGGGAAACCAGACCAACAGGATCATAGTTTTATTCCAGGATATAGTTATATCTCAACTAAAATAAAAATCGGAAATCTATCTGAAACGTACAGGTTTCTGGTTTACTTACAATGTGTAAAAAATTGTACCGCCGAACTAATGACAGAAATACGCACATAGATTTGAAATATCCAGAAATTCGTGCTTGAATTCGAATCTACTCGTTGGGAAGGATCACGTTCTTCTCCACTGATCTACCTATATCAATTAAATGCACTCACCTATAAAATTTAATTTTAGGTCCTGCCAGCACAAACCGTATCAGTTATGTACCAGCTCGGTCCTCACTACGTGGGCACGCTCCAAGCGCCGCAGCTGCCGGGGCCGAACCAGGAGCCGTTAGCGCCTCTAGTGGCTGAAGAGAAAGTCGTTTTCGGCATCAACGCGCGCGCAATGTCCCAACTCACGCTGGCGAAGATTCGCAAAGTGTACAGCAAGAATGACAACAAAGCGATCGCGAAACAGCTTGGAATGTCGTCGCATGAGAACGCGACGCCGATTAGGATATTGCACAACTCGGCCGGGCATCTGATGGGGCCGGCTAGGTGCTTGGGAGGCACTGTGGTGGGGTACTTGGGTGTTCGGGTGTTCTGTTCGAAGCCGGCTGCTATAATGGTAAGTAGAAGTATGAAGTATCAGCCTATATACTGTCCTACTGCAAGGCCTCCATAATAGAAATCAAGTTATCCCTACTATGATGGGATTCGGCTTAATTACCACGCTTGCCTAGATACAAACACGAGCAATGTTCGAAAAATTCCAATGATACTTTTTGCTCGACCCGGGAATCCAACCCAGGACCCCTAGATTTTGGCCCGTTACTTAAACCACTAGATCAACAGGGCGTCCTAATAACGGTAAGTATTTACAATTAAATAAATATCAGACGTCACATGATTACTACACATAATTCGTTCATGGTATTAATCATGGTTAAAAACGAAGTACACACTTATTTTAATTAGATTCTATACCAAAAATATGCTTGAAAAGATATTTTTAGCCTATTACTATACTTATAAATTTAGACTAACTAAAACGACGCTAAGCCACAGCGACTCCCTATGGCTTGGCAACCTTATAGTTGACGGATGGCAACGATGGGTGAACGAACACAAGTGTTCTACGCACAAATATTTTTCCAAGAGATGGGAATCGACCCACAACCGTAGGAGCACAGGGCAGAGGTTATTATCAAATCCGCCAACAGGCCAGTTTATTACAAATCAAGCACTCCATACCTGTCAAATATCTCAGTCACTTAACCTATCAGTTTCGATACGTTATGATTCTAGAAGAGGTCGCTACTCTGTAATACCGCCTGTATTGTACTGCCATCCTTGTAACTATCTTTTTATTTACTTTAAGATTTGCTCGATATTTTTGGTGTCTAAGTTTTTGACTGAGTAGTATTATGTGTAATTTTTATTTTTATGTGTTAGGTAACAGACGGATCACATGATGGTAAACGATTGCCGCCGCCCATGGACACCAGTGGAGTCACAAATCCACTGCCAAATTTTAAACCCCCCTTTCCACCGGATTGGGCCTCCGGTACCCTCACTCACGCAGCGAAACACAGCAGAGTGCTGCTTCACGCCGGTTTTCTGTGAGGCCGTGTTATCACTCCGGTCGAGCCGGCCCATTCATGCCTAAGCGTGGCTCTCCCGCGGTCAAAATCTGTTCTTGTTTCAAAGTCCAATCTGTTTCCAGATCGACACCGTGGGCGGCTGCTCCGTGCTGCTCGGCCTGATAGCGATGGCGCAGGACGTGGAGTGCCTGTACGCGGGCGTGAAGGCGCTGGTGTGCGTGGTGCGCTCCAACAAGGCGGCGCAGGCCGAGATGGACCGCCGTCGCGGCTACCAGACCCTCGCCATGCTCCTCAAGCGGAAGAAGCAGCTGCTCAACTCGCATATACTGCACCTTATATTCGGATTGGTCGGGACGGTCGACAGTCAGAAGGAGACCTCGTCGATACCAAACTTGACGGCTTTTCAGGTAAATATTTTGTGGATTGTTCGTGCTTTTTCTTTTGAGCGTCACACATGGCGATGATTCGATTATTATTTCATGTAAAGTTGACCCCTCACTTCGTTTCGGGACATTAGTGCTTCACTGTTCCAATAGATGGCGCATGCCGTAGATTTCGTCGCGCTATTGTTTCTTGTCGTTTATAGAATTTACATCTAAAATTACATAGTAAAGATGAAGTATCGCTCACTATAAAGTTTATAACTATCCCATACTGCTAACATAAATACTACACTCGCGAGCAACCAAATTGACTCAGGACCTTATTTTCATACAAACGTTCTAACTCAGAGGCCTATAACCATGAAAGTATATGTGCTTTAGTGATAATTTTAATGTCAAACATGAAACATGTCAAATCGATGTCAAACATGACATTTTTCTTTTAGTTAATTGTTTAACAAGCCTCTATATTATGTGTTCGCCGTAGGCAACACAGTAGCAGCCATATATAGAAAAAAAAAAAACAAGCCTCTAGAAACATGCCAATTTTCTTAAAATTAGGATTGAGCAGGTTGTTTGTCTTCCTCCTTACAATATTATGCGATGCGAATATCAACCACAATTTCCTTTTTTTTTTTATGAAATCAGCACGTTTCTGTAATCTGTGTAAAATTAAAATTTGAACACTTCTGAAATCTATTTACAATAACATAAATATTATATAATAAATATATTTACAATAATATAAACAATAAATTTATCACTAAAGAACCGATACTTTCACATTTATAGGCCTCTGAAATTAGTATGTCTTGTATGAAATTTAGGTCCTGAGTCGATTTGTTTGCTCGCGACTGTATAATATATTACCATTTAACAATATAAATATAATTTTCAGATACTTAACTTACCTTCGCCATGTGTGACCTCTTTAATTACTCGTCGTATAATGATGCGGAACATCTTTTGGTTTCTCTAATTATTATGACGGATCGATTTGTGTGAGTCTATTGATCAGTTTAAAAATCAACATCTCAAACTGAATTTAGGCTGTTCTCTTGCAGGATTTAATATGCGAGCTAGACGTCTGGCTCGGAGCGCCGGGTGGTCTCATTAAGTCGCTACTAGAGCATTTACTAGAATTAGCAACAGAAACAGCGCACAGAACGCACAATCTACGCACAATGAGAGAACTGCAACTGGTGTCCAAACTTTTGTACGTCATAAACGATGTTAAAATCGTTAGCACAAAGAATGTACTTATACAGCTTTTGGCAGCGTTGTTGGGAGGGCAGCCCCGACCGAGTGATTTGCTATGCTTGGGCCAGTTCATGGCGTATACATTGCCGTTGCCTTCGCAGACGGAGAAGGGTTTGAATCTGAAAGAGAGCGACTCTGAAAAGGAGTGTGAGGGTGAACAGATAATATTGAGAAACAAGTGCTTCAATGTTCTACATGGGTTGTTGTTCACGGCTCGCAATCTGGTGAACACGATAGTGTGCGAGGAGATATCGCGAGTGCTGGGCATGGACTGGCTGCTGAGCTTCATGCAGGAGAACGTGCACCACACGACGGTGTTGTGGGCGTTTAGGATCCTTGTCATATTGTGCTCGGGCCAGGGTCAGCAGTCTGCCATCATGCAAAGGTATGAGATACCTATTGAAAACTTTGATTTTAGACGTTATCTGTACGGTTCTGGTTCTCATTCTGCAAATTTTTAATATCCACATTTATATCATGTCAGGTTCCGTGAAGGCATCGGCAACGGCGGCTGGTTGCGGCACACTGAGGTACTGTCGGCGCCGCAACAAACCGGTGTGATGTTGCCCGCGACTGTTCACTCGCACACGCATCTGCATACGCCCCTTCTTCATACCTCGGGCTTTACGCTGCTCTCCTGGTACGTAATAGTTAAGCTCAAGCGTAATTTGTGACTTTTTATGGCATCTTGTAAAACTACCATTATCACACCTAGTTCTATTGGCGTGCATAAACACTGGATGTAATGTTTAATATTTTTAACCTTAAGGCGCCGCCATTAGATTTTTACAAATTTTGTCAATTATGAGACATTTTTTAAAAAAGCACAGCTGTAAATCCATAAATGAAAGTATTAAGAATTTTTTGAGACAAAATTATGTCATATTTTTTTCCTATAAGTAACCATTTTTTTTATTTGCTAAAAGTGACTACTTTATGCAATAATAAGAATTAGGATTTACTTGTACGAAGATAATATTACACCATTACATGTCAAAAATTCTTAATATTTTCCTTTATGGATTTTATTCTCTATGGATACTTTTTAAAAAAAAATGTCTTATAATCGTCACAATTAGTATAAATTTACTGGCGGCGCTAGTTTCGTCGATGCGTCACCTTAAACGTAACGTTACACCGTTAATTTATTTTCGTTATAATGTCGACGCTCTTATACAGATATCATGTATAAAGTCTTTTTAGTAAATTAGACTTCATGAGAAATTCGACGATGTAGATTTTCATTCTTATATCTACAGGTTGATTCTATCCCACTTACAAATACCTGAGCTGTACTACCTCCTGTTCGGGCTGACTCTCGGCCAGCCCATGCGCAACGTGGGCTCGGAAAAGTCTGTGTCGGTAGAGCGGGTGTGGGGCGCGGCGTGGGGGGCGGCGGCGCCCTCCCGGCAGTCGTCGGCGGCCGTCGCCGCCAGGATCACGCTGTGCCCCGAGGCCGTGGTCATACTGCTGGGCGCGGTGCGCTCGCTCATACACACCGAGCAGGGGTCCTTGCCCGAGTGGCTGACTGACCACCCCGTGGCTATTATACAGGTCAGTTAGTACGCGTAGAAGTGTTAATGTAATGGGGCCTATCGCGTACGAAAAATCCGTAACATGGCGTACTATAGGCCTGAGGTCAATCTACAAGATGATTGGGTATTTTTAGACGTGATATGTGAAATTGTCAATTCATGAATGAATCAGCCAATGATGTTGAAGTTGGACCTTGGTTCATAGACACGCCATCTAGCGGATATTTCATACGCGATAGCCCCCCATTATCTAGTCGGTACTTGTCGTCGCTGCAAGGATCACGCTGTGCCCCGAAGCCGTGGTCATACTGCTGGGCGCGGTGCGCTCGCTCATACACACCGAGTAGGGGTCCTTGCCCGAGTGGCTGACTGACCACCCCGTGGCTATTATACAGGTCAGTTAGTACGCGTAGAAGTGTGATGTAATGGGGGCTATCGCTTTCGAAAAATCCACAAGATGGCGTACTATAAGCCGAGGCGAGGTCCATCTACTATTGGGTATTTTTGGACGTGATATGTGAAATTGACAATTAACGAATAAATCAGCCAATGATGTTGCAGTTAGACCTCGGTTCACATGCACGCGATCTAGCGGATATTTCACACGCGATAGCCCCCATTATCCTAGTTGGTACTTGTGGGCGGGACCTTCGAGACAGTCCTCGGCGGACGTCGCCGCCAGGATCACGCTGTGCCCCGAAGCCGTGGTCATACTGCTGGGCGCGGTGCGCTCGCTCATACACACCGAGCAGGGGTCCTTGCCCGAGTGGCTGAGTGACCACCCCTTGGCTATTATACAGGTCAGTTAGTACGCGTAGAAGTGTAATGTAATGGGGTCTATCGCCTACGAAAAATCCGTAACATGGCGTACTATAGGCCTGAGGTCAATCTACAAGATGATTGTATATTTTTAAACGTAATATGTGAAATTGTCATTAACGAATGAATCAGCCAATGATGTTGAAGTTGGACCTTGGTTCATAGACACGCCATCTAGCGGATATTTCACACGCGATAGCCCCTTATTATCTAGTTGGTACTTGTCGTCGCCGCTAGGATCACGCTGTGCCCCGAAGCCGTGGTCATACTGCTGGGCGCGGTGCGCTCGCTCATACACACCGAGCAGGGGTCCTTGCCCGAGTGGCTGAGTGAACACCCCGTGGCTATTATACAGGTCAGTTAGTACGCCTAGAAGTGTGATGTAATGGGGGCTATCGCTTTCGAAAAATCCGCAAGATGGCGTACTATAAGCAGAGGCGAGGTCCATCTACTATTGGGTATTTTTAGACGTGATATGTGAAATTGTCAATTAACGAATAAATCAGCCAATGATGTTGCAGTTAGACCTCGGTTCACATGCACGCGATCTAGCGGATATTTCACACGCGATAACCCCCATTATCCTAGTTGGTACTTGTGGGCGGGACCTTCGAGACAGTCCTCGGCGGACGTCGCTGCGAGGATCACGCTGTGCCCCGAGGCCGTGGTCATACTGCTGGGCGCGGTGCGCTCGCTCATACACACCGAGCAGGGGTCCTTGCCCGAGTGGCTGACTGACCACCCCGTGGCTATTATACAGGTCAGTTAGTACGCCTAGAAGTGTAATGTAATGGGGGCTATCGCTTTCGAAAAATCCGCAAGATGGCGTACTATAAGCCGAGGCGAGGTCCATCTACTATTGGGTATTTTTAGACGTGATATGTGAAATTGTCAATTAACGAATAAATCAGCCAATGATGTTGCAGTTAGACCTCGGTTCACATGCACGCGATCTAGCGGATATTTCACACGCGATAGCCCCCATTATCCTAGTTGGTACTTGTGGGCGGGACTTTCGAGACAGTCCTCGGCGGACGTCGCTGCGAGGATCGCGCTGTGCCCCGAAGCCGTGGTCATACTGCTGGGCGCGGTGCGCTCGCTCATACACACCGAGCAGGGGTCCTTGCCCGAGTGGCTGAGTGACCACCCCGTGGCTATTATACAGGTCAGTTAGTGCGCGTAGAAGTGTAATGTAATGGAGGTCTATCGCGTACGAAAAATCCGTAACATGGCGTACTATAGGCCTGAGGTCAATCTACAAGATGATTGGGTATTTTTAGACGTGATATGTGAAATTGTCAATTAACGAATGAATCAGCCAATGATGTTGAAGTTGGACCTTGGTTCATAGACACGCCATCTAGCACGCCATATTTCACACGCGATAGCCCCTTATTATCTAGTTGGTACTTGTCGTCGCTGCAAGGATCACGCTGTGCCCTGAAGCCGCGGTCATACTGCTGGGCGCGGTGCGCTCGCTCATACACACCGAGCAGGGGTCCTTGCCCGAGTGGCTGAGTGTACACCCCGTGGCTATTATACAGGTCAGTTAGTATGCGTTGAAGTGTACTGTAACTAGTCGGTTCAGGGCATGAGCTTGCGTTTCCAGCCTAAAACAGGTATGTACTTAGAGACTCCTAAGTTTTATCGGTGGTAAATAGTACTATTTTTTTTAAAAACATACTTGTTTATATGTTTATCAATTTAGGACACAATAAATGACGCGTATAAAATTATTTTCAGGTGCTATTTTCTCTTTACAACACATTACCTGATTTCGTGTCAATTATGATGACTGCCGAGGTTCTTACGGCGCTGGCGTCGACCCTCTTTCCTCCAAATACGACTGATGATATACACATGCGTAAGTTTATCACAATATCTAATAAACAGTAAACACAAATAAAGATTACCCTCACTCACACATTTTTTAGTTTTCATCTTCAGTTACTGATTTTATTATCGATAAATAAGATCGATGTAATAAACTGCCTGTATATTTTTAAATTTTCCTATGGAAAAATAGTGTCATTCAAAAAGGATTATTATAAATAAATAATCCTATAGATGACTTGAACGTTATTTATGTAGGTATTTCATCCAACTACTGTGGATTGGTTATATAATTTGATGTGTCATATCATAATAACGATGCTACACATAAAATATCCAATGCTGGAAGCTGGATTTCACATCAGGGAGCCCGATTCTTGTGCTCGTGATATTCTGAAAATATGGCGGATGTCACATGAAATCCATACAAAAAAATACGATGTTTTAGTGATCTATGTCGTATGATAATAAATGTCACGAACAGGAGAATTGGGCTCCAGATTCTTACATAAGCCATCTAATGGATTTTTCATTCGTAAGAACCCTAATAAATATAATTTACTACGTTTTAGCAATTTGCGAGAGCGGAGAAAGCTCAGGCGCTTCTACGCCCGGCTCCGAGAAGGAAGTAGTTCTGGTGAGCAGTAATGCGGCGCTGACGCAGCACCCGGCGCGGCAGGGCGCCATGGACTTCCTGCGCGTCATCGTGCTCGACTCGCTGCCGCTCAGCGTCTCCGGCGGGAAGGCTGCGCCGGTAAGTTTTCGTTCAAAGCTTAATGGGAGTGTTAGACATAGCGAAATAAACTAGACGTTACTGTGGCTCTATAGAAAAGCAACAAAAGAAACTAATAGAGTCCGCGCCACCATAGAAGTCCCTTGAAAAGCGCGCTTCAGTTCGCCATCTATATTCAAATGGGCTATATGTCTGTAGACACAAGGAATCTTAAAATTTTAGTTCCTTGTTATGCCGCGGGACTTATTTCGTGGCGCGGACTCAGTACAATGCGACAAGACTTTTTGGCATGACATTGACAGGGGGGCGTTGTACTATAAATTGTCTAAATGTCTATAGATAAAAACACTGTTGATTGCTGGGATAACAGAATGGGGGCTGTCGCGTGTGAATTATCCGCTAGATGGCGTGCCTGTGAACCGAGGTCCAACTTCAATATCATTGGCTGATTTATTCGTTAATTGACAATTTGACATATCACGTCTAAAAATACCCAATCACCTTGTAGATGGACCTCAGGCCTATAGTACGCCTACTTGCGGATTTTTCACACGCTATAGCCCCCATTACAGTACACGTGAAATTAGACCGGTGACATCGGCAAACTGCCTCTTTCGACGTGGATTGACGTTGGATTTAAGTCTATTTTCATATTTAGGCCCGATTCGACCAATCTTTACCCGTAGATAAATCTATGGCATAACGTCAGATCTGAATAGAAAGTCAGAGCTATACCATAGATTTAGTATCGGAAGATTGGTCGAATAGGCCCTTACAAAGAGATATTTGCCGAATTTAACCAAACTACCGAATAACTTCATTTGAACTAAACTTAGTTTTTAGTAGGTAGCCAAATCAGACTTGCCGCACTGTAGTTTGTTTTTTTGTTTTCTTCACTAGTTATCAACTCAATAACCATTTATTACTATCGCGTTTTTAAAATGTATGCTAAAATGGTTGTGTACTGGATTGATTATATTAGTTTTAAGTATTTGTTTGTTGTTTTTCCATGTTTAGAAATAAATATGAATGGAAACTCAACAACTAATCTTATTCCTGTATTTTGGTCCATTTATTATTGCTCATGTGCCGTAAGACTAATGTTCACATAACTTTTTAGCATGTGTAGATTTGAAATACTTATTTTCTAAACTAATGTGCTGAGACAGAATTACATAAACCCCCAGAAAGGCACTAATCTAAAACTATACAAAACCAAACAATGTGAAAGACAATTTCAATTGCTTGTGTAATTATTAAATAAATGAAAAAAAAAAAATTGGCCAGAAATACAAAGTACATTTTCTCTGTTTTTCTTTTTGGCTTTATGAGGCCTTGTCGTATTATGTGTTCAACAAAACCTAATGTGCGTAATAAGTTTATATATGATTAGTTGGTGCGTAAATTATCCCATCCCATAAATTTTGTTCAAGAGTTCATTACATCCAGGGTACTACATAAATCAACCAAAGTAGAATCACATTATTGCGTTGTGCTTGCGGTATGCCTTGACATTGGAAATCAGATCACTTAATTGATTACTTGTATTGCATGTTATTATGGCGTAAGGGGAAAGACGAACAATAAGGGCAGGAGGATGGGGCAGAGGTGGTAACTGTGCCATAAACACAACGGGAATACGTAAAGCTTCTGTCGCTAAATCTCGATCTGACCTGTTGGTCTTTGATTTTTACCCGAGTAAAAATCAAAGACCAACAGTCAGATCTCTCCTCCTGGTCTCCTTTGTACCTACAAAGGAAAAGACCGATCTTTTCCTTTGTAGGTACAAAGGAGACCGATAGTTTAATGCTTCTACATTTTGTGTCGCGAATACATCCAAATCAACAATGTGGTTCTAGCTTTAGTGCAAATGGGTCAGTGTTGGGTGCTTCTAATTCAAATCGACACAAGTACAACTGTTGACGTGTTGTACTAAGTGTCCGCGACCAACTAACAAAGTGACGAGTGGGCGTGCACGTTGGTTCTAGAGCGCCTCCGCCGCATGCGACTCGGTGCCGCCGTCTATGTTTTGTACGCCCTGTAGCGCCTGCCCGGCCCCGCCACGATCATTCTTTTATTGCGTAAATATGGGCAATTTTGTTATTTTTTTCTTTTCGTTTATTTTACTCCGCATCTTTTAACTACAATAACGCTTTTACTATTTGTTTATAACATAATAACTCGCAGACTAAATTTTGTTCCACTCGATACTTACTTACAACTTACTTATTATCTTGATGGGATGCTTGCTTTTGTCTTTTATTAACTTAAGTTTATTTACTAGCTACATATTTATAATAATGATACTATCAATAAAATGTATATTTATAAATCTCAATAAGAAGTCTCAATGAGTTAGGTAAAATATATTTAATTTATAACATAATTTTATGATAATTTTTAACCGTTTTAAAAAGGAGGAGGTTCTCAATTAATAAGAATCTAAATAAACGGGCTATTCTCTAATAATGTAGGTAAAATATGATTTTAAATGAACGCATGTATTTTTATGCGCTGTATGCATGTATTTTTTTATTATGTATACAAACTACATGTAAAACTATTTCAGGTTCTCAAATATATGCATAATCTTTATTTATATCAGTGACTAAAAAGCACGTCACATGTGATGAAACATTTCCACATTAAAACTAAATTAAAACATTTTACAGGTCATTGATCTGGTTTTGGACGCGTCTCCTCCAAACTCGACCAGCCAACAGCAGATCGAGTATCAGACTGAAGTTTTGACTACTTTGATGGAGAATTTACTGAACACCGAGTTGTTTGGCACCGAGTCCAATATATCGAATGTCTGTTACTTGGCTGCGCGGTTAGTCGACAAGCTGTGGCAAGGACAGCTCTCTAGAGATCCTCACGAGGTATGTACTATAGATAGAGGTACTTTATAATCATCAAGAGTAAATAAGTGAATCCAAATAGTTTTGGGATCGTTAGTAATTAGTCTTCTATTCTTTAGGTGTTCGATTTTATAGTGAAACTGGTCACGCAAGCAAAAAAGAAATCATCTGTGATATCGCTTGAAGGCTTGCATCATTGCCTGAATAGAACTATTTTGTTCTTGTTATCCCGGACGACGGACTCTATTGCGGATCAGATGTCGGTCCTTGAAGCCTTGCATAAGCTCACAACAAACAGGTATTTATTTTTAGTTAAGCCTCTGAACTTAGTTTAATTAAGCAAAGCCCAAACTGTGTGGATTTTATGTGAATATGTCTTTATAGGGTTTGCGCTATTGTCGCAAATTTTATTTTCTATTTTCTTGTATTTTTAGGTTATTAATCTTTGGAGCGGGCAACCATGAACTGGAATTCATTGGATGCCTCACATACTGTTTGCTGCAGCTTAGCGCTAATATGAAAATAGCGCTCGAATCATCATATGCGCACGAACGTGGCATGTCAATCCCAGTGGGGACCTTGAGTCTAGAGATGACAAGCTAACAACACATCAAGGTACCATAATACTTTTTACAATAAAAAAGAAAAGATTAATCTTTTATTTGGTAAGAAATTAGAGTTAATGTACCTGTCTATGTCTAATATTCTACTTGTATACAACTAACAGGGCGAAATCTAATGGCCGGTGCAGCGCGACGAGTCTGGGAAGAGTTATACGCGTGCAAGAAGCCCGCCATAGAGGAGGTGTTCAAAATGACGTTAGTGTTACCATGTTGGCAACGCGCGCGCACCGGATCTGACATCAGTGAGGGAACAACTGCACGAGAGTGCTCACAAAGTGTGGATCAATTACATTGATACGGAGAGGAAGGTAAGATCTAATGGTTTAAAATATAATGTCTATTATAGGTATGTCATTCAATAGACGAAAGCTAACTAACTGTTGCATGATTGGTCAAGCTCCTTGACGTACGTCAAAGTATTATAGCACTACCACTACAAAGTCGACCTTCCCTAGTTCGCGGGACGCGAAGTGCTCTCGACCAATCTAAAAAGTTTATATTCTTTTTGGGCCAATCAGTCGGATGTCAATCGACGCCATAACAGCCCAATGAGAATGACGTTCGCAGTTAGAACCCTGCGACTACGCGAGCTTCAATGAGAGAACTTTTTCGATTGGTCGTGCGCGCTCCGCCGCCCAAAGGAGCTTACTGTGAAAAGCTTGAGTCGCCATGAACATTAAAATTTGAGCTTTATGTTCATGGACACAAAGAATCCCAAATTTTAGTTCCATTTTTTCCGCGAGACTTCTTTCGTTGCGCGAACTATATAGTTCTATCTAATATCATGTCACGTATGTAAAGGTTTAGAAAAAAATGCTCGATATGTTAAATAATGTTTTCTAGGTTTATATTCAAAATATTTTCAATGCTTACTAAATGATATATTCTTCCAAAACGAATTAGGCGGTGTACCGAGTCCCGTGGGAGTTACATAACCAAATTCAATCAAAGATACAAAAAGTGACTGGCGGTCTAACTCGACTCGCGTCAAGAACAAAAGTAAAAAAAGACGATTCGGCGAAGCAGCGCCCACATCTACCTCGCGATCACGCCCTGGCATACATCCAGGACCATGTACAGCTGGTCAGGTAAGTGTTATCATTATTATGACATTTTTTTCTAAGCACACACTTTACAAAAACGCATTACAAAAATTAGAACTGAAATCAGGGAAGCATGTAATTGAATGTGCAATTCTAATGATAAGAAACCTAAAGCTCTTTGGTAAGTCAGAAATTTAGCAGAGGGCCCAAGTTTAACTTCCATACCGCGATAGCTCGCCGCGTGAATATACGGAAACTCGCAATTTATAATACAAAGTGTGCACAATAAGTAAGGTAGCTGCAACACCGCAATCGCGGCGTATTCGTCGATATTTTTTGACATATTTAATTGGAATGTAAACGATGGGCTTAGTTGCCACTATTTTTATTATTTGATAGAACGGCGGTTCATTACGATTATATTACGGCATAATTTTTTTTTTTTAAGCACCTTTCCTAAGATATTTTAAATTAAATTTTCGCTATACAGCCATAAAAGGAAGGCTTTTGTGGCTGTATAGCGAAAATATAATGCCATGATGGTCTATTAATTATCTGTGTCGTGACGTCACAGTCAATACGTGTGACTGTCATGACTGTTATAACCTTTTTTGAAAGACCACGAGCCCAATTCTCGGGCTCGTGATATTTTGAAAACATGGCGGATATCACCTAAAAACCATACAAAAAAAATGTTTTGGTGATATATGTCGTATGATGATGATATATGTCGCCCGAGAATTAGGCTCCACGAATAACCTGAAACTGGCGTTTGACGTTTGGTTGTTTACAATAAGGGTGACGAGAACCATGGCGGACGGTGATTTCAATCAAGAGAAAAAAAATAATGGGTTTAAGTTGACTTTTTACAGCAATCCAATGAGGCAACTTGCCTATTGGCAAGATAAGTTATCTGAAACATTCCAACAACGGCAAAACATGGCTTTAGACCGGTACTAATGTGAACAGATGCGCATGGATGAGCGGCGTAGTATGCAGCATGCAGACCAGCGCGCACACCACGCGCTACGTGCAGGCGGAGTGGGCGGGCGCCTGGCGCGAGCTCACGCGCGAGAGGGCGCTGTGGGGCCCCGCGCGCCCCGACCCGCTGCGCAAGTGGGCGCTCGACTGCACCGAGGGGCCCTGCCGCATGCGCAAGATGCTCCGCCACAACCACGCCTTCTATCTGCACTACCCGTATCGCCCGGAACTGGACAATCCTGATAATGTGAGTTTTTTTTTCGTTTTTATAGTGGCTCGCTATATTGGCTCTCCTTAGCCTGATGGTAAGCAAGAGAAGAGCCCAAGTTGCAATTACAACGGAAGCGGTGTCAAGGCATCACCTCCGTTGGCACCGCCATACTGGTCCGCTAGATGCTTCACGCTCCGTTTGAAGGAATCCATATTGTAGCAAGGAGGAAATACATGCGCCGGCAACGAGTTCCATAGAGTATCATAGATTCCGCGCCAACAAAACAGTCCCGTGACAAGCGCCCTGCAGTCGTCACCAACATTCAAATTTGAGCTTTATGGTATAGACACAGGGAATCTTAGTACCGTGTTTTGCTGCGGGACTTTTTCATGGCCGTCATTATCAGCCCGTTGCAGTCCACTTGTGGAAATAGCTGTCTCCAAATTTTCGTCACTAATCGTCATAAATGTATCCCGGTTTAAATCCGACCACTTTAGGGTGTTACCAGATCAATCCAGAATTGATAAGACGACGTCGATCGATTGATAGATCGACGTCGGTCTTGTAGAGACTATCAATATCGGTCTGGTTACACCCTCACACTTAATACAGGTAAAGATGACCTCTTTTATTTTTAGGTAAGTGTCCAAAAATGCTCTTTGCTGGAACAATGTTGTGTTTTCTCCCCAGAAACAACTGAAGTACAAAGTGGCGCAGAGTTTAGATAGCAAGGAGTATTACAGAGTGTACCAGCAGTGGCGAACAGCGGGCAACACTCTGGATGAGGCGGATTGCGCCGAGGCAGCCGACGTGCAAGTTTACCAGGAAACAGATACAAGGTACAGAAAAACATGAAATCATTTATATCAGGCAGGAGTGATACCACGGCCTCACAGATAACCGGCGTGAGGAAGCGTATGTGCTGTGTTTCACTGCGTGAGAGGGTACTGGCATATCTGGATAAAGGGGGGTTTAAAGGTTAGCAGCCCACGTGCAATGCAATGCAACTTGGTTGCAATGGAGCGCATAATGCTCGGAATATCTTTAAACGACAAGGTTCGAAATGAAGAATTTCGGAGAAGAACTTGATTAGTGGATGTAGGTTACCGCGCCGCTAAATTAAAGTGAGCAAGCGCTGGCCATTTACGTCGCCGACACGACGAAAGATGGAGTAGGTGTGTTTTGGCCTGGAGGCCGCGTATGGGTAGGAGAAGCGTAGGTCGACCACCAGCCAGATGGGCAGTCATTCTATGAAGTCACGCAGGCATCTTATGGACCAGGAAAACTAATGACCGCGCCGAGTGGAGGACCTTCGTAGAGGCATATGCCCAACGGTGGCCGAAAGAATGCTGATGAAGAAGAAGAAGAAGAAGTGCACTTGTGACTCCACTAGTGTTACGGGTATCTATGGGTAGCGGCAATCGCTTACCATCAGGTGATCTATCTGCTCTCTGCAACAAAAAAAAAACAAAACATCATACATCATCAGTTTTTTTTTAAACTTATTAAAATACTAACTTTATTTCATTTGTTTAAGAATCCGAAACGTACATGTACTTTTTATCATGTAACTCAATTTATTATTTACTTGATTTTTTTTTCGCAGCAATAGGGAACAATCACTAGAGGTTTCCAATGAAGATGGGTCGCCGTCAGCATTAGTCAGCAGCGGGGTAGTCAGTCGTGGCACGAATCAGTCCTCTGGCGAAGGTAAGATCTATGTTCTGTTTAATCTTGAATGAAAGTGCGATATAAAATGTGGTTTAAAGAGGTCCAATTATAATATTCTTACAATGTAGCTAATGAAGATGGGCCTGATAACGAAGATGAAGACGAACCACAACCGCCTCCCCCTGACAATCAGACGCTACTAAGATTGCTGGAGCACCATGAAAAGGTAGAATTAGTTTAAAATTGTACCAATGTATTGCAGCATTATCACCAATAAATATTTTATAATATATTAATATATTTGTATTTTCTCTTAAATTATTGCTTCTTTTTTTCACACCAACATCGCTACTTTATGTGTGTAGTAAGTTTCGTTACCATTTCCACGCCTATGGCTGAATTTAATAATAACGTATTTATTTCTAGATTTCCCACATGTTCCGCTGTGCAAGAATACAAGGTCTGGACACGACAGAAGGTTTATTATTGTTTGGCAGAGAGCATTGCTATGTCATTGATGGGTTCACGTTGTTGAAAAACAGAGAGATCAGAGACTTAGATAGTTGCCCGGACGACTACGACCCTATACTTCCCAGCCAGGGCATTCAGAGGAGTAACCAAAGACAATGTTCCAAATTTTTGTATGAGGACATCCGGTAAGCTAATGTCACCAAAGACAAAAATATGTGTTAAAAAATACTTAGATCAAGTTGATTAATCTTTTTTTATTTGACAGGGAGGTGCATAAAAGAAGATATTTATTACAACCGATTGCCTTAGAAGTATTTTCAAGTGATGGTAGAAATTATTTACTCGCCTTCCCAAGAAAAGTGCGGAATAAGGTAAGAACGAAACATAACTGTTCGGTCTTGAGATGCTACTGAGCAGTAATCAAACTGTTCGCTGCCAATGCGATATTAAATGGACTGTAAAATAAACTAGTCATGTTTTCTCGTAGGTTTACAGCAGATTCACAGCGTTAGCGACGGGCATGGCCGACAGCGCGGCGGGGTCGGTGGCGGGGCAGAAGCGCGGCGTGGCCGTCGAGCAGCCGGGCGGCTTACTAGCCACACTCATAGGCGACACTTCGGTCACTCAGCGGTGGCTGGTATGTAACTATGTATCTTATCTGTGTCGGTATTTTTATTTATTTCTTATTCCTACTGACATCAAAAACTGCACGGAGATCTGTAGTGCTGCTTCATTCGTGAAGAATAGTATTTCCAAAAGTTCCAATCGGAATTGTCGATACAATATTTTTTTGTGTTAGGTTGTTATCCATTACTTTTATTGGCTATTGCAGAGAGGCGAAATCTCAAACTTCCAATACCTGATGCACTTGAATACTCTCGCGGGGCGGTCGTACAATGACCTGATGCAGTACCCCGTGTTCCCCTGGATCCTGGCTGACTATGACTCGCTGGAGCTGGATCTGAACGACCCGGCGACGTTCAGGGACTTGGCCAAGCCAATGGGGGCGCAGAGCCAAGATAGGCTGGAGCAGTTTAGGAAGAGATATAAGGTAATTTGGTACTACATTTTACGACACCAGCAAACTAACCACATTATTCTTTTTATGTAGTATGCGGTGCGGTTCTTTTTGGACGGTTTCATTCAGAAGACTATCACTCTTTTTGTATTATTCGTCAGTTGCCAATTTGCCTATCTCTTATAGTATCTTCTGACCCTCTTTCCGATGTATTCCAGTTTCAATAAGTCGGGCTGATAAAAGTTATGCAAATGAGAGTGGAAAATGCTACGTTAAACTGAATTGCACTTTATTAAGTAGGAGAAGGAGTCGCTATATATCAACTTGATTCTATTTTTGAAATATTTGCAAATATTAGTAAAAAGCTAACTATTTTTACTGTTTTCTTGACAGGAATGGGACGACCCGCACGGCGAGACGCCGCCGTACCACTACGGCACGCACTACTCGTCTGCCATGATCGTGTGCTCATACCTCGTGCGGATGGAACCGTTCACGCAGCACTTTCTTAGGCTACAGGGGGGACATTTTGACTTAGCAGACAGGTATATTATTCGACAAATGTATTACATTACGATAGGGGTGCGACGTATGAAAAATCTGGCCTTATGTCTACATAAGGTTCACGTTAAGTGAATTGTTACTTTCTGACATAACAAATCAAAATAAAAATGTTACGTACCACCAATACATAGGTATGTCACGTACAACCGCCATCGAACAGATTTTTCTTACGTTTTAGCCACCATTGCGTGATTTACTTTTAACTAATTTTACTTATATTTTTGATTATCACGCCAATTGTTATTGTTTTATTTGTTTGTATATAATGTGTTTGAATTTATTGGCATATTCATCTGGTAAGTTTGTATCTTTGAAACAATTTTATTAGTAATATGTTTTTGTATTTGTTCAGAATGTTTCACTCGGTGAAGGAAGCCTGGAACTCTGCTTCGCGACACAACATGGCGGATGTTAAAGAGCTTATACCCGAGTTCTTCTACTTGCCAGAATATCTAGTCAATTCAAATAACTTCGATCTAGGTACGCACTTGTTGATACTGAAACTTATTATATGATCTTAAAAGTTTATTTACTCTTTATAAATTTCCTTTAAACATCTTTTACATTATATTATCCGAAGTGATAGGGTCAATTTTATCAGTAAATAAATGTACTACAGTTTTTTAGGGGATGATAATATTTTTCCGTTTTTTTTTGTTGTTTTTTTTTAATCAGCCTATAAACTGTCCCACTGCAGGGCAAAAGGTTCCGTCATAGAAATCAAGCTATCGCTACTATGATGGGATTAGGCTTAATCACCACGCTTGCCAAATGCGGATTGGTGATCACAAACCCGAGCTATGTCCGAAAAATTCGAAACATACTTTTCGCTCAACTCGGGAATCGAACCCAGGACCCTGAGATCACGGCGCGGTACTTAAACCACTAGACCAACAGGGTCTAATGGTTTAAGTACCTACCTTTAGTATCTAGTAATTTTCCGTTGTGTGTTTCCGTTTTCCGTGTGGTCCCCGGCAGAGTAGAATAGGCCACCCTCACTCTTACCGAGGTGTCGTAAAAGGCGACTAAGATAAAGCTGCTGGCATGATCATCAGCACCCAGAGAAGGAAAACTCTGCATTTATATCAAAACCCTCGCCAACCCGTCTGCCAAGCGTGGTGAGTATGGCAATTACCCCTCATGTGATTGAGGGAGGCCCGTGCCTCAGCAGTGGGGACTTAAATGGGCTGACGATGACGATGATGACGATGAATTTTCCGTTACAAGGACTTTATATAAGCGCCATAAAAGTCACCAATTAGTAATAAACTCACCAAATATCCCCATCCATAGGTAGCAAACAATCGGGCGTGTCTCTCGGCGACGTGGTCCTCCCGCCGTGGGCGCGCGGCGACCCGCGTGAGTTCATCCGCCTGCACCGCGCCGCGCTGGAGTCCGACTATGTTTCGCATCGTCTGCACCACTGGATCGACCTCGTCTTCGGCTATAAGCAGCAGGGCCAGCCGGCTGTGGATGCATGCAACGTGTTCCACCATCTCTTCTATGAGGGGAACGTTGATATTTACAAGTGAGTATGTCAGTAAATTCATCCGCCTACATCACATTGCGCTGGAGTCTGACATGTTTCGCTTCGTCTGCATCACTGGTTCGATTTCGTATTTTTTTTATGTGATAGGTGGCAGACGAGCAGACGGATCACCTGATGGTAAGCGATTGCCACCGCCCATGGACACTCGCGACACCAGTGGAGTCCCAAGTGCGCTGCCAACCTTTAAATCCCCTTTTCCCCCGGATTGGGCCTCCGGTACCCTCACTCACGCAGCGAAACACAGCACAGTTGTGCTTCACGCCAGTTTTCTGTGAGGCCGTGGTATCACTCCGGTCGAGCCGGCCCATTCATGCCGAAGCGTGGCTCTCCCAAGTATTCGGTTATAAGCTGCAGGGTCAGCCAGCCGTGGACACCTCTTCTACGAGGGAAACGTTGACTACAAATAACTGTTAGTACGATTTACAAGTTAGTGTTATTGAGTCCATTCGCCTTCACCGTGCTGCAATAGAGTCCCACTATGCGTCAAATCTATCATCATTGAATCAAATTAGTATTCCACAGGCAGCAAAGCATAAGTAGGCGGTCCTAGAATGCTTTTTGTATTTGAAATATTAATTTCTATACTAATAAGTGGCTTATTGTTTTTTCAGCATTGATGACCCGTTAAAGAAAAATGCTACAATTGGCTTCATAAACAATTTCGGACAAATACCAAAGCAGTTATTCAAGAAAGCCCACCCGAGCAAGAAGATGTCACAGCGAAGCTCGACTATTCTGGATCCGAACAATATTATACCGTCCCAAGGCATCACGCCGCCGGAAAAGTTATTCTTTCACAATCTAGAGAATTTGAGGCCTTCTCTACAACCTGTGAAAGGTAAATGTCAAATTACATTTCAACATTATTTTTATACTGCTGCTCTATTGTGCTTCTGCTACCTGTCGGATCTATTATTAAGGTCAAGCTTTCTGTTTGTCATTTTATCTCGAAAGATTCAAAAACGTATTCGTATACTGTGTGTAATTTGGCTATTGCAAAATATCTTGATAAAATTTAATATAAGTGGGACCATCTACTGTCAGAAACAAATATTATTGCGTGCTTCGGAGGGCACGTTAAGCCGTCGGTCCGTCACTTTATAGTCTGTAAAATACAGCCTGATTAAAATGCAACAGAAAAAGGATTGTTATGTCAATAGTTATATAATTCTAAGAAATAAAACTTTGTAAAATGATAAATCTAAACCTTAGCTCATTAAAATAAAGGTCAAATGACATGTGTCATACTAATCCAGCTATATTTTAAGAACTATAAGAGTGGTTATTATTCAATCAGAGGCCCATAGAGTTGATTGAAATCTTCTCCACAGAGGTAAAAGGTCCAGTGGGCCAGATCCTGTACACCGAAAAGGCAATACTTGCAGTCGAACAGAACAAAGTACTCATGCCTCCGTCGTACAACAAGTACGTGGCGTGGGGCTTCGCGGACCACTCGCTGCGCATCGGCAACTACGACAACGACAAGGCGGTGTTCGTGTGCGAAGCGGTCGCGCAGGCGTGCGGGGAGATCGTTACGTGCGTGTGTCCGTCTGCGAAGACTATCGTCACGGCTGGCACTAGCACGGTAAGTGCTGTTTAGGTCGCCCTCACTGACGATCAGGACAGTCAGGAGTAATGATTTACGCAAGATGGCTAGTAGAAGCTGGATGCAAGAAGCCAAAGATCGAACAATTTCGAAAGGCTATTCATACCCAGCTGTTATGGAGTGCCTATGGAGTGCAATAAACGAATGATGAAGTAAATTCTATTTAGTAGCACTTCTGTCTAGTAGCGCATAAATTTACACAGGGTACGCATAGCCCGTACTCCGGAGTATGACAAGTCTCCCAGAAGAGTCGTGGATCAAGCTCCGACCCATCTATGGGCGATGGAATTTTTCTCGCGGCTTGTTGAGTGGATATAATTCTTCTGGGTAATTGCTAAGCGTATCAGTTTGAGAGCTAGTACAGAAGTATAACCAAACCCAACCGACCCACCTAGCTCGTGGGTTTGTCATCCCATCATTCCCTGCAGTACCTATTAATACGATTCAGACGTGATTTTTTAATTTATTTAATATATTACAATTTTACGTAGACTTAAATCTAATGTATCTTTTACACAGGTGGTGACAGTATGGCAATACTGGGCCCGACGACGACGGCTAGCCGTCAAAGTGTGCCTCTACGGGCACGAGGAGGCGGTGACGTGCCTGGCCGCGAGTCCCGCGTACAACCTGGTGGTGAGCGGCAGCCGCGACGGGCAGGTCATCGTGTGGGACGTGGAGCGGGGCGCCTTCGTGCGGCAACTGCTGCCTCCTCGCCATCTCGCCAACCCTGTGCCTCCGCCTGTTTCTGCACTGGCTATTGATGATCTCACTGTGAGTTGAACTTTATAGCTTTAAGATTTACATGTGTAACAGTCTGGTGGCATAACGTATAACCTGGTGGTGAGCAACCGCTGTGTTTGACTGGACATCGTTTGGGACGTAGAGAGGGGCGCTTTTTTGAAGCAACTGGTGCCCCCTCCTTTAACTATGTTACCCTTCAAACTACACCCAAAAAATAACATTCACTCGAATTGAGAAAGAACGTCCTCTTCGTTGTAAATCCATTAACAAACCTCGGTAGAAATACTGAACTGGGCGTGAATTCCTGTGACCTTCACTGGGTAGTTGCGCCTGAGGACAGCAAAGTATAAATCTGCTTGTACCCCAGGGCGACATAGCGACCTGCAGCGGCAGCTGGCTGTACGCGTGGTCCATCAACGGCACGCTGCTGGGCTGCGTGGACACGGTGGGCGGGCGCGAGCGCACGCAGCAGGTGCTGTGCGTGGCCTTCAGCCAGACGCGCGAGTGGGACCCGCTCAACGTCATCATCACCGGCTCCACCGACGGCGTCGTGAGGGTGAGTCACACGCACGGCTCGGTAGGCAAGTGCCTCACGGTGGAGGCGCGAGCGCACGCAGCAGGTGCTGTGCGTGGCCTTCAGCCAGACGCGCGAGTGGGACCCGCTCAACGTCATCATCACCGGCTCCACCGACGGCGTCGTGAGGGTGAGTCACACGCACGGCTCGGTAGGCGAGTGCCTCACGGTGGAGGCGCGGCGCACGCAGCAGGTGCTGTGCGTGGCCTTCAGCCAGACGCGCGAGTGGGACCCGCTCAACGTCATCATCACCGGCTCCACCGACGGCGTCGTGAGGGTGAGTCACACGCACGGCTCGGTAGGCGAGTGCCTCACGGTGGAGGCGCGGGCGCACGCAGCAGGTGCTGTGCGTGGCCTTCAGCCAGACGCGCGAGTGGGACCCGCTCAACGTCATCATCACCGGCTCCACCGACGGCGTCGTGAGGGTGAGTCACACGCACGGCTCGGTAGGCGAGTGCCTCACGGTGGAGGCGCGGGCGCACGCAGCAGGTGCTGTGCGTGGCCTTCAGCCAGACGCGCGAGTGGGACCCGCTCAACGTCATCATCACCGGCTCCACCGACGGCGTCGTGAGGGTGAGTCACACGCACGGCTCGGTAGGCGAGTGCCTCACGGTGGAGGCGCGGGCGCACGCAGCAGGTGCTGTGCGTGGCCTTCAGCCAGACGCGCGAGTGGGACCCGCTCAACGTCATCATCACCGGCTCCACCGACGGCGTCGTGAGAGTGAGTTTCTTGGGCCCAGACAAATATACATTACTTCAGATGTCGGATATCCATAATCTGCGGTGATCACTTCCTTTTTCGCGTGATCCTTTTGCCCGTGTTTGCCTCCTTTTCCTAATCAAATATTTAAGTGAAATGTGACTATTTGTTTCACTTACACTATCCATATGCTCCGTCCATTTGTATCTCTGACGACGTACTGACCATCGTCATGTCATTTTGACTGGAGAGAACGATTTCTAGCAGTGGACTGAGATAGGCTAATAATACCGATTATTCAGCCAAGTTTACACCTATTATTACATTATCTTATTTATTTACGTATATCTTTCCAGATGTGGTCAATAGACTACATAGCAGAGACAGTAGAAGAACAACCAGAGAGCTTAGAAGCGGTCAGCATCGAGCAGCCGACCAGCTCAATGGACGTTGACCAGCTCAGCGATCAGAAGCTGTCGGTGCAGGAGAGCGAAGACCCCAAGTCGGAGAACGAGGCGCGGTCGGAGAGCGAGACCAAGACTGAGGAGAACGAGCCCTGCAAGACCGAGGCCGCCATCAAGCGGGTCGAGGAGCTGGTTAAGCAGATGAGCTTGTCACATGAGACGGACGGTGAGTAGATCTGTGTAACCTAATAGGGATGTTGACAAGATTATTTTTTTATTTGTAAATGGTGACATGTTTTTATGCCATAGGTGACAGACGAACACACAGATAATCGTAAGCGATTGCCACCGCCCATGGAAACCCCCAACACCAATAGAACCACAAATCCACTTCCAACCTTTGAATTCCATCCCCCCGGATTCCTTCCGTCCCCTTGGTTCCCACATTCACTCGGCAAAAACAGTAATCATACTGGTTAATTATTTTTTTATTTTTTGGAAACCTTGCTGTAATCATTACAACATCTCACTTGCACGTGCACTTGTGATTCCGCTGGTGTCGTGGGTGTCTATGGGCGGCGGCAATCGCTTACCATGAAGCGATACGTCTGCTCGTCTGCCACCTATCACATAAAAAAAAACGGGTCGGGTCTCGGTTGGAGGATATTATTGAAAAAAAAAACTTCATGTCTTCCCCAGGAAACCTCACAAAATCGGGCTCCGAAAGTTCGCTATCAGACGCATGCGAAACCACGAGCGCCAAGGAGTCGTCCCGTCGCCACGACGAGAAGGACACGTGCAGCGACAACGAGGACGCCCGCTACGGCGCCGCCGAGCAAGAACCACCCGAGAACGAGGCCGTGGACTCCTGCGACGAGGCCCGGCATGAGTACGATAACGAAAAGGACCTGGAAGCGGAGAAGGAGGGGGCGCATAGAAACAAGTTGCAGAAGCAAGGGAATGTTGTGTTGAGGAGGAAGTCTAAGGGCAATCCGTTGTATCGTAAAAGTAAGTGTTGGTGAAAATGTCTTTTCCACGGCTATATGGTATAACGGGAGTTTTTTTAATACTGACTACACAACAAGAGAACATGTTACCACAATGTTAGTAAGAAGCAGTATCCATTTTTTTAATCAATAATCACCTTAAAGTCAAACACGTTGATTTAATATCACTATTGCGTGTGAAATATTCGCTAGATGGCGTGCCCGTGGTCTAATTTCAACGTCATTGGCTGATTTATACGTTAATTGACAATATGACATAATATCATGTCTAAAAATATCTAATCACCTTGTAGATGGACTTCAGGCATATAGTACGCCATCTTGCGGATATTTCGCACGCGATAACCGCCATTGAAGAAAGTTAACAGAATGTAGTAGTAACCTGAGCTAAAGCAGACGTTACGACAGAATCGGAGTTTCCCTCTTTTTCACACGCGCTGTGTGTTTCCTGTGTTTTAAGCTATTCTATTTCATCATCATCATCATCATTTCAGCCAATAGACGTCCACTGCTGGACATAGGCCTCCCCCAATGATCTCCACACAGAACGCTCCTGTGCCGCCCTCATCCAAGGGATTTCCGCGACCTTCACCAGATCATCGGTCCACCTTGTGGGGGGCCTGCAACGGCTTCGACCTCATACGCGGGCTCCACTCGAGGACCATTCTGCCCCATCGGTTCGATTTAAGCGATTTACCTAGTAACATTGTCCATTGCCACAGGCGGCGGCAGCATAGGCGAGTCGAGCGAGGGCTCCACGGAGACGTCGCGCGGGCAGTCGCTGGAGGCCGCTACCGGCGCGGGCGAGGCCCCAGGACTGCGCGCCAGCAAGTCCGACACCAGCCTCACCGACTCCTTCGTGGTGCTGGCCGCGCCCGAGCCGGCACAAACGCCCCCGCCCCCGCGCGCGCCCGCCAAGCCTGTCCTAGATCAGGACGCCGGTGCGTATATCCTTACCTTCTATCTCTCTCTGTCGCTGACAGTCCTGAGCTGGACGTCGGTCGTTGTAGAGTTAGTTAACGACACGCGCCAGCAAGTCCGACACCAGCCTCACCGACTCCTTCGTGGTGCTGGCCGCGCCCGAGCCGGCACAAACGCCCCCGCCCCCGCGCGCGCCTGCCAAGCCTGTCCTAGATCAGGACGCCGGTGCGTATACCCTTACCTTCTATCTCTCTGTCGCTGACAGTCCTGAGCTGGACGTCGGTCGTTGTAGAGTTAGTTAACGACACGCGCCAGCAAGTCCGTCACCAGCCTCACCGACGTCCTTTGTGGTGCTGGCCGCGCCCGAGCCGGCACAAACGCCCCGCCCCCGCGCGCGCCCGCCCAAGCCTGTCCTAGATCAGGACGCCGGTGCGTATACCCTTACCTTCTATCTCTCTGTCGCTGACAGTCCTGAGCTGGACGTCGGTCGTTGTAGAGTTAGTTAACGACACGCGCCAGCAAGTCCGACACCAGCCTCATTTTGCGAAATTGATTGTAAATTTTTATTTTTTCCTACAATTTGTAAAATGACCAATCGCCAATTCTAAAAACGACAAAATTGTCAGCACACGAATCTTACCAACTGCATATGCAATGAATAATGTGTGCGTAACTGAGAATGTGAAACTGCAAGATTTCATAAGCATGGCAAAGACAAAGACTAAAATTTCACTTGAAATATGGTACTTAAAGTTAACAGGGTTTTAAAATTTGAATCCACACATATCACCAGACTTGTAAGCATAATATTACATAGGTATGGCAAGGCATGACATTCACCGCCTGCGCGTGAGAGTAAGCCCGTACCCTTACTGTGGTAATATCCGATAAGTAGGTGATGTTGATCGCATGCCTGCAATGAGGGTTTGTGCGTGTGAAAAATCCGCAAGATGGCGTACTGTTGGACTGAGGTCCAACATCAACCGCATTGGTTGTTTAGTTTGTCAAATTGACATTTTGACAGATCACGTTAAAAAATAACTAATCACATTGTATATGGAACTCACTCCTATAGCTATAATATATCAAGACGGGAATTAATAGTCGTAGTCATGATTATGTGACCACGGCTGCTGTAACGTAACCGAAATGTCGAGCAAAATATGCGAGTACACAATGTTGTATCACATAATAAATATCGTGTTAACGATGACGATGACGATTCCCCTCTTGATATATTATAGTTATAATGCAACGCGTTCTAGCCGTGTGGTCCCCGGCAGAGTAGAATAGGCCACCCTCACTCTTACCGAGGTGTCGTAAAAGGCGACTAAGGTAAAGCTGCTGGCATGATCATCAGCACCCAGAGAAGGAAAACTCTGCATTTATACTAAAACCCTCGCCAACCCGTCTGCCAAGCGTGGTGAGTATGGCAATTACCCCTCATGTGATTGAGGGAGCCCCGTGCCCCAGCAGTGGGGACTTAAATGGGCTGATGATGGTGATGATGAATGCAACGCGAAAATCTAAAAGCTATCACTCCTATAGTACTCCATCTAGCGGATTTTTCACACGCGAAAGCCCTCATTAAATAGTTTTATTATTTCCTCAGAGAGCGGAACCAAGTGGGTAAGAAGACTGGTACTACGAGGCAAGCTGACGATGCACACAGCGTTCGAGCGGCGCGACAACGCCTGCCCCGCGTCCGTCACCGCCGTGGCCGCCGCCAAGAGCGGCCGCGGGCTCGCCGTCGGGGACACGCGGGGCCGGGTCAGTGCCACCACTACAACATTATTGACTCTTACGGAAAACAAAAAATCCTGAAATTAAGCTTCTTGACTCTTTTTTTTATCTGATAGAATAAGAATAAAAAAAAACATTTATTGACCACAGCCTTAACTGGGTCGTTCTTCTTTTTTATCGACAATGAGCCAAACTTACAAATAAACATTTAACTTTTATATAACAGACTACAAATGATAAATAGTATGCCCTAAATATTCGTTAATGTACTATTTTACAGATGGACTATTACATAATGTAAAATTTAATTGATAAAGAATACTTTTTAATTGAAATGAACACCTCCGTCACGTCCCCCGAAATTAGTGCCATTTACACCTCTGTCACGCTTTATATATTTTTTACAAAGTTAAATCATGCTCAAGTACCTACGAGGTGATAAAGTAATGTCATTATTTCATGGTGAATTAGGAATAACTTGATGGTGTAACGTATATTTTTTATATAATTAATTACTTCATAAGTTACCGAGGACGGGCTCATTGTCGATAAAAAAGAAGAACGACCCAACTACTACAGCCAGCATTAGTATACTTGGCGTAGATATATAGACTGACCGGATGGCGCAATTGGTAGTGACCCTGCCTCTTACGCCAAAGGTCGTGGGTTCGATCCCCACCCTGGACAAATATTCGTGCGATGAACACTTGTGTTTGTTCTGTGTCTGGGTGTAATATATGTATTTAAGTATATATTTGTGTTCCTCTGTTGTCTGATATCTGTAACACAAGTGCTTACGCTACTTAGTACGGAATCAGGTCAATGTATGAGATGTTGTGAGAATTATTGATTATTATATCGAGCGAATAGTTTTTTAGATTTTCGCGTTGCATTATAACTATAATGTATCAATACGGGGATTAACACGATATTTATTATTCACGAGCGGACGTGACCACTGCTGCTATAACGTAGCCGAAACGTCGAGCCAAATATGTGAGTACACAATGTTGTTTCACATAATAAATATCGTGTTAATCCCCGTATTGATACATTCTAGATATCGAGCGAAGTCCAGTTCCGTGGCGACTTAGAGGGGAAGGGTAAATTAGCCTCTAAAAAGCTCGGCGTCCTAAATAGATCGAGACGGTATTTCACTCCGGCCCATCGCCTCCAGCTGTATAAGGCGCAAGTCCGGCCGCATATGGAATAGTGCTCTCATCTTTTGGCAGAGGCGCCCGCGTTCCAGCTTTCCCCTCTGGATCGGATTCAAAGGAGAGCAACTCGAATCGTTGACTGCCAAGATATCTCTAATAAGCTAGACTCCTTAGCGCTGCGTAGAGATGTAGTCTCGCTATGTATACTCTACCGCCTATACTATGGAGAATGTTCTGAGAAATTGTTCGGACTGATCCCTGCCGCTTCATATCGTCATCGTTCCACTCGACAACAGTTCCATCGACATCATCTGGATGGTTGGCAGTCTTCAACTGTGCGTTTCTCAAGAAACCTTTTGCCTCGTTCGAGAAAACTATGGAATGAACTATCGCATGCGGTATTTCCGGGCAGATACGACCTGCAAACCATCAAGAAAAGAGCGTATTCATTTTTAAAAGGTCGGCAGCGCACTTGTGACTCCTCTGATGTTGCACTTCTCGCTCGCACACTATTCGCGTCTATACTCGAACCCCACGAGTGCGAGCATAGACGCAAATAGTGTGCGAGCGAAAAGTGAATAGATGCGCCGCCATTTCTGATCCCATTCTTTATCCGCACAGGTTGTAGATATAATTACAAGTATCACGGAAATTCATGTTATTTATAGATTTTTCAGTGGATGAATTTTTTTGTCAAAAAATTTTACTCTGTAAAATGTTTGTGCCTGAATATACATTAATAAAAATAATGATGAAGATAGTAAAAACGGAAGAATACTTATTTTATAGATATTCCGGTGGTCGGCGCCGGACATGTCGAGCGTGTCGGGCGCCAAGGGCGGCCCCGCGGACCACTGGATACGCGACGACACCGCCCCCTACTGCACGCAGTGCCAGGTAACAAATACTACTTAATCATTTTATTCTTTATCATATTTCTGTAGGTTCGGTGAAGCGTGATATAAGTGAGGTTATATCTGTAGGTAAAACCTGCTTTTTGTGACACCAATTTGAATATAAGTGTCTTTTGTATTACGTACTTTGTTTATAATAATGTCATGTTTAAATGTCTCCATATGACCAAGATACCGTGTATACTTTTTAAACCTATTAAATACAACGAATTATTTGGATACTCTAGCGGCTATTATTACGGCTTTTTTCCACTGCGTCCTTCCTCTGCATCAGAGATATCACTTTTGGTCTTACAACTTGTAAAAGTACAATATTTTACTATCAGAAAAAAATAACATTTTTTGATCTAATCGACATGTTTCTTTCTTTCAAAATAGCTTTGTGCGTAGTGCTATATCTGAGTAAAATATCTCATATTTTTATTTATTTTTGTGTTAAATGATTGATATCTAATCATATCATATTGTACCGAACTAATATTTAATAAAACTTTGTGTCTGGTAATTTAACTTTAAATAGCACCTTTGACAAGATCAATTATTTATGAAAAAAAATTGGTACGTAATGATATTTGTCCACTTACATCAACAGATACATATTTTCATTAAAATCAAGGTTTCTGAACAGTGGATTAACTTTACTTATATCAACTAAAGTTCTAAATATTAGGCATATATTTCAATTCTAATACCATAACCGAAGTTACATCAACGTAAACAAAACTTTGATGTAGGTGTTTACAGATATTAAGCACTTATATCAAAGTAATATGTGTAATTAAGTACTTTTTTGGGCTAATAGTTGTGTAAGATGATATAAGTCTTACGACGAGAAGGGGTTAACCGTGCCCTCCCCCGCAATGTTAAAACGAGATAGAGATATTGAACTAGGTTTGTGCAAGTGATGAGCCTCTGCTTTCACTCAAGTCTTGCGCTTAGTCCTTGCGCAGTGTACGCGACGATCTAAAGGTAAAGCGGAGCGTGAGTTTCTTTCACGCAACGCGCAAAATTTTTCTTTGTGTCTAAAATACATTTTTGCAATAAAGGTTTAATATTTGTTTTTTCTCCGTTTATAATGGGAGATGTTGTTTTTTTATATGATTACATGAACTTCCTTCATGCTAATTCACTATATGGTATGAATGCCTTCTTCATGTAACAGTATGCGTCATGTGAACTTAATTAATGCTTAGATAGCTAAAGGCATAGCAATAGCAACCGCAGGATAGGTAGCGATTGGGGCATAAATCTTAGGTGGTCCTATGTATATACCAAACCAATGTGTTGCCATCTATCTTACGAGATATAGACGACGAAGTGTACGAACTTCTGTAGTATTTTAAAACAAAGCCTAGCTGCAGACAAACTACAGGTTTTTTCCTAAACCTCCTCTAGGCACCAGTCTCTCACAACTATACAGGTTATAATATTATAATTATATCTATAATTAGCAAATTCAAAATATCTTCATTTAATTTAAGTGTACATACAGAATATTTATGAATGTCAAATAGTAATCTACCGTTGATCCGGAATGTCAATTTCTACCGAGAAGAATCAGCAAGAAGCTCAGTAGTCAAATACTATGGCAATTACAATTTTCATTTTTAATATAATGCAATATGTTACATGCAACTTACCAGTAAATGAATAATATTTTGAGGTAACTTATTAAACATTCTAATGCTCAATCCCACAAATGAATTTCCAATTTTATGACGTCCAAGATTTTAGCGTTAAGTCACACTGTACATAGCTAAGACCTATTTTTGTGAAGAGAAAATAAATATTTAAAACTATGTAGTCTACAAAGGACTGCCTGCATAATAATGTCATCCAGAGATATGTGAACAACGTCAAAAGCGGTCCATATACACAAAGTCACAACCATGTGCTTATGTCCCACGAATGCACATACTAAGCGTCAAGTAAGTTAGGGATCTCAGTCTTAAACAACTTTTATACACGTTCTAAAAAGTGCATAAAAAAGACAACATTTGTCAACCGATACTCAACATTCAAATAACTGACCAAGATTTATACACGGATGTTGTTTAAACAAAGCTAAACCACAAAAAGTTAACCAATATAACCATAGATGATATTAACGGCAAAATAACGAAAGCACTGTTTTGCAGCCTTATCAAAATGTTACAAGAAACAATATACAATTTGGACCAAATAAGGTCGCTACGCAGTGAATACAAAGTGAATAGCAATTAATAGGTACAATTCTGCAAAAACAAGTCCGTATACAGACTCGAAATTACCTGGAAAACTTAAATATCCCTCTCATTGAAGCGGCAATGGACTCCTTCTGAAAAGTCCTAAAGCTGAAGCCAAGCTAGGGCAAGAAGCACATCAATAAACTTGTTAACAATGATGGAAAAGTAGTCACGGATAATGAACACCTACTTACAACAGCACAGGTGTTCTACTTATGAAACTCTTTACTACTAAGTCCTCCAATGACTGCTCAGATCCAGACCCTATCTACCTACGAGTAAAATATCGGTTCTACATTAATTTATATTAATAATTTTAAACTTGTTGACGTTGATAATACGTTCGGACACATTCATAGAATTTCAAAATAATCTTTAATCTAATAGGGACTCCTATGAACATGTCATGCATTATTATCATAAACCGGTGGAGGCAGATTACAACATCTGCTCCAAATGCAGATATGATGCTGACCACGATCCTCAGACATGAGTAACTGACTCAAGAGAGAGATTATCCTAATGGAATCTCTGATGTAACGGAATTATTAATAGAATTTAAGAGAAAGTTGTTAACGTAAGGAATTCAGTTAAATTTTAAGGTAAATACAGTCATCATCATCATCATCAGCCCATTTAAGTCCCCACTGCTGGGGCACGGGCCTCCCTCAATCACATGAGGGGTAATTGCCATACTCACCACGCTTGGCAGACGGGTTGGCGAGGGTTTTGATATAAATGCAGAGTTTTCCTTCTCTGGGTGCTGATGATCATGCCAGCAGCTTTACCTTAGTCGCCTTTTACGACACCTCGGTAAGAGTGGTGGTGAGAGTAGGAACTCTGCCGGGGACCACACGGCGGTAAATACAGTAAATGATAACATTTCCGTATGTAGTCCCTTACATTAATTAATATTACGATGGATGGATATTGTTAACTTGTAAACTAAGAAGTTACACAAGTCTGGAACTATGTATAAAATGTTTTGTTTTTATCTTAATTTTTATCTTATTTCAGTGAAAATTAGTAATGTTCAATTACCTATATTATTTATTATATAACGTCTTTAAATACGAACACCTGAAACATTTCTAAATGTCATGTAAAGTCGAAATCTTATGAATATAAGATTAACTTTTTTGCAATTATATCATCAAACACAGTATGTTATGTATTAGTATCGTTTAAATTTGAAATAGATATTTGTATCGATTATATTTCAAATATATCACCTTTTTTTCTTGATATTCTGTGCTTTTTAATTTATTTTATTATAAATGAATAAATAGACGTTTATTGGGCACATAAGAAAATTCTACTCTACTGATTTAGTAACATTTGTTCTGCATATTTTAAAAACATTACTCAAATAATACGTGAACCAAAAAAATCGAGCAACTGTATCACTTTGCACCCAGGCCTAAAATCTTTGTGAAAACGAATTTAATTTTTAATGTATCAATAAACACAAGTCAAATAATCGTCGCATTCAATACATTTTATAAATTTAATAAAGCTAACATTTGCTTATCGTTCTCTTTAACTTAACATTAAAGGGTTTATATTGTTCTAAAATGTGCAAAGCAAAAAAGTATCTTATTATTAGCAATAGGTAACAAGTAGGATTTTTTTCGAACTTCGAATACGATTTCCCAAAAATCATGACTTTGACATTTTTAACTTTTATCACTCTTCACCGAACCTACAGATTTGTAGTAGCTACTTACTGAAAGGATTTAAACTCTTAACCCTTTCAACTTCAAAGACGCCGAGTAACCGACGTTGGTGATAGATAAATACATGAATAAATAAAGATAAAATTATTGTAGTTTAAATTGTATAAGTGGTAATGTATTGGTTGTATTGTAAGCATTATTTAATGTAAATACATTGAAATTTTATACCAAGAAAATAAATAATAATAACATGAAATAAATGAAAAAAACTTACAATTATTAGTTATTAATTCGAAATAACACGTAGTACGAATATTATTAAAAAAATGTTTTGGAGGAGCTGGGATTTGAACCCAGGACTTTCAGCATGCGAAGCAGACACTCTACCACTGAGTTACACCCCCGATGTTGTTAGCCTGTTGAAATATTGTAGTACTATAGTCTTTGCTTTAGGGCCGATACGACCAACCTTATTCCGATAATAAATCTATGATATAGCGCTGTCACTTTATGCAAATCAGGAGCCCAATTCTCGTGCTTGTGATATTTTGAAAACAGTTTCGGATGTCATATGAAATCCATACAAAAAAACGTTTTAGTGATATATGTCGTATGATAATAAATGTATACCATAGATTTATCCACGGACCAAGTGTGGTCGAATCCAGGCTGAGTAACATGACAATCTAATCTGGTACCTGCTGGTTTCAATATTATTCAGCCTCTAGTCAACGATAGATATTTTCTCTATCAATGTTATTGTTTCCATTGATACTTAGCTTAGGGGCCTTAGCGCGAAGACTCCCCGTAACGAACGAGAATATACCTGTCGCATACAAACAAAAGAGAAATACAGCGCGTGTGAAAGGAAGGGGAACTCCGATTCGGTCGTAACGTCCGGTTCGCGCTAAGGCCTCAGATGTGTGGGGGCATAATTCTGCCACCGAGCTCAGCAGGGCTTACCTAAGGTAAAGCTCGCTGGAGGTTAGTAGATTAGACAGTTGCGGGGCTGTGATTGGGTTCATTCTTCGGGAAATCATTTTTGTTTTGGGCAGTTTATTTTTTGTTAAATGGACATCCGAATCTTGTTATTCATATATATTTTTATTAAAGGCCACTTTTATAAAAAAATACTATTATGTATATTTTAAGACTTTCCTGTGTGTGAGGAAACATGTACGTTTCGGATAGTTTATGAAACGTGTGACCATGATTCAGTTGGTCTGGTTCCCCTGTTAATAGTTGCAAGGTCAGACGGCAGTCGCTTTATTGGGATTATCAGAGTCCCCAAATCTTGAATCATGGTCCAAGCGTAGCTTGGGTTGTCGTTTTGGATGCAACCGGGGATTACACGCTAAGATGGAGACGAAGATAAAACTTTTAAACTGCTACGCAAACGATTTCGCTAAGTATGAGCCAACTGTATTATCAGGTGCGGTTCACGGCGCTGGAGCGACGGCACCACTGCCGCGAGTGCGGCGCCGTGTTCTGCGGCCGCTGCAGCCGCTACGAGGCGCCCGTGCGCCGCCTGCGCGCGCTGCGCCCCGTGCGCGTGTGCCGCCGCTGCCACGACAACATCCACCAGGCCAGGGACTAGGCACCGGGCCCGACACCACGCACGACACCACGCAGGGTGGCAGCCGCACGACAACTCACACCGGGGAGGGACTCGCCTGCAACGCTGTAAGCCACACCGAATGTTCTAGTTTTTCGTCCAGAAATATTGCTCTGATTAGATATACCAGGACGGAGATTAAGCCAATCAGCAAATAACAACCGCGAGGAATTTCGGCTCGTTATTTACATGGGGTCAGCCGTGTGGTGCCTGGCAGAGTAGAATAGGCCACCCTCACTCTTACCGAGGTGTCGTAAAAGGCGACTAAGGTAAAGCTGCTGGCATGATCATCAGCACCCAGAGAAGGAAAACTCTGCATTTATATCAAAACCCTCGCCAACCCGTCAGCCAAGCGTGGTGAGTATGGCAATTACCCCTCATGTGATTGAGAGAGGCCCGTGCCCCAGCAGTGGGGACTTAAATGGGCTGACGATGATGATTTACATGGGAATACTATCTCGTCCACCGGTGATGTTGAATAAACAACTATGCCGAGGACCGTAAGTTATAGTTGGTAGGCCACCAGTCCGCCGGAAGGCAGCTGGTGGCCCGGAAGAAATGATGCACCAGGTCTTGTATACGTAACTGGTTTATTATTGATAAGTGCAAATGGCATAATATGAGAATATCTCCAAGGCTTATATACTAGAGATGACTGACGTCATATCGTATCACATACGTGGTCAGATCTGCTGATATAGCGTACGTGACAGAGATAACAGTAGGTCTTGGAGATAACCCTCATTGTGCGTGCCGAGCTGCTACAACAACTATAGAATATTGCACCTTACTCGTCTTCGACTGGCATAACGACGAACTAGGCCCGACGTCCGACACATGTCTACGGTAGCGGCACTTGCCGCCGCTAACGGTGCGCCGTGCAAGACTTGTTGCATAATAACGAGAACAAAAACTGTTATTTTGAAATAACGGTTGCCGCAGCGTAGACACGTGTCCGCTCCCTAACTCGCTAGAGAAGACTACCCCTACATCTACATACTTAAATATTGGACAGCAGTTCACAACTTGAGCTCTGCTTGACGCTTTTTTCCGAGGTTGAAAAAAAATATTATATTACTTAAAACTTGTCTATAGCGTATTATAAGATTTATTAAAATATGAAAAGCTCAAAATATCATCTTCCCTCTCACACTGATATGAAAATTACTCAAGATATAAAATAATCCAAGTCGATCAAGTGTAAAGAATAATATAATGCGTGGATGCACTTTTGCATGAAATCTAGTATACATTTGTGTTCCCGATGAAGTCGAAGATGTCGATCTGTCTATATACTCAAGCTTAGACGCATTGGACCATTAAACATGAATAATATACAGGTATATTCTAAAAATTCTGTCTTAACCTTGCTTGCGAACGTTGCTGATGCTATAAACCAGTCTATAAAAAATAATGGCAAAATTATTTTACTACGAGGTTTCAGAATAATCCTGTATAGATAGATAACAGCAATATCATTAATACAAGGGAGCGGCAATGCCCGTTACTCACGAGGCAGTGCAAGGGTGCAGGGGGGCAGGGTGAGTAAGCCGAGTGAGTAACGTCCAATGCATGTGCACGCGTTCATAAGATGATTTTCATCACACGTGTGAGGAAATAATGGGTGGGAGCTGAAGCGACGAATAAACGTTTCGTTTGGTATAGTATGAACTTAGCTTAATGTTTTTGATGGGCTAATGCGTCTGACTCTGTGGAACTCATTGAATTCTGATGTAACAAGTCGCAATTAAACTAAATGGTAAAAGGAAACATCCCCTATCTACACGCCATTTTTACCTCTATTTACAGACGATCAGTGTTTTATGAAAAGTGTAATGTTATTATAATTATGGTAAAACGCTTAGGTACCTGTTTTACTCACATATGTGTACTTTAATGTTGCTTTTTCCAAAATGTGATGTATCAGGTTTTAGGCGAGTACCTCTAGATGTAGAAATATGTTTGTCGACGATCTGAAGTAAAGTTGGTGAAATAATATTGAACACATAACCAAGTAATTAATACTCGTAAAATTAATTATGAAATGATATTTAGTGTTCAAACATTTTATTGTTATTTATGTGAAGAATAAGCATCCATATTAAAAATATTCATTAAATCAACACAAAACAGAAACATATTTTTATTTAATATTACTTTAACTGCTTATCTGACAAACATACAAATATTAAAACAATTAACCGTGCGTGCTAACTATTAACTTAAAAGGAATAATGGCTTTGGTATCACTTATTCCAAATCATTAATTGTATTCATAGACTTAAAAATGAGTGAAGCAAAGATAAGTTGTGTGATAATTATAATGCTTGTAATAATGAACATTCATTAAATACTTACTGTACACATAGACAGCTATTTTAATGTCTTTCAAGTGCCGACTCTCAATTAGACATGGTCAAAATAAATCAGTATTAATACTATAAGCCTTGAAAGTGTAATGTATCGAAAGATCAGACAGTTTTATTATTTAGATCTCAATATAACATTTTAAAAGCCTTTAAAACGTTTTAGAATTAAGCGGTTATATTATTTGAATTTGTGATATATTTTAATTTTATTTAAGCTTTGAGAATATTTATAGATACATGTTGTATCAAAATCATTCCATTTATATGATGGAATTTTATACAAATTATCGAATCAAATTGCATGAACTAGTCATATTTATACTTCATATATTTGTTTTTTTTATTATTTTCTTATTATGAATTATTTGATGTACGTATAAATGATTGCATTTTAGATAACATTCCTAATTACATGTTATTACCTTACATATTGTAAAAAAAAATGTATTCGTTTTGTAAGTTGCATTATTTGTTTCCTATTAGTATTATCAACCGCCAATAGATTCATATTTGTGTAATTACCTAAGTATGTTATTTTATGATTCACCCTAATTATTACCTACAGGGTAAATAAATAGATGCTGATATTACGTCATACGTATTCTATTGTGCTTTTATATCTATGATGTGCTTTAAAACTCCGTACAAAGCTACTTTGGAACTCATCGATGTCAATACTATGTTGTTAGTGTAAATATAAGATTTGCAGTTTGCGAACGTCTGTAATATTATATTGATATTATAGTTTTCTTTTTAATTATTACACCATAAAATGTGACTCAAAATGCATGCAACACGATAATGACGTTCGCAAAGTGCTACTCTATATTTGTACCAAATGATGATATGTCATCCAAATGTAGTTTTCTATATTTGTAAATTGGTAGAAGAAATTAGATATGTTGAAATGTAAGATGCTAATAGATAAAATTTATATCTTACCGTAAATTAAAGAATGTGGAAAGTTAATTAGGAATGATCTGGTCTCGGTAGTACATAACAAAACTGTATTATGAATTAATAGGCATAAAAAGTAAGTGAATGTTTCTTAGTCACCAATCTGTATGTATAGGAGAATAATTTACAGACAATATATACGTTGTTTAGGTAGTATGTAGGCACTGAAGTTTATGCCGTTGACTAATATATTCATGTATAAATGAATAAAATGGTACAGCAAACCAAATACAAATTGTTTTATTTTTTTATAAGATGCACGCAGTCGAAAACGTTGGTTAGTAATCCCAGAATGACACGTCGGGCTTCCCTGCCGAATTCAGAATCTCACGCGGAAGGCGTACGAATTAGCGATTTTGAGAAAACACTAAACTCATACTTTTCAGATCCCCAATAAATATGTGAAAAGCTGTGTATGTTCAGACAGCCACACATCAGGTTACTACGACTTGTCAAAATTCCTCAATTGATCTTGAACCGAATACCATTGATATTATATCTAATATATAAAATTCTCGTGTCACAGTTTTCGTTGCCATACTCCTCCGAAACGGCTTGACCGATTTTGATGAAATTTTTTGTGCTTATCCGGTATCTATGAGAATCGGCCAACATCTATTTTTCATCCCCCTAAATGTTAGGGGTAGTCCACCCCTAAATTTTTATTTTTATTTTTTAGACAAAATTTTTATTTTCTCTTTTTTTATGATACAACATACAAAAATACATACAATCCTCAATTTTCACCCTTCTACGATCAACCCTTTTATTTATATGGCAAAACAACGTTTGCCGGGTCAGCTAGTCTAATATATAAAATTCTCGTGTCACAGTTTTCGTTGCCATACTCCTCCGAAACGGCTTGACCGATTTTGATGAAATTTTTTGTGCTTATCCGGTATCTATGAGAATCGGCCAACATCTATTTTTCATCCCCCTAAATGTTAGGGGTAGTCCACCCCTAAATTTTTATTTTTATTTTTTAGACAAAATTTTTAATTTCTCTTTTTTTATGATACAACATACAAAAATACATACAATCCTCAATTTTCACCCTTCTACGATCAACCCTTTTATTTATATGGCAAAACAACGTTTGCCGGGTCAGCTAGTTATACATATGAAATTTGACAGTTTTGTATACTTTGATGCGTACAAAAGGTACAGCCGTACGCATTTAATATATTTGTCTCAAAATAACTTGGGCCGATCCAAAAAAAATCCCTATAGTTTCAATTCGCTCATAAAGGTTCAAAATAAACCTTGTTTGCTAAAACGATGTTATATGCAGTTTTGACGCTTGAAATACATTTTCGAAAAAATATGAAAACTGCTTCATAACAACGTTTTTAGTTCACAGATGTTTATAGAACATTCATGAATAATATTACCTCCTAGGTTGTCAGGCGAGTCGCGAAAAAATACCGAACAACCCAAACCTGAAAATACCGAACTGTACGCTTAATTACCGGACATCTGGCAACCCTACACGTATCTTATATTGTTTATTTTAGAAGGGTAGTTAGGTACAGTCAGCATCAAAATGATCTTAGCCTTGAAATCTACCAAAATATCTGAGCTTTTGACAAAATCAACTTTTAGCGCAATACCTACTGTACTTTTATTTGTTGTCATTTTTTCTCGAACAACAAATGAAAATGCACGGTGGCGTAAGTACTGACATACAATACAAATGTTTGCCAAATAGGTTTGAAACGCTAAGATAATTTTAACGCTGACTGTATACTACTTATAACTCGAGAACGGATGGACCGATTCGGCTGAAAATTGGTGGAGAGGTAGCCAGGGGAAGGACATAGGTTTTAGTCAACCTGACTACCTGTGGGATAAAAAACCAAATACTACGCGAGAAACGCCGCGGGGGAAAACTAGTAATTTAACAGGTACTCTGTGCTACTAACCATAGAGTTTAGGCCGGCGAAGTTGATTGTACGTGTTGTAATTGGTAATAAATTAAATAAAAGATCATTTTCAACTAAACATATTTATTATTTTTCATAATATTTGAACTCTTTGTTATCTAAAATATCTACAAATCTGCGTAGTTATTTACACGCTTTAGACAAAGATAAAATCACTGTAGAATATACAATAACACCCAACGAATTCTGAACAACATGATTTTGATCTAAATTAAGTACATATTTTTATACCACGATATCCATTTAACAAGTCATTACACGAGACAGTTTTATAATGAGAATACGAGGTTTGGACTTAGCTAACCTAAGAACATAATTGTATGTACTTACTATGTAACAAAGACTACAATTTCACAAAATATGGTGCTTTTAAATATAGAGTGCATTTATCTCTATAATATTAAACGTAGAAGACAATATCACATTATGTATAGGTTCTTTACATCAGAATCGTCCAATAAACGTTGCTACATTATAATTCGACAATAGCAAAGCAAAACATTATATTTTAGAACATTATCATTTATAATACATTTGGTTTTAATGAATGAAACTATTAAATTTTTGTCTCAAAAATATTTTAATAGTTGACATGATGACATCCAAAAATATCACATTTCATAAAGGCTGCATGTTCAGTACACTAGCGCCGCCATGTGAGAATTTAAGACTTGAAAATTATTTTCGTGATGTACTGGAGAAAAGTATGTCTATTGTTTTTTTGTAATAATCAAAGTCGTCTTTCAGCAATAATCACAAATTTGCTACTCGTAAAAAACGACGACTTTTTTCTAAAGATTGATTATGGTTTACTTAGTTGGTTTTGATTAGTAGTGTGTAAGAAAATTTTAAAAAATATTTTCAATGCTACGTAGTTACTAAATACGTAGCATTGAAAATATTTTTTTAAATTTTCTTAAAATTCACCAATATAATCAAAATTAAATGGTAAAGCGCGTGGACCGAGCAAGCAGCTTTAGATTGATTGAATGACGTAAATTTAAAAAGTGTGTGTAGGTATCATTATTGGTATGACACTTGTAAATACCTTTTAAGTACAATTTAATTGATGGACATCTGATTTAAGTATATCTGGCGTAGAGTTATTTCATTTATAATTAAGTAGTATTTTACAAATCGTTACATACAACATAATAATGTATAAATAAATGTAAGTACTTGCGTGCAATATAATTTTATTAATATACATTTATGCAAGGCTAGCTAGTGATATGCGTTTGTTTGTATTTATTTAGTCCAACTACCATTATAACAAAACTGTAATAATCTTGGAATGTAAAAATCTAATTAATTGTTCTTACGGTTTTTGTTAAAAAAATGTCAAGTGTTTACACATCACTATTCGTCCTAAAGATTGCTAAAGAATGAACGAATTTGAACAGATTTTAGCAATAGTTGGTTTTTGATTACTAAACAAACTAAAGAAAAGATATTAATAAACCAATAACAAAATTATTAACATTAATATAGTCAAACAAAAATTAAACAAATACAGAATTTACCTACAGTGAATTTACGGACTTAAAAAATCTATAATATGTGTTTGACCCAAAAACCATCCTAATTTTTAATAAAAAAAAAGTATAAAAACAGATCCACGATGGGTACACAGATATATTTACAATTATATACAAAAAGGAAAAATATGTCCAAAACCCTATAATACAATTACGTAATCTGTTTAACAATAAAATACTGCATTGTTCGTTAAGACCCACGCTGTACGTGGCGTCGGCCTTGCGGCCTTCCTACCTAACACCGATAGACTGAGACAGTGTGCGACGCAGAAGCACAGTGCGGGTTATGTTATCATATCATTAAGTACATCTATTCATACGTAGCGTTAAGGATTTAGCGTTTACTTAACGATAGATAAATAAACATGTATGCGGTTATGTAACCCAATAGTATCTAAATCGTAAGGATTTTTTTTATTCGCCAATAAGTTTTACCAATTGGTAATATTCCATTTAAAATAAAATCCTTACGTTTTTATCGCATTAAGACTTAAGATAAATTGTGCTTGAACTTTCTTAATGCGAAGTGCTAAAAGTATCTAAAATCAGTGATAACAATACGACTGAAAAGAAACTGCACAGAGTATTTGGTGGTTTTAATCAAACAACAAACATTCATTGTACCTATCTATCCTTATTAATTCACTGTCATAAATCTATGTATAAAAAAAATAAGTACATATAATTTTCAATAAATAAGTTTCCTTCACAAATCCGTTCTACGTTTCTCGTCTGGCACGGTTTTTGTATAGACATATACAAATATACAATATTTTTTAACAAATTCTAGTGCTAGAAGCGCATAAAACATGCACGAATACTCGATCGTATGGTTTAGTCTGAGCAACGCAGAAACTGACTCAATCGCACTCTGATACAAGCGCTCGTCCTACTATGACTATATCGTCGTTACCGATATGTGCTACTACTGATGCGCGTGCGACTCCATTAACTCAAGCCTATGTAGCATAATACTGGGACGCGTACAGCATAATATATCTATGCTAAATAGATTCACAAGTAGTGCATAATGATTATCATACGTTATCGCGTCTCCTGTTTAAAATATATTCCAGGAGACATAAAATAGTAACTTTTGATTTCATCCACAAACGTGAGCGACGGCTTATATTGAGCACGTGGCAGTGTCGCATCACTCGGTTAGTCCTCTTTATTAATATAATGGTCAGAATTCTTTCGTTGCCACAGTCTCCCGTCAACTTGCCGGTCACGATTGTACCGGAACATTATTTTGTTCATATAACAGGATACCGTTTCATCAGGTATGAATTATCCAATGTAAAATTGTATAATGGTAGTTTTTTTCAATGATATGGTAGCACCGAGGTACGATGCAGGTACTCATTTAACTACGCACCGCTATAAGGTATATATTCATTACTGTGATCGAGTCAATTTTAGCTCTTATAATATTATACTATAGTCCGTTTTTCTTTCACAAATTCTACGACCAGTCGCAATACTTTCTATTTATCAGATAACCTCTACCATTGCTATATTTGCTAGGGCACGTGCTATAAGGAGATCATACGCGACTTGGTTCCGTTGGTCAGTTCAACCCGTAGATTTATTCGTAATTATTCTTCAGGGCATTAAATACTTGCGGTTTAAACTTTTCGTGAGATCTTTTCAGTCGCGTGGTCGCCCCGTTATATTATAGCTTTCTCCTTTGTCTATATTAAGTCCAATAGTACCCGTATTAGTTTATTTAACTTTCGAAATAAATACCAGTAGTGTCGGAAACACTGCCCTGGTATATGGAGACAATTAAAAGTATATAAAACCTCGAGTAAAGGTTACGAAGATTAGATCTATTCTGTTATAGAACATTCGTCATTGCTCGATTTAGAATTTAGATTTGTGTGCGGATGTTATATCTTACTTGAGAAATGTACTCGTACTGGTTCCACTCACACTGACGACTTTACTTATATAGTAAACAGGGGCGGATCTAGGGAGAGAGGGCAACCCTATCCTAAGCGATTACGTTCACCGTCGCCAGATATATCTATTTGTTAGACGGGTTTTCAGGGGCAGGGGGCTCAGGCCACTTACTCAATGCTGTATAGATGTGACCGGTATCGCGCTAGGACGTGAAGAAAGTTTCTTCGACCCGTACTCATCTCCCTTCCCCAATCGGCAATGGGGGACAGTTTAGGAGAGCTCGACATAACCCGCCTGCCTCTCGGTAGGAGGGTATGAATAAGGAGTCGAAAGACCACGTCGGCCTACTTTGGGTTGGCGGAATTCCCCAGCGTGAAAAAAGGTATAATCCCTGGCACGAATCCGTAAGTTTGCGCATTTGTAAAATAGTTTACATTACGTGCGCATCGACGGTGGTGCCAACTGGTGCCATTCATTTGAACTTAATTTGATGAATTTGACCTTGAGTTAATACAATGTGGTGACTTACAGTTTGTATAAAGTGCTGTCAGTCAATGTAGACGGTGGTGTCATCGATTTGAAATTAGTTAGTCAATGCAAAGTGCTGCCACCTATAATTACTGCACTTAATTTGATTTCTGCGTACACAAAGTCGCCGCTAGAGATTCGTGTCGGGAACTGTATATTGCTGTGGATCCGTCCCCGTAACTCGCGTCAGCTTTAAGGTTTCATTTCTGATCTAGGTGTCAACTGTGGCTCTGTAAATCCTTCTCTTCTCCTTAGAGCGCCAGGTCCGGGCGTGGGCGTGGCGCTGAGAAAGGGCTTGGTGGAGCGGCGGTCGTCGTAGGAGAACGTGTGCTCGCGGGCTGCTAGATGTCAACTTTGTCTCTGGAAAACCGTGTTCGCCTAGAGCGCCGCTCCGGGCGTGGGCGTGGCGCTGAGTTAAGTGGTGGCCAGCGAAGGAGAACGCGTGCTCGCCGGCTACCCGCCTGAACTAGGTGTTAACTGTGGCTCTGGGAATCACGTTTAGAGTGCCGCTCCGGGCGTGGGCGCGGCGCTGAGGAAGGGGTTGGTGGAGTACCCGCCTGAGCTATGTGTCGGAAATCTCTTCTCGTTTAGAGTGCCGCTCCGGGCGTGGGCGCGGCGCTGAGGAAGGGGTTGGTGGAGTACCCGCCTGAGCTATGTGTCGGAAATGTCTTCTCGTTTAGAGTGCCGCTCCGGGCGTGGGCGCGGCGCTGAGGAAGGGGTTGGTGGAGTGCCTCCCGGCGTAGGACGCCGCCCGGCCTGCGGCGGCGAGCGCGGGCGCGCGCGCGACCCTCCCGAGCCAGGCGTCGGGATGCGGCAGCGCGGCGGCAACTGGTACGACGGCGACGCCGCGCGGCTCCTCGGCCTCGGCCAGCGCGCGCAGCCCCAGCGACAGCTGCTGGCACATCGCCGCCACCGGGTCCTCCGCCAACGACGTCTAAGGATTACATTTACCCTTTATTTAATCAATGAATAAATAAATGAATATATACCGTGGGAGAGCCAAGCTTCGGCATGAATGGGCCGGCTCGACCGGGGTGATACCACGGACTCACAATTAGTGAACGCCGGAACTATCACTAGGATAGATACACGAGCAATGGACAATACGGCAAAAAATCATTTTCGCAAGTGAAAAATACTAATTCTAGATTAGACTCGTAGAGATTTTAAAAAATAATTTCAGAATTTTAAACAGATGAATAATGCACCTAAATTATTTTAGACAGTCTTCGGGTGGGACTGTCGAAATTTTTTTAAATACATTATTTTACTTAAGAATAAGTTGCAAAAGATAGTTATAACCAAAAAAATCATATTTTAAACAAATATTTATAAAGAAAAAAATAAAATGTAAAACGTGACTTTATCACTCGGCATGACAAATTAATAACGCTTTTGCTCACGTTGATTTAAAAAAATAAAGACAGTAACTAAGTTAAAGTCACCAAAATTTTTTTATTGGGCATATTGCACCGACATCACAACACGTTGAGCCTCAGGACTACGCGACTTCCAGCATATTAAATAATAATATATATATTTTTAATAAAAACGCACATTTAATGATAACTAAAAATATAGGTCATCTTTTTTCTCGTTCTTAATTCGAAAAGCTTTTTTTGTCGTATCGTCCATTATATACGACAAACCGTAATTCCCATTTGCCCGACCATGCCCCACTGGTAGGGAAGTGGAACGCTTTAAAATGGACAGTAGAATTTGCCACTTGAGAGTCCGCGCCACCAAAGAAGTCCCGTAAAAAGCGCGCTACTGCCGCCTTCAACATTCAAATTTGAACTTATGTTCATAGCCACAAGGAATCTAAAATTTTAGTTCCGTGTTTTGTCGCGAGACATCTTTCGTGGCCCGGACTCTATCAATAATCAACACCAAACGCGATCAAAGCAAGAAAAAGCTTGAGAACGGATATAACTATAGCCACAAAAGTCAATTTAACAAAAATCATCTATTTCTGAAATTGGTTTTGTTGCCTTTCGGTAAACGACAGCAAAAAAACAGTTATTTTTATCTAAAAATGCAAAACTCCATGACGGGCTGTCATTATTTCCTCTCATGTGTGTATTTCTACGTAGACTTTCTTGACCAAAGTCCCGTGAAAAGCACGCTTGAGTCGCTATCAACATTCTTTCAGCTTTATGTCCATAGATATACACAAAAGATCACAAATTTTAGTTCCATTTTTTTCCGCAGGACTTCTGTGAGGCAGTAATTAGCAATAAATTATTCCATTACTAAAATAAAAATCAAAATTTCGGGCATGACCCATATTAAAGTTAGTAATAATTATTGTGAATTAAATTTTAATGTCAAAATGCATAATTTAAATTATATTATTTAATTAAAACTATACAAATTCAAAATAATTGTGCGAGGGCTTTGTGTCTTTAATAATAGCACTGTCCCGCATCGCCGCAACCGTCTGCAGGAGGCCGTTGGCGCTGCCCCGAACACGGTGTGAATAGGGATGCTATGTGTTTACAAATTATGGCAGCGAAACTATCGACACCAGCTTCCGCCAGCATCCCTGAGGCACTGCAGTGTCGCCGCAGCCCCATCAGCGTCCTACACGCATCATTATACTGCGTGCCGCAACCGTCTGCAGGAGGCTGTTGGCGCTGCCCCGAACACGGTGTATCAGGATGCTATGCGTTTACAAATTATGGCCGCGAAACTATCGACACCAGCTTCCGCCAGCATCCCTGAGGTACTGCAGTGTCGCCGCTGCCCCATCAGCATCATTATACTGCGTGCGCAGGACCTTCTTATCACTACTTGTCATTCTATCACTACTCACCTCGTTGGAGACATCGTTATTGTGCGGCAAGGCGGGCACGGCGGGCGCGACGGGCGCGGCGGGAGCGCGCGGGGGGGATGCGAGGCCGGCGCGCGTGCGCTCCAGGTTGGACGGCAGCTCGCTGATGCGGAGCGACATCTGTCTCTTGAACGGGGAACTGGAAGCAACATCGCGATCTTGTTGTTATTTATAATACGAGTATCATAAAGCAAGGCAAGGTATCATAAAGGCAGGCCGTATGGTGCCCGGCAGAGTAGAATAGGCCACCCTCACTCTTACCGAGGTGTCGTAAAAGGCGACTAAGGTAAAGCTGCTGGCATGATCATCAGCACCCAGAGAAGGAAAACTCTGCATTTATATCAAAACCCTCGCCAACCCGTCTGCCAAGCGCGGTGAGTATGGCAATTACCCCTCATGTGATTGAGGGAGGCCCGTGCTCCAGCAGTGGGGACTAAAATGGGCTGACGATGATGACGATGAAAGCAAGGCAAAGGTTACACAAAGTAGTCCACGCAAGATCCACACACACATCCAATCAAGACGTCATCGGGGAAGGCCAGTAGTGGACAACCTGCAGATGAAGTGATCCAGAGAAATTAGGCAGTTCTTATTTCTGCCGCACCATCAAGAAATGGGACTCGTTGCCAGCGCATGTATTTCGTCCTTCCTACAATATGGATCTCTTCAAACGAAGCGTGAAGAAGCATCTCGCGGGCCAGTATGGCGGTGCCAACGGAGATGATGCCTTGACATCGCTTCCGTTGTAATTGCAACTTGGGCTCTTCTCTTGCTTACCATCAGGCTGAGCAGAGCCAATATACTGTGCCTCTATAAAAAAATGTCATTCACGACCGAATCTTTATCCCCGTCCCTGTCACACGAGCTGTGCGTCTTTGTTAGGATGCAACAGGTATATTTTCATTCGTTACGACCGAATTGAAGTTCCCATTTACACACGCGCTGTTTCTTCTTTGCTTGGATGCAGCAGGTATATTCTCGTTCATTACGGGACGGATTCGTTCTAAGCCACCTGTTTTGTTGTAGTTCCTCAGATTTTACAATCGTATTTCTATCCCCGTCCCTTTCACACACGCTGCGAGTCTGTTTTGTTGGAATGTGACAGGTAAGAGTATTCTCGTTTGTTGCGGGGCTGTTTCGTTGTACGTACTCAGGTTTAAGATAGACCAATAGGGTACTTGACTAATTTATATTTTGATAAAATACTAATATTTTGTAAAATCTCGTTTTACAAAATACAACGTTTAGATTTCATAGTCATTCAAAAATTCACGGGCAAGTCTATTTTAAAAGTATGAAATTATTAAAAATAATTATACCATTGAATAACCCATACAATTTGCATCAACTAATATAATAGAACTCTTGACATAAACTAAACATTTGATATACCTATCTACCAGACAAAATTCAAAAGAAATTCATAAAAAATACTTGCCTGTGACATGCTCCATACAAATGGTGAGTGCCATTTGTATGGAGCGTTTTGGGTTTGCCCAAAATAATGTGATTTTCAAGTTGTGATATCTCAGGTAGTATAAATGAGAATCAAGTATCAAGTAGAGAGGTCTTTTGATTACAAAAATAAAATAAAAATGTCAACTACCGTATTCAGCATACCTATTGTTAAGATGCGCGAAACCGCGGAAGGAGCCCTGCCGCTCCAGCAGGTGCGGCGCGGCGTGCGGGCGCTCCACGGCGAACGGGTTGTGCGGCGTGGGCCGCGGCGCCGCCGAGCACGCCGGCGGCGTGGCGCCGCCCGCCGACGCGTCCGCCTCCGACGCGCGTCGCGCGGTTATACCTACAATCAAAATTTTACCATCAATTTACCGTTTTTTTATACTGCGTCGGTGGCAAACAAACGTTCAGTTACGTTATGGACGTTTGTTTGTTATGGCCGTGTGGTGCCCGGCAGAGTTGAATAGGCCACCCTCACTCTTACCGAGGTGTCGTAAAAGGCGACTAAGGTAAAGCTGCTGGCGTGATCATCAGCACCCAGAGAAGGAAAACTCTGTATTTATATCAAAACCCTCGCTAACCCGCCTGCCAAGCGTTGTGAATATGGCAATTACCCCTCATGTGATTGAGGACGGCCCGTGCCCCAGCAGTGGGGACATAAATGGGCTGACGATGATGGACGTTTGCAACTCTTGAGGACCTGCATACTGCCAACCCCTTAAAAACCTTTTTTGAAGAACCTCATGCTGTATTCCCCTGGGAAAAACTCTGATGGTAGCTCATTCCACAGCCGGAGCGTTCGCGGGAGGAAATTCCTCTAGATCCGTTTGTTTAAATATCATTCTTCGCACCATATCCGGCGTCTCTTGGTTCGTGACAAACACGGAAATCCACCAAAACCTACAGATGAGCACTGTCAAGGACGAAATACGATAAACTGAAAAAAAAATACCAAGGTCTCTCGCTACACCCTAATGACCTGGTAGCGACATTAAAAACCCAAAATTGCCCTAATCGCCTAAAAAGGCACAATATACTCTGCCTATAGGAGTGAGTATAGGGTGACTGGACCAGGAGGAGTGCCCATACTGGAGGGCACACGCAGCTAGCCTATCACATTCAATGCATCCATTCATAGTTCAAAGACTGATCGTGCATAAAAAAGTTTACCGTTTGCCGGTTGAGGAACACAGGTACGAGTCGCGTGTCACGGAGATGCATAGAAATTTGTTTCTTAAAATTGGCGGTAGCCCCCAGATGTGAGCGGCACAAGCCCAATCAGTCTGAAAATCCTTGGTAGGTTTATGTCCAGCAGTTGGCGTCTCTTGGCTGAGATGAGATGACGGCCACATCTGACTAAAAATCGACAATCGTCGGCGCACATGTGTGTTGGTGTAGAAACCGGGGTTAGGCAAAAAAACGTAGGACGCCATGCACTTGTTGGAATGATGATGACCTTAGGACAAATGTGAGACTTAAGATAAGAAAACAGAATTTCAGGGTCTTCAAAATCTTTTTTATTTTATAAAATCGCAGAGCAAGCCTATTCGCGTCTCTCGTCGTCTCACACCCACAGATAACTTTATCATTCCCTCCGTTCACTCGTTCTCTGTTCACTCTTACTTCGTTCCATTCTACTCGTCTTCCATTCCGTTTCACTCTCTCATAATCCCACACTTAGGAGTATTGACAGGATGAAAAAAGCCTGAGATAGGAATTTGTGTCACAGCATGAAGAAGGTAAATGACAGCAGTACACGGACACGTACTGCTGATTTTTATTGTTGAAACGTTCAATGAGCAATTTACAAGCCCAAAATGGTTTGGTATAGTAGCACCATTGAAAACGTTGGCCCTATGTCAGAAGAAACATTAACACATTTACTATGGTAAGGGAGTGACCAAAATTTTAGTGTATAGAAACACAAAACAATTGAAAATGTATAAACGCCACACGACATAAAATTGGCAAAACATTTTTAGCGTCATTTTAAATAGATTTTTCAAATTTAAGGTGCCTAATAAACAATTATCTTATTTTATCTTAATAGAACTGTAAGCCCACCCTGTATATAAAAATACAATATGGGCCAGTGCGGAGAGCTTGGGACTCGATATTGATTTTCTGGAAGCTTACAAGCCAATGGTGAAACTATTTATTGTCGCCTGTTTTCTAGCACGTATCTAATAGGCGACCAAATAGTGAAATAGGTATATTCTAAAAAAGCGTGCTTCATTGGTTTTGTCGGAGAGGTTTTTGTTGCATGCAAGTCGCTGACAGCGGGCCACTACGCAACACTATGGAGGATGCCTAGTTTTGCAACAACTAGTTAATGAGTTTTTTAACCACTGCCAAGACATAAAGTGAAGATGGCAGCACTTACACGACCTGTCCTTTATAGTTCTAGAGAGCTGATAAAAACGGCCAAGGACCTATTCCATCTATATAACTTCTTCTAATATGACATGCAATAAATGAATTGAACGCCTTATTTAGGTTTAAATATGAAGAAAATAGAAAATATTCATGTCACTATCAATTCAAGGTGACGGGTAGGGCACACTAGCGACGCCAATCGATTTAAATTGTTAGCTACTAAACCGTATCTACTTTAAACAATTTCGGGTTTACACCCTCTCGACAAATACTTATACTATTTATTAAACAACCATGCACAAATGTTGGATCCGTTTTTGTACGCGAATAATTTATTCACGCTTGGCGTGAATCAATTTTTCGCGTACACGTTGGACCCAACATTTGTGCATAGTTGTTTAATAGTATAAGTGTTTGCCGAGAGGTTGTAACCCCGAAATTGTTTGAAATAGATCCGGTTTAGAAGCTAACAAATGAAATCGATTGGTGTCGCTAGTTAGGACTACAGGACGACAGGAAATAAAATACAATCGTCACAGACTGCAGTTTGTTAGCAACATCCATTAAAGCATTACGTAACGAATTCATTACGGTTAAATACGTAGAACTGGCAACAGGATTTATTAAACATGCAAAAAAACTTCGCAATATCGCAAATTGATTCCGGTATATGCGCGGTGACGCATGCTCGTCATTAGGACTCTAATCTTGTAAGGACCATTTATCGACGGCAGGTTAATGATGGCAAAGATCATCATCAAGTCAATACATGCTATAGAAACTATTTTGTACATAAGTATAAGTACTTTTTACTGTATAACATAGTTTACATAAATAATATAGGTACCTAAATCTATACAAAGTTACAATAGTGGTTTTGTCTGTGTCTTTTACGCGTATTAGGACACCGCAAAACTATAAAATACGTGCTTAAACACCTAGAAGCCTATAAAAGCGAACCTAAGTGCAGCAATAACATTATTACACAAAATCACCATTTCAAATCTTCATGTTAGTAAACATGGATTCAGGTCAATATTGAAGTTAAAAGACGCCTAAATGATTCGTATCTTACTAACATGCATTAAACTCCAAAATCACATAACAATAGTTGCCGACAGTCTCTAGGTCGGAAGTTGACAATTGCAGACTTTAGTTAAGTTTATCATTCTCTAAGCTATGTTCTAAAAAACTAAGAACAGTTTTTGTTCGTTTTAGTAAATTAAAAAAAGTTAGATAACAAAAACATCACTAAAATCTATTGTTATTTTTAAATCTATGTCGGTTCGTTCAAGCATCACGCGCAAACTACTGAACTGTGATTCAGTGTTCAACTTACAAAGCGGAGTAGATTTTGTCTTGACCGGTTGAGAGAATTGAGGGGCCTCGAAGATAAAGCCTGACAGTGCCTCTTCGTTGTTTATAATGCTATTAATTTCACCGTCATTGCTTTCTCCTAAAAATTAGGAGAATGAAGGGATAAACACACATACATTATACATAAATACATACTTATACGTAAGACTAAATAGAATACATAGAGTAAGTTAAATAAGTTTTTGGCCTAGATTTTTCATGATTTTCTAAAGAAAGTAAATTACATCATCAAAAAAAAAGTTCACAAAATATAATATTACGATTGTGTATTTGTATTTGATCGTGGCAGTAAACTACAGTCAGTACTGTTGTTATCAGTTCCTTGAAGTCTTAGTCAAAAACGTGTTATTCCTTGATAATTAGTGAATGACACACTATCGCTCACTTGAATAATACATAGACTGAAGTACGATCACATAGCCTTGTAGTAAATGAAACAATGTTTTCGACATCAGTCAAGGTTCCGGCGTTTTAGTTACAATGACTTGGTTGGATGTAGGCCAAATGTCAGCAGAGTGTAGGTTTAGTCCTCTAACTAGCTCTGATTTGAAAGGGATTTAATATAAAAAAATAAGTGTTTTAGAGCTTTAAACTGCATCGAATATTAGTTTCGATGGTGTTTAGTTTAAAAGCTACCTACTAATAGATGTATATCTACTCCAGACCGTTTTCAAAGTGAAATATAATTTCTCGGTTGGATCAAAAGAACAAAAAATACTTTTTAAATTATTTCGGATCTGGGTATGATGCGAGACATCCCCGAATTTGTCATCTAGTCTAGTCAAGATATTTCCTAGTTATAGACACAAATTAACATATTCTTATTGTTTCAAGAAGTTTTAAAAGTAATTTAAAAGATATTTGAAACGTTCAGTGATAATTTTGAAGGCCTTGACTTCCGCAGATATCAGCATAGAGAAAAGAAAACATGACAGTAGACATTGAATTTCCTCAAAACGACAAGCGGCGGTATGACAAACTCCAATCGAATTAATTTTAACCTCGAGTAGACATGATCTCAAACGCCCTGTTGGTCTAGAAGTACCGGTCCGTGATCTCGGGGTCCTGGGTTCGATTCCCGGGTCGTTTGTTCGATGTTTCGAATTTCTCGAACATAGCTCGGGTTTGTGATCACCAATCCGCATTTGGCAAGCGTGGTGATTAAGCCTAATCCCATCATAGTAGCGATGACTTGATTTCTATGATGGAGGCCTTTGCCCTACGGTGGGACAGTTTATAGGCTGATACTTTACTTTTACTACTAGACATGATCAGCATTTTGTAATTTTGATCATGTTATTAACAATAGGTACTGTAGGTGTTACCATTTATTGTTAAATTAAAAATACATCAGCTCGATTTTTTGTATTCATTAATATTCAAAATATTTTTTTTTTTTACAAAATTTATGAAAATATTTTAAAAAAATATCTAAGCAACAAACCTAATATTGCATTTTTTCTGCAAGGTAGTATGAGTGCAGTCATACGTGTAGAATAACTGCACTGTACCTAAATTACAAATTAACCGGTCATACGAATAAGTAACCCATGTGCGGGTCTGACCCATATGTGCTTCACTCGCCCGCAATACGCACAAGTGCTGCCCGCATCTGTGCCACCTAACAAATAAAATGAGCAGGTTTCTTCAGTACGCATCTATGTGTGCCTACAGCGCGGTCAAATTATGTGAAAAAAGTGTGCACAAGAGTATAGAGCTATCGTCTGCGGTGTTTTGTTTTGTTTGAGGTAGATAACTTAGCATACACACAACGCAACATCGGGAAAAAATCAACTGTTCCATAGAAGTCCAAGCGTAAGGTTATCGAAATCTACAACATGACGATTGATTTTTTTTACAAGGTCACAAAATAATAATAATCATGACTAGAGCACTGATAAAAATTTGGTCAGGTCAGGACATTTTGGTCAGGACTTCAGAGAGCTTTGAAAAGAGTTCTTTCACAGTAGGCAGCGGCATGACTGCGCCGGCTTTGCTGATGCCTATTGCCTGTGAGCAGCGGTTACCATTTACCATCAGATAGGTCGCATGCTCGTCTGCCTGTTTAAATATTCGACGTCCCGTTTGGATTAGTCGTAGTGAATGCTGCCTCTGTTGCAAGGGTTGCTGGTTTAAACATTGGTATGCATTAACATGTCTGTTTGTATTGGTCTGGGTGTTATATATTATAAGTATGTATTTTTTGTAAGTATTTATGAAAGTAAGGATTAACTGATGGTAAGCAATTGCCGCCGCCTATGGACACACGCGACACCGTGCGTGATGGAGTCACAAGTGCGCCGCCAACCTTTAAACCGCCCTTTCCCCCGCATTAGGCCTGCGGTACCCTCACTCACGCAGCGAAACACAGCACTGTGCTGCTTCACGCCAGGATTTACAAAATAAAAGTTTTATATGTAACACAGAGGCTTGAGCTGTCTATCTCGGAGTAAAAAAAAAGCAGTATAATTTTTTTAAGTAAATGTCATAGAAGGCGTGGGTTCGAGTACCGCTTGAACACGAGATGAAATTTTTAAATGTGTTATTTACTTAAGAATAAACAAAAGATTGCTATAAAAAATATCAACTATCATTATAAAATTTGTTTGTTTCCAGATTCGTACCCGATTTTCGGAAGGAGCCCTGCCTCGTGAACGCGTGGCTGGCGGCGTCGATGCTCATGGACACGGCACACTCCTTATCGCGGCGCTGCTTGCGTTCCAGGCACGCGGCGAATGCGCAGCCCACCGCGTGCGACAGCCGCTCGCCGCTGTCGCGCGACGCCAGAAAACCGTGGCACATCCACCGGCGCGTCGTGCCGTCGCGGCAGATATAGCTGGAATCGTATATATCACCTATTAAAATCTAATCAAACTAAGTTACAATTTACAAAATCTATATCTAAAGAGCACTCTATATATAAATATGTGACCGAACCGTTTGCGATAGTGGTAGTGAACGCTGCCTTTGGTCCAAGGGTCGGGGGTTCGCTCGCACAGTACAAACATTTGTGTGCATGGACGTGTCTATTTGTATTGGTCTGGGTGTTTTCTATGTATTTACAAAAGAAAAGTATTAGAGTATATGTATATGTGCCGTGTGGTCCCGGCCGAGTAGAATAGGCCACCCTCACTCTTACCGAGGTGTCGTAAAAGGCGACTAAGGTAAAGCTGCTGGCATGATCATCAGCACCCAGAGAAGGAAAACTCTGCATTTACATCAAAACCCTCGCCAACCCGTCTGCCAAGCGTGGTGAGTATGGCAATTACCCCTCATGTGATTGAGGGAGGCCCGTGCCCCAGCAGTGGGGATTTAAATGGGCTGATGATGATGATATGTATATCTTTGTAATTCCGCTGTTGGTTCTGATATCCGTAACACAGGCGCTTGAGCTACCTATGTCGAAGTCAGATCAATGAAGGTGATGTTATGAAACATTTATTTATTTATATGTTTATTGAAGAGGTAAAATCTATAGTCAAGAACCAAGCTTTTAGGTACCTAATGCGATAAGACGCAACACTAGCGCGATGTTTTCAACTATTGGTAAAGTTTGGATAGTAATAGTTATCCCAAAATGGATATTTAATACAACATTTTTCATTACGGATATCAGACATACAGAAGAAACAAGTAAAATTATGTAGGTAGAAACTTTAAATAACATAATAACACAGACACCGAACTAACATTAATTAAAATTACACGAATATTACTCCGTGGGAATCGAATATACGACGACGAAATTATAACTATTGACGATTGAACAATCTGACGTCAATCACGTTCAATATTGAAGCTTCCACCACACTTAATTATCTCGGGTGGGTGGGTGCTGCCAGCGCTGTGATGTTTGGATGTGCGAAACCAGTTTTTTTAAGCGAATCAGTTTTTAACTCTATCAGACTTGTAAACAAAAACGACTGTTTCTTCGTTGCTTACCAATCTAATCAGAAAACGAATATCTTGCTTGTGTTTTCTATAGTCTGATTCGGACTGATAGATCAATTTTATTACACAACATACAAAAACGTAATGGGTACCAACTAGGCATTGAGTATTAAACTGGATCAATTTTTACCAATTGTCTCACCAAACCTGTATACTATTTATTTAATCATTAGTGCACTATTTTTTGGTCTGTTTTTGTATTTGAAACTTTGGCTAAAGCCAAAAGTGGCCGCTGTTGCCACTTTTGGCGTGAATCAAAGTTTGGAGTACAAAAATAGAGCAAACTTAAATAAATAGTATATTTGTGGTGTATAATTACTTTCATTAAAAATACATTTATTAAAGAAAATGAAATACGAACCTAAATCCCCTCTCATGATTTCTATCAGGCGCGCAGAAGGATACCTTCTCTATGGTCTGGTCTACTATCAGACCCTTCGTTTCTTCCTCCACGACCCTCAGGCCGTCGCCACTTACGTGCAGCACGGCTCTGACTGGCCGACGACGGGAGTTCTGAAAGTTGCAAAATTATATATCACTAAGTATAACAAAAAAAAAGACATACGAGTACACATATCAAAACTACCTATTTTATGTTATAGGCGGTAGACGAGCAGACAGATTGCCTGATGGTAAGCAATTGCCGCCGCCCATAGACACCTGCGACACCAGTGGAGTCACAAATGCGCTGCCAACCTTTAAACCCCCCTTTTCCCCGGATTACCCTCACTCACGCAGCAAAACACAGCGCAGTGCTGCTTCACGCTGGTTTTCTGTGAGGCCGTGGTATCACTCCGGTCGAGCCGGCCCATTCATGCCGAAGCGTGGCTCTCCCACGGTAACCCCAAGCCAGACAGTCAAACTACCTGTTCGATATGAAAGCGTAAAATATATCCTGTTTTATATAGTCAAACTTACAAACGCCTTTTTTTGCCAAAATATCAATAATAAGTTAAAAACGTATCAATTTATTACCCGACTACAGCGAAGCAAAAAGGAGGGTTATGATTTTGACCTGTATGTATGTATGTCTACTTCCACGAAACACGAACGTCTACTTGTTCTAATTCCCCAGTCTAAGGGCCGAGGACAATCGCTTCATTGTTATTACTAGATTTGCCAAATATTACCCCATATAGAGTTTTATACTGGGAAGAGAGCACCGCTGGGCGGAAGGCAGAGACAGCAACAGATGGGATGAAAGTTAAAAAAAAGTAAGTAGGTACTTGTATCTCCATAGTTCTGCACTCAGTTACTACATTATGATGATGATGAATAATTTCAAGGATACAGAGAAATAACTTGTGATCCCGAAATGAATACTGTGTGATTTTACTTACTAAAGTAGTATATGAAATATAAACCTTATAAATAGTGTTACTGAATTTGTATTAGTTCTGTAAATTGTTTAGTAGTATTTGATTGCTTATAACCAATGTCATTATGGAATGTCATTGCTTATAATATATACGTTATTTTGTAGGACTCATTCTTGCCTCAAACACAGGGTATCCTAGTTCAGGCAAATTATTATATTTTTGTCTTAAAGGATTGAATTAAAACTGAGCTAAGCAGGAAGACACTAAAAATCACTTAATTAAGATAAATTGATACGTTTTTATATTATTGATATTAACTGAGCTAAGCAGGAAGACACTAAAAATCACTTAATTAAGATAAATTGATACGTTTTTATATTATTGATATTTTTGTCAAAAAGGCGTTTATAAGTTTGACTATAAATGAAGCAGGATATTTTTACGCTTTCATATCGAATAGGTAGTTTAACTATGCACTGTCTGTCTTGGGGTTACCAGGATGACGTCTGTCCGGTTTTCCTGTAGGTACTGCAACGATGACTGAAGTTTGATCAGGGCAATCCTGTACTACAGTGATAATTTATGACTGAAGTTGGTATTTCCATTCGTGGGCTAGAGAATGATTACACGACATTCTATTAGACAGTGAGCACTAGGATATTAAAAATAATGTTAAGAAACCACACGCCGGAACTTTTCCAGTGACATTTTACTGGAAAAATAATGGCATCTTTTTTTTTTCAAAAGTCAAACACATAGTTTTTGTCGCTGGCGCGCACATTATATATTTCGTAAAAGTTGAAGCAGATTCTAGTCGGATAAGGTCACCAGAAAACAATAAAACTGAAAAATGCTTAAACTGATAAGGGGATGGTCCTATTATAATTCATAATAAAAAAATACCAGACTTTCATAAAACAATGCAGTTACATTGACATTGTTTGAATGCAATGACAAGCACTCAGCGCCACTAATTGATTGCAGTGAACTTGGGAACTAATAACGATGACATTTGCATTCACCACACTGCCGTATTGTTCTTCGATTTAAAACACTTTCCATTCATTAACAAATGTTGTTCATAGTATTTAAATCATTACCGTGACTAACCGAGTAACAAAAACCATGTATTATTATGAAATTAATTTAATATTCTTAATAAAGGGCGACGTTTATTGTTACAACGATTCATAGTTATCGGCAGCTATAATGATCGCAGATACTATTTTCAGACTTTTAGAAACAGATTGTTTGTTGAATTGTATATTCAACAAACAATCTGGAGGAGGAGCTGTTTATGGTATCTACCTTTTGTTGGTTTCCATTTCCCATAGAGGAAACATTTTAGTTTTAAATCAAAAGAAAAAACAGTGGTTAGAAATGTTTAACATGATGATAACCGTTCGTCCATCAAAATATGAAACTGGAGTATTAATTAAAATATGTTAAAGTTATTCTCATATAGACCAGGTACAAAGTATTTGCATCTATTTCAATATGCACAGAGTTTCTCTAGTTGCTGTAACTATGCATCGCCGTCCATATCGGTCATTTTGTGACGTCCGCCAGTCGATCAACTAAGTTATTTACAACGTGGGCTAGGCCCATTGATTTTCCTCAGCGGGCCGGTCGCTGCGATTGTTTGTCTACTGTCGGCCGTGACGTCCGCGCTTTGATCCAATTTGCCTCTCATCCACCTTTCATATTTATTGAGGTTAACGGACGTATTGAAATGATTCCGAATCCTTGACCTTCCTAAACAGATGTTGTTAAATAGAAGCCCAGAACTTGGGAAATCGAGACCATTTAGATTTAAATCTCTATTTTAGGGACACATGATAGTTACAAGCCCGTTGTATATTAATCATAACATTCATAACATAATGCACACAGCAGAGGCAACTTGCGAGGAAGGTAATTGCTCTGAATGGCGGCTTTTTCGTATGTTCTCTGTACAGGGATTGGCATCAGGATGCAGCAAGAGAGCTGGAGCCAATGATTGATCAGAGACGACGGTATGATGATGATGACACACACCAGGAGCATCTGGAGGGCCTCCTCGCAGACCTTCGGCCATTCTTCGACACTTGAAAGACCTCGACGCAACTGAGAGGCTTGACGGGGAAGGAGCATATTCCCGGGCGGCCGCCTCCTCGGAGTGTCACGTGAACTGGGGCAGCAAGAAAGCTTACTTAACTGAGGAATGACACATACCCTGAGCACCTTGAGGGCCTCCTCGCAGACCTGCATCCCCCGGGACTCGAAGACCTCGACGCAGCCGAGGTACTTGACGGGGAAGGTGCACGTGCCCGCGCGCACGGCCGCCTCGTCGGCGTGCCACTGGTGCGGACGCGCAGGACTCGGGCGGCGAGCCCTTGCGCCGGCGGAACGACTCGCGGAACGACCGCCGCAGGCGCTCCATGCCGGCCCGCGGCGGCGACAGCGCGCCGCCCGCGCGCGCCCGCCGTAACGAGCTCCGGACTGACGATTTCTGGAATAGAAGAAATAATTGTTGATAGCACTGTCCAATAATTGCATTCGGTAAAGAAGTTCATCATCGGGATATAATATGACCGAAGATCCAGTCATTCGCACTAAGCGGTACGAGAGATCTTTTGATGCAGACGGCCAAGAAGTGAAACTCATTGTCTGCCGAAATATTTCATCTAAGCATTATACGCTTGAAAAAAATTGATAAATTGATTCACTTTTTCTCGTACAAATGTTGGTTCCGCATTTGTGCATGGTTATTTAATAAATAGTATAAGTGTTTACCGATAGGTTGTAACCCCTAAATTGTTTAAATTAGATCCGGTTTAGTAGCTAAGAATTAAAAACTACAAGGTGGACCGACGATCTGGTGAAGTTCGCGGGAATCCATTGGATGCGGGAGGCACAGGACCGATCTGTGTGGAGAACATTGGAGGAGGCCTGTGTCCAGCAGTGAACGTCTAGTCTATTGGCTGAAATGATGATGATGATGATGATGAATTAAAAACTAATGGTGTCGCTATTTAGGGCTACCCGTCGCCTAAAGGCTAGAGTGAATAGGCTATTCTCACAGGGAAACTATCAGGCACATTTATTTGAGTGAAGTTAAAGGGCACAAATGTAAAGATAGTTTACATAATTTACTATGTCTTTAAATATATTTTTTTTAATATTGCATTAGTGATAATATTGCCGGGTGGTGCATTATGATGACCCACCTTAGACCTCACCTTCACTTAATATCAGGTGTGATTGAGTTCAATTGCTTGTTTGTTGTAACAATAGTTATAGACAATAGGAATGACAGAACGGGCATTCCCACAGTCCTCTATTTCCATGCGGAAATTGAGATAATACGAGTATTCGTACATGTTGTATAATTATCTTCTGGCATTAGCAACTTCGAAACGTAAAAATATGCCGCATAAGCAAATAATTTCGTATTCTGACATCCTGACTTAGGATAAGGATTAGCTTTGTATTCGTTTATCAGGTGCTGCCGTGCTACCTTAATTTCAGCCTTTTTATGTAGGTAATGCGTGACATCTTGACATAATTATGTGTACATACATATCTAATACTAAATTGAGTTTTGTAATAAAGACATCTATCTCATTTGTTTCCCCAATTCGCTTAAATCAACAATGACGAAAAAATTGCATTTGTTTTACTACACATCACCTAAATTTCTCTTTTAATTATACGAGCATGCAGAATTTATTGAGATATAAAATCGTCAACGATCGTATGGTCATTTACCGTGGGAGAGCCAAGCTTCGGCATGAATGGGCCGGCTCGACCGGAGTGATACCATGGCCTCACAGAAAGCGTGAAGCAGCACTGTGCTGTGTTTCGCTGTGTTAGTGAGGGTACCGGAGGCCCAATCCGGGGGATAGGGGGGATTTAAAGGTTGGCAGCGCACTTGTGACTCCACTGGTGTCGCGGGTGTCCATGGGCGGCGGCAATTGCTTACCATCAGGTGATCCGTCTGTTCGTCTGCCTACCTATTACATAAAAAAAATGAGTCTCGACATAAAGGAGGTCTTAGCATTGTTTATGCAATCCGGCGGTATATTTTCCAGTCGGTTTACGCGCGGTTACGTGCTGTTTTATAGCATATTAGACACGTATTAATGACGAATAAAGGAGAAAAGGTAACTTATGTGAACGGAACAAGAATTTCGCAAAGCTATTAATATAAACATGGGGCGCTATAATGCCTTGGAGAAATTTTTGCACGGTGACTCATATAACTATTACAGACTAGCTTTTGCCCGCGACTTCGTCTGCGTATAATTCGAATAAAAGCAAGGTCTTATAGATATCTTTATAAATTATAGCCTATGTGTTATTCTGATCTATAAGCTACATTACTGTAAAGTTTCATTAAAATCCGTTTAGTAGTTTTTGCGTGAAAGAGGAACAAACATCCATCCAAACAAACTTTCGCCTTTATAATATTAGTAAGGATAGTGACGTGGGAAACACCCATCGCCAGTCATCATTTTTCTGTCTGTTGCATTGCACGGGTGATTAAGGTAGGTAGAAACAGGCATAATAACTGCCTTACCTAGTAAAGTGTTAAACCAAACCTACAATTACGTATTACAAATTAAGATTTACTCATCCTAAACAATTAACCGTATAAATTGAAAGCGCTTATTTAGGTATTTCCTCTTTGCATATTTTACTGGCAGTACCAGCAGACTTAATTCCTTTTGAGGAAAATGAGCGGATTTTGTTTTGTAAATTTCTGAGAGATTGGTTACGGTTACGGCACTCAACTGAGTCGATACATTAAGGTGACGGGTAGGCCACACTAGCGACGCCAATCGATTTTAATTTTTAGCTACTAAACCCGATCTATTTTTAACATTTTCGGGGTTACAACCTCTCGGCCAACACGTATACTATTTATTAAATAACCATGCACAAATGTTGGGTCCGTTTTTGTACGTGAAAAAGTTATTCACGCCCAAAGTGGCCGCTTTCGGCCTGAATCAATTTTTCGCGTACGCGTTGGATCCAACATTTGTGCCTGGTTATTTAATAAATAGTATAAGTGTTTGCCGAGAGGTTGTAACCCAGAAATTGTTTAAAATAGATCCGGTTTAGCAGTTAAAAATTAAAATCAATTGGCGTCGCTAGTGTGCCCTACCCGTCACCTTAAATGTTAAAAACGTTTTAAATTGATCAAACGGTTGCTCAGACTTCTGCCGATGTGATAACATGGCCTGTGATAAGATTACGGCTTAGACACAGCCGTGCTTGCGCATACGATTAGATATTACTTTAACAGGGAGAGTTTTACTTTCTTAATTATACGTTACGCCCTAATTAAGTCCATCAAAACAATAATAATTAATGCATTTAATGTGTTTATTCTAATAGAACTAGAGTACTCAGCAGAGCATTTAATGGAATGTAATGTAATATGATCTTGTACTCTGATTAGTAACCGTGCTTATAAATAAAATAATCATATTATTCATCATTGATCACTGTACACTGAAATCGTTTATATTCATCATCATCGTCAGCCCTTTTAAGTCCCCACTGCTGGGGCACGGGCCTCCCTCAATCACATGGGGGGTAATTGCCATACTCACCACGCTCTTGGCAGACGGGTTGGCGAGGGTTTTGATATAAATGCAGAGTTTTCCTTCTCTGGGTGCTGATGATCATGCCAGCAGCTTTACCTTAGTCGCCTTTTACGACACCTCGGTAAGAGTGAGGGTGGCCTATTCTACTCTGCCGGGACCACACGGTTTATATTCGGTATTCATAGATAAACTTTTTATGGGTTTTAAGCTATATACGAGTTTATTTAAAGTAAACAAATGTGAGAAAACAATGGGAACGAAGGCAATTCACAGTAAGTAATTAATTGTTAAAAATCAATTAACCTTTGTTTGGCCGTGACCATTGTCCATTCATCATAAAACAGGTGTAGTATGTGACGCACCTCGCCCCTAGGTTAAGATAGTATTTAAGTAAGTTAGTGTGTAATAAAGAAACAGTCATAACGCATCACTTGTTTTAATTACTCGTCCCAAACCTCCATTGCACAGGGCTATTTAATATTACGTTTGAAATAGTTTACTTAAACTATTAATACCACTTTGAAGGAGTTGAGTAATCGAAAGTGTAAGGATTAGAAAAACAATGGACTTACGTGATTAGCACTGATCATAGGCTCATATCATCATCATCATAGGCCAAACCAAGTCAACAATAATACTTAATTATCGTAATTTTTTAAAAGGACATATTATAGACATTTGTGTTAATAGATCACAGTAGAATCATAGCAATTAAATAAGTGGCTACTAGATAAGTAACAAGTGTAACAGTTCTCAATGTAACGAGCGTCAGTATTCAGCATACTGTTATCATAGTAATTAAACCGATGTTGGACGTTCTCATGCCCTAATTACTCACGAATCATAATGAATCATGTCAGGTATCGTCAATTTGTAATCAATATAGAATAAACTGTAATCTGTACAAAACGTGCTTGCAAAAACAACGTGATATTCTGTAGCTGTTCACGATTCTACAACACACATTGGTGCCAGCTTCCATCCAAATCATGTAGGAAACCATTAGTATTGTTATGCTGTAGACGATGAGCCAGATTTGAATAAACAATGAATTTATTCACGGTACGGGCAGTGATTGCGAATCACAATGGGTGCTACAGACTACTGGAGCTGCGGTTGTCCACGTGCGGGTTCGGAAAACTATGAGAATTCAATGACCACTAGAGAGTTCAAAGTACGATTATTTTGCCGATATAGCACATGGCAAAAATAATTATGTTAGGTACTTTCAAACGTCGCTTTTACATCTAATTGGACCCTCGCTAAAATATGTTCCGTAGGTGAATGTAGGTGCAGGCAGCCACACATCAGGAGCCCAATTCACGTGCTTGTGATATTTTGAGAACATAGCGGATATCACTTGAAAACCATACAAAAAAACGATGTTTTAGTGATATATGTAGTATGAAAATAAATGTCACGAGCACGAGAATTGGGCTCCTGGTAACTACACTGTCAAAATTCTCAAATCGATATTGAACCAAATTGAGATTTAGGCGAGCATCGATTGAAGAAAGACAGTTTTGTATACTTTTATGTGTGGCTGTATGTAATTTTTTTATGTCATAGGTGGTAAGCGATTGCCGCCACCCATGGACACCCGCGACACCCGTGGAGTCACAAGTGCGCTGCCAACCTTTAAACCCCCAGGATTGGACCTTTGGTACCCTCACTCACGCAGCGAAACACAGCACAGTGCTGCTTCACGACGGTTTTCTGTGAGGCCATGGTATCACTCCGGTCGAGCCGGCCCATTCATGCCGAAGCGTAGCTCTCCCACGGTCGACATAACGCACATGTGTGAAAATACGCTTTTTAAATAGCTTTTTTGAATCTTATTAAATTGGAGCCACGTGCGGGTTCGCGCAAATCCGCGCTCAATGTTCGAGTGTGGTCCGCGCATGTGGCGCAACGCATATGCGCAATGTAAACATTTGCTCTTGCATCTGGCATCTGTTGGTGGCACAGGAGTTGAGCACGCGCGGGCGCCAGACCACAGAATAAAGCAAGACTGCGCAAATGTTCAAGTACAGATGCAAATGTTCAAGTCAGAGAATGTGACACTGGTCGGTATAGTGACACATTCTATGAATTTGTGAGGAATCTGATAAAAGACTTGTGAATGACCACGAACTAGTTGGGAAATATGGGCATATGAGTGGAACTAGACCTGGCAAAAACGTATATATCCAAAGATAGGAACATTTGCATCTGGATCAGTGCATAGATGCCTAACAGTGAAACTATTCATTTGAATCATTTTTAACATCAACTCTCAGATAGATCCATGATTAATTGATTTTGTTACGAAAGAATAATCGATCCCCTCCTGCTGTGCCATGTAATATAACTATATCTTTCCCGGGTAATACATGGAAACACGGTTACCGATTCACCCCGAACCCGAACAGCCCAGGGCTTACTCTTTCGCTCTGAATTCGGATCATTCAGCTCACTCGGATCATTCAGCTCATCCGTATCAGAGAGCGAGATTATTACCACTCTGGTCGAGATCTATTTGAGTCGAATAATTCTGAGCGAACATTCGAGATTCGAAACAGTGTATCATTTGGCTGAAGCCAGGATCACTGAGTCCTTTCAGTAAAGAGTTACACACGTCTAAGTGGAACATTTACAGAATAATTAATTGTCAATTAGATATCTTGTATATGATGTTTTGAGTGTTGTTTGTTTCTAATTGTTATCAACTGAATTCTCTTCTTCTTTTTTGTGTGTGTTTAAATACGAATCTTATTATACCTACCACATCACATATTACCTATCTATAATATGTACGTATATATATATATATATATATATATATATATATATATATATATATATATATATATATATATATATATATATATATATATATATATTTATTAATTTATCTACACCACACCATCACACTCGCTCGCAAACAGGTCCCGCCAGAATACCAGCGCTGCTGAGGCAATGCAGATATTGTCGTAGCAGCTAATGCTGAGGTCGGGACCTGATTAACCATACACCCATACACTATTCAAATCTCTTTGTCCCTCTTCTTTGTAAAATTTATATTGTTTTAAACCGTGTACCAACTGTATGTGTTTGTTTCCTGTGTATTGTGATGGTCAATAAATGTATTTTATTTCTTTCTTTCTGAATCATGTTTTGGAATCAAAATGAGCTGTTATTAGTAGGTATCTAAAACTGTCTAATGTTTACCCTATAATACATAATACCTACTCAAGATAAAATTTCTTTGTGTCTATTAATAGTGTGTTATAGAAGTAGGGCATGAAAGCATATCACACACTGAATTAGCACACTTCACGGAAGATATTTTGTACAGATTTGTTTTTTCTAAATGCCCTGCAGAAAATGCTATTTATCGGGGCAACCGATAGTGTTCACGGCCTATATACGATATGAATGTATTATAAGAACTTTTCTTTTAGTTATATCGTCAAAGTGTTCGTCTCCATATTAGCTAAGTTAGTTAAAGTGTGTGTAAATAGTGATGCCGCTGGCATCACTAGTAATCTCTTATGTGATTGCAGACGAGCAGACGGTTCCCTTGCTGGTAAGCGTTTGCCGCCGCCCATAGACACCCGCTACAGCAGTAAAAATAAAAAAAAAATATAGGTAAAATATCTCTAAAATATCATAAGATAATCTTATGTTTACGAGTTTGAAACGTTTGCGGCATAGGTAATACAAATACAAATAGGATTAGCAGTTTACTCATACACCTACCTACTTTCTTGGACGTAAAGATATGAAGTGCCATGATAAGGTGGATAAGGTGTCCTACCTGAACGGGAGGTTGTAGGTATACGAGCATGTGCCAGTGGATTCTAAAATATGTTCATATCTAACATTCATTCGGCGGTGAGGGGACACGATGTTCGTGAGGAAACCTGGACGTTTCGGATAGTTTTTCAAATTGTTCGTCTGGCTCCCCTGTTTAACTTAGGGTTACTAAGATCAGACGGCGGTCGCTTCATTGTAATTACCAGATTCAACAAATCCTGGATCTTAGTCAAAACGTAGGTACCCCGAGCTCCAAAGCGACAGTTTTGGACGCAACCGGAAACACGCTTAAAAGAGATGATATGTCTGGAAATGCCATCTACTTATTTTGGCGTAACTCACGTGTTTCGCTATCTTCAAACACATGAATATTTCATCGTTCGTCATGACATCTGAAGTAGTGTTAGATAAAAATGTTCCCAGCTTGTTTTGATTGCAATAACGTAAGAGATAATATTCGGAAGACCCATTTTCTGATAAGTGTTTAAAAAACTGTTCAATGATAAATGATTACAACGAAAGAGATTCATGATTCAACCTAATGCTAATGCTTAAGGGTAGAGCCCCTTTTTCTACATTAAGTGGTAGGGAGGTCGAACCAATTTTCTGATTTAATCAGTTTTTTGGTCCAAATTACTTGGTAAACTTTTATTAGATAGATTTAGACAACCATATTGATATTAAACCAAAAGTGTTGGACATTAAGGTTAACTATATTATTATGTGGTTAAGGTGCGAATGGAATGACGAAATTTCCCATATTGTCGAATCCCAAGCAAATAAGGATAGTTCGATTTACTGTGTAAAGTTTATGCGGGGCGAGTCATATTAACACGGTAATGAAAAAACCCTTCATCTGTGGAATCTAGCTGGCAGTTTGTAGCAAAAACGGTACCTATTTAAGGATTTATCTCGTCCATTAAGGTGACGGGTAGGGCACGCTAGCGACGGCCAATCGATTTTAATATTTTGCTACTAAACCGGATCTATTTTAAACAATTTCGGGGTTACAACCTCTCGGCAAACACTTATACTATTTATTATTTTACCATGCACAAAGATGGGTCCGTTTTTGTACGTAAAAAATTGATTACCGCCAAAAGCGGCCACTTTTCTGGTGTCTAAATATTTCAAACTACATTCCTTTTATTTTTTTCTTTAAATAATTCAGAATAATTCGATTGCTTGGTGAACCGAAATGGGCCATGGCCTAGCACGACGCTGTATTCTGTCTGTGCTAAATTAAATTATGAGAAAGTTTTGAAAAACAAAGTTATTATCTCATTAAGTAATGAGAATTTATAATAGTTAGTGAAATATTGATGAAACGTTTTATTAATGTCATCCAGCGTGATGCTATTTAAAACATTATTGTAGAATATTCATGCTTTGGCATAAATGGGCTGGTTAATCCAGAGTGAGCCATCTCACCGAACAGATTTTGTGTTACCTATGTACCTATCACATATCTCTCAGAAAGTAAATTTTAATTTTATTTCATTTCTGCTACCCAAAACATTTTCCTAAAATAAAAAAGCTTAGAAAGAATATTAGCAGCCATGTACCTACCAATTTAACCGTTAGTAAAATCCCGCTAATAAACTTCTTTATGATCATGAGTAATCAGTGTTTAATGCTAGCAGTTGATTTTATAGTTTTACTGCCTATTTCAGTTCTCAAAGCTCTAGTATGGGATCTGAAATAAACATTAAAACTATTAAATCAACTGATGGTATTATTTCAATAAATTTACTCTATACTCGCAGCACTGGAGAGCGTCGATAAACACTACGACAGGCAAACCAGTTCGCAATTTACAAAAAGCGGTTATTATTTCAAATTAACGAACATTCAACCAAGAAGGTCGTCGTAGTTGATTTTTAGACACGAATTTATACAATAACGTTGCTTTGATTAAAGTTACGCATACTGTTTTAGGTAGGGACAGTTACTTGTGACTACGCCAAAACCTGTTTAGGTTTATATTGAAACCTTGACAACATCGGGCCCCTTTGTCTACATCTATAATAGTCGTAACATATAATTATTTTATCTCATCCAATTCAGATCAATTCTAAACACAATCCCATTGGATCCTGGCGTGGCGCATTCGTCCTCTACAGGTCGCACGCACAATGCTAATGACCAGTGAAGTGAAGGGCCCGACCATGGCCAGTGGAATTCGTAGCAAACTTATCTAGATACCCAAAGCACAGATATTATAATACCCAAAGTGAATATTTTACCACACTTTTATGTTGCAGTTACAATAGTTATTGGAATGACAGTTATGGGTTATTTAGAGGTCGAATGGGCAATGGTCAGCACTTTTTGCGGTAAACACTTATATGTAGAGAAACCAGAACAATAAGCTGACGTTGATCAGCAAGCACCAACGCTGACTCAACGTGTTGAATAATGAATAGGCAATGAAGCATAATCAAATGAATGTCGAACCATTTTGAATTCTGAGGCGTTCTGCGGAACCTGCGCCCTGTCCAGCGGCTCGTGCGGCGAAGACCCCTGGTTCCCCATCTTCGATATGGTATTCCGAAAAGATTCACTAACAATCACTACCTAACCACACACTGTATTTAATAATTCACTATAATCCACTTAAAACCATCACAGCGTAACGTCATCGGATGTCATCCATCATATAATCTCACTGTATCCTTACACTTTTGATTTAAATATTAACTGATTTATAACTTCTCACCTTCATTCGCGAACACTAAATAAATTGGCTAATAAAAATACCTAGTCCTCTTCTGATAAAGCATCCGTGCCATAGCAAGATAAAAATTTTGACGGTGTTGAAACTCTGCAAACATCTTAAAGCTCTGAATAAATAATTCAGGCCTGCAGATTGCTTAACCTTGTCGACTTGCGCATAAAAACGTACTTTTGCTGCTGCCTCATTATCACTTCATAAAATAGGCAATTAAATACCTGTCGCAGTCTTTGTGAAAGATTTCATATCTGTCGTAAGCTTTAGTATGCTCATCTAAGATGCGGTAGTCACAACACGAAACGTGTGAATTCGTTAACAATAATTTTAAAACGGGGGTCAACTTTTCCCACAAACGATGAATAAACGCAGAGAGGCGCATTGAACCCGGCACCCGGCCCGAGGGGGGAGCGAGGTTAGGTAGGTAGCTGGGAACGACTGCCGATGCCAGCTGAACGTTATTTTTTCCCACAGCATTGTTCTTTGGACCGTAGCGCGTAACGATTATAAAACTAAAGCACTTTTTCGTAATTTGCACAAACACTGTTAATTTTTGTTACGATGAGCTGAAAACTACATTTTGACTAGAGGAATAATTTGAGGAATGTTGAAGTTTATATGACGGGAAGAGGCGCGCGCGCCGCGCACGAAGCGAACAACTGTCGTGTACTGACGGCGCCGTGCGGCAAGCGGCATGAATCGCACAGGCCCTGCCTGCGAGCGTGGAGCCCCGTCCCGACCCGTCCCCCCGCGGCCGACCGGTCCTTTGCATTGTCAAGATTGACGACCGCTGAGATCATCATTCCAACACTCGGCCTAATCCGAAACTGATGCCATTAAAAGCTTGTTTTAATGTTTGAAAAGAAAACGGGAACTTCCAACTGATAAGAAGCAAGAAGTGGTTTTAAGTTTTAGGAAATGCGATAAAGAGAAGGGCATGCAGTTAGATCATTTGGAAAATATTTAGTCATCTCATGTTGTAGAGCTTGCGCTGGCGCAGTAACAGCTGGGAGGAGCACGTGCGAGCGGGACGGACGCAGGTGCAAAAGTTGGAGCTTATTATTGGCGGCCGAACATATGCCATGTTTTGAAAGCAAAAACTTCACCAGTTCGTACCATTTTATTTATAGTACATGACATGCCGTAAGATTTTCGGAATAGGACTCATAAGAACGATGGACGGATTAGTTAATGCTAAAGAAAAGAAGGAAGCTAAATTTGTTTTCCTGCCCAATAATGTAGAAATACAAATACAAAAATGCACACAATATTTTCATAACACCGTTGGGAAATTATAATCCTGTTTCTAAATATGTATTGAACAGAGTAAACTTTTTCTTGTTTTACTGAGTCACAGTTTGAGTCACCGCATTCCATGGCTCAGTAACTTGACCGATGAGAGTTAGTATCCGAGGTCCAAATAAATCTTATCTTGTTTTTTTTTTTAATTTTAGAGCACCACAAAGTTATTGGTGTAAAGTGAGAAGAGCACCTGCTTAACAAGGTTATTATTAAAACAACGTTTTTAATAAAGTTACTTAAATGTTTTCGGAGAACATGTGCACAATATTTTGAAGACCCATAATTTTTATAAATTAGTCTTGTGCTTATCACAGTTACACACACACAACTAGACTTCAGTAATTATTTTCAATAAGGAATGTTACGAAGAAAATTCGTAACTCAGTATTCGGAAGCGTTGTCGTCGCTTCAAAGTTTGTGATTACATTGGAAGTTCTTTACATAACGCACCAAGAATTTTTCCGATTTCTATCTGCGCCTCAGACAGATTATTACTTCAACGGAAACCTTTTAACTGTTTGTTGTGCGCAGAAAACGCTACTCGGTTTGATGCAATTATGTAAGACCCCGTTCGCGTTCCTAGCAACCAGATGTCACGCGATGACACTTCAACGCTTAGAAACAGCTCCATGCAAGATGGGTGGATGGGTGAATTGTGCATTGTTAGGTATGGTGTAAATTGTACAAGTCGGGTCCTTTGAATATGTTTTCACCATGACTACATAGATTTACGAGGAACATTAACCAACGCCACAAAGAAAATTCAAGCCATTATTACGGAAACTTGTAACGTTGCCGTTGAATATTTCATAAAGCCGCACGAATCGCTACAGGATGACAAAGACGTTAGCATCACTGAAGCAAGCACACTTGTTATTATTGGGATACAATTACGAGACACAAGTGCTAATGACGAACGGAGATACTAAGCTAATACAGCGAGGTAAGTACATGTTTTGCTATTTTAATGACTAGTGGCTACCTTATCACTTGAGAGAAACATTAGCATAGGTGAGTTTGCACCCTCAGTAGAAAATAAGCATAAGTGGTCTAGTAAGACCAAAAAGTAGTAAAATAAAATAGATGTTGAATTTCTTCCATTAATTGGTCAAATTAAAGAAGAACAATATGAAAAAAATTCGACATAATATGTATCTTTAAACGTACTTTTCAAATATGATAAAATAGATGACTGGAAGTAAGACCACTTATGCTTATTTTCCACTGGGGGTGCGAGTTACAGGTGGTGCATAAAATAATGGAATCGAAGATGATAAACGAAGTTATTTTTACATCAATTTGATATTTTAGGTTAAAGCACGAAGTTCCCAGAGCTAGACAACATAAATTAATTCATCTCAGTACCCCACTTCCGATTCCGAGAGCTTTGGGACCTGGAAATTATGAACTAGAAGGTTTTGGAGCAGCGCGAACAGACGAGGACGCTGACATTGTTCCGCTGGTAGCTACCGTAAAATTGGCTCCATTATTATTGTCTATTCTACAAAATTTCCGCCAGGCTGCTCATCGTGTTCAACAAATATCCCGGTAATAACATTATACCGAGCTCTATACACGTACATATTTAACCGAAAATTGTAATACCACCAACAACGTTACAAAATGACAGGCAATGTTAAGTACAGTGTAACGAAAGACAAGAATTAGATGGTTAGGTAAAATTTGTCGAAATCACATTTCAGGAAAATTAAAGTTGATGAATTAATTTATCTTAGACATCGCTATAATGCGCAAGATACCTATCTGTTTGATAATATTTAATCAAGCTTTTTCTGATAATTATTTCACATACGCAAAGAGTAGGTTAATAATGTAAAGTTGCATATTATACATACAAACAATACAACAGCAGAGCTACTAAAGGTTAAGTCAAAAACATGGGGCCCTGGTGGGAAACTATCTTAAATTCTGACCCGTTTCACTTAAAGGATTAACTTCTCAATTTTTTAACAGAACTAAAAATGCATTCATTATGCTTGTATTGGGAGGGACCATGATTGAGTTGGTTTGCTTCCCCTATTAAAGAGTTGCAAGCAAAGGTCAGACGGTAGTCGCTACATTATAATTTATAATTATCAGACTCCCGAAATCCTAAATCATGGTCTAAGCCTGGGCTCCAAAGCGACAGGTTTGAAGTTTGGTCTATCATCCAATATCATGATGTTTGGTGTGAGAGATCATCTTAGCGTATTATTCTCGGCACAATTATTGATTATGATTCTCTCATCTCTCGATGAGAGAGCTTGTATTTCAGGAATCGAATTGCAAAAAATTAAGGTTAGATATTTTAAATGGACTGATATGAATAAAACTAATGGATAAAATTAATATTAAGACAAAAGATGCAGAAGAAACGGCAGAAGGGGTAGACATAAAAAAGTGTGGCTTGACGTCGTAATGGATGATCATGCGTGCCAATAAACTTACTTTTACTACTATGGATGCTAAAGTGCCGGGCGAAGTGGATGAGGTGTAGTAGGAAATTCAAGGAGGAAGCGACAGCTTGGGACGCCACCGAGACTAAACAGTAGATAATGATGATAATATCAATATTCAAGATACGATTTGGTATTGCACTCTTCGCATGTCTTTATTTTGATTCCATAAAGCTATTGTTTACACATGCTAAAAGTAGCATGCTTTAAGCATGAAAATAAGCATGTGTAAACAATAGATTTATACCGAATATCTACTATACTTACTTTAGGAATTGTAATGCAACAGACGAGTGTAGGACCAATTATTTCTTGCAGAAAATTAATTTTTAGGTAATATTAGCTGAATCGATTAGTGGAAAAATGGTAATTTGTCATTAATTTTTTCAGGTTGCTTTCCGGACAATACAAGAAAAATTCAAATAAACTATGAACCCCGTTTATTTCTTTAAAAAACTAAAGAAATGTTTTTAAGTAAAACGTTCTAATAAACTCTAGGGCCTAATGTTTTTCCACCCTGTATATAGCTTAATGACTGTAGATGATCATATCTATCTATACTAATAACGAGATAACGTTTACGAGGACGTACGGAAGATGTAACTTTGCTAATTTGTCGTATATATCTCAAGTCGGTACAAAAATGTTGTATCGCGATGTAGGATCGTACGAGGAATTCGTGTTTGTATGGAACAGTCAGATTAGCGCCATTTGTTGCTGGAGGGTAAATTTGTGATATGTATATGAAGATGTGAGGATGTGAAAATATTTTTTGGTCTTTCCCAAATGAACGCACAGCCGAAACTACTAGACCGAAAGTCATGAAATTTGGAACATAGGTAGTATTTATTATGTAGGTGCGCACTATGAAGGGATTTTTAAAAATCCAACCCCTAAATGGGTCTATGGGGCCATTAATGTTCGTATGAAAGTCTTTCAGTTTTTATACGAAAGATTTGAAAATTGGGTTTATGTTTATTTATCAAAAAAAAAAAAACCCCTAAAAGGGTGAACGGGAGCAAAACGTCGTATGCAAAATTTGTCATTTTTAAAGCTATAGGCTTGAGACGTCGTAACGGATAACATGCGTGCCAATAAATTGACCACAATGGATGCACAAGATCGCGCGAAGTAGAGGAGTCGAAGCAAACCACGGGCGCCAGATGATGCCGAGAGTCATGAAAATTGATATTTGGGTTTTGTATACAAATTTAATTTCAACACACTTTTAATTAATTCCAATAGATGAATATTATGTACTTTTTTGAACTCCTGCTAAGAAAGAAAAAAAGACCAGGTTTTGAAAAATTATGCCCCGTAACGGGCAATAGTATTTTATAAAATGGTATCCATGCGCAATTTATGATTTCACGACACACACAATTATCATTGACCTACTTTCTGGATATGGTAATTTTCAAATAACTTTGAATCTCTGGTGAAAATTTACTGCAAGGTGCTTCAAAATTCAAAAGAACTTTATTTGCATAGGCTTGTATATAGCTCTTACAAGTCGTCATACATGAAAAATCTAAATCATAACTATGTATATTATGCATGTAATTGAAAATGTATTTAGTTCGTTCTTCTTTTTTATCGACAATGTGCCAAACTTACAAATCAACAGTTAACTTTTATATAACAGACTACAAATGATAAATAATATATCCTAAATATTCGTTAATGTACTATTTCACAGATGGACTATTACATGATGTAAAATTTAATTGATAAAGAATACCCGAAATTAGTACCATTTACACCTCTGGTCACGCTTTATATATTTTACGAGGTGATAAAACAATGACATTATTTCATGGTGAATTAGGAATATCTTGAAGGTGTAACGTCTATTTTTTATATGATTCAATACTTCGTAAGTTACTGAGGACGGGCTCATTGTCGATAAAAAAGAAGAACGATAGAATACCATAATTACCTACAATATAACTTTGGTATGAAAGCCGACAAAATAAGATTTCAATCAAATAAAAGTCGACAAACTTCGAAGGGAGAATTTCTCAAGGAAAGTCGGTGAACACCATTTTTTTGTCCAATGCACGTGTCCACTCACACAGGGATTTTTATACTCGTTTGTAGCTCTCACCCGGCAGGTACAAAACGCTATAAACACTAACTTTTTCTAAAAAATTGCTTTGCAAATTCCACTGTAGGTATAGCATTATGTTACACAAAGTTATCGTGTAACACGGTGTTTTATAACATTATACTATAACTGTTGTGTGGGAACACCTGTAGAGATAGGCCATATTCTATGGTATAAAAAATACAGAGCAATCTATTTTCGCTAGCCTCATGGAAAATGACAAGCAAAAAATAAATACATATTTATAACGCGAAAATCAATAACCTCTATAACAGAGAACAGAACAACGGTGCATGCATCCATACAAGGGGCTCTGTTGGTGTACTTTGTTCTTCATAACGGCCACTGGACTATCTGTGGCCAAGGTTGTCTTATGCGAGTACCTGCGCGCATACGAAGTATCCGGCTACGGAGTAGCCTGGTCGCCGCGTACTCACCAATGTCCACGGAATTGTGATCACGTCCTAAGCAGCGGATGTCGTGAACGTGTGACCAGATTTGCAATTTTGCCTTCAAAAGCCTTCACAGCAACAGTTGCGGAGTGGCTTCGCAATCGAACGGATATATCTGAGAGAGAAATTAGATTTGACAATCATTTCGCGATTCAGAGGACGTGAGAACGTGAGGGCGTTTAGATTAGTTGTATCATCCAAGTATACGATTCTCGTTATAACTTCGAGCGTGCGGCGTCGGCAGAGAAATTACATAAAGTTATTGATGTCAAGATAGATCCGTCGGGAGTTCGTTATCGTAGAGCAAGACGGCGCAATACGGGGACGAGGCTATGACTGCTTGGACCATGTTTAGTTGGAGGAGGCTGTACAGCGGGCGCGCGGGGGAGGGTGTGGAGGACAGCCGCGCGGAGCTGCCGGCGGACACCAGGCAGCTGGTCTACAACGTGTACGTGTACTTCAGCAGAAGGCCGGGGCGCACCGCGAAAGCGGCCCTCACCAAGACGGCGCGGGCGACGATGCTGCCAAGGGATATTGTGGCAGACATCATAAGAGACAAATATAGCGAGTGATTATCATTTATATGGGTAAGCCAAAACAAGTTAAACAAACAACACAATTAATCAAGGACTCAATCTCATAGAAGTAAACCGTTGTTATTAATGATGTGATAAATATAATTTTGCACTCCACAGACTCTGGGTACTCCACGCACTTTGTTTGATAAATATGATTCTGTTATATTTAAGACTTATTTCCAAACTGAAATAATATTAAGTTATTATATTTACGTTCTATAAAATTAATTTCATCATTAGGCTTACAGTATGAATTAAAACACTAATAATTACATTCCAATAATAAAATATGACATCGCATCAGCTCAAAGTTTTAGGTAGATGGAATTGAAATTCCATAAACAAGAATTACATATTGCAGTTATAAATCGATTGATGTATAAATCAACTATAAAACTCTGATCTCATGTAAAATATGAATTAAATTATGTATTACTTATTAGACTTTAACTACTTTTTTAAATTAGAGAAGGTACCTACATTAAAATGCCTAGTCCTATATGCGGTTTGATGTAGCAAATAAAATCTTATTTGTACCGATTTTAATATTGTTTTATTTATAGGATTGTCACTTTGAATAAATGAACATAAGTATTGTGTAGTGTTTCTTATTAATTTTGTAAATTACCATCCATCATTCATTAGGTAAGATGCCGACCGGTGCCGAATGTGATAGATAAGAGAAAGAACTACACACGTTGAACCTTATTTCATCACTTAAAAGTCAATGATTATGTATATTTAAAATTGGAAAGACAAAAAATTTAATATATTTTGCTGCCCGTCTCGGGATTAGTGCGACATAGGTATAGAAGGCTTCAATGAGGTCTAATTCCCTTCCGCACCGCCTGTCGAACTCAAACTACAAAACATATCGATGCACAAAATAGATAGGGTGTACTCACCTACTCCACTCCGTCAGACGAACGTCACCAGATCACTGGTTATTTTTTTAATAAACCGCACGAATACAATAATACAATGTAATTTTGCTGTTTACACATAGATGCAACAGAAATAATCAAAACACAGCACAATGGAATGAAGACCTTCACGTGAAGGGAACTAAGGCGCGTGTTTCCTGCTTCACTGAACTTGGCACTTGTAGGGCGGACCAGAGCGCTAAAATTAATTTAGTTCAGTAGGATGCCAAGTACGGAGACGGGAGGAGTTCCTACCGCCACTAATTACTTCGCTGCACTGACTATTTCAGGCGTGCGAACACGTGAAATACCAACACATTCTGATTCTGATTCACACAAACAGTAGTTCGAAACTTTCAACAGTTCAGAAAATCTTCAAGGTTACAGAATTATATTTAACTGCATGAATTGTGCTAAACAGATTGTACGTTCACTTATAATATCTTTGTTTAATTTATATAGTTAAACTTTACGAGTGACAACGATCTATGGAATTAAACCTCTTGTCATAATAACACAAAAGTTCTGCGAAGATTCAACGAGTACTTAATTCACATTAATGCAAACAAATGATTATTCACGAGAGTCTCCAGGCTAATTTAACGACAAAAGCAATCTCCAGTTTGAGGTGGGAAGCGACAGTAGGCGTCGTATTGTTCTTTACTTTCGAAACAAGGCTTTAGTCAGCATCAACGGCAGGCAGTAGGCAGATAATGCTCGTGGAGTAACAACAAACTGACTAAATTGCTAATAAACTTCATTAGCAAACACTAAAGAAATTTTACATCACGACGTTTAATGTACTTGCGGTAGTTCCCAAGACGGTTGCAGCACATTAAAAACAATTGAGTTCCTCGCCAATTAATGCATTGGATGTTAAATCATGATCAAAATAGAACTAAAATATAACTAAAATATTTCAATAAATTTATCCTACGTACTAAAAAGTTCTAAAGCTACTAAGAGATTGCATTGACTGAAAGAAAGCAAGGCTAGAGAAAGTTACCACTAAACAGCGACAGACTGATTCGTCGATTCTGAAAACTAGACTAGACTTCTATTCATCTTAATTGAGAGAAACCGTAACCTCATTTACTTGAGATATGTTTGTAACATTTTAGGAATAACGATTTTTATACATTTTATTTTTTGTGGTTCAATGAGTTTAGAGTTAATATTATTTATGAAGGAAGGAAGGAAAGCGGCCGTAAACACGTATGTACGTAATGGCAATAGGTACCTACTTATTTTATAAATAGCTTTATAATAATTATTGTTCAGTTCTGATCAGTTATTGATCTGTTGCAAACAGATCGGTCTTCGGATGAACTTGGATAAAACCAAGGTCATGTTCAACGAGCTCGTTGATCCGGGACCGGTCGCTGTTAATGGAGTACCTCTCGAAGTTGTTCAGGAATATGTCTATCTAGGACAAGCGCTCCAATTAGGCAGAAACAACTTCGAGAGAGAAGCCAATAGAAGAATTCAGCTAGGCTGGGCAGCATTTAGTAAACTTCGTCAAGTCTTCTCGTCACCCATCCCTCAAAGTCTTAAGTCGAAAGTCTTCGACCAGTGCGTCCTTCCGGTCATGACTTACGGTGCCGAGACGTGGACACTCACGGCTGGACTAGTCCACCGGTTCAAAGTCGCTCAAAGAGCTATGGAAAGGGCTATGCTCGGAGTATCTCTGAAGGACCGCATCAGAAATGATGTAATCCGACAGAGAACCAGAGTCACCGACATAGCCCACCGAATTAGCAAACTGAAGTGGCAGTGGGCTGGTCATATTAGCCGCAGAACTGACAGCCGTTGGAGCCGTAAAGTCCTTGAGTGGAGACCGCGACTCGGTAAGCGTAGTGTGGGACGCCCTGCGACAAGATGGGATGATGACATTCGAAGGCTGGCTGGTGTGGGCTGGATGAGAGTGGCCGAAAATCGGGAGCAGTGGCGTGCATTAGGGGAGACCTATGTCCAGCAGTGAACGAGTGTGGGTTGCTGATGATGATGATGAATTATTGTTCTAGCGAATATTGATGCGCAGCAGTGATGCCGTTAAACGATATATAGTCACATTTATACAACAATTTATATATTATAGATACCGCGCAAGTCTAAAAATGGCCATGTGACGTTTTGTACCTCCGTGGAAGTCAATGAGGTAAAATTGCACATGGCCATTTTTAGACTGGCGCGGTATTATTGTAAATAAGCGACGAAATGGTATGGTAACCCCATTGGTATGGCATGACTCCTCCGGGTTAGTTTTTCAAACATTTCCTGTCACGAATTTCTTAAAGCAATATGAGCGATCGACTTATAATATTTTTATTTCTGGCAATAACGAACTTTAGTTTCATAACCCAACCCACTTACATCACAATACGTGCACTTGCTCCACTTTCTGTATAAAGCAGATGGTTTATTTCACTACAGAAATATAAATCTATTCAAAGGTTACACCTTTAAAAAAACTTTACGGCGAGCATGCATACTCTTTTGAACTTTATGCCGTAGAACTTTAGAGTACATTATGTCCTCGCCCAAAAAATTTGAAGTTATGAAGTAAACAGTAACTTGAAGTTTTGCTTGAAGGCCTGATTTTTCAATCGTTATCTTCGAAGATGAAATTATATCGATGATCGTTACATATAAAAATTAACAGACCAATAAGTATTACTCGGTGGAATTGGTCTTACGTCTTATTTATAAGGTGACGCAGGACCGACCTAGATGGAGGCTCTTACTCGTATTATTGGAAGCCAAGGCTCACTTTGGGTCGTTGCCTTTCAACTTTTATCTCCGAAAATCCAATAATTCGGCCCTAAGCAAACAAACAGTTTTTACTGCGCTTTTCGAAAAGCTTACTTTTAACATAATTTAATTGCAAATAAATTATGGATCATCATTCCATTTCACTTGGAAATCGAAGTATTGTCACTCATTCATTTTAATTTTAAGCTTACAGTTCTTGGTAAACTTCAGTAGTAGAGTCACTATAAATGTCATTGACTTGATATAGGGGCTTTGTACTGCAAATAATCCTCCAACTGATTGCGGTTACGGCGGTCAATCTCAACTATCAGCTTAAGCAGGATATATTATAGTGCTCAAGTGTGTGCGCAAACGCAAGAGCACTATCTATTCCCTTAACCTCATAATCCCATGGGACACCTTTGTGACACGACCGGAGAGGAATCGGGCAAACTAAAAATACCTACTGCAAATGTATAATAGAGAAATATTACTAAAATGTGACACATCTTAAACATTTTTTTTTACCATTCCGCCATCACCATCTTATGTCCAGTGTGAAAACGTTGATTTGCCGTATATAAGTGATCATTTAGTTGAAAGGTTCTTTCAATAGCTAAACGATGAAGCGATCAACTAAATGCCTGAATCGAGGGCCTGCTGATGAAGTAAATACCGCGAAGGAAGTAGGCACTAGTTAGCACGAGATGGGCAGCGGCGTGCAGATCCGGTTGCTTTTTGCAGCCATGGATTACTGATTGTTCTATGCACTATCACATTTTGAGGGCGCAGATTGCATTCATTCAACACCATTTCCTATGAACCAAATAAATATCTAGATCACCAAACTGTTACTACCTAATTACAAATCCCGATTTTAAGTTATTATTACCGTACTAAAGCTCATGTCATCCCGTTCCAACACGTAATGTTAAAAGGGGCTGGCACGAGTTTTGTTCTGGGGCTATCTTTAGTTCGCGATTTGTAATAAGGGGATTATGGTTCAGTTTTCCTGATTAAACAGCTGAATTGATTACATTAAAGACGTTTATAGTCTTGAGAAGACATTGAAATTATTTGAATAAAAGTAAAATGACCAAGAGAGAATTTTATCACTGTAAAATGATATATTTCAATAAATAATAAAATCTTATTGTTAAAAACATCACATTTTATAGTGGAGATCGCCAACAAAGGGTGCACGCTGCAGTGTACGTATTGAAGAGCATCCGACTTCTTTAGTGAAACTCTTTAGTGACGCAAAACTCTGAATCATCATACGTGAAACCACTATCATCTTTCAAGCGTCCACTATGGAACTTTAAATAGACTCATTAGTAAATCCCACATTCCCATAAAGTACACGTGATATACACCGGTCCCAATTACATCATAACTTGCTTCACCTTATGAAAACTTTTAGTTTATAGATAGTTAATATGGATACGCTTTTTTTAATAACAATTAAACGATATTTTACGGTACGGTACGGTATTATAAATGTGAAAGTGTGTGTGTTTGTCCGTTTTTCCAAGCAAAACAGAGCAGGGCGGAATTATATTTTTCTTTAGTGTAGTGTAGTAGTTTCAAATGTTAGCGAAGCCACGGGCAAAAGCTATTTCATAATTTCCTCGGAGCTTGCGCGTCGTCTCTTCAATTGTTTTTTTTTCCTTTTCAATACAAATACGGTACTTATTACAAAATCTGCCAAACTTCAAAACAAATTGTCGGCAGTAGCTCGCATTAGTAGTTAATTTAGAACATCCTAGTGTCAACTAACAGTAGTTTGAGGTGAAGGTAAACACAGCCTGACCTCTCTAGGAGAGTCAAATAATACGAATCAATTGATTAAACGGCGCCAATTCGCTGCGTCCAAAGCTCAGTCAGCACGAGTTGAAGAACGCGATTCGGTATTACCCAGTCAAGGTTGCCAGGAGTACAGAACAGTACGTACGGGTAAACCGTCCGGCTGTGTACGTACGCAAGTCAAGATTTTCGATTGTGTCCTCATCTTAGCGTGTATTCCCAGTTGTGTCGAAATCTGTTGAAAGCCCGGGGTACGCTTGGGGAATGATTCCGGTTTTGGGGCGTCTGATAATTACAATGAAGCGACTGCCGTCTGAACTTCGCAAACCTTTACACCAGACCAACTGAATCATGGTTCCATGTTTTAGAAACTGTTCGAAACGTGCAGGTTTCCTCACGACGTTTCCCTCCCTATACGCACATAGATTTGAAAAATCCAGAGGTGAATGCTCGGATTCAAACCCGGACCCGTATGGAAGGCGAGTTCAGAACCACTGAGCTACCATCGCTCACAAGCTTTTTGACTGTATAACTGGCAAAATAAGACGGTGTCCGATTTTGTTAAGCTTTTATAAACATTAGTTTTGAATTAGTTGTAGTGATTTCCGCTTCATAGGCACCTTGTACCTATAGGGCTATGGAGGAGCTAGACAGAACTCTAAACCTGCCTTTCCCTTCAATCCCATTGATATGGATATTTTCTTTCTTTCGTTTTTTCCTGAGATGCAGGATATTCCTAGTTCAGGCAACAAATTTAAAATTAGTTCCCTTAGTATAAGTATACTTGATCTTCTGCTTTCCGTGATCTTCGCATGTTAAAACTGTTACCTACATTTTCTATCAGTGAAGACCTGTTATTAGCTTTAAGACATTCATAGTAAATGCTACTGTATTTAGACAGCTGTTGGTCTTCCGAGTAAAATAAAATAAATAAGTACATTGTAAAAATTTATATTGTCTCGTGGTTTTTTCAATAAATATGTTTATTGTTTATTTATAATTAATTAATTTATTTATCACATAATAAAGAAGACTGATTCATTTATTTTGTAGTCTCGTTGAAATTTTATAAAATGACGTGTGTAAACTATAAAAAAACTACGCCAGACAATACACACACGACGATGATAAATTAGTATCAAGAATCTAGGGCATTTTTTTTAGTAAGAGTAGGTACTAGAGGACAAAGTCAGAGGCCTCCAACGGATTCACAACCGAATCTTCATCCGTCCTTTTCACGCGCCGGATATTTGTTTAGACTTTGGATGCAACCTGTATATTCCTGTTCGTTACGGGACGGAGGATGGTTGCGTTGTAGGCCCTCAGGAGCATCTCTCGGCACACCAAAATCCAAAAATTTTGGGTGTACGCCTTTTTAACCCAAACGTCTACACTGGTTGGATTGTCCGGCTTTAAGATCTGGTGACTCTACTAGATAGGTATTGTGTATATTCGTGTCAATAGGTTAATTGCACGGCGCGGAACGTCTGCGCAACGTCATACGCTATGCAAAGACAATCATTCGCGCTCCTAAGAGAGACTTTTATAGCGTCCTATGTACATTCATACATGGTGGAGTTGCAATCATAAAGCTATTCCCGTCACTGTTGTACTCAAAACTAGCTGCGCCTAGGACTGTAGCTAGAGTCGTATTGAAGGTAGTGCAGTACTGGCTACAGGTAAGGTTGTCTATGAGACTTTCCCCCGGCGGCTCCTCGTATCATCTAAAACTCGGGGTAGTCCGATTTTTAAGGTAGGACATTGCCCCACAATGCTACGTCCCATTAATCCAACGTGTCAGCTTTCTGCATACCAAATTTACTCCAGTGAAGAATAAACTACGTATAATCGTTGTTGTTGATGATTATGTTATTTATTTGACGTGTTATTTTCATTTGATGTGTTATTTTTATTCTTTATTTTTTGCACATAGCCATAATCTTATAATCTAGCATTAGACGAAGGTCACGGTTCACCACGATTTATTGCCAAAGGATCTAAGCGCTTGCCTGCGAAACCCAGGGTCGGATTAAGTAATAAATAAACGCGCTAGGGTAAAACGAGTCAAATTACTCTAGATATTCTGCTGGCAGGATGAAAATTGTTTTTTGTGTGTTTTCTGAAGTCTTATTAAGAGGAACATTTCTATTGAGTAGAAATCTAGAATTTTCTAAAGTTTTACAATGACTGTATTCACTTACACTCTCAAGCATTTGAGGGAAATACTTTACTACGAAAGTGTGATACACTAAGCACAGACAGGGATTGTCGCCATTGTTTCATTTTATTGTTTTTATTTACTCACATATTTACTTATCAAAAGAAGAATAATATTGTTAGTATCAAGTGTGAAAGTTGTGCTTACTAAATTATCTACTTGATGTTTCTAGTGAAAGGGTTGAGAGTTCTGTGGTTGAGGTAATGATTAAATAAATAATTTGGGACATCATCACAAACATTGCCCTGATCCCAAACTATGGTTTTCCCTTGTACTATGAAAAGCAGGATCAACGAAGGACCCACAAACCCAAGACAAATATCAACAAACATTTGTTGAAGAAACCGATATTTGTGGTGTTGGAATGTTGGTGTTGGTGCGGAAATCGAAACCCGCGACCATTGCGTCTCAACCAGCTTTAAAACCAATGCGCTAACCGAACTAAGATATAATCAATCTAGGTAAGCGAGTGCGGTTCTGGCGTAACCTTTTAGACAGGCGGTAATAATAATAACCCTTTGTACTGTTAACAAGCGAGCCGAGTCTCAGGCTCGCAGCTTAGCCTAGATTTCACGCTACACTTTGATGTCTGGATAAGGCTGATATTTAATAAAATAAAAATCCCTTTTTCGTGCCAGCTTGAAATAAATACATGCACATACAGAGATAGAGCGGAGATTTATTTTTTAAGTGTCTAAAATTAACTCAATTATTTGACTTAAACTCAATTATTTTTTATCCAACATTAGAAACCCTGGTCTAAGAGCAAAGGAAAATCGTAGAATGTACCAGCCCTACAGAACTATCTTCTCGACTCTGGCCTATCGTAAAAGTCGACTAAGGGAGATTCGTCCAGGGCGTCCGTCACCAGCAAGCAACTAGGGAAAATCACCAGCGATAGTATTCGCAAGGAGGACCAATCACTCATGGCATGACACCAAGACACATAACATAGGCAACATGGGCGGCCGACTGACCTTACTATAGACCTTATATAATGCCAAGACTTTTTTGAGTGTTTCTCCAATCGGGACTTGAAGACAACCCGAAAGAGAAGTTCTCGGAACACTTCGATGATGTTCCTCGTATATAAGTATATGGAAGTGATGTTTCCGACAAACATGTATATACCTACCGATTAATATGTGTCTTATCACACTTATCAGTCAAACAAACGCTTATGAATATTCATAATTTTCTTAGTAAATTGAATCTCGTCGTTAACTAGTTAGAAATCCATTTGGCGTGTGAAATAGGACGGAAGCAGGGAAGCGAAAGCTATGAGTGGGTATTTCCTGACGTTTCAGTCTGCTTAGGGAACTTACGTACAGTTCACGTTGAGGTCTACATTTATTTAACAGACTCTCCATTTAATGTGAAACAACTGGTTCAATACATATACTTAGAATGGCCGCCCTGAATTCTATTGTGCAGAATCAATTGAGGAAATACCAGACGTGTGGCTGTCATTTTTTTTAAGCCGTGCAGACGTAAAATATCATCTTCGTTAAGTGAGGAGGGTACCGGAGGTCCAATCCGAAGGGAAGGGGATTTTGAAGTTTGTCAGCGCAATTGTGACTCCACTGCGAACCTTCTGTTCGTCGGGGCCGAGTTCACCAACTTTAAAACAACGGTAATCATTCTTTAACCTTGCTTGCTATTGGTGCTTTTATGGTTAAAGTGATTACTGTTGTTTGAAAAGTCGGTGAACTCGGCCCTTAAAGATGCTGAAAATACCGCAATAGTAGATGATGCTGTAATAACTAAATGTTTCGAATAATCGCTGTGGCGAGCTCCTAAATACTTAGGTTAGAAAGTATGGGTGCTAATGGTCCCCAACTTTACCGACTAAAGCCCGGCACTTTGCAACCGAAATATTGCGTGCGCTATTCTTAATTGCATAAATTACCAAAGCTTTATTACAGAGACTGCTACTTGTTTTTCCAAGAATACGGGTATGGTTTTAATCTATTGCAATATGTATATTGGAATATTTCAACAATTTCTATACTAAAACTAGTAAGTCGTAAAACAATATTCGTTCTGTTTAATTAAATGTGTGTGTACCCAATTGTTGTTATTCTTGACGTACATACAAACGTATGAAATCAATGAAAAAGTTTAAAGTTGCAAAATCAATTGGTATTTATTTTATTTATTGGTATTATTGACTATAAGTCGGATTTTACGCGGCCAGAAACGTGGGCGCAGCTTGGAAATTTAGTATAGGACTACGAGCTACGTACGCATTCAAAGGAGGGAGAGTTCGTCTAGAAAGCATTCAATGGAGTTCTGTGTAGGCAAACCGGTTCAAGTCTTGGACTATTGTCCAAATCTAGGATCATTACCGCCTGATTGGCGCTCTTTTCTATAGGCTACACTGATTATCAGGACGTTGTGAAGAGCCAACCCGTCTGTTGTAGCCAAAATTAGAATACGCCAAAATTAAAGCTATTTGGAGAGTTTTTATACAGAATCCCGAGCGTATCTCACTCATAATATTTATAAAATAATAAATGTATGACCAATATTATATTTGTCTATGTATTAGCCACGGATTAAGCATACGCATACCGCGAACTTCTAAAAATAACCTTACGCCTCGCTTGGGTATTTTTTATGAAGACAGGTAAAATGTTACCTACCGTTTTAGAATGCTCCCCGAAAGCCGACGTTTTAGGGCAGACTAGATAGATGTAATGTATGTATACTTTAGCGTATGTTATAGGTCCTTCCGAGCTCGATTAGCTTGCGCACTAGGTAATCTGAAAAATGGATAATTAAATCCATCCAAAAGGTGTTTGTCAGGCACGTGCGCAGACTGGGAAAACTGCGTGGGCAGGTATGGATAACATTTTGCGAAAGCTCCGACAAGCAAGGTATATCAATCTATATCAACGAAATTAAATACCAATTCGTTGATCTAGATTAAAAATAATATTTCAGATTCGGTAAGAAATACCAATCACCTTCCGTTGCGTTCCGTGCACTCCAGGCACGGGAGTACAAGACTGCCAACTTGCAGACTCCCGGCTGACATTAGGAATTTCTTACCGGAAACTTAGGTATTTACAAATTTTTGGTCCGACTCGTAGATCTAACCAGGGGTCGCTTTAAAGTGGGACCTCCTACTCACTGCCCCACCGAGACAGGCACAACCTACTTATTCACATGGCCCCCCTTCCCACAAATAAAATAACTAACCATTGCGGAAAAGCTGTCGGTGGTCTCTTTGTTTTAAAATACTTGGTCAAAATAACAAGAACCAAATTAAGGGTGCTTGAAAAGCTTGTGGAGCTCCCAGGAAACTTCTGCGCTTCTGGGCGGAGCTGGGCTGGCTTCAGTAGTCAATCGACCCATCACGTACAATGGACCGAAAAAGAGTCTAAGTGCGGAAAAGGGAGTCCACATTACATTACAAGGGTGTTGAATGTAATGTGGACTCGAAACTTGAGTAAGTCAGCATGGGTATACACATAATGGCGAAAGGTCAGATGTGATTCAACCTTCATAGTCATACATTATAGCCGTACGCGATGGCGGAGGCGGCGCAGATGGCATTCGGTTTCCCAACAAGTAATAATAGATAGGTACTCAAATTATATTTAGGCATATGACGACAACAATAGGACTGATTTAGGACAGATTTATATGCAATAGATATAGATATTTAATTCATCAGAGCGAATGGTAGCTCAGTGATTCAGAACGCCTTCCATATGTGGGGTCGTGGTTCAAATCCGAGCATGCACCTCTGGATTTTTCAAATCTATGCGCGTATTTCTACCATTAGCTCGGCGGTGAGGGAAAACATCGTGAGGAGTTAATTTATCAGTCGTAAGGTGATTTAGATTTAGCATTGTGGCTTATTATTAAGTTCTGAATTTATCAAGATGTTTTTTTGATTTTCTTGATAAACACCATTATCATAATCTAATCTGATTAATCTATATTTTCTATTTTAAGAAATATACCATTTTACCATTACATAGGTACCATTTTGAGCCAATTCTTAATTTGCTATTGTTTATAATATTTTTTCTATCCATCAATCTAACCATTTACATAATATTAAATGGTGTGTAAAAAAGACATTTAAAGTCTGAAACAATTAAACCTTTATTAGTTTTGACCAATAGAACTATTCTTAATAGGGGTCTAAGAGATCTTCCCCTTATTGTATATTAAATTGTATGTGCAGAAGCAAAGAATTGCAATAATTGATAATTATTATTGTTATCAAGATAATTAAGTATCACTTCATACCGTAAATGGTAACTTTACTAATTAGCTTGAGAATAATAAAATAACACATGTTGATAAAAATGTTATTATTTTTTTTTACATTGTGGCATTAACAGTAGTTTGGTTTCAACATGGACAATGGGCCTGCCTGTGACTCAGTTATAAAACTTGCTTAGAGGGGGCGAACATAGAACTTGTATAATAATACATTTCTGTCATATATAACCTGTGCGGATAATGCATGGGATCAGAAATGGCGGCGCATCTATTCACTTCTCGCTCGCACACTATTTGCGCACTCGTGGGGTGCGAGTATAGACGCAAATAGTGTGCGAGCGAAAAGTGAATAGATGCGCCGCCATTTCTGATCCCATTCTTTATCTGCACAGGTTGTACATATATATGAAATTATTATTGTAGAGGTGCAGTTTTTCAATTTTATTCAGGCAGGTATTACAGTTACTTGGTTCAGGATCTTTTATAAATATGTATTTTCCCAGCTGTTAGTAAAACCGACCTCCATCATAGAAATCAAGTCATTGCTACTATGATGAGATTAGGCTTAATCACCATGCTTGCCTAATGCAGATTGGTGATCACAATCCCGAGCTATGTTTGAAAAATTTTAACATACCTTTGCTCGACCTGGGAACAGGCAAAAACCAACGAGGCAATTGATTCATGGAAAGAATAATAACTGTGTTCCTATTCATAACATTTATAATTTAAACTGAATAGGTGCAGTGCAATTTCTGATAAATTAAAGTACTTATTTATTAGGTACCTAACTAGTTTTACAATTAATTCGATTTATATACTTGATTGTCAATTTATTCTTATAAAATTAAACTACTGTCCAGTTCACTATTGAATTATCCCTGTTAATAGATAATTAATATGATACCTATTTAGTTATGCAGAAATTTCAAGTACTTTCTATTTATTTAAAAGACACAGAAAATGCTTTATCTTTCATTGAATTGTGTTTCAGATGTAAATAGGTACCAAGAAGGTACCTGCCTACCCTATAACTACAGTCCAATAAGAATCTTACTAGAAATCTATGAAAACACAGCTGTATGAATTATATAGATGGAAGTTGCTGGCAAATTGCATGTGTCGTGGTGCAGATGGAAATAAAGAACAGATATAGTAACGTCTGATAGTGATAACAAATATGTGTACGTAGGTACTCACCTATCATATACTGCTAGCGACTGCACCGTGATCGTCACTGGAACATTACATAAGTTTTCCCTGCTCTTATTTAAATATTCCTTGATTTATAGTTCATTTACATTAACATATAAATTTTTGCTTCTGCGACGCGTTCCGTTTCGAGTTTTTTTATTTATATCACCCACGTTAGTGTTACAGCACTTTACAAAGATGGATCTATAAAACGATGACTGGTAGAAAGTAACTGATCTAGATATTCTTGATAATCAGTTTTCAGAGCTTTTCCTTATACACGCAAAATTTTGTAACCTTGAGAAAAACCTGAAACCAGGCTAAAGTTACCAAGGCGGCTATAGATCCAATCCAGTCCAACAAATTGTCAAATGTGTGTACTGTAAATGTCATAATGACAGCGAGACAGCGATTTGAGTTCGATTGACAGAATGAATCGAATATTATTATCTTTGAAATCGATTACCGAGGGGGATAGAAAAGGGTTCCCAACTTTTTTTTAGCCGACTTCAAAAAAGAGGAGGTTCTCAATTTGACTCGTATATTTTTTTTATGTTTGTTCGCCGATTACTTTGCTATTTATCAACCGATTTAGATGATTATTTTTTAGTTGGAAAGTAGATATCAGGATTTGATGATAAGATCCTGGAAAAATTGAGAGGACCCTGAAAAATTCATAGGGGCACACGTAATGTTTTTGTATATTTTTCAAAAAAAAAAAATTTGCAAGATTAAAAAGCATGCTATTAATGAGCATGTGTAACACTATCTTTATGATTGCTATTTAAAAATCATAATCATTGAATCATATCGTTTTTTTGTCACTGTGAATTCATCTGCCATTTTGCACAGTGCTATTTAACATCATCAGGCCTAGAAAAAACCGCTGCCGAAATTCACAAACATGCACGCTTGGTGTCGTATTGTTTCGCCTGCAAGTATTTTAATATTCATAAGGTTTAATTTAAAATGTAAAAATCACAGCAACAAATTGTCCCCTGCTGTTTATCTTAATACTGCTGTTTAACACGAATGGTACGAACTACGACCATATTTCAATGAGCTTTGGTTCAATTTAGAATACCTTGGTTGGCGTTGGCCTTGGCAATCATATCGGATGCACTGCTCGCACCCACACAGGTGAGTGTCAATGCATCTCGCTGACCCAGCAGCTCACTGCGCTTCGATTGTGTAGGTACACTTCGGACACATTTCATGAATTGTCATATTGGTATCCAAGAAAAGAGCGTACTCCCTTTTAAAAAGGCCGGGATCGCACCTATGACTCTTTAGACGTGACAAATGTCCAATCGCTTACCATCATCAGGTGATACGTCTGCTCGTCTGCCCCTATATCATAAAAAAAAAAATTGCGGTGCGCGTGTGGACGGTGACCGCACTCACTGTGACTTCGATTCAGAATAGCAGGGATGACATATGATTTATAAAATCATATGATTTGTCATTGCTATCAATCATTTGTGCTATCTTTAGAAGGTGACAGACAACAAGTTACTTACTGTTGTAAACATATGATTGTTAAAAAGGATGTTTCCAGGGTTAAAAGGGAATGTAACAATTAGCTCGGCCACAGTGGCAGTGCCCATACTAGTACCCCAATTCTCGGGCTCGTGACATTTAGAATAGAATAGAATAGAATATCATTTATTTGCATAAAATATGGTGTACAATATATTTTCTTACGACATACATATTACACTAAATCATAGTTTTTTTGTATGGTTTCTAGGTGATATCCGCCATGTTTGTAAAATATCACGAGCACGAGAATTGGGCTCTAGATATATTAAGAGAACTTAATACTATATATCTAGTCATGCCACCAGTGTGTTAACCAACCCCATATAAAATTCTATGCAGTAAAAACAATTTATAAATCGATTACATAATCGAATCAATTTGACATTTCGTTTGTGTCATAGAGAGGACCACCACAGCACAGATGGCATGGTACAGAGAACTTTTTGAGGACGAAACGTTAAAATAAAGGGTGTGAACCGTGATTTCAAAATATTTTTATTCAACAAAGCTTATGCTATAATAGGTACATACAATTCAATATTTCACAATAAAACTTCGTTAATATGGATACCGTCGTGAAAAGTTTATTGGATGAGGAACCCGATGATGAGAAAAAAGTAGGTGATTGTATTATAACCTTCGTTTAGCTTGCTTTCAATCTTAGATTTTTCTAAGCTTTCAATCTTAACCCACGGTCGGTGATGATAAGCTTATACTAGCTACTACTCTTACCACAATAAAAGACGGTTTATTGTGATAAGTCAATAAATATTTTGAATGCCTTAATTTCAAGGATTCAGCTACTCAAAGATTGAACAGGATCATGTCCCTGGTTATAAATGCCTGGTCTCAGAATAGAGTGCTACATCTTCTTGGATGACTTAAATTTAATTATGCCAGGGTAAATGTTTTTATTTAGTTTATAATACTTATCGGTTTTGATACAAGTGTGTCAGGATGGAATAGTTATATATGGTTGGGGAATCTGGGAAATAAAACAATTATTTTACATGCATAGCAAAAGTATTTCTAATTTCCGTTTGTTTCAGGGTCTGACACTTTTTGGTCGTGATTTATCTAAAATACCATGTTTTAGAGAGAGTTTTCTTTATGGCATTGGAACAGGTGTGGGTGTGGGTATAGCATCATTCATGAAAACGTCAAAGCCTATGTTATCACAACACATCGGTTTTGGATCATTTGCTGTATCCACGTTGGTATACTGGTCTTACTGTAGATGGCAGTGGTCCAAGCAGAGATTTGATGCTCAATTGCTACAGGATGGTTTAAAAAACAAAATTTTATATGAAGGAACTGCAGTAGAAAGAGAAATGGAGAAGAAAGGTGTTTTGAAATCTGCATAGGACCTGTTTTTTATTTAGGGATAGAAAGTTTGCCAAGTGATCCAATTTACACTTTGATATATGGTGCAAGTAACAGACAAGTAAGTTTACCGTAATCTGTCAAATCTTCTGTTTGAAATAAAGTGAGGAGTGAAAATTTGACAAGATTGAAGTAATGCAACATGAGGTTTTCAGTACAATTTGTTTGCTAAAACTTAGATTAAATCAAAATAGCTGAAGATAGGTGACTCTTCTCAACTGCGCGGACCGCTTAAATTAGGTGCCCGGCGCCTAATTGCACGCAGTCGCAATTGGCGAGTCTGATAAGAGGTCGTGTCACATACAAATATTCTTTAATTGTGATAAAGGTTACCAATGTGCCTTCGTGCGCTTTTACGCGTTGTAAAAATTATTCAAAAAGAAATAAGAAATCTCATGGCAATGACATTTCACTCATTAGTAAAAGAAAAGTTTTAATTTTTTCATGATATTTCTTAATTCATTAATGTTTTGGTTACCATTTTGCAGAGTGAGATAGAAATACTTATACAATATATTCATGAATGATGAGCAATGATCGGAGTAGGTAGAGCTATTTGGGTTCATTGACCGCAAACATAGATGTTAATACCCATACAACCATATTTACTTACAGTGTCTTTTCTATCTAACGTTCGTCATATAACAAATAGAATTTTTTTATTAACATGGTATCACAAAGCGTTTATGATGTTTAAGTTCGTAAGGTTAATGCTCGTATGTATAAACGAAAATAGCAGTTAATAGTATAAAGTTTATCTTAAATCCCGGGATTCGGGGCATGTCCATATTATTTGAAAAAAATCGCAAGTATGTACCAAAAATAGCTCTACCTACTCCGATCATTGATGATGAGTTAAGTCGTTTTTATAGGACTTGACTCTGAAGCATAGCTGGGCGTAGTACGCTTGACTCACTCACGCTTATGTCAAAAAATAGGTTTGTCACTGTCTTCCAATATCGTACAACTTTAAACCAATGTATCATAGAGCTGTAGGTGTGCATGTAGTTGTGCATCGGGCCCGTTTTCAAGGTGACGTGCCGTATCTTCCGCTATTTTGTTTTAATCTAAGGCTAAAACTATATAAGTATTCAACTAGAATTTCAAACAAAATGTCTCTTGGGTCAGTTGGTAGTTTGGATGTACATAGTTAAAATGTCATCAATGCTTATTTAATGCTAACTTAATAATATGAAATCATTTTGTATATATATAGTTGGTAGTTTAGTAAAATATTGTTATGTTTACCTTACTTTTTCATTTCAAACCAACATCGTTACCTTTTATAATAATAAAGAAAGTTACTTATAATAAGTATACAAGATGTACCGTAAAAACCGCGACATTCGGCATGACCTGACAATTTTTGCTATTGTTAAATGAAAATTTGTAGAGATATTTCAAACTGGAAAAATAACATTTTTTATGCTTTTTTTACGTCTATTTATTCTTGAATAATCTGAATATTACAAAAAAATATTAGGTATTTCATACTGACTTGATTGAGCTTGATTTAGTAAAATTATAATTTAAATATTTCTTCCTCTAACTACATATAAAGTTATTTGATAGATATCAAAAAGAGCATATGTATTATACAACCTCATTCAAAGGCCCATTTTCAGTGGTCCAATTCCTCACAACAAGTCACACCTGGAGCCCAATTCTCGGGATTTACAATTTCAAAAAAATATGGTGAATGTTGTATGAAAACCATACAAAAAAATATGTTTTTGCGGTGATATTAACATATTTCATACAAACGTGCTCACTTTGTATTGGACAAGATACAAGATGATTGATATACTTTTTTTTTGGAAGCTTACCCAGAAGTAGCCTATTCACTCTAGCTTTAAAAATATTGAAGTTGTCTTCACTGGGGACAACAGACTCAGGGAGGACGTTACACTCCTTGGCAGTGCGCATCACAAAGGAGCTTGAATTAAATCAATCAGGACACCATTGATTGATGACTGACTGGACCTGAGCGATGGTAGCTCAGTGGGTAATAATGGCCTACTATACGCATCGAATCGTTTGGGATAGTTTCTGATACACGTAAACATGATTCAGATAGTCTGGTTGCGGCAGTCGCTTCATTGTAATTAATAGATAAATAATAAAAATAAATATTTCACAACATCACATACATTGATCTGACTCCGAGATAGGTAGCTCAAGCACCTGTGTTACGGATATCCGAATCAGAATCAACAGTGGGATTACAAATAAATACCTACATATAATACTTTTCTTTTGTAAATACATAGTAGGTACTAGTAATTACCAGACTCCTCAAATCCTGAATCAAAGTTTAAGCTTGTTGAACCCAGGGTGGGTTCTACAAACACATATTATTATGTATATAACATACATATGGGCTATAAACCGGGAATTACACGCTAAGATGTAGAAAAAGACCGTTGAATGGACCGGAAACCAAACAGATTTCGCGCTTACGAGGTGCCTTTGTTGGGCATGTTAATACAGGATGTTAAAATTTATTGCGAATTGTTTTGATTAGACATAATTAGAACAAATCTATATTTGACTGGTCGAATGGCGCATTTGGTAGTAACCCTGCCTCATACGCCAAAGGTTCTGTGTGCGATCCCCACACTGGATAAATATTTGTGTGATGAACACTTGTGTTTGTTCAGTGTCTGGGTGTAGTATTGTAATTAAATATAAGTTTGCAATACCTCTGTTGTCTGATATCGGTAACGCAAGTGCTAAAGCTAGGTAAGTAGGTAGGTACTTAGTTACGGAATCAGGTCAATGTATGAGATGTTGTATGAATTTATTTGTTTGTTAGTTTCTGTCAAAATTTACCTCGTTCTATTCTTTTGCAACAGCATGTTTAAGTATCTGTCCGAGAATAAGCGCTTACGCACGCAATGTGGGGGGTCATGCCACTTTAGTCTTGTTCACCTAGCTTAGCCGGTTACCCGGTTCGTACTACATCTACCGCGGCTGTGCGTGGATGACTGAATGGTGATAATGATATGATCAATACCAAATTTTTTAATTACACTTAGTTATTTCGCGATGGTCATTCCACATTAATGGTCACCTAGGTACCTACCTATCACCAAGGACGATATAAGTAGATAAGTAAGTCGAATTACCGTTCAGTGAGATTTGCATTTGCCTACTTAGTTTTAAATAGAAATACTATTTAACAAATGCCGTCTATTATACCTTAGGTAGGTACCTATATATACTTACGTGTTTCGTTGTTACCGAATTTCACTATCCTAAAAATGTTGGTGTATAACATACTGAGATATTAATATCTCGTACCAATTTTTTTCATTACCACTGGTCCCTTGCTGTGTTCGACTTCGGACTCCGAATAAGGCAGGTTAACCAGTCCTTAATAAAATCAAGAGAACGCTCAAATGTTACATAAAGTCGGTAAGTGCATATCCTATGTACCTATACACAATAGATAACATAATTGATATAAATGTCTTCTCAGTAGAAATCGACATTCCGAACCATCTATATCGTATCTTTTGATAAGAATTAAAACCAAGACAATCTTGGATTATGGATGGATGTGATGACGTGTAGTTACACGTCACACACATAGAACAGTTATTCTATCTGTGGACCAACGTAACCGTTCCATAACGAACTAGCTAGAATATGTGTAAGTAGTAAGTATACCTACATATGATAGGGATCTATATGATAAATACCTGTCGCATCCAAACAAAAGAGACGCACATCACAGTGGTGTGATGAAAGGGACGGGCATAAAGAGCCGTCGTGAATTCAGCTTCGTTGTTGGCTCTCTCTTTGCTACCTGACTAATAGTATCTAACTATATTTGTGTAATTTTTAAAATGAATGTAGATCTAAAAAAAAATGTATGAATGCATTTAATTTCTTTTTATTTCTTCTAGTTTTGAAGTGTACCGAAAAAACGCTATCTCTGATACGAGAAGTGAAGAGAATACTATAAAAGCGAGCAAAATTGTAGTAAGTAATAGATACAAAAACAAATTAAATGTAGATCGCGCTAAGAATACGTAATCTGCTATCGTCGATACGAGTATCCAGTTTGCGACAAACAAAACTGCCATCTCGACTTCGCGTAGCCGCCAGTCGGCCGAGGGCAAGCCTCTACCGCACCGGTATTCGGTTACATTGCGCCAGCGACGGAGCGACACGACACACGGCTGATACAATTAGTGGACAAAAGATACAACGATAACCACACCCATGGATGCAGGCTTGAAAAGCGTGCCCGAAATGCCAGAGGGTGCACGGACAGATTTGGTTTTCTTCGTCAACGGTAAAAAGGTCAGTACTAACATTTGCATACTTATCTACCTTATTAAACTTTGTTTTAGTAATCCCACAAGAAATTCATAACAAAAAACGCTCATGAAACCTTTAAAACTCCTTTACAAGTTTGTTTACTTAGGCATTGAAGTTGGACCCCCGTACCTACGCCCCTGCCCGGCCCTTGCTTATAGTAGGTAGTACAAATACGTTTATTGCTTATTAAGACATGATAAACATAGAAGTGGGTAAATTTAGTCCATAATATAAGCAAAAGGAGGTGGCCCAGCTTGTGCTGCCACAGAATGAGACATTCCAAGACAGCGCTGCAAAGTACCTAAAGGACCTCGTTCCAGATTTGGGAACTTCATTCTCTCATTTTCATTTACTTACGTAAGTAAGTAGTTTCATTTAGGTATTGGCCCCGAAGATTGCTTTGCATTTCCAATTATTATACTCATTTTCATATTAATCTAATAAATAATAATAACATATTATCATTGTTTACCCCCATTAACTAATAATAAGTCGTTCAATTAATAAGCCTCGAAGATTGCTTTTGCAAGTTGTCAGTTGAATAAACTTAGAATGATTTCTAAGTGAATAAAAGAAGATTGTGCTCTGCTATCTGGGGGCACTGCAGTGTCCCGGCCAAGTCGAGCGCGAAGCAAACACTGCCGTACCATCCTTTGCTGGAACCATTTCGCCGCATTTTAGGCTCTTATATGAGAACATCCGGATAATTATGACTTACTACTAAGTAGGTAGGGAAAAAAGTACCTACGTTACGTAAAATAATAAGTTGGTAAAATATTTAACGTTGTTGGGATTCATTTAAAATATTGTAGGTACCTAATCAAAATCATCAACGTGCCGACTTGATAAAATGTTATGCAAACACGGCCATTTACTCCCCCGCAGTGCAAAAATAGCACTTGTTTATCAGATATAAAGACGGCCCAAACTGCATGTGCAGCTGTGTAGGTAAATACCATTTATTTACTTGTCTCATACTTGTATACATACTCAAATTTTCTCTCTTGATAAGATAGGTAGTTTTACTACCTACTTTATCAAACGTTTGGCAAGGTTAATGAGAAAGGTTCTTTTACGGCTTCCTACGTGTCACAAGTTCATAATTACGGGTTTTTCAAATATCTACAATACAAACTTACAACAAACACAAGTGTTTTCATCACACGAATGTTTGTCCAGGGTGGGGATCCTCGACCTTTAGCGACTTGGACAAAATTATTATTCTACCTGGTTAAGAGGATACCCAAGGCGATACATATACATACCTATTATTTGCCGTCTTCATAACCTCAAGCATCCCCCCCGTAGCGCTAAGGCCAAGGCACAAGAATGGTCTATTCTGTGACCAAGGCTTGCATTGCCTTGCGCAACACCCAATTTCTGGATAACTATCTACGTCCTTATAATTGTTAATTGCTTAGACATTAAACAGTGATTATTATTCATATCCGAATTGTAGTGTGATTGTATACTCTACGCAAATAGTAATGTAATTACTAGCTTTAGTGATAAGATAAATAGAAGACTTCTAGCTGGAAATATTTAATTGGTTTTATATTGTTTAACGCGATGGGTAGGGCACACTAGCGACGCTAATTGATATTTATTTTTAGCTACTAAACCGGATCTATTTTAAACAATTTTGGGCAACTCTCGGCAAACACTTTTACTATTTATTAAATAACCATGCACAAAGGTTGGGTCCGCTTTTGTACGCGAAAAAATTATTCACGCTAAAAGTGGCCGCTTTTGGCGGTAATCAATTTTTCGCGTACAAAAACGGACCCAACATTTGTGCACGGTTATTTAATAAATAGTATAAGTGTTTACCGAGAGGTTGTAACCCCCAAATTGTTTAAAATAGATCCGGTTTAGTAGCTAAAAATTAAAATCGTTTGGCGTCGCTAGTGTGCCCTACTCGTCACCTTAAAAGTTGGACAATCAAGTTATTTTTCGAACATGTTTAACCAGATAGTAGTTAGTTTTCATCTTATGAATCTTGATCATTGAAAATGAGTGCGCTGATATGACCTGCTTAATTTACAGTAGAACGCCGATTATCCGAATTAACTTGGATCGGCGTCGCCTTGGCGTAATTTGGATCGGCGTCGATCGGCGGCGCCGCCGTCGTGCCTACTTATGTACAGTCAACAGCAAAAGTTAATGCACAATTTTCCCAGCTACTGACTCTTATGCTCCTCGGAATAAGAACTACAAACTGCGAAATATGTGCAGCTACTTCTGCTGTTGCTGTACCTACTTTAGTTAGAAACCTTAACTGTAACTTAATTTTATGTCAGGTTTTTTGCCAGACAAAGGAACCTAAATTTCTTCATGTCTATGTGTTAATACTTATAGGTTAAGACTTTATAATGCTTAACCCTATTTCATGAATTTTCAGGTTCATGAACCGAATCCGGACCCAGAGGCGACGCTGCTATGGTACCTGCGCAGGCGCCTGTACTTGACCGGCACCAAGTATGGCTGCGGCGAAGGTGGCTGCGGGGCTTGCACAGTCATGGTGTCCCAGTTCTTGCCCAGCGAAGATAGAATCAAGTATCCTTTTAGAATTGCCAACTGGGGCACTGAAGTCTGCTCTCCTAGGCATAGCTACAAACCGTGAAACTGACAATTCGAGAGTAACAGACTGATAGGAGTAGTGTTTACAGAGAGCGATTTTAGATGAGTGGGTAAGGACGTGCGCTTTCAATACATACATAATATAGAATATTACGCCGTGTGGTCCCCGACAGAGTAGAATAGGCCACCCTCACTCTTACCGAGGTGTCGTAAAAGGCGACTAAGGTAAAGCTGCTGGCATGATCATCAGCACCCAGAGAAGGAAAACTGCATTTATATCAAAACCCTCGCCAACCCGTCTGCCAAGCGTGGTGAGTATGGCAATTACCCCTCATGTGATTGAGGGAGGCCCGTGCCCCAGCAGTGGGGACTCAAATGGGCTGATGATGATGATGATGATGATGATGATCATAATATAGAAATGAAAATCCCTGTAGTATTAGGAGGTTGTTATTATTTTAAAAATACACGATGTCCAGTAACGTAAATAATGGATCAAACCATGGACTGTTATATAATTAGTCCATGATCAAACCCAGACTATTATTATCTTCATCTAACTCTATGGATCAAACGGAAGTGGTAAGTGGTTCACTTAAAAATTGGGAATATTAAACGATTAAACGTCAAATTTAAGCTTTGGAATAAGAATACAGTTATTTAACATTCGAATTCAAAGTCTAAGTATTTTATTTGCATAAAATAGATACATAAAATGTCTTAACTTCTCTTAACTTTATAGAGAGCTTATGTAGTTATACATAAGCTCTCTATAAAGTTAAGAGAATTAACATGCAAATATGGACATTGGTTGACACAGCAGCGAAAACGATGAAACACTTCAAAACACAGACCTAAATTTTGCTTCAATATTTTTGTAGATTTCGCACTTTAAAACTTGTTTTAGATTCACAGTTTTCTTTGAATTGCTGCTTGGTATAATACTAAAACTTTATATAACTTTTTCTCATAGTTTCATTTAATATAGCCAGTTGTAGAAAAATAAAACGCGGAGCTAAATATGACATTGGCGCCCAAACGTTCAAGGCGACAAACTTCTCATCTCTAACTAGCTTCCCAATTAAATATTTCAGGCTAATTAATTACAATCACAATAATAAATGTTCAGAGATTAGTCCACCTTATAATCAACAATATCAAAATAAGATTAATTTATAATGAATTACATATTGAAAAACTTGCTAACCTTATTATATATCGCGATCTTAAGTTATTATCGTACTAAAGCTCGTTTCATCCCATTCCAACACGCAATGTCAAAAGAGGCTGGCACGAATTTTGTTTCGGGACTATCCTTAGTTTGCGATTTGTAATAAGAGGGTTTAAGATAAAAAAAAAACATTTGGCTATCAGCCACTGACGCAGTTTTTTTTCATAATGTTAAAAGATCCATACTTGTTCAGTTCCAGAATTGTTCTGGAAATTTATTGTACCCACACTTTAACACACATCAACAAATTTTTTTTGACAGACAGATGTTCTAGTTCGAAACTCTAGAGCAATTATGTTACTATCTCTTGTATTCCAAGGATATATTTCACTAGCTTTTTTAAATAGACATATACATATACGTATACGTATCCATATACATATGTATATACATGCAAGTGATTGATATCCTTAATAACATATATCAGACATATAGCGGTGAATGCCTGCTTAACACCACTTTGTGCGATGCACGGACTAGCTGTCACCACGGTAGAAGGAATCGGTTCTACTCAAGACCGTCTACACCCAGTTCAAGAAAGGATCGCTAAAGCACATGGCTCCCAGTGCGGTTTCTGCACGCCAGGGATCGTCATGTCAATGTACGCACTACTAAGGCAAAAAAATAACATTGATTATACGGATATGGAATCAGCATTGCAAGGAAACCTTTGCCGGTGTACAGGATATCGACCGATCATAGAAGGGTTCAAAACGTTCACAGAAGTTTGGGAAAGACATTATACAACAGATAAAGAAAAGTCTCCTTGTATGATGGGTGAGGCTTGCTGTCGGATGAAATCAGATAAGAGTGATGAAAATAGCAGCCTATTTAATAAATCAACATTTGTGCCTTATGATCCGAGCCAAGAACCAATTTTTCCTCCTGAATTAAAAGTGAATACGAATTACACTACAGACTATCTCCATTTCAAGAGCGAACAAGTCACCTGGATTCGACCAAAAAATCTCCAAGAGCTTTGTACTTTGAAAAGTAAGTTTCCAGATAGTAAAATTGTCGTCGGCAACACAGAAATTGGAGTAGAAATGAAATTCAAAAAGAAAATATATCCAATACTACTGTCGCCGACAAATATAACAGAATTGAATTTTTGTCGAGCCACAAATGACGGAGTCGTTGTTGGTGCAGCTTTAACTTTAACTGATTTGCACGCGTTTTTAAAAAGGGAAATAACAGAAAAGCCGGTAAAGGCAAACATTTTCGAAGCTATTGAAGACATGCTCCACTGGTTTGCTGGCAGCCAAGTTAGAAATGTGGCTTCGCTAGTTGGGAACATCGTTACGGCGAGCCCAATATCTGATTTGAATCCTATATTAATGGCATGTGGGGCAACTCTTAATGTTTACAGTATTCGAAGAGGCCATCGAAAGATAGTAATGGATGAAAATTTCTTTATTGGCTATAGAAAGATAGCTATTGAAGAAGATGAAGTAGTTGTGTCAGTGGAGATTCCTAATACCGTAAATAATCAATATTTTAAAGCTTATAAACAAGCTAAACGAAAAGACGATGATATATCCATAGTCACTGCTGCATTTAATGTGAAGTTTGACAATGAAAACGATAAAGTGGTTTCAGAAGCAAGGATTTGCTACGGCGGAATGGGACAAACTACAGTTTTAGCCAAAAATACATCACATGCACTTAAGGGCCTAAAATGGGATGAAAATATGTTGAAGGTAGTTTTTGATTCGTTGACGACAGAGATTGAATTAGGTGTATCGGTCCCAGGGGGTATGGCTGAATATCGAAAGTCGCTAACTCTTAGCTTATTTTTTAGATTCTTCCTCTTTGTGTCACAAAAATTAAACAAAACAAACGGGTACAGTAATCACAAAGACATAAGCGGTGCTAGTGAAATAACTATTTTACCGCCTAGGAGTTCTCAGTACTTTGAAATAAAAGATAATCCATTACCCTCTGACGCTGTCGGAAAGCCCATACTTCATACATCTGCACTCAAACAAGCGACAGGTGAAGCAATTTATTGCGATGATCTCCCCAACATTGAAGGAGAGTTATATTTGAGTTTAATTTTTAGCAAAAAAGCCCATGCAAAGATTTTATCTGTAGATGCCACAAAAGCCCTTGCGGTACCAGGAGTCGTAGCATTTCTATCTGCAGCTGATATAGACGACGGTTTTAACAAAATAGGTCCTCTGATAAAGGATGAAGAAATATTTTCGAAAGACATTGTAACTAGTCGTTCTTGTGTTATTGGTGCCGTAGTAGCGCAAACTGAAAAAACTGCGAAAGCCGCCAAAGATTTAGTTTCTGTTGAGTATGAGGAAATAGAGCCTATCATTGTGAGTATTGAAGATGCTATAAAACATCAATCTTACTATCCCAACTACCCCCGAGTACTCAGAAAAGGGGATGTGAATGAAGCGTTTTCAAAATCAAGTCACTCTATAAAGGGAGAGCTTAGAAGTGGAGCGCAAGAGCACTTTTACTTAGAAACAATGTCTGCGTATGCTATCAGAAAAGAAGATGAACTGGAAATTGTGACCACTACTCAAAATCCTGCGGAAATTGCGGTAGGATTATGTTTTCATATTTGGAAATTAAAAATAATGTTAGCATTTCTTATCTTTGGGGCTTATTTAATTTGTTATCTTTTTCTAATAGTTGTGTTCAATATCACTATGTAATTAAATAAAACCTATAAACATAGTATAACAAAAGCTAAGGAATGCTTTTGGTTTACTATGCTATAAGTATATAGTAATTAGATACTACGTGTAACTATAAGTATTATTTTTATTTCCAAATCTGTTTATGAATTTGAATGTTTCAAGACTGATTTTTATGTTGCAGAAATATGCATCAGAGATTCTGCGCATACCTAATCATAAAGTGGTATCAAAAGTAAAAAGAATCGGAGGGGGTTTTGGCGGGAAAGAGACTAAAGCAAGCCTTTTAGCTCTACCTGTTGCGATAGCGGCATATAAGCTGAAGAAGCCAGTCAGGGCAGTACTAGATCGGGACGAGGATATGCAAGGCACCGGTTACAGACATCCCTGCCTGTTTAAATATAAAGCTGCCTTTGATGACGAGGGGAAAATTACTGCAGCTCGTTTTGAGTTCTACGTCAACGCAGGGAACACTATGGATATCTCAAGTGCGGTATGTTTTTATTTTACTTTAACAAGTGCATGACATCGTGCTTGCCTTGACCTCAAGAATATCTATTTATTACCTGACTTAATCATTTTCAGATGGTTGAAAGAGTCATGACTCACGTGGACAACTGCTATTTTATACCAAACGTTGAAGTGTGTGCATATCTTTGCAAATCGAACATGCCTTCCAATACTGCATTTAGAGGATTCGGGGCACCAAAAGCAATGTTAGCAGCAGAATGTATGATAAGAGATATAGCTTTGGCGTTGAACAAAAATTACGAAGATATTCTCATGAAAAATCTTTACAAAGAAGGCCAACTTACGCACTACAATCAAGAACTTACTTATTGCACATTATCAAGATGTTGGAACGAGTGTGTTGAGATGTCGAATTATTGGCATAGAAAGAAAGATGTAGAAGATTTTAACAGGTGCGAGAGCTATTTCGCTATTATCCTACGAGTACCTAAAAATATTTTTTCTGAGTACTTCCTTCCTAACCTTCTGACTAAGTTTTCATTTTTTTGACGACCCGTTTGGAACAGTGATAGTGAACGCTGCCTCTAGTGCAAGGGTTGCGGGACGGTCCCCGCACAGTACAAATATTTGTGTGCCTGAACATGCCTGTTTGTAGTGGCCAGGGTGTTTACTATGTATTATAAGTATATATTTACAAAAGAACAGTATTATATTTATACATTTGTAATCCCATTGTTGATTCTGATATCCGTAACTCAGGTGCTTGAGCTACCTATCTCGGAGTCAGATCAATGTAAGTGATATTGTGAAATATTTATTTATTGATTTTATTTGCAGATCACACAGATGGAAAAAGAAAGGCATAGTTTTAGTTCCCACCAAATATGGCGTATCTTTTCAAATCAATTTTTTAAATCAAGGCGGAGCATTAGTATTGATTTACAGCGATGGCTCAGTTCTGATATCAATTGGAGGCCTTGAAATGGGACAAGGACTTTTTACAAAAATGATTCAAGTAGCTTCAAGAGCTCTTGGTGTTGATTACAACAAAATTCACATAAGCGAAATGTCAACTGACAAAGTGCCGAACAGTATGCCCACCGCCGCTAGTATGAGTTCAGATCTGTATGGAATGGCAGTAATAGACGCTTGTAATGTTCTAAACGAGAGGTTAGAGCCTTTTAAAAATAAGGATCCAAATGGAACTTGGGAAAGTTGGATATCTGCAGCCCATGGCGAAAGAGTGAGCCTGTCAGCAACGGGATTTTATGCTGCTCCCAATAACGAATTTGATCGTAAAACTAACTCTGGGAGATTATTTGAGTACTACACTTATGGTGTAGCATGCTCTGAAGTAGTTATAGATTGTCTAACCGGGGACCATCAGGTGTTAAGAACAGACATTGTCATGGATCTCGGAGAAAGTCTCAACCCAGCCATCGACATTGGCCAAATTGAAGGCGCTTTCATGCAAGGATACGGATTTTGTACTATGGAGGAGATGGTATTCTCACCCGATGGTGAAGCTCTCTCCAGGGGCCCTGGAGCATACAAAATACCTGGGTTTACCGATATACCCAAAATATTTAATGTTTCGTTATTGAAAGGCGCACCTAACCCGAGGGCTGTTTATTCCTCTAAGGTATTGTTCTTATTTTAAATATTGAAATTAATCTATAGAAATATTATAGCTTCTCGGCAGATAACATAATCGTTTTTTATATTGGTCAATTGAATTATTAGTTAATTTATATTTTATGGTGTAATGTTCCAAAGTGTCTCTAATAGATTAGAAGTTAGTCATTCAAAAGCATAACATATAAAATTTAGACATACAGTAAGACTCTTAGTGATGATATATCTTTTGTTCTAGGCTGTTGGGGAACCGCCATTATTCCTTGCTGCGTCGGTGTTCTTCGCCATAAAAGAAGCCATAAAGTCAGCGCGAGTGGACGAGGGCGTTTCCCCGCACTTTGTCCTCAACGTGCCGGCCACTTGCGAGCGTATCAGGATGGCCTGCGAAGATCGCATCACGCAACAGGTATCAATTTCAATCTTTTTATGCACAGAGATATTTTTTGACGCACCTGCATGTGTCTTTTTCCGTCATTTGGGGTCTAATCTCTCCGTTTTTCGAGACTGTTTTGAGCGGTTCCCGGATACTCCTGATTAGGTCTTTTTGGACCGTCATTAGTAAAGTGACGGGGGTTGTTTGCTTTCACGCTTCGTCATCGGCGAGGTCGTCTCCAGTCGATAGCCGTGAATTGTAGGAAAAGTCAAGGGCTTAAATTAGTCGGTCAAATTAATTCGAGTCTCGGCGTACCTATAAGATGGTCAATCACAGTTTCAAAAAATGTCTGAAACCTGCAGGTTTTTTTTTCTAGCCGCAGAGTTATTAATGTGCCGATTAAGGAGGCTCAAAGTCACCCAGAGAGCAATGGAGAGGGCTATGCTTGAAATCACTTTGCGTGATCGATCAGAAATGATGAGATCCGCAGGAGAACTGAGGTCACAGACATAGCCCAAAGGATTGCATGTCTCAAGTGGCAATGGGCAGGGCACATAGCGAGGAGAACAGACGGCCGTTGGGGCGGAAAGGCCCTCGAGTGAAGGCCACGTACAGGAAGTCGCAGCCGAGGCAGGCTCCCCACAAGGTGGACCGACGCTCTGGTGAAGGTTGCGGGAATCCATTGGATGCGGGCGGCACAGGGACGATCTGTGTGGATAAAATTGGGGGAGGCCTATGTCGAGGAGTGGACGTCTACTGGCTGATATGATGATGATGATGAGTTATTTCTCGAAAATTTCGAATTGAAATACGATAAAATAATAATATTGAATGCTTGCACCGATTATTCCCTCAATTATAAACCTCCCGAATTATTAACTTGTTAAATAGGTATGTTTTTTTTTGTTTACAGGTAAAGCCCACAATAAAACAAGATGGCAAACCATTGGAACGTCATCGCGTAATTTTATCTATCAATTTGTCTGCTCATATTTTTCTATATGAGTACCTATGTTAGAGTATTTTTTTTGTCTTCACGATTTTTTAATAATAACAATATCTACATTTCTTGAAAGTATAATTGTTGTTTTATTTTAATATCACGAATGGCAGAACCTTGTCTTATAATTAATTTTCGTTTTTTTTGACGCTGGAATAATGAATTCCGTGTCCGCCCGTCACAGGCCTAGAGCACATGAATAAATAATTTATTAATGTGCCTAGAGTACCAACGAAGCCTAGCCCACTACCCTCCCCTAATTACCCACCTTGAACCTAGAATAGTACCCTACCTATAATATTTATAAAATTAACATTACAAAATTACCTGACTCATGTTACTTGAATATTAAGGATTTATATGGATTTCAAAGTTCTACTCAAATCTTTTTAGGATTCCGTATCTCAATAGGAAAAAAAAACGGAACCCTTTGAAGATCACAATTCAAAATCAAAAGGATTGCACCACCCTCCCCTCTTCTATCTAATGTCCTTTACCTGAAGGTTGTCTGGTAGAGATCGCTCCCAGCGATAAGACCGCCTAAATTGTACATTGTATCTCTGTATACCTAGCTTTTAAGTTTTGTATGTTGTGCAATAAAGAGTATCTATCTATCTATCTATCTAACACTTTGTTCGTCTGTGAGCCTAAACACTTTATTCCGGGAACGCGTTAAGTAACTTAGCGCATTTTTACGTGGTTTTCCGGTATTCCCGGCACCAGATACGGTAGGTATCCGTATCCCCGATCTAGTGATGTGATACCATAGAATAGTGATAGGTACAGACATTTTGATCAGACTGTATCCTATTCATTGATATATATTATTAGGTCTTTAACTATGAAATTGTCGTTTTGTATGACGATTTTCTTAGAAGTTGTATTTTCCATTTTTAGGGTTCCGTAGCCAAATGGCAAAAAATGGAACCCTTATAGATTTGTCTGTGCCGCGGACGTCCGTCTGTATGTCACAGCCACTTTTTTCCGGAACTATAAGTACTATTGAAACTTGGTAAATAGACGTATTATTGTATGATGTAATGTTAACCGCATTACGATTTTTACACAAAAATAAGAAAATAACTTTTTGAGGGGTTCACGTAGGTACTTGGGGCTCACGTTCAGACGGGATACAAACGCGAAACTGTCGCGCTTTTGTCTCGATGCAAACGCGATTCAGTAACGGCAACTGCGATCGCTACAGTTGCCACTACTCATCAGGGTGGCCCTCGCTCCGTTCTTCCCCCAATGTCGTCCGATACAGTCGCGCGTTTGCATCGATACAGTCGCGCGTTTGCATCGATACAGTCGCAATGCAGTAGCGCGTTGCGAACGCGACTAACGCGCGTTGGCATCCAAAGCTGTCGCTTTGGAGCCCAGGGTACGCTTAGACCATGATTCAGGATTGGGGGGTCTGGTAATTACAATGAAGCGACTGCCGTCTGACCTTCGCAACCCTTTTACAGGGGAACCAGGCCAACTGAATCATGGGTACACGTTTCAGAAACTTTTTCCGAAACGTGCAGGTTTCCTCACGATGTTTTCCCTCACCGCCGAGCAGATGGTAATGATAGAAATACGTAAGTACATAGATTTTGAAAAAACTATTGGTGCATGCTCGTATTCGAACCTCGACTACCTGCGTGGAAGGCGAGTTCGTATCCATTGAGCTACCAATTTAAGTACGGCCAGTATCTCTTAAAAAAATATTTAGAAATCCGAGGGACAATCCCTCGGATTTCTAAATATTTTTTTATGACCTATGATCGTAAATGGTCAACTTGATATTTTACGCGTTCCGAAATAAAGGGTTTTGTCACACAAAAATTTAAAGAAATTTCATATCTATTTCACAATCGAAACAAAATCAATTAATTAAGACAGAATGGTATTGATCCGGAAGGTGATACAATAAAATCTTGACTACCTTAACCTTGCTTATACTTACATACTTGCCTACAGAAACAGGTTATTAAAATTATGTTAGTTAGACCCAAGGAATCACGCTGCCATCTAGGTATGAATACATATGAGTAAATAAACACTGACCTTTAAATATCAGACACCGCCATCACATCGATTGGTCGATCTGTAATGTTTTCCGATACCTATTTATTTATTTAGGTAAACCAACATATTTGAACAAAGCAAGAATCATTCTCATTGTCACACAAAACAAAACAAAATTGCCTTATCATACGAATACCTACTGTCTCAAGATTAAGTGTGAGACAAAATAAACGATTCATTTTATAAAAACATTTTCGTCGATCTTTTTAAGTAGGTATTATTTATTCTTATTTTCTTGCTCGTGCCCTAACTCCGCAACTATCCATCGTTTCAACGGTTTGTTGAGTTAACAAACTAATAAAATGTGATAAGATTCACTTTATTGCTATGCAATTTTAGTTACATGTAAGAATTTGATTCGCCGAGTAAATTGTCATACACGGTGACGATGGAGAAATCCGACTTAAGAGTGGGCGAGGAGACAATGAAGTAGTTTCTTTGACTCTCTAAATCCATTAATGATGAGAGTACATTTCGTCACTAAGTAGGTACGTATATTCTGGAGTAGCTGGAGGACGATCCTATTTTTTGTCAGTCACAGTCGCTGATGAGTCGGTGGACCGGCGCGAGCGCACATCGGGTCGGGTCGGAGCGGTTATCGCAGTATCACAACCAGAGGGCCAGTAATGTTCTAGATACGGAGTGAGTCGGACGTGTGTCAAGTGCTTATCAACTCTACGATGGGACTGTTGAATTTAGATGAAGAAGCCGGCATATGTTCGCAGCTGGTGTTCTTTGTCAATGGGAAAAAGGTGAGTGAGTTTATTTTGAACAACTCATAATTTTTGAGTCATGTTGCTTTGATGCAATCGAGAGATTACACCTAATAGTAATTACGGATAAAGCAATTGACTGAATAGCGCTCAAGAATGTTCAATTGTACTTATGTATGAAATTGAATAATATCAGTAGGTATATAGGGTAATTTACAATACAAAAGGAAGGAGAATTTTCTTATTCGCAATTACATTGTACCGTACATTTGCAGTAATCCTAGCTACCTATTAACATATCTACATATTTTTCGTTCATAGGGTTTCACGTTATTGTAAGTACCTACTTTCTTAAGAGTTATTTACCACTTTTAGCTTAGACAATTTAACACATTGTATACGACTTGTAGAAATTAATTAGGTACGTCATATCGGCTATAGTGTGTAAGTGTCAACTTACAAAATTGAGACGAGGTTCTGATAAAAGTGCCCACCTACCTACCCTTGAGAGCAATAAACCAATTTTTATTATAATTATATATCTAAGTTCGAGTATAGGGCCGCAGTAAATCTTCAAATAAATTTTAACATCTGGTCATCTATACAGGGTGTATCTGTGAACATTTACATCCCTTTAACCACGTGTTCTACTAACCATTATGAACAAAATTTGTTCTATCACTTTTAGAAATTCGCATGAAAATATTTCAACTTTTCATACAAAGTCGATCATTGGTCATTTTGTATGGGGAGTCGAATAAATTTTCTATGAATTTCGAAAAGTCGTTTAACAAATGTTGTTTAGAATGGTTGGTAGAACACGTGGTTAAAGGGATGTAAATGTTCACAGATACACCCTGTACAGACTCTTTAAATTGTAATTGATTGTAATGTCTAGAGTATTATCTTTTTCTGAGTATTTTTTTTTTAATATTTCACAACATCACTTACATTGATCTGACTTCGAGATAGGTAGCTCAAACACCTGTGTTATAGTTATCAGAACCAACAGTGGGATTATTAGACAAATATATACATACATATAATACTTTTCTTTTGTAAATACATACTTATAATACATAGAAACACCCAGACCAATACAAACAGACATGTTCATGCACACAAATGTTTGTACTGTGCGGGGATCGAACCCGCAACCCTTGGACCAAAGGCAGCGTTCACTACCACTGTTCCGAACGGGTCGTCATATTGGAGTAAACTTTCGTGGACTAAACGTGGCACGAAAGTTTAATCTAATATTACTCCGAAAATGACAAGAGAATCTTTAAATATTATGAATAAATAAAAGGCATCTCCTATTAAGAATATAATTTTAACGTGTTTGTTAAGATTCTGATACGAATTTTGGAGTAATATTAGATTTGAGGACGGATACGAAAGTCACATCTCGAAGAATCACTCAGGTAGGTACCTACTTTGTTTTATCTTTTCCATAATATCACGTTGCAAAGAAGCACGTCATAAAAATGAAAAATGTCGGGCGAATACTGATTTACTAAGAAATAGAGGGAAGGAACAGAGAAATAAGTAGTACCACGAGGTACGAAGATAATTATGGGAAAAAAATACAAAATTACTGACCTTTCTCTGCACTTCGAAGCGCATAGGCATATATAACCACTTTTTTAATGAAAAAGGGAGGTAAACCAGATGGTTAGTTGAGTTGTTGGTCTGATAATTACCCACCTACTATCTATACTTTTTCTTCACACAATTAAGTCTGTTGTGATGGATGAGTAAGAAAGATGGACGGTCAGTAGGTAATTAACGGATGGATAGTTGCAGAATAGATACAGAATAGATACTGAGATATACCCTGTACCCCTACAAGTTGTATTTCTATTACTTACTTGTAACCATAGAGTAAGATGATAATAGTCTGGGTGGTGTCTAATCTTAAATGAATTTAAATAAGGTTAAGTGTACTTATGTACTTTATGACGTCGGCACGCACAGTGACGTCCCTCAGTTCCTTGGACACCACGGTAGACTAGCGTCGGGGTGTCCTTTAGACACTGTGACACATGCTGAGTGGAGCCCATTTCAGTGCCATTCTAATCCCCATTTTGTTCTATTTTTATTTTGTGTATGTTTGGCGCTGAATAACTTATTTTATTCTTATATCTACCGCGACGTTGCGCAATAGCTATGGATAGTAAAAATGGTGAATAGACCACTTATTTTATTTGCATTTTTATAATCATCTCAGCCTGTTATTCCCAGTTGCGTCCAAATTCATCGTTCTCTGTAGCTAGGGGTACGCTTGGACAATGAACCAGGATTTGGTGTGTCTGATTACTTAACATGAGTTCAGTTGAAGTTTCCATCACAACATCATCTACAGACTGTGACGATTATTAGATATTTTGACGACCCGTTTGGATCAGTGGTAGTGAACGCTGCCTCCGGTGCAAGGGCTGCGGATTCGATCCCCGCACAATACAAACAATTGTGTGCATGAACATGTCTGTTTGTCTTGGTCTGGGTGTTTTCTACGTATTAAAGTAGTATGTATTTACAAAAGAAAAGTATTAAATGCTCTTGATTCTGATATCTGTAACACAGGTGCTTGACCTACCTATCTCGGAGTCTGGTGGTTTAATTTCAAGCCGTCCCGTAACGAACGAGAATATACCAGTCGCATCCAAACAAAGAAGAGACACAGCGCGTGTGAAAGAGAGGGAAACTCCGATTCGGCCGTAACTTCTGCTTTAAATTAGGCCCTCTGATCAATGTATCTGATATTGTGAATAATATGAATATGATTTTATGCGTCGTGATGTTATTCGAGATGCACACTACACCATATCAAATGATAACGTAATTTATTCGTCAACAATCAGACGAATGAATTACTTATGGTCCATTGAACCTAATTGTTCGTACCTACAAGTGTACATAGCACAGAAATGGGGTAATTTTATGAATCAAATAAGGTAGGTAACTATGTGCTACCTCCCCATATTTAAATCAAACAAGTTGCATGAATAAAATAAAGTCTACATGACGAACTTAAAACAAGGAGCCGAAGGAAGGTATCTTAATAGGAGAAACAAATAGGGCCCTATTAATAGTTTCCTTGTGAGAGACAGGCAGAAACTAATACCTATATTTAGATAAGAAACGCTATAAACAATCGGTCACGGAGGTGTTTTAGTCTTATAAACGTTTTATTGATATAAAATTGAAGCTGTTAAAATATTTATTCAAATTCAAATCATCTGAATAATAAACTCTCATCAAAGTCTGAAAACACATAGGTGTAGGCATTTCAGAGAAGCGTAAAAAAGGAACATTAATAAATTTTATTGGGAACGTATTTTCTTATTCCATTTCTGGGTTAGTCCCAAGTTAAAGTAAATGTAGATAAAATATACCTATTTTAAAATATTGTATCATAATTAGCAACTTCTAAAAAAACTCGTCGCACGGGGTGTCATTATGGACATCTAAAAATAATTTACATCTAGAGATAAAGTTTTGGTTATTTAGAATACTAGTGATTTTTTCAATCATAATAATACAATGTTATTGAGGCAGCTACCCCTGGGAGAGCCACGCTACGGCATGAATAGACCGGCTCGACCGGAGTGATACCACGGCCTCACAGAAAACCGGCGTGAAGCAGCACTGTGTTGTGTTTTGCTGCATGAGTGAGGAGACGGGAGGCCCAATCCGGAGGAAAGGGGGATTTATAGGTTAGCAGCGCAGAAGTCAAAATCATGAAACTTCTGTGACGTAATTTGGACGACCCCCTAAGCTATCGTGTTATATGCACGGATAAGTTATTAAGGTGACGGGTAGGGCACACCAGCGACACCAATCGATTTTAATTTTTAGCTACTAAACCAGATCTATTTTAAACATTTTCGGGGTTACAATCTCTTTAAAAATTGAATCACGCCAAAGCGGCCACTTTTGGCGTGAATCAATTTTCCGCGTACAAAAACAGACCCAACATTTGTGCATGTATATTTAATAAATAGTATAAGTGTTTGCTGAGAGATTGTAACCGAAATTGTTTAAAATAGATCCGGTTTAGTAGCTCACAATTTAAATCGATTGGTGTCGCTAGTTAGGGCTACGCGTCGCCTTAAGCAAGGGTACCTACCTTTCGGAAGTCACGTCATTGACCGAATCACGTATCTTGTAAATATAATTGCGGAGTAATAATTGCGTCAAACTGTACAAATGTAAACTGCGAATATTTTTCATACAACGTTTGTAAGTAACTGGAATATGATAACGACAATAAGTATTGACCTCTGTCTCCAGATACTTATGACATCCAAGATCCTAGTGTGTTTAATTTGTTCTGTCCACACTATTTAGTACATCAATTGCGTCATGTTTCTGTGTTTGCGATAATCTATCTATAAATAAAGATGAACGTTAAACAATCGTCAGTGGGGTCTGTAAATAAACAATAGGTATCTTCTTTTCAAACTGTAAACTATGTACTTCTTACCACTAATCAGAAAATATTGATGAGCATTGATTAAGTCTAAATTGACTCAAACTCTACATGAGTAAACATAATTGAATTGCGAAAGATTGCCCAACTATGTGTTATCTGATATCTATTAGGTAAACCTAATCGAACTTTATATCAAAGTGAATATACCATTTATGATTAGCCGAATAAACATAAAGATTTCTTTGACCTAAATCTTGGATGCATATTGTGAAAACATGCATACCTCATGGTTCCGTGCAGTGCCGGTTTTAACATTACTCTTTTACCCCACGAGCTCAGTGACCAAGGGCCGATTTTTTGATCCGTAGTTAAATTGAACTAATGGTTTAAAAAAGTTTCCAATGGTCAAATATCGGCAAAATGGGTTTTTTGAACAATAGCTTAACTAATAGTAATTACGTCACTTTGACGCTGTCATTTTGACTATTGGTTAGACAGTTAACTATAGTTAATTTAACCAAAAGGTAACTACGGATCATAAAATTGGCCCTAAGTATACCAGGTTGAAATTTTATATATTATATTATTATAGGCCCCAAAAGGGGTGCATGTATTATCAACTACTATCGAATTGTAGATGTCATACAATTCGATAGTAGTTGATAATACATGCACCCCTTTTGTCAGGTAGCCAGGGCGACCTAACCAACCCAACCGCGCCCTGTTCTCACCCTTCCACTGGTTCCGTGGCTCAGATTTTCAGGAATTCTTTTAGTTCATGAGAGGATTAGAGGAGGCGATCACTTACCACCAGGCGACTTGCTAGCTGGTTCTGACATTGTAAATGTTTAATTAACGAATAATACTCACATTTCAGGTGGTCGAACCGAAACCAGATCCAGAATGGACGCTACTGTGGTACCTTCGCAAGAAGCTTCGGCTGACTGGGACAAAACTGGGGTGCGCGGAGGGGGGCTGCGGCGCCTGCACTGTCATGGTGTCCCGATACAACAGAAAAGAAAACAAAATAGTGTATCCTTTTAAAATTAACTTTAGTATAAGCTTAAGCTCAAACTTCGGGGGGAAAAAAACATAAGACGTATTTCGTAATACCTCGGACGGCAGTCTAAACTAAAATCGTATACAAAATTACTTGATAATGTAGCAACATATCCAGAACACCACTGTGGTCATTTTGACCCCTGATACCGATTACGGGTTAAGGTGAAATTAGAGTAGGTACTTAGACTTTGATTTCGTACCCAGCCAGCTGATAGAAGACTATTATAGAAATATTGCAAATTTTGCTGAAACAGAGCTCTTGGCTAATATTTCATTAGGTATTTAAAAATACATTTGCTAGATAATGTTGCAATAATCTTAGTGTCAATATCATTAGCGCATACACTACGCTTGATTGATTGTCAATGAATATTTGGTTTATAGCTAAACATGGTAATTAGAAACGTTCCAGTCTACTAAATATCTGGTTTTGTGAATAGGTACGATATCAATATCTTATGTACCAAAAGTAAATGAATTTTAGTTAAGTAAGTTACATCATTTTGAGTAATTGAATCGTATTTTGATAAATTGTGATTTGATTAAAGACATTGCACCAGTTTCCTTAAGATACATGTTAAGTCATTTAGCGGTGAACGCGTGTTTAGCGCCAGTTTGTGCAATGCATGGGCTCGCCGTGACCACAGTCGAAGGAATCGGCTCCACGAAGACCAAACTACACCCTGTTCAGGAAAGAATAGCCAAAGCACACGGATCACAGTGCGGTTTCTGCACCCCAGGGATTGTCATGTCCATGTATGCGCTACTCCGATCCTGTTCAAAAATAAAGTACTCCGACATGGAAGTAGCATTCCAAGGAAACCTGTGCCGATGCACAGGCTATAGAGCTATCATAGAAGGCTACAAAACTTTTATAGAGGATTGGGAGACGCAGCGTGTCGCTAACTCAATAACCAACGGTTCCAAAAATACTGTCTGTGCTATGGGGAAAGACTGCTGTAAAAATAAGACTGATCAAGACCAGAGTGAAACAGATCACATTTTTGACAGATCATCCTTCCTTCCTTACGACCCTAGTCAAGAACCGATTTTTCCACCTGAACTGAAGTTATCATCTCTGTATGATGAACAATATTTAATTTTCAAAGGGGAGCGCACAACGTGGCATCGTCCTACAGAATTAACAACTATTTTGGAATTGAAACAAAACTATCCCGATGCGAAAATTGTGGTTGGAAACACTGAAGTAGGGGTCGAAGTAAAATTCAAACATTGCGTTTACCCAACCATAATAATGCCCAACCTAATTGGGGAAATGAATACGATTGTAGAAAGCGAAACCGGTTTGACAGTTGGGGCTGCCGTAACATTGATGGACATGGATAATACTTTTCGAAGATACATACAAAATTTTCCTCGTCACAAGACAAGGACGTTAGTGCCAATCGTTGATATGTTGAATTGGTTCGCAGGGAAACAAATCCGCAACGTTGCGGCTATGGGTGGAAACATAATGACCGGTAGTCCTATCTCTGATCTGAACCCAATTCTGATGGCCTTGAAAGTTAAATTAAATCTACTAAGCAAACAAGGTGGACATCGCACGGTACTGATGGATGAAAGCTTCTTCACAGGATATCGTAAGAATGTAGTAAGACCAGACGAAGTTCTGTTATCTATTGAGATTCCATTTTCAAGGAAGTATCAATACGTGAAAGCTATTAAACAGGCTAAAAGGAGAGAAGATGACATTTCTATCGTTACCGCTGGTATTGATGTGGAATTCCAAGAGAATTCTAACGTCATTAAAAATATTAACATATCATTCGGCGGTATGGCTCCAGTCACAAAAGTAGCAACGAAAACTAGTCAATATCTCAAAGGGAAAAAATGGAACGAAGAGATGTTAGAGAAGGCATACTCAGTTATGTTAGAAGAACTACCTCTCGATCCTTCAGCACCTGGCGGCAATATCCAATACAGGCGGGCTTTAACTATGAGTTTGTTTATGAAGTCTTATTTAGCTATTGCTAAGGAAATGTGTCAAGATTATATAAATGATGATTTAATAAAGCCGTACCACAGTAGTGGCGCAGAGCAGTTTCATGGCAGCATGCCGAAAAGTTCACAATATTTTGAATTAATTGGCGACGAACAGGTGAAGAGCGATAGCGTCGGGAGACCCGTGCAGCACATGTCAGCGTACAAACAAGCGACAGGTGAAGCCATCTACTGTGATGATATGCCCATAGCAGAAAATGAACTATACCTAGCCTTTGTTCGTAGTACAAAAGCTCACGCAAAACTGATTTCAATAGATCCAGCAGAGGCGTTGAAAATGCCGGGTGTGGTTGCATTTTTTTCAGCCAAAGATTTAAGTCCAGACCAAAATAAGATCGGCCCTATTTTCCATGATGAGGAGTTGTTTATAAGTCAGAAAGTAACAAGCCAAGGCCAAACATTAGGAATAATTGTGGGAATTGATCAAGCCACAGCTCAATCTGCAGCTAGGAAAGTTAAAGTGGAGTACGAAGAGCTGCACCCGATCATCGTCACGATAGAAGATGCAATAGAACAGAAGTCATTTTACCCTCAATTCCCCAAAACGATTCGTAGAGGAGACGTTAAATCGGTGTTTGATGACGAAACTAATGTAATCATAGAAGGTCAGTGTCGGATGGGGGGTCAAGAACATTTTTATCTGGAGACACACGCGGCATTTGCGATACCTAAGAAAGAAGACGATGAATTAGAAATATTTTGTTCAAGCCAACATCCTTCTGAAATAGCGGTAAGTTGAGAATGAATGACTTTTTTTATGATATAGGGGGCAGACAATTAAAACAATAATAAGTAGATATTTAATACTAACATATTAGGATTTGTACATGATTTGTACCTTATCTATAATATATAAAGCCTTATCTATCATTAATTATATAATTTTGTATATACAAGTACAGTGTTTCCAGTGATGAAACTCCTTGAAACCTAAAAATCGTTGGATTTGTCGAATCACATATTGACTCGCCTTCGCGGATCAGACACTATCCCGGATCTCGGATCTGTGATTCCCAATTGCGTCTAAAGCTGTCACTGCGGTCGGATCCCGGGCTTGAATTAAGACAGAGGAACCAGACCAACTGAATTACGGTTACCTATCAGAATCATTATGGTAAATACTGTAGGCGTCCATAGTTTTTGAAAAACTATCTGAGACGTGCATGTTTCCTCACGATGTGTTTCTTCACCGCCGAGCTAATGATAGAAGAGGCGCATGCTCGGATTCTCACCCGAACCCCCAGTATGGAAGATGCGTTCTTCTTATCCATCGCTCTGGTACAACAAGAGAGGCTGGACTGCTTTTAATGCTATTTGCATGAATAATTATTAAAATATCAAAAAAGAAAAAAGTTTGATACAAGTGCAAAAAAAAAATCTTGTTTTCAGAAACTCACCAGTCATATTCTGCACGTCCCCATGAATAGGATAGTGGCAAGAGTGAAGCGCATGGGCGGTGGTTTTGGGGGCAAGGAATCCCGCGGTCTCCTCACCGCCTTGCCGGTGGCCTTCGCCGCCCACAAGCTGAACCGCCCAGTACGCTGCATGCTCGACCGGGATGAAGACATGGTCATGACCGGTACCAGACACCCGTTCCTGATAAAGTACAAACTGGCAGCTACTAAAGAGGGAAAGATGATGGGTGCCATTGTGAACATATACAGCAATGGTGGTTATTCCATGGATTTATCAGGACCTGTGAGTAGACTTAATTACGGTACATGACTATTTTTTTTTTATTTTTGCAATCAAAAGACCTCTCAATGATAGAAACATCGTTGAAAAAATCACTTGATCCTCATTTAAACCACCTGAGATATCACAACTTTAAAATCACATTATTTTGGGCAAACCCAAAACGCTCCCTACAAATGGCTACTAAGATGTGACGTCACACCTAAGTATTTTGTATGCATTTCATTTGAATTTTGTATGGTAGCTATATCAAATGTTTCGTTTATGTCAATGGTTCTATTATAATAATTGGTGCAAATTGTATGGGTTATTTAATGGTATAATTATTATTTAATAATTTCATAGTTTTAAAATGGACTTGCCCATGAATCTTTGAATGACCATAAAACCGGCTAGACGTAATATTTTTAATTGAGAATTTTTGCTATTGGCACATATTGACCTATATTTTGATAAAATATTTATATTTTGTAAAACCTTGAGCTTAGTCATATACCCTATTAGTGTAATTACCAATATACCAACCAAAAGTTTGATATGTTAATTTCACCATCAGGTGAAATATGGTCAAACGCTTACCTATCTACAGTAAAAAAAAAAAAAGTATCTATAACACATGATTAGTCGGCCATTAAACATTTAAGTATAATAATATGTAAATAATAGATAAATATGAGAGCAGGTTGAAAATAACACAGTTATCTTATCATTCAAGCTTAAAGTAATAAAAACAAAACAAAGAAAGCAAGATATAATGTAACTACTAAATATGCGAATTACTATCGTCACTTACTGTCTTATGAAGAGACTTATTATTACAGGTGGTGGAACGAGCGATGTTCCATTTCGAAAATGCATATTATATCCCCAACGTTGAAGTAACTGGCCACATTTGTAAAACGAATTTACCTTCAAACACTGCATTCCGAGGTTTTGGTGGCCCACAAGGAATGTTCGGAGCTGAGAACATGTTGAGGCACCTTGCGTCTACCCTGGGCAAAACCCCAGAGGAACTCAGCAAACTAAATCTCTACCGAGAAAACGCAGTTACTCACTACGGACAAACGTTAACACATTGCACTTTGCAAAGGTGTTGGGACGAATGTGTGGAGAAATCCAACATGGCTGAGAGAAAGAAAAACATTGATATATTTAATAAGTAAGTTTACTAATCTATCAATAGCATGCTGACTGTCCTATTTGCTCTAATTATTGTAATCAGTCCAGATGTTTAATATGTCCCTTGCAACCTCCTTCTAAGTGTAAAAAATGTTTGTTTAACAATACTCAATACACCCAAAAGTGTTTCTTATTTTTTTATTACAGGCAAAATCGGTGGAGAAAGCGTGGAATGTCGATAATTCCAACGAAATTCGGCATAGCATTCACCGAAAAATTGTTGAACCAGGCCGGAGCACTGGTCATAATCTACGTCGACGGTTCGGTTCTGGTTTCCCACGGTGGCACCGAGATGGGGCAGGGACTGCATACCAAAATGATACAAGTGGCTTCACGTGTCCTCGGAGTGGACATATCGAAAATTCATATAAGTGAAACTTCTACGGACAAAGTGCCAAATACATCCGCTACGGCCGCAAGTGCCGGCTCCGATTTGAAACGGAATGGCCGTTCTTGAGGCAGTGTCAAACATTAATGAAGCGTATTCAACCGTACAAAGACAAAAACCCTAATGGCACATGGGAAAACTGGATCGTAGCCGCGTATCTCGACAGAGTGAGTTTGTCTGCAACCGGATTTCATGCGACCCCTGACATCGGATATGACTTTAAAAATAATACCGGGAAACCTTTCAACTACTTCACCTATGGGGTGGCTTGTTCGGAAGTGGAAATCGATTGTCTCAGTGGGGACCATCAAGTTTTGAGAACTGATATCGTTATGGATTTGGGCGAGAGTATCAACCCTGCTATAGACATCGGTCAAATCGAAGGCGCTTTCGTTCAGGGTTTGGGGCTGTTCACGATTGAAGAGTTGATTTATTCGCCGACCGGCACGCTGTATTCAAGAGGCCCGGGGGCTTACAAAATCCCTGGCTTTGGCGATATCCCTCAGGAGTTCAACGTTTCTCTGCTCAAAGGAGCCCCAAATCCAAGAGCCGTGTATTCTTCAAAGGTAAGTAATCTATATGATCCTAAATGTATGATATTTAATAAATCCACTATATCCATCTAAAGTATCCAATTAAAGTAGACACCTAATCAAATCTACTAATCGTTTCACGTTGTCACAGTACTACAGTACCATTTATCAATCTGCCCCCGGCAGTGCCCCCGCCAAGTCGATCAAAAAAAAACGGCACGGCCTTACCATCCTTTATAACCTATTTTCGACCCCTATAATTTCGTTGTGGATAACACAAGAAGCCTGAATTTTCAGTAACTAATCAGGCATTGTATAAACACGTATATTGTTGATTTCAGCCAATTTGAACCAGTAGTATATGAATGACAACTTGTTAAATTTTCTGAATTTTGTCCACTCACAGACTGACTCACCGATCATCATAAGTCCAAGGCACTTCTAGCAGACGAAGCTTCTATAGCTTCCAATTTAGAATACAAATAGAATTAAATGTCTTAATCATGGGAAAACTATTTTTTTTTTGGAATTTCTGTCCAATTTGCTAAATACACCAACTACATGAATACTTTGTAATCTCATATAAATGTATAGGATTACAAAGTTACGTTTGCAGTTTAAGGTGAAGGTACCGCAAAGGAAAAAAGTAGGTGGACTACAAAAGGAAATTATATCCCATTAAAAACCAGACTTGTCAAAAAATCCAAGTCTAGCACTTAGTTGTTCGAGTTCTACCGTGAAAAGTTGTGAGATCTATGTTAACAAGTCGGTTATTAACTTGGCAATCGGTTGTGTTTTCATGCAATGGCAGAGTCAAATATTCAATAACCGATTGGCAAGTTAATAACCGACTTGGTAACATAGATCTTTAAACTTTTCACGGTAGACAACTGATTGCCAGACTTGGATTTATTGACAAGTTTCGTTTTTTATGGGATAATACTTACATCAAGTATTATAATAACATTGTCATAATATTCTGGTTTTAGAAAACACAATAAAATCGATTAATGTTTTTTTGTGAGTAGGTGGCAAACATACGTTTGCCATATTATCACATGACGGTATCGATTGCCGTCGCCCATGGACACCCACAACACGTGGAGTAACAGACAGTAGCTGTCAACCTTTATTTTTCTCCCCTGATTTGGCTTTACCATCACTTCTAATCATGCTCAGCTGCTCAAACACATTTTGGATATTATTTGAATTTTTGGTTTATATTTTAGGCCGTGGGTGAGCCACCGCTATTCCTCGCGAGCTCCATATTCTTCGCCATCAAGGAGGCGATAACCGCCGCGCGGGCGGACGCGGGTGCGCCGCTGGTCTTCGAGCTGGAATCGCCCGCCACCTCCGCGAGAATACGCATGGCTTGCGTTGATCATATCACTAAAAAGGTATGCTATACAGGGTGACAAAAGACCATGGTGGGTGACCGACATAGCGCATGGAATCAGCATACTAAAATGGCTGTAGGCTAGCCATATCTATCTAACTGAAATGGCACCGCTGGCATAGACGAGTTCTTGAGTGGAGATTGCTTGATTTGAGTCGAACTAATCACAAAAACGTATGCTACGAGTACAGTATCAGTGAACAGTTATATCAATCTAAACACATATTCTACTCGCCATTTAGAAAATCTTTTGTTTAAAATTTTTTTTCGAAATTTTCACAAAAATGTTTGCCCTCCCTATCAAAATGACCAAACAGAACTTTGCCGGCCTTGTATGATAACTTATTTTCTCTTTGCTTGTAGTTTTTTACTCAGATTAAAGCTTAGTATTAGATTAGGTAAGTGATGCACTCTGGTTTCAGTCCATAGGTAGTCTAAATATCGAATACCAAAGACTGCCGACATGATAACACGTTTGAACGTCGCGACGCCCTGCTCTCGATTCTGTCCTGCGCGTCATTGTCACTTATCGAGAACGCAATCTTGTTTGTTCATTCTACACAATATTATGATCCCAGTAGGTCATATTGTAACTTGACATTTGCCCTTATATTTCGTTCACTGAAATAACAATAACATTATCTTTTGAAAACTTATTTTTACCTTATCATAGGTACCTTACCTTTACAAGTATAATGATATGATGACTCAACTTACTTATTTAATAATTTACACGTTTCTGCTATCTGTTTAAGAGTATTTATTTTTTTATTTTCCAGCTGGAAGCACCAGACTCGAAATCTAAAAAGCCGTGGAATATTGTCCCTTAACTATGAAACAAGACATTGTTATAAAAGGAAATTACCAATGTATAAATATCAAGTTACCATTTGCTTTTTTAGAGGTTGCGTCAATAACGATAATAGATTTACACGTGTAGTTACGTGAGATTTTATGCATTTAATAACATTTTTTTATATTAAAGTGTAAGAGATCGATCCTGTACAATATTTATTATAAAAAATATTAATACTAAAGGTGTATTTTAAAATATATCTATTTACACGTTTTTAAAGGTTGTTTTATTTTCAAAAAATTAAAATGCTAAAATATTAATAGATAAAATTATTTATTTAAAATCGTATCTAATATAATACATTAAGTGACTAATAAACAACATTGTTTAATAAATTAAAGATTGCAATCAATGAGCTGTGAATTATTTTTCTATTATTGCTTTAGGATGGCATTGCTTATAATTAAATAAATCGAATGTGTATTGTGGAGTTTTGAATTTAAGTACAGTCTAATTGAAAAAAAATATATATATGATGGCGTCTACACAGGGTACATATCAAGCATCGGGTATTTTTATTATTAAATAAATTTAAAATCATAGATTATTTTTATAATTATATCTGATACAAAGACGTATAAATTCAAATGTCAATAGTTATCTGCAATCTTGGTGTGTACCCGGCAATGCAGGGCGTATTTGCACGTAATGCGCGACTATTGAATCTGACTAATCCTTTAGGTAAATGGAAATATTGCACGCGATTGTATGTAGAATATAATAGAAATATTTACTGGCATCAAAGATTGAAATTAAAAGAAATAGACATGAAAAACTATGTACCTGAGAGTAGGCAAGTTTGGTCTCGCATTATAGATAAATATTATTATTAGAAAAAAGAGAGATTACAGCACATATTTGGTATTACAGTTAAATCCTGATCAGTGTAGACTAGCCTAAGTGCAATACGATAAAACACCACCCTGTATGTAAAATTCTGACAAAAATTCAGTAAAAACATTAACGGAAGTTATTATATTGTCGATGGCTATACGTTCTACTTGTTCGTGCCTTAATATTAATTAAACGATGACCAATTTAAACATCATCCCAATAGGAATGTTTCCCTTCATACAATTATGACAATGGAAGACTAGGTGTGTCAGTTAATATTTCTACTGAAATAACAATGTGTGCACAGTATAACGATTCCCAGCAACAAGATATGATTTCAAGAGTGCCGCTCCGTTGACTTGTAAATGGAAACTCAAGGATGCCAAAAACTGTGTATCGAATTCGTAAAATTTACATTATGACATACCTCCGTAAAAAGTAATCAATTTGTTACTTTACACCATAAATCTAATAACGCAGCCGCCCCGAGCTGTTTACTCAGCAATGAACTACGAGAATCATAAGTCGAGCCACTGGCAATCTTATTACTGTGATACTAGTCACAGTACTTAATTTGGTATGATATCGGAAACTAAAATATTTTTAAAAGACATCCCACATAAATGCGTTTCCAGTCGGTTTTTTTAACTCTGTAATATAGATTGCTTTAATTAAAAACTTAAAATAGAGTTGGAAACACAAAATTAATAACGGTGACATATGGAAAACAACTAACTAATTTAAGACCCAAATGCTTTAGATTATTTAAGATCATTTCATAGATTTAATTTTACAATTTGTTATTTATTATTGTTTTATGCAACTTTATGTCGCGATACTTATTTATAAATTCATAAGAAACGTGGTATCGTAATAGAGAACTGACGTACAAATTAAACTTGATTTGAATTATCTAATATTAGAGCAGAGAAAATAATTGTATTTTCCTTAACTGGTGTGCTTTCTACATGTAGATCTACTTAAAAATGTGGCTCATGAAGTCATGAATAATGAATTGTATCTGTAATAACGTAATAGTTATTTTAAGTTTTTTGCCTTCAAATATGTTATTTAAGTGAATGAATTTCGGTCTCTGTTGATTTTAAATGATTAATGTAATTCAAATGAGCTATATGAAAAAATAAAAGTGAACGTTTAATAAATAATTTAATGGCAAGATTTTTATTATTTTTATTCATCGGAAGAATCATATAAACAGTCTATTTCAATTATTGACTACAATGATACATTCTCTGCTCCCCAGGCAATTATTTTCTAGTATTCCATATAGTTTATCTACTAACGGTGATATTTATATTTTTGCACAGTAAAGCCTCCTAACTTGCACCAATTCCATCGTTAAGTCTAAGTAGATTTCAGACGCCCGTATCAGCTCACAACTAACCCACGATCATATTTTGGCCTCAACAATTCCTACATCATAGTTAACATACACCTAACAAACCCATAGCAGCTCTCATTTATCCGATTCTGATGAGCATCCCGACCCTGAACTTGGACCTGAAAACGAAAATTTATTATTTTATATTTTTTTCATTAGGTTGTCTGTATGTCGCTCTCATTTCGTTTCGGGACATGAGTTCCACTTTATACTAACAGATGGCGCTAGGTGTTGATTACATCACGCAAGCGTTTCGTGTTTTCGGTATCCTATTATAGGATGAATAGTATCATACCATACTTATAAATATAACTTTTGATTTGCGGCTTCGAATTTTTTTTTTGATTTTTGTGCAATTTTTGAACGTCTTGTAATTGTCTGTCAGAATAATACTGATACACCGTTTTGTAGCAGTGAGGGTGAGGATGACAAAACGTCATTCAATTACATACACATATTTTTAATTGTAATACCGATAATTGGATGAATAGGGACTATTGCTGGCATGGCATCCACTAAATGGCATGGCGTACTATTGGGTAATTTCATTCGTCAATTTGTCATTTTAACATATCGCGTTGGAAAATTAACCAATCAACTTGTAGTTCTATAGTACTCCATCTAGAAAATGTTTACACGCTGTAGCTCTCATTTGGTCGATATTTTGATCCGTAGTTACCTTTTGGTTAAATTAACTATAGTTAACTATCTAACCAATAGTTAAAGTGAAAAGCGTCAAAGTGACGTAACTCCTTGTAAAATAACTATAAGTTAAGCTAACTACGGATCAAAAAATCGGCCCTAAGCAAAAGGTTACTGAGCACGCGACATACCTGACTGCCTGGAGTACCGTCGCCGACGGCGCGGATCGCGCGACGGGCTGTCGGAGTTGTACTCCGTCTCCGTGTCCGCGGGCCCGTTGTGGGACCGAGATCCGCGGCCCTCCTCGTATCTGTTTAAATTTCACAATATTACATACATTGATCTGATCCGAGATAGGTAGCTCAAGCACCTGTGTTCCGGATAATATAAGAATCAACAGCGGAATGGACAACATTTCATATTTTTAACATGTCCATATTGTTTTTTTATATGAAAATAGACATAAAATGAACAGACCCTACTTTTTCTTTTTTCAAAATTTGGCCATTTTCATACATAAAATAGTTATTGAAATTTTTTATATTCTAAATAGACGTAAGCGCCAAATGACGTCATCGGACGGCTGAATACAGCAATTTTCCTTTGCTTATCATTGCTTTAATAAAAAAAGGTACTACTGTCAAAGGTAAAGAATACTAGTGTCATCATTGTCAACGTCATTCATTCATTCAACGTTGACAAGTTGTCTTCTTTTTTTGACAGTTGCATGTCATGGGTTTGACATTTTGTAAATTTAAAACTATAATGTGCTAAGCAAAGAAATATTTTACATTCTGTTAGTTTTTATTTTTTTTCTCAGTAAATAAGCAATATAAAATATAAATAAATATATATTCGAGAAGCGGAAAAGTAAATGAAGAATTGGTATTTTTTGTTTCATAGCTCAGAAATTTTGAAATGTTGTCCATTACAAATATAGAAATTTAATACTTTTCTTTTGTAAATACATACTTATAATATATAGAAAACACCCAGACCAATCTAAACGGACATGTTCATACACGCACACAAATGTTTGTACTGTGCGGGGGCCAAACCCACAATCCTTGCACCAGAGGCAGCGTTCACTACCACTGATCCGAACGGGTCGAAATTATGAATACTATAAGCTAGACCACAGTGCAGTACTGAATACTAAACTCTACGAATAAGGCATGCAGTTGAAAATTGGTCGAGGTTATGTTGAATAGTTGGCTGGCGAGAACTGTTGTCTTTAGCGAGTAACGATCTGACCGCTCACCTCGATTGCATTCTTAAAAGCAGCGGTACGGGCAATTTTATCTCCTGGCGAGAATCCCTCTAGTAAGTATATTTAGAAAGTTTATCGTTATCATCAATGAGTGCTATCGCGAATGAAAAATCGGACAGACAACAAAGTGATCTTCTGAGGGTTTCACTTTGTCCTTTTGAGATACGGAACCCTAAAAAGCATTGAGCACTAGAGAGCCACACCACAAGTCGACTCTAACGTTGTTTTCATACTGTATTATACCCGTCACATCAATTTCTTCTCGTGTTTAATGATGACATAATTTATCTAGACGACTTCATAATTTTTTGCACATTTTTGGCAGACGACGTGGGCACTTTTTATCGCTTGGCAATACTTTTCCCCCAATTAAAACGACTGGCAATATTATATTTGATTTAAATACACCATTAGCTATTATATCACACCAAACTCAGACCTCTATAAATTGCATACCTACAATTGATTTTACAACCTGTTGAAGAGCTGCCACGCCTTTCTTAATTATGATAGTATGGCACACTAACTAGAGGGATTTCGTTGCTCTATTAATCACATACCCTATTTCCATGGTTAGCTCATAGGCTATATTTGAGCAGCTTGAAAAGTTGATAAGCGTTTGAGTATTCGGGCGTGGGTACATAATTTTCTCACCTTTCCCTTGATCGCCGCCTCGAGCGCGGCGAGTACGGCGAGCGTCTCACTCGCGGGGGATACCGGCTGTCTGGTGAGTATCGTACTGTCTCCGGCGAGTACCGGCTCTCTGGCGAGTAACGGCTTTCTGGCGAGTATCTACTGTCTGGTGAGTAGCGCCGGTCGCCATATCTGCAGTAATAAAAATAAGTTTTTGTTTATTCTGAAATGCCACAGCACCAAAGCACGTTTTGGAAAGCATTTCTTTTTTTTTCTTGTAATTTATTTCCCATGATTTGGGGTAAAACCGCATGTGGGAACACTTGACGTCACGACCTAAAACTATTTGGAAATTAATTAAAAAATAACTATCGACTCGAACAAAAAAAAATTCAATTTAGTATCTTAAAATACTAAAAGGTAGGTATCTAAAAAAATATAAAAAAATACCGAAAAAATATTTCCCATAGCCCATTCTTAGACCTTGTCGCGAATTCTTCCGCGGCCACGTGAATACGGTATTTGACTATTTTTTTTTCATTTTTGTAATCAAAAGACCTCTCAATTATAGAAACGAAACGTCACTGACCGAATTATTGAATGTTTCGATCAATTTTGACACTATCCTGCGGTACTAAGTGGTCTATAAGTAGTCGAGGACTTGTAATACATCTAAGAACTGAAGTTATTCCGCAATAATCAAGAACTTGCTAGTTTGGGATTAAAATCGGCATCAGAGTAGTTTCTTGTAATAAGAGGGATAGAGCCTGAAAGATCTTTGTTATTTTAATTTAATCACAAATTTTCTTTTATTAGATTAGACCCTTTGTTTTCGGGGAAAAACTGATAAAAAAAGTAAAGTATCAGCCTATGAACTGTCCCACTGCAGGGCAAAGGCCTCCATCATAGAAATCAAGTCTTCGCTACTATGATGGGATTAGGCTTAATCACCACGCTTGCCAAATGCGGATTGGTGATCACAAACCCGAGCTATGTTCGAAAAAATCGAAACATACTTTTCGCTCGACCCGGGAATCGAACCCAGCGGAAAATTGATAAATAGATAGATATTATTTATTGCACAAAAACAAAATACAAGTATGATACAACAACATCAGACAGTACAATAAGGCGTTGTTATCGTTTATAGCTTCTTTTCAATTCAAATCATGGTCTGTAAGCCAGCTTCACATACCTCGGCGGATGCGGCGACGGCAGCCTGCCGAGCGGCGGCGGGCGCGGCAGCGGCGGCAGCAGCGGCGGCACGGCGCGCGGCAGCGGCGGCAGCAGCGGCGGCGGCAGGAACGCCATGTGCGGCAGTCCCGGCACGCCGCCGTCCGTCGCTTCCAGGGGCGAAGCCACCTCTGCGCCAAACAGAAACAAACACTAATTAATATTAATCTATACCAGGGCCGCTGTACATAAAGGCCGGGGCAGAGAGCCCACTACTCGGACCGGAACCAATAAGTGGCGTTCCAGCCTGCATGGTCAGGTTCGAGTTAAAAGAGTGGGAGCATAAGCAAAGCACTGAATATTGGAAAAGACTACCTCGACTAGAACAGTCTAAGGCGTTGATACAGGCGTTCGATCAGAGACGGGCTGTAGAAATAATAAAACTGAGTAGAGGACATGTTAGGGCACTCACTCGGACCCTCACAGGGCACTGCAAATTAAACAAGCACCTGCACAACATGGGCCTTTCTGATACAAAAATCTGCAGGTTCTGTCGCGAGGACTAAGAAACGATTATCCACGTCCTCGGCGAGTGCATAGCGCTGCACCGGTGCAGAAGCCGGCACCTAGGAGCACACATGATCTCAGCAGACGAGATCAAAAGCTCCCCCATCAGCTCCATTCTCGGGTTTATCCTGGAACTGGAGCTACATGAGGTGCTGTAATAGGTTATGGGGCTGCCACAATAGATCATCTACTGGTCGCAGTGGCTATGAGACGCAGGGCTCACCCAATTTCTAACAAATAATAAACAGGGCCGCTGTAAGCACGCCCAAAGGCGTGCTCCGCACAAGGGCGGCACAACCCCAGGGGGCGACAAATTGAGCACCGTCACACATACTTTTTTTTTGGTCACGAAGGGAAAATGCTTTGCGCCGCGTGAAAGTGCCGCGCGGGCACCCCACCCCCCCCACGTTATGGTACTGGGGCGACATAATCGGTACTGCACGCGGGCGACGAAACAGCTAGCGGCGGCCCTGATCTAAACAATAAGGTGGAACAAGCGTAGGGACGCCTTTGCCCTGCAGTGGGACACTATGGGCTCATAATAATATACAACGTGTTTGGAAAAGGGTATAACATATCGAAAACTGTAAATAGGGCTTGCCTTAGGAGGCTTTGGAAAAATAGTAAAAAAATGCTATAGTTTCCCAGTAATTAGCCATCGAAGTATTAACACAAAAATCGTCTTTTATAACCCTAAGACAGCTGATTTCAGTCATAAATCAACTTGAGATCAGACACCCAGATACTAGGCGTTAAAAAATTGGGATAAAATCCGAAGTACAGAAGGAACAAAATATTTTATTTAAAAAAGAAGAGATCTTTCGTCGCCGTCGGTAATACCATTTTTCGAGAGGACGGTGTTATAAAATGTTATGTGAGGAGTATGAAGTGTTAAAATTATTATTGAATAACTATCTCGCAGTCAGATCAATGTATGTACAACCCGTGGGGATAAAGAATGGGATCAGAAATGGCGGCGCATCTATTCACTTCTTGCTCGCACACATATTTGCGTCTATACTCGCACTCGTGGGGTGCGAGTATAGACGCAAATAGTGTGCGAGCGAGAAGTGAATAGATGCGCCGCCATTTCTGATCCCATTCTTTATCCGCACAGGTTGTATATGATGTTATGAAACGCTCGCGGCGTTACTCACGCAGTTTTAGTATTTATTACAAAAGTCTTCATTCAAACTTCAAACCCGCGCAACTAGCTCTTAGGGGTTGAAAATTCGAAAGTCACTTTTTTATTCACAACCGGTGTCCAAACATCAATTTTAATATTCTAACTTTTAAACTGTCTAATCCCCCCTACTGCATTTCATCCCCTAATTTACCCTCTCAAAGGGTGATTTTCCAAAAACGTCTAAGTGAATTACTTTTTATTTTAATTATACGTATATACAATATATATATATATATACAATTTTTCAATTCCCTAACATCAAGGATGACGGACTTCCATACAAACTTTAAACCTCCTTTTCACCCCCTTAAGGGGTGAATTTATAAAAATGTTAAAACCACTTGTTCTTAGTTTAAGAGAAGGAGTGCGTACAGCGATTTTCAAGACTCTTACTTTAAAAAGGCTAAACCCCCATACTGGTATTTCATCCCCTATTTTACCCCCTTTAAGGGTCATTTTCAATAAACTTTAAATGGGTTACTTTTTATTTCAAATTATTAGTCTGAATACAAATTTTCACATTTCTAACATTAAAAATGGCGGACTTTCATAGAAACTTTTGAATTGAACTTTTGGTTGAATATTCAAAAAAACCTTCTTAGTGCTTACTTTTACTATTAAAGGAACCCCCTTCCCAAATTTCAAGTTTCTAGGGTCGGTAGTGCATTCCTAGTCACTTAATCACTTAATAATACCTTAGTCACTCAGGTTCTCCTTTCATATATTTAGATATATAGATTTATTACTTTATAGTTCTCGTGATTTGTAAAGGCAGTTCTTTTATGTTAGTTAGTTTAGGCCTTCTATACCTATACTGTTAATTTGTAAAGAGCTAAAACTTACAGACAGGGGCAATGCTTATAGGTAACCTGAAAACACAAACGCTTGCGTGGTGTTATCGACACTGAACGCCATCTGTTGGTATAAGATGGAACTATTGTCACGAAACATCTTTAAAAGACGAAACACCTGCGCGAAGTAATAGACTAGCGCCATCTCTTGGTAAAGTTTGGAACTAATAGAAAAAATAAGTCCCGAAGCGAAGTATCACTACACAGTATAGTAGTAAAAACGTGAATTAACTCGACGTAGTTTTTGAGTATACAGGGTGTATCTGTGAACATTTACATCCTTTTAACCACGTGTTCTATCAATCATTATAAACAACATTTGTCTATGACTTTTGGAAATTCGCATAAAAAAATGTCAACTTTTCATACAAAGTCGGTCACGTGACTTGGTCATTTTGTATGGGGAGTCGAATAAAATTACGACGAATTTCGAAAAGTCGTAGAACAAATGTTGTTTAGAATGGTTGGTAGAACACGTAGTTAAAGGGATGTAAATGTCCACAGATACAACCTGTATGATTAAGTTTACTGTTTGACGTTTCGAATCGCCGTCGCTTTGGAGCCCAGGGTAGGCTTTGTATCAACTTCTCTTGCTATTATAGACCTTAAGAATTCCACGCATGAAAGGACCGAAAGACAGTCCATTTTACATTTAGACCTTAAGGAATATTGGATTAAGGTACTAACTGTGATGAGGCGAAGCAGCCCTATCAGCAGCGACTGACGCCAGCTTCCTCCTCAGAGCGGCGGCTTCGTCTCTGGCCGCGTCCGCTTCTCTCCTCGCCGCGCGCGCTTCGAGCCACGCCGAGTGCGCGCGAGTATCAACTTCTCTTGCTATTATAGATCTTAAGAATATTGGATTAAGGTACTAACTGTGATGAGGCGAAGCAGCTGCATCAGCAGCGACTGACGCCAGCTTCCTCCTCAGAGCGGCGGCTTCGTCTCTGGCCGCGTCCGCTTCTCTCCTCGCCGCGCGCGCTTCGAGCCACGCCGAGTGCGCGCGAGTATCAACTTCTCTTGCTATTATAGACCTTAAGAATATTGGATTAAGGTACTAACTGTGATGAGGCGAAGCAGCTCCATCAGCAGCGACTGACGCCAGCTTCCTCCTCAGAGCGGCGGCTTCGTCTCTGGCCGCGTCCGCTTCTCTCCTCGCCGCGCGCGCTTCGAGCCACGCCGAGTGCGCGCGAGTATCAACTTCTCTTGCTATTATAGATCTTAAGAATATTGGATTAAGGTACTAACTGTGATGAGGCGAAGCAGCTCCATCAGCAGCGACTGACGCCAGCTTCCTCCTCAGAGCGGCGGCTTCGTCTCTGGCCGCGTCCGCTTCTCTCCTCGCCGCGCGCGCTTCGAGCCACGCCGAGTGCGCGCGAGTTTCTACTTCGCTCACTGCCGTGCGACGCATGGATTCTTGTTCCGCTAGTTCTAAAGCTAAGGCGTCGCATTTTTCTCTGAAAGAATTGAGTAGAAAATTTATGAATGTCAAATATGTAATCTACCGCTGCTTTGGAATGCCAATTTCTACCTAGAATAACCAGCAAAAAGCAGTAGAATACCTAGTAGGTGATAATTAACTGAAATGATAATTCTAAGTCCAATAACAATTTTGTAAATGGAGTACCTAGTCAGTATCATAATGCTACTTCAATTAAGGTGACACCGCGACAGCGATAGCGCCGCCAAATGATTTATATTGACTGTGGCAAATAAGAGACATTGTTTTAAAAAGTACTTCAATGAAAAATTATTATTACTTATTATTATTTACTTAAGAATAAATTGCAAAAAAATGCTATACCCAAAAAAAACATACTTTAATAATTGCTTTAAGGACAGTTTTAAAAAAAAAAATTGAGGCGAACTTAATAATATGTAAATTGTAATTATTTTACTTGTAGGAACATATTATTACATAGATAGGTCGCAAATATTTGTTAATACTTTCCTTTGAACATTCATTGAACTACATTTTCAAAACAAAAAACTCCTTAATCAATAAAAATAAAGTTCCGTCGTGGTGTCGCCTTAATGAAAAGTTAAAATTGATTATTTACACTCACTTATGTCTTTGATTTTCCTGCTGCAATAGTTCAATTTTCTCCACGGTGCTGGCAGACTCACCCTGCTTGCTAAGCCAAAGCGATTCCTTTGCATTAAGTTCTCTGAAAATGATGCTAAGCACGTTATCTTAAACAAGTGCAACATATTTGACATCGGCAAACTTAATTTGGTGTTGTATAGTCCGATCACGTTCATTTGGCACTCGGCAAAAGTGGGAATTAAACCGAATAAAAATATCACCGAATGTTACCAGTGTAGCCAGACTTTCCTTCAAATATTTCTATATAATATAATTTCGTAACAATTAAAATTGATTTCTCAAAATGCATCATAGTAATTACCAACTAAAAATATTTTTGTTACTGGTAACTTTATTGCGACATTGTCGCCTCTCTGTCAATATCACTGAATTGCCTTCTGATCTTGGTCGGTCTGTAAAGGCTTACAAAGGAGTTATTTTTTTAATTCTTTTACTTATAATAATGCAATGCTTAGTAGAAGAGGTGTTGGGATCGTGCGGAGTCGCGCGATATGTAAAAAAATACTAAGGTTCCTAGAAGAAAAAGCAATGAAAGAAGTATCTTTTCACAAACTTGATAGATGGCGCTGAATAATGTTATTTACAATGCAACATTTTTTATTTGATTTCATGTCATTAGGATGAAAATCAAGGTGAAAGTGGTTATCAACACAGCTATTTGCAAAGAATTTAATGTGTCAGAGTCAACGAACGAACGGAACTAAAGTTGCGACCGCTACGGGCGCCAAGGTCACAGAGCCATGAAAAAAAAAACAATTTTGGTACTCTATGTTTGTAAAAAAAAATGCATAACATAGAAACAAAATAGCGCCAAAAGTTTGTCTACTAATAAAAACCCTCTATTACACTCACTTCATCAGCTCAGTTTCTCTCTCTTGGAAGTACTTTCCTAGTACTTCCAGCCGGGTCAGCGCCTCGGTCGCTTGTTGGCTGGTCGTCTGCAATGATTCCTGGGTGATCTGCAGCTCTTCGCTGAGGCGTTTTCTTTCCTTCTGCTCAACCTAAAATACAGAAATTTTAGATGTGATAGAAAAGATCAAAGTAATTAATGAGTGGTGTTTTTATGCAAGCTTACTTCTTTCCAAGATATATCACAGTACAGTATGTGAATTTGTTGAAATATTGGAGCCGTGTTCTTCGAAACATTATCTGTCATGCTTTTATGAATTATTATAATACTGTAGCAATACAGAGGAATGCAAAGATCAGAGAAATCAAACTAAGAATAGTGTGACATTAGTCCATGTGAATTGTTATTACCTCAAACTTCTTTTCTAACAACTGTTTTTCTTCTAGTGTTTTAGCTAGCTTGGCTTTTATTTCGGTGTGATCAATCAATGATGTAGCGTCAACATTTGATGATATACCGCTTTTTATTGTATCCTGAAAAAAGAAAGCATGAAACATTTCATACATTCCGAAACGATACAAAAAAGGTGGTTTTATTGAGTCACTGCATAACATTATCTCCTTTGTAATTTGCTCTAAGGCGATAGGTTTTATTTATACTACGTCATTGGCAAACAAGCGTGCGGCTCGCCTGATGGTAAGCGATTACCGCAGCCTATGGACGTTTGCAACTTCAGTGGACCTGCTTACGCGCAGCCGACCCCAGCTTTAGCTGTGGTAGAAAGAAACCTTGTAAAATATAATCGTTGACACTAACTTTGAAAGCAGAGATTTCATGATTCTGCAATTCTACTGTGTTATTAGCCTCTGACAGCTTCTTGGTGAGGTCTTCCAATTGTTTTTTCTGCTTTTTAGCCTCTTCCAAAGCAGTTTCAGCAGAGACAAACTTAAGTTGGAAGTTGTCTCTGTCACGGCTGACTGAAATCAACTCCTCTTCAAAAGCTTGCACTTTACCTGTAAGCAAAATTATTATGAAGGTGGGTTACATTAGCCCACAGAAACTAAATTGCTATCATAGGTGGTTAGAATACTAAGATCATTTTGAATGCTGACTGTAATGACATGTGTTTTCACGATGCCCTAGGTAGGTGATACTCGGGTCTGAGTGTTTAGTTTCTAACATCCGAAAAATACAAAATGAAATTTTGTGCAGTGAATAGTGACTCTTTCTCTAGGACGAATTATAAAACACCTCATAGATGGCATGTGAAATGAGGAATTTAGGGATTATAAAGACATAATTTAAATAAATTATCTACAACATTAACATACATTTTATAATACATATATTTGCATGATATTGTTTCTACGCTGTTTAAAATCTATTTACCGGTGCAACCTTGGCCCCACAAAAAACCAGCATGAAGCCGCGCTTGCGACATATTCGCCGAGTGAGAGAGGGTACCGGAGACCCAATCCAAGAGGAACGAGAGTTTAGAGGTTGGCACTGGTTTCCATTGGTGTTGCGGGCGTTATGGGCAGCTGCCGCGTACCATAACGTGATCCGCCTGCTCTTCTCCAACTTGTCACAATGTAAACCAGAATTACGTATAAATCTCTTAAGCAGCAGACTTACCATTCAATTCAGCAATTTGCTCGTCTGAGTTAGCTCTCTCCGCCAAGAGCTCACTGAGAGTATTCTCTACTTCACTGAGCGTGTTCTGAAGTTCCCCAGCGGTGTTCTCTGACACCCTGAGCAGCTTTTCGTTGTCATCCAGAGTCCGCCGAAGACTCTCGTTCTGCGCCTTTAACTCTTCAATTTCCTCTTTTAACGATTGGACCATTTCATCCATTCCGAACGAGCTATCTTCAATACCAGCCAGTTTGCTTTTAGTAGACGTCAGCTCTTCTTTGAGGATCTCACATTCCTGTTGAAAATAAGACATGTGTAGATATTTATAAATATTTCATACTAATCAAACTATATTCAAATATGATATAAATAATCAAAATGATTCCAATCCAGTTTTTTTATTGTTGAATGAGTTATGGACTCCTTTTTTAAGGAGCCTTTTGGATTTACAGCATACATTAGACGTTTTCCTTGGAATAAGAATGTAGAGTATTACTTTCTAAAATCGGTCTAGTACTTTTTGAATTCCTTAACCACATCAAAAATAAAAACCTTTCCCCTTTAAAACATAAGTAAAAGATATGTAAAATAATGTTTTATTGTTAGTTTAATTCTTTTTGCGATGCGAAATGAGTTAAGTTACAAATACAAAGCATCAGAAACAAACTCAGTTGCAACTAAATGTTTCTATTAACCTTTCCTAACCGAAATTGAAGGCGATAAGCCTAAGGTAATACTACTAGTAGGACTGTATAAATAAACACTCCAAATAATTCCCAAAGATACCGTCTGTTCTTCAACATAATACCTATAAATAGGTCACAACTTGAGAAAGTCAATGCCATGAATATTGAATATTATGAAAAAATAAATTACTTTAGCACTTGACTTGCAAAGTGGTTAAATTAATTGGAACAATTACACCAATCAACATACTTATTTAGAAGATTATACAACTTATATATTACTTATATAGATATTGTGACACCACTGGTGTTGCAGGTGTCCATGGGCGGCGGTAAATGCTTACCATCAGGTGTTCCGTCGGCTCGTCTGCCACCTACATCATAAAAAAAATAGTCTAAATATCTAACAATCATTCGTTTATAGATAAATAAAAGTAGATTCACACAATTGACTGTTAATAATAACACATTATTTACATAAGTCAACATTAGAGTAGGTAGTCTAGATTTAGTTTCTGCCTTGCAAAAAGTTTTTAAATAGGCTTAGTAATTATTGTATTGCATTGTTAAGGATTCTAGATTGTTACTGTTAAAGTATATGGTGAGCTCTCTGTGCACTTATAAGTATTCAAGAAATCTGTATTAACATTGGATGATCTTATCAACCTAGACATAAATAAAAGCACTAGAAAATCTTACCAATCACCTAGCCTCAATTAGGACAGTTCTTATTTTCAGTAAGTAATGATTTTTTTGTAAATTAAACCTCTCGCGTCTGAGCGCAACACTTTGGAAGGAGGAAGATCTTTCCAACTTTTATAAAGCCTTTATAAAAATAAACTATATTCTTACCTTAGTGGTGAAAAGAAGATCTCTCTGTAGAGAATTGATTAGTGCCAATCAATCTTCCATCTTGTATCTTATTGTCTATGTAGTAATAGCCCAGCGTAAAGAGCAGTACAGAAGTTGCAGTTGTTAAAAGGAAGGTAAGCAAGCGGCTGCCTTGGTCATTAGACGTTCCATCACAATAGTCCTCAGTGAAGCAGGACTGACCTAAAAATATTTTACTTTATTTAGTGCAGCATTTGGCTAATAAATATCTCCTAAATGACATCTCATCAGCCACACAATACAAATTTACTTTGTTCAGTAATTATTATTACTGTTTAACCTAACCGAATAGTTAACTGTGGCTTATGTAGTTTTATATACAGTTTCAAAGACATAACAAGAATTCAGAAATAAAATGGATACTAAAAGTACACCAAAAAGACATTTCATATTGTATTGCACAAATGTACATTTTCATAATTGTAACATATTTTATGATAACACCATGATTTAACAAATCAAGTGATGTATCAGTTTGAACAAATCACTAGATATGATTTTGTCACCCTGATAACTTGTTATGTACACTTCATATGCCAATATTTATAGATAAGTATGTATAAGATGTTGGAGTATAAAAATCTTATACTTACATTTCTATTATTATTTTATAGCCCTGAGTCTTTTTCAGGACTTTAAATTGAGAATTTATGTATTATGTATAGCAAATATTGAAAACATACATTCTTCAACTACAGGGTTATTGCCAGCACTAAACCACTTTTTTAAAGCAATAAGGGTTGAAATGCTGAGAAATACCACTTATCCTAAAAAACGCTGAAGATTAATCTAGCATGGGAGTTAAAAATACTTATTGTAACTTTTTACCAGTTTCTTTATAATATCAGAGTTGTAATCCCACTGTTGATTTTGATATCCGTAACACAGGTGCTTGAGCTACCCATCTCGGAGTCAGATCAATGTATGTGATGTTGTGAAATATTTATTTATTTATTTAATATTGGAGTTGTTTGTATTAGGAGTTATTTAAAATTTTTGATAGTTTTCAGAATAATGCCCTCTAAGTGTACAAAAAGAAAATACTAAACTTACCTCCTGATGCAAATATAGCTTTTGATTCTTCTTTTGGACCCATAAAGCTTGTAACAAATTTTATAAATGAGAAGCTTTCGTCAACTTCTTCATTTACAGACTTATCTTCATGATTGAATAAATCTTCAGTTAATGGTTTTTCAGTGGTAGTAGTCCACAGATCAGATAGTTCTGACACTGTTGAGAAAATGTTTGACAGGATACCTTCTCCGTTTTCTTCTTGTGTTGCCGGGCTCTCAGTTGTGGAACTGAATACTTCATCTATTAACTGCTGTGTCGGTACTTCAGAACTATCAGTGGAGGGAGATTGTGTAGGTTCTGGATTAACTTGCTCAGTAGAAGTCTCAGTGTTTGAGTAGTCAATGTTAATAGGAATCTCAGTACTTGAGACATCCGCAGACATTATTTGCTCACTTGGTGGGTAGCTGTAAATATTTTCAGTGCTGGTTTCTTCTGTTGGAGGTGGGGTGGTTGATGGATAATTGTATACAATATTGTTTCCTTGAGGAATCGGCGGAATTTTAGGGTATGTATAGATATTATTGGCAGGTGCTTCTGACGGTGGAAGATCTGTAGAAGGATGCGTTAACAAGTTGTTTTGGTAGTCTGGGATCTCTGCTGGCGTTTCAGGTGTTTCTTGTATTTGTAGTGGGGCTGATGAAGTCTCCTCATTTACAGTACTGGGAGGCAATGTTTGAGATTCTTGTGTAATTGAAGAAGGAAGTGAGTTAGCACCATTTACATTATCAATAACAGTTTCTTGGCTAGTTTGTGGTAAACTATTAAACTTGTTTAATTCTTCAATGACTTGGACACCTTCATTGTTATTAAAATTGTTGCTAGCAGTTATTTCAGGCACATTGTTAGTCTCAGTTGAACTTTCAAGAGCTAGTTTATCTACAATATTATCAGTGTTAGATGAGTTTTCAGTGGTATCTGTTTCTTCAGTGTTCGCAATAGGTTGCAAATTATCTACTTGTTCAGGCACTCCAACGGTATTAACAGGTGCCGGTGCCAGACCATCTCCACTGGTGCTCGATATGAGAATATCAGGAGCAGGGATGGCTGGTATGTATTGGTTGGGCACTTGTGGTGGCTCTACAGGTTGAACATTATTTTCTTGAGGCACTTGGTCAGCTGGTAGGCTATTTGTATTGGGCTCAATATTAGCATTTTGAACTTCACTATTGATTACAGGCTCTTGGAGTAAACTTGTTGAGGATTCTGGCAGATTTTCATTTATCGTATTTACAGAATTGGCTACGTCATTAGGATGATTTTCGTCAACAGTTTCAACTACTGGAGCAGGTTGTTGCTCTGGATCTGTTAATGTTGGTGTTACGTTATCAATGATGACAGGTGCAGGAGGCTCAGTAATGCTTTCCTGTGTATTTGCATTTGAGTCTGTAGTAATAATGGTTGTGCCTTCAAATACTTCATGTGCTTGTTGAACTTTATTTGGTTGCACTGGAGGTCTGAGTCTAGCAGGGTCTATGTCTATAAGTTGCAATTGGGATGCTTTCTGAATTACTTTATATTCCCTTAAAAACTTTTTGTTAACAAATCCCACTTTTCCATTTATGCTGACATACCACAGATCCGAGTGAGTGCCAGCCGACTTCATAAACACTTCGGCCTCAGAATTCGGACTGAAGGATATGAGATCTGGGTCTACACTAGTGTAAGGTAACAGTGTTTTTGCTTTAGATATAGGCTCTGAAAGAAATAAGAAATAACACACAAACATATTATTTAGAAAGTTCTTACTTTAAGAAAACAGATTGTCACTCGAGAAATGTAACTTACCAGAGCAATGTTGGTTTACACAATAAACTTTGTCAGGTATTCGACATTGGTATATAGATAATAATGACATAAATAAAATAAATTTGAACATAGTCATTTTTGCATTATATTTTAGTTAAAATTCATTGAATATTCACAAGACATTAGGCCACATCATCTGTCAAGTCGCTCGTTCGTTCGGTTTTTGACAAGTACGAATCGTTTCACGTAACTGTGCTAAGTGTAAGTTGAGATGTGTTTTTATAATTTTTAATGATTCGAATTAAGATAATTAAAAAATATATAAAATAAATTTATTTAATAAGGACTTTAAACAAATGAATAAAAGTTCTCGTCATATTAACACAGTGAAAAGGAACGTAGGACCATTCCGTTATACGTATAGTCAAATTTAGTTCCGTGTTTTGCCGCGGGACTTCTTTTGTGGCGACTTCTCTGAGTACCCACAGCCTAGCTCACTCCCTTTGAGCCCCCAGCTCAACCCCAAACATGGAACTAGAAAACGCGCGCTTTGCACTCTGTGCCTCCAACTTACTCTATACTCTATGCCACCAATCTTTGGATAATGTTTCTCTACTCGAAGTCCCCAGCAGTCCCCAACCTCAACCATCGATATAGAATTGAAGCCCCAACCGCAACATTCAAAATTGAGCTTTATTTATCTAATGGGCACAAGGAATTAAACATTTCAGTTCTGACTATTATTAACTTACTCTATGCTTCTGTGTTATGTTATTTATGCCGTGGGGCCTCCTTAGACAAATTAACACGTGGGACTTATTTTTTTGGGTGGCGCGCCGCGCGGACCATGAGGAGCGCACTCTATGTAGGTCAAAGAGTAGTATTATATATGTAGGTAGTCAAGTTGTCATTTTATTTATTGTCAAACAAAAAAAATGCAGATGTGAGATGTCCCTTGATTTAAAACAATAAAATATTTTTATTATTCACTATGTCGTATACTGGTCATATTTCCTTGATTGACCTATCTCAGCAATTGCCGTTTGAAATAGGTGAGTGAGTATCTAGGAGAAAGTTGGTTGGTCCCGGTCGACGAATTTTCCAGTGGGCGGTAGGTAGGTATACTTACCTGCGCTAAGCTATAGTAGCTTACACACGCAGCGGGGTGAGCGAAGCGAATCCCTGCAAGTGATTACACAGCTGCGTTCGCTGACCGTTCAGTATTACCGTGACAGTAAGTTTGATGATCCAACGAGTTCTTGCCTCTAATTACTTTACCTTTTTTACGCGTGAACTAGGCTGGAACCAGTCCTCCTCTCAGTCCTGAAAAGGACGGGATTTACCGACTAAATTCAGATCACACATTCGGACCCCTCGGTGTGGTTTAGACCTTGGGCCAAATTCAAATCGGGGAGGGGTAAGTAGGTAGGTACATACATTTTGTAACCTTTGACCTTTAAATTAAATATAAAACGACTCCTTGTAGGTACGTCGTTGTGTATGCGATGGATGGGGACTTTGTCATAGCATATTCAATAACGTACCCACCTAACCTACTATGCAAAAAACATCTTTTGGAATTTCTAGTTAAAGATAGATTCTCATTTAAATAAAAACCGTACTTTAATTAAATATACCTATTGCAAACACAGATGATCAACTAAAGAAAGAAATATGCTTTGGCGAAACTCTTGTTATAAGTTGTGGACATTACGAAGGCGACATTGGAGAGGAATCCTCTGATTCAGAATGGTCTTGTCATGATAGCACTGCTAGCATAGCCTCAGAAGAGGTTAAAAATGATACGATGTTGGAAATAAAGGATACGGTTGAAGAAGAAGCAGTTGATGAACATTCAGAAGAAGAGGAAGATGACTTTCACTTTTATTTCTTTCCTGATTGCAACAAACCGCTTCCACCAAAGGACAGCAAAGCGAGTCTCATGATTGTGGACGGTTTTCCGAAAATCAACCCAGATGCGAAAGGCCCCCCACCATGCACTTGCGATAAAGACAAGAAAGGATTATGCGTCTGCAATATCCGGTTACCTTGCTCTTGCGGAGCTAAAACTAAAAAAGACTGTGTTTGCCCAAAAGCTGAAAAGATATGCATTTGTCATGATGGCCAACCGCAGCCAGTTTGCACGTGCAAAGGAAGCGATGTTTGCCTGTGCTTCAATAATACTATTCGTGCAACATGCACTTGTGGCCAGGTAGAGAAGCCTTGTATTTGCTATCCTCGCTCCAAATTTCCATCCCCTGTTTGTATTTGCAAACATAAGCCGGAGTACGAGCCTCCCTTAGACCATATTAAAGTCTCAGACTCAAACTGGAGAGGAAGGCAGTGAAGAACATAGTAATGTAGAGGAGCAAGAAACAACATCAGAAGAAATGGAGAAAGAATCAGAACAGATGGAGTCTCAGTCAGAAAAAGAGCCATGTACTTGTCAGGTGCCAGATCCTAAGCCGGTGTGCCGTTGTCGTAAGGGTAAAGAGTGTATTTGTAATGAAAATACTTGTATTTGTGGAGTTCAAAAAACTTGCATTTGCGAGCCTAAAGACGACAATGACCCGTATTGTAAGAGTGAGGATTCAAAGACGGTCTGTGTGTGTCCTGTCACTACGGACTGCACCTGTGAGGCGACTGGCCCTGAGAGCTGCAAATGTTTCCCAGCTGAACTTTGCACGTGTGGTGCCGATCCGGAGAAATGCAAGTGTCAATCAGTATGTGATTGTTCCTTGCCCTGTATATGCGATACTAAAAAAGATGATGATGAATGCATTTGTCTTGATAAAACAAAGCAAATAATCAAAGGCGTAGTTTGCACATGCGCGAGTAAGCATGAGAAAGAAGATCCAAAAAAGTTAAAGAGAATGAGAGCAGGAAAACATGGCTATCGTTGGTGTCATGAAGTCGATCCTCAGCATACCTACTTTGATTTTGGCTATGGTAGGCACAATAAAATTTCGTACAAAGAGCAGGAGAGAGAAAAACTCAAAATCTTGGGTCTTGGTGAAGAGGAGGAAGTGGAAGAAGACATGTGCGCTGTTCATGGCGTCAAAGCACCTCCGTACAAAAAGAAATTTAGAAAGCCATCCATAGATTGCTGCAGTGCCGTAGGTGGTAAGTAATAAATAATTTGATTTCATAAAATTTTACATACTTACTATGCGATATTCTTTTTTTACTTTCAGAAAATAAACTATCCTGAAAGATTGATTTAGATATGCCTACTCTTTTTATTGTCCAGGTATAAGCGTCAGTGTTGAGACACTAGGGGAAGATAAAGACAAGTTTCTTGTGCAAGTGGTATCCCATTCTTCCAAAGAAGGTGCTAAAACTGGATCCAAACTGGTGGGTATATTGGATTGCCAACTTCATACAATGGAGGAGAATAGAACAGAGTAAGATTCTTGTTTGATAAGTAGGGAGTATTATTTAAAGAACATTCTTGGGGTGTTGTATCTAAGTACTTACCAAGGAATCGAGCACAATACTTATTGTGCACGATTTCTTGGTAAGTACTTACCTACCACGAGGGACTATAGCTTTACCGCTACAAAGTCCACCTATCCATTGTCCGCGGGACGCGGTGGCCGTGGGGTCACAGTAGATATATCGTAGGTATATACCTGTGGTGGGGTGGAGTGTGCTTGACCAATCGTAAAAATTCATCTATGGACCTCGCGCAGTCCCACGTTATGTGACGGCGACCATAGAGTATACTTTTTAATATACGGCAACGGTCGACATCCGACTGATTTATTGAGCCAAATAGAATATTTAATATTTTTGTATTGGTCGAGCGTACTCCGCGCCACGCGTCCTCTGAACCATGAGAAGGTCAACTTTGTGGCGGTAGAGTTAACTTACCGATTACATTTTCATATCGTACAAAATATTAGAGCACAATGCCTCGCTCACATGCAATTTGATAGCCCGTGGGTAGATACATATTTCTAAGAGTCTAAGTTTTATGAGGTTTGGTTGCTAGACATATACTTACGTGTATGCAATGTTGCAAAATGGTTATATGTTTTCACTTATCACAGGCATATAACGAAGAAGGACATAACCAAAGAACGTCGCAGCTATATGACTATCTGCGAGAGCGGTTATTATAACAAAGTGACTCGTGTATGCGGGGATCGCGACGTCGTAAAGAGGTTTTACCATTCTTTCGAGGAAGCTCGTAACTTCCTACTGGAAGGTGCTAACATCGTGCTCCTGAGATACTTCGGACTCCGCCGTTATAGGGGCAATATTAAAACGCAGACTGTTTTGATGGACGGTACCATCTGTGAGAGTATCTATGTGAGTTTTCTTTGTTTCGTGGTCACTTTGGTGTGACGAAAAATTATTTACGATTATGAAAAAAATTGGAGAAAAAATCTCGTCTCCAGATTTTTTAAAAAGTAACACGGTGTATCGGCTCGCCTCAGCTTGGTAAGCAAAAGGAGAGCCCACGTTGCAATTACAATGGACGCAATGTCAAGGCATCACATCCATGGGAATTGCCATATCCGTCGATGTCCGCGAGATGCTTCTTCACGCTTCGTGTGAAGGAATCCATACTGTAAGGAAGGAGGAAATACATACGCCGGCAACGAGTTTCATTTCTTAATGGTTGGCACGGTAGAAATATGAGCTGCCAAATTGTTTACTCCGCGATGGAATGTTCTCCACGGTGAAGCGGTGACAGCGTTGTCCGGCTTGTGTAGTTCTGTGACGAAACAAGGAGGGATGGGACGAGGGAGATTTATTGATAGGTGAGGTATACGCTCCTTGGTGTTATTTTACAAACTTTTCAAAGATATTAAGTAGGTAGGTTACGTATTTTTCATATATAAATAAAACTAGTGCTGGTCATAGTGCGCTAGAAAGTAGTTGCTGTAAATAATTCAAGCTGGGAAATAGATTTTCAATCTCATAAAACTTTCAGGTATGTCATGGAGTTAGTCAAGCGATTGTAAACAATAAACCACTGTTCGTAGTCAAAGTTGAACGCCATATCATAGAACCGTCTGGAGTTCTGCATCAAACGTTGACGATTCTGACTTTAAGAGGTAGGTACCTGATAGAAAAGAAAATTTAAAAATACGAATAAGTAGTGAGGTAGCCTTGATATGAGGATAAGCCGCAGAACCGACAACTGTTGGAGTGAACAAGTTCTAAAGCAGAGTACTGTAATAACTGGATACAATTACTCAGTCGACAAACGATCAAATTGGCAAACATTTTGAGAGGCATGTCCAGCGTGGGTTATGACAGGTTTACAATGAAATTAAGTACTTAGACATAAGACATAAGTAGTTATCTTGAGGAAGCTTTTACAATGTCTTGTTGGAGTATACCTACATGAGCAAGCTATAGAGCGCGGTGTCGGTCCCGGTCTGTTGTACTGGTTGTACCGATCGTAAGCAAATATGTTAGGTGTAAAATACTCGATGAATGTGCATACTTGTGTTTAAAGTTCATACTTAGTGAGGCGCGCTCTATATAATAGGTTGCTACGTTGTACTCTAAGGAGTTACCCATTCAACTAAAAATTCATAGTAAGTAAAATTAAAGTAGCAGCCTTTATATTGTCCCACTGTAGGGCAAATGCCTCCATCATAGAAATCAAGTTAACGCTACTATTAGGCTTAATCACCACGCTTGCCTAATGCACTAAACCACTAGACCAACAGGACGTTGTGCCACAGTAAGTATCTAGGACTAGGTGTAGGGCCCGCGATGTAAGCGGGCCACCGCCTGGGAAAGAACGTGTAGTTAAAGTTCATTAACTAGTACACATGTCTCCTTCCCACTCTGGCGAAGAAGGGAGCGCCGTCGGGGGTTTAGTTTAGAAGGAGAGCCCGACATAACCCGTCCACCCCCCGGTGGACTGGGTATGCATAAGGCCACGTCGGCCCACTGCACTACGGGACGGCCGCATTCCCCCGACGCAAAAAAAAGGACTAGGTAATTCGATATTTTCAAACTAGAAGCAAAGTTTTACAAATACATTTTGAATTGAATCCTAGGTTATACAGTCAGCCATGAGTGGGCGGACAGCAATTATATTTTGCATCTCAACCCGCTCTTGAACATTGTCCCCGAGAAGGATGAAATAGAAAGGCATGAGCCCCTCAGAGAGAAATGGCGAGAAGATATGCAGCTTATGTCTGACTATCTGGACTTCAAGGTATCTTAACTTATCATCATCATATCAGCTACATCCACCCACTGCTGAGTACCCTCTTCTTTATCACGCCACTCCCTTCACTTATACTTTTTTATAACTCTTACAACAGCGTACGGCCTGTGCTATACGACACCCACATATCAGGTTACCTACCACAATCTGTTGAATTTCCTCAATTGATAATGAGCCAAACGGTGATAGTCTCAATATGAGGTGAGGGTTTCAAATGATTTTTAACAGATTACAAAAACGTGCCGATTTCTTAAAAAAATAGGATATTCCGATGGTTGATTTTCGCATCCCGTAATATTGCAGTTAGGAAGCCAAACAACTTGCTCAATCCTAATTTTAAGAAATATGGCATGTTTCTAGACGCTTGTTAAACGATTAACTAAAAGAAGAAGATTTCTGACATCGATTTACATTAATATTATCACTAAAGCACATATACTTTCATATTAATAGGCCTCTGAAGTTAGGTATGTTTGTAAGAAAATTAGGTCCTGAGTAGATTTGGTTGCTCGCGAGTGTTATAATACTTTTCTTTTGTAAATGTATACTTATAATACATAGAAAACACCTTTGACGTGTGGCTGTACTTTACCTATGCCGGGGCAACATGAAGTTAAGTTTCATCAACCAGTAGGTACTCTCCTCATGTCTCCTCCCGTCTCAAGCGATTAGAGACCATCCCAGAGGGTCTACAACTAAACGGAATATCACAACCGAATCTTTATGGCCGTCCCTTTCACATGCGCTGTGCGCTCGTTTGTTTGGATGTGACAGGTATATTCTCCTTTGTTACTGGACGATTTTTTTTAACACTCAGGTGTATCCATAACTTCGGCATACTCAGACATGTATTACAACTGTCGTGTGAGGTACCTAGCTATGCAATTTGTTTTTTTTTCTAATTCTCATATAACAAGTTTGATGGCCCGAAAAATATGGGAGAAGGACCAGTTGGCATTACCTTATTGATAATAATTATATAATTTTTACACCTATAAAATTCTTAGCTGGATTTGATATTTGTTCAAGTGCAGCTTATGTAGGTAGATATGTCGTAATAGCAGGTGTAGATCTGTTTAAAGAGGCACTATGATTTTCTAAGTATTTTTGTGGATACCTTACACCAAATCGATACCTATGGCTAAATTTTTATCTTCCAATCGTAATGTTAAAGACGTTTTGAGCCTGTGCCTGTGTAATGAACTCGTTCGAAGATAATAGTTATCGATTTCTTTCAATCATTTACTTTGTAATAAATCGATATCCTTAAGAAGGAATTGTAATCATAAAAACAAATATTTATTATATTGTAACGCGTAAATGATTTTTTCGGATTTGTTTTTAAGAGGAGAATGATTATGTTGTTACTAATCAGTCATTAATGATCCACCTTCAGGTGAGATTGCGGCCAAATGTCTGGCTATTCTACAAAAAAATAATTACATTAATGATGCTTAACGTCACACTTGAACTAGAAATCCCAACCACTGCTTATTAGGTAGATTTTTTTTAGAATAGCCAGAAGTTCTAGCGACAATATCACCTGATGGTAAGTGATGATGTGGCCGAGGGAGGATCATGTCTGTATAGTAATAGCCTATTCACTCTTGTCTTGAATACGTTCAAATCAAAGCGTTCAGGGAACACATCTGCCGCCAGCGAGTTCCATTCCTTAGCCGTACGCAACATGAATGTACATTCGAACAGTTTAGTGCGAATTGCCGCTATTTCATCGACATAAGGGTGGTAACTGGACGGAGAAGGCTCCGTCTTGTGAGCCGGTGGAATTAGATCATTCCTTCGCATACTCTCCGAAGTGCAGCCTTAAAAAAACACGATACCTTACGTCTTCAACGCCTAGTTTTCAAGGCTTAACAACTTACGGTCAAAAACTTCCGCCTCGCCAATATTCTTCTAGCTCGGTTTCCGATCGATTCCAGTGCAGCCATTTGGTATGTGGCAGAGCCATTGCAAAGATGACAGCAGTTCTCCATGCAATATATGTATGTCCTAAAATAGCCTATTTCTAAAAGAGCCTAGTTTACGTCTAGCAAACAATTGTTGGAAAGAGTCAGTGCCGTAGCGAGCAGGGTAACACTTGGACCGATACTTAATGATCGGAGGGGTTTGAGGTAGCCCAGAGGAAGATGAAGGTGTCATTGCTACTACTAATGTGTTGAGTGCCTCTATTTATGAAAAAAAAAACTATTTATAGGTCCCCACTACATATAAATATCTACTCACATTCGCGGGGCAGAACGACCCGATTGCTGGCTATGCCACTGGAAAGAATAACTTTAATGTATAATCATGTATGCAAACCTTGTTTGTTTTGGCTATTCATAAAGCCTTCATTATAACAGTTGCGAGTTGCTCGCCAATAAGTTAATTAGCTTGTGGTTTAATCAATATTATTATTAAACTAAATTGCGCCACCGACGGCCATTCAATGCACATAATACAGCTCTTTGACAGTTGAGGGCTGTTGTAGGGCATCAATTATTACTCTACTAATACCAAACGGTAGAATAATCCCGTGGCTTAGCACGCAGGACAATATTGAATAACCAAAGTGACAACTAATTACCTGTGGGCGGCATCTAGATTAGAGGCCATTCCCAGTAATGAAACTATACAGGTACCTACTGTCTAATACTACATGAATAAATAGTAACCAGAGCCGAAGGTAGGAACAACGCAACGCGAATATTTCTTTAAAACTGAACCTCTTTTTTTTCTTTACAATGCACTACTGTAATAAGTAATGATTTCCTTTTCAGTAATATTTAAAACTTCCCAGCTTACCTTCCGACAAAGGCCTCCTCTAAAGATTTCCATTCGTCTCTGTCTTTTGCTGTGTGCATTCGTAGTGGACTCGCTATTTTCCTAATATCGTCTGATATTATTATGGAAGTCTATTAAGAAATCTTGAAAATGATTCTTTTCTTGCCAGGCAGAATTGAAGCATACTCGTACATTATCTATTCGTCAATTTAAAAAAATCAAGATATATTTAAAAAGATATTATAGAGTCCGCGCCACGAAAGAAGTCCCGCGGAAAAGCACGTAACTAAAATTTAAGATTCCTTGTGTCTATGAGCATAAAGCATGTTACTGATAGTTAGAAATAAGTTAGTAATAGTAAGATAACATGTAATAGACCCTCTATATTTGCTATGCCCTTGCAGGGCGTCACATGAATACCTTTATACTTATTCCACCTATGTAATTGTTTTGTAATGTGACACGCAATAAACGAATTGAATTGAATTGAATTGAATTAAAGCTCAAATTTTAATTTTGATGGCGACATATGCGCGCGCTTTTCAGTGGTCTTCAACGGTGGACCTAACTCTAAAGCATACCTAGTTATTTTGTAACTTTCACAAAACGGAAACGGGCGCCCGTTACAGCTCGCGGCATATAAGTCGACCCGGATGTTGGTACCGCGTGACTTGCGCGCTTGAAAATTTTGTACCAAAAATGTTACTGCGCAACGGTATTAAAACTTGGTTCAACATGTATGTCGCGAGCTATACACACCTACGTAGGCACAGGTCGTTCGACTGATGATTGACTAGCTCGATGACGCGTTTGGTAGTGACCCTGCCCGCCTCATGCGTAAAGGTCGTGGATTTAATTCCCAGTCGGGATTAACATTCGTGTGATAAACACTTGTATTCGTTCACGTTAGTTCGTCACGTTTCTCACGCACCAAGAAAGTTGGATTCCCACACTGAATACTTGTGTCCATTTGTAGGTAATTTTTGGGTGTTATAACATCTGTTTAAGTTACCTACATATTTTTGTGTTACCATCGTTCATTTTGATACCCATAACTCAAGTGATTAAGATAGGTAGGTATGTATTTTTTTTATGTAATAGGTAGGCAGACGAACAGACGGATCACCTGATGGTAAGCAATTGCCGCCGCCCATCGACACCCGCGACACCAGTGGAGTCACAAGTGCGCTGCCAAACTTTAAACCATAATCCCCCGGATTGGGCCTCCGGTACCCTCACTCACGCAGCGTAACACAGCACAGTGCTGCTTTACGCTGGTTTTCTGTGAGGCCGTGGTATCACTCCGGTCGAGCCGGCCCATTCACGCCGAAGCTTGGCTCTTCCATGGTAAAATTAAAGGGTCAGGTCCATGTATGTGACATCTGTTATTCATTTAAAGTTTATGTACCCACCAATCACAAAGCGTTGTACCTATCTTTAACCACTCTATTATTTGCTCATCTGCTGACACGTCATAACATCACGAGTAAATAGGTTATTAAGGTATGCAATTGGTCCGATGTGAGATTGAACCGACGTCACTAAATCATAATTTATTATTCTGCAAATATTATTAAAGCCTACTGATAGAGCCATTGATATGGATCTCTAATGATAAACATATTGATTGGTAGACTCTGAAACAACTGCGGCTTTGATGTGTGGTTAGTCAGTATTGGTTGCGCTTGATGGATTTTGTGTGGAAATAGAGAACATTTATTTCGCAAAATTATGATGAAGATCTTTTACCCTATGTGGGAGAACCACACTTCGGCATAAATTACACTCCGCCTGTAAATAACCTCACAGAAAACCACAGCCTCACAGAAAACCGGCATAAAGCAACAGCGCTGTAATTCGCTGATTCAATGAGGGCATGGTTGGTATTTTGATGGTTTTTATCATCATTCCTCTGATCAAAACGTGAACACTCGCTCTCGCGGTCCTTCGGGGTCCAGTTGTGGGGGTAGGAACCGATAGTTGCAAGGCACCGCGTCCCGGCGAACAAAATATAAGAAAAGGTAGGGAAACTAATTCTCTAATGAGCCTAGAGCCCCTTTATCTTAGACACTAAGTCCCTAGAGCCCTAGCCCTGCCTATCCATGGGAATAAATACAGAAATAGATAAAATGAAGAGAGCTTGCTCCCGGCTCGCCCACGGTAGCAAGCGGGAAGTGTCAGGACGGTAGGTAGAAGGGGAACCGCTGCCTGTCGAGCAGGCTCACTCAACTGATATAGTGACGGCTAAAAGTGCCTTGGCCGCAGCGGGAGAAATGAGACCCAACAAGATGTTTGATATATGTTTATTGTAAGTAGTTTAGTTGTTTATAGGTCAATGTTTATCTTTGTTAACACATTAAAAGGTATTACCTAGTGTTCCGTCGGTGTAGAGTGCCGACGGTGCACGAAGACGGTCCATCGGTCAGGCGCGCTTCATGTAGGTCGTTGCTGAATTGGTCTGTGCGACGTATCTCGTACTCCAGTGCTTATTTATAGCTTCCAGCCGTAGTGTTTCCTGATTGCTATTTAAACGTGTTTTTCTTTTTCCACGGTACATAAAGCGGCATGACTATGACTGACATTGTCAACGTATATCAGGCGCGACAAGGGGAGGAGACAAGGTCTAATTTTGACCTGGCACAGGGAATGTGGGAAAGTTCCCTTTTTACTAGGAACATCCCTCCCTCCATTTGCGTTTAGAGACCCCCGCAAAAACTTAAGCCTGCGACCGCACATGTTGTTTATAAGGGGCGGTTGCTATATAGGTACCTACCACCAGATGGGCTGCAGGGTCGTGAACCTATTGAAGCAAATTAAAACGTCTGATTTCAAATAATCTGACTGAGAAGTGCCTAAAGACGAAATTCTTCAATCAGTGCATCCTACCCGTCATGACATACGGAGCCGAAACGTGGACACTTACGGTACGGCTGGTGCACAAGTTAAAGGTCGCTCAGCGGGCTATGGAACGAGCAATGCTCGGCGTCTCTCTCCGAGATCGAATCCGAAATGAGGTGATCCGGCAGAGAACCAAAGTTATCGACATTGCTCGCCGGATTAGCAAGCTTAAGTGGCAGTGGGCCGGCCATATTAGCCGCAGAACCGACAACCGATGGGGTAAACGGGTTCTGGAGTGGAGACCGCGTCTTGGAAAACGTAATGTAGGGCGCCCTCTGGCTAGGTGGGGGGACGATCTGCGCAGGATGGCTGGCAAGAGCTGGATGCGAGAAGAGATGATGATGATGATGATGATGACTGAGAAGATGTTGGACTGAACTTTTTCCAAAGTTCAGTCCAACATCTTCTCAGTCATCATCATCATCCAAAGAAACCAAAGATTTTCTGTAATCTTTAACAGAGTTCGATGAAAATTTTAATATATCTTATTATTTCTACACAGAGTTCAAAATCGTCTGACGGCGCTCGCTACGTCATGGAGGGTGGTGCACTGATCGGGACAGTTCGCGACTACCTCCAGGCGCTCCTGTTGCTTCGGCCCGGCGACGCTCTGCACTTCACGAGGCACTACTTCAGCTCTGCTCTGTCAGCCCTGGACTTGCCCCATGATGACTATTTCGATCCTACCACAAAACATGTGCGCTATTATTTCTTTGAAGAGTAAATAGCGAATACGTTCACACTCAAATTTTTAATTTAAATGATGACAGGCTGCGGTAGTTTCTTACCATCAGGCGACCCGCATGCTTGTTAGCCGTCGAAGTATTAAAAATATATATTCTCAGAACAAGGCTCACACTCGTATCTGTCCTGTTTTATAAATAAAAACATCCCTTGTTTCATCCTGCTCTACCTACTCATATGTCATTTCTACCCAATCTCTGCGGAGGCTTGTTTTCTTAACATAATTTCTTTTGCCTTGGGTAATGACTTACGTAAAACTTTAGGGGATTTTTAAAATTCGACTTGATTTTGTTCTTATTTTTAATTAGGTGATAAAAATCGTTTGTAAAATGAATTTAGGACACCAAAAATAAATTGATTTTATCTGATTAAATCTTTTTAAGCTATTGTTTATTTTTATTTCTTAAAAATACAAAGATCGTAATTTTCACCTTTCCAGCTCGATAAAATTATTTATTTTCTGTTTTATGACTGTGCATTGTTCACACCAGAGAGGCAGATAATTAAAGATATTGATATAGCTCACCGGTTAAGGTGACGGGTAGGGCCCACTAGCGACGCCAATCGCTTTTAATTTTTAGCTAATAAACCGGATCTATCTAAAACAATTTCGGGGTTACAACCTCTCGGCAAACACCTATACTATTGATTGAATAACCATGCACAAATGTTGGGTCCGTTTTTGTTCGCAACAAATGGATTCACGCCAAAAGTGGCTGGTTTGGTAGCTAAACATTAAAATCGATTGGCGTCGCTAGTGTGCCCTACCCGTCACCTTAAGTAAGCTGATGTGGCAGTGGCACTGACAACCGCTGGGGGGTTATACCACAAATCCCCATCAATCTGGTCATCCCATCATACCAAAAGTTGTATGTTCTAGGATCAGGTTTGGCACTAAATATGGACATATCACTTACAGATAATAGAAAAACTAATCCAAAAACCACTCGTATGTATAAATAATTTTGTATATTTTCTTTTAGTTTTCTTTAGGCCGACGAAATACCTTGACGAAAATACCTTGTTAAACAGATTCTGGACAGATCACCTTTAGATTAAGGTTGTTAATAAAAAAATCTACTTAGTTACTTATTTATATTGATTTTTTTTTACATATGGCTCTAAATGGACATAAACTTTCATTAAGTGATGAAAATTATACAAATAAAATATCATTAACAAACAAGATCAATTTCAGCCCGCACGCAAAAAAAAATGCTCGAAAAATTCACCCATTTGGTACCTTTCTGAACATTAAGAGGAGTTTGCTGCGTTCCACATAAAACTATAAAGATTAATCTCGCCAGGCTCGTAAAATTAGGAGAGTCTTAAAATTGAAATATTATATTGTCGTTTCGTGTAAAGAATACCTATGTAGTTTTGGAGTTTGGGTACAACTACCAACTGTAGGGTGCCTATTGGGAAGGTTACATTGTAAATTTTTACGCCGATTATAATCTTCTAAAATGATCTTCCTTATAATATTACCTGTATTTTGAAAATAGATTAACATTAAACATATTGTTACTTGAAATATATATTATATCTTTGCCAACACTTCATGTCTTAGTGAATAAGAATTTGCATAGATGCATTTAACGAAATCCAGCCCTGTCTACCCAATTTTCGGAAGATTGTTCATTCGAAGAAGAATATTAAGTTATCTTTTAAATGCAGCTGAAAGTTTCGGTTCTCGTGAGATTGAGAATGTTTCAGACAAAAGATAACTTTTTGGGGACATGTTTTAGCTGACGAACTAATTTCTGCACGCGACTTAACCGGTAGGGAATTTCGTTTGCTAGGCTAATTCTATCCTCTTATTAGCCTTTTCATCTGCCTGTGTTTGGCTTCCTTCAATTTACGACATCCCTCATAATTTTGAACTACTTCGGTACACCTCACTCCCACTATTTTCCACTCCAAGTAGGTATTGTAATATGTATTTATAATATGATTCAGGTATAATAAAAGCAAACTTTTAAAACAATGGCTGCCCTGGATGGATATAAGGGGGTAAGCAGTAGGTGTTCTCTCTGATGGCCACGGGATTACGAGGGGCGTCCATCCAGATGGTTGCCTCCTAATAGCCGGCCTAATAAACCTGCAGATAGCCGTAATAATAGCGCCCCATACTCATTCCAGTTTTGACCAATTTACTGCATAGATCAAAGCATGAGTACCTAATACAATTAAAACATTTCTCGTTGGGCTTTAACTTTTATAATTTTGACCTTGATTAGGAGCAAAGTTTGCAGTAACGATGGCCGAGTTTAATTGAATAGTTAAGCGTTTTGTACTGACTTCTGGTAATGGCTGGATGAGGAAATCTTAGGACAGAGATCTGCGGCGCAGCATGAAGGAATGAGGCCTACGTCCAGCGGTATACGGACGTAAACTGTGGATTGCTGTAGAGGGTTGCCACTAGGATTCTCACATTCGCACCATTAATTTTGAGATTCTAAAACTTTTTGTAGCAGACCGTAACAGACTTTTGTAGTATTTGTTTAACACCTAAAATATTTTCGTTCTCCTTTATCAAGGGAGAGGATACATCATAATAAGGACCTACTCGTCGTATCTTTATTTCAGGTTACTCAACACCTTCCGTAAATCTACAAGGTTTCAAAAAGAATTAAAGGGATAAAAGGTAGCAAGTAGCGAACTCAAAGCCGATAATAATAGCGTAGAGGAAATTGTTCGGAGAAATTCTATACCTAACACCAATAGTGTCCACTCGAATCGGCAGCCTGAAATTCAAGAACCTTGACGGAGTCTAAATTGTATCGACTCTCTTGCTGTTTACCTCACTCGTAAGACCTTTTCTGACCAGAATTGTATGTTAGAAACAGGGGAATTGTAGGATTTTATAAAAACAAGTGTAAATCTCAACTTATGCGTTTTACTGCTAAAATCGAACTAGGTATTCGCGAAAACTGTTTTGACTTCATTCGAGAAAATTGTTTTGACTTCAGTTTTCCATACTACCAATATACCTAAATGTAATTTGTTCTGAAAAAAGTTAGCTGAACCGTAGATATGAATTGAAAAATAAGGAGAAAATATTTAGCCATGAATAGAAAAGTGTGTCTAACTAACCGTGGTCTGCGTAGCATTTCAGTCGGGTTCAGTCCCAGACTTTAAATAATATATCCTAAAATAGACTACCATTTATGAATTGGAATATATGTAGCTTAAATTATTGGAGCGTGTAAAAAAAAGGTGAGTATTTCAGAATAACAAATTTTGATTCACTACATACTGCTAATAAAAGTGTTTTATTTTTTTCGTAAGCCTTAAATATTAATTCAAAATAAGTACGATCCTGGCATTGTCCGTGTGGTCCCCAGCAGAGTAGAATAGGCCACCCTCACTCTTACCGAGATGTCGTAAAAGGCGACTAAGGTAAAGCAGCTGGCATGATCATCAGCACCCAGAGAAGGAAAACTCTGCATTTATATCAAAACCCTCGCCAACCCGTCTGCCAAGCGTGGTGAGTATGGCAATTACTCCTCATGTGATTGAGGGAGGCCCGTGCCCCAGCAGTGGGGACTTAAATGGGCTGATGATGATGATGATGAAGTACGATCCTTAAAAAAATCCCTTATACCTGGGTCCAGTTTACATTCTTATTTCGAAAATTTGGTATGATTTTTGTTTCATACGTCAAAACAGCTCTATAACACTATTTTAGCTAACAAAGGTTTATTGAACGTTTATGAATAAAGCCCCAATTTTAAATAAGTGCCGTGTCATGAGATCATTTTCCCGCAATTGACCAAAGCAAACGCGAAGAAATAGTCCTGAGTATCTCGGCATAACTGCCAAAAGTTCCACAAGATTGAATTAATAATTGCGACGGACGAGATTTTATATAAGTTTCCTCGTATCTACATTTGCGTACGTCACGCGAGATCCCTCGTACCATAATGACAAAACTGCGTTGAAGGTTGCTGAGGGACACGAAAAGAATTTTAATTTTTGTTTCTTTTCCACAAAGGAATTTATTATTAAGTCCCCACATCGCGAGCATATGACATTATGGGAGGGACAACCCCAATTCCGTTTCACCTACGTTCGAGAGGAGAATTTTGATAAAAGAACACCGTTACGGATTTATTCAACAGATGGTGGAGCAATTCACCTTGCAGATGTAATAAAAAAATGGATTTCCATTTGTATAACAGCAAAATAAATACGTTACAAAGTATGAAGATGACTTTCTTAAAAGGCGATTGGAGTGGCGTGTAAATAGCCTAAACTAACTCTAGGCGGGAAGCATATTTCGCATGCGGACTATGATTAGGACTCGGGAGCAAAGTCTCACTTACCTCGGGACTGCCTGCAGATCCGCTCCTCCCTTCTTTCAGGCGTCGCAGCTGCTTCCAGCACTTCTCTAGCACTACTCATCACAGTCTTTTAATTGTTCAATTAATTATAGAAGCTAATTCTTGAGGCAAAATCATAGCGGGAGAGAAATTTTGTTATGGAGAAGACGTAGGTAATAGACAAAGTTAAAAGAAAAAAAAGGAAAAGGCGACACACCGCGTAGGTCCCTTATGTGCGTGCAGTGCTAGCCCGTAGCCGTAGGCATCGCAGACCCCACAAACAGCACAAAGGGGTGAGACGACCACCAAGTCCGTCCACGCCATAGGTTCTCGATCTATTCTCGATTGAAAATCACATCTCATTTTTTTTTTTTTTTTTTGGTAACGCAGAGAGAATGCCGCCGGCTCAGAAGGAACCGACGTCGGCGCCGATGGTCGGCGCCGCCTTATGCACACCCGGCCGCTGGGAGTCGGCCGGGTAGTGTGGGGCTCTCCCCTGGGGTGCTCCTAGGGGTATACCCACTAAACTCTCTGCGACAGTTTCCATCCATCGCCCGGGAGAAACTCTCAGAGCGGGAACGCGGGCTATAGGACGAACCTTGTCACCGCGAACCCGCTCAGGGCGAAAGAGGCTCGCCAGTACGGCCTCTTACCACAAACCGGTCCAACGGACCTAGGGCCTCTCCCACGGCCCACCAAACACCGCCCCCCGAATGGCGCCCACACTGCTGGGTGCAGTGCAAACACCACCGGGAGGAGGACTGCGGGTACCCTTCCCCACCCATACACTGCTGGCTGCAGTGCAGAGTGGGTTGGGGAAATAAAAACCCACAGGCTTCGGAACGAAAACGCCGCAAAACCCAACTCCGCTGGATGCGGAGCCGAGAAAATTGGCACCACCGGTCGACATTGAGCCATCCTGGCTAGACGACCCAACGCCGGACCTCCAGCACATGGCCTTACGGCCGCTGAGCCCGAAGGCTCTCCACCCAGTGGGGCCCACGTCGAAAACGCTATCACGCGTAGCGTGACGCCGGACAGGGCCCCGGGCCCAGAACAAAAAAGGCCACAGGAGAAGGGTTTCCGATGCCCTAAACCGTGAGGCCGGTCCTAGGCCCCGGGGGGGCTCAACTGGGGGTCGACAGAACGACTCCAGGAGCCCTCCCGTGTGTGTGCAGCTGTTAGCCGTCGAGTAGCAATGGGCGATGCCGATTACTACCCGCCGTTGCCCAGGGACGCCAGGACCCTTTCGGTAGCAGCTCCAAACAGAGCAAAAATACTACCGAAAGGGCCACACGAGGAGGCCGCCGCACCGTAGTCCCCAAATCACATCTCATCGCAAGAAAAGAAGAGGGTTGTCAACTTAGATTAAATCAAAATAGCGGAAGATAGGTGACTCTTCTCCACCGCGTGTAGTGCATCGCCCCCGTTTTCAGTTGTCTAATTGAAGGACCGTGCCCTATCTTCCGCTATTTTGTTTTAATCTAAGGTTGTCAAAGAATGATTTGATTAGATTACCGTATCTACCTAATACGCTGGAACCCGCAAGTAATTCATTTGTACCCGCATTCCACACACATTTCGTAATTGTAGGGTTAGCAATTTGTATGCAAGGGAAGCAGAGGACCGCGGCTAGTCTGTTGTTTGTAAACTATTGGCTTGCACGGACCCGTCCTAACTAGTTAATTTAAACTTCTAACGCTTATCCGACTTAGCTTGATGGAGCGTAATAATAATATTTAGACGCAATTTAAATACCTCCTGCGGACCCTTTTAAAATGGCGAGAGAATTTGCGTGTTCGAGTTTATCTTTGACACGGGAATTGCATTGCGATACGACGTCGGCAAATAAACAAACAATAGGAATGCACTCGCACGGGTATTATCAGATTACAGTCGTGGCTCGAGCACGGGTACGGGTCAACTTAGGGTTGTCGGCTTGAGGGGATCAGGCACTTTAGCGCCAATCGCTAACAGTCGAAAGGGCTTCGTATGGATCTCCATAAGTTAATGATTTATCTTTATTTTTCTCATCAGAAAACATACGTTTATAAATTTAGTAACAAAGAGATCTTATGGCATGGATTACATCAGACTGGCCGCCTGTGATAGATAAGCGTTCACAGGAGTTTTTTTTTATATATTAAATGGGTTTGCACTTGACTTCATTTCACCTGATGGATGACAATAAGGTCTAAGATGATGATGAAGGAGTGTGAAGGATGATCTCACAAGTTACTTCAAAAATGTCTACGACCCGCATTCTTATATTTTACTAATAATATTTTACACTTTTTAGTTCGTGGTTTTTAAACACATTTTTATTCCGTATATTTTTTTTAATACTTTTTAGTGTCTCATTATTTGGCATCCCCTCACCGCCCTCCGCCAAATAACTAAGAATATAATTTTTTAATGTGGTAGGCGGCAAAAGAGCATACGGATCCCCTGATGGTAATCGATTGCCGCCGCCCATGAAGCATTACCAGTAGAGTTACAAATGCACTGCCAACCTTTAAATCTTCATTCGTCCGGATTGGGATTCATGTACCTCACTCACTCGGCGAAACACAGCCATCGTTTTTTTTTCTTCATGGGAAAGGGAACCAAACAAGCAGGTGGGCTAGTGTGATGGCAAGTGTTTCCAGGGATCAACTATGTAGGTCAACCGAACTAACAACCGGACTACTGCCACCTGAGGAAAGTTCTTAGTTAAAAAGTCAAAATTTATTTGGAATACAATCATAAAAATTTAATAATTAAGAAAACCCATGGATTATTAATGATAAATATGTCTATCTATCTAATTATTTTCGGACTGCCAACGGATTACGGCTGTGGCGGTCAATCTCAAAGATCACTTCGATCAGCCACGTACGCAAGAGATATTATAGTGCTCAAGTGTGAGCGCAAACACAAGTGCACTTTCTATTCCTTTACCCTCATATTCCGATGAGACACCAGCGTGACACGACCGGAGAGGGATCGGATGCAGGACCTACGGCTTAACGTACTTTCCGAGGCACGGGGGTACAAGACTGCCAAATTCCAGACTCCAGGCCCAAATACATTCGCTCCCAACCTTTTACCACATCTTATTAACAGGTTTCTTAAAATCTGCTCTCGGATTACATTTCTCGTGAGAATATTACGTGTGAAATATCAAGATAATTAGTTTTTACCCAGCCCAAGCTAACCTCATTTCTGTTAGGTTATCTCATAGTAATTTAATTAAATGTTCCGTTAAGAAACCATAACATATTTTTTAAAATATGCTAACTTCTTGCAGTTTCTTATGGATATTCCGAGTTTCAGGAAGTCTATAGATTTTCTTTATATGTATTTGAGATAGGCAGGTAACTCGTGAGCAGAGCAGCCTAGTTTGCAGGGGATTTCCATATTCTCCCTTATCAGAAGCTTTGGCAGCTTTGCGAACTTATTTATTTACTTTGAGACCCGTACAAATAACCAGAAGATGTGTATCTTATTACTGTGTTGTAGTCGATTTAGCATTTGAGCTTGGTATCATCTCAAATCTGATTCAGTTCCAACAATATCACATATTGTGTTTTTTTATGTTATAGGTGGCAGATGAGCAGACGGATCGCCTGATGGTAAGCGATTGCCGCCGCCTATAGACACCCACGACACCTGTGGAGTCACAAGTGCGCTGCCAACCTTTGAACCCCCCGGATTGGGCCTCCGATACTCTCACTCACGCTAACTCATACTCATCAAAATTCTAAGGACTCTACTTTTTTAAAGTTTTTCCATCGGAATATGAGACAAACGAGCAAGTGGGTTACCCAGTGGTAGATGATCACTAATGAATGAATGCCGCCCATGGTAACTAATGTTGTGTAGGTCATCATCATCATCAGCCTATCGCAGTCCACTGCTGGACGTAGGCCTCTCCAATTGTTCGCCACTGTGATCTATCCATGGCTACCTAGTCAAAGGTGTTGTGTAGTTAATAAGATGTTTTAAATGTGGGAGAGCCACGCTTTGGCATGAATGGGCCGGCTCGACCGGAGTGATACCACTGCCTCACAGAAGACCGGCGTGAAGCAGCGCTTGCGCTGTGTTTCGCCGTGTGAGTGAGGCTACCGGAGGCCCAAGGGGGGGAAGGGGAAAAGGTTGGCAGCGCACGTGACTCCACTGGTGTTGCGGGTGTCCATGGGCGGCGGAATTGCTTACCATCAGGTGATCCGTCTGCTCGTCTGCCACCTCTCATATAAAAAAAAAAACGGTCATCGGAGGCCTAATGCGGGGAAAGGAAAAACGTAGGCAGGGCACTTGTGAACCTACTCTTATTGCGGCTGTCAATGTGGGGCAATAATCGTTTAACTCATGTGATACATTTCCTTAGTCTGCCAGCTATCATATAAAATATCCAGTAGTCATCATGTCGGTTAAAAAAATTGATCCCATTTTTCCGATACATCAAAGAGGAATATTTTCATTCGAAGTCGTAAGTACATTAGTTTGCGAATCTGCAAGCAGGTACTGGCGTATCTAGAGGTAGGGAGAGGGGGGAGGGGTGTTCCGCCTTTAGGGAATGGGTGACGTATCCGTCATAATCAGCTTACTGTTGTGGCTGCGGTGAGGGGCTGGCGTAGTGTCCCCAAGTAGCCTGCCAATTAAAGGACGTTTTCATAATAGGAAATTCTCTCGGGTTGCATTTATTGATCGAAATTCTCGCTGTTGCTGAATTGCATTATTTATAAGTATGCGGAATCTGTTGTAGATTTAATTAAAGGACATCCCCTTTTTTGGTCAAAGTGCCGACCAGAAAAAAAATAGCTGTATTCTGTAGGATTTGTCCCTCTAAGTAATTATTACTATTGCATCAAAGTTTTAGGGTTATTATCATTGGTTTTATTTGAGTTCAAAAATCAACATTTTCATACATTTTCGGTGAATCAACTAACAAAGATTTTTTTTTCAAATCTTGGCAATTGAACTTTGACATCAGGGGGACAAGTCCTAAGAGAATACAGCAAACGTTTTTTTTGGCCGGCAACCTCATATTTGGACTAAAAATGTATGAAAGTCCGAGAATCCCCCTTTATAAGATGCATTGAGACGGCTCTGTGTTGTAGTTCATATAATCACGTATCTAGGAGACATTCCTTCTCGCTATATAATCAATCTTATAATAAGCGTACAGACAGCCACATATCAGGTTACTACAATCTGTCAAATTTCTTCAATTGATATTGAACCAAATCTGTTCGATCGAATATGACGGATTGGTGTGTGGTCATCTGTGCGTGACATGGAACTAGAAATGTGCCAATTTCAGAAAAAATATCACAGAACGTAAAAGAGATCCAACCGGCCCTGACGCAGATTCTAAACGGGTGCGGTAGAAAAAGAACATTGCCCAGTACGTCACCCCAGTACTAACAGCTTCGCGCAGTTTTTTAAGTATGGATTTCTATGAAAAGGCTTAGTTCGTTTAGGACGCATGTCTATGGTGCGTGATCAATGCGTGTACATATATGTGTGAACGATGAGGATTCGGAAATAAGAAAACCCGTTATTGCCTTAGATTAAATTATTAAATCTAAGGTTATTGCCATTTGATCTCGTAAGCCTTAACACAGGAGAACCGGACCAACTAGATCATGGATACATACTGTTACATGTTCTGAGTTCAACCGACAGGTTGAAAAACTACCCGAAACAGTGTTTTCAACTCGGTGCCAGGTATTCTGGCGAATTGGAGTTTAGGTTTGGCCAATATATAATCTAAATAGGGCAAAAAAGTTTTGTTAACTTACGATACTTGACAGATGCATTCCTTAGTACTATTATTTGGCTGTCTCGGTGGCGCAGTGGTTAGTGGGTCGCACTTTAAAATGACCAGGGCAATATACTGAGCGGGCGCCTATTTGGCAATAATTCGTTATAAGTTTCATATCTTGTACTGTATTGTATCGATCCTTTTCTTTTGCATGTAAGGCGTGTATCTTTATTTTGCCAAATAAATGATTACTTACTTACTTAACATTTTTTTTATATCAGAAATTGAAGAATAAAATATACTTATTAAAAAAACAGTACAAATGGCTAAGTGCCCATCAGAGGATTTTTCGCCACACACGATTTTACATCAACTATTATTACCTTACTCTACGTTTTACTCTAACTCTGTGTTGACGACGTTGATGGTTGTGACTGAGCCCTGTCTTCTTCAACAGGGACGGCCTTCATCATCATCATCATCATCAGCCCATTTAAGTCCCCACTGCTGGGGCACGGGCCTCCCTCAATCACATGAGGGGTAATTGCCATACTCACCACGCTTGGCAGACGGGTTGGCAAGGGTTTTTATTATGAATGCAGAGTTTTCCTTCTCTGGGTGCTGATGATCATGCCAGCAGCTTTACCTTAGTCGACTTTTACGACACCTCGGTAAGAGTGAGGGTGGCCTATTTTACTCTGCCGGGGACCACACGGCACGGCACGGGACGGCCTTGCTCGATACTAATCAAATAATTATTTAGGGGCTAGAAATTGGGCTAGGGGCTAAATAATTATTTTACTAGCACTTAAGCTTAGCCTAGTGGCGGTATTGTTAAGTTAGCAAGAAAACAGATAAGTCAATGTATTAATGTAAGAAAAGTAATGTTTGTGCGCCGAGAAACATAAATAGTATAAGCAAGCAAACGAACTCTTTAACGAGCAAACAAAGTACGGACCTAGAGTCTGTGGTATGTAATTAACCAATAAAAATCACTATTTTAAAGGCTGCATAAGCATAAAAAGGGCTAGAACTCTGACTGAAACGAAGAGGATTCCTCATGACGTTATCCTCACCACAGAGCTAGTAATCGATACAATCACCGCAGAGTTAATGAACAAAAAGCAGTCTTTTACGAGTATACCTACTATTAAAACTTCCATCAATACGACCGTAAGCTAAAGTAGAAACTAATAATACCTGCCTAATGAAAAGGTTGTTTTCAAATTGCAAAGCCCTACGTAATAAGCTTACCTACTATCAAAATAACCGTCGACGGTTTACGATAACGAAGAAACAGGAACCTACAATGAAACCGTCCCGTAACGAATGAAAACGTAACTGTTACATCCAAACAAAAGAGTTGCACAGCGCGTGTGAAATTTATTTCTTTATTAAAGAACACAGACAGTTTACAATCATTATAGATAATAACTTAGTATTGTTTATTGAATTAACTTAAGTCTAGATCGTAATCCAATAAAAGTGTTCCTAGCGTGTTTAAAATTAGTATTTTTTTTATCAAATTTAAAACAATTGGTGCATTACAAAACAAGGATAATACCCAAAAAAACATATAATTGGTGAACATTGAAAATACATTGAAAATACATTAAAATGAAGATAATAATAATAATAATAAAAAATAAACTACAATGTTATTATTATTAAAATTGGAATTGAGAATTAAAAAAAATAATAATAAATAATAAAATAAGACAACATATTATTATAATTATAAAATTAACACTACTAAGTTTTAAAGAGGGTTTTGAGACTCCTCCTGAAAACACGGGGACTGAAATGGACGGGGATAAAGGTTGCGTCGTGATTTCTCTTTCGTTGTAGGCCCTCAGGCAGTGAAAGAGAGGGTCTTTAATTGACAAAGGCCGGTCAAAGAGCTTTCGAATAGTGATGCGAATTGAATCCGATTTGAGCAACGGGGCATTCAGATCTCCTGATCATTCATTCAGATTCATTCAACGTTATTTAAAGAGAGCTAATTAACAGACACAGTGGCCGCGTGTGTGTAGGTACCGGAGGCCCAATCCGGGGGAAAGGGGGTTTAAAGGTTGGCAGCGCAATTGTGACTCCACAGGTGTCGCGGGTGTCTATGGGCGGCGGCAATCGCTTACCATCAGGCCATCCGTCTGCTCGTCTGCCACATACCACATAAAAAAACAGTTCTCTGTTTAAGACAGATACTAATGTAGATTAGAGCAGGTCTTACAGTTAAGAAGCGTTTGAGTATGAGGGCATCACAGTGCGGGTTATTTTGCTTTATTTTTTCCTATACGTAACTACGAGTATTATTTTTAATTTGACCACCCACCCTCATTACCAAGCCTTCCTTGCCTTATGGTGTGGGGACTTTCAAGTATTACGTAAGCAGATTTATTACAGTTATTTACCCCCACCCCTCTTGTCAGCAACAGTAAGCAAAGCTCTTACCCCCTCCCATTTTTCGATTTTTTTGTCACAGCTCGGCAACCCTACTAACCGTATGCATTTATTTGTAGGTAATTCCCCGAAAATACGTTTCGTTTTCAAGCAAAAAGAATTTGAGGGTTGCCATTTGTGGTAAAAAGAAAATAATTATCGATGACGTAATCATCATCTACTCCCCTACCCCCCACGTTATCCAAAATAAGCAAAGACTCCCCCCCCCCCCATAGTGCTTACATGATACTAAAACGGCCCCTGTGTAATTGAAGATGAAGCATGACCAAATCGTGGATCATGGTCCAAGCGTGCTGAATCTACGTCCTTGGAGTGAGTGAGTGAGTGTGATGATAGTCAACTACATTCACTCTAGTTCGAGTGAACTCATCGAGTAGAAAGGTTTACTCGAGCATCGACAATTTTTCGATATCACTCGAGTAAGTCCAGTTAGTCTAGTGGTTTAAGTACCAGGCCGTGATCTCGGTGTCCTGGATTAGATTCCCGAGTCGAGCAAAGGTATGTTTCGAATTTATCGAATATAACTTGTCGGGATTGTTTTTTTTATAATATAGGTGGCAGACGAGCCGATGGATCACCTGATGGTGAGCGATTACCGCCGCCTATGGACACCTGCAACACCAGTGGTGTCACAAGTGCGCTGCTTACCTTTTAACCCCCGTTGGGCCTCCGATACCCTCACTCACGAAGCGAAACATCATAGTAGTGATAACTTTATTTCTATGATGGAGGCCTTAGCCCTGCATTGGAACAGTGTAATAGACTGAAAGTTTTTTAGATTTTCGCGTTGCATTATAACTATAATTAATCCAGATAAAATATGTGAGTACACAATGTTCTATCACATAATTAATATCGTGTTAATTCCTGTCTTGATTAATTATATTTATAATAGTCTGATACTGAGTCTCGAGACTCGCGAGGTACCTCACTATATCGAACAAACTAACCAATTTCCGGAAAACGTGAATACCTGGATGCCCTAGTAACAGGTGACATTAAGCTCCTTTGCGCGTTAGTATTGCATTTTGTCGACATACAGCATCCACTTAGTTCGCTATCTCTTTAGAGTACAAGTTGCGCATTATTGGTCGATACATTAAATTTTTGCTTATGTCGTGATCCTCGTCGTGAGAGCGGTTTTATGGGAATACTTTTATAGAGAATAGGAGCTTTGTCTTTAAGAGTTAAATTGCCTGTAGAGTTTTTATAGTCATGATAAAGAAAATATGAAATGTGTTTTCTTTCGAATCTTGTTAAGTTTGGATTAGTTTAATGTTTTTGCTGTCACTGAATAAAGCACACATAGACAAGACATCAAAATTAGAATTATGAATAACTTCATATTGTTCAAGTTAACTTTGACAAAGAAATAACGGAATAGTATTATTTAACAGGGCTACATCAGGGGCACCGTCTATTTCATCATCGTCAGCCCATTTAAGTCCCCACTGCTGGGGCACGGGCCTCCCTCAATCACATGAGGGGTAATTGCCATACTCACCACGCTTGGCAGACGGGTTGGCGAGGGTTTTGATATAAATGCAGAGTTTTCCTTCTCTGGGTGCTGATGATCATGCCAGCAGCTTTACCTTAGTCGCCTTTTACGACACCTCAGTAAGAGTGAGGGTGGCCTATTCTACTCTGCCGGGGACCACACGGCCACCGTCTATTTAGAGCATAGATAAATAATTTATAGTGCACTGGCATTGTCTGGCAGAATCTACCAAGGTAAATCTTATCCCTAAATGCGTTAGGGACATTTATCCGGTACTTCGAAAGATTCAAGTACGTCTACTACGCGCATTTGCCTAAACCTTTTGATCTAAGAAGTTGATTAAAGATACTGAAGGTAGGAGTGAACTCTCTGACCGCTGCATCGCTAATATATAGACGATTTTATCTCGCCGTTTGACCCAGTTCTTGAAACAGTCCCGATATCAAGATAGAGTCGATGCCAATGGTTCCGACGTAGTGACAGTTTTGCGGAAAAAAATATCGGCGTGAGTTGTCACTTGAAAGCTTGTTTTGTTTGGATTTTATTGCTTGAGGGTGGTTTTAGATGGATAATGATGTCTTATACCTACTCGTTATTGACGCCTTTATGATTTGCTTTTATGCTTTATTTCCTTTATTTTATTTTGTGTTACAATTAGTACTGTATGGCTTGGTATGAAGATGACACAACATTGTATGAAAATTTGGCGATTAAAAAGAGTAACAGGCGAGTTCCTTACCGGCTCTTCTCTACCAGAAACAACTTTCCGAGCCGGTGGTAGAATTGCATTATGTTTATTTATTTCTTTAGTATATTTTATGTATCAACATATATATGAATTAACATGTTAATTATACATAAGTACTAATAAATAGTTTTAAGTCATTCAAATGTATGACGATTTGTAAGTGCTGTGTACAAGCCTATGCAAATAAAGAATTATTTGAGTTTGAGTTTGCTGCGAACAGCGAACAAATGGTTCAAATAAGTCATGATACGTTTAAATTGCTACAAAAGTATTTAATAATTTTGAAAATCTTGTTGCATTAACCACATTAAAATAAAGAGTTTATTTATTTATTTATTCTTTGTTATACAAGAAAATAAAGTAAATTTGGCGGACTTAATGCTATACAGCATTCTCTACCAGTCAACCATTAGGCGATGCAGAAATATGTATGACGGCTAAATAAATATGTATTCATAGACATACATGTAATATATAATATGACTAAATATACTTACATAATTATATAATACAATTAACCTAATAATAATTTTGAATTATCTTTTATATTAATTTGCATTTAACTTAATTATTAAGGTATAAAGTATTGCTACAAAAAAAGATAAACAAAACTATTTCAAATTAATGTAATACTATATCTACTTACTTGAATGCTATTTAATGCGTTGAATAAAATAGTAAGGATAGAACTTTTACATTTTTAATACGGTTGAGATTTTTTAATATTTCTTATTCCATTCCTATTTTCAAGCAAACTCTATATTTAAGTTGTGATGGGGGATAAAACTTGGATTCTTTTTTTTATTACAAACTTCATTTTAAAATTTTCAAAACATTCGTAAGTTGCTTGTTAAGTACCTTCATGTGCCTTTGTCTGCCCATCAGGTGTGATTAAACGGCCACTATACGGCCCAAGTCGAGCCTTCCCTGTCCAATAAAACGTGACAATCGAGCGTAATTTACTGTCTGGTTGATGGACGCCGGCTCTGGCCAGGATATATCTGGTGCGGGTGTTCGCGACACACACATTTAGTATCCCTTCGAGTCATTCAATTAGCTTACTAATTAGTTCTACCTATCAGTTATATCATAGGGCATTGCTCGGTCTATAAGCGCCGCGCTCGGTCTATATTTCACAACATCACATACATTGATCTGACTCCGAGATAGGTAGCTCAAGCACCTGTGTTACGGATATCAGAATCAACAGTGGGATTACAACTATATACATGTAATACTTTTCTTTTGTAAATACATACTTATAATACATAACAAACACCCAGACCAATACAAACAAACATGTTCATGCACACAAATGTTTGTACTGTGCGGGGATCGAACCCGCAACCCTTGTATCAGAAGCAGCGTTCACTACCACTGTTCCAATCGGGTCGTCAAAGAACGAAGACTCTACAAAGAAGTTAATTCTTTAAGACTTAAAGAACTTAGTGTCTTAAATAAGTACTTAGGCATCCTGATTCACGCTGGCTCTGGTCAGGATATATCTGTTCCGAGGCGTTCGCGACAAACGGACAAACGCTTTAGAATCTCTTCGAGGTATTCACCATTAGCTAATACTGTTTCGGGTCTATCCCCTTTTTCCTTGTTTGGTTTTTTAAGTTATATATATGATACCTCAGGTGTTGCAGATGTCCATGGGCGGCGGTGATCACTTTTCATCAGGTGTGCCGTCTGCTCGTTTGTCCGCTATAATGTAAAAAAAAAAGTGATAGTTGGCATGTGAGCTGACGGTTCACCGATATGGTAAGCGATTGCTGCCGCTTAATTGACACAACACCAGTAGAGTTACAATTGAGCTAGAAACCTTTTCTCGTTCCCCTCGTATTGGGCCTCCGGTACCCTCACTCAATTAGTGAAAGCGCTGATTCACACTAGTTTTCTGTGTCACTCCATTAATGGAGCCTGCCTCTTCATGTCGAAGCGTGATAAAGATAAAAGATAAAAAAATCTTTATTCAATTTAGGTCCACACAGAACACGTGTGAATGTCAAAATAGGTACATAATATCTACCGCTGGTTCGGAATGTCGATTTCTACTGAGAAGACACCAGCAAGAAACTCAGTAGTTACTCTTTTCAAATATTGATGATGTTACAGAGTTTCAATTGAGAAGAGAAAAAAATACAATTATGAAGGTTAATAGACTACTATGAATAACAACTCAAAAGATTAATCAATTAACGTGTCTCTCACACGGGGATCCTCTTTTCCGATTGTTTAGATTTTGAAATTCTAATAATTACAATAAAACATCTGCCTAAAAGGTCAGACACCTTAGACACCTTCAGCCAGGGGGAGATAAAAATCCAGAAGCTCTAATATTTTGCATTAAGTAATTAAACTAAACTAACCATACATTAGATACTATTTACATTATTACTATTTAGACGACCCGTTTGGCGCAATGGTTTAACCGGCGCGCCTGCTGAAACGCAAGGGTCGCTCGCGGGTTCGATTCCCACACTAACATAAATGTTTGTTGATAAAACAGATATTTGTGTTGGGTCTGGGTGTTTGTGGTACCTTTGTTGTTCCTGGTTTACAAGGTTATACCTTACAAGGTTTACAAGGTGGTTAGTACAAGGGAATACCTTAGTTTGGGACTAGGACAATGTAATGTTTGAATGTTGTCTCAATCAATCAATCAATGTGTACAAGAAATACAATCTATACCTCATTCGATACATCTTCCAAGAGATTATAATTGGTCTATGATATAGTAGTCTATAGCCCTTCAAGTTCAAGTTAAAGTAGACACTTGAACTCAGATCAAACATTAATTACAAGCTAGTGTGGATAATTGCTTTCTTGCAGATCCTTAGTATAAAAACTATTGACTTTTAGAATTATGATGTTCGATTTGATGGCGATAATTACGAAAAGAATACTTTGGTTTTTTCTTTTTGTCATTATTTTAATTTGTTTAATTATTCAACGATGTGAAAGTAACTCAGGATATTTTGCATTTCATGTCTATAAAACTGTTTAATATAAGTTTTGATAATTCTCACAACATCTCATAGGTTGACCTGATTCCGTACTAAGTAGCTTAAGCACTTGTGTTACAGATATCAGACAACAGAGGAACACAAATATATACTTAAATACATATATAACACCCAGACACTGAACAAACACAAGTGTTCATCGCACGAATGTTGTCCAGAGTGGGGATCGAACCCACGACCTTTGGCGTAAAAGGCAGGGTCACTACCAATTGCGCAATCCGGTCAGTCAGTTTAATAGGTACCTATTAAACTTACACCAAACCGTTTTATAGAGATAACTTTTCAAAATCAATAAAAGCTTACAGCCATAAAGTGGAAAAATACTAGTACATCCGAGTACCTACAACCTGTGCGGATGAAGAATGGGATCAGAAATGGCGGCGCATCTATTTACTTCTCGCTCGCTCACTTTTGGGTCTATACTCGCACCCCACGAGTGCGAGTATAGACGCAAATAGTGTGCTAGCGAGAAGTGAATAGATGCGCCGCCATTTCTGATCCTATTCTTTATCCGCACAGGTTGTAGTTAAATATACTGCTGTGAGCCATAAAATTTAGGGATTCTCTCGTACATAAATCATTGCATATGAACAAGTTCCTCCGACACTGCCTACTCAAACTAGATCAAACTAAAATTAACGCAGGGCCCGTTGCGTTGTCACGCGTTTATAATTTCCGTGGTTAAAATATAAGCAGTTTAAAATTTGACACGACTCGGTCCCCCGCGGCCGTAAACCGCGAAAGTTGGTTCAATGTAATAAAAAGTTAATACTCGCGCAAGCGGGCGGGTCGGATTGCGCATTACTTGCTACATTATAAACAAGGCTGGCGGTGACACCCCCTTTATGACCCCCTTCTCGCCGGCCGGCATGCATAATTAAATCTCCGCGGTCAAATTAGCAATTTGGAACCCCAACAATAGGACATAGTTCAGTTTAAGCGTCTTTATTGTCCAAACAAATTTATTCAACCATTACCGAGCTCAATTAGCACGGTACCTACCACGGAACAGCTCAGACCTTGTTTTTATTATGTCTTCATTGCTTGTATTTTTGAATTAAAATTCTCGAATAAAGGGTTTCCATTTTACAAAAGGCTTTTAATTAGGAGTGGAATTACGTCTAAGTTTACATTTGACCCGAGGACGTTGCGAGGCTACCCACGGTGGGTAGGGAACCATGGCAACAGTTCTCTAGTTTCAGAGAGGGCAACCGGTGAAACATTAATAAAATATTTATGTAAAATTATAAACAGTTATATTTTGGCGTAAATGCCGGGTCAAAAGACGTTTTGGATGGCTTATCTCAAATATTCACGTTTTGGATCTCAAAGGGTTGCCGATAAATTAAAATGTTATGTTTACTAGTTTTATCCACTTTAGAAAATGGGATGACATTTCAGTAAGGTAAGGAAATGAATGAAAAATTCTGCAATTTTTGTTTGAGACGCGGTTATGTTTTTGTTAAAAAGGTTCTCGAGGTCTCCAAGGCAATATCTAAGGATTTTTTTAGTCAGCCTATAAACTGCCCCACTGCAGGGCAAAGGCCTCCATCATAGAAATCAAGTTATCGCTACTATGATGGGATTAGGCTTAATCACCACGCTTGCCAAATGCGGATTGGTGATCCACAAACCCGAGCTATGTCCGAAAAATTCGAAACATACTTTACGCTCGACCTGGAAATCGAACCCAGGACCCTGAGATCACGGCCCGGTACTTAAACCACTAGACCAACAGGGCGTTATCTAAGGATTATCAGAAAAAATAAAAACATTTCAGAAAATATTTTGTCGCGAAAAAATGTGCCAACCGACACCGCGTGATTCTTTGAAATTGTATAAGAAATTTCTCTCTTTCTTGAGACGGTGCCCCATCTGTTGTATTAGAAATATATCCTGTTAAATTACCCAAAAACGATTTTTATTAAGTACTACCTTTGTCCAGACTGATATACATTTTGTAAATACGAAGTGATAAATAAAAAGTACCAGTCTACAGGATATGTAACAGTCCTACTGAACAAAATAATGATCTGCTTCCTTGATAGTTGATTTAAGTTATAGTATAACTGCAGATATTATCTAGAAGAGATTTTAAATCAACAAACCTACATACTTGAGAAAATAAACTTTAGAATGTACGAGTATGAAAGGGCACATGGAAGACGTTAGTTCAAAACTAAAGTAAGATTTCATTGTTTGTGGATTGGTATTTGAATTGTTATTGTTTCCTCGTTCCTTCACTTGAATGCAAGCCAACTATTGTTACAATGGAGAGGTTTTGTTACATTGAATTAATTCTTTCTACAAATAATCAGACTCGAATAGAGATAATAAATACGATCCTTAGAAATGGACCGGGAGTTATTGGTGTGCGCGCGCGCAATAGAATTTAGTTTTTAGATTAAGTATTTATATGGATGCTTTACCTAATTCAGTTTGCCTAGAGAACTTAGTATCTAATATAGGCTTTTAGACACTAATAAGGCAAATAATCTGTCGATAAAAGTTTTTCTACATAAAATAAAAATAAATAAATAAAATCACCATACATTACCAACTCTCGCCAACCCGTCTGCCAAGCGTGGTGAGTATGGCAATTACCCCTCATGTGATTGAGGGAGGCCCGTGCCCCAGCAGTGGGGACTTAAATGAGCTGATGATGATATACATTAGTAAGGATTTGCTTTACGCAAAGAGTAAGTTTATAATACTCCGGGGCTTTACGCTAGTAAAGCATATATATTTAAATAGATCACAAATCATAAATGTTTCTTGCATGTTAAGTGGCACAAAAGATATTAAAATAATACAATGTAGCTTAAATACTTAACATCTTACATGCCATGTTCTTGCAATCTACATAATTAATAGGCCACTATTTTTATTATTTGATAGAACGATTATATTACGCCATAAAAAATATGTTTTTTTTGAAGCACCTTTCCTGATATATTTTAAATTGTATGTTCGCTATACAGCAATAAAAGCTGTCCGCCATGATAGCGTGTAGATTATGTGTGCCGTGACGTCACTATTATTGTAAGCAATACGCGTGACTGTCATGACTGTCATAATGTATAAATGAAAGACCACGAAAATCCTGAAACTGGCGTTTGATGTTTTGTTGTTTACAATAATGGTGACGTAGAACCATGGCAGACGGTGTTTTCAATCAAGAGGAAAAAAAGTAAAAATATAACGGGTTTAAGTAGAATTTTTACAGGAATCTTAGTTAACTTATTATTACTTTATTGAAGATTGTATATTTCGGACCATTGTATGAAATAATATTTGAATTAAAAGTTATTTTTATAAATGCTGACATGATGCAAAGCTGCCTATTATTTATTAGAAAAAGGTAACAATTATTATTACTTTTTCTTAACATGTACTTAATTAAGTGTAGTCCCTAATGGGGACTATCGCGTGCGAAAAATCCGCGAGATGGCGTACTATAGACCTGAGGTCCATCTACAAGGTGATTGGGTATTTATACACGTCATATGTCTAATTGTTAATCAACGAATAAATCAGCCAATGATGTTGAAGTTGGACCTCGGTTCACAGGCACGCCATCTAGCGGATATTTCACACGCGATAGCCCCCATTTCGAAAACATCACAGAACGTAGTATACCCAAGGCACTAAACGAAAACAAGAGTTCATCACAAGAGTGTTAGTCCAAGGCCTAATCCGGGGGAAAGGGGGGTTTAAAGTTTGGCAGCGCACTTGTGACTGTCCACTGGAGTCGCTGGTGTCCATGGGCGATGGCAATCACTTACCATCAGATGATCCGTCTGCTCGTCTGCCACCTAGCACATAAAAAAAAGTTTTTTCATATCGAAAATTCCCGTGAATTGGCTTCAACTAATCATCAACAATGATTAGTTGTTATTCATATTCTATCATATCTTCTCGTCAGAATCAACTTTCCGATTCCGGTGGTAGAATCACATTAAATATGTTTATTCATTTCTTAGTATATTTTATGTATCAAAATAGATGTGTAATTATTTGTATATTATACTTACAAATACATAGTATTAATTTTTAATGTATGACGATTTGAAAGTGCTGTATGTATACTAGCCAATGCAAATAAAGATATTTTTGATTTGATTTGATATTACGATCTACCAGTGAAGAGTTAAACACAACACCTTCCTAATACTTTACATTGAAATAGTTATACAACAATAACTGACCCCTGTGTCCGACTTGCAATGTAACAGCATTCTACCTACAACTATTCCACCAAGCCGAGACCGTTACGACTGTAGCACCTGCTACATGTGCCTGCTACGATGTTCGTAGCATGCTATAAAGTGCTACGAAGCTACGGTAACATATAGGTGCAATTAATAGGCTATTTGACAGTATGAAAAATAAAGATTTATTTATAGTCATCCGCGTAGTTTGTAGCTCTAAAAAGGAATTGACAATGAACCAAATAAAAAATATTAAATATTTTCACCAAAAAAAAACCTGTGCTTGGAACCACGTGACCGTAAACGGTTTTGATTGGCTTTCTTTACTGTGACGACAGCCTTTTGTAAGCAAAACAAGTGACAGACTCGACGCCTTTGTGTTCCATCTATGCGGGACGCTAATCATCTATCAAATTTATCGTGTGCTATCCAATTTCCTACTTGTTTACAAAAGATTGACATCACTCGAATGATATTCGAGGCCATATTGCTGAATGAAGCATTTTTGACAGATTTATTTAATCTGTCAAAAATGTTTCCTTATATTTTATTATGATTTTCTAAACGAAATATTCATAATAAATGAAATTAAATATTATTTTTAGGGTTCCTATACACCAGTAAATAATAAAGAAGGTTTTTCAAAACAAGTCTAATAGCCTTTTAAAGGAATTTTGTGATGTAAAATAGATATCCGTGATTTATATGCAGATTTGAATAGCTCTTAATATTTTCTCTAAGTGAGAAATTCTACAAACACCTTTTTTCTTTAGGAACTTCCGAGGAGTAGGCTCCAGTTACATTTGTCTTGTAATTATTAGATGGTTAGATGTACAATAATTATCAACATACACCCGCAACACAGCGGCACATTTTATTATTTTAATTGTTCATGTGCATATTTAATTTAACTCCTCATCCTAGCGTGTAAATTCCCAGTTGCATCCAAAAAAGTCACTCTGGAGCCCGGGGTACGCTTGGACCTGATTTTTGATTTGGGGAGTCTGGTAACTACAATGAAGCGACTGCCATCTGACCTTCGCAACCCTTTTAAACAGGGGATCCAGTCTTCCCTCACCGCCGAGCCAGAGATGCATGATTCGAACCCGGTCCGTTAGGGGGGGAGAGTTCTGAACTACTGAACTACCATCGCATCGTGCATTTAATTACAGGTACATAATAGTACATTTAAGGTTCTCGGGCTCCAGAGCTCAAAAGCGAAAGCTTTGCACGCAACCGGGAATTACACGCTAAGATGAGGAATAGTACATTTATATAAGGATACCATTTTTATATATAACATAATAAATAATTCAGCGGTAACATATTCTGAATCTCACCTTTTACTCTTTTCATTTAATAGGCTATTTGACAGTGATAAATATATACATTTCTTTTATAACATCAGTGTTAATATATTTTTTGTGGAGCGATTTGTAATAACGCGAGATAAAAATATTGCATTATTTCATCAAAATTCGTCTTCTAAAATTATTATTTTTTAAACAGGGATCACGTGACTAAAAACGGCCCGTGACGTAGATTACGCGAAAGTCTACTGCCTATGGTTGATTGCCTTTCCTTCATAGGAAGAAATGACGTAGCACATTTCAAATAAAACAAGAGAAAATCAAAACTATTTGAAAGAAACACTAAAACACCAACAAGCTCAATGTTTATTTATGGACAATCTACGTCACTGTCCGCCATATTGCTAAAAGACGCGTTTTTGCGGCATATTTGAATATTGCATTTTCTTTTTCGTTTTTTTATTAAAATACCTAAAATAAAAACAGAAAAGTATTTTTAGGGCTCCTTATAAACAAATGAATACCTTAAGATAGTTTTCAGAATTTTGTCAAATAGCCTATCCTTCTTAGCCTCGGAATTCACAAATATGTACCAGTATATCAGTAGTACAGTGTAGTACCACCGTGGGTTTTCCCGTAAAGTATCCGCTAGATATGGAAATTCGGGCGCGGAGCTGGCAGCGGCTGATAAAGGACTTAGTGTTTTCGATCCCACTGAACATGCAGGGGGTAATGTAGGAGTAATGCACTTTATTGGCTGTGCTCTTAAGAGTCATACAGATTTTTTTTGTACTACATGCATCTCATTTGCGGCAATCGGGAATGACACGCTAATCTTAGCATGTGCTGATGATATGATAGTATTGTTTTATAAATGATCATTATAATAATTAAAAAATACAAATACAAAATACAAAATTTCTTTATTAATTACTTCAGACTTGAATTATTACTATTTAAAGCCTCCTTTTAGGCATTAAATTGCCTGTGCCAGGAGACAACGCTCTGCATAACTGCTTAGTGTATAATGATAATGAAGTAATACATCAATTATATCAATAAATTATTCATTTTGGACAATTTTATAACATTTTTAATTATTAATTTATAACATTTTTTTTAATTTAAATAAATCGAATTATGTTTAAGTTTTTATATTCAATGATATAAAAATAAAAAGGAATAATTGACCTTTATTTAGAATGCATGTTTAGGTGGAATGGTTATCTGTAGGTATGTATGTGTGTGTGGTTATATCTAGGTATGTGTGTGTGTGATTGATTGCCTAGATTGTAATTACCAGAGACCATAGCATCAAGTTCTGTAAAATTTTGTTGCAATAAAGAGTATCTATCTGTCTATCTTTATAAGATAAGTGCTAGGTATGTATCCAAAATATTGTATATACAATACCAAAAAGGAATTTTGTGACTCCACTGGTGGTCACAAGATCGAGGGCATAGAGGGCCCATGGGCGGCGGCAATCGCTTTCCGTCAGGTAATCCGTCTGCACGTCTGCCACTAATTATATAAAAAAAGTATAAATATGTATAATTATAATTCATACACAGGTGTCATATTTATCTTATAGGTAATTCTATTTCACTAAATTATTTCCAAATATTTTTTGTAAACTGGTATCACTAGTAGTTTTTTCTAATGCTGGTAATTAAGTTCAAAGTTATGTTGTTCGGAGCGGTATGTGTTTTAACTGTATTCTCATAAAATATTTTGAAAAGTACGTTGGCACGAATGAAGTGTTGAATAGTGTAGACTATATCGTCTGTTGAGAATATCTACGTGTTTTACTATCAAAAACCCACATATCGTTTTTGATTGGAGGACTTTCGGTTTTCACTATCTATCATATAAGAAGTATCACTACAAATGTGGTGGCGGAGGGCTGGTTTGCTAACGACTGCTGCTGCTGCTGCTATTTAGATTAAATAAAGATTAATTTAACAAATTTCATAGTATGGCCGAAAAATTTGAGAATTCATGTACGGTCAACATCTAAAGGAGCTTAACTACCATGTCGAAGTAAAATTTTTTTGTTGGTTCTGTCGCGAGGACGAGGAAACGATTATCCACGTCCTCGGCGAGTGCATAGCGCTGCACCGCTGCAGAAGCCGGCACCTGGGAGCACACATGATCTCAGCTGACGAGATCAAGAGCTCCCCCATCAGCTCCATTCTCGGGTTTATCCTGGAACTGGAGCTACATGAGGTGCTGTAATAGGTTACGGGGCTGCCACAATAGATCATCTACTGGTCGCAGTGGCTATGAGACGCAGGGCTCACCCCATTTCTATCAAATAATAAAAAAAAATTTTTACGAACCCCTTGGAAACTGACTATAATAGGCAGAACAGTTGCTTTGACATGGTACTAAAGTGTTAAGCTACTTTTGATGCTGACCGTACATACTTATTTTTTTTAAAATGTGTATGTATTGACCTAAAGCACTTATAGACGTTTATACAATGTGATTTGACTAGAGCTCAATTTTAGACACATTTTTTATTCATGTATAAATCTTTTCAATTTAAGGCGACGGGTAGCCCTAACTGTCGACACCATTCGTTTTTAATTGTTAGCTACTAAACCGGATCTATTTTAAACAATTTCGGGAATACAACCTCTCGGCAAACACTTAGACTATTTATTAATTAGCCATGTACAAATTTTGGGTCCGTTTTTGTACGCGAAAAATTGATTACCGCCAAAAGCGGCCACTTTTAGCGTGAATTAATTTTTCGCGTACAAATGTTTGGTCCACATTTGTGTATGGTTATTTAATAAATAGTATAAGTGTTTGCCGAGAGGTTGTAGCCCCGAAATTGTTTAAAAATATCCGGTTTAGTAGCTAACAATTAAAATCGATTGGCGTCGCTAGTGTGCCCTACCCGTCACCTTAAATACTGGTACGAATAACTAAAAAGTACTCGTCTAAGTTTAGTCTTAATTACCAATCACTGCGTATTTCTGTATTAAAATTTAATCCGGAAAGTTACAATTAATTTAAAGTTTTCGTTTAATCTTGTTGGCTGGTGAGAAGTTCTCTCTCCACCAGCAGTAGTGGTATAAATTATATTATACAGCTATGACTTTGATAATATAGCTTCTGCTACATTATCGCATAATCTATGGATGAAGATGAGTAGGTATTTTTTACCTCACCACTTTTTACTTAGGAAGGGATGGGTTAGAAAGTAGCTAAAATACATCACGTAAACCTTTGCTGATTTTAAATGGGTTTGTTGTAAGGTACGTTTGTATTTTAACTCATTACTAAAGCATAAGATTAGACTTAAACCGGCGTTAATACCTGCCCCTTAAACACACCGTTAAATTGATTAGTCTTCCTAAGCTGTTGAGCTCAGGTGGCAGAAGGGTCAACGAACTATCTCGCCTTCTTTTGAAAATTCTTTTTTTTACACAATGGACAATACGATAAAAATATCCGATCTAGATTAGACTCGTAGAAATTGAACAAAAATAATTTCAGAATATTTAAAAAGATATTTGTGAAGAAAAAAATGAAATATACAAATCTTCCTGTGACGTCATCACTCGGCATGTCAAATTAATAACGTTTTTGCTCACGTTGATTTAAAAATAGTAAAATCGCTGATCATGAAATGACAAGACAAAATCACAGTGACAGTAAGAAACTTAAAGACACCTTAACTTTTTTATTTCCAACTCTAAACACCTGACACTTTCGTCTTCGAACATGTGTCTTGACATTGGCAAAGTTAAATCGAAATTCGATAGACGCCATACCACAAAAAAAAAACTTTTTTATTACACCGACATCACATACGTTGACCCTCATTAAATAATAATTAAAAAATAAATATGTTAATAAAAACACACATTTAATGATAACTAAAAAATATGGGTCCTCTTTTTTCTCTTTCTTTATTCTAAAGTATAAAAATGCTATTTTTTTGTCGTATTGTCCATTCTCTTTGCTGGTTTAATGGAGCGGTAAGCCGATGGTTTTGCACTATCTTGATTAATTAACTACCGCGTGTGCAGCTTCTGTTACAATGTAGCATGTAAATAGTTACACTTTTATTATGTGATAGGTGGCAGACGAGCAGACGGATAATAAAATGGAAAAAAAAAGTATATACGGAGATTCCTGAGTATTTAACTTTTTAAGGGAGTTAGAAATAGATGAATCAAAAGACTTCTAAATCAAAAGAAATCTAATCTAACTCAAAAGAGTTAAATTCACTTAGTTTTAATTAAAATAAAAAAGAAAACTTTTTGTAGTAACTGTTAGAAGATGTTATGATAAGGCAGACTTCCCTAAAATAAAACAACATTTAGCGAGCATTCTTGGTCTTGTCGAACAAAACCACTGTGCACAAGAACAGTTTAACACTCTTTACCAGCGCATTACTGAAGCAATTGAACTTTATGTCCCACAAGTTGAGACCCGCAAGCAATCAACAAACAAACCATGGATACGTAAAGAGAAACGAAAAGAAAAAATAGCTGAACATAAAGTAAAACTATGGAATAGATATGCGCTGACTGGACTTAGCGAAGATTACAAAAAATATCGGGAATTAAATAATAAATTAGTGAACCTGTGTAGGCAATCAAGACTGAAATTTGAAGCCAATATTCTAAACTCTTCTTCTAAAAAGTTCTATTCCTACGTCAGACAGCAGATGTCCTCCAAATCCGGTGTGCCGCTGGTACTAACAAACAACCAAGGTAATGAGGTCACTGATGCTAAGGAGGTAGCAGAGACATTTGCTGACCAGTTTGCTAGCGTTTTCTAAAAAGAGCCAACTGGAAACCTACCCGTGCTAGACACAAGCCAGCGCACACACGCCTCAATGGATGACGTGGTATTTACTCAAGACGTCGTTAGGAAATATACTAAGGACTTAAAAACAGATTCCTCACCTGGCCCTCACGGAATACACGTTAAGATACTTGAGGAATGCGACCTATCAGAAACCCTAGCACGTATAATGCAAACATCGTACGATACTGGTTCCCTGCCAGCGCAATGGAAAAGGGTACTAATTAAACAAGCTTCTTTTTAATAGCATTTTTCGCCTCAGAAAATATATGTTACCTTCTAAATTACTAAGTCGGCCACAATCAATGCGCGTCTTAATAATAGTATCTCAGACACTAGTTATCTTATATGTAAGCCACTGTAAATATAACTCAGCATAGTGGTCATTTTTAGCATCTAAATTTGTGGTATGCATTCAAATAGGAAGCTTCTAAAGTATTAATATATGACACCAAAATAGTAAGAATATTAGCCTCTAATTGCATAATTTAGTATGAATAAAATGTAACTCATCCTACATTAATCGATTGTTAAATGTACCTAAAATTGTCATCAAATAGTATAATTAAAGCCACTACATATTATTATTATGCATTACACATGAACTATTAAGGACAGTCAGCCAGAGCGATGGTAGCCTAGTGGTTTAGAACGCGCCCTCCATGCGGAGGGTCGATTTCTCTAGATTTTTCAAATCTATGTGCATATTTCTATATTTACCTCGGCGGTGAAGGAAAACATCGTGAGGAAACCTGCTCGTTTGGGTTAGTTTCAGAAACGTGTAACCATGATTCAGTTGGTCTTGTTCCTCTGTCAAAGGGTTGCGAAGGTCAGACGGCAGTCGCTTCATTGTAATTACCAGGCTCCCCAAATCCTGAATCATGATCAAAGCGTACCCTGGGCTCCAAAGCCCAGCTTTGGACTCAACCGGAAATTATACGCAAATATGAAGAAGAAGAACTATTAAGGACAGTCATAGTAAAACCATTTATTTATGCAAATCAATTTGTGTATTAATATGTGTAACAAGTACAATCATTTATAGAAAAGTAATTAATAAACATTAACACGTATAATTACGTGATTAAAAGAAAAAGAAAGTAAGGGCAGGTGGGCGGGCGGGTCAGCACAATTATCGAATAGCGCTCTCTGATTGGTGCAAATGGCCGGTTGCTGTCATGTCGCGCACTCGCGCCGAATCGTACAGTGGCTATTTTCACGATAAAAGAATATGAAGTATTATTTTACATGTTAAGTTATAATATATGATGTTGAGTATTGAAGCTTGAATACATAATTTTTGAGGAGTGTGTATTGAAGCTGTAAAACGTAATATGGTGATGAGTTACAAATTTCGTGGCTGAGTTAGTAAATTAGTTTGCAATGTATAAATCAGAAGGATAAGGAAAATTAATTGTTGATATTGACTTGACGCTTTCTTTAACATTTTTAGTTGGCGTTGTAAAGAAGATGAATCAGTTAATTAAAGGCTATGTCAATTTCCCGGTGCTTAGTTAGTAAATTAGAAGTTTGCGCTCGTGGCCAAATAAAAATTCGGTGGCCTTGTTTATTATTTCTCAATGGAAAATAGCTGTTGTTACTTCAATATACAAGAAAGGAAACAAGTTGGTGGCTTCTAACTACTGACCCATAAGTTTAACATCCATTCCATGCAAACTCATGGAGAAGATCATTGTCAAACACTAATTATTCAAAGGTACACAGGTGTCATATTTATCTTATAGGCAATTCTATTTCACTAAATTATTTCCAAATAGTTTTTGTGAACTGGTATCACTAGTAGTTTTTTCTAATGCTGGTAATTAAGTTCAAATTTATGTCGTTCGGAGCGGTATGGTTTAACTGTATTCTCATAAAATATTTTGAAAAGTACGTTGGGACGGATGAAGTGTTGAAAAATGTAGACTATATCGTCTGTTGAGAATATCTACGTGTTTTACTATCAAAAACGCACATATCGTTTTTGATTGGGGGACTTTCGGTTTTCACTATCTATATAAGAAATATCACTAACTAATATAAGAAGTATCACTACAAATGTGGTGGCGGAGGGCTGGTTTGCTAACGACTGGTAGCTACCGCTGCTGCTGTTGCTATTTAGATTAAATAAAGGTTAATTTAAAAATTTTCATAGAATGGCCGAAAAATTTGGGAATTCATGTACGGTCAGCATCTAAAGGAGCTTAACTACCATGCCGAAGTAACATTTTTTACGAACCTCTTGGAAACTGACTATAAAAGGCAGAACAGTTGCTTTGACATGGTACTAAAGTGTTAAGCTACTTTTGATGCTGACCGTACATCAATTTTTTTTTATAGACGTTTATACAATGTGATTTGGCTAGAGCGCAATTTTAGACACATTTTTTATTCATGTATAAATCTTTTCAATTTAAGGCGACGGGTAGCCCTAACTAGCGACACCATTCGTTTTTAATTGTTGGCTACTTTCCGGATCTATTTTAAACAATTTCGGGAATACAACCTCTCGGCAAACACTTAGACTATTTATTAATTAGCCATGCACAAATTTTGGGTCCATTTTTGTAGGCGAAAAATTGATTACCGCCAAAAGCGGCCACTTTTAGCGTGAATTAATTTTTCGCGTACAAATGTTTGGTCCACATTTGTGTATGGTTATTTAATAAATAGTATAAGTGTTTGCCGAGAGGTTGTAGCCCCGAAATTGTTTAAAATATATCCGGTTTAGTAGCTAACAATTAAAATCGATTGGCGTCGCTAGTGTGCCCTACCCGTCACCTTAAATACTGGTACGAATAACTAAAAAGTACTCGTCTAAGTTTAGTCTTAATTACCAATCACTGCGTATTTCTGTATTAAAATTTAATCCGGAAAGTTACAATTAATTTAAAGTTTTCGTTTAATCTTGTTGGCTGGTGAGAAGTTCTCTCTCCACCAGCAGTAGTGGTATAAATTATATTATACAGCTACGACTTTGATAATATAGCTTCTGCTACATTATCGCATAATCTATGGATGAAGATGAGTCGGTATTTTTTACCTCACCACTTTTCACTTAGGAAGGGATGGGTTAGAAAGTAGCTAAAATACATGACGTAAACCTTTGCTGATTTTAAATGGGTTTGTTGTAAGGTACGTTTGTATTTTAACTCATTACTAAAGCATAAGATTAGACTTAAACCGGCGTTAATACCTGCCCCTTAAACACACCGTTTGAAAATTGATTAGTCTTCCTAAGCTGTTGACCTCAGGTGGCTGAAGGGTCAACGAACTATCTCGCCTTCTTTTGAAAATTCTTTTTTTTACACAATGGACAATACGATAAAAATATCCGATCTAGATTAGACTCCAAGAAATTGAACAAAAATAATTTCAGAATTTTTAAAAAGATATTTGTGAAGAAAAAAATGAAATATACAAATCTTCCTGTGACGTCATCACTCGGCATGTCAAATTAATAACGCTTTTGCTCACGTTGATTTAAAAATAGTGAAATCGCTGATCATGAAATGACAAGACAAAAAAATCACAGTGACAGTAAGAAACTTAAAGACACCTTTTTTATTTCCAACTCTAAACACCGGACCCTTTCGTCTTCGAACATGTCTCTTTAATCACTCGACATTGGCAAAGTTAAATCGAAATTCGATAGGCGCCATACCACAAAAAAAAAACTTTTTTATTACACCGACATCACATACGTTGAGCCTCATTAATTAATAATTAAAAAATAAATATTTTAATAAAACACACATTTAACGATAACTAATAAATATATAATATACCTCTTTTTTTCTCTTTCTTTATTCGAAAAGCGTATAAAAATGCTATTTTTTGTCGTATTGTCCATTCTCTTTGCTGGTTTAATGGAGCGGTAAGCCGATGGCTTTGCACTATCTTGATTAATTAACTACCGCGTGTGCAGCTTCTGTTACAATTTAGCATGTAAACACTTTTATTATGTGACACTTTTGTTATGACGGATAATAAAATGAAAAAAAAAATGTATATACGGATATTCTGGAGTATTCAACTTTTTAAGGGAGTTAGAAAATAGATTAATCAAAAGATTTCTAGATCAAAAGAAATCTAATCTAACTCAAAAGAGTTAATTCACTTAGTTTTAATTAAAATAAAAATAAAACATTTTGTAGTAACTTCATAAGTACAAAGACTTTTATACATAAATAAATAAATAAATATTTCACAACATCACATACATTGATCTGACTCCGAGATAGGTAGCTCAAACACCTGTGTTACGGATATCAGAATCAACAGTGGGATTACAAATATATACATATAATACTTATATTTAAAATAAAAGGCCTAATCTATAAAATTCATATTCTGTATGGCGATTTTCCATACTAACTTTTTTTCTACTTTGTTAAGTATCGATTAATGTTACTACTCCATAATTAACTGTGCTTTAATGGACAATGTTTAAGAACGTGTAGGATAGTTTTTTTCAGAAAAAAATATTGATTAATAGTTATTATTTAGAAAGTTAATAGAAATTTTTATTCAACCCCGAAAAGGGTGAACGGGGGTTAAAACGCCGTATAAAAGTAGAATTATTTTTAAAGCTAGAGTTATGAAAAATTTACTTGGTCATTTTATATTTAAATTAATTTTATTTTTAAATTAAACTATTTAGATTTTCTTTATTATACTCCTAAAGGTACGCCGTGTGGTCCCCGATTAGAATAGGCCACCCTCACTCTTACCGAGGTGTCGTAAAAGGCGACTAAGGTAAAGCTGCTGGCATGATCATCAGCACCCAGAGAAGGAAAACTCTGCATTTATATCAAAACCCTCGCCAACCCGTCTGCAAAACGTGGTTAAGTATGGCAATTACCCCTTATGTGATTGAGGGAGGCCCGTGCCCCAGCAGTGGGGACTTAAATGGGCTGACGATGACGATGATGATGATGACTCTAAAGGACTGAAATGGGGTTAAAATGTCGTATGTAAGATTCGCCATAATTAGTGTAAGAGTCATGCAAATTTATGCAAAATGGATGAAAGGCATTTCAGTATTTTTATTCAACCCCTAAATGGGTAAACGGTGATTATACGTCATGTGGACAATTCGTTATATTTAATGCTAGAATCAAGAAAATTTGTTTGAGGACTTTCATTTTTTTTTTAATCCTTGAGTTGGTGAACGGGGCTTAAAACGTATTTTTATGTGACAAATGGCAGATGAGCAGACGGATCACCTGATGGTAAGCGATTGCCGCCGTAACACCCGTAACCTCATCTAATTCACGGAGGATGGAGACATTATTGGTGCGAAAAGCAGTCGTCAAAGCGTCGATTTGATCGCGGTCTGCTTTTTTTAGTCCATGTCTCAACTCCATATAAAAAGAGAGAGTTGACGAGTCTCATTTTTAGTCTCAGTTTAATACCTAGAAAAATACAATTACCTACTAAATGTTTTGTTTTAAAATTAAATCACCGAAGCGAAGCGAGGGCGGGCTACTAGTAAATAAATCTTTACGTGTATTTACTTTATATTCATATTCATCCAATATCCTGCAATATGACAAAAAATAAAAAAGAATGAACAAACAAGTAAACATAATTGCCATTCAATTTCAACCGTCATGTAATCGTCATTAATCCAGCCAGAACTGGCCAATTATTCTGTTTATTAAATATTTTATTATGTTTATACCCAGTCATACAGTCATACGTTTTTCTTATGCACTCATCAACCATCAATTAAGAAAGGTAGTTAATGAAAAAGCAGTATTGGTAGCTTACCATGGCTATGTGGCGTCCACGATAAGATATGGAATTATATTTTTGGGGAATGCAACGGGTAAAGAAAAGGTCCTTATTTCCCAAAAGCGCTGCATCAGAGCAATATACGGTCTGCGGCTAACCGATAGCTGTTAGCCATACTTCATCAAAAAGAGCATGATGACTACTCCATGCATGTATTGTATATATACGAGACTGTCCTATTTATACGGAACCATATGCACCTGTTCTCACCTATCCTTAAACAACGTCGTCGTTATAATTTAAAAATACTTGCTACAAAGACTGCCCTTGTACATAAAAGTATATTTGCCCTGGGCCCCGAGATTTATAATAACCTCCCTATAGAACTGCGAACTAATCGGAACTTTAATGACTTCAAAAGAAATTCATTTAAATTTTTGGTGGAAAAAAATTGACATCAATCTTATTAATATTCCGATATATTTACAATACATTGAACTTTAATTCGAATTTTAATATAGTACTTGATATGACATGCTAATTAGATTTTTTATTGGATTTGAGATTTAATTTTATTATTATGAATTTACATTTTATTTGCTTGTTTTAATTTTACTTGTTTTATGCTGAAAAGCAGAGCATAGCGTACCTACATCATCATCATCATCAGCAACCCACACTCGTCCACTGCTGGACATAGGTCTCCCCTAATGCACGCCACTGCTCCCGATTTTCGGCCACTCTCATCCAGCCCACAATAGCCAGCCTTCCAGAATGTTATCATCCCATCTTGTCGCAGGGCGTCCTACACTACGCTTACCGAGTCGCGGTCTCCACTCAAGGACTTTACGGCTGGACTAGTCCACCGGTTCAAAGTCGCTCAAAGAGCTATGGAAAGGGCTATGCTCGGAATATCTCTGAAGGACCGCATCAGAAATGATGTAATCCGACAGAGAACCAGAGTTACTGACATAGCCCACCGAATTAGCAAACTGAAGTGGCAGTGGGCTGGTCATATTAGCCGCAAAACTGACAGCGTACCTACGTATCTCTTAAATTAATTACAAGACCTTTGTAACCTATGTTTTCACAAATAAAGATATTTTGTATTTGTATTTGTACAGTCTAATACATAAAATTAAGGTGAATATGAGGCGAACTATAGGCAACTTTCCGAATGATACTTATGTCATACATGCTTCATCTATTTATCCGCCTGACAAATCAATAGTATGATCTAATCAGTGAATCCAATCACTAAAGATCGCCAAAGTTAGTCGCCTGCACCTTACAAACTTCTTATAAAATTAAATAATTTATTTTTATGCCTGGTAAAGAACAAGTTATCGCAAAGTTGGGAGACGTCCTCGGAAGGAGGGGACAGACGTCACTCGACGAAAAGCTTCAAGTTGAACAAGAAAACAAAGAATACATAGTTTGCATCTTCACTTTTAGTGATATGGTAGTACTGTTAGCTTAGCTAGGAGAAGCCGTCGCCAGAGGAGAGCCCGACATAACCCATCCGTTTACAGACGGATGGGTATGCGTAACGCATTTCTCCTAAGTCAACAAAAAAAAAGTGCATAAGAAAAGGTGCCTTATAACTTATATTCTATAACCTATTCCCTCGGACGGAAAACATCGTGAGTAAAACCTGCACGTTTCAGATAGTTTCTCAAAGTGTTGAGAAAATGAGGTATTATGACAAGGGACCTTAATCTTTAAGCACACCTTTTTACAACCGATTGCCTAAGTCACAGATGTTATAATATTAGTACCTAAGTATAAGGCGTGACACTGGTCAAAGCTTTCTTTGTCTTATTACTTACCGGTCATTGTGTATACTGCTATTTTTTATATATTATTTTTTATGTATTACTCTACCCGAAGATATCTTGTCAATGTCAAGTAAATTATTGAGAATAAGTGGTAAGTCAACTGTCGAAGTCAGTCAAAGTCACACAAGTTACAAAAACAAAGTTAAAAATTAAACGCCAGTGTTTTGCTTTTTATCGACCTACGGATTCTGCCGATACCACTCTAAACACAATCGCGGGTTTTAAGACTCTATTAGGTCCAAGCAAGTTATCCGTGACAACCCACTCGACACTTGTGTGTCGAGTGGGTTCACTGTTAAAAACGATACAATTCAACGATTTTTATTAAATTAATAAATACCAAATTTGCGCACTAAAAATCACTAGATACTAGTTTAAAACCTTTGATTTGCATCACCCACGCACAGTATTTGACTCCTACAGCCAGATTCTGCTATAATCTTGTCCCGAATACTAAATCGATAATATGACTAGAGTTTCATTATTACCCTCACGGCATTACGTTGGTATTGCATCGATTATCATTATAATTGACAGCTATTAAATTGGTAATGGATTCTAACTCAGCTAACTATTAGGCATATCTAGTTTCATGATTGCATGAGGTGAGAGTAGTGAAAATAATTATCTGAGGTAAGGATCAGCCACTAATTATATTTTATTTATGAATAAAATCGGTCAAATCTTATTTTGAAATATGAATAACTGCAAATTCTAGTTCTTAATGATGCATTTCTCTCCGTTTTTAGGGTGGCAGAGGCAAAATGGCAAAACACGGAACCCTTATAGATTCGTCATGTCTATCTGTCTGTCCGTCCGTCCGTATGACACAGCAATTTTTTTTCCGAAACAATAAGAAATATATGTGGGAATGGTGATCGGTAGATGCATGCCAAGGAACGTGTATGAGTTCGATGTTTGAATTAGAATGACGTGTGAGAGAGAGAGGGAGAGAGAGTGAGAGAGACGACGTATGGCGGACGACGTAAGGATGGTGTTAAGACGACGATAAAATATTGTAAATATAAGAATACTTATTCAGAAAATCCCTGGCTTTATTCAAAACCCCATCCCACATATATATACTATTAAAACTTGGTAAATAGATGTATTTTGTTAGCCACATTACAATTTTTACTCAAAAATAGGAAAAACATTTTTTGGAGGAAAAACAATAGGAAAAGAAAACTTAGAACTGAAACTCTAGATTTATTTTTTCATCAAACTCATGGGTACGTGTGGGTTATCTACGAATAGGTCTTTTCTGGAATCAAAAGTGATAGTTCCAACCTGAGTGGGCCTGTCTTTAAAAATGATGTTGTGGTTTTTAATATATATTTTTTCTAAACTTGCGCAAGAGACGCTCCCAAAAAAAATGTGTCCCCCCCCACTAACTTCTATAATAAAAGAATTAATTATAAAACTAAAAAAAATATATGATATACATTACCATGAAAACGAACAGCGAAAATTGGTTTGAACTAGATCTAGTAAGTAGTTTTTTTTAGAATAGAATAGAATAGAAAATAATTAATTTCCTGACAAAAACATAGAAATATTTATATAAAAAAATTAATAAAAAGTAAATGTTTAATACGTTATAAACCGTAAACCATATATCTTACTTGCTGCTACGAAACCCTTCATGGGCCAGTCCGACTCGCACTTGGCAGGGTTTTTTTAACAATTGTAATGTTTTAAATATTCCTGTTGTCATTAATTCTATGCATGGATGTATGTTTTCCTTGTTTACTCTGCCACAGGTGTGTTTAATATCAGCGAGCTACGGTATACATGAAAATTTCCATCAAAATACCGGTGGCTCAAAACAGCCAGCGGCACGAAAACAGTGCTATCAAATTACAGCCGACGAGAGATTTTCAAGGCGTAATCTGAGCCAGGTCAGGAAGCTGGTGAGTGAAGCCACGTCCCGCGGCTGTCAAACGCAGCCCGGTGCTATCCGGCCGGGCGGGGAACTGCCGTATCTTGCTGATACGAGCCCGTTATAACAATACGGTACACAGTTTGAAGAGGTTGAGCAGAGTTCAGGTTAAAATGTGTGTCTTTTTTATTTTTGTCAAAGCAAATTTAGGAACATTTATCACGATTTTAGCGGACCCAACATCCGAGGCAGCTCAGAAATTACCTGATATTTTTTGTACATTTTATACATCTCGTCCTGTGCTGTACCTTTTAATATATTTTTTTTTCTATTCCCTTCGATATTGAGTTCAAAGCCTGTATCCGCTGTGAATTCTGTTACTTTTTAAATTTGTTTAAAATAAAAAAAATCTGGTGTTCTTACTTGCATACCAGCTGTAAGATTTTACGAAAGCTAACCTTACCCTAACCCAAAGTTGTGTTTATGTATGTCGTTTCGGGTTTGTAATTGCAGTCGTCAGGCGCCCAAATTTTTCTAAGTGAAATTTTTTTTTCAAAAATTCACCAAAATGTTTTAGAGATATATCCCACGGGATAGCGGCAATCCCTAGGCATAATGGTAAAGCCTTTCTGAGCAAAATTTGAGCGCTTCAGCCCTCTTGTTTGTGATTGAAAAATCGGTTCTACTTTTAATATTTAAGTCATGTCAATTTTGGTTAAGGTTCGATGGGACTGACATGTCTATGAAAACAAAAGAACAAAGAAAAAAAATAGAAAAACAAAAATTTATTTTAAAGTAAATAACGCACTTAAAAATTCTTCACGCGTTCAAGAAACCAAACCTAGGACATTTCACGTCCCGAATAACACATTGGCCATATAATCCTCACCTTATTACTAATTTATTCAGAAATATAGACGCATAATGAGACTATAATTGGAACAAATTTGAAGAGGTAACAATAAAGGTATGGGAGACAGAATATAATTCTTTGCCGATGTCCGATCTGTAGCTTGGTGGAGTGCTTCACTAACAGGTATATTTAGTTTCCTGCTATTTGGTCCGACCATTATTTGGGACTTCTGCCTCTAGGTCTTTATACCTCGATTTTACCAGTCACCATAAGGCATAGTCAAAACCTTCGAAATCTTGAAGAAATATAAATATTTAAAATAAAATATGGAGTAACATAATTCCTATTGGGTTACATACATACATGTTTTATCATAGTTACGTTTTACACCATTATCAAAAACAATAAATTTACAATATTCATCAAGTATGAAGACAAATACAAGGCGAAGCCAACCCTTACCCGGTAGGTATTCTACTCATCATTCTGAACAACTTTTGTTTTATCGCTTTTGATAGCTCGCCAAAATCTTGTAGGTGAACTCTTCCTAAAAGGTAAAAAGTTCTTCATACTAAACAGATTACTTCAATGAGGGTTAGGTACATAAAAGATTTGTGGGTTACTTTTGAGTTGTAGAATTTCTTCTTGGAAGGTTTTAGATAACCTTTAGAAGATTAGCCTGCTGACCATAGAAGAGCTACTGGATAGTGACTGGATAAGAAAAGCCAGTGATAAAGGTTGAATCCAAACTGGTCACTTTGAAATCCAAGGTACACTTCGACTCTCGCTTTGGATCCCGGGGTATTACCTATATTTGGACCCTTATCCAGGGTTTTTTATGTGATAGGTGGCGGACGAGCAGACGAATCACCTGATGGTAAGCGACTGCCGCCGCTCATGGACACCCGCGACACCAGCGGAGTCACAAGTGCGCTGCCAACCTTTAAACCCCCCTTTGGCCCCCGGTACTCACGCAGCAAAACATAGCACAGTGCTGCTTCACGCCACGGTATGGTATCACTCTGGTTTGGTGAGTCTGCTAATTACAATAGACTAACCGTCGTCTGACCTTCGAAACCTGTGTTCGTAAACTTTAAATAGGGGAATCAAACCAACTGAATCACGATTACACCATGTTACTATATCAATAATTGTGGATATCCACTGTTTGATAAATATCCAAAACTATATATCACTATCAAGAGAAGAGCGTACTCGTTTTTAAAAGGCCGGCAAAGGCAACACCTTAGCGATCTCTTTGATTTCAAAGATGTTCATGGGCGTTGATTACTTACAATCAGGTAACCCACTTGATCGTTCGTCGCCTCCAGCATAAAAAAACTAGCAGGTTGCTCATTATGTATTCTCTCATCCCACATAGATTTGAAAAATCTAGACACATGCTCGGATTCCAGCCTATGACCTCCCTTTCAGAAGGCGCCCGTTCTTTTTCTCTGAGCTTCTATCACTTGGTGGTAAGTGGGTAGGTAGGAAGGTACGGTACAGAGAATTAAAAGGTTCGTCAACTTAAGGTAAATTTTCGCTTGCACGGTAAGAATCAGTTATGCCAACAAACCGTTTTAAAAAGATCTGTCAACCTTCTTTAAATTTTCTTTACATCAAAAGAAATCAATGTTGCTACAAGCAAATCTGAACTTTCTGATCTAACAGTTAAGCATAATTTTCTGTGCAACAGGTACTACTCTGACGAATTAACGAAAGGTAATAAGTGCTCATAGCATATCAAACGAATCAATTTGAAAACTGACGAACCTTTTCGTTCTTTGACTGTACCTAACATGAACATAATATGTTTCCTCTACCACAATACACTTATCGATCGATTGCACAGCGACGTCATCAGTGATGAAGCGAGTAAAGCCACCAGGGATGCGTAGTAAGAAATAAAGAGGTGGTGGGAGAGATATTGATGCCGCTTGGCTCATGGCTTGACCAAAAACAGCTTTCTCTAAAACACATTCAATTTCCACTGAAAAGTGTTTTCAACAAGTAGCAAAAACACTTTGCCTCGAATGCGTCAGACAATACACAGTGTTCAAAGCGATACCGTTGATTCCGAAATGCATCAACGTACATGGAGCTCAACTTGACTGTGTCAATACACGTTTCCCAAGAGAGTAGGCCCCGTGTATTTCTGCTCACAGCGCGGCGTCCGCGCCCATACGAACACACACTTGAAATGCAATCTCCCGACTAAAACTGTCGAATCAATTTGTATTTTGTTTGCTTAGTGTGATTTGCTTCACTGTATACTGCTTCCGTGGTTTAATGCGTTGACTGTCGCTAACTAACACACTGAAATCGTGGTTTTTAATCCCACGGGGAAAGAAAATCAGTCTTGTCCGAAATCTGTTTTGCCAGTCGCGGCGGGTTCAAATTATTTATAATTTTAAATCAGCAATTAAATTATGTAACTAGCAAAAAAAGGCACGAACCTAGAGTCTGTGTGTAATTAAACCAATAAAAAAAGTGTTTTGCCCAACTTTAGGGAAACAAACATACTGTTTTATGCGGTACCACACTCACCTTTGTACCCAAAAAGCGTAATACATTTCAAACGAGAAATTTTATGTATTTTTTACTGGATAAAAAACTACACTCATTTCGTCCTTTAGGCAATGTTTCAATGTGACCCTTATCAGTTTATCTCGTGTGACTGTCTAGCCAGTCTCCGTCCTTTATCATGTACATATTTTAAGCCGAAAATATCACGGCATATATCTTCGTTAATGCCGAGCAATGGATAAAAATGTTTATTGGCATCGAATGCCGGTGTTTTATGAAACCACTTGCACGTTTCCGAATGGCGTTATATTTTTTGTCAATACAGTACAGTAGGTATTCTATTTATTAAGACACTAGCGGTTTCCCGCAACTTCGCTTGTGTGGAATTTGGTTTGATAAAAAAAGATTTTTCCGCGGAACTTTTGTCGCCAATGTGTTTTAAATGGAAGACATATAAAATGTCTCTATACTGAAAATACTTTTTATGGTAAACCGAATTACACGCGAGTGAAGCTGCAGGCAATTGCTAGTATTTACTAAGGAACCGAAGTAAAAAGTACACCGAAAAATACTTTGAAAAACCACCTTAAGTAAATGCTTATTCTTATGATAAGTTCGTGCCGTCCACGACGCGCCTAATCGCTTACAAAGCTATTGATGCACGTTACATTTCAATCGATGCATGTTAATTTATCTATGACTGCACATGCACACTAAAACAAAAATCACGAGACAATTTTATTACGAGAAGTAGGTACTGGTTGGACGAAAATAAAGTGAGTTGCGGCTTCTTGGATGACCTGACCTATAGTTTGCTCAAGCTTTGAATTACATAATAGGTATATGAACCGACAAGTCATCTCAAGATATCATCTCTCATCTAATTATGCACATAGGTCTACATTAGCTCTGTTCATAAATTTAGTAAATTACACCGCCGGAGTCCACCTAGTGCCCTATTTCCATACAAGAGTCCCCAATATTGAAAAATAATTGCCCCACAATATAACATAATAACAGTAGAACTGGTCCGCTATTCAGACTAGAGCGAAATCCAGAGGAATACTTCGCAGTCACGGACTGGGTAATCCAATATGCGACCCGGCCCCAGAACGGGGTTGCGACAGCGCAACGGTATTATTGTAACATAGATAAAATAATTAGATACGGTTCGCGCCTCTCACTGTCCGGAAAACAACTAGCTATTTTGGCAGTTTATAACAATACTGCGTTTTCGAGCAAGTTTGGCGCGGTGCCATATATTCGCTATTTTACCTTGGCGTTGCAAAAGTACCCATTTATGGTTGTTGTAATATTAATTTTAATAACTAATCTTATAGCGATACAGGGTGCTTATATCGTCCATACTACCGTGTATTAGCGATAAAAGCTATATAAGCAGTCCTTAGTATTATAAAAAACCGGCCAAGTGCGAGTCGGACTCGCCCATGAAGGGTTTCGTAGCAGCAAGTAAGATATATGGAAGGTAAATTGCGGTTTACGGTTTATAACGTATTAAAAAAAAACTACTTATTAGATCTAGTCCAAACCAATTTTCGTTGTTAGTTTTCATGATTATGTACATCATATATATTTTTTTAGTTTTATAATGCATTTATTATAGAAGTTAGAGGGGGGGACCCACAATTTGCCACTCTGGGAGCGTCTCTTGCGCAAAGTATTGTGTTTAGAAAAAAAATGATGTTAAAAACCTCAATATCATTTTTGAAGACCTATCCATAGATACCCCACACGTATAGGTTTGATGAAACAAATTTTTAGAGTTTCAGTTTCAAGTATGGAGACCCCCCATTTTTTTATTTTTTCCGATTTTTGTGTAAAAATCGTAATGCGCTTAACAGAATACATCTATTTACCAAGTTTCAATAGTATAGTTCTTATAGTTTCGAAGAAAAGTGGCTGTGACAAACGGACGGACGGATGGACGGACAGTCGGACAGACGGACAGACATGACGAATATATAAGGGTTCCGTTTTTTGCCATTTGGCTACGGAACCCTAAAAAACAGTTGAAAAAGAAAGCTAGAGAATATTAGGCACAGAACGCAAAATAAACCTAACAACTGATCGTATTCGGATTCACCAAGTGCAAGATAAAAACCTAAGTTTATAACAAAGATATTGGAACATTCCTTCATCAAATCAGCATGATGAAAACCTTGATTTTTGGTTTGGTTAATTTGATACTTGATTGGACATTTTACGCTCAGTAGCTAGATAAGTACTATACAACTTGTGCGGATAAAGAATGGGATCAGAAATGGCGGCGCATCTATTCACTTCTCGCTCGCACACTCACGAGTGCGAGTATAGACGCAAATGGTGTGCGAGCGAGAAGTGAATAGATGCGCCGCCATTTCTGATCCCATTCTTTATTCGCACAGGTTGTACACATATTTTGAGAGACCCGGCCTTGTAAGACATTTATAAAGTACTAGCAACATGTACCTACGTACGTGCTATATTAGATAAAGATAAAGAACTGGAAGCAGGAGATTGGCATCTAGTTACATAGGACTGAGACATATGGCGACATCTCATATCGGAAGCCGAATACTCATTTTGCGACGCTGAGCCATCGGAGTAAAATAAGTACATAAGAAAATAATAACTCGTAACCGATGTTACATGTTCGATCTAACAAAAGGAGGAACACCATATTCGAGCAGATGGAATATTTCTCCATTTCTCTGGAATATTCCTGCTATTCGAAAATATCAATCGGTTTTAAAAATACACCGTTGAATCCCAAGCTGCCCCCATATGGACGTAAATCCTTTTTATCAGAGAGTGCTCTAAAATCTATGGGTCTTTTGTGTTACCTCAAGGCTCATATTTTTTGGAGATAGTTACGACTGGATTTGGGAGTTATATTAGTACTTCTACATTGATTGACGAAAGTATATTATTTTGATTTATCAGTTATCCAACCACACGTTATATGCACGTCACAAATTTATTGATTAGATATTTTTTTGGGAGCTAAAGTACTCGGTTTCTCTCGGACAATTATGGTCCACCTAAAACCTTATCTTCACTTAACAATCGGTAAATGTAACATCCATCATCTCAGCGTGCTATTCTCGGTTGCATCCAAAGCTCACGCTTTGGGGCCCGAGATAAACTTGGATCGTGATCTAGGGTTCGGTGAGTTTGGTAATTACAATGAAACGACTGTCGTCTGATCTGTGCAACCCTTCAACAGGGGAACCAGACAGACTGAAAAACATGGTTTCACATTTTAGAAACTATCCGAATCGTATAGGTATCCTTCACCGCCGAGCAAATGGTAGAAATACGCACATAATAATTATTATAATAATAATAATTCTCACAATATCTCATACGTTGACCTGATTCCGTACTAAGTAGCTTAAGCACTTGTGTTACAGATATCAGACAACAGAGGCATAGATACATAGATTTGGAAAATCCAGAGCCCTGCCGTACTAAAGGCGCGTTCTTTATTGACTTATCATCGTTCTAAGCCCAGCATACGTAGGTATATATTGATAGATAGATACTCTTTATTGCACAACATGCAAAACTTAAAAGCTAGGTATATAGAGGTACAATGTACAATTCCTATCTACCTACGTTTATGCTACGAAAATGCCGTGAATGCCGCCCGGCCTTGGTATTCTAACATCTTACGTGAAAGGCACTATAGACATGTATAACTATAGAGTAGACGATCTTCACTAAGCCAACAATAGATTATTATTAGTAGTATGATACTTATACATAACTAAGTATACATTTCATAACTCGAACAGGTCAATCGGCCTCTATTGTACAGGATTCGACGTTATTCGATAATACGAAGTGGCAGGCACTTTGCAGGTATTGTAACCCGGACGCGGATGTGACCACCCTTTGTTGTATAAATAGTGGGACATTGAATAAAAGTGCATACCCGTGAGTTTTGCGAGTCCCAGTTGGGTGTAGAGGTGTACGAAGTGCATTCTTGACTGCCTCATTGGCTCAGACGGTAGAGCATTTTAAAGCGACGGCTGCGCTTGGGGTCCCAGGTTCGATCCACAAGTCGGGCCAAAATTTGTTCCTGAGGTTTTCTGTTGAGAAATTCTCAGTGTCAGCCCGGATTCTGGAAGTTGGCGGTCTTGTACCCCTGTGCCTCGGAAAGCAGTTAAGCCGTTGGTCCTGCGCCCGATCCCTCTTCGGTCGTGTCCCATCGGAATATGAGGGTAAGGGAATAGAGAGTGCACTTGTGTTTGCGCACACACTTGAGCACTATAATATATCCTGCGTACGTGGCTGATCGTTGAGATTGGCCGCCGTAGTCGTAATGGGTTGGAGGATATTATGAGAATTATTAAATGTAAATAAAACAACATTTTTGTCATTGAAACGAGGCGAGGGGTCCCCAACAAGACACAGACGACGTTTGAAGAATGCTAATGTGGAGTCTGCGGTAAAAACTGGTCCGATTAAAAAAACTGGTCAGGTAAAAAACTGGGCAGCTTCTCTTATTTGAAACAGAAAGATATATACATATAGGTTTTGATCGCCTGTGGTTAGGACGCAAGGGTTCAATTCCCACACCAACACAAATGTTTGTTGATGAAACAGATGTTTCATCTGGGTGTTGGCAGCTCCAACGCCTGTTGTTCTTTGGTTGGTTTCCATACCTAGTAGGTACAAGAGAAAACCCTAGTTTTAACCAAAACTATACATTTGTATACATAACTTAATCAACTGACTTAATGACTGACAAGTTGGCGAAATTGGTAGTGACCCAGTCTCTTACGCCAAAGGTCGTGGGTTCGATTCCCACCGGGGACAAACATTCGTGCGATGAACAATTGTGTTTGTTCAGTGTCTGGGTTTAATATATGTATTTAAGTATATATTTGTGTTCTTCTGTTGTCTGATATCTGTAACACAAGTGCTTAAGCTACTTAGCACGGAATCAGATCAACGTATGAGATGTTGTGAGAATTATAATTACTAATTTAAACTTTTTTTAAAATTATTTAATAACGAATTTACTATTAGGTATAGTGTAGGGAGATTTAAAGGTTGGCGGCGTTCTTGTAACTCAACTGGTGTTGCCATGGGTGAAGGCAAACACTTACCATTAGGTGATTGGTCATGTTGTTCTGTTCTGTCTTTCGTTTATGTGGCTGTCTGTGCCATTGTGCCTGCTGTGTTGTCTATATGTGCTGCGTTTAATTTGTTTTAGATGCTGGCCCTAACAAAAGAGAAGACCTCAAAATAGATCGGAGACCTTAAAATTGAACCGGTCAATATTAATATATAACGTGTCTCTCTAAACACTTGACATTGGCGGAATCACACGTGCGGCCGTCAATGCGCGCGGGTTTAGGACCAAAAAAAAAAAAAGGTGATTGGTCTGCTACCTGTCACATAAAAAATTACTTATTTTAGATAGACAGCAAGAAGATAGATAGAAACGTTTATTCACTGTAAATACGACACACCACATTTTGAAATTATGATCTAATATATTACTCCATTTTATATGATTATTCATAGCCGTTAAGACATTTATGAAAATATAGGTAAAAGCTGGAACAAGAAGAGCCCCTTCCTCATCTTAGCCCCCTCTTCACCTCATAAAAGCTGTCACTTCAAAGCCCAGGGTAAGCTTGGACCATGACCCAGGGTTCGAGAAGTCTGGTAATAAGTACGGTATATGACTATTTTTTATTTATTTTTGCAATCAAAAGACCTCTCAATGATAGAAACATCGTTGAAAGAATCACTTGATTCTCATTTAAACTACCTGAGATATCACATCTTTAAAATCACATTATTTTGGGCAAACCCAAAACGCTCCATACAAATGGCTACTTAGATGTGACGTCACGTCTAAGTATTTTGTATGCATTTCATATGATTTTTGTATGGTAGCTATATCAAATGTTTTGTTTATGTCAATGGTTCTATTATAATAATTGGTGCAAATTGTATAGGTTATTCAATGGTATAATTATTTTTTAATAATTTCATACTTTTAAAATGGACTTGCCCATGAATCTTTGAATGACCATATAACCGGCTATGTATGGACCTAAATTGAATAAAGATTATTTATCTTTATCTTATCTTTAGCTCAAATCCTCTCTTAACTATTGCAATTTACAGGAATATTTGCTTACAGGATAATATTATGTACTACCTGTGCGGATAAAGAATGGGATCAGAAATGGCGGCGCATCTATTCACTTCTCGCTCGCACACTATTTGCGTCTTTACTCGCACTCGTGGGTACTGACTGCAAAAAAAAAATCTGCGATCCCTTCCCTGTCGCATCAGTCAGGTTTCGCAATTTTGTGAGCTAGATGCGTTCTCAGTTTTTCCGTGGTTTTGAACCTTTCGTTATTTTGTCATTTGTTATTGTTTGTTGTTTTAGTTTATTGTTAATTTGTATGTTAAATAATTATTTTGTTAGTTATTTATTGAGTATAGATAGTGTTTTAAGATATAGTTACAATAGGATATAGATATAGTTAAGATATACTTATTACAATCTTTTATTTCAATATACTAATTTTAAAAGTTATGAAGTGCATATAGAATAGTACATGAAATTAATGTAATTCTTTCACCATAGGAAAGGTACGTTAGGTAGTCATAGGCTATGTATGTACCACGGGCGAATCCGGGGCGGACCGCTAGTAAATATATATTTACTTGAGAACAAATTCGTTTATAAATGCTATAATAACATTATGTTTAGTTTATATATATATACAGTCAAAAAGACTCCAAAATAATAAAATCTATAAGACATACTCGTACATAAATAGTATTTTAATTAATAACATTTATATATTTATTTCAAAAAAAACAAAACAGTTTCAACGGTATCGTTGTTTTATACTGAAAAACGTCAGTTATAAGTTTTTCAAACCGTTGATGCTGACGGTACCGGCTCCACGCGCCGCCATTTCTAATCCCATTCTTTATCCGCACGGATAGTACCTATTTTGACATTTATAAGTGTTCTGTATGGACATAAATTGGATAAAGATTGTTTTATCTTTATCTTATCTTTAGCTCAAATCCTCTCTCAACTATTGCAATTTACAGGAATATTTGCTTATGTTACTAGAAAATCGTTTACCCAGAGGTGGTCACCCCAGCATCCGGATCTTTAGTTCGGCTACGTTAAAGGCCTGTATTGGGCCCAGATTCGCAATTGAATTCTAGCTTTGGCAATGCCTGTTATGTTATTGTGCAGCCAAGGCCCAGTTATGGCCCGTGAATTCAGCCGCAAGATACAGGTAAGAGCTATGAGGGCTTAACATTGTGGATTACTACAGTTTGAGTGAGCAAGTTCAAGATTTTTGTTAAGAAGTCCTAAATATACCTACTAATATTTTGAAGAGGAAATATTTGGTTGCAATAACATTCTATGGACCTAAAACCGCACAAATTTTAAATTTTTGGACAAACCGGGAAGTTCCCATAGCATACGGGTCTTGTAATGTAGTATTTTAACACTTTGACAGCGGATCACGAGTTCAACTCAGCACATTTCTATTATTTTCTATTGTTTCCGCCGCTGGCAGTGTTAAATTATTACAATAAAACGTTATACTTTGAAATTTATGAAATGTCATTCCCAGTGCGTCCAATGCTGTTGTTACGGAGCCAGGGAAACGCTCGGAATATGATCCATGATTCGGGAAATCTAATACACGTAATTACAATAAATTTAAGCGACTGCCGTCTGATCTTCGCAACCCTAAGACAGAGAAATCAGACCAACTGAAACACTATTAATAGTTTTTTAGATTTTCGCGTTGCATTATAACTATAATGTAATCAAGACGGGAATTAACACGATATTTATTATGTGAAACAACATTGTGTACTCGCATATTGGGCTCAATAAATAGGTTTATTCCCGCTGTCCACCCTCTGCTTGTCCACCCCGGGTGGAGAGTGAAACAATTGTTAAAAAAATTCCCGCTGTCCACCCCTTCTTGGTTAAACCAATAAATATCGTGTTAATTCCCGTCTTGATACATTATGGAACATGATTACACGTAGAATTATTATCTCAAGTAAGTATTGTAGGTATCCAGAATTTTGAAATACTTACGAGAGATGTTTTCCGTCACCACCGAGTTAATGGCAGAACATCAATTCGAAATTAACGCTAAAACGTTAATTTAATTATCTCTGTAATATTATTCGCGACACGCGGTTTAGACCTATTTCTGTTCGCTACCTAGCCAGGTAAAGAACAGAAATAGGTCTAATCTCTTATTGTTAGAACCCTTTAACCACAATTCTCTCAGGCCTAATTTAATTTTATCAGCGGTATCTTAGTAGCGCTCAAATAGTTCTTGGTATTGTTGGTGACTGAAATAAGTGATGTAAGACGTAATAAAAGTAATTCCTCGGCTGCGGCTCTACTAGACTACTAGATGTTCATGACCGCACCTTAGTTTTCTACGTTCGTTTTGTATTGAAACTAAAGCCGTACTCCTAGGTAGTAGTAACAGGCAAAAATACAGTTAATCTGTGAGATGAACTTTTGGATGTCATGATAAAATTTACGAAATATTTTAACGAGTGCATAACGAACATAGACTCGACATTCTGACATTCGTCAACATACATCAACAGAGGTAGAAATACTAAGCACCGTCCGCGACGCGTCCATTGTCAGAAAAGTGCGCGGCTGACTGTTCTCTCGCGGGCGATCTGCGTATCTTACGCACTATATGGACACTTCATTAAAAATATATAAGGAGGCTAACTGGATTCCTACTGTTGACAACAAAGAATGGGGACACGCCCTAATACACAAGGTTGCAAACTCTATCTCGAGTTAACCACAATGTTGAACAGACGGGACTGCCGCAACGCTCCCCTGCGATTAATGCTGCAGAAAAAATTGCACGTCCGTGCCTCGACTTACGCTGCGAGCCTGAAAATAACATTACTTCCAAGCGTACGCAGTAAGCAAAATACGATTGTTCCCCCTACGCAATAGGTGTGGTTCCCGCTAAAATTCCAGTCGCGCACCGAAATAAATCCACGAAACAATTGTTCCGAGTAAAGACTATTCGGGCGAAAGTTTTGTGGCTGCGACAAGTAGAAAAGTGGCAACATTAATCTGATCTCCGGCAGCAAATAGCTCTCGAATGCGGTGGACGAGGGTAATGCACCGTGTGAGGAGTAGTTGGGGCAGAAACTGAGCGGCCATGGAATGGTGCGATCCGCTTTGATTTGAAGGGTTGTTATGCTTTATTTTTTTATGTGATAGATGGCAGGCGAGCAGATGGATCACATGATAGTAAGTGATTGCCGCCGCCCATGGACACCCGCAACATCAGTGGAGTCAAAACCTTAAAACCACGTTTTCTATTTCATGTGATTGCTGGCAATTGCTGTCAGTGTGCCCTTGATGTTAGAACTGTCAAATATTTTCCTAGCAACTTCCCACAGTGTTCAAAAACATCAATATCTTAGTGACTGCAATGTTAGACAATTTTACATGTCTTCTAAAGCATGAAGTGGAAACTCATAAAATATTTCTAAATCCTGTTGTTAAAAATTTAGAACATTTTTGATTCGCTGCACTTTTGACTCTTTGAATAATTTATAAAATCAGCATTAGAATCGAGTTTTAAATTAGTTCACTTCACATACATTTTTTTTCTTTGACTTTAGATAGATATTCTGATCTTTATTCTGCCCTTTAAAGTCCGAATCTAATAATCAAAGATTATTAAAATTAATTCATCCGTTTGCATTCTTGCATTTCTAATTGTAGAATTTGTGGATATTGCTATGAGTTGATAGTTAATTAGTTGCAATTAACCTGATTTTGAAATATATTATACCTACAGATGACCGAATCATATCGTAAATTTATAAAATACAACATTTTTCTCCTAATTTATTTTTCTACAGTTAATAACAAAAAAGCTTCTACCCGGTGGTGCTAAGCGGAACATTTCAGACTTGGTGAGCGGGCGACTTATCTAAATCATACCACTATACGCCAGGGCCTGAGTTTGTTTGACACACTTGTGGACTTGCAGGCGTATTTCATGCCAATGGGAGTAACAAGAGTTTTTCTTGATACCGTCAATAGCGAAATTTTCTATTTCATTTCGGTCTGGGTGAAGGTATTTGGTATTAAGGCGACGGGTGGGGCACACTAGCGACACCAATTGATTTTGATTTTTATGTAGTAAACCAGATATTTTTTAAATAATTACGGGATTCGAGTCTCTCGGACAATTTAGATTTAGTAGGGTTGTCCATTACTTTTTTCACAAGAAAGGTTTTGGATAACTAGTTTTTTAGATCCTTTTTTGTGGGCACACTTTAATAGTTTTAGAAATCAGTAAAAAACAAATATTTACTCAATTGTTTGCAAGCTTAAAAATAATTTTCGCCCTTTTTATTAAACATAGTGGTTAAATATAAGAATTGATAACAGAGCAAATGAGATTTAGATTCAGAATAATATAATTTTTGTTGCGTTTTGTGTCGCAATGAAAAATGGCCCTAAAAAGTACCCCTGTTGAGGTTTGTTTACATTTAGTTAAGTACCTAAACAAATGGAGTATACATCTGACACAACTCTTGACAAAGAACTTATAAAATGTTAACTAAGAATAACCCCTATTATAAACCCTTACTCTTTTGGAAAGAAGTATGAAAACCTTTCCGAAAAAAGCTGAGCAATTTAAAAATAAAATTTAATATAACAAACAATAGCACGTTCTAAAAGTCTTTGGACTAAACTTATGTAATAAAAACAGTTTCATATTTATCTAGTTATTTATCCGTCTTATCTATGTCAACTCATTTCTCCACATTATCCAAACAAGGTGAATAAAACTTTTATTACGGCGGCCATCTTGTATTTGAAATTTGTCACCATAAATATATTATGCTACTCAAGCCCTTTTATATGATACCCATATTATGGGGGTTGTGTTAAAACATACAATTCATATCTTTGTGACGGCGGCCATCTTGGATAGATTTTTATTCAACGTAAGAACATTTCTCTCTTTTTCATCTTTCAAACAAAAAAACAAAATTACAATCGGTTCATTTGTTCGGGAGCTACAATGCCATAGATAGACACACAGATACACACACACACACAGACACGTCAAACTTATTACACCCCGTAGTTTTTGCGTCGGGGGTTAAAAATAAACGCACTGGAAAAGTTTTCTCAAATAAATAAAATGGGATTTGAACGTAGCGTTGGCAGATAAGCTGGGGGTTCTTCATCTCCACTACACCAGTGGAAATGTTATGGCGAGGTGTAAAGGCCCCGGCCACGTTATTGCCGTCGTTAAGTTAAAATTTTCTCACCCGAACACTCGCGAATGTGGCACATAAACACAGACATTTATGTTATTTGTGAGCGGTATTGGGATGAGACATATAACAGGAGAAAAGGCTGAGAGGAGTTTTTCGCCAGGCAGCCCCTAAGGCGTAGAACAGATCGGGGAACATTTATGTTCTGTGGAGCATGACTGATAGTGGCAGCGATTTGTTCGCGAATGTAAAGGAAATAAAAAAGATGAAAAGATTGGCAGATATACAGATCGTGGGGTAAATAGATGGATAGATATTCTTTCTTGCACAAAAAAAATATACTATGTTCATCCGTCAATATAATGTTGGTGGCTTATTGCACTATTGAATAAATGCCTTGGGAGAGCCACGCTTCGTTATGCATGGGCCGGCTTCACAGAAAACTGGCTTTAAACAGCACTATGCTGTGTATCGCTGCGTGAGTGAGGGTGCCGGAGGCCCAATCCGGGGAAAGGGGGGTTTAAAAGGTTGGCAGCGCACTTGTGACTCCACTGGTGTCGCGGGTGTCCATTGGCAATTGCTTAGCATCAGGTGATCCGTCTGCTCGTCTGCCATCGATCTCATAAAAAACATACAACATCTAATACATTGACCTTGATTCCGTGCACTTGTGTTCTTGTCTTGACATAATTTCACTTTGCATCAATCAGGTGCGATTGTGGTCAAGCGTTGGCCTAAAGGTATTAGGAAAAAAAAAATACAGATTTATTTTGCAAAGATAAAATTGATCCTTTAAAATAAAAATATTAGCGTGTGAAAATGCATCAGAGATATAGCTAGAAGTGCGACAGATTTTCTTCGTGCTCCCTACTCCAATTTACTTCACAAGTTTTTGAACATTCTTTTCTGCAGTAAGAAAGTTACTTAAAGCTCTCTCTAAGGCAGAGGTGCAGAGGTGCAAACGGGCCCTCACTACGACGATATTACAGTCGTTAAGTTAAATTTTCCTGCAAACGTGAAAAATAAATAAAAATATTGTGAAAACTAGTTATATGTTGGACGTATTCCGTGAGCTGGGATCACGATAGGTACTATACAGCTTCAGCAGCGCTGGTAGCATAACTCGCAGGAATACCAAAGCTCGTCCCTTCTGAGTAGGTAGTACATACATATTACCTTAAACGAATCAGAACGCCGTATGCCTCGTCTCTTGAAAAAGCCATTTACGCGGGCAGGCAAAACGGGCTTTCGCACCGACAATCCGAGCACTACGGACATTGGACACATATTCACTTAGCATCAGGACATAGATTTGTTCGCCGACAACATGATGTGATTGCTGGCTTCTTTCCGTGACATTATTGATAAAGTGACATTTATTTAATTTAATTAACAAGTTATTTACTTGTTGACACAATTTTATTTATTTGTATTCTTGGCAGTTTAACATAGTTATTATTATTGCATTGTAATTAATTAATTAAATCTCACTAAATTAGGGATTTTGCAGGTTTTTAAAGAAATGTAAGTTTCATTTGTAATTTTTATTGGTATTTTATGAATTCATTCTTGCTTTTTAATTTAAAGTTGTTGCATTTGGATCTATAGTGTAAGCTTCAAGTGTATTGACATAAAAATAAATAAACGGAAGGTCGGCTCAACAAACTGATATCAAAGAATTAGAAACTTATACGCTGCGAAGTATATCGATATCGAGCAATCACGCGTCTCCATGCAGGGGGTCATGGTTCTAATACACACATTTTTTTAAGTTAGCCTGTAGCGTCCCACTGCTGAGCAAAGGCCTCCCCCAAGCTCTTCCATTGATCCCTGTCCTCCAGAGGTGCACGAAGTCTAGATTTTTCAAATCTATCTGCGTATTTCTACCATGAACTCGGCGGTGAGGGAAAACATCGTGAGGAAACTTGCACGTTTCGGATTTATTCTGAAATGTGTAACCATGATTCATCTGGTCTAGTTCCCCTGTCAAAAGGGTAGCGAAAGGTCAAACGGCAGTTGCTTCATTGTAATTATTAGACTCCCCTAATCCTGAATCACGGTATCAGCGTACCCCGGGTTCCAAAGCGATAGCTATTTATTAGCAATAGCAAACAGCTATAAAATAAATGTTCACTTTTAACATACTTAAACTACTTAATAATATTGTATCCAACGCCGTTGTTAGATGTTACTAAATGCAAGTGGTCGCGGGCTGCTCAAAAATATAATTAATATTACAAAGAAGCAAAAAAAATTGAAAGAAAACATTCGGTAGGTCTTTAGGTGGACAATTTGGGTACAAAAACAAAAGAATTATTATAATTAAATATTAGAGTAGAACGGTATAGCGATCTTACAAAGACAGTTTTTTTAAATTATTTATATTATTAACAAACTAGGGACCCGCCCTCACTTAGTTTCGGGACATTAGTTCCACTTTGTACCAAGAGATGGCGTTAGGTGTCGATTACATCGCGCATGCGTTTCGTATTTTCTGATTACCTATAGCGTATTCGCTGTCTGTAGGATTTACCTCTTTATAAGTCTAAGTATAAGACCGCATCATACGACGAAGTGGTTCGCGCCAGCCGGTATTCGTGTGACTTTCACAAACTGCAAAAAGACGACCGGCATGCCGTGTGGTCCCCGGCAGAGTAGAATAGGCCACCCTCACTCTTACCGAGGTGTCGTAAAAGGCGACTAAGGTACAGTTGCTGGCATGATCATCAGCACCCAGAGAAGGAAAACTCTGCATTTATATCAAAACCCTCGCCAACCCGTCTGCCAAGCGTGGTGAGTATGGAAATTACCCCTCATGTGATTGAGGGAGGCCCGTGCCCCAGCAGTGGGGACTTAAATGGGCTGATGATGATGATGATGATGAAAAAGACGACCGGCATGCACCACTTGCCTATATGTGGTTATAGGTAGAGAGTAATATATACATATATACTTTGGAAACTGACTCATTACAATCAGCTTTGGACGCAACCGTGAATAACTTGGATGAGGGGACGCTAGACAGTATATCAAATCGTCTCTCCCACACACATTCCGTATAGTTTGTCTCTCTCTTTGCCGGGTCACGACGCAAAAGTACTATGTGTGCTTAGCCTGTTTTAGCACACGTCTTGGGCAGTGGGCGTTCTTTTGTCTACTGTCGTAGGCAGAGGACGTTTGTTTGCATTGTTTTTACTGTATACCAATATATCTATTATCAGATTATTATTTGAACACATCCTCACATACATCGGTCACATTTTACCCTGCTCGTATGTACTCGAATGGCTACACAACGTCTGCTGTAATCTTAACTAACTACGAGCATGTGACAAATTATTCCCTTGCGTGGGTAGGTTATAAAGTTTTCTTTGAACTTAGCTTGAAGCTGTATACCTACATGGGTTATACCCGCTTGCATTGACCGTTTTCTCGTAGTAAGATAATCTAATGTTACATAATATAACCAATGTACCTAAGAATTTTTGAAATTGGTTCAATAGTATTTGTTATAGTTTTGAGTTTATATAATTTAACCTGTGTAGGTACTGTAACGATGGTGAACTCCTTCGTTGCTGGCTGTCGGTTTAATGACAGTCATTTTGAAGAAAATGTATGCTTTTGAATATGGACTACTGGCGAGAGTGTTAAGAGGGCTTAAAGAGGTTTACTTGTAGAAGGCCGACGCCGCGACAATGAGAGTTTTATCCAGAATTTGAGCGAGCACGGCCGGCGCACAGTGAAAAATTGTAAAGTAATTAACGAGTGGATCGATGCACGTCCACGTAACCATATTGTATATTTTTCAGATTACGAAAGTCAAAATAAAAACAAGTAAGGAATTTTCGTTGGTTTTTAATCCTTACAGTACCTACCAAAGAATGTTTGAAATTAGTCCAATAGTATATGTTATAGTTTTGAGTTTATATAATTTGACCGGTGTACCTACCTAAGAATTTTTGAAATTGGTCCAGTAGTATTTGTTATAGTTTTTAGTTTAATTGTTAAATCATCATTGCCAAAGCCCCGTCTCTACCATATTGGTATAGGTCGCCATTAAGTTCACGTGAACATAGAAAAACAAATATATGGCTTCGTAAACGCAGTCAGGTGATCAGGTCTCAGATGTCACGCATCGCGTAGCAAAGCTCAAGTGGGGGCTGGAAAAATAGCCAGAAATGACCCTTCATGCAGAACACTCATGGAATTTGTTACATATTTATTTAAAAACAATAGTAATTCATAAAACATAACAAACTTGACCTGATTCCGTATTAAGTAACTGAAGCACTTGTGTTACGAATATCAGAAGACAGATTAGGCAATGGACAATACGACCAAAAAAGAGACAATTTTATACGCTTTTCGAATAATAAATGTGTGTTTTTGTTACATAATATATATTTACGTATTTCTTTGAATTATTAATTAGTATGCCGGAAGTGACGTCCTGAGATATCATTGTGATGTCGGTGTTATATGTCCAATAAAAAAAGTTAATGTGACTTTATTTATTTATTTATAAGATTACCAACATAGAATACAGCTATATCAAACAAATACAAAACACAATAGACTATGAGTTAACTGTCCCTTGACTTACTTTTTTTTTTTAATGGTGTTATCCTTGACTTAGTTTACAGTTACTTACTCGTACTGTCATTGTCATTATATTGTCTTGTCATTTTATGATTAGAGATGTTAGTTTTTTTAACCAACGTAAGCAAAAGCGTTATTAATTTGCCATGACGAGTGATGTCGTCACAGGAGTATTTTAAAAAATTTTTCTCCATAAATATCTGTTTAAAAAATCTGAAATTATTTTTCTTCAATTTCTATGAGTCTAACTTAGAAATAGTATTTGTCCAGGGTGGGGACCAAACTCGTAGGTATGCGATGCATCTGCGTATGAGGCAGGGTCACTTACCAAATACGCCATCGGCCCAGTTTTTCCTGTCTCTTCTAGATAATAGCATCCTCCAATCGATTGCGGCTACGGCAGCCAATCTCAACGATCAGTCACGTACGCAGGTTATACTATAGAGCTCATGTGTGTGAACAGACACAAGTGCACTCTCTATTTCCATAATCCAATGGGACACTAGTTTGACATGACCGGAGAGGGATCGGGCTCAGGACCAACGGCTTAACTCGGAAAGATAATAATAACATATTCATACAGTAAAGGACTAAATATGGCGCAAAGGAGCAAACGAGTCTTGCCATGGAGTGGTTACTGATACCGCGAGGTACTATCCTATTTCCTAATCGATTGTGACACTTATATAGAGAAGCTTATGATATTTCCCGGCGTATCATTGGAAGCCATTGGATTCATTTTTGCAAAGCTATATGTAACATATAGAAGCGTCAAAAAGAGGCAGAATGTTGGTAAAAGAAAAATACGAAAAGAAAGCTCATTGCATGGAAATGAAATTGAGCTCTGCCCAAATATAATTTATAAATCCAAAAACAATTGATTTTCTATTGTGTCTGCTGTCTGGGCAGGACGAAGAATAACTTAAAACTTAATAAATAATAAATAAATCCTTCAGGTTTTTTTTTATGTGATAGATGGCAGACGAGCATACGGATCACCTGAAGCGATTGCCACCGCCCATGGACACCCGCGACACCAGTGAGTCACAAGTGCGCTGCCAACTTTGAAACCGGTACTCCGGTACTCTCACTCACGCAGCGAAGCACAGCACAGTGCTGCTTCACGCCGGTTTTCTGTGAGGCCGTGGTCCGGTCGAGCCGGCCCATTCATGCCGAAACTCTCCCAGGGTCAAACTAGGTAGGAGACAAGCAACTAAAAGGTAGAAGTCATCACGCTCATTTACATCACGCTCCTTTACGGCTTTTGAATATTATTTTAGAACTCACATTGAATGTGATTATAAAAAAACTCATTCGATGTATCCCATTAGGGAAAAAAGCCTTTTGCACGTATGTGACAAATGAAAAACGACATCGTAATTGACTCAAACAGTATAAAAAGCGTGACACACACACACAGATGGATAGGCTTTAAAAATGCATTAAGTTAACACCCGTGAAAAGGGTTCTGACGCCGAAACACGGTACCTCTGCGATAATTCCATTATTCATGATTATCTCATTTGCATCAAACAGAATTAAGACAGGTTTCACTAGAGAATAATTCACTTTCGGGAACACTGCCAGTGTTCTCACCTCACCTGGCCGCTCGGAAACATAATAGGTATACAGGAGGTGTATCTGTCAATAGTTATAGCATTTTACCACCGACGAAAAACAACGAAGGAGGTCAGAACGTTCTCAATTTGAGGAGCCATATTTTTTTTTATGTATCAGATCACGTATAACTTTTGACTGGATAGTCCGATTTTGATAATTATTTATTTTGTTGGAAAGAGAAGTTGTTCCTATATACATTCCGAAAAAACCCAATCCTTAGGGAAGAAAAACAGGGGATGATTGATTTCACTCACTAATTCTAATGGATGATCAAATCAGACTACTCTGTAATTATAATGAATAAATTAATACTTTTTACACAATAGGTAGTATGATTTGATTAATCATGTAAGTACATAATTAATTATAAAATTACAAAAAAATACGAGCAAATTTTTCTTAACAAAAAATTAAACCTCTTACAAAATTGAAAAACTTTTCAGTTTCTAATTTAATTTTTTGTTGAAGCTTTTTCTAAGGTTTCTGTATTTTACCTATGTCGCCAATATATTTGTTAATGAAACATTATCCCTATGTACTCTTTGAAGGTTTACAGACAAAAATGTAATATCACTTGATTTTAAAATAAGCAGGTACGTCCCTTTATTTTATTGAGTTTTTCTGAATTTGCGCGTAAATGCGCCCATTGATCTTGTTCAAAAGTAAAAACGCTTATGTTCAAAAGTTTGTAATCTTTTGTGCCGTTGTCGTAGTGTTAGCCTCTAGGTGAAATTTTCTTTGCCATAACAATACGTATAAATTAGCACGAGGGTTGTTGTTAGTCAGGTCAAAGGTTTTTCCACAGACAGATTCAGATTTATGCAGTTCTTTTTCTTTTCTTGCTGATTGCAATTATGCTTTGCTATTATGAAAACCAGCCAAGTGCGTGTCTGACCACGTGCAAGACTAGGGTTCCGTTATCTATGATGGACTTCTTCTTCTGGTGCCTCTCCAACATGTGGAGGTTGGCAGTCAGTTAAGCATTTCTCACCCGATCTAGTGCTAGATGGAAAAGCTCTGAGGCATTGGGTTATTCTCTGATGTTACGCAACCATGATTTCTTTCTCCGTCCAATTGCTCGTCGTCCCGCCGCTTTGCCCATCATAATCAGCTGCATGAGTTCGTATCTGTCGTTCCTTAGCACGTGACCAAGATATGCAACATTCCTTTTTTGACTGTCTGCATCAGATAACGCTGTGATCCAACTCGGTGGAATACTTCTATATGATGGACATCAGGTTTTTTAATCAATGAGAAAGTCGGATCCCGTTTGAAGGCACCATAGACTAAGAATGCCACCCTGCGCACATATGCAGTGCTATGTGTTAGACGTGTATAACTCTTTACTGAAACGTCTTAGTGATCTGACTCAGCCAAATGATACACTGTTCCGAATATCTAATATTCGCTCCGAATGTATCATTCGACTCAATTGTTTTTTGTGATCAATCGGTACACGGTCTCGCTTACTGATATGAGGCGAATGATATGAGTGAGACGAATGATCCGAATCAGCGCAATGATCCGAGTGAGCCGAATGACCCGAATGAGCAGAAAGCGAAAGAGTAAGCCGTGCGTTTTTCGGGGTGAATAGGTACCGTCTTTCCAGGTATTAAGCGGGGAAAGAGATAGGTATATTACATGGCACAACGGGAGGGGATCGATTATTCATTCGTAAGAAAATCAATCAATCACAGATCTATCTGAAAGTTGATGTTCCAAATGATTCAAATGAAGCGTTTCACTATGCCGCATCTAGGCACTGATCCAGATGCAAATGTTCCAATCTTTTGAAAGATACATGTTTGCCAGGGCTATATGTGTAACGATGATGCGGACGGGACGTGCTCACATTTATTTACTAATTCAATTGTTTATAGATAAGACGGCGGATCTCCATATATATACCGTGGACCCCCAGGGATCCGCGGACCTTAGGTTAAAAATACTGGTCGCAGTTTTAGTTAAAAATTGTTTCTAACGCTGTAGGTATATCGGCTAGGCCAGTGAAAACGTGCAATTATGCCGCTTGCATGATGCTCATCATCATCTTGACGTATTGTCCCGGTTGCGTCCTAAGATGTCGCCTCGGAGGCCGGGGTCCGCTTTGCTTGTAGGTACGTGTAGTAATAGAGCGTTATCCTTTCCGAACTCTATTTAATACTCACGTGGTACGTACGAGAGCCATGCTTCAGCATGAATGGGCCGGCTCGACCGGAGTGATACCACGACCTCACAGAAAACCGGCGTGAAGCAGCACTGTGCTGTGTTTCGCTGCGTGAGTGAGGGCACCGGAGGCCCAATCCTGGGGAAAGGGGGGTTTAAGGTTGGCAGCTTGACTGACTCTATTGGTGTCGCGGGTGTCCATGAGCGGCGGCAATCGCTTATCATCAGGTGATCCGTCTGCTCGTCTGCCACCTATCACATAAAAGAAAACACTGGTCACATAAGTATGGTACGGACAGCCGCACATATTTTTTTACGAATCAGTCCAATGCCTTTAACGGATTCTCACCTTTATGTCAAACACGTTTAATTCAATATCAATGATGGAAATTGAACAGATTGTGGACACTTAATGTGTGGCTGTCTATGCAAAGCGCTTATAATTACTAATAGTAATAGAGCATTGTCTCTTCTGAACTCTATTTAATATTAACTTACATGTTACGTACAAACGCATTGGGACAGCCGCGCCACCGCGGAATCCTTTCCGCGAACTATAAGCTCCATATCATACAATAATGATGAAACAATCCAACCGAGAGCAATAATTTCACATGGTACACTCTCGAGTAGCCAACCGTCGTCAGTTGAACAAAACAACAGGCAATAGAACAGATTTCCCAGAGGAGTGCTATATTACGACTTTCCAGCGATATACGCACGCAGGAGTATGGGAAAAGTTGCCAGTTTGATAGGCCTACTTCTTCTTACTTTCGTTAATGATTTTCTAAAAGCATTTTTTTCAATTTCAAGGTACTGTACAAGAGCTCTCACTCTCGTCTCAGCGTGTACTTCCCGGTTGTGCCTACGCTTGGACCATGATTCAGGATTTGGGTAGTCTGATCATCACAATGAAGCGTCTGCCGTCTGACCGTTTAAGGTGAAGGGTATACCCCACTAGCGATGCCAATACATTTTAATGGTTAGCTACTAAACCAGATCTATTTTAAACAGCGTCGGGACTTCAGTCTCTCGGTAAACACCTATGATATTTATTCAATAGTCATAGTTAGCTATTTGATCTGGTTTTGCACTCGAACTTTGAATTATCGCCAAAAGCGGCCACTTTTGGCGTGATCCATTTTTTAGTACAAACAACAACATTCTTCCCAACATTTGGGAAATAGAATTAGTGTTTGCCGAGAGACTGAAGCCCCGTAATTATTTAAAATATATTTGTTTGGTAGCTAACAATCAAAATTAATTGGCGTTGCTAGTGTGCCCTACCCGTCGCCTTAACAGGGGAACCAGACCAATTGAATCATGGTTACACGTTCCAGAAACTATTCGAAACGTGCAGGTTTCCTCACGATGTTTTCCCTCACTGCCGAGCTAATGGTCGCAATAGTACGGTTCAATATCTTATATCATTTACATTCTTTATTGTGTGATTCCTATTATACATCCTCGTCTTCTCATCATCATTTAAGCTACGCCGACTTCGACGGCCCAGTGGGTACTAGTACTTTGCTTCGGTTCTCGAAAAACCGGCACAAGACCGGAGAATGTGAAAACCGGTTTTTACCAGGTTGATTTTTACGAAAATATTTGGCCATTCTATCACATCAGTTCCCTCTGAGAGAGTATTTTCGGCGACAGGTTACATAATAAACAATATGCGCAGCTTGCTAATGCCTAAAGCAGTGAATATGCACTGCTTTTTGAATTTTTAATGTCATTAGTAAGGTATTAATGAATACCAGCGCAAATTTATACCCAAAAATGTAAAAAGACACAAAAAGGACATTTTTCCGGAGATTCTCCGGTTTTTCTATAAAACCAGTCCTAAAAAATCAGCGATGAAATGTTTCCGGTGCAAAGAACTAATGGCTACGCTGTGGTTCCAGACACCGACATCTAGATAGTGAGTATTATCGACTATTAACATTCATAGTAATGTTTTTTTTTTCACAAGAATATTTAAATTTTAGTAAATTGCTACCTTTTTTATTGTGTTCTTTGACGGCCTTCATAAATACATTTTCTATCAAATACAAGAAAGAAAAATATTGTTAGGAGCTTACAAAAACTTTGAAATGACGATTCGCAAAACACAGTTCGCTAACAATACACTTAATACAAACTACCTGACTGACAAATTTCCAGAAAGACATGCAAAAGCTCGAACTAATAGATGACGATGCTTAGCCCAAAGAATGGTGTCGAATGATTAGGAAAGCCTATCCGACATTCCTAATCATTCGTGTCCATGGAAGTGGCGAGGCAATAGAAGAAAAAAACCGGTAATATTTACGCACACAGTCTTCACCTTTCAAATCATGTTTACGTGTGTATTAAATTATGGAGGGTCTAAAAAACAACCCTTATACAAATAACTGATAATAACATGGGCACGCTCCGCATATTGGGCGTAGAATTGTCTTCTCTATTAGACGTGGTCCCGCCGAAGCCTATTACATAATAAACTGTTTACATGCGTCTCATGTTTATTTAGGACCACTATTGGCGCCCAGAAAACCGCCAAATGCATAGTTTTGCAAATATTTTACTGTTCATAATAAATGTATTATTAGATTTATTCAACATAAATAGGGTCACTTGGAAAACATGATCCACCTCCAAGATACTGATTTCAGTGTTCAAATGTAACAACTTTTTGTAGAAGCAATCTCATCAAGAACAAATGTGAAACAAGACTGAAGTTCTATACGTAATGATATTCCTTGGTGGTTGACTTTGTCGGCAAAAGAAATTAGATCAAAAGGGGCGCTAGGGGTGCTTGGATTCGGTTAGGATATTGCCAATCTGAATCACCTGAAAGTCTGAAAGAAAGACACTTCCGAAGGGCACGCAAAGTCACTGGTGCCTCACTTTTATGCCAATGGCCGATACCAACTACGCCAAGCAGTTTGAAACTCTGACTTTATACGAAAAAAAAGACTCATACCTAAACGACCCGTTTGGAACAGTGGTAGTGAACGCTGCCTTTGGTCAAAGGTTTACTGGTTCGATTCCCGCACAGTACAAACATTTGTGTGCATGAACATGTCTGTCTGTATTGGTGGGGGTGTTTCCTATATATTATAAGTATGTATTTACAAAAGAAAAGTATTATATGTATATATTTGTAATCCCACTGTTGATTCTGATATCCGTAACACAGGTGCTTGAGCTACCTATCTCGGAGTTAGATCAATGTATGTGATGTTGTGAAATATTTATTATTTATTTATTTATTTATTATTATTATTTACTATGAAGATGTAATAAATTGTTGTGTGCCTACGCAGACATGTGCGCTAGCCTTGAAGGAAGGCCGAAGTTGTAGTGTCCAGAGAAACTTTGCCGGACAGCAGTTTCAGTCCTCAGTCGGTCGCGCTTCAAAGGAATTCGTAGAGCTTTGTGTATGCTTAGCTATATGTAGACTATAATCAACGTAGTGCCTATGTGTTTACTTACATTCCCAGTACATGCTTTGTTCGATTAAATAACACTAATCCTACGGGATCTAGATTTAGTGTTATTTGATTAGATTAGATCCCACTAAACTTAGAGCTCTTAAAGTTTTAAGGAATAACACATCCTATTATAATCCATAGGTCAGAATCCGAAATGAGGTGATCCGGCAGAGAACCAAAGTTATCGACATTGCTCACCGGATTAGCAAGCTTAAGTGGCAGTGGGCTGGCCATATTAGCCGCAGAATCGACAACCGATGGGGTAAACGGGTTCTAGAGTGGAGACCGCGTCTTGGCAAACGTAATGTAGGGCGCCCTCTGGCTAGATGGGGGGACGATCTGCGCAGGATGGCTGGCAAGAGCTGGATGCGAGAAGCCATGGATAAATCACAGTGGCGAACAATTGGAGAGGCCTACGTCCAGCAGTGGACTGCGATAGGCTGATGATGATGATGATGATGAATTATGAAATCCTGGATGTTTTTGCGATAGATTGCTTAACTATAGGGGATAACTTGGAGCGATTGGTTGTAACGGGGAAAGTGGAAGGGAGAAAACCGAGAGGCCGTAGTCCCCAGTGATGGTCAGACCAGATAGCGAAACAGCTCGAGATCCCGATAAGCACTGCCCTGCACTGAGCGGCGGAGCGCAGCCGATGGCGATAGCTGGCCGACAAAATCGGAAGGAGTCACGATCCTCAGCAGTAAGGGAATCGACAGAAGAGAGAGAACTCCACTTCTTTCATTTTAAAGCATGAAGGGTAAGCATGTTTTAGGATATCACGTAGCTCATAAGATTTGTCATTGTGTAGTTTAGATTTTGTAATAATAATGTACTGTTTTGTGTACCAAATAAAAATAAATAAATAAAATAAAAGATCAAATATTTGTTAAAATGTAAATACATGAATATTAATGCTTCAATATTATGTGTAAGGAGTTAAACAAGCGATTAGCATCTAACTATTAATATTAATTTAAATTAAATGAGTAGTATTTAAATATGCTATTTATTTATTGAAATACATTTTTCGAAGGCTTACAGACATACCAAATCGCCAATAAGTCATACACACAAAAAAAAATACACACTTTATCATTTTGTCAATCATAGTATAATCAAAGATAGTATGGTATGGTTTCGCGGAAGTTCATGGGCGGCGTTGGTTACTTTCCATCAGGTAACCCGCTTGCTGGTTTGTAGCCTCTAGCATAAAAATATAATATAATTAAAATAAAAAACAATGTGTCATATCAATTTTTTTTAATGCTATTCCTCAATTTCATTTTTGTGTTATTTCTTGCTCATAGGAAAGCATAAAAAAGTAACAAAATAAACTTGTGTGATTGTAAATTTTCATAGTAAAAATATTTATTTCATAATCGAAAACTCCAAAAATCAGAACAATAATGGGGTTGATTTAATATAAGCCTCGTTGTGAGCATCTAAAAAAAATTATGGATCCCTGAAAATACGCCACTTTTATAATGAAATGAAGTGTAGAACACCCTTAGCATCGACGAGATTTCTTTATTTTTTAGTGATAATAATGTGCATGTACGTACATACTGGAACCTAATTCCCCGGAACATGATATTTGGTCATCATACTATATATACATACATGTATATACATCGCAAAAACATTTTTTTTGTTTGGTTTTCACGCGACATCTGCCATGTTTTTTCATATCGGAAATCCCGAGAAATAGGGATGTACTGGAATATTGCAGTAAGTATATCTAGTAATGTCATTAAGGGCCGATTCGACCAATCTTAATCCTTAATACTAAAACTAAGGCGCTGTCATGCTATACAAATCTGACGCTATACCGTTATTCACATATAACGACAGTCGTTTCGGGCCTAAATGAGAAACATATAAAAACATTAATCACTACTACTGCTTTTTCATCAATTTAAAAAGTTGGGTAGTCTTTCAATTTACTTAGCGCTAGCAGATAGATGATTTCGCACATTTTTTAAGCCACTAAAAACGCATCAATTTTTCTCTGCCCCAAAAAACCCAACAGCAAACTCTTTTCATGCCGCACCATACATTGACTAATCGCGGCATGCAATCGTTATTCAGTGTATCAGTAAAAAACGTATCCAGCCTGAAAGGGTCTTAACACCACGTCCACAGGCGCCTCGACGTAACGCCAAAGTATATTGAAGATCTACGGTAAGGAAATAGATGAATTGACCATTTTCTTCCGAAAAATAATAAATCCACAGGCAGTTCCGAGACACGATAGCGATTTCATGTTTTGGAGAACATGTAGAGCCACTGTTCCTTGTTGATTGATAAATTGAACCACAGTGATCGTCATCCATTCAAATCAGGCTCTTCAGGCGGCGGGTTCGTAACCAAGAAACCATGGGTTTTCAGTTCACTCTGTAAGAAAGAGATGGTATTTAGAGGACAGAGGAGGCAAATCTATTCTTCCTATGCCTCCCTCTCACTCACACAAAACTTTACTGCGAAATAAACAATACTATTGTCTCTTTAATCACTTGAAATTGGCATCATTAGTGTGTCGAATAGGGTGGCGTACCTTACACTCAGAATTACCAAACGGTATTCGCTAAAGGTAATACAGGTATACGCCCCGACCTCGACACACCCTGACGTGGAAGTGGAAGAAATGTATGAGGATATCTCTCGGGCATTACATACTTCCAATACTCACTACACTGTTGTCATGGGAGATTTTAACGCAAGGCTAGGCAAAAAGGGCGATGAGGAGTCGAAAGTGGGGCAATTTGGATCTGGAATCCGGAACCACCGAGGTCAAATGCTAGCCGAGTACATGGAGAGGGAGGGACTCTACATGATGAACTCCTTCTTTATAAACGGCTGCATCGTAAGTGGACCTGGGAAAGTCCGGATGGCGTTACAAAAAATGAGATTGACTTCATCATGTCTACCAAGACCCGGATATTCAATGATGTCTCAGTGATCAATTCAGTGAACACTGGAAGTGATCACCGAATGGTAAGAGGCACTTTGAATCTACATGTTACATCCGAAAGGTATCGACTGATAAAATCTACGCTCCGCCCTGTAGCCATCCAGATTCAAAACCCCGAGAGCTTTCAACTCGAGCTGGAAAATCGCTTGGATTGCCTAGAGAGCTGACCAGACGTGGACATATATAATGACAGGCTCGTGAAAGCTGTTCTTACGGCGGGTGCAAAGGTCTTCAGACCTAGCCGTACGAAAAAAGCCAGTAAAATCTCGGAGCCAACTTTTAAGTTAATGGAGGAAAGGCGGAAAATGGTTCTGCAAACCTCTGATGAAGCTCGTCAACGACGGCAGCTCACCAAGCGCATCTCCAAGTGCCTGACCCGGGACATACGCCGATTTACCTACGTCCCCAACACCATACAAGCTAATAAAAATACCGTAAAGCTAGAAAAGTAATGCTTTTTTAAGTAACGAATGTCGAAGAGTATTATCTAATATTAGTGTATAGATATTCTACGTAAGAATATTCGTGAAGAAGAATAAATGGTTCTGCCATTTACGAAATGTTCATGAATAACTTAAGTTTTATTACCATTTGAAATAACATTGTTCCCATCTGTTGCAAAGGCAATCGCAATGCTTACAAAAACACTTCAAGCTGTCTCACGGATCACACTAAGGATCCTCTGCCAACTTTTGTTATTATAGGTATTGTGCGGCGGAAATAACTGAACAAATCTTACTGTCGTCGTATTCTTGGCTGTGGTAACGTTGTAAAAATTCCCTTGGCATGCGCCGGGAGCGGGACCGCGGTTGATAGCTGATAAATTGACGCGTTCGCACGTGACGCGCCCGACAACCGCGCTGACTCAGCCATCTCCGCGCGCTTTGACCAACTGATAGTGACGCCAGAAGCAACACGGAATTCTGGCGCGTTGGCTCTATTTAAGATGAACTACTTATGTTACTTATATGCGGGTCATAGCTGATCAAGTGATCCATTGACGCTTTCGCACGTGACGATCACGACAACCACGCTGATTCAGCCATCTCCGCGTGCTTTGACCAACTGATAGAGGCGCGAACAGCAACACTGAATTCTGACGCGTTGACACTACTTAAGATGAACTAATCTTGTTGCTGATATGCAGCTGATAATTGACCAAGTAATCAATTGACGCGTTCGCACGAGACGCGCCCGACAACCGCGCAGACTCAGCCATATTCACGCGCTTCGACCAACTGATAGTGATGCCAGAAGCAACACGAAATTCTGGCGCGTTGGCACTATTTAGGATAAAAAGACATATTACTTTATGCGGCTGATAGCTGATCGAGAGCTTGGTCTCAATTAAGCTAAAAAAAATACCAATGAAGAAACGATTATGACACTAAACATGTTCTTGGAATGAAAATTGCAAATAACCTGATAAATCCAAAAACGCATAAGCCCAGCTTATTTTGCAGCTGGTACTAGAGCTGCTTTATAAAGTGTGCCTACTTATACCTCCAAAATTGTAGAATGTTAAAAAGGGCCAAGGTCGATTCCGCCTGTGTTGCATAGGTACTAGTTGATGAAGTTTTTTTCGAAATCCTCAAAAAAAGTTTTGTGTTCTCCATACAAAGCTAACAAGCTACAGGCTTTGTATGAATAGTATTGTTTATGTCTTAATTTTTTTTCGAATCTAACAGAAACTTATCTATTTACAGATACAAGTATAAGACGACCCGTTTGGAACAATGGTAGTGAACGCTGCCTCTGGTGCAAGGGTTGCGGGTTCGCTGCGTGAGTGAGGGTACCGGAGGCTCAAACCTTGGGGATAGGTGACAGCACACTTGTGACTCCACTTGTGTCGCGGGTGTCCATGGGCAGCGGCAATCGCTTACCATCAGGTGATCCGTCTGATCGTCTGCCACTAATAACATAAAAACACTTCTAGATTTTAAAGAGAAGAAGAAGAATAATAGATCGGCGTTGAAGGAAAACATCGTGAAGAACTCCACACGTTCCGAAACTTATTCTGAATGTGTAACCATAATCTAATCATAATCATAATCTTTATTGTAGAACACAGATCTAGGTGATGTTACATAGATTATACTTAAAGAGCTACTGTGACCTGCCTCTTAAGGCGTACAAAATATTTTGACTTAAACTCTCTGTGTCTTTGTGTGTGTGTGTGTGTGTGGCTGGGTGTAATATATGTATATTAAGTATATATTTGTGTTCCTCTGTTGTCTGATATCTGTAACACAAGTGCTTACGCTACTTAGTACGGAATCAGGTCAATGTATGAGATGTTGTGAGAATGTGCGCTGTGTTTTGCTGCGTGAGTGAGGGTGCCGGAAGCCCAATCCGGAGGAAAGGGGAGGGGGAGGGAAAGGTTCAAAACCTAAGTAGTCATGCTTATTCAAAAGTCTCTCTCTAATATGGTTGAGTGCTTCGGTTTACCTCATTATATTTATTTTATTATTTCCTTTATTTTATTTTGTATTTCAATTAAACTGTATGGCTTGGTATGATGAAGAAACAACATTGTATGAAAGTTTGGCGATTAAAAAGAGTAACTGGCGAGTTTCTTGCCGGATCTTTTGACCAGTAACGACTTTCCGAGCCGGTTTATTTATTTTTTTAGTATATTTTATGTATCAACATATTTATGTCTTAACATGTAAATTATACATACATAAGTGCTTATACATAGTTTTAAATCATTCAAACGTATGTCGATTTGTAAGTGCTGTGTACAAGCAAGCCTATACAAATAAAAAATGATTTGACTTTGACTTTGGTTGGTTTCCAGACTTTGTCTAGCACACTACCGAACCCCTTTTGTGAAAATACTGAGCATATTCTCTCCTCGCGTTCGATGTGAAATAAATTGGACGAAACTAAAAACTATTGAGAGCTTCGAATAGGATCCATCGAACCTGCAGATTTGTGTGTCAAATCCTTTTTCCATTTATTTACCTGGTGTACCGAGGAACTTCATGAAGAAAATGTCGCAAATGTTTCGTGAAATTTATAAAGACTACCTAAGGACGTAGAAAATCTTTTTAAACATTTCAGATGAAAGCTGTAAATTCGCGGCGAATTCATCAGATTTGGTAGCTCCCTTAGAATTTATTGCCATTTGGCAACGGAACTCTAAAAATGATGCTATAAACATAACCCTTATTCATTTTGACTTCTTACTATTCGATTTAATTTTTTTCGAAACTTTATTTGGTCTGTTAGTTGGCCCTGTTGGTCTAGTGGTTTAAGGCGCCCGCAGGTCACGACGACGGAGCTCGGAATGGTCGAGCTCCGACTGCGGGGGAAGAAGACCGCCCCCGGGTCCCGGCCCGCATCCTCTCCATCTGCCTCGGGCAGATGGAGGACAGGATCCGGGGTCTCTTTGACCGGTGCCTCCGGTCAGAAAGGTTCCCCCGGATCTGGAAGGAGGGCCTGCTGGTCCTCCTTCGTAAAGAAGGTCGGCCGGCCGACGACCCGTCGGCCTATAGGCCAATTGTGCTGCTAGAAGAGGTGGGGAAGATCTTCGAGAAGATCATCGCTTCCCGCCTCGTCCAGCACCTTGAGGAGACTGGGCCTAACCTCAGCGAGGCCCAGTATGGGTCCAGGGCCGTTCGATCCACGATCGACGCCCTGTCCCGTGTCCGCTCCCTCTGCGAGGGAGCGTCGAGCAGGGGGAAGGGGTTGTTGGCAGTCTCGTTAGACATCAAGAATGCCTTCAACTCCCTCCCCCATGCAGTTATTATGGAGGCACTCCGGTATTTCCGGGTGCCTCCATACCTGATAGGGCTGGTCGGCGACTATCTCGCCGACCGGTCCGTGGCGTTTGTTGACGCCGCTGGTTCTGTCCAGCGGCGTCAAGTCGTATCCGGTGTTCCACAGGGGTCCGTTTTGGGACCCCTGCTCTGGAACATCGGGTACGACTGGGTGTTGCGAGGCGCGCTTTTCCCGGGCATGGGCATGGCCACGTAAAATTCTCCTTCAATACCCATAACCTAAGCAGAGGATTTTTATCACTTAAGTGCCGGACTGAGATTACCGTATAAATTATAATTGAAAAAAAAAACACAGAAGCAAAAGCTAGAAACCAATACATTGATCGATAAAGATTTGTTTGTACTAGGTAATCACTAGTATTTAGTAATCACTAGTAGAAAAAGAGATTTTTCCAAAAGACATCAACGCATGCTTGTTTTAAAACGCACGATTTCTTCTAATGTCCATTATAACATGAGCTGTTTAGGAGTGGTCAATAAAAATTATTTTACTTACCGGTGGAATGTGATACCATCTTTTTGAAAATTTGATGTTCTTTTCGATTCTCCACACCATTTTATAGCACATGATGCCATTTCCGTACCCGTCAATCACCGAAAAGTATTTTTTAGAGTATTTAAATACGCGTAACGCACGGGTCTCTTACTTGGTTCCAAGTGAATTAGCGATTGAGACTTATAGTAGCAAATGCAACTATAAATGGTGACTTTTTCCGGCCTCCTATGCGGTATCTATGGGGGGTGATCTGTGGTGATCACCAATCCGCATTTGGCAAGCGTGGTGATTAAGCTTAATCCCATCATACTAGAGATGACTTATATTTATTTCTATGATGGAGGCCTTTGCCCTGCAGTGGGACAGTTCATAGGCTGATACTTTACTCTTTTTTACTTTTTTATTTTAAATAAATTACATAAAGAATTTAAAAGATTATTAGGAAATAATTCAAATGGATCAAAAATAAGTAAGAGGTAAGTACGAAGTTTTCGCATACAGTCCATCACTCAACGATGTTTTACCTTAACGCTCTGCATAACTGGGCTGTTTAAATAGGCTCTTAATAAATTCTTGGAAGCGAGCAAGGGTTTTCAAAACAACGACCCGAATAGCTTGACATTGAAGTGTTTACTGCTAACCGACTCTACACCAGGCAATTACGTACAGTAAACTTAAATTTGCGTTAACTGCTATACTTACTTTTTTAAGGCACGATTTGAACAATCTTTATTAAAAGAAAAATCTATGGTATAATCTTAGTGTATAACAAGGCTTGTTATACTATTGTACTACGAATTGTATGGATTGACATCATAGACATGTACCCTAACCAGACTGTTAGTACTGGGGTGGCGGACTTTCTCTACCGCACTCGTATAGAATCTGCGACAGGGCCGGTTGCATCTCTTTCTTACACTGTGACGTTTTTTCCAAAAGTGGCACAGTATGGTATCTTCTTCTTCATCTTTGCGTGTAATTCCAGGTTGCGTCCAAAGCTGCCGCTTTGGAGCCCGGGGTGTGCTAAGACTAGCAGATGGTAATGGCACACTCTATGGTATATTGCTGTCAATTTTTCTAGTTCCATGATTGACAGCCATATACCACGGAGTTACTCTCCAATAAAGATTGGTCGAATCGGGCCAAAGTAGGCGCGTGTTGGAGTCATGAAATAATAATAATAGGTTCTTGCTGAGACGCGTAGGGAAATATAATAGGGGTTTATAGCGTATAAAAATCAGTCATAATCACGGTTTGAGTTTTTTTTATGTGATAGGTGGCAGACGAGCAGACTGACAGACCTGATGGTAAGCGATTGCCGCCGCCCATGGACACCCGCGACACCAGTGGAGTCACAAGTGCCCTGCCAACCTTTAAACCCCCCTTTCCCTCCAGATTTGGCCTCCGGTACCCTAACTCACGCAGCGAAACACAGCACAGTGCTACTTTACGCCGGTTTTTCTGTGACTCCGTGGTATTACTCCGGTCGAGCCAGCCCATACAAGCCGAAGCGTGGTTCTCCCACTATTATCCGTCTCGTGTGAGTTCCCTCACGACGGTTTTCCTCGCTACTGAGCTAGTTGGTATTGGTCGCTGCAATGTTATATTTGAAAATTTAACATTGCAGCGACTCTTTTCCTAAAATAGGTAAAAAACATATTTACGAGTAAAAGGATAAAGTAAAATTGCATAGATATTTGCATTCCGATAGGTACGCCTTAGTCATCATCGTCAGCCCATTTAAGTCCCCACTGCTGGGGCACGGGCCTCCCTCAATCACATGAGGTGTAATTGCCATACTCACCACGCTTGGCAGACGGGTTGGCGAGGGTTTTCATATAAATGCAGAGTTTTCCTTCTCTGGGTGCTGATGATCATGCCAGCAGCTTTACCTTAGTCGCCTTTTACGACACCTCGGTAAGAGTGAGAGTGGCCTATTCTACTCTGCCGGGACCACACGGCGTACTATTTACGCCTTAGTATTTTCTTAAAAAAACCTTAGTTTACACCAGCCGATTCGAGTTGGTTTTAGGTTTAAAAACTTTAGTCAACATCGAAGTTTCGATGAGAGAGCAATGTTAGCTCAATGGATAAGAATGCGCCTTCCATACGAGGGATCGAGGTTCAAATCCAAGCATGCACCTCTAGATTTCGTATTTCTTCCATTAGCTCGGCGGTGAGGAAAAACATCGTGAGGAGGCCTGCTTGCTCCGGATAGTTTCTGAAATGTGTAACCATGATTTACTACGTATCTTTTCTAAGTATTTTTTATGATAAAGACAAAAAGTAGCGAACGAAAAACTATAAGAAAAGCTATTTTTAACCCCTGACGCAAAAACGACGAGGTTATAAGTTTGACGTGTCTGTGTGTGTGTGTGTCTGTGTGTCTGTCTATGGCATCGTAGCTACGTACCCGAACAAATGAACCGATTTTAATTTTGTTCGAAAAATGAATAAGGAGGGAGTGTTCTTAGCTATTTTGGATAAAAATCGATCTAAGATGGCCGCCGTCACAAAGATTTGGATTTGATGTTTTTACACAACTCCCACAATATGGGTATCATATAAAAAGGCTTGAGTAGCAGAGTATATTAATTGTGAAAAATTTCAAATCCAAGATGGCCACCGTCAGAAAATGACGAATAACCTATTTGTTGTTCTAACTGCCTCAATATAGGTATCAAATGAAAGAGCTTTAGTTGTGTCGGGGGTTATTTAAATTTTAAATTTTATTTTATTATTAACAATCCACTCATAAAGTAATGGCTACCTATAAGAATTATCTGCAAGTTAATTAATTTAGGTCCCCGGCAGAGTAGAATAGGCCACCCTCACTCTTACCGAGGTGTCGTAAAAGGCGACTAAGGTAAAGCTGCTGGCATGATCATCAGTACCCAGAGAAGGAAAACTCTGCATTTATATCAAAACCCTCGCCAACCCGTCTGCCAAGCGTGGTGAGTATGGCAATTACACCTCATGTGATTGAGGGAGGCCCGTGCCCCAGCAGTGGGGACTTAAATGGGCTGATGATGATGATGATGAATTAATTTAGAATATATAATTTTAATATGCAATATTGGACTGAAACCACTGTTTTACCGGCACTCTTACTGGGTAACACATCGTACTTACCATATTAATTTGTCATCTTTGAAACATGTTATAGTGCAATAAATTATTATGAATTATGAAAAGTGGACACTACGAACCAAAACAAATATCTACCTAATTGGTCCAACATAAGCAATCCTTTTCCGCAATAAATTATTGTCGAGCGGGTTTGATGATATTTTTCAAGATAATTTTTGGCACCATGCCAAAAAGTCTTTAATCTAGATACAAAGTTTTTAAAAGATAATAAGTTTCATACCTTGAGGTTGGAAGTTTAGCTAGAAAAAACGCGATGAAAATGTATTTATTACCTGGTTCAGCATTTTAAATAGTCCCGTACATATTTTATTGGAATAAACTGTGGAATGAACTATCGTCGGCGGTGTTTCCGGACCGATACGACCTGCACACCTTCAAGAAAAGAGCGGACTTCCTTTTAAAAAGGCCGGCAGCGCACCTGTGACTCCTTTGACGTGGCAGGTGTCCATGGGCGTCGGTAATCGCTTACCACCAGGTGATACGTCTGCTCGTCTGACCCCATACCAAGCGTTTCATAGTACAGTCTAGGTAGGTAGATAGTTAGTCTAAAGTACCTATATTGTGACCTTCGTCATTGTAGAATAAACTAAAAAGATGTTAGATGTTAAAATGACTTATTATAATAATAATGCGCTTGAAAGTTTATTCATTCATTCTCTTAAACCAGGGCTTTCCTTGTACATACTTTTAGTACCAGCTGACGAGAGCCCAGATCCAAGTTAATTTAGACAATTTCTATTCCTAAATTAATAGATATCCGTTGAGACTTATATCCTCAACTTATACCTACTAAGACCCGATTCGACCAATCTTTATCCGTGGATAAATCTATGGTATAATGTCAGTTTTTGTATGGAATGACAGCGCTATACCTACCATAGATTAGATTAAGATTGGTCGAATCGGGCCTTAATCAAATTGGACCTTTAATGAGATTTGACCGTGAGAGAGCCACGCTTCGGCATGAAACGGCATGCTCGACCGGAGTGATACCACGGCGTCACAGAAAACGCTCTGTATCTCTGCGTGAGTGAGGGTACCGGAGGCCGGCCCAATCCGGAGGAAAGGGCTTGGTTACTCCACTGGTGTCAAATCGCTTACCACCATGTGATCTTTCTACTCGTCTACCACCTAAGTATCACATAATAAAATAATATATCTACACTAACTAGGCTAACATACTAAAAATGATAGCGGAGCGTTTCCAGTAAGTGAGCCAGGCATGACCGAAGGCTCAAGGGATAGATCGCGTGCAGTCAGAGATTTATAACTCAATCCAGCAATCAACGAAACGCTTAACTATCGACGATAAGGTGTCGGTGGACGCTCACGCCCGGTTGTTCGGCGATAGAGCAGTATAAAGATAGCCAGTAGGGATGAACGTTTCGATGGTTGCTGCTCCTGTAAACAGAAAATTAAAGGTTAATACGGCTGACGCTACGCGTACTAACAAATTTTCAACAGACTGTTTTAGAAATCTTAAGGTGGATCTATACTAGACGAGCTGAGCGTAAGCCGAGCTGCTATGTACAACGGCGTCAAGAATAAATTAAATAATAAAGTAAATTTAAATAAATTCAATTGAAAATAATTTATTTGTCATAAAGTTTATAGTTTAGAGTAGATGTAAAATGACGAACCGCCTATTTAATCTCCTCAAATCTTTTTGTGTTCGACTTACAAACCTCGAACGAGCATTTGGCCCTGCCGTTTTTAGACGAACACAAAGGGAGTCATTGTTGAGGTTAGTTACGTCCATACTTGACACCCGGCCCGGTTGCGCTCAGCTTGTGTCCAACTCGTCCAGTATAGACCCACCTTAAGGTTGGTAAAACAGTGAGTCAAAAATTTAGTTAGTGTGCCCGCGTACAGTGTTATAAGGCGAATCTGCTTTACTCCTCTCCACCCAAGGTTGAGCCCTAAAAGCGTCACCTCGAAACACTGGCTTGTTAACACTTCGGATTTAACTACCGGCCCATGTTAATTCACGTCCACTCCCAGCTGAAATGCGGCAAAATTTATAGCCGTTCGTGAATCAAATTTTTTATTGTGCCGGTAAAAACCAAATTAACACGCTTACAAGCGAGAGTAATCGAAATGGAATGGAATAAGCAAATTAGATTTGTTATGACAACGTTTTGTTGACATTCATTTATATATCACACGTTTAAATACGAGTAGGTTCATCTAACAGCTTTTACTGACCATATATTCATTAGTATTCGAAATGGATAGTAAATTAGTCACAGGACTAATTACTATTTGTAGCTACAGAGCTACAAAGTCCTTGACCTATAAAGTGACTACTCGTAAAAGTCTCATCAGTAAGAAAAACTTGTATTGGAACAATTGAGTAAATGTAAAACTTTTGATCGTGCCTTTTATACGACGTGGTTTGTATTTGGTTGTCGTAATACCAGTTGCTGGATATACTTACTATCGAGGGTCAAAGTTGAGGTTAAGATCCAAATGGGGTGTGATTTGCATAACCGCCTGCTGGTGGCTGTGGCAATGAAGTTTTTAGAACCCTAAACTTTAATTTAGAAGCTCACAGGAGCGACCATCCTGTTACAGTCCATAGCTGAACATAGGCTTCTCTAAATGTTTGTTACTCCGATCGATCTTTGGCTACTCGCATCCAGATTCTACTAGCCAACCTGCGCAGATCGCCGCTCCAACTGGCCTGAGAACGCTACACTACGTTTACCGAGACCCAGTCTTCACTCTAGAACTCGTTTATCCCAGTGGTAAGTTCTCAGTTTTGCGGCTGATATTGCCAGCCCACTGCCACTTCAACTTACTAATCAGGTGAATCGGTGATCGTTTTGTAAGTGTGTAAAAAGAGAATCCTATAGCAAAAAACATTTTTCTTCAAGACGACAAATTGGGAAGTCTGCTCAGGCTGTTTTCGCCGCTGAGCTAAATTCGTTTCACACAGTGGTGTGGGCACGAGCGGATAGGTTAGAATTGTACGCACGACTTCTCCTCGAGTAGGTACTTCCATTTTGCCGCCTACGCTGTTGCTAATGCTTATGACCGCTAAAATCCATAAACGAAATGTATAATGGTGGATATGTTTACTTGAAAATTGCCGAAGTAACTTTTTGTTCAAAGATATCTACTTATATTTAATTAATAAACATTTTAGAGGGGCGTGATTGAAACCGTTTACTTCCAATGTATATTTTTTTCTTTGAATACAGTAAATTTTTGCTTCTATGTTATAATGGTTGTCTGTTTCTTTAGAAAGATAAGGAACACTCGTACTTTCCATCCTTTAGAAATAAAAGGTTCCCGAGAGAGGAGATAAAAACTTTTTCTGTCAAACCGGACCGGTAGTCTATCAGTCTATTTGGGCAATTCCAACGTTTTCCAGTATCTCACCAGCCAGCCCCCTTTGTTTCGAAGGCTGTCATTTTCGCACAGATATCGAAATATCCTATAGTGACGCGGCGCGACTTTTTTATAATGGCAGTGTGCAAAAAATCTATTTGAGAGAAAAAAATCTGCCTACAGTACATTTGGACTCGAATAGGTAAACTACGTAGTAAGCGGGAACTTAAGGTTGTGAAATATTAGAATTATTTCTACCAAAACTGTGCGATTTTGTACATACCAGGTGTATACCTGGTAACAGTTACATTCCTTTAACCATAATTTCTATCAACCACACCGAAAAATGTCCAAAAGTCATAGAAAAAAGGTTTAGAAGAGAGATCACGCGTATGCCTAAAATATGCCTGTTCTTCTTGAACAGACAAAGAGGTGAGATTGTGATTATTAACACTGCGATTATGTTATGAGTAGTTTGTCGGGCAAGAAACAGAATCCGCAGATCAATAAAATATTTACTCACCGGCATTTAATTGCTAAAAACTAGTAAAAGTCTTAAGTAATAAATAAATGGCTCCTTACTCGGTAAGCAACATTTTGAAATGAGTGGAACCGCATCACTAATATCCGTATCCAGGGAACGAAACTGGGCGAAAATAGGAAAAATGAGTACGCCTCAGTAATTGTAAACTGAGTTCGGATTGTTTCGAAGAACTAAAGCTCGACGAGACGGCAAAATAATTAGATCACGTCTTGTATTCCCTTAAGTTATCCATTTTCGATGCGAACTTTGCGGGATTGATAACTCATTTGATTTGTGGAATGAGATTTCGCATAGCTCATGAATTTATAATGGGAAGCATGCCTACTGTTCAGCGGAGCCTATTTTGTAAATGCTAGGCGTAGTTCTCACTGGCTGGACCTTTTGTTGGTGCTAGTATGTGTAGGTAATGTTATACAAGCTTATTTTATGCTAAAAGCATGCTACTTTTGAATATGCGCTGCCTGCGTGTTTGAACAGGTATGCTTATTTTTAAGCATGCTAATAGCACAGTATAACGTGAGCTAAGGAAAGCTTTGTTATACTATGCTAATAGCATGCTTAATATTAGTATGCTTTTTGAGCATGCCTTCGAAAGAGCATATTATCTAACAGTACCTTAAATCATATATACTCGTGTACTGTCAGACAGTAATTATTTACGTGTATGTCGCTCATAGCCCGGATTGTCAGGTTTTGTTTGGCGAAAGCAGGATTTAGTTGGTCGGAACTGTGACAAACCAAAAATGGCCGAAAATGTATAAAATAGTAAACATTATAAATGAGGCCATTTTCGGTTCAGTGACATAAAAAAAGTACTGAACTTACTCCTGTCCTATTTGGTTCCTAAAAGAGGGATTTCTGTAAGTCCTTTGACCTTCAATTTCCTGAAAAAAGGTTCTTCATTGAAATCCTTGAAAAGTGGGACTGACTTCCAAAACGACATGAGAGTCGAACACAAGAACAACACTAGTGCAGAATTGACTACAAAATGCTGTCTCTTTCTGCGAACGCCATATGCACTTGTCTACTCCGGTGCATATTATTTTCTATGAGGTTGCAGACGAGGACACGGATCACCTGATGGTAATCGTTTGCCGCCCATGGACACTCGCAACACCAGTGAAGTCACAAGTGTGCTTTACTTTATACCCTCATTTCCCTGGAATGGGCCTCCGGTTCTCTCACTCACGCCATAATATAATGGAGACGTCGATCTAAAAAATAAAGTTTAAAAACTAAATCCCGACTACCAAAATACACGCTCTAAAAAGTACGAAACAAGAAAATTGTCTCTGCTGAAATTATTATGCCGTGGTCGTATGCCAAATTGATTTTATTTTAATGAATTTGTTTGCTACAGTAGGTGGCATACGACCACGGCTATACGGTATAATAATTTCAGCAGAGACAATTTCCTCGTTTCTTACTTTTTAGAGCGTGTTTTTTTGGTAGGCGGGTTTTAGTTTTAGTTATTTAACATATTTTTAGTTATGTTAATACAATTACATATTTGAAATGTGCTAAAAAGCTCTTTCATTTGATACCCCATACTATATATATATTTTTTTATTGATTTTATTTTTCGTTTCGTTTTTAGTTCCTTACTCTAAGTCTCCTAGAGGGCGCTGTAGTCAATTTAACGTGGCATCATGTCGCTTAAAACCAGAAGACAATCAAGACGCATCTAAAAACATTGTTCAAATATGATTTGTTCAAATATGATAATTAGTTTAGAAGTTGTAAGGGAACAAATGAACAACCACACATTTATACAGGTCAAAATCATAACCCTCCTTTTTGCTTCGCCGTAGTCGGGTAAAAATGAATCACTATGCATGCGCCTCTACTTACCAATAGTTTCTAGTTGTATACATTTTGTGAACTCAACTGTAAGAAAATCGAGTTATGCATAGAAGATGAGCCAATTTAGAAGGGTCAGGTTGTTTTGGAACTTTTACATTACCTATTCATAATCAATAGTGTTGATGTTTACCTGCAGCTCGAATTGTTGTTCGTACCTAAGTTAACTGAACAAAGGAGGTGGAGAGTGCGTGAGCTGGGACCTAAGCAAATTGTAAGGAATATGCTCAGGGTGCTTAGAAAGTAAACATTCAACAAAAAGTCCCCGTCTCTGAGGTGCGGCAGATTCACTCACGTACTCTACATCTTTTTTGGATTATACTTTGAGCGGACTACCTGTATTAGTATTTGATTCAAGTCGAAATCACAATTTTCCTCCTCTAGAGCGGATGAGTCGTTTTATAGAAGCCTAAATAACGATATAATAGATATTATAATATCGATAAATACATTTTGCCATAAAGTAAGAATCTAGGTCATTGTTTATTTGCAATATACAAAAATATTTACATCTCATGATATGCCGACTGATGTTCTCTGGAGACCGGAATGCTGGCAGTTACCTCGGCCAACGTTTAGGGTTGGCCATTCAAAGAGGCAACGCCGCTAGCATTCTGGGCACGTTGGACAACATCAGTGGGGCAGACAATTTCATTTTGTGAATATGTACATTTATTAGATATTTCTTTTATTAAACCTTTATGCCCTAAAGAACCTATGTTCCTGAACCTATGTTCCATGAAAAATTTATATTTGAAGACCCGATGGACTAATTAAAAAAACGCCTTTCTGTACAAAAGTGATGTGTATGGGGAGCTGATATTTTTTTAAATTAATGAGTCATCAACACCACATAGGTACTTCGAACGCACCCAAAAGTAGAATTTGCGTTATGGGTAAACATATTGTAGCATACAGATACTAATCAAACACAAATACCTATTTATCACCGGAATTTTTGTTTAGAACGGGAATCGAATCAATAAACCGTGGAACGGAGGTACCTAAAGTCACTGCCAAATGTACCATCGGGTCAGTTTGATAACTTCGTTTTCAGTTTCTAATAGTTTCAATAGTACGGTATTGAAACTATTACTAGTACGGTATAGTACGGTATAGTACGGTTCAAAGAGTACGGTAATTGGCACCGCAACTTTTGTCAAGTAAAGTAGCGTGTATGACAATATTCTACAAAATAACTTTGGAGAATGTGCGAAGGAGCTACATGAAATAGTTCTGGCGGTCCCATTCCTCTATCGGGATACTAGGCGAAGACAGAGTTACCATCTCTACATGGTTGAAGTTCCAGCCACCTATACTAAGCGCTACGTGAACTCATTTTTGATCCGAATAGCCAAGGAGTGGAACTCATTACCCGTCGATGGATTGAACACTATAACCTGGGCAAGAGTGAATTGACTTCTAACAAACAAGCACAGCCCACATTAAGCCCCATCTTAATCCCACCTTAGGTGTGTTTGAGGTGTATCATAAAAAAACCGGATTATTTTACTATTCCAGTGACTTTTAAGTGTTTACTTGTAACAGGCTATAAGGAAATATTTATCTAAAACGAAATCAACATCAAAATAAAATGAGATTTCAGCCATAAATCTTTAATCGTGTGTAGGTACAAGAATAAAATTAAAAAAGTAAGCAACAATGGAATCTCATTTTACCTAAAAAGTAAACAATATTCGAACAAAGAGGAAAACCAACTGTAATTTTGAGAAAATACGGGCGGGACGGACTTTAGCAACATCTTTTGTCGTGTAAAAGGTATCGAGACCAACAATGGATGGGATATTATGTCTATTCATATTTAACATTTGTATAATAAGGGATCAAAAGGGGAAGCAAGCGTTACGGGTCTGAGGAAGGAACATGAAACAGTAATTGGGAACGATGAAAAACAAATGTGGATGCTAAGATAAGGGTTGCGTTAACACAGGGCATAGACCGCCATTGTCGTCATTGTCGAAATTCGGGATAGTTCCAAATATTACATCCTATAAACATGCTTGTAGGTTCATAAGCAGAATATTGTTGGTACAGTCAGCCGGAAAAGATGTCTGAGAAATCAGATACCTAGCTAGTTATTGTAACAAGGTACTAAATGTTATATAATATAGTACCTTGTTATAATAACTAGCTTTCTGATTTCTACTTGAAGCCTTAACTGGTTTAAGTAGAAATCAGATAGCTAGCAAGGAAGATATAGATTTATAAGAAGATACTTTAATGTCTTATACAAAATGGAAATCTTAAATGTTTTGATGCGTTTATGGTATACACTTGTAATATTATAAAAAGTGGAATATTCACAAGGAAAAAGTGGACAAGTTCAAATCGGATTCACCCAACTGTTTCCATACGTAGAATCTGTAAGTATTTCAGGAATCAAATCGCGCAATTTTTCTAATATTTTTTAGTATGAATAAAACCTACCTTAGGTTCAGGTAATGCGTCACAAAATCAAAATAAAATGCAATTTTATTTATTTGTGTAAGTAAAGATATTATTGCAATGTGCGTAGTGCATTAAGCATTGCAACTCAAAGCTCAGAATTAGTCTGTTAAATATTAAACATCAGTTTCAGGTCCAATTTTATAAAAAAAATATATGCCAGCCCACGTTAGTAATTTCCGCCTTAGTATCCAAAATGTTATTCGCAGATGAACTCTACCGACTTGTCCTATCAAACAGCTCAACATCTAAACACCAGCTTGATGTAAACTTGACAAAAGTGATTCGTGAAACAAATAAGTGTCGCGATAAGGACTCGGTTACACTGAAGCACTCTCTTTGTCGACGAACAAAGGGCGCGTTGTCTGAAACGTGTTTTGTTTAAAATGGCCAACGTCGAGGCTTATCCAACAGATATTAACCGAGCGGGTGAAGGCGTTCATTGGATGACTGTCTATGAGACTTGCGGTGGCGATCAATGAACAAATTAATGATGATTCGTTCAAATAATTGATAATATATAACCAGAACGCGTTAATGAGCAAATATAAACGTAACAGTTCATTTGATAATTATATGGGGAGGATCCATTATGACGAACAGTTGGATAAGTGGTAATGAATGTTGCCTCTGGTGCAAGGGTTGCTGGTTCGATCCCCGCACAGTACAGACATTTGTGTGTATGAACATGTTTGTTTGTATTGGTCTGGGTGTTTTCTATGTATTATAAGTATGTATTTACAAAGGAAAAGTATTCAATGTATATATTCGTAATTGCTAATATACCTATACATTGAATACCAACCAACCAGTGTTACCTATCTCGGAGTCAGATCCATGTATGACGATGTATTTTTTTGAATATGGGAGAGCCACGCTTTGGTATGAATGGGCCGGCTCGACCAGAGTGATATCACGGCCTCACAACCAGCGTGAAGCAGCACTGTGCTGTGTCTGCTCGTCTGCCACCTATCACAAAAAATATTATTATTGAAATAGGTAATTACATCCTGCAAAGTTCGCATACTCAGTTCTGTTCAAGTAGGTATTTGCATTATTATTAGGCTGCAAGACCAAGTTGTGTGTGTTGCCAGTGATGACATACGGAACCGAAACGTGGCCGCTTACAATGTGCCGATTAAGGAGGCTCACAGTCACCCAGAGAGCAATCGAGAGGGCTATGCTCGGAGTCTCCCTACGTGATCGTATCAGAAATGATGAGATTCGCATGAGAACTAAGGTAACAGACATAGCCCAAAGGATTGCATGCCTCAAGTGGCAATGGGCAGGGCACATAACGAGGAGAACAGACGGCCGTTGGGGCGGAAAGGTCCTCGAGTGGAGGCCACGTACAGGAAGTCGCAGCCGTGGCAGGCCCCCCACGAGGTGTACCGACGATCTGGTGAAGATCGCGGAAATCCATCGGATGCGGGCGGCACAGGACCGATCTGTGTGGAGAACATTAGGGGGAGGCCTATGTCCAGCAGTGGACGTCTATTGGCTGAAATGATGAAGACCAAGTTTAACGCACTACTCCTCATTCACACTAAACCCCAAAATAGTTATGCATTATAATATGTAGGCATGTGGTATGTACGTGTATCGCCTTATGTAGGTATCGTTAGATGAACGGTAAAGAGTCTTGTACCGTAATATTGCGTCCCACGGCAAACTCATAAGGTTTACGACATCCACTTACTTAGATTTTATTGCAAATCCCCGGCTGAACCAGATGCAATAACGTGAATATGAGTAAACCACGCAAGGCCTTGCTGTAATTATGTGTGATATAGATTGGGTTCGTTTATTAGAAGGAAAAACTATCGGGGCCTTTTTTTAGATTTTTAGTAGTAGTAATAAAGGTAAAAGATATACACCGTTATTTATTTACCTTTTCCTACATCCTGAAAATAGGTATGTATAGGCTGAAAATAGGTATCGTGAATAAAGAACATTTAGCATGTTAGATAAAAAAAATAAGCGAAAAAAAACATCAGCTGTTATAATAATAATAATAATTCTCACAACATCTCATACGTTGACCTGATTCCGTACTAAGTAGCTTAAGCACTTGTGTTATAGATATCAGACAACAGAGGAACACAAATATATACTTAAATACATATATTACACCCAGACACCGAACAAACACAAGTGTTCATCGCACGAATGTTTGTCCAGGGTGGGGATCGAACCCACGACCTTTGGCGTAAGAGGCAGGGTCACTACCAATTGCGCCATCCGGTCAGTCAAAACAGCTGTTCCATACAACATTGAATTTCCGCCCGGCGATAATGTATGGAACAGCTGTTTTTTTATGACATAAGGTGCAGACGACCAGACGGATCACCTATTGGTAAACGATTGTGGAAATCTTAACCGTAGGTATACTAACAACCACACGAACCACATATTTCGATACTTCCAAGGAAATCAAAACGTATAGGTATGTAGGTACTTGCCATTGATCTAGAACTATGGAATGTAGAATACACAGGTACGGAAGACTCGCACTAGGTGGGTTTTTAAAAATGCCAATTCAGACTGCGTGTTTATGCGTGTATTCAAGTGGACATTTTGACATAATGTCAAAAATAAGTTCAGTAGAAGTTAGAGTAGCTAGGGTACCTACACTTGCGGGTTAGCGCCTGCGGGTTTGTCCCTAACTCGCACTACACTGCAACCAGCAGTGTATGTGCGGGGAGGGGTGCCCGCAGTCCTCCTCTCGGTGATGCTTGCATTGCAGTCAGCAGTGTGGCTGCTACCCGGGAGGTTGAGCGAGAGAGGTCGAGCTGGCGAGCCTCTTCGCCCTGACCGGGCGACGGATGAAGCCTCCGTGGCAGTCCTCACCCCGTTCTGAGTGTTTCCTGGCGATGGTATAAACGCCCCAGTGTTTTTATTGGGTATGCCTCCGGCCGGTCTCTGATTAGCAGAGACCAAGCTCTGAGGAGAGCCCCTCACAGCGTGCATAAGGTGCATTTTCACTGGGTCATCAAAAAAAAGGTACCTACATTTCGGAGCCCTGGTTCCGCTAAAATAACAAACAGGTTGATGAGGTAAACTACCTAGATAGGATTAACCTATTGTAATTAGTAATAGGATGGGCTGTAAGTTCTAAACTGTTGACTTCTGTATTGGAATAAATGTGTGAACCTTAAGGATTGCCTGGCCATACAGGTATCCCGTAAAGGTTTTTTATACATTATGTATGGCTATGTTTAATGCTAGCCCTTAAAAATATTAAATATAGTGCCTTTAAAATATTTAATCTTTTAACTAATGAACTAAGGATGGAAAATAAAACAAAATTATTCTTAAAACAGCTCTAAATAATGTTGAAAGAAAAATGTTTCTACAATTTAAGAGGATACTTCAGTTATACAAATAATTAGGTTATAGAGTAGATATAAACACTCCTAAGTATTTATATAAATTATATGTCTCTAACTTTAAATAAAACAAAAAAAATTGTATAATATAACATTAATACCTAGATAGTAATAATAATAATATCCTCCATCCGATTACGGCTACGGCGGCCAATCTCAATGCCCAGCCACGTACGCAGGATATATTACAGTGCTCAAGTGTGTCTCAAATACAAGTCCCACTCTCTATTCCCTTACCCTCATATTCCGATGAGACACCAGCGCGACACGACCGGAGAGGGATCGGGAGCAGGACCAACAGCTTAACGTGCTTTCCGAGGCACAGGGGTACAAGACCGCCAGACTTAGGTACTTACAAGTTTTTGTCCCGACCAGGGGATCGAACCCGGGAGCCCTTCTGCGCTGCCGTCGCTTTAAAGTGCGACCCACTAACCACTGCGCCACCGAGGCAGTAATAAAGTGATAGTTATAAGTGATATAGGTATCAACAGAAGTGCTACTTTAAGTTAAGTCCATTTCACGAGTATATCTTATGCAATGCCCAAAAGGGTAACATCATCATGTACAGGAAACTTTGTATAAGGTAATAATAATAAACATGTACACGAAAACAATAAACTATTTGAGTGAGAGTATATATTATAATCCAGCCCACACCAGCCAGCCTTCGAATGTCATCATCCCATCATGTCGCAGGGCGTCCTACACTACGCTTACCGAGTCGCGGTCTCCACTCAAGGACTTTACGGCTCCAACGGCTGTCAGTTCTGCGGCTAATATGACCAGCCCACTGCCACTTCAGTTTGCTAATTCGGTGTGTGGTGTGGGCTGGATGAGAGTGGCCGAAAATCGGGAGCAGTGGCGTGCATTAGGGGAGACCTATGTCCAGCAGTGGACTGAGTGTGGGTTGCTGATGATGATGATATATTATAAAAGTACGATATTCGGTAGACATTCTTATCCATGATATTTATAACTATGTATTTTAAACGTTGCAGCATAATGAATTGATCGGTTTTAAAATACCAAATCGGTCTCAAAGTAATGTTTTAAACTATTATAAAACTGAAAGCTTCATAATATTCTGATATGCATAAACTTGCCCTGTGTGAAACGGGAGAGCTCCGTATTGGTATTCGATATTCAGTTACTATAGTTAGGAAGTCACTGACCTGCCACGGTGACTCAGTGGCTAATGGCAGAAGGGTCTGAGTTTGATCTTCGAGTCGAGCCAAAATTTGAACCTTAGTTTTTCGATAAAATTCTGAGTGTCAGCTCGGAGTCTGGTAGTTGGCGGTCTTTTATGTGACCCCGTGCCTCGGAAACTACGTTAAGTCATTCCGCTCGTGTCGCACTGGGTTCCATCAGAAAATGAGGGTAAGGGAAGGGAAGGGGTAGACGGTTTGCGCACACACTTTTGCGCTATACCTAGTGGCTGATCGTTGAGATCAGCCGCCGTAGCCGAATCGCTCCGTCGATATTTCTTATATTATACATACTTAGAAAAGAATTAACAAGTAGCTAACCGTAATAAAATTAGTAGGTATGCATTGAACTAGTGCCCCTTTTTTAATTCCTCTTAAAATAGTAGTTTTTTTTATAGTAGCACAGTATATTGGCTCTCCTCAGCCTGATGGTAAGAAAGAGAAGAGCCCAAGTTGCAATTACATTACATTACATTAGATATGTTGTTTTGCGACAAATATCATCAGCGAAATTTAACAAATCGCATGAAGTTGTTCCTATAAATAGGCATAAAAAGGTAATACCTTACAAGGCTTTAGCAAACTTTCTATAACGCATAATCAACTCCTAACAACAGCTTAATTTCGAACCGGGGGTCATTAAAAACAATGAGTGGAAACCTTTCAGATCCTTAAATTACGGGGATGAAAGGGATCAGAAAGTGCTTAAAAATGTACTTAATTAGAATTAAAATAATTACGAGTGATGTTGGGGTATCCATTAGGCAGTTGGGGGTTGATAATGTTGGGTGGTTTATTGTGTGATACACAAAGGCACTTACGGCAAGCTACTCTTATCTGCCGCCTCGTTTGTGCCATCCGCCCGCTGGCCGCCCGAGATACCTGCCCAACTATGCGACTAGAGTTGTGCTCAACGGTACGAAAGACCAATTAAACGATTACTAGTTGAAACGCGTTTTTGTTATTTATATTATGTTAGAAGTTTTGATTTTTTTAAATTAAATTTTAACTTAAATGTTTTAAAAAGTAAGTCAGTCCAATCCGGAAAAATAGAGGTTAAAAGTTAGTAGCGTAAGCGTAACTCCATGAACATCTTTCAAGTTGCTGTTTTTAAAGTTTATGTTGAAAAATGTATCGCACTTTAACTATGACTTAGAACACCGAAAACCGGTGTGAAGCAGGGTCTGTGCTGTTTTGCCGACGGAGTATAGGTACCGGAGGACTAATTTGGGGGAAATGGGGGTTTTGAAAGATTTCGGGGGAAAAGGTTGACAGCGCACCTGTAACTCACTGGTGTCCATGGGTGGTGGCGATTGCTTAGAATCAGGTGATCCATTTGCTTCTGCCGGCAAAAAGTGATCTAATCCTAATTGGCCGTCTTGAACCTACTTTTGTGATTAGGTAGAGTAATGGTTGACAGCACTAAACTAACGATATAAATATAAAGAAAAATAAAAAGCCCTTGTTTTTCCTTCTTTTTTATGTGACAGGTGGCAAACGAGCAAACGGATCGCCTGGTGGAAAGCGATTGATTTTTTACAATCATTATCACTTTCCTGTATCTCGATCCCACTAAAGACCTCCTCTTGATATGCTCGCCATTCACAATAATATATAATACTTAATCCTATTATATGGTTAATATTTCCAATGTTGATTTTTTTTATAGAAAGACCAATCAGTATGACCTCACTCCGCCTAATAGGTAAGCGGCCGTGAAATCCAAATATGAGACTGACAGGCATAGAAGAACTAACAAAATGCCCATTGAGTCTGCCATCCTCACCCTGATGGCCTGCAGAGATGCCGCTTCACGCTACGCTACACTAAAAGACCCCGGATTGTATGTAGGAGGAAACACATGAGCTGGGAGGGCATTCCATGTCTTGATGGATCGGGGCAGGAACGAGGAGCCAAACCTCTTGATGCGCGCCGCCATTGTCTGGATGGTATGCGGATGGCAACGCTGTCCAGCACGTGTTGTTCGGAAGTGGAAAGGTGAGGATAGGATAAGTTGAAATAACTCATCAGAGCATTTCCCATTATAGGCGGCAGAGAACACTAAGACTGGCAATGAAAGTAAATCTTCAATTTTTATAATGAAAAATGCATTTCAGCTTAAGCGCTTATTCAAAAGGTGTTTATATGCTGTTTGTTAAAATTCACATCCCTATACGGCTCTAACCCTCGATTTGCGTGTGTGAGCCCCTGATAACTATGACAATGGACACAATGTGATCATGTACTTACTACTAAGTAGGTTAGTTGAACCTATCATAGTTTAGGAGGTTTTGTTTTTGGTAATTTATGAGGTCAATGAATTTAATTACAAGTTGCTGCATGCGGTTTGTAGGTATTTTTAGATGACGTTACTCTATGATGTTACTACAGGTAAGTAATAAATCTTTTTTTTTCAAATTGGAAAGAAGGAATTGATTGAGATAATATGCCACATATAACTCGTTGTGAGTTATTGTTAATGTAAAGATTATATCTGTAAAGTTTAATATATTATAATCAATTGAATACCCATACTTTATTATTGGTTTTTGCTTTAAGATCATATTGGATATGAACAAGAATAGAAGTAATATATCATTTCCTTTTGGCATAAAAATGAAATAATATCCAAGGAAATGATATGGTTCTGCTTGGGTTCTAACACAACATCGTAGTATAATATCCTCCAACCGATTACGGCTACGGCGGCCAGTCTCAACGATCAGCCACGTACGCAGGATATATTATAGTGCTCCAGTGTGTGCGCAAACACAAGTGCACTCTCTATTCCCTTACCCTCATATTCCGATGGAACACCAGCGTGACACGACCGGACAAGGATTGGGCGCAGGACCAACGGCTTAACGTGCTTTCCGAGGTACGGGGATACAAGACCGCCAACTTCCAGACTCCGGGCTGACTAAGAATTTCTTACCGAAAACTAAGGTACAAATTTTTGGCCCGACCGGGGATCGAACCCGGGAGCTCTTGCGTAGTATATGCGGTAGCTCGAACCCATTAAGTTTATAGTCTTTTTTTTTTTGGTTTCCCGGGAGAAATGTATTACTCAGACCCTGCCGCCGGGGGGCGACAGGGTACTGTGGGACTCACCCTCCGGGCCGCTTCTTCTAACAAGAAGGGACCTGAGGGCATACCCACTAAAACTCCCGGGGCTCAACCACCCGTGGGTATAGAATGGGGTCACGGGAACTGCACGAGGCTATTCCCCGCAACCCCACTCCTACACTGGCCCCTACACGGGGTGTGCGGCCACGCCCCTCCTCAGGCTAGGAGGAGGGGCTTTGGGGACAGCCGGAAGAGCTGAGCCGTCCCCAACGAGCGGTGGAGGTGCCAATGACAGTGCCGGCACAAGGACCCCCGTCCCTGTTGCCGGCTGGCCACCTCCACGGAGAGGACGAAGAGTTCTCCGCCGAACTCGTCCTCTCCTTGCTCGGAGCGGGCCTGCGAGGGGGTTAGTCTCGCGCTCCCGCTCCGCCGCCTCCTTCTGCGCCACCACTTCTTCGCAGAAGTGGGCGAAGGCTGACCAGGCCCTCTCATTATCCAGAAAAGCTTTAACTATGCTGGGCAAAGAGCGGTCTAAGCGGTAAGTCCCATAACCCGAATATAGATTCGTAAGTAAAACCCGCAATTATAGTAATCATTGTACTGTAGGTATAGTGAGGGAGAAAAAAGATCGTCAATTGTAGAATCAGTCATTTTATTATCGTGACGAACCATAGCATGTTAATTTTTGACATTGTCAGAATTCTATCAGTTTTACGTTGTCAAACTTTTAAATAAAATGGTTTGGAAATCTCTAGGTAGAGATTTGAATAAATACACCGGACTAGTATACAATTCTGTAAAACTATTATTGACTCACACAGCTTCCTTATTGTCAAACACTGACCGTGGGAGAGCCAGGCCGGCTCAACCGGAGTGATACCACGGCCTCACAGAAAACCAGTGTGTAGCATCACTTGTGCTGTGATTCGCTGCATGCGTGAGTGTACCGGAGGCCCCATCCTCGGGAAAGGGGGGTTTAAAGGTTGGTAGCGCACTTGTGATACCACTGGTGTTGCGGGATGATCCACTGGGCGGCGGCAATCCCATACCATTCGTTGATCCGTCTGCTCTTCTGCCACCTATCACATAGCAAAAAACACATTCGTTTCAATATCAATTGAAATAAATTGACATATTGATGTTTGGTTATCTGTACATCTACATTAATAGACATTAAAATGTGTAAATAGGTTAGTTTGGCACTCTCATTATGGTTCTGTTTCGTCCCCTATGGAATATAATAAGCTACGTTTGGTCCTAACTAAGTACTGTATGGGCCATTTTCAGGGATTTTAGCGCTGTCCCTAATTGTGAAAATGGCTGCCAAATGTACATGCGTATCTATTTCGATGTTTGACCTAATTGGAAGTGATGTTAGTTTGGTATCAATAAAATATAGTAGAATGGTATGTTAGTTCTTATTATCATCATTTGCATTAATGGCGCTGAACTATCCGATGGGCAACTATCGATAGTTTTCATTTGAAAACGAGAACTTTAGCGATGGGACTATTGATATTATCTGTAGCTCAGAACTAGGAAAAACTATCGATAATTATGTTTGTATCGATGGTAAAACTATTTATCTATTGTTAGGATCGATACTATCGTTTGCCCGTAGGTATCTCCTAAATTAGCCGTGTGGTCCCGGCAGAGTAGAATAGGCCACCATCACTCTTACCGAGGTGTCGTAAAAGGCGACTAAGGTAAAGCTGCGGTCATGATCATCAGCACCCAAAGAAAACTCTGCATTTATATCAAAACCCTCGCCAAACCGTCTGCCAAGCGTGGTGAGTATGGCAATTACCCCTCATGTGATTGAGGGAGGCCCGTGCCCCAGCAGTGGGGACTTAAATGGGCTGACGATGATCTCCTAAATTACTGTTGATCCGTCAATATATTTTTTTATACACAGTACATTGGCTCTACTCGGCCTGATGGTAAGCAAGAGAATAGCCCAAGTTGCAATTACAACGAAAGCGATGTCAGGCATCACCTCCGTTGGGACTGCGATACTGGTCCGCGAGATGCTTCTTCACGCTTCGTTGGAGGAATCCATATTGTAGGAAAGAGGAAATACTTGCGCCGGCAACAAGTTCCATTTCTTGATGGTGCGGCAGAAATACGAACTGCCAAATTTTTTAGTCCGTGATGGAATGTTTTCCACTGTGAAGGAGTGACAACGTTGTCTGGTGCGTGTAGGTCTGTGACGGAAAGGGGAAGGTGGAACAAAACTTTGCCCTTCTTTAGGAAATCACTCTTCTATTTGTAATTAAATAATTATGAAATAATGAATTATAAACTAGTACTCTATTGATAGTATTATCGGTTTAATTTATGAAATTGTCAAGTGAGCATGTTTGTATATGAAAAATACGCTATGGGCGGTTAGTTGTGTACCTACTTATATGATACCTTCTAAAAATTAAGAAGGTATGGTCATTATACACAGTACCCGACATTATTTCATAGATAACAGCAAATCAAAATCACAAGAAATTCTACAACCTTTTCCAACAAGTTGGATATGGATCTATCGATCGTTATTAACACTGTACCTAAATCATTCTGTTAGGAGAATATGAAAACAAATCATTTCTACAACACATATACCATCACTTTACAGGATGTAATTGTGAACACTTACATCCCATTAACCATGTGTTCTACCTAACATTCCGAACAACTATTGTTCTACGACTTTTCGACTCGACGAAAAAAATTACCTACCAAGTCATGTGACCGACTTTGTATAAAAAAATGTTTTTTTTTTATGCGAATTTCCAAAAGTCATCCAAAAAATGTTATTCAGAATGGTTGGCAGAACACGTGGTTAAAGGGATATAAATCTGTGCGTCCTGTGAAAAGTGGTACAAGTCGACTTGTATCGAATTTGATTTTCTTCTTGCTACTTCATCAAAAAAAATCCTCTAATTTTCTGTCTGATCAGACATGCAAAAAATCCTCCATTTTTCCGTCTGATCAGACAGAATAATAGAAGATTTTTTTGTGATGCAGTAGCAAGAAGAAAATCGAATTCGATGTAAGTCGACTTGTACCACTTTTCACAGGACGCACAGAAATATTCACAGATACACCCTGTATAGTTCAGGAGTCTGAACATAAAGTGTCTCCACCGCTGCAAAGCATAAATGTTTCGAAATTTTGCAATTTTGCCTCAATTTAACGCAATAACCACGAGGGTGTCATTTTTTAGCCCCATATCTTTTACTATCTCGGCAGTTACCGTAAGATGGCTTTTGTCCAATACATATATTCTATAGAAGTTGGCTCGCAACATCAAAGCGTGTTACAAGCTTGGGTTCAAACGGGGTTTTATGGGAAAAGGTGATTCTACATAAAGCCATAGACGATATTATAGCCATAAAGTATCGATTGATGATAGTATTGCACATTGTTCGCAACAAGTTCTGAAAAGATTTTCAGGTTATTATGTATGTATTTACTAACGTTTTGTGATTTTACTGTACCTGCGATGTTACTATTCCTACTACCTTCTGATAAGTACTATATTTGAAATACGAGAATAGGTATACTTGAAAAAAATAGGACCTAAAATATGTGTGACACAAACTTAGTATCTTATTCAATTTGGCGAGTGAAGGTAAACAGAAGATATCTCATTACAGGCCAGGTTATTGCAGTCTGGGGACTCAGGTGCATCTACCTTCACGAGTGGCCCTGCTGGTAATCAGCTTTGTCCTGATTCCAACTTCAGTTGGTATTAGGCAGAAACGGTTACCGCGGGGCACGGTTTTTCCTGGGCAATGACGGGTAGTAATTCATTCGTGGATTGCTACCTGTTAGCCGAAGGATGCACACCCGAAGGACCGGCCCTGGCGTGCGACCGCGCCGCAGCGCACTTCGCTACAGGGCCTACATTGTCGCACTGAGGGTCTGAGGATCGGCATCTACGCGTCGTTCCCTGAAGGTGCACTAGGGCTCGTGAAAGCGGGTCAAACCATCGCACAGCGGGGTTGCAGGTGCCATTATTGTCTTCGGACCAAGGGATGCTGTGTCCGGCTCCGCCGGCCGGGTTGCGGGCGGAGCGCGAGTCGAGCGCCTTCGGGCGCAGTGGCCGCAAGGCCCACGTTTTGGGACCTGCGCTGCATAAGAAAAGAGCCAGCGGATTGCGGTGGCAGGTCGGAGTTTTTCTGCGTCGCGGATTTTCCCGGCTCCGCAGCCAGGAAGTCGGTTTCTGTAACGCGTTATTGTGTTGAAAGCCTGCGGGTTTGTCCCTAACTCGCACTGCACTGCATCTAGCAGTGTATGTGCGGGAGAGGGAGGGGGGTGCCCGCAGTCCTCCTCTCGGTGGTGCTTGTACTGCAACCAGCAGTGTGGGTGCTACCCGGGAAGTTGAGCGGGAGAGAGGCCGAGCTGGCGAGCCTCTTCACCCTAACCGGGCGACGGATGACCTCCGTGGCAGTCCTCACCCCGGTCTGAGTGTTTCCTGGGCGAGGGATGGAAACGCCCCAGTGTTTTTATTGGGTATGCCTCCGGACGGTCTCTGATTAGCAGAGACCTCCAAAGGGGAACCCCCTCAGCGTGCATAAGGTGCATTTTCACTGGGTCATAAAAAAAAGGATATTGCAGTCTATGGGCTAACTACACGGCGAAAACCTACAGCGCTCTCCGCGTCCAATTCAACACCGCCTTTAGAGCGGTGATGGGGCGGCTTCGATTATGGAGAGGCTAGGGTATGTTCGCAGAAGCACGCGTAGACTGCCTTCACACCACTATGCGTAAGAGAGCTGTTAATCCTAACAGCTGACATGTTATCAACAAAATGTCGTTCCCGCTAATACCACTTAATGAAGTATATAAAAAAAGGCTGATGACAAAGTATTATAAGTAGGTAATATTGGTTTAGACAACTGCACAAGGTTCTGGCCAAGCTTCCGTACAATTTGGGACTTCAACTTTGTAGATATAATTTATTAAGGTGCTAAAAATACTTTTGTTTCTTTAAAAAGATCTTTTTAAATTTCATGGAAAGTATTTTAATCCGTAGAACGTAAGTAAAAACACACTTCGAAGAAAGTTGTAAGGTTTAGCAATACGAATTTATTACTTAGGTAGCTTTATTCAGGGAAGGTTTGGAGATTTATGTTACACAGAACTACAATAAATTATAGCAAGCAACTACTGTACTGAATAACATAAGGTCTAATTTCAAAAAGAACGTTAATTTTTCTATATTAATTGCACAAACAACAAGAGCATTATTTATTTATTAAATAGGACATCCAACAGCATCAGTATTTAACGTAGTTCCAATAAAATTAACCCATTTTTTTACACTATAGCATACAAACGAGCAGACGTCACACCTGATGGTGAGTGATCACCGCCGTCCATGGGCATCTCCAACACCCGAGGTATCACATATGTGTTGACGCCTCTTGAGGAAGGAATGGGCCCTTTTCTTGAAGGTCACCAGGTCGTATGTGTTCTGAAACACCACCGATGACAGCTGGTTCCACAGTTTTACTGTGCGCGGTAGCAAATGGCGTGCGAAACGCAGCGTAAACGAAATAAATCCATCCAAGTAATGTGGACCCTAATATACGATGTGGAGGCATCGCCTTAATACTATAATAATTATCGGATACCACATCATGACGCCCTGTAGGTTTAATTACCGGCCCGTGATCTCGAGATCCTGGGTTCGATTCTTGGGTCGAGCAAAAAGCGTGTTTCGAATTTTTCGAACATAGCTCAGGTTTGTGATCACTAATCCGCATTTTCCCATCATAGTAGCGATGACTTGATTTCTATGATGGAGGCCTTTGCCCTGCAGTGGGACAGTTATAGGCTGATACAGTTACATCATGCATTAATATCAATGCAATATTATATACATAATAATAATATATGAAGCTCTTTATAGGCCAAAGCCTATAGTACAGATGTTACAGGCATCAATCAACTAACCACTTATTAGTGGGAAGGTGATATTTTTTTTGAGATTAGACCTTATGTTCTTTGGCGGAAAATGTTATTTTTCATTACTACAATGCCTTCGAAGTTTCTCGGGCCAAATGTGTATGGGCGACAGCAGCACAAAATAACTTAGACAATCACAGTGATCCGTGCACCCGTCTACCATTTATCACATAAAAAAATATTCCGCTTTAAAAGTAAAGCGGAAAATATAAACAGAGCTATAATTTAAAAATCTCTTTTGTGGATATTTGTAGCAATGGTTTTTCTTGACGGTGATTCCGTTAGTGCCGTCACTTTAGTGGTCGTTATTCTACACATGGATGCCCACCTTCGTCAACAGGACTTAACAGTTGACACGATAAGAGGAACAAGCCTCTTACTCGTGTTATTCTACCTGGTGTGAGTAGTAGTGGTTGGTTAGGTTAGTCTTGAATATTGAAAGTCGGAGCTTTCAAAAAATATATCGACGGTCGGAGCATATTAAGGAGTTCCGCAAGTGTATTATAACCGCTCACCGAACTATAATTTAAAAAAAATACAGTACCAGTTTCTTGAATGAATCTTTATTTGCATAAATATTAAAAGAGATCAACATACTTAACCATAACATGGCGTGCCAAACTAATCACAGTTAAACATATTTAACAATACTTACGCCAAATTCAAGGGGAAGATTTTGCACTTCATAAAATCAGAGGCACTTAAGTTTAACTGAATATAAATATAACAAATTGTAATTTCAACTATTTACTTAATTCGTCTTAACATTTAGCTGATAAATAAACTAAAAAATAGATATTAAGAAAGCTGTACTCACCTATAATTGATACATGTATCAGACCTTTAGTAAGCATTGTAACATATATAGCGAACAGATCATGCATGTATTGTTGTTGTGTCTTTAATAAATAAATAAATCTCACTATCTTCCCTTATTATTACGAATACGATATTTCTTTCCTCTACCCAAAGGTTGTCTGGAAGAAATCGCTACAAGTGATAAGCCCGCCTTATTGTACTGTCTGTTGCTGTTGTATCATGCTTGTATTTTATTTTTGTGCAATAAAGAATATCTATCTATCTATCTATCTATCTATCTTCTCATTCACGTTTCTTTGAAAAACGGACTTGTGTCGTGCTCCTGAAGTCCAGGTATATTCAAATTTGTAAATAAATACAAAAGAGTGCCGCTCGACACTCCACGAATTAAAATATTGGTATATTCATTCGTATGACAAAAGTTAGTTTTTTGTAGATGCTGGAGGATGAGCGGCTCAATTTCCTAATGTAACTAGTAGTTACGTGTTTTTTTAAATCTCTCTCTTACAATAACCCTCTCAATAATTTCCTGCAAAAGTAATCCCTTCCCAATCTTGCCTCGAGACATATTATAATTTAGTGAATGCAACAAATATTTATCTTGCCCATTTATTAAACCACTAAAGCTCCCGAATCGGTATCAAACTACAATGTAAGAGCAAATAAACAAAATAAGGTTGTTAAAGTGTCAGTCGGAGGAAGTCACGGGCCGGGCGCCCGGTGTTGCCAGGTGATACTCCAAGGAAAGTGCAGTTACCCATAAAATAAACACTTTAAGTAACATTTACTTGCATTTTACCAAAATAGTTGCCACTATAGTCCATTCAGTATGTGAAGGTGAATAGGACAGTTCAAACGTACGCAAAGTTTGAATCATGCATTCATCTTTCTACAAATAAAAATATTAAGTTGTAAAAATCATTAAGTTTCTGGTGTCTTTTTCTTCCAAAAGCACAAGTATTAACATTTCTCAATTAATCTGAACAAGAACTTAAAAGAGTTATTCAATAACATTTGTAAAAAATATCTTATGAATTGCATAATGCGCTAAACGGAATTTTTGCGCATAGGGATTGACACAAACAATCGCAATAAATCATTAATCGGTATGGCGACCATCTTACCATCGAATCACGATTATTGTCTCGGGCAAAACATGGATATGACCAAGAACTGGTAATTTCTCTTGGTGATGAAGGTAGTTCCGACACGTCAAGCGAGATTTGTTATTTTTCAGATGAATAATATGCATATTATTTCATTATCAATGATTTGTTACGTGTTTACCACTAAGAATGTTTACATATTGTAATCCGTATCCAGATAGTTCAAATTCTTAGATAAAATGTTGATTCAGTTTGAAAATGAAACAAATGAGAAGTCGATTAGATTTCTAAACGAAATATTCTCGATTTTCAAAAATATCAGTAAGGTTTAAAAGGAGCGCCTCACTTTTAATGTCAAAATAGAACTGTCCTATTCACCTTCACATACTGAATGGACTATAGTTGACTTTTTTCTCCTTTTGCTATGAAGGTGTCGGTTTTCTCATCTTAGCATGAAATTCCGGGTTGCATCAAAAGCTGTCGATCTTGCAGCCCGTGGTACGCTTAGATTATGATTTAGGATTTAAGGAGCCTGATTGAGATATCAGTTTATTGGAAATGAATTGCTGTCATCTTTTTTACCCGACTGCCAAAGAAGGAGGGTAATGTTTTTCGAGTGTATGTAAGTATGTATGTATGTCTTTTCCTTTGTGACCTCCTGTAGCCTAAACGGCTTGATGGATTTTGATGTATGAGGTATCGTTAGATTTGTCTTGATTACGGGAGTGTCATAGGATACATTTTATCCTAAAAGTCCCACGGGATAAAGACATAATAATATTTTTTCTAAATTTCCCTTTAAAAAAATATGTATGCGGTATCATTAGATTCATTTCAATCACGGGAGTAATTAATATAGGATACGTTTTTTCTCAAAATTCCCACGGGAACATGTTAATTCTGCGTCAACGCAAAGCAACTCATGCGTTAGCAAGCAAAAAGATAGGGCGTGGCCTGGCATGCGGCGCGCGGCGCGGTGCGGAGGGGGATATGCTCGAGTATACAGCCCGAATGCGGGCACACGCATAAGGGCACACGTCGTTGACGGTCGTCTCTAAATAGCGATTTTTTCGATACTTCGTCGCCTGACGCGAAACTTACCAGATTGGCGGTAAATTTATGTTGCGGAGTAACATCACTCGTAATCTAAAGCCAAATGTGGTCGAAATAATTTAAAATGGTACTTACATATACATAGTCTTCTACATCTACAACATTTTCGTTAAATAAAAACAGCTAAAAAGTTATAAATAAAAAAAAATATTATTAAAAAAACAAAATATAAAAAAAGAGTAAAACAAGCCCCACAATAATATTGATCAATCAAATGCTAAAAACTAATTATGTAATACCGTTTAAACAATACCTATATTAAAATACACTACAATATGTGTTCGTAATCGATAGTTAAATAAACAGAAACTTATTTTAAATACAAATTTACTGAATATAATTTATAAATGTTGATGGAAAGCATCGCAGGCGGGGACCACCTTGACCGCCACCAACGAAAATTCTGCTAAATGGTGCACAACCGAAATGACTATAAATAAGCCTCTGTTGGTAAGCCTCTGTTGGTCCCCGCCTGCGATGCTTTCCATCAACATTTATAAATTATATTCAGTAAATTTGTATTCAAAATAAGTTTCTGTTTATTTAACTATCGATTACGAACACATATTGTAGTGTATTTTAATATAGGTATTGTTTATTTTTTTCTAAATTTCCCTTTAAAAAAATATGTATGCGGTATCATTAGATTCATTTCAATCACGGGAGTAATTAATATAGGATACGTTTTTTCTCAAAATTCCCACGGGAACATGTTAATTCTGCGTCAACGCAAAGCAACTCATGCGTTAGCAAGCAAAAAGATAGGGCGTGGCCTGGCATGCGGCGCGCGGCGCGGTGCGGAGGGGGATATGCTCGAGTATACAGCCCGAATGCGGGCACACGCATAAGGGCACACGTCGTTGACGGTCGTCTCTAAATAGCGATTTTTTCGATACTTCGTCGTCTGACGCGAAACTTACCAGATTGGCGGTAAATTTATGTTGCGGAGTAACATCACTCGTAATCTAAAGCCAAATGTGGTCGAAATAATTTAAAATGGTACTTACATATACATAGTCTTCTACATCTACAACATTTTCGTTAAATAAAAACAGCTAAAAAGTTATAAATAAAAAAAAATATTATTAAAAAAACAAAATATAAAAAAAGAGTAAAACAAGCCCCACAATAATATTGATCAATCAAATGCTAAAAACTAATTATGTAATACCGTTTAAACAATACCTATATTAAAATACACTACAATATGTGTTCGTAATCGATAGTTAAATAAACAGAAACTTATTTTGAATACAAATTTACTGAATATAATTTATAAATGTTGATGGAAAGCATCGCAGGCGGGGACCAACAGAGGCTTACCAACAGAGGCTTATTTATAGTCATTTCGGTTGTGCACCATTTAGCAGAATTTTCGTTGGTGGCGGTCAAGGTGGTCCCCGCCTGCGATGCTTTCCATCAACATTTATAAATTATATTCAGTAAATTTGTATTTAAAATAAGTTTCTGTTTATTTAACTATCGATTACGAACACATATTGTAGTGTATTTTAATATAGGTATTGTTTAAACGGTATTACATAATTAGTTTTTAGCATTTGATTGATCAATATTATTGTGGGGCTTGTTTTACTCTTTTTTTAGTGTGCAGTCGGGTATTTTGTTTTTTTAATAATATTTTTTCTGTTTAAAGCATTGTTCAGGACGTCATATACAGACAATCAATAATTATAAACACAAACACAGAGTGTAAAAAGACCCTTAACGAAGCCGAAACCTACATATTCAGCACATCATCAGGACCATTTTTTCCTTCTAAACTATACCTGGGAACTCAATACCATCCAAGTTATTGAAGGGCAAAGTCAAAATAAAAATCTCAAGATTTTTAAGTAAATAAATTTAAAACATTATTACCAAATTTTTATTTATTCCAAAGAAACTTGTTCAAAATTTTAAGTAATTCCTAGGGAAAATGGCTTCAAAACGTATAGCCCGCAATGTAATATTTGAGAGCGGGGCGGGAGGGTGTGCGGGTGACGCTCCTCGGCGACTGAGGGGCGGGCGCGCGTGCGGCGTGATCCGGTGTACGCTGTTCATTGCGTTGTCCGTTTATAGGATTAAAATTGACATCAAAAATTATAAAAAAACAGATAAGAGTTAAATATATAAGAAAAACAATTATATATTGCTAAGAATCTTAAAATCACCTGATATGCATTAAGTATTTATTAGGTACAGTACTCCTCCTCACTAGTATCTCAGACATAAGGACGGTCCAAAGTCCAATAAGCATAATTTCACTTGACGTCGTGTGTACGTCTGGCATATTTAAGAAAACATACTACAATAGGTAAAATTGTAAAATACATAATGTCCAAAAACTACACTAACTTAATACTCGAAACCATAAGTTGGCAAACCTGTGGGCGTCCGGTAGGTTCGCCATTAGGCTGATTACGGTCAAAACGCTCGCTCCCCCGGGCCCTGCGGCCTACCGTTTTCCTTTCACGTCGAATGGAGGCAAGAACTATTAAATTTCGTCTCGTGCCGATTTTCTGCTGTGCATTTGGGTTTTATGGACATTTTAATTCTGTCTATCGGGAAACAAAGGACTAGCAAAACCGTTTTACTGTGCCTAACGGTGGGGAAAGGTAAGCTGAGGTTAAAGGGACATCGTACCTCAGGTTGTATTTGCTGTCTAAACGTGTAGAGCTTTCTATAGATCTAAGAGCGATATTCCCATGACACGATGCGATTCAATTTTCCTTCAACCAGATACTTTTATATTTTCTGCAGGAATGTGACTACTTTTTGCATACCCAACCGTCGAGCTCTCCTTTTATGATGTTTTCAAGGAAGAAGCAGCCCTATCATCTGAGTGGGGAGGACACATGAGAACCTATTACAATAGCTCTATGATCCTCTCCGGGTGGTGCTTGCTTATAGCAGGCCTTTTTTTTGTCGTTGGGGAATGCCGCAAGCCGGGAGTGCATTAGAAAGACGACGCCGCCTTTTGACGCCGCCTTATGCATATTTTCCTGGGAGCAAGAGGGTTATGTCGGGCTCTCCTCTGGCGGAGGGTTCTCCTAACGAGAAGCTGACTAGAGGCATACTGACTAAACCCAGTGGTTTTCCCTCATCGCCCTAAAGTGGGGAGGGTTCAAAAGGGTGGGGACTCGGTAATATTATAGTATTTTTGCTCTGTTTGGAATTACTACCGAGGGGTCCTGGTGTCCCTGGGCAGCGGCGGGTAGTATATTGGCATCCACTATATTGCTACCCGACGGTTGACAGCTGCACACATGGTGGGGGGTTGTTAGGGTCTTTCTGACGACTCAACTAACTCCCTCGGGTCTAGGACCGGACTTTTGTCCTGGCCCAACTCAGGAGTTCCCGCGGTCTGGCGCATTTTTGCGGAAGTTCGGCCCGATTACCGGTTATGTGGTGTGACCCACTCCGATAGGTTATCCTATAGGTCAGTCGCCACGGACCCTGTTGCATTTGACCTGGTAACTTTAAGGGGTCCGGCTTCACCTGGGCTAACATCCAGACATGAGAATGCAAATTGACGTGGGCCCCTGTAACATCCCATTCCCCCTTTTCTCTGGAGAGGCTCTTTATAGTTGGGAGCCTTTCGGGGCTTTTGTGACCGTCGAGAAAGAGAAGGAGAGGGGTGTTGTCACTTGTATGGCCCGCCTTCCTATTCTCGGGGGCCGTCCGTCGTATCACACAAGCCAGTGGGATGTGGCGACGACCTGCAACCCCTGCTTTACCCGACGGGACGGGCGTCGGCTGCTTCCGCAATCCAGCGGTCCAACTGGTCGCACGAGCCGATTTCTGGGGGAATTTTCGGAAGCCTATGCGTTCCCCTTCCTCTCCTTGCCCTGCGACTAGCAGGGTGCGAGTTGCGAGGGGATCTTGCGGGAACCCTTTCCGGCGACGCCCGCACAGTAATCTAGCAGTGTGGGCACCGCCCGGAAGGGGTTTTGCGGAGGGCATTGAGGACATTGCTGCCCAGGGGGTTTTAAACCCCGGACAACTGAACTAGGTGCGCTGGCGTGACTCCTGCTCGTGGGTGGGGTGTAGGGCTAGGCTTCGCGATACGAGTCTATATCCCACTCGGACTTCCAGAGCACGGAAGGAAAAGCCCCAGGAGTTTTAGTTGGTAGGCCCCTGTGATTCTCCCAGGAGAGGGCCCAACACTATCCGTCGGCCTCCCAGCCGGCGGGTGTGCATAAGGCGCCGGCCCATTGCACTCTAGGACCGCGGCATTTCACCTGGGCGAAAAAAAAATGGGTTCAAAAGGTCGAACCCTGGCACCATGACCCTTCCTGGGCTTAAATAGCAGGCCTATCACAAACCTTTTCTGAGCGTGATGTATCGAGCCATTAAGAAACAAAAATACACAAATAATAGAATGATATATCGAAGTGGTGCACATAGCCACGTCATTTTACTGCGAGCAGGTCTCCGCTCGCCTCCTAACTACATGGGTAACCTAACTAAATTAGTAGCCACTTATTCACGCGCCAGCGGCTGTTGATGAAAGGAATCCACTTTGATAAGAGATGTGATGTGACATCAGCTGTTTGAAAAATCGATAGTTTTAGTTAAAAAAACTATTCATTTCACATTATTGCCAAATACTGAGTTCCAATATAAATCAATCAGTGATTTTGTTTTCTTTAGAATTTCATAAAACGCTCTCGGTAATATTACTATAGATCCAATAGAAGATTATATAGATTTAAACTAATACTTGTTTTGTCATAGAAAAAGGGAGACAAACGAGCTATCGGGTCACTTGATGGTAAGATATCCGCGGCCTATGGACATGCGCTACACCAATTTAAATTACCTGACTAACTTTACAAGGTTAGGCTTTGTTTTACATTTAACCTCTGAATAGATAATCATCATTAATTGAGACTATCACTCCCGGTTGCATCTACAGCTGTTGCTTAGAACGTGCTTAGTACGTTTGGACTGAGAAAAAAAAACAGAAATACTCGTTACAATTCATTAAAAACTTATTTTTATAAATAACTAGCTGTTTCACGCGGTTTCACCCGCGTCCCGAGAGAACTACTTCCCGTACCGGGATAAAATATACCCTATGTTACTTCTGAATAATGCAGCTTTCTAATGGTGTAAAAATTATTGCAATCGGTCCAGTAGTTTTTGAGTTTATTCATTACAAACATACAAAAATACAAATATTTCCTCTTTATAATATTAGTGTAGATTTACAATTGACGATTTACCTAATATTTTCCCATCTCTATTTCCCACCTGCCTCACGCGAATTATAAGTGTAACTTGCAGACACTCATTGTAGCTCAGACGGTAGAAAACTGACTTCATTAGCAAATTGGTAGTACTCACTGAGGGGCAATTAATGAGAACAGGAGATGACTGCAGAATTCTGTTGCCCGGGTACAATTGACTAATAAAGAGCAATTTGCTGTACAAACATTTGATGAAGGGCTACAGGTGGTAAAAGTTTTAAGGAGGGCCTATTCCACCTTCTGAAGATGTAATTTGCCTGAAATAACTATGTGATGTCTAAAAATGCTTTTTTATATCCTTGTACGTAAAAGGTAAAACTAAACAATTAATTTAACCTGTTATTTTTTTTGTAATTGGGAAACTATGTTTTAACTTTTCATTAGAGTACAAAACCGGCACTTCTATTCGTTCATTTTCGTTTTTTTTTCGGCTGTAACGACAGTCTAGTAAACAGAATTATTGACCTTTTTCTTGTAGATGCAATATAATGTTATGTAATCTAGTCTTGCCGTAAGCCGTTTGGTCCCCGGCAGAGTAGAATAGGCCACCCTCCCTCTTACCGAGGCGTCGTAAAAGGCGACTAAGGTAAAGCTGCTGGCATGATCATCAGCACCCAGAGAAGGAAAACTCTGCATTTATATCTATATTTTATATCTTAACCTTCGCCAATCCGTCGGCCAAGCGTGGTGAGTATGGCAATTACCCCTCACGTGATTGAGGGAGGCCCGTGCCCCAGCAGTGGGGACTTAAATGGGCTGACGTTGAATTTAGTCTTAGACGATAATTTAGTTAATTTGTTGATGTCACAGAATAAATAATTTTCTTTCTATCTTTTTTTCATAGAAATTAAACTTATTCCCATAGTGTAAAATATATCATATGTTACTCTACTCAGCTTACTACTACCGTCGCATTCTATTTCTTTTACAGTATGGCAGACAAACGAGCAGACGGCTCAACTGATGGTAAGTGATTTCCGCCGATCATGGACATCTGCGACACGTGGGGCATCACAGATGCGTAGGAATAAGCTTTAAGATCACCAGATCGTATCTGTTCGGAAACACCATCGCTGGTAGCTGATTCCATAGTTTTACTACGCGTGGTAGGAAGTGTCGTGAGAAGCGCACTGTGGTGGAATAAAATCCATCCAAGTGACGTGGGTGAAATTTGGTGAAAGTTGTAGAAATCTCTTAAGTAATAGAGATTACCACTGATTTCCTACTTTTGTAGACATTAAACCACTAAGCTACCACAAGTGATGGATGCTATTTTAAGTGACAATCAGACCTTAACTTGAAGGTTGGAAATTCCTGTACTACAGGTCACAAGGTCCCCCTGATAAAACCGGTATGTCACAAAATAGGTAGAGCGTAGATCTTATATTTTCTGTGTCCCTGCTGGTGGTTCCGTAGAGATTGAGCAACTTTGTCTTTTAGGGTCCGCAACGTGCAAGTAATGACCGGAGGCAACATTTCAAGTTCCATAACCTATAGTAACTGTAGTCAGGTATCAAACCAACTTAGTAGGTACAGACAAGCACATGTTAAGTTATTAAAACCAATCATGGTTCTTCATGCGACGCCGTATGAAGAAATTTGACAGTTTGTAGTTGGTAAGTTAAAGGTTTTCAATGCGACTGGTAATGATATTAAAGCCTATAAAACAGTTTTAAAAAATTCAGTCTTTTCTAAGTTCCGCGGCTTATATTTTAACATATTTTCACACATTGTCACCTGTTTGGAACAGTGGTAGTGAACGCTGCCTCTGGTGCGAACCCCGCACAATACAAACATTTGTGTGCATGAACATATCTGTTTGTATTAGTCTAGTTGTTTTCTATGTATTATATAAATGTATTTACAAAAAAAAAGTATTACAAGTATATATTAATAATCCCACTGTTGGTTCTGACATCCGTAACATAGGTTTTTTTTATGTGATAGGTGGCAAACGAGCAGATGGATCTTCTGATGGTAAGCGATTGCCGCCGCCCATGGACACCCGCGACACCAGTGGAGTCGCAAGTGCGCTGCCAACCATTTTAATCCCTCTTTACCCCGGATTGGGCCTCCGGTACCCTCACTCACGCAGCGAAACACAGCACAGTGATTGAACTACGTATCTCGGAGTCACATTAATGTATGTAATGTTGTAAAATATTTAGTTTTAGGACATAATCATTACTATCATCATACATTGACCAGATTCAGCTTAAGCACTTGTCTTATGCATATCAGACAACAGAGGAAAAACAAATACAATGCTTAAATAAGACATTCCTATAATACACCTGGGTGAGTCTGGACACAGAACCTATATTCATCATACGAATATCTGTCCCGGGCGGGAATCGAACCGACGCGGACAAAACAGGGACATTCTACTGAATACATCGAGCCCGCAAATGGACGCCTGCTGTCAATTTGCAAGTTGACTTTTTTTTTTTTTTTTTTTTTTTTTTGTTTTCCCGGGAGAAATGCATTACGCAGACCCTGCCGCCGGGGGGCGACATGGTACTGTGGGACTCACCCTCCGGGCCGCTTCTTCTAACAAGAAGCGGCCTGAGGGCATACCCACTAAAACTCCCGGGGCTCAACCACCCGTGGGTATAGAATGGGGTCACGGGAACTGCACTAGGCTATTCCCCGCAACCCCACTCCCCCACAGGCCCCTACACGGGGTGTGCGGCCACGCCCCTCCTCAGACTAGGAGGAGGGGGGTTGGGGACAGCCGGAAGAGCTGAGCCGTCTCCAACGAGCGGTGGAGGTGCCAATGGCAGTGCCGGCACAGGGACCCCCGTCCCTGTTGCCGGCTGGCCACCTCCACGGAGAGGACGGAGAGTTCTCCGCCGAACTCGTCCTCTCCTTGCTCGAAGCGGGCCTGCGAGGGGGTTAGACTCGCGCTCCCGCTCCGCCGCCTCCTTCTGCGCCACCACTTCCTCACAGAAGTGGGCGAAGGCCGACCACGCACTCTCCCTATCCAGCATAGCTACAACTATGCTGGACAACGAGAGGTCATGTCCGACCTCCGCGACCAGCGCGGACCGCTGTTGGTCGAAGGACGGGCACACCACCAAAGTGTGGTGCGCCGAGTCCTCCGCAGCGCCGCACTGGTGGCACGAAGGAGTGTCCTCCCGCTGAATACGGTGCAGGTAGTTACCGAAGCAACCATGCCCGGTAAGTACCTGCACCGTCCGGAAGGACAAAAACCCGTGGGGGCGCTCGAGCCACCGGTCCAAGACCGGGGCGAGCGCCGGGCAAGTTGACTTCAACTAACGGTTACTAACTAGAACAACTGTGCCTGGTTTTTAAAACAATAGTTTAACTCGAACTCAACCATCAGGTTCTCAATTTAATCTATTCCCAGCGACGATTTTTAAACGGCGCCGTTTAAACGTGTATGGAATCCGTCGATTTACAGCATCAAACTTTTAACAGGGACCATTCGCTCTGCCCGCAGGCGAATCCTCTGAAATAGATATATTTTCCATAAAACAGTTTGCAAAACGCAGTTCATTGTTAAACGATCTCGTTCCAACTTTCTATTAACAAGACGAACAAGTGAAATTTTGTTCGACGCAGATATACTGGAGTTCATAAGGAGCTGGAAGAGAAACGGTTGTCATTACTCATGGCGTATTTCTCGAACACATTCTTTGCTTGCCTCCACTGTTGTGCCTGTTTTATATTCACGGAGGTCCACGTTACAGATGGTACTTGTTGTTTGGCCCACTGGATTGGAGGGTCATTATTTAACCTTTGTGCAGCGCGCGTACTAAAGTGTTTACGTTTTTCAGAGCAATACGGGCTTATCGGAGTATGTACGAGTATTCGGCAAAGTAAACGTTCAGTTTAATTTTAAAATTCTCATTTAGTTGCAGGTGCACTAACATTTTTTAAATTCGTGTTTTTTACTTTTGCCTATAGTTACGAATGAGTGTTTTTTCTCTCTTTATTTTATACTTGAACAGAAACGTAGGTTATGCTGTGCCATGCCAAAGGTAATTGGCTTAAAATGTTTTCAAAACGAATAAAATATTTTATATTTTGAAAACACAAAAAATAAATAACTGAATCATGTTTAAGTATACACTTTTTGAGAATATGCAGGTTTTTCTTACGATGTATTTTCCTATCTGTAGATTGAAAAAAAAAACAAGATTAACAACAAAAAATCAATGTATGCTCGGATTTGAGCCTACGATCTCCCTTAAGGCAGGCGAGTTCTCATTCACTGAACCTGTATTACATCGTTGACTGCCTCGGTGGCGCAGTGGTTAGTGGGTCGCACTTTGAAGCGACGGCTGCGCAAGAGGTCCCGGGTTCGATCCCAGGTCGGGCCAAAAATTTGTACCTAAGTTTTCGGTAAGAAATTCTTAGAGCCCGGAGTCTGGAAATTGGCGGTCTTGGGGTACAAGACCGCCTCGGAAAGCACGTTAAGCCGTTGGTCCTGCGCCCAATCCCTCTCTGGTCGTGTCACAGTAGTGTCCCATCGGAATATGAAGTTAAGGGAATAGAGAGTGCACTTGTGTTTGCGCACACACTTGAGCACTATAATATATCCTGCGTACGTGGCTGATCGTTAAGATTGGCCGCCGTAGCCGTAATCGGTTGGAGGATTATTATTATTACATCGTAAAATGATTCTATAGGGACTAGACCTAGCCGAGCAAAACCTAAAAATCAGTGGTAGCGCTTTTTCAAAAGCAAAACGTAGACGATATAACGATACACGTTCGTATAAAAAGAGATAACGATTTCCGTCACAGCAAAGCGACGTCGGGGTGGAAGAATAGTTGGTAAGTATTAACAACATGTGCAATTGTTTCATAAAATATATCCAAACCAAATCACGGACAAAGTAAGCGATACGATTCTAGCGGGAACTCTATGAATAAAATTATCATTTTGCAGAATTGATTCTGGGGTAAAATACTCGGATTATACAGGCTGTTTATGAGTAGCTGCCGGTTCGGCGGGCTTATTTCTGGAATTATATGGCCCTGTTTATTGGAGTTATTTTGAACGACCAACTTAAACCGACTGCTGCCGTTATAAGCGTTGTAGGTGGTACCTAAATGTTACACCCTGCGGGACGTAATGTCTCTATACTTCATATAAATCAAGTCATCGCTCCTATTACTTACTTAGTGCGGATTAATAATATAATAATAAATAATTATTTCACAACATCATGCCCACAAATATTTGTACTGTGCGGGGATCGAACCCGCAACCCTTGCACCAGAGGCAGCGTTCACTACCACTGTTCTAAACGGGTCTTCGGGATTGGTGACCACAAACGCGAGCCATGTTCGAAAAAGTCGAAACATACTTTTTGCTTGACCCGGGGATTGAACACATGACCTCGAGACCCGGTACTTAAACCGCTAGGCCAAATGGGGGTTATTGGTATAGGGTGTGTAACTTATACTTATCTACTTAAAATCCTGAAAAATAAATTTTTGTTGCATACCATTTTTAAGTGATAGGTGGTAGACGATCAGATGGATCACCTGATAATGCCACCGCCCATATTATACCTATGTATTTAATTATCTACGGGACAACTGGTTTCGTTTCTCTCTGAAAACCAACATGCCATCATTCTAAGTGTATAGCGATTTTTTTTTATTTATTTATCATATAAAAATACATTTCAAATTATCTTAAAATAATCACGCACTTAAACCACTATGGTTTGTGATGGCGCGACCTGAGTCGATGTTAAAGTTAAGCAAAGTGCATAACGAAACAATACACAATTCCTACCTACATAATTTATTCTATTAAGATTTAAGTAAGTGCATCTCATTCAACATTATCGAGAAAGAGCATCTTGAGTTTCTGTTTGATATTTTTATCATTAATCTTATCACGCAAGCTGAGAGGTAGCTGGTTAATAAGACGTGGAATTAGATAACTCGCCATTCGTTCCCCGTACATGTTATTCGCACCGCCGATTATCAACCTACGGTTGCTAACAGCGCGCGTACACACGGGGTGGTTTATTGGTTGGCTAAACTGCTTGTTAAAAAAATGATGTTTTAATAATATCAATTTTACTTGGGTTTCAACCGGCAGGATTTTACAGTGTTTAAAAAGTCCGCTAATTAATTAGTAATGCTCTCGTATTGTTTTATTCATTCTGTTATGGTTCTACCATTTAAGAAATAACATGAGTTTCCCTTAGTGATGACACGATGTCCCACGAATTATGTCGATAGGACACGTATTAGTTCTTTACCTAAACATTATGCTAAAAGAAAGGGGTAACAATCTTTGCGTAGGAGAGAAAGAAATGGTGTTCAGTGGAACATTGCTTACGTCGCAAGAGCTGCAACAAATTGACGAGAAAAAAGGCGTACAAAGCGTTTACAAAATATAATCTCTGATATTAACTGTTTACACACACATGTTTATAAATATTTATTCTAAAAAACCAACCCGTCAACCCTGTCTGCCAAGCGTGGTGAGTATGGCAATCACCCCTCATGTGATTGAGGGAGGCCCGTGCCCCAGCAGTGGGGACTAAAATGGGCTGATGATGATGATTCTAAAAAAAGCGGTTGACGGTTTATTGTTTTTTTTTTCAAGGAAATCATAGTAAAGATGTTCGTCGATTTTTTATTTTATATTTCATGAAGTAAGAATAACTTGATCGTTTAATAAAGCTCTTAGTCTCGTTTAAAACATTTATACAGTGACAAAAAAATAAATTAAAGATTATAGATTGAAGGACAGGGAAGCCAAAAATCAAATAAAAATAAAAAAGGCATAATAGTCGTTTACCGCTATATTGCCCGGGACCAGTGATCTTTTGTTATAAAATTGAATACTGTACTTTTTTTTTACATTATGGCAGACAAACGAGCAGACGGCTCACCTGATGGTAAGTGAATTACCGCCGCCCATGGACATCTGCGTCACACAGGGCATCACAGATGCGTTGCCGGCTCTTAAGGGAGGAATAAGCTCTTTTCTTGAAAATCACCAGGTCGTATCTGTTCGGAAATACCATCGTTGGTAGCTGATTCCATAGTTATACTACGCACGGTAGGAAGTGGTGTGAGAAACGCACTGTGGTGGAGTAAAATCCATCAAAGTGATGTGGCTGAAATTTGGAGTTCTGGCGTGATGTACGATGGTGAAAATTTGCAGCTGGAATAAGGCCGAACAGCTCCTCGGAACCCTCCCCGTAGTAGATGCGATAGAAGACACATAGCGATACTTATAAATTCTTATAAAGTCCTCATCCAAATTATTCGCCTTTCACTCAAAGCAGCAAAAAGGTAGAAAGAAGATTAACAAGCTCGCAAGATTATGAAGTAAGCGCCGCGTAAAATTATAGAGATGGTTGTTAGACTACGTGAAAGGGCACCCAGTATCACAAGTAATCATCTCAAGTGTACAGACGTGTATCGAGCTAATGAGACACCTTGTGTTGACGAAAACGGTGGGGACGTTGCGAAAATACGCTGGGAAAAATCTGCATATTACGGACTAAAGTGTAGAGGAATATCGTAGAAATTCGCATAACGAGCAATATTAGGCGTCTGCTTTCGGCGAGAAACCGACACCTGCCGGAAGGAAATGTTTCGGTTAGTATTTAATAACATGTGGGTAATTCCGGATGTGTTATTCGCGAATCGTCTGCCAAAGTAAACAATAAATTATATTATATGTTACAGTAAAAATTAGTAGATAGGACGCGTTTTTCCTGGTTAGTACTACTTTTAACTTAATACCTTTGTTAATACTAGAACTAACTAATATCTGAAGAGAATATCAGTTAAAACTAGTTTCTGCAAGAAAAAACGCGTTTCCCCGAAGTGAGTCAGTTAAAACTGTTCCGACCGAGGTTAGAGTTCATCATACCTTATTCTTATTGCCTGCTAGGCATCACCTGATCATCGTACTTTATTACTTTTAATTAATATTGCTATCTTGGCAACTAAGTTTAGATATATGTTCTCTAAAATGTTCCTTTAGTAAAAAAAAAGCTAAAGTATCAGCCTATAAGCTGTCCCACTGCAGGGCAAAGACCTCCATCATAGAAGTCAAGTTATCGTTTCTATGATGGGATTAGGCTTAATCACCACGCTTGCCAAATGCGGATAGGTGATCACAAGCCCGAGCTATATATTTCAGACAAAGTCCTTCCATCCTTTCGATATTTCAAGTTCAGCTATACAAGGTAATATGTATTAAATAGATGTCAGGATATGACTTTAACAATGTATGTACCTATAGGTAACAATTCCCTATTGTATAGGTAGATATCTGCCTATTTTATTTTATAGGCTAACGATTGACCGCAAGTGCACTTGATGGAAATCGACGATGAGGTCCAGGGTAATAGAAAGAAAGAAAGAAAATATTTATTATTATAGACATCACAACACAGAACATACAGCAATTATAAACAGAACACAATTTGGCACAAACAGAAAACAAAACATAAAACAATTAAAAATACATAAAAATAAAACAAAAGGAAAAAAAAACAAAACTATATTCAATCATGTCCAGACAGTGCCAAATGAATATTATGATGTGTTATGACGTCTAGTATAAATGGCCCTCACTCAGCTTATGCCACATACATACATACATACATACATGTTTACCTATTTGGGTGATGAGAACCTGAAAATGTTCAACTCCTACTTACATGACATGTAAACTACAAAAACATGAAGTATTTTTCAATTTATTTATTATTTCAATGGAATAAAGCAAAACGTTACGTGTACTTACAATGGTGAGTCTCAGCGCTGGTAGCGGGAGAGCCACGCTTCGGCATGAATGGGCTGGCTCGAACGGAGTGATACAAGGGCCTCACAGAAAACCGGCGTGAAGCAGCACTGTGCTGTGTGCTGCGTGAGTGAGGGTAGCGGAGGTCCAATCCGGAGGAAAGGGGGCTTAAAGGTTGGCAGCGCACTCGTGACTCTACTGGTTTCGCGGCGAGGGTGTCCATGGGTGCCGGCAATCGCTTACCATCAGGTGATCCATCTGCTTGTATACCACCTATCACATAAGAAAAAAAACTTTACGTGTCCCAGCGGTTAGCTCACACTTTTAGGATGCTTTTCGATTTGGCTAACATCCTTTTCACCCGTCCACGTAGGTATAGGCACAACAATGATGCTAAAATCCGCAGAGCACAATAAAACCGTTATTTTATTGGAAGCGCAAAGCGCTGTATTTCCGTCAAGAAAATTAAACACACAGGCATGCAGGTATTATTACAAAAAATAAGCCATACCTATAGATTTCCAACTCTCTATGTATGTTGGAGCTATACGGGAAAAGACAATTACGGGTCCAATAAAGTAAGAATATATTGTATGAGACTTTTATTTCTTCAAGTTGTAAAAATAATACCTACATTGAGACAATATTGTCATTTCTTAGAAATGCTTCCTACGTCTATACGAGTCCAATACAACAATGCTTTCAGGAAGCTTTTGGGGTTACCACGCAACTGCAGTGCTTCAGGCATATGTGCCGAGGCACGTACCGACAGCATTACAGCGGTAATACGCAACAAGCAAAAAATTAAATTGAAAATTAAAAAAAAACCCCGATAAAAACAAAAACAAACATTTTCAAACGGCGGCCGTCTTGGATTTGAAATTTGTCATAATAAATATATTCTGCTACTCAAGCCCTTTCATATGAAACCCATATTCTGGGATTTGTGTTAAAACATACAAGCCATATCTTTGTGACGGCGGGCATCTTGGATCGATTTTTATCCAACATAGCTAAGAAAGTGTTCTTAAGTGTTGTATGAAAGAGGAATAAGGGGGGAGGCCCCCCTTAATCATCTTTCAAACAAAAAAAAAACAGAATCAGTTCATTTGTTCGGGAGCTACGATGTCATAGACAGACACACAGACATTTCAAACTTTAACACCCCGTCGTTATTTGCGTCGGGCGTTAAAAAGGTATCCTCTATGTTGCACAGATTCCGGGATAGCATCAATAGTATGCTGAAAGTCATTGCGAGAAGGCAACACGTCTGCCCTATGCCCTATTATGTGGCATCACAATGTTTGTAGGTCTAAGTTAATTATAAATTACTAACATAGGTTTTATATAAGGGGCAAATCACACTACACGTTTTTCGGTCACGTATAAGACTCAGCGGGACAGAATATATGTATGAATATATCGTCCCGCTGATGAGATGGTAGTTGAGTGGATAAGAACGTGTGTATTCTGAATAGTCAGTCGTAGATTTGTAGTCAAGCATGCGCCTTTCAATTTTTCTAATCTATGTGCGTATTTCTACCATATTTTTCCTGACCGTAGAGCTCTACGATCAGGAAAAATATCGTGATTAAACATGCTTCAGATAGTTTCTAAACTCTCTATTGCACAGTGTCCGGGATAGCACCAATAGTATCCTGAAAGTCACTGCGAGCAGGCAATACGTCTGCCCTACATAGGTTAAGACATTGTTACTAACACAAGAAAAATATTAACACTTATTTTGATACGCATATAGACTACCGATACTAAAGTTAATGAACATTAGCTTAAATGACGTCTCTGAGTGCGGCCCAAAGTTGTCTGAAGTATGTAAATAAAATATTATTATAATTATAAGGGCCCAGGCACACTACACGTTTGTCGGTCACTTATAAGACTCAGCTGGACAGAATATATGTATGAATGAATCGGTCCCGCTGATGAGATGGCAGCTCATCAGTGTGTATGTATTCTGAACGTTAAGTCGTAGGTTCGTTATCAAGCCTTTGATTTTTTCTAATCTACTTGCGTATTTCTATGAATAGTTCTACGGTCAGGAAAATATCGTGATTAAACATTTTTCAGATAGTTTCTAAACTCTATACTGCACAGAGTCCGGGATAGCACCAATAGTATCCTGAAAGTCAGTGCGAGCAGGCAATACGTCTGCCATACATAGGTTAAGACATTGTTACTAACACAAATATACTAAGTTGTCTGAAGTATGTAAATAAAATATTATAAGGGCCAAGGCACACTACACGTTTTTCGGTCACGTATAAGACTCGGCGGTCCAGAATATATGTATGAATGAATCGGTCCCACTGATGATATGGTAGATCATCAGTGTGTGTGTGTATTTTGAACGGTAAGTCGTAGGTTCGTAGTCAAGCCTTTGAATTTTTCAAAACTATTTGCGTATTTCTACAATTAGCTCTACGGTCAGGAAAAACATCGTGATTAAATATGTTTCACATATTTTATGAAACTCGGGATTGAGATAATAATTCTAAGAGTGAACATGATGCGTTTTGTCTGGTTTCCCTGTATAAGGGTTGTAAAGGCCAGACTATGGTTGTTACATTGTAATTATCAGAATTTCGAATTTGGGATCATGGCTTGTCTCCAAGCCTATCCCGGTACGCTTTGCTCCAAATCAATGACTTTGGACGCAACCGGGATTGACACGCTGAGATAAGGTGCGTCACGCCTTTAAAGGCACCGAAATACACGAAGTGAGTGTTTGGCTCTTTGTTAGCAAAAAGCTTTGTAGCTGTACCTCATTGAGACCATCACCATTATATATCATATAGACTGACGTCATAGTAAAAACAGTCGTTTTAACTTCACTGAAAATACGACGTCGTTTCATATGATATTTCTCAAAGAATAGCACGGACACTTATGCAACGTATATACTGATGCAATTTAAAGGGTAAAAGTATTGAGTGTTTTTTTGTTATGGCGTCTACCGAACTTTCGATTTAACTTTGCCAATGTCGAGGGATTAAAGAGACACTATGTTCGAAAATGAATAGAGTGTTTTTAATGTGCAAACTGTTTTGTTCTAAAAGTGACATTGGCAAGTGATCCGTGGCAATATAATTTTTCTAAAAAATTCGAAACCACAGTCGGTCTACTATTTTTTAATTTTAAAGTTAAGTAGATGTCCCAACTATCACACAGTGTTGTTTACTTTAAAATCACGGTTGAGCACGCTTTACCGCATATTGCCAATCTACAAGAACTTTGTGTATCCGTCAGAAATTTCTAAATAGAGAACCCGAAAGAACTACATTGTACTTTATACAGACACAAAGTTAACATAAATAAAAGTCGAAAGCGCTCGTAATTTGCTTTGACTAAAACCCGTTTTATCTGTCTCGAGTATTGCTCATATTTACCAATGGGTGAATGTGTATTTTTATTTTTGCAACAATACCACATCGAAACTAAATAAATCGGCAGCGCTAATTCGACAGTCAAACACCTCGGAGGGTAAAATAAAAAATGACAGTAAACGCCTCGCTTCGAATCGAATAACATTTTCAATTTGGCGGGATCCCTGGCGGGTTTGATCGACAAACAGAAGGATTGACTGCAAATTCTGCTAACGGTTCCTATATTCGGCAGCTTGAAAATTGCCGTCATATTTCAATGTCAAACGCCCGACGCGAAATACTTCCTTGCGTTACACTCGACTTTAGTGTTGCGGCTTGAATGATTTTTTTCCACTCAAGTAACGTAAGGGGTTCTCGAGCAAATCGGGTACTTGAGTCATGCCAATACTCGGCTCGGGGCAGCAATGGGGCTTCAAGTAATACATCCCAGTCTTAGGTCTACAGCACGTCGTGTTTTTTTTTATGAGAGCGACTGTTTACCTAGCTGTCACTGTGATCATGTTTCGTCTATTAATAACTTCCGTTATTGTCTAGGGATCGATCGTCTCCAAGGTCACCTGCCTCAAATACGTTACATTACGAAATTAAATCTTTGAACTATAACTTGTATGTCACATCAAGATTTAGATTTTTTGTTCGTGAAAATCATTAGTAAATTAAAGAATTTGGAAAATATTTAATTTAGACTTACACTTTTTGCTATTCAGGCAAACCAAAACATACATAAGGATGAGAATCAGTTGAAGACCGTTTTTATTACTAATACCTAAATACCTAAAACAAATAAATACCTATTGATATTACAACTTGTATTGTCCCTACCCCCATGAGTGAGTCGGTGAGCGAGTCCGAGTGGTTGATAAGATTTTCCACTTGAATATTTGTATGTACTCGTGTATATTTCTCCGCTGTCGACTCAAATGGCATCACTACTCAACTCGAACTTCGCAAGGGAATTTGTCACTGTAAACAACTGAGAGTTTTTCTAAGTTCCCCGGTCGTTAAGAATAACAAATAACGATACAATGGTGGAGGCAAGCGAAAGTTACACACGTCTCGAAATTTTGAAGTGAATTATGAAAGTTGGCTTTAAGAGAAGTACTTATGGCCCGTTTACTGATTGTCGATCGAAGTTATACTTACGAGTAAAGTTTTATTTTTAGGAGTTGCTTACTGTTGTTGCCTTGGGGGAGGGAATAATCAATAAAAAAACTGGGACTTGAGGTGTTAGGACATAGAATTACTTAAATACAAATAAAATTTTAAAATTTAGGAAAATAATCTATCTATTATTCTATGGATTTCATTCATACTCGTACTTCATGATAACTGAGATCGAAAAAATCAGTACTGACAATGTGTCATTCGTTACTTTATTATTTAATAGTGGTCCGTCCTCACTTCCTTTCGGGATATTAGTTCCGCTTTATACCAATAGATGGCGCTAAGTGTCAATTACATCGTGCAAGCGTTACGTGTTTTCGGATTACCTATAAGCGTTGCTGTGATTTAACCTCTTTATAAATAGTATATATAAACTGCTAACGTCATTCTAAGTCTTTCACTAACTAATAAAGTCCGGTTAATGTTGTGCCAACTCGGAATAAACAGAACTCCATTTAAAATCCATGGAACTCGGGTTGAACTCGAATTACGTAATTCGAGTTAAGTGGATGACAAGTAAATGTTTTTAAGAGTTTTTTCCAAATTATTCCCTCAGCTTGGCGTAAGCCAAAAAACAAAAAAAATATTGGCAGAAATTCTCGACAAGTGGCGCCATCTGCTCGAGAAATCGCTTTTTAAGTCCTGAAAAAAATATGTTTTGCAAAATGCCGCCATCTTGATTTTCGACCCGGAATTTTAACCCGTATATTCTCTATATACTACAGCATTAAACCGCATCGAACCACATTGTTACTTTTTCTGTACATTAATACTACTCGCCCAAGGAACCTTTCAAAAATGGGCATGTAAAAAAATGTTTTCACCGCTGCTTCCAGTGTTGCCAGTTGATATTTGTAAAAATGGTCAAAAGTGATTTAAATAAGGCTTTATGAATGATCGGCAAACGTCGCTCCATGTCGGTTTTTGAACTCGAGTTAGAGAGAATTCAACTCGAGTGGATTCGAGTTACGCCCAACTCGAGTTGACTCGAGTTAGGTACTCGATTTAACCATCACTAAGTCCGGTCAAATTAGACATGAAAAGAGTATCATACTTGCAAGAGGTTTGAATTGCACTTTTTTATATTTGACTGGATTTTTATATGGACTCGATATGAGGCCGTCGATAATCTACAAAGTGTACACGATGGTAATCGCAACAGTTCCAGATAGTAGTAGTTCAAGATACAATCTGTACTTCAATACATGACTCCGGGATACTGTAGTCCTGCCGGTAACATATTTGTCATTGCCATCACACGGCGGCGTTGTGGGTCAACGGTGACGTAGGCATTGTGAAGACTAAACGGTGATTGGTGGCGTAAATTCTTTTATGTGATTGGTGGCACACGAGCTGATGGAAAGCGATTTCCGCTGCAAATGGACGGCTGTCTAATACCAGTGAAGTCACTACTGTGCTGTAGATACAAATATTGCATAATCACACTAGAAATGATAATCCGTATTTTAGTATATCTATGTCGTAATAATCTATGTCATTATTTGTGTGCATTCCTGCGGGCTAAGTTGTCTCTCGGATAAATTCCAGCAAAATTGATCATTCACACGGACAGACTTTCTTGGTGTGTTATGGCATGGTATGGCATGGCACTAAATTTGAACATATCACTAACAGGAGATACGAAAACTAATTCAAACACTAGTATGAATAACTTTGAATCCTTTCTTTTGATTTTCTCTAAACCGATGAAAATGCCTAGTTAAAATAGGTTCTGGACACAGACCACTAAACTGTAAATAGCAATGTATATTTTTTCTAGTTATTTAGTTATATTTTACAATTTATACTTATGGCTCCAAATAGATATAAACTTTGATTTAGTGGTAAAATATTGAAGTATAAAAACATGGATTTTAGACCGAATGCAAACACAATACGCTTTAAATTCACCCATAAGAAGTCAAGACTAATGACGTTCACCAAATCATGCGATGTACAATGGACAACATTTCATATTTTTAACATGTCCATATTGTTTTTTTATATGAAAGTAGACATAAAATGAACAGACCCATATTTTTTCTTTTTTCAAAATTTGTCCATTTTCATGCATAAAATAATTATTGAAATTCTTTTTATTCTAAATAGACGTAAGCGCCATCGCCATCGGACGGCTGAATACAGCGATATTCCTTTGCTTATCATTGTTTTAATAAAAAAAAGGTACTACTGTCTAAGGTAAATAATACTAGTGTCAACATTGTCAACGTCATTCATACATTCAACGTTGACAAGTTGTCTTTTTTTTGACAGTTACATGTCATGGGTTTGGCATTTCGTAAATTTAAAACTATAATGTGCTAAGTAAAGAAATATTTTACATTCTGCCGTCCGATGACGTCATCTTACGTTTCTTAGTTTTTTATTTTTTTCTCAGTAAATAAGCAATATAAAAAATGAATAAATATATATTCGAGCAGCGGAAAAGTAAACAAAGAATTGGTATTTTTTGTTTCAGAGCTTAGCAATTTTGAAATGTTGTCCATTGTACAGTCACGTGCACTTTATAAGTTTACAACCTCATTGAAATATGAACCTTATTGTTCGGCCTTAATAGTCGGGGTGTTTACATTTCATTGCAGGCAACTGTACGCAGTATTATAGTAGTGCAAACAAAAATGATTATCTACTTAAAGTATCAAAATTATTTATAGTTCCTCGAACAAACTTTACTTAAAATTTAAACAACAACTTTTTATATCATTGTCGTTGCATTTTGACCGATTTTGAACTATCAGAATCAGAGTCAAGAATGTGGAATGGCAAGCGCGCGTTTTGAGAACAAAACTAAAAAGTATTAAGTCCGCCTGTAGTACACAAAACGAATATAAGGAGTACACTCCCGGAGATATTTTGCCGACATTTAATACTTTCGATAGAAGCGTGTCACACGGATTCCAGAGATGGCGAATTTAGTTGCAAAATCAGTTTTTAACATATCCGGTGTAGCCAGGAAGATTTAAAATAGAAAACTAGGTAAAAATATTATTATTACCGATGATTGGAGTAGGTAGAGCTATTTTTGGTACTTTCGATTTTTTTCAAATAATATGGACATGCCTGGAATCCCGGGATTAAATATCTTTAATCCCGGGATTTTAAGTATATCTACTTTATACTATTAAGAGTCATTTTCATTTATACATAAGAGCATTAATATCAGAACTTGTTCATAATACCCTCGTGATACCATGTTAATTAAAAAAGTTATATTTGTTCTTTCGAAATTCAAGATACATACCTTAGAGAGAAAGGAACAAACTAAGTAAATATGGTTGTATCTAACGTTTATGGATAAGCCCTTTCATGATTAAAATGCGTTAAATATTTAACTCTAAAATAATAATTTATTTATTTCAATCCCGGGATCACAGTCCGAATCCCGGGACGTATCCATATTCACATCTATGTTTGCGGTCAATGAACCCAACTAGCTCCACCTACTCCGATCATTGATTACTACTCTCATATTTTTCTCTGCTCAAACGTTGTTCGGAAAAGATCGCTTTTAATATGAACCAAACTGAACTGAAGAGACAGCGCCTCGGGCAAAGGGGAGTTTAAACACTTGCTGCGAACTTGTTACTCCACTGATATTGCGGATGGACATGGGTGGTAGCAGCAAGTGCTGACATGTGATCTGTCTGCTCGTCTCTTTAATATAAAACAGAAAAAAGTATACAAGTGTACAAATATGGTTTCAAGTATCTTACGAAATTAACCAATAATGTAAATAAAGATTTTCATTTCATTTCATTTCAATATTTTAAACATAAATCTCAAAATAATAATGTTGAAGTACAAAATTTTCCTAATTTTTACATTTTTTGACAATAAATAAACAAACAGTAATCAATGACACCTATCGATATTCAAAACTTAGAACACTTGTAATGTCGACGGAGGTTTTACCATCCCAAGAGTCAGTAACCATAGAGTAACTTGTAATATACTGAAACAGAGGCATCAGTCGGCCAACCAGTGCTAGCGCCATCTAGAGGAAAACGACCAATACTCAACGGCTATGTAGAACGGCCACCTTCTCGAATCAGCAGGGAGACGATTAAATAAAATATCAGAAATCATTTATTTGCTATTTAATACCTTCTTGATCTCGAGTATATATCCATTTTTTATAATTGCTAATGTGGGCTGGCAGCTTGAGGTCATTGTTTCGGAAACACGATTTACTAGCGCGATGTAAAAATGCATAGTAACATTACCGAAACAACGGCCAACCATCTGCATGATTGCTTTTTAAAGCTACATCTGCTTTTTACAAGCTCCATCTAACGAAAACCGCTGAACTATTTTTCTAATACTAATGAAATAAGTACCTACTATCTGCAATGACCCTGTCGGTAACACTTATCTACTCATACTGTGAATTTTATTGAGATGTATGTTAATCTTCTGAACGCTATGTCGTCGTCCATTGCGTTCATTCAGCTAAAAGCACTCGATCTCATAAAACGAGCACCTACATAGGTAAATAGATAGGTATTTGTTCGCGTTTATTTTGCTAATTTAGTTTAAGTACGATCGCGATCCTTTCTTCCAAGCAATGAAAGCCGTTTGCAAGAAAATTTATGTTATTTAAGTAATGCTCGAAGGGTCTTAGCATCTGTGTACCTACCTACTTAAATTATTTCCACCATTTTCAAGGAAGTTAATAAAATATTTAGAATTAGTCAATTTTTTAACACCCTTTTCAATTATTATATTTTAACACTTCATTTTACACAAGGTGCTATTCAAAAGCGTTTACGATTCAACTAAAGTTTATAGGAACATATAGTTTTTCGCATAAATATATTAATGTATTTTGAATTTAAGACTTATAGACACATGAATAAATATTATTCATGTGCTATAGATTCTATTTATAACACATGAATAATATTTATTCATGTGTCTATAAGACCGACCGGATGGCGCAATTGATAGTGACCCTGCCTTTTACGCCAAAGGTCATGGGTAAAACATCTGTAACCCTGGACAAACATTTGTGCGATAAACACTTGTGTTTGTTCAGTGTCTGGGTGTAATATATGTATTTAAGTATATATTTGTGTTCCTCTGTTGTCTGATATCTGTAACACAAGTGCCTAAGCTACTTAGTACGGAATCAGGTCAATGTATGAGATGTTGTGAGAATTATTATTATTATTATTTATTGCACAAAAGAAGAAGCACTTTAGAAAATAATTTGAAAGCAATAAAAACAAACTGGCAGCTAAAGATTAACTAAAAGTAAATATATTTTCCAAAACAAAGCAGTTCTCTGTAGCGGTGTCCCCATGTGTCTCGAATGTTTATAGATTTTCAATAGATTTTTTAGTCGCCGTGCGCGCCTATTTATTATGGAACACGCTAGGTGCGTTTTTTTTTCTTATCGTGTAGGCAGATAAGCCACGGTGTGTGAAACACACGTAGTGCGACCTTTTTATTACTGCGTTAGGCTGTCTGCCGGAGCGCGAGCGGAGCGAGCCAGCAGAACGTTAAGCGAAATTGAAATCTACCAATAGAAGGTCTTTGCTCGGCGAGGAGCGGAGTTTTATTTCTATCCTATTGGTGGATTTTACTTATCGTTCCATTTCCTTCCTTCGCGTTGTTGATCAGTGACGCTGATGTCAGAGTTACAATACGCTAAGAAGGGTTTTGACCTGGTCGTATATCGAATACTTACTACTCGTTGGAGTATTTTTTTCAGTCAGTTTCATTACTTCCAGTAATACAACCTGACTACGCCAAGTACACAAACAAAGCATTTTTCTCGTATGCACGTGCGGACGGCCGCCGTTTTTTAGCCGAATAGTTTAAAGTGCCTCACATATATTACGCACACTGTTTCTAGGCGGTAGGTGTATTCTATGGTTTTACAACTGTCACACACGAAATTTCCACTGAGCAAAACATTATTGTGTATGTAATGGCACATTAGTGCCATAACAAGCCAGGGTCAACACAGTAATACCAATATTTCGCTTTTAATATTACACTAGCCCTGTGCGCAAGCAGTTATAAGTCAATTAGACACACAGCTGCTACATAAATATTCTATTATAATTACATTAGGGAGGCATACCAACAAAACGAACCTAAGAGGAAATTAGAAACGCAAATTTTGTGAGCAAAGGCCTTAGTTTTGTATGATTTACGATGTTTACTCAAGCGACGGTGTGTTTAATAACCCACCTAAATGTATGTGCGTATGTAAATGTGGCCAAAGTACCCAATTTACATAGGTACTAACTTGAGCAAGGGCCGCACGCACGGGCAATTGTACAATTGTATGTAGATAATATAATAATCTTGGAGGAACGCACGAGTGGTTTGGTGTTTACGTCCGTTGCATATAGCACACGAGGCGCATCAAAACAGAGTATGTACAAGGACATTACAATATAACGGGAGCTGATACGAGATGATCATAGACAAACATTTGGTTTTCACCGATGATATGGTAATATTTAAAAAAAATCATAGGCACATCTAACAGTAACAACGGGAGAGCAACCTTTCGGCATGAATGGGCCGGCTCGACCGGAGTAATACCACGTACTCACAGAAAACCAGTGTGAAGCAGTGCATGCGCTGTGTTTCGCTGCATGAGTGAGGTTACCGGAGGCCCAATCTAGGGGAAGAGGGGTTAAAAGGTAAGCAGCACACTTGTGACACCACTGGTGTGGCAGGTGTCCATGGGCGGCGGTAATCGCTTACCATCAGGTGATCAGTCGGCTCGTCTGCCACCTATATCATAAAAAAATAAAATACTACCTATGTTCGATACGAGTCTTTCTACAAAACTTACAATTAACCTTGCTTTAAATTAAAATTTGTTTGTTACTAGAGTATGGTCTTCATAAAAAGCTGTATGGTCTTCATAAAAATAAATAAAACAAGCTAGGTTAATCAAAAACCAAGACCTAGGTACAGGTGCCTTCACACATTTTAACTCGTTCAAACAAAATAAAAGCGTACGATCTATATTTTCACTTGCAACAAAAAACAAGGATTGCGGAAATTCCGAATGGTCAAACAAAGTTCAATTAACGAAAACAAAAATAAAAACCTTTAGGCACCCCTTTATTTAAAAATATATTTTATACCATCCCAATGTATTATAGCGATATTAAAACAGAACATTTTTCATGCTTAAAAATGCGATATTGCCTCTGAAAAAAGATATATTGACAAGAGATATTTATGATGACCTCGCAGCTTCGGTTCATACAAAAAAACATAATATGCAAAAACTATCCGAAATCTGATGGGGAAACCATCCATCATGTCTGGCGACAGGGGCGAAGGCTTGTCGACCCTAATCGAAGTACAAACATAATATATGCGACATTCGTATGTTAATATGTAAGATACACAATATGTACACGTATATGCGGAGTTGTTTGGGACTGTCAAAGGGTTTAAGGGTTATAAAAAAAGTTCCGATTAGGGTTGTAGTAACTAGATATTCTTTCCAAACATACAAAGTACGTAGTATTGTCCTCTCAATTCAGGTGACTCATCTGAAAACAAGAAATTCGTACCACTAATGATGCAAGTGGTAGGTAAATGTCGTTATTCAGTAAAACATAACATACTCTTTATTCCCCTCCATTCGTATTTCAGTGTTCCATAACTTTTAAAAATTCATCGAAAATTTTTCAATCACCAAATTGGTAGATCGAGTTTGCTCACAATGTTGAGAATTTTTATACAAATATAAAACAATTTTAAAGCAACAAAAGAAAAGATTTATTGGGAAAAATATGTACCTAATTTTGCGAATACCATATGTTCATTAGTAATTTTAGAGTGTTATCGATCAGTATACATACACTCTAAAAATTATTGTTTTTTTAGTTCAGCCTATATATTGTCCCACTGCAGGGCTAAGGCCTCCATCATAGAAATCAAGTGATCGCTACTATGATGGGATTAGGCTTAATCACCACGCTTGCCAAATGCGGATTAGTGATCACAAACCCGAGCTATGTTTGAAAAATTCGAAACATACTTTTTTTCTCGACCCAGGAATCGAACCCAGGACCCCTAGATCACGGCCCGGTACTTAAACCACTAGACCAAAATTATTTTAAATAAGTGTAAGTAATAAGTAAGCGTCACGTCGATTAACTCTTGTTGAACTTTAAATTGTTCTTATGCAGACATATTAATAGGCACTTTAATCTTCTTTCTCTGAGACACAAGTGCTATTTTTGCACTAAAGTGGGGTAACTCGACCTAAAGCCGTACATTAAAATCGTAGCATATCAGAAGCAAATGATAATAATCTGATCGTTAAGTTAATAGTGCAATGTAAGATTAAACCAAACACTGTAATTCCACAGCGAATGCCTGTTCAACCCCTTCTAGGGCGTTTCAGGCAATTTACCCTGCAAAGCTAACCAGTAAAAACTGCACTCAATAAAGACTGCGGTATCACAAATTATCCATCCAAAGGTAAAAGTCATGATCGAGCACCTAGGCGAGTGCCGTAACGTGTAGATTAGATATCGCGTGTCGGCGCCAGGGGGCGTGGCGGTGCTTGTAGCGTAGTGGCTACTAGCAATAGGAAGATTGATAAACACACCACGGCGATTGCTGCTTGTTAGGCCCTCTTCAAGCGAGGGGTAATGATTTCATTTGTGTGTTTTTGTACCACGAATTGTAGTATTCTTTGCGTGGGGAAAATATATGAAATTAACTAAGCCCAGTTATTGGCACTGCCATATTACGAGTACTCTAGCAGCTAATTAGCGTATGGCGTCAGCTGGTACATTTGACGACCCGTTTGGATCAATGATAGTGAATGCTGCTTCTGATGCAAGGCTTGCGGGTTCGATCCCCGCACAATACAAACATATGTGTGCTGAACATGTCTGTTTGTATTGGTATGGGTGTTTCTATGTATCATAAGTAGGTATGTATTTACAAAAGAAAAGTATTTTATGTATATATTTGTAATTCCGCTGTTGGTTCTCATATCCGTAACATAGGTGCTTGAGCTACCTATCTCGGAGTCAGGTGATGTTGTGAAATGTTTATTATTTATTTTTAACCCTCGACGCAAAAACGACGGAGTGTTATAAGTTTTAAGTTTGACGTGTTTGTGTGTCTGTGTGTCTGTCTATGGAATCGTAGCTCCCGAACAAATAAACCGATTTTGATTTTGTTTTTTTTGTTTGAAAGATGAATAAGGAGGGAGTGTTCTTAGCTATGTTGGATAAAAATCGATCCAAGATGGCCGCCGTCACAAAGATTTAGATTTTATGTTTTAACACAACTCCCACAATATAGGTATCATATAAAAGGGCTTGAGTAGCAGAATATATTAATTGTGAAAAATTTCAAATCCAAGATGGCCGCCGTCAGAAAATGACGAATAACTTATTTGTTGTTCCAACTGCCTCAATGTAGGTATCAAATGAAAGAGCTTTAGTTGTGTCGGGTTTTTTTTTTAATCTTCAATTATTTTTTTTATTACAATGTGTAAGAATAAACAATTTAGTTATTAGTATTAAAATTAAACTCATAAATCTCTCTTTATACTCATACTGGCAATTCTTTGATCATCGAGTTTTTTTTTTAAATATGTTAGTTTACCGACCAGGTATTAAACCAGGATTTTTCCGCGAATCGTTCCAATTTCCCTATATGCTTCATTTTAAGTTATGATGATGAACGAAGCATAAGGTAAAATTAATGAAGTTAACTGCAATGAACGTTTTAAATACGAAAAGATTTGTAAATAAAATCAGACGAGCAGACGGATCACCTGATGGTAAGCAATTGCCGCCGCCCATGGACACCCGCGACACCAGTGGAGTCACAAGTGCGCTACAATCATTAAACCCCTCTTTCCCCCGGATTGAGCTTGCGGTACACTCACTCACGCAGCTTCTATATCTCAGAGTAATTCCTGGTTGCTTCCAAAGCAGTCGCTTCGGAGCCCGGGAGACCATGCTCCAGGATTTAAGGTGTCTGGTAATTGCAATGAAGCGACTTCCGTCTGACCTTCACAACATTTTAATAGGGGAATTAGACCGTCTAAATCATGGTTACACGTTTCAAAAACTATCCGAAATGTTCAAGTTTCCTCACCACCGAGCTAAAGATACCGTCGCCGTGTGGGCGCCGGCAGAGTAGAATAGGCCACCCTCACTCTTACCGAGGTGTCGTAAAAGGCGACTAAGGTAAAGCTGCTGGCATGATCATCAGCACCCAGAAAAGGAAAACTCTGCATTTATATTAAAACCCTCGCCAACCCGTCTGCCAAGCGTGGTGAGTATGGCAATTACCCCTCATGTGATTGAGGGAGGCTCGTGCCCCAGCAGTGGGGACTTAAATGGGCTGACGATGAGCTAAAGATAGAAATACGCACATAGATTGGAAATCATAGGCGCATGCTCTGTTTTTTTTATGAGATAGGTGGCAGACGAGCTGACGAATCGCCTGATGGTGAGCGATTGCCGCCGCCCATAGACACCCGCAACACCAGTGGAGTCACAAGTGCGCTGCCTAACTTTAAACCCCCCTTTGCCCCGGATTTGGCCTCCGGTAACCTCACTCACTCAGAGAAACACAGCACAGTGCTGCCAATATAAATGTGAAAGTATGTGAGTCTGTCTAACTTGTAGATAGATTTTTAATTTGTCAATTTGTATCTATATGTGCTATTATTTTTATATTACCTTTCTCTGCAATAAAAATAATTTATTACATACCTGTGCCAAAAATGATATTTTGGGATATCGTTTACTGCTCCTCACAGGACAGGCTTAGCCTAGTGTGAGGACCAGAGAAAAAAATGTAAAATTGTAATGTTTTTGATAGTAAATAAATTTGTATTTGTGTTTGTATTTGTCCGTCTGTAACGACAAAACCATCAGGTGAACCGTCTGCTCGTCTGCCACATATGACATAAAAAAAACGGTGTGAAGGATTGACGTGTTTTTTTTTGTGGAGACAGTTGAAACATAGGTTACTTTTGTCTCTTTCTAAGGCAAGCGAGGCCGCAGGTCTTTACCTAATAACAGTACAGTTAGCCTTTGCTAATAACAGTATGCAGCAAGCCTTAGATGTGCAACATTGGAACAGATAGTGCCATTCTACATTGGTGATGTTTGTAGTATGTAATTAGAAGGCCACAGTAACGAGTGAATTATGGTTCGAATAGGAACAAATGGTTTTTGCTCAGCGGTAAATTTCAAACCCATTTGCCCTCAATTTTAACATAGTGTTTCTAGTCATAATTAAAACAAGTTTTCCTTTTAAATGTATAAAGTAAGCAGTGAAAATATCCTTGATCATAGTCCAAGAGAACCTCAGGCTCCAAGGCGACAACATTGGACGCAACTGGGAATGACACGCACGCTATAAGAATTGTTTTTTTAGATTTTCGCGTTAGATTATAATTTTAATTAAATAAGACAAAAACTAACACGAATTTTATTACGTGATACAACATTATGTACTCACATATTTTGCTCGACGTTTCGGCTATGTTGCAGCAGCCGTAGTCACAAGCGGACTGGCGGTGCACGGCGTCGTCTGGGGCCGGGATGTGAATCTTCGGACACCCTTTCGATGACTTCACACTTAGACTTACATACATACGGGCGGACAGACAGCGAGCAAAGTCTTAATAAAAGGTAAAATTTTTTACTCTTTCGGTTCGGAAACCTATAAAATGGGTAGTTAATTTTCGATGATATAGTCAAAAGGTACAGTCAGTAATGGCAAATCGTAACCAAACTGCAGGTTTTAAATTAAGCCAATTTGTCCACATGATAACTCATTCGACAAACATTTGTCGCAGTGTTAAAAACAAACGACACAGTTCAATCATCCTTGTATTCATTTTACTTTGAGAAAATTCAAAAGAAAACACAAAAATTCAAACCTTTTGAATTGCATTACATTTGATTACAATCTGACATGGCAATCCTTATTTGGATGAAGTGAAAAAGAAATTAAAAAAAAAAGAAACTTGAATTCTATGATGCAGGCCTTTGCCCTACAGTGGGACAGTTTATAGGCTGATACTTTCTACTTTTTTATTATGGCGTCTATCGTATAGCCTGACAAATGTCATGTTCCTTAAAATGTGAACATGTTTTCTTAGCGAGTGTAAGGCTGCGTTTTCACTGAAGTGGAGCTGGCGGAGCGGAGAAGAGTGGCGAAATGTGGGGAGTGTTTCCACTGGAGTGGAGCGGAGAGGAGCGGAGAGGAGAGGAGCGGAGCGGGCGGGCCACTCATGTGCTATGTGCCTTGGTTTGGCCAGCCTTGCCTTACTGGATATACTGTATCTGTGACTACACAATTTTCTGCGCCGCACCACCCCGCTGTTCTCCGCTGTCCTCCGCTATTCTCCGCTCCGCACCACTCCTCTGTTCTCTCCGCCGGCCTCCATCGGCATCAGCTCTCTGTTTTCTATGGAAATCCCTTCAGCTCTGCTCCGCTCGTCCTGTTTCCATTGCAGCGGAGCGGATATTTGGAGCGTAGTGATTGGTCAATTCATGCACCGCTATACTCCGCCCCGCTCCGCTTCAGTGGAAACTCAGCCTTACATGGGTGATATTTTTGACGCATTTCTGTAAAAAAAAATTAAGATAAACGCCCTCTGACTCGTCAAATTTAACCATCAATTACTATACACTTCGTTTTATTCAAATCTGCGAATTTATTTCTGTAAGTTTTGAATTAAAGTCGGAGTATTATTTGTTATTTAAGTTTGCGTTTTGTGGCGTTTTAATATCCAATACCATTACATCGTCAAAATAATACAAGTCTGGTTTAATATCGATATTGAAGCGGAAATTCCCGGTGCAGTCTGTGAAATCGTTTTAAAATTTAAACGAGTCCCTTGGACAACATTATCGGAGGACGGGCCGACATGACAACGCGAGCTTCCGATTAAAATTTGCTTGTTATTTGTCTGTTTTATTTCTGATCGCTTATCGTTTGGCATGATTGGCTTCCTTTATGTTGCTTTCGCTTTAAATTGATTGGTTTTACTATGAGTCGTAGCTTTATTTGAATAATAACTTATGACGCTTTTATGACGTGACCTTTATATTATTCTCGATTTAAAGCAGGTTTTTTTACGGTACTTATGAACAAATATAGCGCGCAAAGGTGCGCTGTAGCTACTGGCAGCATTCACGGGACGCAGCCGCAGACTACTCTACTGCGCGATGCTGCGTACGGCAGCCGTCCAATCATAGCGGGGCAAACCGCGATCGGTTGCCACTCAATGTTTAGTCAGACAAACATTTACAAGAATAGGGTATTTGACTAAGCTCAAGATTTTACAAAATATAAATATTTTATCAAAATATAGGTAGATATGTGCCAATAGCAAAAATTCGCAATTAAAAATATAACGTCTATTATTATAGAACCATTGACATAAACGAATAGCTACCATAGAAAATTCAAATGAAATGCCTACAAAAAACTTAGGGTGTGGCGTCACATTTTAGTAACCATTTGTATGGAGCGTTTTGGGTTTGCCCAAAATAATGTGATTTTAAAGTTGTGATATCACAGGTAGTTTAAATGAGAATCAAGTAATTCTTTCAACGATGTTTCTATCAGTGAGAGGTCTTTTGATTACAAAAATAAAAAAAAACAGTCAAATACCGTATTGTTGACCTGTCTCAAAAGAGACATATCCCTATATAAGAATAATGTTTGTGCGTACCTTTTTACTTCTCTTTGATTTTATTGTATGTATAGCTATTTTGAACATTGCCAAACGAAATATGTATACGCGATTTACTAAAATCAATTTGTTTGTTATTACCAACCCGATTTTAGAGGCCTGTAAGTCACACTTCCATTGAAAACAATACCGGCAGAACCCAAATATCTTTCCTATCTCAAATCGTAACAATGCACTCTAAAACAAACAAACTAAACTAATTTAAATTAATCCAAGTGCCAACGCCTACGGAGCGGTAATCGATCAATTACGGATATCAGAGCTAAACTAAAACCGAATTACCGACATCCCAGAGGGTGTATCGACTCAGCTAACGGACAGTAGCTATCCATTTAACAATCGAGTAGTCAGTTTGACATGTGACAGCAAGCCTGTCCCCTCGGCACGAATTCTAACTATGGCATTCGCAACGGACGAGTTTATGCAATATGCACATAGGCTAATGGTCAATTCATTTAACAGATACGCTCATCTTTAGCACGTAATTTTGTAATGAACGTCGGGCTACGTGTGAGTTTAGTACGTAGTTCTGTGTCAGATTATGTAGGATTTGGATGACAAATGAATATTCATTATTCATCAGTAGATACAGTCATGTTGCAATCCTAATCTGATTTAATTTGTCCTTGTTTGTAGTTAATAGAGAAGTTGCTCTTTTCCATTAGTCATATATATAAATGCCTTTTGGGTGGTTTTTAAATTATTTGACATAAATATCCAACAAACACTGTTGAAGAAATTTTAATTTCATTTCTGTAAAAATCTTTCAATACTTGAAGATTTTGCAAGTTAACCTAACAGTACTTAGTTAAAGCTTGGTCCAAGTTATAAACTAAGTACATGCATTTCTATTTATCTTTGCCTGGCTCAAGATTTGGCTATATCTGTTTCTTCCGCCGCCATTGGGACTTGGGGACATATACTAAATGCGACTGTCAAAAGACGCCTAGAGATATTCCTACTCGTAAATGACTATGGTGTGAAGGCAAGAATTTCATATATGTTTTAAATTCTCAACAGTGCTGTGACGGTGTTCACAAATTTAAAATAATCTTATTATCAACCGATGTTTTTTTTTGTGTTCGGTGGTAGACGAGCAGACGGATCACCTAATAAAAAAAGCGATTGCCGCCGCCCACGCAACACTAGTTAAGTCACAAGTCCGCTGCCAACCTGTTTTTATTTTTTTATATACAATTTTCTTGAAGGCTAAACAGTGCCAAAGCGCCAACAAGTCATACTCATTAAATACAAACACCAAAAGTTTATTATGTCAAAATGTATGCAATATAAAATTAAAGCGGAACTAATCAATAGGTCAATCTTGCGGTCAAAAATACATTGAAAATTAAATACAAATAACTTACTTTAGACTCCCTTTTTCCCGGTTGGGCCTAGGGTATAATCACTTACTCGGCGATACTCAGCTTAGATAGTAGTTCAGTAGATAAGAACGTAGGATGCATGAAATCCTTCCATGCAGGAAGAACATCGTGCTTTGAATCTCTGGAACCTCAGAATTTTTCTAATCCATGTACGTATTTCTACCATTGCTAATGGTAAAAGCGGTGAGGGAAAACATCGTGAGGAAACCTGTACGTTTCGGATAGTTTCTGAAACGTGTAACCATGATCTAGTTGGTCTGGTTCCCCTGTTAAATGGTTGCTAAGGTCAGACAGCAGTCGCTTCATTGTAATTACTAACTAACTAGGTTGGCGCAACGACCCAAAGTGAGCCTTGGCCTCCGATAATAAGAGTCACCATCTAGGCCGGTCCTGCGCCACCACCTGCCAGTCATCCGCCAGAAGTGTACAAATCTTATAGTACGATCGGTACCTTGGACGGCCAACTGGCCTTCGACCATTTGGCCATCCCAGGTACGCTCTTTTTACTACACGATCCTCTCCCATTCTCTCGAGGTGGCCGAGCCAACGAAGTATTATAGTCATTATAATTACTAGACTCCCCAAATCCTGAACAATGATTTGTATATCCGGGGCTACGCAACCGGAAATAACCTACACGCTAAGAAGAGGAGGACTCAGTGCAGATGCCGCTCTACGCTGGTTTGCTTGTCCGTCTTAGAACTCAATCGGCATAGTAGGCCGGTTAAACTGGTCTAATTCCTTCCTGTCCACAAACGTGGAGCGCTGCTGTGCTATGAAAACCTCACAGTTATTATGGGTCTCCAGTGGATCCTGAGATTCTTATCTCAAGTAGATATCCCTGTGGTGCTAGAGGCGGACAAACGAGCAAGCGAGTCATCTGATGGAAAGTAATCATCGCCGCCCATGAACATCCGCGAAATCGGAGAGATCGCTAATGTATTGCCGGCCTTTTTAAAAAAGTTGTGGTAATGCCGAGGTCGTCAGCGTTTTTGTCAACGTGTGCCTGCTAAAAATGTTAGCTGTTTATTCAAACATTCCCCACTAACTGACACAAGTAATCGTTGGTCACTCGCCACAATCAAAGCAAATAGTAGGTACAGTTCTGTAAATTGGATACACGTGTCGTGCTCGCGGCACCTAAATGTAATCTCGTAAATTTTAATAAATTATTAGAACAGAATAACAAGAGCTTTCCTTAAACGCTCCTGTTATACTGTATTAATCAAGATAAAAGGCGTACCAACACAAATGACAAACTGCCATTCATAATAAATAACAAAACAATTTCACTAGCTAGGAAGGGGTCTCCTACGTAGTTTCGAATGCCGCTGTCGCAACGCACGCTATCGCGATTTTTTTCTACTGCCTCATAGTTTGAAAGCTCATGGACTCGAATGATGTAGTCGCGATAGACGCTGAATCGAAAAACATTTGAACTGTCTCATATGCTCGAATGCGGTTGTATATCTATATAATTCCTTAGCTTTTTTGGGCATAAATTTCCTCATCCAAGCGTTTGATTCCGGGTCGTATCCAAAGCTGTCGCTCTGGAGCATAGGGTACGTTTAGATCATGATTCAGGACTTTGGGACTTTGGGAGCCTGGTGATTATAATGAAGCGACTGCCGACTGACTGTTAAAGGGTTGCGACTGACCTTCGCAACCCTTTAACAGGGGAACCAGACCAACTCAATCATGGTTACACGTTTTAGGAACTCTAACGTGCCGGTTCCATCTAGTAATAAAAAAACAACATATTCAGTGTCCATCAACATTTATTATTTTAAATAAATTGTAAATAAGAAAAAAATACCACCTGAATTCAACGTAATAAGTAAATACCTCTTCAGCTACGTAGAGACATTGCCAGTCTTAAGTGTTCTCTACCGCCTCTATAACGGGGAATGTTCTGATGAGTTATTTCAACTTATCCCATCCTCCCCTTTCCACTTCCGAACAACACGTGCTGGACAGCGTTGTCATCCGCATACCATCCAGACAATGGCGGCGCGCACCAAGAGGTTTTGCTCCTCGTTCCTGCCCCGAGCCATCAAGGCATGGAATGCCCTCCCAGCTCATGTGTTTCCTCCTTCATACAATCCGGGGTCTTTTAGGCGGGGCGTGAAACGGCATCTCAGCAGGCCATTAGGGTGAGGATGGCAGGCATAATGGGTACTTTGTTGGTTCTTCTGTGCCTGTCAGCCTCATTTTTGGATTTCACGGCCGCTTACCATCAGGCGGAGTGAGATCATCCTGATTGGCCTTTCTATAAAAAAAAAAAATACACAGCTAATATGTTTATTTGCTATTACTACTTAGATTACTATTTTTTAACACGTTATTATGCCTAATAAATCGAAGTCACCGGCATTCGAGCGTATGAGGCAGTGCAAATATTTTTCGAATCAGCGTCTTTCCCGATTACATCGATTCGAGTCCATGAGCTTTCGAAACTATGAGGCAGTAGAAAAAAAAATCGCAATAGCGTGCGTCTCGACAGCGGCATTCGAAACTACGTAGGAGACTCCTTGGAAGTCAATTTCTGTAAAAATGGAACATTGAAGGTATGCAGTGAATATATTCTATTTAATAAGCGAATTTTTAAAAGCCAATTCACTGTAAATGAAAGTGAGATACTTATCTTTTTCATTGCAGTTTTAATTAATGTCTGATGTGTTCTTTTTTTAGTTAATGGGTTTGCGAAAACCAATTTTTGATTAAAGGTTTCGTGTCTATCACTCGTATGCTCGTACGTCTCCACTAGCGATAAAAAGTTGCAAAAAAAATACTAAATCGATATCACATCGATATGGGTGAGATAATTATTCTTATGTCCAAAGTTCAGTGAACGGCGGGGCGTTATACTCTATTTTTATCTAACCGCAATTAAAATCGATATTGGTTATAACTATATTTTAATAAAATTCCGATGAGTAACTAAAAAAATCCACAAACTATTTCAATACAAACGGAAAACTGGTTTGTCCATTACATTTTGTATTTGCAAAACAAAGTTTTGTTCTATTCCAACATGGATTTTTGTTGCCGAGTTTTTACTAAAACCTAAATATACTAGACTAGCTTACAAATACCGCCCGCATTGTTTTATTGGCCTTCTTCTAAAGTATGTTTTTAGCTCGTATATCTGGGTGGAAAGCGGTTACATTGGTTTCTATTTGCGACAAGTCTAAATGTCAATTATCGCCAGTAGTGGCTGGTAAATAGGTGTTATTATATTTGCCGAGTGCCTGCCTTTAGCCACACTTTAGAACAAGTATGAATAATTTGAGTCTGTTGAAGGTAGGTATATTATTTATAGCGTATGTAATGTGATCAATCGCTCAATCATCCACCAAATCGTGGTCATATTGAGGCGTCCTTGTTGGTATTAGAGGCGGACACAGCTTTCCTCACGATGTCTCGCCATCTCCCTCTGTTCACAGACTGTCTGGCACAGTCTGATATATACGATCAATACGTGATCAATACGTGAATCGATATCTCGGCTATGGCTATGTACGCTGGGCATTGTACGTGTACACGTATAATCTTTATTCCCTTAAAGGAGTTAAGCTGGTTGTTTCTTTAAAATATAAATCAAAAATATAAGGGAGTTTTAAGGGGAGCCCTCTGTTTAGGGCTGAGACAGGCTGATGATGATAATGCCTTATGGTTTACTGGATAAGGCAAAGCCCAACGTTTGTCGCTTGGAGAGCAAACAAGCTAATGGGTCGCATGTTGGTAACTGACTCCAGACATCTGCGCGTCACAAAGGTAACCGTAATACCAGTGATACTCTAGATAAATATATATATTTTTTTATTTAATTTAATTCGAAAGACCAACAGCTGTCTTAATACAGTAGCATTTACAATGAATGTCTATGGTAGATATAGTGTTGAATTTAGTTTGCGTTCCATTTCACTGATCAACTTTTTTGATAGATCAGCTATATCGCGCTATATGGAGGTCTTCTATGTATGTTATTTATAAGACATCCAGTAGTATTGAAATACTGTGGATACTAAACACCGTGCGAAATGAAGGAGATGTAGCAAGAAAGTGGACACAGGGCTCCAATGTGAACGCAACAAGCTAAGACGATGACTTTTTTCAAATTACATAAACAAATATTCTAAGTATCTATTAAGGTGACGGGTAGGGCACAATAGCGACGCCAATCGATTTTAATTTTTAGCTACTAAACCGAATCTATTTTAAAGAATTTCGGGATTACAATCTCTCGGCAAATACTTTTACTATTTATTAAATAACCATGCACAAATGTTGGGTTAAAACCGGCCAAAAACGGCCACTTTAGGCGGTAATTCAAAATTTGAGTGCAAAAACAGACCAAACAGTTAACTATAAGTATTAAATAAATAGTATAGGTGTTTGCCGAGAGATTGTAACCCCGAAATTGGTTAAAATAGATCCAGTTTTTTTTTATCAGTCTATAAACTGTCCCACCGCAGGGCAAAGGCCTCATAGAAATCGAGTTATCGCTACTATGATGGGATTAGGCTTAATCACCACGCTTGCCAAATGCGGATTGGTGATCACAAACCCGAAACATAATTTTCGCTTGATCCGGGAATCGAACCCAGGACCCCGAGATCACAGCCCGGTACTTAAACCACTAGACCAACAGAGCGTTATTTTTGGATTAATAAAAAATAAAATAAAAATAGATTTTATTCTACCACAAAACATATTTATAATCATCAAATATATCAAGCATTTATTATTTATATTTTATTTAATATTATTAATTTCATTATATGATTTTATTATTATTAATTTCCTTTTATTTATTTTCATACATTTATATATTAACATGCAATTAACATTTTGCGGAAGTCGCCTCTTTGACGAAGTCCTCCCAAAAAAAATATATCCTGAAGAAAAATATAACCCTAACAGATTTTTTTGGATTAGGTCTTTATAATGCAGAAAGTGCGACATGATCCTAAATACCGCCTGCGCTGAATGATAGTTAAATCTATGTGTCTGTATCTATATTAGGTGCTGTTGATTAAGGTGACGGGTAGGGCACACTAGCGACGCCATCGATTTAAATTTTTTAGTTACTAAATCGAATCTATTTTAAACAATTACGGGGTTACAACTACTTGGCAAACACTTATACTATTTATTAAATAATCATGAACAAAAATTCGAAACATAGTTTTCGCTCGATCCGGTTTAGTAGCTAAAAATTAAAATCTATCGCGTTGCTAGTGCCTTACTCGTCACCATAAGACATTTTATTATTAAAACAAAGTTCAAACCTTCCAACTCCATTCTTTCAATCGGCCCAGCAATAAATTTAACGGCGTATTTTAGCCCAAGAAAATTAACGCGGCAATAAAAAGAAAGATTTTCTTAATTAGAAACCGAGGCGAAGATAACTCGCTTACGTCCAAATCGTCAGCGGTTGCGTGACCGGCCTGCGATTTATGACTTAATAGGCGACTCCGCGCGTTAAGTAGGCCTTAGATAAGCCACCTTTAAGTGATTGTCGGCGCTCACAACAATCGTAATTACTCCAAACTACTATCTTCGTTCGCAACACGCGATCTCTTTCATCGGCCAGCTTGAATTGTGTTAATTGCTGAGGCAGTATTTCACAGATCGTTGTTGCCGAAACCGTGAGCTTGGGGCTGAACAAAGACCCGTAGATGCCAATCTTGCCCTGTTATTTCTTTGTCGATAAATTGTCTTAATAAATTGATTGCCTCAACTCAGTTTAAAGTTTCTAGTCTGACGATTCCATTATTGAAGGCCTTTGTTCTCAGAGACAGATATAGAAGTTCACCGACGATCTGAGTAAACCGAGTCCTTATTTATTATTTATAAGGCATAACTTAAATAAATAAATAATGCATCGTAATGAACTGAGTATTAAATAAAATGAAGCAAACAAGCAAGACAAAATATACTAATACCTAATCTTTGCTATGTTTTTTAAAACAAATTCAGCTTATTTAGGTAGGCTGTGTTACACTCAAATAATTCTTTATTTGCATAGGCTTGTACACAGCGCTTACAAATCGTTATACATTTAAATTGTAACGCAGCCTGCAGGGGCTTCGTTATACTACATAACTACTCATAAAGAAAGTTACCTTTGGTGTTAACTATAGTGCTTCGTTTTCCGTTTGCTATAGAGCTTGTATATCATTTTATGATTATGTCTTGTATTAGCATTACTCTTATATGTGTTTTTTTTGTTTCCTTGTACATTTTTATCTGTAAATAAATTTAAAGTTATTGTTGTAAATATTTAGATTGTCTATCTGACATTGTCCGACAGCTGACGTTGTCTAACTGTTTTTATTTTTCTATCGAATTGTCTATTCAAATTTAACTATGGAGTTTAGCTATGTTTCGAGAATATTCTATATTGTATGAATTTTCAAATTTAAATGTTGTAGAATAGAATGCGCATGGGCAATATAAAAGGACGCACATGGGCAGGACGACCAGTCTACCACCAGCTCTGAAGAAGCTCAGAACCTCAAGCTATAAATAACAGTGCCAGTATACGTTTACCCGTAGAGTAACGGTGCCGGGGCACGAAAGGTGTTGCCTCCCTGCACCTACGCGCGTCTACCGTCACTCGTGCGCGTATCCGCGTCGCGCCTACCCGCGGCCGGCTTGCGGCGTGCGCGTATCTGCGTCTCGCGCCCCATTTGCTGCCTCCTGCGCTCGGCGGAGCCCTACCGCCCGCCTCTTGCGACGCTGGATCCTGCCGGCGCGCTGCCTGTGCTCACCCTGTGATACCGTCCTACCACGGTTGCCCATTTTGAACTTTTACCTTATATATATACTCTATGGAATCCCTCCCTGTTCTCAAAATTCTAAAATAAACTTGCACAAGTTTCTGTATATAACATACCTTTTGGCTCCCTATTAGACGTCTCTTACTTCTTAAATATTTCTTTCCCTATTCTTCCTCTATTTTTCTCACTAAAATAAAGTAAATAAAATAAAAACTATCGTAAATATTTTATTGCTTTAAAATTACAAATATCTTAGAAATGGCTCGTCTTATAAACTTTAATTTACTTAATAAGGCGGAACTTGAATACGAACTTATAATTAGGAACGAAACTCCTGCGGATAATCTTGTATCGCTTAGAAAACAAATTGTTTTATTGCTTCGTAATTTTCCTACGGAGGACATTATTGATTCTCCCGTTCCTCTGAGTGACGATTTGTCACAAGCTTCTTCTACAATCTTATATTTATCTTCGATGTTGGACCGATACGAATCGGGTAATCTGAAATTATTTAAGAAAATTGAAACTTATATAAATCACTTATTTTATCGACTTGACAGAATTGACACTGATGTAAGTGACAGCGACTCAAACCTTATAGAACTCTATGACGACTTAAAAAAGAAGTTTACTCTTTTGACTGAACGTTTTGACGCTTTTTCAAAACCAGCTGAGACTTCACAGGTACAAACCTCTTTGGACTCACCTTTGCCGATTTCTCAACCTAACTGTATGCCACCTTTTCATAATTTTCTCTTACCAAATTATCTAAATGAGCTAAAAAAAATTACTTTTGATGGGACAACTTGTCCTAGAGCTTTTCTATCGAAAATTGATGAATTTTTACTTACGAACAAACTTGATAAGCAAATACTTATAAGCTCGGCCTTCAACATTTTTGTGGACGATGCTTCTTATTGGTTTAAATTCCAACTAAGTCGTGACCCTTCGTTAACTTGGGATCGCGTTTCCGAGTTGTTAATTAAGGACTTTGGCCATTCTGATTATGACCATAAACTACTGCAGGCAATAAAATCTCGTACTCAGGGTAAATCTGAGTCTATTATGGTTTATATTCCGAAAATGTTTGAAATGTTTTCGAGACTAAGCGAGAAATTACCTGAGCAGGAGAAACTGCAAATACTTCTACGTAACATCCGTCCTTGTTATACTTCTTTTGTTGCTCTTAATAAAGTTGATTCTATTGGCTCTTTAATTTCTGTATGTCAACAATTTGAGCGCTGTATTGACCGCGACAATAATTTTAAAGAACCTGAAATGAATACTCTTATTCCTGAATTATCCTATAAACCTAAACACGATTCTACACCTTTACCGAACACTAAACCTAATGTTACACATACTTTTCACTCTAAACATTCTTTCACTCCTAATTATGATTCTCATAAATCTAATAACTTTAAGCCTTTTCGTACGAACTTTTCTTCGCAGAATAAAAATTCTGCACATGCGATATCTGAAAATGCTCCCAAGTTTCAGGCGCATTTGTTTTGCGTTCGATGTCGAATAAATGGTCATTCTTTGAATTCTTGCACTAAACCAAGATTCTTAGTCTGTTTTAAATGTGGTTTGAAAGACTTTAGAGCTTCGGATTGCCCGAAATGTAAAGCTGACAAGCCTCAACCTTCTTCATCCTCTAACTCAAAAAACTAACATATGACTTGGATAAACGAAAAGAAAATTTTGATGTTGATGACTGGCATAATTGGTTAAAAATAATTAAGAACTTTTTCGCAAGTTATGGAACTTCTTCGGTTTATTACGACAACGAAAGAGATTTTAACCGTCCTTTTATTAACGTTTCTATTTCAAATGTTGAGTTTACGGCGTTACTTGATAGCGGTAGTTCAATGACTATTTTAGGTAATAACTCGCACTTTAAAATTTTGGAACTGGGCTTTTCGTTATCCAAGTCTGATTATATTACGGTTAGCACTGCTAGTAAGCATCGTGTTAAATCTTTAGGATTTTTTATTCTTCCTTTTACCTTTAACGACCAAACTAGACTTATTAAAACATATGTTATTCCTGAAATATACCCGTCTTTGATACTTGGTGTTGACTTTTGGAGGGAATTTAATTTGGTTCCCAAACTTTTATCGTGTGCCTTTTCTCTTAATAAACCATCCCACTTTAACAACTCTGTGGAGAAACAAATCCTACCTTACGAAAATCTTACTTCTGAAGAAAAGGTTATCGCTGATGATATTATTTCGCGTTTTAAGCAAATTTCCTTTGAAGCTAAGGGTGAACTTGGTCGTACTGATCTGGTTAGCCATCGTATCGATACTGGAGATACGCTGCCTATTAAACAACGTTGTTATAGACTCTCTCCCGAGAAACAAAAAGCTCTAATTGCTGAGGTGGATAAAATGATTGAGTGGAAGGTCATTGAGAAATGTGAAAGCCCTTGGTTGTCTCCGGTTCTTATTACGCCTAAAAAGAATGGCGAATGGCGATTTTGTGTCGATAGTAGAAAACTCAACTCAGTTACTCGTAGGGATGCCTATAGTCTTCCTTTTATCAATGAAATACTTGACCATCTCAAAAACGCTAAATTTTTATCGAGTATCGATATCGCTAAAGCTTTCTGGGAGATTCCTTTACATGTAGACGATCGGGATAAGACCGCCTTTTATGTCCCCGGTAGAGGAATGTACAGATTCACTGTTATGCCCTTTGGTTTAACTAATGCACCTGCTACACAGCAGAGGTTAATGGATATCTTATTCACTCCTGAATTTGACAACAAAGTGTTTTGTTATCTTGATGACATTATTATCATAGGCTCCTCGTTCCAAGAACACATAGGACTTCTAATTAAAGTGCTTGAAAAATTAACTTACGCTAAACTTACCATTAACTTTGAAAAAAGTCATTTTTTTAAGAAAGAATTAAAGTACCTTGGATATGTTGTTGACGATAATGGTTTACGAGCTGATCCTAGCAAAATTCAAGCTATTATGGACTTTCCTGTACCTACTTCACGCAAAGAAGTGCGTAAATTTCTGGGTACGTGTAGTTGGTTTCGTAGGTTCATTCCTAATTTCAGTACTATAGCTGCACCTCTTAATAAATTAACATCATCTGCTAAAACTTCTCCGAAATTTTCTTGGAGTTCTGAGGCTAACTCTTCCTTTCTGAAACTAAAAGAACATCTTGTAACTACCCCAATTCTTGCTTGCCCTGATTTTGATCAACCGTTTTCTGTGCATTGTGATGCATCTAACACTGGCATTGGAGCCATGCTTACTCAAACGGTTAACGACAAAGAAGTTGTTATAGCCTACATGAGCAAATCACTTAACAAAAATGAAAGAAACTACTCTACTACTGAAAGAGAAACTCTAGCTGTTATCATTGCCTTAGAACATTGGCGGTGCTATCTTGACAATGGCAAACCGTTTACTGTATACACTGATCATGCCGCATTAAAGTGGTTTTTGAATTTAACAAATCCTTCTGGTAGACTCGCTCGTTGGTCACTTCGCCTTTCTTGCTTTAATTTCACGCTGAAACATAAAAGAGGAAAGGATAATATTGTCCCTGATCTACTTTCTCGTTCTAAAAGCGAGGACAGTCATATTATCGCTCCTTTATCTTCGAATGAAGCCACGTCTTTAGACTTAGAGCGCTATAATAAAATCTTTCGTAATTGTTTAACTGATCCTCAAAGTCATCCTAACTATACGATTAAGGATAATAAACTATTTCGTTGCACTAATACTCCTTATTCTTTAACAGACGATTTCATCTGGAAAGAAGTCCCTATCCCTTCTGAAAGAGAATCTTTGATAAGAAATGCTCATGGTTCCGCTACAGATCCGCATTTGGGCGTATTTAAAACATACAAAAAAATATCATTGTTATATTACTGGTCTGGCATGTTTAAAGATATAGCTAAATTTATTTCCAATTGCGAAACTTGTCTGGCTTATAAACACTCTAACCACTCGCCTTACGGTCCTATGGGAAAACCCAAAATTTGTTCTAGACCTTTTCAATGCATTTCTTTGGACTTAATAGGTCCATTGCCAATGACTAGGCGACGTAACCAGTACATTCTCGTTGTAAATTGTCTATTCACCAAATATACACTTATTTTTCCTTTGAAACGAGCTATAACTACTAGTATTATACATTTCTTAGAGAATTCCGTGTTCTTAGTTCATGGAGTACCTCAAACAATTATTATGGATAACGGTCCACAATTTCAATCGCATGAATTCCATAATTTCCTTGGACGTTATAGAATTCCGCATATATCTTACACTCCTCACTATTGTCCTCAGGTCAATACTACAGAACGCTACAATAAAACAATTATTACCGCACTAGCTTCACTGGTCGGTGAAGACCATAGGTCTTGGGACCTTCACCTATCTAAGATTCAGTTTGCAATGAATAACTCTGTAAATGAAGTAACTGGATTTACTCCTGCATTTTTAGTATTTGGTCGTGAACTCGTTACTTGTGGTTCTATTTATTCTCAGGGTTACGACTTAGAAGAAATTACCTTTTTACCTCGTGATTTATATGCTAGAAATATTGGCCTTCTATCGTCAATTTTTGATAGAGTTCAGGTTGCACTGCGCATATCTCATGTAAAGAATTCTAACCGTTACAATTTAAGGCACTCTTTTAAAGAATTCAATGTTGGAGATATAGTGTGGCGTAAAGTCTACTCTTTAAGCAATGCTGGTGCATATTTTAGCGCAAAATTAGCACCTAAATATGTTAAATGCAAAGTCGTTGAGAAATTGTCACCTCTTGTATACATTCTTGAGGACTGCAACGGTTCCGCGGTAAATGGCATGTAAAAGACTTTAAGAAATGACTACCTTACTGTTTGACTTTACTAGTATTATATGTATTTATTTGCACACACATTGGACTGATTTTTGGCTACTTCAGTCTGATATTTTTTATATATACTTAGCGACTAATCTCGTCTCTCTTTACTTATAGGATTCTCTCTTATAGTACCTACTTACTTGCTTAACGTTTTCTTTTAAAAGGCGCTTCTTGACCTTTTAATTCTAAACTTTAGGGCTCTCTTTTGCCTTATCTACTTACTACTTAGCGCTTCTTTGACTACAGAGGCGTTTCTTTTAAAGGTAAATTCAACCTTTAAAATTTGTGTCCTTTGATAGGGAATACCTGAGAGAGACTAGATTGTCGGCTATGGTCATCGACACTAATGGGTTTTAAGAAACGGAGCGGCTGACAACTCCCTAAATAAGCCTAAAGTCATTCTTATAGGGTACTTCCTATGGAGTTTGCGTCATTGATAGTGAACCCTACTCCTCTTTGTGATTGGTTCGTATGTTAGAGTGATTGTTAGAGTGACTGGATTTGAATTGTTTTTGGATTGTGGAATGGTATGTTTAAGTGAAGGTTGACTGGTTAGACTGATAGTAAGGATAGTATTCTCTTAACCTTATAATCAAAATTTTCTCTGAGTCGAAAATTTTTCTGGGGTCGTGGGAGAAATGTAACGCAGCCTGCAGGGGCTTCGTTATACTACATAACTACTCATAAAGAAAGTTACCTTTGGTGTTAACTATAGTGCTTCGTTTTCCGTTTGCTATAGAGCTTGTATATCATTTTATGATTATGTCTTGTATTAGCATTACTCTTATATGTGTTTTTTTTGTTTCCTTGTACATTTTTATCTGTAAATAAATTTAAAGTTATTGTTGTAAATATTTAGATTGTCTATCTGACATTGTCCGACAGCTGACGTTGTCTAACTGTTTTTATTTTTCTATCGAATTGTCTATTCAAATTTAACTATGGAGTTTAGCTATGTTTCGAGAATATTCTATATTGTATGAATTTTCAAATTTAAATGTTGTAGAATAGAATGCGCATGGGCAATATAAAAGGACGCACATGGGCAGGACGACCAGTCTACCACCAGCTCTGAAGAAGCTCAGAACCTCAAGCTATAAATAACAGTGCCAGTATACGTTTACCCGTAGAGTAACGGTGCCGGGGCACGAAAGGTGTTGCCTCCCTGCACCTACGCGCGTCTACCGTCACTCGTGCGCGTATCCGCGTCGCGCCTACCCGCGGCCGGCTTGCGGCGTGCGCGTATCTGCGTCTCGCGCCCCATTTGCTGCCTCCTGCGCTCGGCGGAGCCCTACCGCCCGCCTCTTGCGACGCTGGATCCTGCCGGCGCGCTGCCTGTGCTCACCCTGTGATACCGTCCTACCACGGTTGCCCATTTTGAACTTTTACCTTATATATATATTTAGTGTAGTGTACCGGTGTAAATAGCTAGTTTTAAGTTAGTTTTAAGTTAGATTTAAGACTTTAGGACGAGCCATCTTTGTACATATCGCTTATAATTATAGCCCTCTTCCCTCTATCCTTGTCTTTTCTTCTTCCCCCTATCTTTTAGCTCCGTAACCCTCCGTTACGTGACAAAATGACTTACAACTATTTATAAGTACTTATGTATAATTTACATGTTAATACATAAAATATACTAAAGAAATAAATGAACATAATGCAATTCTACCACCGGCTCGGAAAGTTGTTTCTTATCGAGAAGATTCGGCAAGAAACTCGCCAATTACTCTTTTTAATCGCCAAACTTTCATACAATGTTGTGTCGCCATCATACCAAGCCATACAGTTTAATTGTAACACAAAATAAAATCAAGGAAAATATAATAATAGCTAAGATCTTAAGCTTTTTGAAATAACAAAGGAATTCGGGAATGTTATAATTTGCTCCTTCTAATTAGTAAGTTTAATTAAAATGTTGGGTGTCTGCGTATTATAAGTTTTTCCATAAATTTCCACAGTTTCACATAGGCAAACCGCAGCGAGTTTTCTCCGCAAGTTCCCCTCAGTTAATTAGGCGAGTTTTGTAAATAAGAAAATCTGTTTACACGTGAAGTGTCAAGACGGACCACAAATTCGGCTTACGCTCGAGCTCTGAGGTTGTGGACATCAGGACCTACTGCTTTGCATAATCTCGATAAGTACTACTAAATTATCCCAAATTTTACCTGAAAATTTAATTTTACTTTCCAGGTAGCATACATACAAATAACATATACCTACCATCCTACTCTTCCATAAAGTATAGAATATGAATGGTTCTAGATTTTTCGATGATGTCAATAGAGCTTTTTTAAAGGATTTTTAATTTTCACGTTACAGTAAATAAATAATTAATGTGCACAGGACAAAACTATAAAAAAATGCAAGCTTCTCGAGAAATGTCTCTATCCAGTTAAAAATATACTTTCAGCGATGCGCTGTATTAATTTTCAGCATTCTGAATAATATAAACGAAATAGTGTTACCAACTTAGACCAACTAGGTACATAAATAACTTCAGTTACGATTGTTATTTTCTTTAGGTTTTATAATTTCTTTTATTTATTTATTTATTTCTATACTTACAACTATCTGTACAGATCAGACCTAATACAATCGTGTAACTAATTAAAAATAGATATATCTATTTTATTCTTATAGTACCTACATAAAACTTATTACAAGCAACGCAGTTTTGGTGAATTCATTCATCATCATCATCAGCCCGTTGCAATCTACTGATGGACATAGGCCTCTCTAAATCTATACCACTTTGATCGAGTTTGTTGCTGCGGCCGGCCATTCTGCTAAAATTGTCATTCCACCTAGCTTGATGGAAAACGTAGAGTCCGATCCGAGTAGATCCGAGCCGCAGTCTTCACTCCGGAACTCGCTTACTTATGGAAGGTTGTAGGTTCTGGGGCTGATATGGCCAGCCTTCAGCTTGCTAATCATGGCAGTGCTGCCATGATTAGCAAGCTGGAATCTTTTGAGCTTTTTCGATCACCTTAGTGTTTTGCTGTACCACTTCGTTTCGGTTTCGATTTCGGTATAAAATACCTGGTAACGTTTTTTTCCACTACCGCCCTGTGCTGTGTTTCACTGAATGAGTGAGGGTACCGGAGGCCAAATCCAGGGGAGGGGATGGGGGGAAGTTTAAAGGTTGGCAGCGCACTTCTGACTCCACTGGTGTTGACAACATCATTTATACAACAATACCGCGAGTATAGTTTATTTAAATACAAAGACTGCTAAAATTGTAACCCTCCCTTTTTGGCTTTGCCGTTTTCTTGTAAAAAAAGGTATCCTTGCTACTTGTAGGATTCATGATTGGCAACACTGGAGACGACACCTGCATAAAGGATCGGCGTCTGAAAACCGTGAATTAAAAATATCCTTGACGCTGGGAATGACTGCTTAATTAGTCCGTGCCTTCTTTTAACATTATAAAAATATACATAGCAGTATAAAGATTGTGGGTGTATTTTCTGTTAAAAACGATGAAGTTATAAAATGAATTAACTCGTGCTTACCAATTTTATTTCAACAAATATTATTCAATCAATACATCAACTTTTTATTTATTTGAAAATCTTTATTTCAGTAGCATTTATAGTTTTTACAAATATCGGAGTTTGGATTTTCCTTTTAAGTATATTAAAACTTGTGCTTAGAAAATCCGCTAGAATCACTTGTCGAGATTAAATTAAAACAGTTATGTATTACAAAATTTAAAAAAAATAAACGACTTACAAGTAAATAACTATTATTTTAAATTAAGGTTAAATTTATCTTATTCGTCCACTTTGCATATGTGCATTTGTCTGTTTGTGTGTGTGTATGCGTGTGTGGATATTTTTATTTTTTAACTTATGGTAGACTTTTATCGACTTATCGAGGTGGTAGTCAAAAAAATCTCTTGCAGGTTTCCTCACAACGTTTTCCCTCACCAGTGCGTGTTCTTATCCACTGGGTTGCATGAGGAGAAAATGTATAAGTAGTTTAGCTCTTACCAAACGTGCTCGTTAAAGTTTCCGGCTTTAACTGGATAACGAGTGAAGCAGTCTCAAAATTAATAAAGTCAACCATCAAAGTATCTGCATTTACATTTGATATAAACTTTTAACGAAGATCCCTTGTCGCAGTCCACGGAATGAAATACAATTTGGTGGGTCCAATTAGTGAGTTACATAGAGTTCTGACTACATTTCTCTTCTTATTTCTATACTTTCAGTCGGGGATGAACAATTGTGTGCAAATTAGCAGTGACAACCCGCGGCAGGGGACCGGGCTCCCCGCCGAGACACACCGCGCTCGGAGCTAACAAACAAGAGAAGAATATACTTCATTATTTGGCCTCGTGCCTTGAATAGAAGGAAAAACTAATCAATGGATACTAGACAGAAAATCTAGAAACTTGATTGATTGAAATGATAAGGTCGCCTGATTTTAGTTATTTTCATAGTATAATGTCATAATGGTCTTTTGTTACAGTTGTTGAGATACAAACTATTTTTGTATTGCAGAAGAGGGCCATTCGCTCCATATACAAACTTAGGCCTCGCGATTCACTGAAAGAACTGTTTAGAAACATCGACATTTTAACTGTAGCTTCCCAATACATTTTGGACTGTATTTTGGACGTGCGTAAAAACATTGACCTTTTTTTTTAAATCTGATTGTCATGGTTTCAACACTAGAAATAAACACAAGCTCGCGATTCCAAATCGGAAACTCCAAAAGATTAATCATTCGTTTGTTGTTCTAAATATTAAAATAAACAATAAGTTGCCACAAAATGTTATTGAGTTACCAACGCATAAATTCAAATCTCACGTGAAAGCCTGTTTAATGAATAATGGATACTGTAAAATTGTAGATCACTTAAATAATAAGGATTCGTGGACATAATGACCACCATGCCTGCACACTTATAGTATTTTATTTAATATTTAGTGATATTGCTATTATTATAATAATTACTCAATTTTAATAAATTATGCTTAGCAGCATTTATTATTGTATAAACTATGGTTTGTATTGATTATTCAACAATTGACAAGATGCTAACCACCTTCTATTGTACACCTCTTCCTACAGATTATTCGTATTGGATTAAGTAACTACTCTGTGACCTATCAGGTGATCCTAAGCAGTCAATTTCCGAGCCGGTGGTAGCATCGAATTATGTTTTTTTATAGTATATTTTATAATATAAATTAACATGTAAATTATACATTAGTACTAATAGTTTAAATCATTCAAATGTATGACGATTTGTAAGTGCTGTGTACAAGCCTATGCAAATAAAAAAATACTTGAATTTGATAGTAAGGGATCACCGCGCATGCGCCCGACATTTGCTACGCTCAGAAAGAGAGTAGATTCGTAGCAAGCTCTTAAAGTCTAGAATGTTGTACGGTTCGGATACCGCTGCGGGGTTGTTTACGGTAGGAAATACCGGGTTAAGCGCACGGGGTTGGACCGCTACCCGCGCAGATGGCACGATTGGAAACCTAGTCTGTAGCTCTTTGTAGCGGTAGATGTTTCTTGAATAGTGAAAGTAAGATGAAGTTTTACAATTTGACCGGTAGGTTACGTTTAGAAGGCGAACGTATTTATCCACTACCGCTGCTCTGTTACGCGGTGCTTAGAGCAAGTCTTCACTGAAAGTCTCCTTACAGGTTACAAAGTTGCATACTTCACTGTTAATCATCTAATAGAGTTCGGATGGAAAAAATGTAAGACTGTGGACTGGAATGATATACTTAGAAATTAACTGACACTGTCAGATAAGTTATATTTAGATTAAAAATGTGTGCAATTATTCTATATTAGAATTGGATATAGCGAATCGTATGTATGTTTTCCTACGAAGTAATATTTGTTAAGACTAACTACCACACTCAGAGTCGTTGATTAACTTAGTTGGCTACTTAAGAAAAAATATTGACACTTATTTTGATACGCATAAAGACTACCGATATTAATGTTCATGAACATAAGCTTAAATGACGTCTCTGTGTGCGGCCGTAGGTTAAGGTTCACTTAAAGTTTCATGTATGAACCTAAAGTTAAAAAGAAAAACAAACTGTGAGGATTTTCAGTGAGTCAAAGCAGTCAACAGTTTGCCGCAATCTGCCTACCCGTGTGTAGCTTGGAATATTAATCGTCCCAGCAAGTAGTTGAGACCTTTATAATGAAGTTCTATTTTACCCACCACAATTTTTGTTTTAACCTTTATTTCCCATGCCGTCGTCTCTATTTCAATGTATATTTTAATTAGCACTACACGAATTCTCACTTAACGAATGGCAGGGATAATTATGTGCAATTAATTTTAATTGCACAGTATAACTTTGTATAGCAAATTAATTTCTGAGACTTATAAACGTAGCTTACTTACTTGCCAATAATGGTTAATAATTTCACTTGTCTATGAATCTTTTGTGAAATATTTTAACGAGGGTTTTTATAGATAGAAAAATTGTTTGCGTTATATACCTACCAAGGCGTTAGGTCCAATACTATTATTACCTTACTCTATGGGTTTAACTTTTAATTTAGGTTTCTTTTTTATCCTCTCTACATCCGTGTGTGAGTGAAGATAGTTTGCCAATGTCAAGTAAAAATATTTTATAAATGTGGGTAGTCAACTGTTGAAGTCAGTTTTTTTAATGATATAGGGGGCAGACGAGCAGACGTATCACCTGATGGTAAGAGATTACCGCCGCCCATGGACACCGTCCATGTCAAAGAAGTCACATGTGCGCGTCTGCCCTTTTAAAAAGGGAGTACGCACTTTTCTTGACGGTTTGCAGGTCGTATCGGTCCGGAAACACCGCAGGCAATAGTTCATTCCACAGTTTTGTCGTTCGAGGTAGAAAGTTAGTCTCACTGCCACACTCATAGTCGTTGATTAACTTAGTTGGCTACTTAAGAAAAAATATTGACACTTATTTTGATTCGCATAAAGACTACCGATACTAAAGTTAATGTACATTAGCTTAAATGACGTCTCTGAGTGCGGCCGTAAGTCACTCAATGAAATGTTTTGCGGTTTTCTATGTACGCACTCTGGCCAGTGAATATGAATATGCTCCTTCTGAACGGGAGGTCAAAGGCTCGAATCCTAGGTCGCATTTCCAGCTTTTCCAAAATCTATTAGCTTCACAATCCATTAGGTCACAAGTGAGGAAAAATATCTTGAAGAAAACTGCAAGTTTCAGATACTTAGTTTCTCAAATTGTGGTTACCTAAAATTATTAAGCCTTTTTTTTTCATGTGATAGGTGGCAGGCAAGCTGATGGATCACCTGATGGTAAGCAACTTCCGCCGTCCATTGACACCCGCGACACCAGTGGAGTCACAAGTGCGCTGCCCACCTTTAAACCCCCTTATTCCGATTGGGCCTCCGGTACCCTCACTCACACAGCGAAACACAGCACAGTGTGATAATGATTCGAAGGGCCGAGTTCATCACCTTTAAAACTAACACTGATTAGTATTGTTAAAGCACGGTTGAAGTGTGATTACCATTGTTTGAAAGGTTAGTGAACTTGGCCCTAAACGGCAGACGCTTAATATTAATAACTAGACATTCTGGATCATGATTCAAGACCCTGGGCTCCAAAGTGAAGGCTGAATGCTGCCAGGGAATGGCACACTAATATTATAATGGTAATAGTGGCAGTAGGAATTATCGACGACCAGGCTTTTTCCGACGCGTTCAATCCTTTGTCACTGCGTAGAGATGTAGCATTCGCTATGTGTCTTCTATCGCATCTATCTATTGTATATATTCAGCATTATTTTTAGTTGCAAATTTTCGCCGTCGTTCATCACGCCAGAACTCCGAATTCTACTCAGATCACCTGGATGGATTGTAGTCCACCATAGTGCGTTTCATATGCCACTTCTTGCCACTGTGTGATCAGATGCCAAAGATGGTGTTACCGAACATATACGACCTGGTGATCTTCAAGAAAAGAGCTAATTCGTTCCTTCGGCGCGGGCGGCACGGCCAGCGCGGGCGACGACGGCGTGGACCTATTTCACTATGACGTGTTCGACGATGACTCCGGCCCGCCTTGCTGTAACAATACCGTCAAGTACTGCTGATGACGCATCTTTGTTGCCTCATGTGTTGTAGATGTCCATGGGCGGTGGTAATCGTTTAACATCAGGAGAGCCTCATTTGTTCATCATAAAGTAAAAAAATACTATCCTCTTTCCTATAGTATATCGTGATAAGCGAGAGCGTATGAATTAAGGACACCCTACAGCTACTGTCCCGGACTGACAAATGAAAAAAACAAATTAATTCTCTAATTTTAGTTTTATTTTTAAACATTAACGAGTAACAGTAACAATATAACCGCAATTTCGGACATAGTTCCATTCATTACACTCAACACACACTATCCGTGTAATTAAAAACTAAGGGTATTAGAGGAGAAGCACTGGTGACCTCTAATACGGGTCTTTCATAAACCTATCTCATTCGCCAGTCTCTCTCTCAAGGGGCATCTTCGTAATTTTAAGTATGTACTAAAAAAATTGTATTCTGTTACCTTGATTGAGAGAAAATAAATATTAAAAAACCGGCCAAGTGCGAGTCGGGCTCGCGCACAAAGGGTTCCGTAGCAGCAAATATACATTATAAAGATTTTATATCATCGCGGATTTTTAAAGGTGTACAATACTGTAGTATATTTTTTGATCTATCTTATAAGGTTCAGCCATCGTTTTCAGTGTAAGCACAATAACTTAACCAAAATTACAGTTAAATCAACCTATCTCAAAAACTATAAGAGATACTTTGATCAAACCAAAAATCGTTGAAAGAGTTAATTAGCATGCATCACCTCTATTTTTTTTAGAATTTTATACCCCGTAGTTATAAAAATAGAGGGGGGGGGACATACTTTTTACGACTTTGAGAGCTGATATCGCAAAAAACCGTTCACTTTAAGAAAAATGTTTTTTAAAAAACTTTATATCATTTTAAAAGACCTTTCCATTGATACCCCACACGGGTATGTACATCGAAAAAAAAAATTTCATCCCTCAGTTACATGTATGGGGGGCCCCACCCCCAATTCTTTTTTTTACTATTTAGTGTCATATTTTTGTAGCGGTTCATACAACACATATTCCCATCAAATTTCATCACTGTAGTACTTATAGTTTCCGAGTAAATCGGCTGTGACAGACGGACAGACGGACAGACGGACAGACGGACATGACGAAACTATAAGGGTTCCGTTTTTGCCATTTTGGCTACGGAACCCTAAAAAAGACCCTCAGTATTGAAAAGAATTCATCCCTACTATGATAGGATTAGGTTTAATCACCACGTTTGCCAAATACGGATTGGTGATCACAAACCCGACCTATATTCGAAAAACTCGAAACATACTTTTTGCTCGACCCGGGAATCTCGAGATCACGGCACAGTACTTAAACCAATAGACCAACATGCCGCTAAGGATATACAGATTCCTCGAAGAGTAAACTAAATAAGTCGGTAGATATTTAATTTTAGATTGTTCGTCGACTTCATTACCGAAATGTCACAGTAATCTCCGATACAATTTAATGTTTGTCAAAACCAAGAAACTGACTTATGATAAACTTATGATAAGCTTTCACTACAATATTTTGTTATTAAAGGTACATAGATAAGTAGTTCGATATTAACTAGGTATATGTATTATCGGTTGATATCCAATCTCTCTTGGAAGTCTCATCTCAATACCAATTGAGCCTAAAATAATATAAGTCGTGAAGATAGAGGCTTATGGTAATGAATTGAATTTGAAATTATTAATCAACATCGACTACGATATCATGGAATTTAAATTGAAATTAACTTTCTTTTTGTTTCGTAAAAACTGGAAGCCGATAATAATTTTCAGTTATTACAGTCAATTCAATTTTATCGCTGGGCGTTTTATTAGAAAGAAAGAAAGAAAGAAAATATTTATTATTATAGACATCACAACACAGAACATATAGCAATTATAAACAGAACACAATTTGGTACAAACATAAAACAAAACATAAAACAATCAAAAATACATAAAAATAAAACAAAAGGAAAAAAAAAAAACCAAAACTATATTCAATCATGTCCAGACAGTGCCAAATGAATATAATGATGTGTTATGACGTCTAGTATAAATGGCCCTCACTCAGCTTATGTCACAGCCCAGACAAAGGCCATGACGCTGGTTTTCAGTGAGACCAGCTGAATGAGTGCCACGGACGCTTGTCTAGTGTATTTTGTGTACCTAACGTGTATGTGTAATGTGGGTATATATATCTACTAAGAAGAAAATATCAAATAATAATGAGATACATACTGAGGTACATACTGAGATACATAATGAGATACATACTATTAAATTATTATAATGAATAAATAGGAGTGTGGGTATCTACAGTTTAAATATAAAATTATTACGGCTAACAAATCAAAACAACTTCTAGCGCGCGCATACAGTTATTATGCACCTATAGTTAAGTACCTATATCGACCCATTGCTACCGGACGAGGCATCGATGATGAATGCGGGATCAGTCTGCACTGCAACTGGATGCGCAATGGTCGCCCAACCCATAGCAACATCCACCAATAGCATTCAATGAAATAAAATAAAACGAAATGAACATTATGAAACTGTCATGTGATATAGGAGATTGTATGTATTTATTTATGTGAGGTGCGGATTAGACGCAAGCAGTGCCTACAAGTCAGTGTGTAATAAAAAGATACAAGTAAATAAAATGGAACGTCGCTACGGTCAGTCAATGCTAGCCTGCATGTTATAACCTGCGGTAAGTCATCAACCCGTTGTATCTCAGAAATAAATATGTGTGTCTGCCCAAAAAAAAAAAAAAAAAAAAAACAGAAAATTCTTTTCTATGTTTATATTAATGTTTGTAATTAGGGGTAAATATTATAAGGTAGGTTTATTTATAATTATTTTATATTATGAAAAGCGAACTAGCAGTGCAAGTCCCACTTGAACATTAATAGTGTTTTAAACGGTAAAAAGTCCATTCATTGTCGATTTTTTTAAACTTTTATTTATTTATTTGATTACCAACAAAAGATACAGCGTTGTGTGCAATATAATTTACAATAATAAAAATTAAATAACTAACTGTTCTTATACTTATTGGTAAACACATCTTGTATATGTAACATTACAAACGAAAAAAAAATAGCAAAACTTTTGTGTCTTTTGGTCTGGCATCCCACAATGGGATAATGGTTCTGTTTGCAGAATGCAAGAAACTCAGTTACTTACTCGTTATTGGAGGTTGATACGGAACAGAGGGTGCATTTGTGTTTGCGCATACACTTGTGCAAAGTCACCCAGAGAGCAATGGAGAGGGCTATGCTCGGAGTCTCCCTGCGTGATCGTATCAGAAGTGATGAGATCCGCAGGAGAACTAAGGTCACAGACACAGCCAGAGATTGCATGCCTCAAGTGGCAATGGGCAGGGCACATCGCGAGGAGAACAGACGGCCGTTGGGGCGGAAAGGTCCTCGAATGGAGGCCACGTACATGAATTCGCAGCCGTGGCAGGCCCCTCACAAGGTGGACCGATGATCTGGTGAAGATCGCGGGAATCCATTGGATGCGGGCGGCACAGGACCGATCTGTGTAGAGAACATTGGGGGAGGCCTATGTCCAGCAGTGGACGTCTATTGGCTGAAATGATGATGATGAAACTTGGTATTACACCAAAGTATACGCAAGCTATAATATGTCCTGCGTCGATAGCTGATCGCTGAGATTGGGCGCACTGACTTCTCATGAAATATCAGTTTGGAGGACATAAAATTAATTATTATTATTGGAGTAACCTCCATTAAATATGAAGATGAAGAATCGATAGCGCTTCAGTAACACCATGGAACTAGAAAAGGCATGGTTAATACCGTCTCACGTATTTGATTACTCGTATTGTCACCGCCGAAGCAGCTGAGTGAGCCTCTCTTATCGGCAAAGGTCAAACGGCTATGTGAATGCCGTTGTCAAATTATCGCCTTAAGGTGACGGGTAGGGCACACTAGCGACGCCAATAGATTTGAATTTTTAGCTACTAAACCGGATTTTATACAAATTCGGGCTTACATTCTCTCGGCATACACCTATACTATTTATTTAATTCTTATAGTTCACTGTTTGGTCTGCTTTTGCACTCAATTTTGGATTACAAACGTGAATCAATTATTCGCGTACAAAAACGGACCCAACATTTGTGCATGGTTTATTAAATAGTATAAGTTTTGCCGAGAGATTGTAACCCTGACATTTTTTGAAATAGATCCGGTTTAGTAGCTAAAAATTGAAATCGATTAGCGTCGCTAGTGTGCCCTACCCGTCACTTTAACGGGGTAGTATAATAAATTAAAGAAGAGTAAATTGATAAAAATTAAACTCGATTGGCGTCGTCCTACCCGACACCTTAAGTGACTACACTAATAAACGTCCATAACGATAGTTCACGAATTGATCGTGAAGATGGACGTGTCCATTTCGATATGCTGGGGCTACACTGGGTAGCAGCAAATCAAAATCAAAACGCGTTTCTAAACTCATAGTCAAAGCAAACAACCTTTTCATATTCCGACCGCGTATTAGCATATTAATGTGGTGTTGCCTTCGCTTTCTAGACCGAAGCTTGTTAACACCCTGTGTAAACTATGCAACGTTGGGAGTGCTCCATCGGATATTAAATTATGTTGCAAATCGCAGTGAGTCGCTCAATCTAAGAGCGTTTAATTATACATATCTGTGATGAGCTGTTGCCGCGGTGAATATTAATTTACAGGTGGAAACTTGAAAAGCGTCTTCTCGGATCTGGGGGCCTATTTTCGTGCATTCTAAGTGTCAGACATTTCAATACATTCGCCTTTGAAAAGATGCCAACGGAGGTGATGCCTTGACATCGCTTCCGTTGTAATTGCAACTTGGGCTCTTCTCTTGCCTACCATCAGGCTGAGGAGAGCCAATATTTTTTATGACAGAGGTGGCAGACGAGTAGACGGATCACCTGACCTGGTAAGCGATTGTCGCTGTCCATGAACACCCGCAACACCGGTGGAGTCACAAGTGAGCTGCCAACCTTTAAACTCCTATTTCCCCCATGGATTGGGTCTCCAGTACCCTCACTCAGGCAGCAAAACACAGCACAGTGCTGCTTCACACCGATTTTCTGTGAGGCGCACTTTTTGAGCTTTTTAGTTTGCGCTTGCAGTAAACTAAATTTTGATTTCAACTGATCGAAATAATAATTGCTACAGCCAACACAAACCAATTTAGCAGTTTACTAAAAATATCCGTCATAAATCAAAATAGGAGCTGTATAAATTACCTCGTCGGCCTCTCGATGAGGTAAATAGTGGATGCACAGCACAAATGTGCATGCATATGAGATCACCTGATCATACCCGAATTGGAATACGAAATACGACGTGTCGACGCCCCAGTATAATAGGTGCATAAAATGTGCTTTTGTGAACATAAAAATTCAACGATTTGGACAGTCGCCATTTATCATAGTTGCGGAATATCGGAACATCGCATGTTGTACAGATCCGAAAGTCGGCATGCATGTTAGCGTATTTATAACAAGGATGTGATAGGGTTCACTGTCAAGAAGCATAAAAAATTTAAGCATAAAATAAGTTAGCATAATGTAATTACTACTAATGATAATTTCGCATTATACTAATAAGCACAACAGTTTTTAGCATAAATGCAATAAGCATAAATATGATTAAGCATAAAATAATTAACCATAAGTCATTAAAAGGCGGCTTACGGGTGGCCCAAGGGCCACCCTCGCCGCACCTAAACCTATTTTTACTCTATATATTATAATTACTTTTTTATTTTTCAGATTCAAACAACCATTAATGGCAAAAAAAATTGTTTGAGTATTTCGTGCATAATAATACGAATTACTAAACTTTTTTTGACAAAAGTTTTTCTAAATCACCTTTGGAACACGTGTTTAAAATGGTGTCACTATTTAGGTACTGTTACAAACTAGCAAATTAAATAAATAAAACCATAAACCTGCAAAAATTCTTGAACACTCAATCGTAAACTACGAAAAACCTTTAAAAGGGTATGATCTATTAAGAGCTCAGTAACTAGAAACTATAACTAGTTACATATCTGCGTGAAACATAAACTTTATCTTTATTTTATGGTCATTCTTGTTTCTAAGTTCATAATACAATTTTAAGCTATAATTCTTCGTTTACCCAGAATATCTAGAGCTTAGAAGCATACGGGCGGATATGCAGATCGGTCAATTTTTTTTTATTGCTTAGCAAAGAAAAGCGCTTCTTTCTCATTCTATATCACTGTGAGGAGTATTTCTATCTCTTTTCTGGGCAAAGATAATTTAGTGCATAATGTCGGTTCTAACAACTTTTTTAAATTTGTTAGAACCTAAAGGTTTTATTTTTACTTACACCCCTCTGCGTCTTCAATGCTGCATTTTATTTTTGGTGGATTGATAGTTTGGCCCTTATGCCAAAACATTTTATTGGCACAAAGGCTACGTAACAGAAGTCACGCCTTTATGGTCCAAACAGTTATTAAAAATATTCTCCCTAACTAAATTTCCGACATTATGCATCTAAGATTTCCTTACACAACATTAAAACGGTTGTAAATAAACGGCTTTATGCCTTTTGTTTTAGTAACTTTGTACATGCATTGGTGGGCCAATGTAAAAATTGGGCGCTATGGATGTGGAGTATTCAAATTATGGCGCCAAAAAGTCACCGACAACGGGCATTATATATTAGTCACGACGCGTCCACTATACTCGAAACTGGAATTCAAGACCAAAAAATCTACGACAAATACATTAGTGTCAAATATATCAAAGTCACATGTCATTGTCAAATCAAGTTTTCAGGTTTTTTCAACCTTTTTGTTACATCTTTATCTTCACCATCACTAATGTCAGAATCTCTGACTACGGAATCTAAGTCGGTCACGTGTAGAATAAAGTTTTCCACCACTCCATCAATTAGTTCGCCCAGTTTTGCACATTTAAGGCGTTATTAGGCGAAATAACTGGTAAGGAAAATTATTGTCAAGTGATATTTTGACAAAGTGGGTAGTCAACAGTTGAAGTCAGTCAAAATCTCAGTCACTCAATAAAACGGGCGCGTTATCGACCTACGGATTCAGTCGAGAGTAGGTACGAGACTACTCTTAACGAAATCACAGGTTTTAAGACTTTCTTAGGTCCTAGCAAGTTGTTCACGTTTACTCACTCAACGCACAATAGCATTGTTTAAAACGATTAAAATTCAAAGATTCCTATATTAATATCCCGTTGCGGCACCTCACTGCACGAAACAACAACATGTAAGTTAAAATTTTGTACCAAATGTTATTAACACCTGAAGTGGCACAAGCTCAATACCAGCTTTTCTACCAAACATTACGGATGATTAAGTTTTTAATAAAGTGTCTTGTATTTATGTAAATATAAGTCAATAAAATTAATTCTTTATATTATAAAATTAAAATTACCAATAAACAAATTATGTCGGCGTATGTTTTTAAAAATAGGTATATACTATTGTACGATCATTTTATTGCAGTGGCAACATTGTAGTAGATTTTTTGGTCTTGAATTCCAGTTTTGGGTATAGATATGAGTTTAAGTGTAATGAAATGCGTTGTGATTCGTCGTTGTGCGATCCAATGTCTTGCCATCTGTCACTATGCTCAAGTTCTTAAGTTTCAGAAGAAAAAAGGCATGAAATCTTTAACCAATAGGCTATTTGACAGTAATAAAAATATACATTTCTTTTATAACATCAGAGTTAATATATTTTTTGTGGAGCGATTTGTAATGCATTATTTCATAAAAATTCGCCTTCTAAAATTATTATTTCTTAAACAGGGGTCACGTAGATTACGCGTAAGTTGATTGCCTTTCCTTCATAGGAAGAAATAAACAAAAAAAAATCTGGTTACATCAAAACTATTTGAAAGAAACACTGAAACACCAACAAGCTCAATGTTTATTTATGGACAATCTACGCCACTGGCCGCCATATTGCTAAAAAGCATTTAAATATATAATAATATATAATAAATATTTTAATATATTGCATTTTCTTTTTCGTTTTTTATTAAAATATCTAGCATAAAAACAGAAAAGTGTTTTTTTAAGCTCATTATAAACAAATGAATAACCTAAGATAGTTTTCAGAATTTTGTCAAATAGCCTATTCTGGAAAAAATGACAACATTGGGAACAAACGTCGCCAATACATAGCGAGCTCTGTGGAAATCACTAAACTGATTATGAAAACCAGCGGTAATTTAGAGACAGATCACCTGAAAACCATAATGAAAACCAGCGGTAATTTGGAGACAGATCACCTGAAAACCATAAAACCACGTTTTAGTGATACATGTCGTATGATAATAAATGTCAAGAACACGAGAATTGGGCTCCTGGATTCAATAACAGACAAACTATGTAAAAAGTTTCTGAATACCCTTTCAATTGGTGTGAAGCTTCTGAGAGTCAGTTTAGAGAAAAAACTTGAAGGTGGCATGTCAGCTTTTCTGAAGAATGATAAGGTGCGTGCGTACGCCTACGTTGGTGCGGCTATGTCCTGCGAAAACCAGACAGCTACGTGGGAAATTTCTGGCCATGCAACCACTACCGGGCCCCGACAGAAGGGGTAGACCTGGAAAGGTGTGGCTTGACGTCGTAAGGGAGGACATGCGTGCCAATAAATTGACTAAATTGGATGCACATCGTTCACATCGATCGTGCGAAGTGGAGGAGAGGAGTAGAAACAGGCATGCGGACCCCACGCTCCGAAACGACGGCTTGGGACGCAACCGGGACCAAACGCTAAGATGATGATGATGATCTTTGGTGCGTAACTCTACCAAAAAAATAAACTTCCCTAAAAATTTGCCGCAAGTGATAAATACTGAGAAACCTATATCTACTGCCAAGTACAATGATCTGATGACTCTTTTGAAATGGGTTCCTACGAAATTTCATGCCTTCATCATAAAAATCTGCCTCATAACGGAAATACCCCCGACTTTCCAGCAAGTGTTCCAGCAATTAAACTTACTTACTTTAATAAATTATTGTTAATTCAATATTTAATTTTCTCTCATTTTGTTTATTATTATAATTAAAAATTTGATTGTTGTTTATTCTGAGAATAGTTTTTGTTACGAGATATCCGTCTTTTTGCTTAAATATCCACAAATATAATGAACACAATAAGTTCACTTTTGCAATTACGTCCTGTAAAGTTTTAGCTAATGTTGATTTTTTTTTGGCATAACGTTATATTTGGAAAAAGTCCCGCACATACAATTACAAAAATTAGAGGCATAAAGCCGTATGGGCATATACGGTTCAGTAGAACAAATAAATTTAGTGATTATCGTGGCATAAAGGCGGATGTCATATTTTTTTGAAAAAAAGGTAATTTACTCTTTTAAGGAACATTGTTTTCAAGTTTTAGTTATAGAGCTAATAAAGTACTTATTTAAGCCAAATAAATACATAGAAATCATTTATGTGTTGCTTATACTTATTAAAATATTTGCAGATAAAATTGAATTTTTATTTTACTCTGTCCTGTAAAATTGGCAAAATCATTATCCGCCCTAATGCTTCTAAGCTCTAGATATATTTTTTGTGGAGCGATTTGTAATGCATTATTTCATAAAAATTCGCCTTCTAAAATTATTATTTCTTAAACAGGGGTCACGTAGATTACGCGTAAGTTGATTGCCTTTCCTTCATAGGAAGAAATAAACAAAAAAAAATCTGGTTACATCAAAACTATTTGAAAGAAACACTGAAACACCAACAAGCTCAATGTTTATTTATGGACAATCTACGCCACTGGCCGCCATATTGCTAAAAAGCATTTAAATATATAATAATATATAATAAATATTTTAATATATTGCATTTTCTTTTTCGTTTTTTTATTAAAATATCTAGCATAAAAACAGAAAAGTGTTTTTTTAAGCTCATTATAAACAAATGAATAACCTAAGATAGTTTTCAGAATTTTGTCAAATAGCCTATTCTGGAAAAAATGACAACATTGGGAACAAACGTCGCCAATACATAGCGAGCTCTGTGGAAATCACTAAACTGATTATGAAAACCAGCGGTAATTTAGAGACAGATCACCTGAAAACCATAATGAAAACCAGCGGTAATTTGGAGACAGATCACCTGAAAACCATAAAACCACGTTTTAGTGATACATGTCGTATGATAATAAATGTCAAGAACACGAGAATTGGGCTCCTGGATTCAATAACAGACAAACTATGTAAAAAGTTTCTGAATACCCTTTCAATTGGTGTGAAGCTTCTGAGAGTCAGTTTAGAGAAAAAACTTGAAGGTGGCATGTCAGCTTTTCTGAAGAATGATAAGGTGCGTGCGTACGCCTACGTTGGTGCGGCTATGTCCTGCGAAAACCAGACAGCTACGTGGGAAATTTCTGGCCATGCAACCACTACCGGGCCCCGACAGAAGGGGTAGACCTGGAAAGGTGTGGCTTGACGTCGTAAGGGAGGACATGCGTGCCAATAAATTGACTAAATTGGATGCACATCGTTCACATCGATCGTGCGAAGTGGAGGAGAGGAGTAGAAACAGGCATGCGGACCCCACGCTCCGAAACGACGGCTTGGGACGCAACCGGGACCAAACGCTAAGATGATGATGATGATCTTTGGTGCGTAACTCTACCAAAAAAATAAACTTCCCTAAAAATTTGCCGCAAGTGATAAATACTGAGAAACCTATATCTACTGCCAAGTACAATGATCTGATGACTCTTTTGAAATGGGTTCCTACGAAATTTCATGCCTTCATCATAAAAATCTGCCTCATAACGGAAATACCCCCGACTTTCCAGCAAGTGTTCCAGTAATTAAACTTACTTACTTTAATAAATTATTGTTAATTCAATATTTAATTTTCTCTCATTTTGTTTATTATTATAATTAAAAATTTGATTGTTGTTTATTCTGAGAATAGTTTTTGTTACGAGATATCCGTCTTTTTGCTTAAATATCCACAAATATAATGAACACAATAAGTTCACTTTTGCAATTACGTCCTGTAAAGTTTTAGCTAATGTTGATTTTTTTTTGGCATAACGTTATATTTGGAAAAAGTCCCGCACATACAATTACAAAAATTAGAGGCATAAAGCCGTATGGGCATATACGGTTCAGTAGAACAAATAAATTTAGTGATTATCGTGGCATAAAGGCGGATGTCATATTTTTTTGAAAAAAAGGTAATTTACTCTTTTAAGGAACATTGTTTTCAAGTTTTAGTAATAGAGCTAATAAAGTACTTATTTAAGCCAAATAAATACATAGAAATCATTTATGTGTTGCTTATACTTATTAAAATATTTGCAGATAAAATTGAATTTTTATTTTACTCTGTCCTGTAAAATTGGCAAAATCATTATCCGCCCTAATGCTTCTAAGCTCTAGATATAGCGTTTGAAATTTAATGAATTTGAAAATTCCCTTTGAAAGTCGTTCTATATTGAAATTATTTACCAACAACTTACTAGTTTGATATTTAACCAGTCACTAATGATTGAGGTTTTTATTATGAATTTATATTGAGTTGGGATCTTGATGAAAGATTTTGGATATAATGTGCAGCTTTGTCGTAAATTTTATATTTGTTGAAAACCCACTGTTGCGAAATATTGCTTTGGACAGGGCTCCCCAAACTGTACGTCGCAACACCCTCTAGGGATGTCTTGCCTTGCGGTTCGTCAAGTCGAGTGAGCACCCATGGACAGTTCCAGATATACGCATGGCTTAATGCATATGTACAACAAGGTTTAAAGTCGCTGGTCTACTTATTCATATCATTCTTATTTAAATAGTGTTCTTCTGATAACATAATCTTAATAAGGCTAGTGCTAAAATTAGTAAAGTCTTAAGGCGTTGTAAGCCTTCAGTTCCGCCATTTTAAGAGTTAATCAACCAAGACATAGGCTACGGTGCGGTCAGCTGTCGCCCCCTTCGTCTCCTTTTAAAGTTCGGGATAATTTTTCATTAAAAAAACAAGACTTTCATGTAATTAATTAGAAAAGTTATTCATGAATAATATTAATTTATCTTCTGCTTAAAGTCGGGGCTTCTCCGACTTTCACGCACGATCTCTGTTTAATTCTTGTAAATCTGTAACTCTTTTGCTTTATTTTTCACTCTTTCACTCAGTAAAATGTTCTAGAAATTCAGCGTGAGTACTTACCTACCTAAAATCAGCATACAAACCATACTAACATAAAGTTTTCCACTAACGAAATTGAACAACAATTAAATACATTTTTTAAGGCAATCGAGAATCCGAAATGTAAGATATGTATGTATGTAATCTTATAAGATAACAATGTTTTGCCCATTAATGTTAATCATTCGTGAAACATTCCTATTTAAGATTGTTATGAGTATCTTATGAATAAGTGTAAAAAAAACAGAAAATCACTAACAACTGAGTTGTGAGCATCAAAATTTATTAAATGTATTTTATCAAATTATAAAGTTAAAACGAATTATACTTATTGATTTCACATCGCTGGCGCGCTGTGGATTACAGTGTCAAGATATTGATATTTTTTTCTATACGCATACTTCCTTATTTCACAAGTTCCGGTACTAAACGCATGCCCGCCCCTTTTAACATTTGGTATTGACGGGACGGCTTGAGGTCGCAATCGATCTATAATAATGTGGATAAAGACTATTTATAATTAAGAAAGTGAACATTAGCTTAATATGACGTCTCTGATTTGACGTTCGTGCGGCAGGAACGTCAAATGTAATGTAATTATAAATAGTCCTGCTGTATACGGACGCTTGGCTAACCCAGTCGGGGTGGAGATTTCGATCCGTTCGCCCGTTAATTAGATGATATAAGCAGAAGCGGCAGCCGAGGTAAATTGCCTGGTTTCGTCGCCGCTCCCCTTTTCTTCCTGTCCTTGCTCGTTTCGCATTTTTTCGGTTCGGCTATTAAACTGCGAACTTTGCTCATTAGAACGAGAATGAAAATATGAGTGCTGGCAGTTGATATTTAGTACTTTGCTGTTGTTTATTTTGGTTTATTTGATGCAAAAAACAGTAATGTCATTATTTTCTGATAGGTTGATTAGTATTTTTTTTGTCATAAGTGGCAGACGAGCAGACGGATCACCTGATGGTAAGCGATTGTCGCCGCAGATGGACACCTGCGACACCAGTGGAGTCACAAGTGCGCTACCAACCTTTAAACCCCCCTTCCTCCGGATTAGGCCTTTGGTACCCTCACTCATGCAGCAAAATACAGCACAGTGCTGCTTCACGCCGGTTTTCTGTGATGCCGTGGCATCATTCCGGCCCATTTATGCCGAAATGTGGCTCTCCCACGGTCAAACTGAATGTGTCCCGTATACAAACGGGATTAATCTCTAATCGAAAGGAGAAGAATTTACAGACGGCGGTCTGGTTACCCCTGGAGGTGGGGTGGGGGGGATTTATTTATTATTTGTTAGAAATGGGGTGAGCCCTGCATCTCATAGCCACTGCGACCAGTAGATGATCTATTGTGGCAGCCCCATAACCTATTACAGCACCTCATGTAGCTCCAGTTCCAGGATAAACCCGAGAATGGAGTTGATGGGGGAGCTTTTGATCTCGTCTGCTGAGATCATGTGTGCTCCTAGGTGCCGGCTTCTGCAACGGTGCAGCGCTATGCATTCGCCGAGGACGTGGATAATCGTTTCCTCGTCCTCGCGACAGAACCTGCAGATTTTGGTATCTGAAAGGCCCATGTTGGTTGGGGTGGGGGGGGGGGTGGGGGGTGGGGGGGTCCCGCAGTTCAAAAATAGCACTAGTGTCTCAGACATGAGGACGGTCTAAAGTCTAACAAGGGTAACTTAACGTGACTGCGTGTATACATAAAGCGTTACAAAGCGCGTTTATTTCGACGACATTATTTATTCCCATTTCGTCCCTGTCAGCAGATGTCACTGTACGTAATGTAATAGAGAATGGATAACTTAGCTGTTTATGGAAGTTAGGAACTGATGAATTTAAGACTCAACAAAATAAATCTCTTTGTGCTTTTCAAGAATAAAAGAAAAGGTTTTATACATTGGTACATCGCAGAATCAATCAAAAAAAAAAATCCTAAAATAAATTACGACTTGCTGTACAACGATGTTATGATTTCATGTTTAGACATTATTCATTCAGCCATTATCAATTTTTATTTTCTAGTATTAAACTCCCAATCGTTTTCGACGACGTCTTTCTAGCGATACCTAAGCCGGCCTACCGGGCGTCGGCTCATCGGTCTGCTCTGATATGCTTTCTTCACAAGACGATGCTCGTCCAGTCAGGTGGCCAAGCCAGCGAAGACGATGCGCCTTGGTCTCGCTGATCTGCGAGGACTTCAGGCCGCCGACTGGCGACAAGTAGTGCTGGATCGACCAAAGTGGTGTTCTCTTGTTTCAGAGGCCAAGACTCGTTTCGGGTCACTGAGCCAGTGGAGTAAGTAGTAGTAGGTATAAACTCCCAATAGTATCTAGGGAGAGGGATCGGGTGCAGGACCAACGGTTGACGTGCTTTCCGAGGCACGGGGGTACAAGACCGCCAACTTTTAGACTCCGGGCAGACACTGGGAATTTCTTAAGGGTAACCCTAACTAGTGACACCAATCGATTTAAATTGTTAGCTACTAAACCAGATCTATTTTAAACAATTTCGGAGCGGGAGTCTCTAAGCAAACATTTCTACTATTTATTTAGTAATTGTGCAATTCTTTGTGATCTGTTTTTACAATCGAAATTTGGATTAACGCCATAAGTTTTTGGCAGTAATTCAAATTTAGAGTACAAAAGCAGACCCAAAAGTTAAGTATAAGTATTATATAAATAGGATAGTGTTTTCCGTGAGGAAATTATTAAAACGATATCCGGTTTAGTTGCTAACAATTTAAATCAATTGGCATCGCTAGTGTGCCCTACCCGTCACCTTAACAGAAAAACTTGGTTACAAATTTTGGCCCGACCCGGAAATCAAACCCCGGACCCCAAGCGCAGCCGTCGCTTTAAAGTGCGACGCACTACCCTCTGGGCTAAAGAGGCAGTCTATTCTCTCTACTATCTACATATATAGGTACTACCTACGTACATGGAGTATCTGTGAACATTTACATCCCTTCAACCACGTGTTCTACTAACCATTCTGAATAACATTTGTTCTATTCCTTATGGAAATTCGCATAAAAAAAACAACTTTTGATACAAAGACGGTGACGTGACTTGGTAATTTTGTATGGAAAATCGAAAAAAATTCCGACGAATTTCGAAATGTCATTGAACGAATGTTGTTCAGAATGGTTGGTAGAACACTTTGTTAAATGGATGTAAATGTTCACAGATACACCCTGCATGTGTCATTTAACAGAGGTAATAACCCAAATCTGAGGGTGTACCACTTCTGCACCAAACCGGATCATCACCTCATTTTTATTTTGAGTTAACAAAAACGGTGTCTCACAATACCGCAGCCAGTTTCCAGGTGAGACCTCGATCCATCCGCCCGCTAATTATGTGATACGGAGCGGGAAGGCTGGCCGAGTAGATTAGTCGGTGTCGCCGCGATCCCCCCTGTTTCCTGTTCGTGAAACTGCTGGATGCCGCTGCGAATATTTATTTTGCTTACTAAATTTGGATTCAAATTGTTGATACAAATACAGGCAATTTTAGGAAGTGGTCAAGGTACCAAATACCTGCCCAAAGGTAATGTGAACGAATACCTACCAATTGCGCGTAAAAAAATTAAAAGATTATTGTATTTGTAGATAGGTATATCTATTACTATCGTGTTGTTGGCGAGGTAAAGAACACGAGGTTAATCCGCAATAAAAAGGTATTTTGAATGGTAAGTAGGTCTTCATAGATAACTTTACAACCAGATACCGTATAACATTAAAGGTGAAGCTTCTGATCTAAACTGGCCGAATATTTTGTCGAGAAGTATTTCAAAATGTTCTGAATTCCAAATTTTAATAGATTTTTATATTTGTTTATTTGAGAAAACCTGTTTGATTAAGCTCGGACGAACAGTTGTGCTCGGAGAACAAATACAGTTTTATAAGCAAGCAATGTTCTAATGCAGGTGACTGTATATTCTTTGTCCTAGATAAAGATATATTTAGTTAAAAGCTAGCATCTTCTTAAAAAACCGGCTTAGGCGTGATGTTTGAGCGGAATCGTAATATAACTTAGTTTTTTGATGATCAATCTTTAGACCAACCCTTGACTACAAAAAATTGATAAGATATTACAAAGCGCGTTCCTTGAACAACTATAGAGTCCAATAAATTATGACCTTACATTTTATGAAAAGTAAAGAACATACGTATATCATCTTAGCGTTTTGTCCCGTTGCGTCCCAAGCTGTCGCTTTGGAGCCCGGGATTCGTTTTCCTACTTTGACATCCCTAGTGATCAGTTTATTAGCACGCTGTCATCCTTTACGATGTGAAGCCACACCTTTTTAGGTCTACCCCTTCTGCCGGAACCCAGCGATGGTGGCATGGCCGGACATTTGTTTCCCACGTAGCTGTTCGTTTTCGTAGGGCATATCCGTACCAACGTAGGCGACTCTCCAGTAGGTTATCTGCTATGTCGCAAACATAAAGGCTTCCACGTAAGCGTGAGACTAGTGATTCTCACGCGGTCTTTCAGCGTAACCGCAGTATTATATAGCACAAAAAAAAATATTGTATTTGTAGAGAGGTATATCTATTATTATTGTATTGTTGGCGAGGTAAAGAACACCAGGTTAATCCGCAATAAAAAGGTATTTTGAATGGTAAGTAGGTCTTCATAGATAACTTTACAAACAAATACCGTATAATATTAATGGTGAAGCTTCTGATAATGTTTTTAAATCTAAACTGTCACCTTCGTGACATGCATCTCCTGAAGAATGAAGGTATATTATGTACTGATCAAATATTTCCATCTAGTCGCTCTCGGTTGAAAACGTTCCGCTTTTATTGTTTTTTAGTTTTTTTTATACACATGAGTATTTGTCTTATGAAAATCCAACAAAATCGATCCAGCCTCATAAGCACAAGTGATGTTAACCAACACGACTTTATTTTATTCATATAACCCACATAGATTTCATCCGGGTTATCTAAAATATACACCTGTGTACATTTATACATAGATTTTATTCGCTTTCGCGACAATGAAATAGTAAATAACGAATACCAATTCAGTTTGCATATTTTATCTATCGGAACGCACTATTGTCTTTCATAAACGTGGTACTGCAACATAGTTTACGGCTTTAATAAACTCCTAAACAAAACATAACAATACCCACCTACGTTACCTTGTATTTGATAGTGCACATAACCGAACCGGAAATCTTTTTAACACGAGGTTAATCGGCAATACATATTAACAAAAATTATTAATATTATATAATTACTGAATTTTAATAAATTAGGCTTAGCAGCATTTATTACTGTATAAAATTGATTTATATTGATTATTCAATAATTGACAAGATGCTAACCACCTACTATTGTACACTTCGTCCTTCAGTTTATTAGTATTGGATTAAGTACTACCTGTGCGGATAAAGAATGGGATTAGAAATGGCGGCGCATCTATTCACTTCTCGCTCGCACACTATTTGCGTCTATACTCGCACCCGTGGGTACTGACTGCAAAAAAAAATTCTGCGTTCCCTTCCCTGTCGCATCAGTCAGGTTTCGCAATCGCAAAACCTTTTGGAGTCTTTTTGACTGTATATATATAGGTAAATATGAGGTATATATATATATACCTCATATTTAGCTTTTAATTTGCTTCATTCTATTTTGTGTTGCATTAGACTGTATGACTTGGTATGAGGATAATAAACCATTGTAAAAAAGTTGGCGATTAAAAAGAGTAACTGGCGAGTTTCTTGCCGGATCTTCTCGACCAGAAACAACATTCCGAGCCGGTGGTAGAATCGCATTATGTTTATTTATTTCTTTAGTATATTTTATGTATCAACATATATATGTATTAACATGTAAATTATACATAAGTACTTATAAATAGTTTTAAGTCATTGAAATGTATGACGATTTGTAAGTGCTGTGTACAAGCCTATGCAAATAAAGAATTATTTGAATTGAATTGAATAAAATAGTATTTTTGAATGGTAACTAGGTCTTCATAGATAACTTTACAACCAGATACCATATAATATTAATGGTGAAGCTTCTGATAATGTTTTTAAATATCTCTCTCTAATAATCTCGGAGTCAGATCAATGTATGTGATGTTGTGAAATATTTAGTTAAAAAAAATTTAGTTATTTAGTTTAGTTATTATTAAATGGCCGAATATGTTGTCGAGAAGTATTTCTAAATTCAAAATTTTAATGGATTTGTTTGCTTATTGATTAAGTAAACCTGTTTGATTAAGTTCTGACGAAACAAACATAGCTTTATAAGAGAGCAATGTTATCATGCAGGTGACTGTATATTGTATTTGTCCTAGATAGATAATTTAAAAAATATATCTATAAAACGCCATTCCTTTGGTTTTTGACATATTGGTAAAAGTGGTTTGCCCAGTGTTCTTTGACTATTTATTACATTGTAGGTAATACTGCATTACCTTGCTTTAATTAGTTATAGATTGTTATATTCCCTACACAAATTAATTAATTATGACTTATTAAGCTTTAGATATAATTCGTAAAAACCAATAAGTACACTGTATTTTTTTTGGAATAAACTCGTATTTATATTTTATGGTGTGATGGTTTTATTTTAGTTAAAAAACGATTGTGGTTATTATTATCATCATCATATAAGTCGTCAGCCCATATAAGTCCCCACTGCTGGGGCACGGGCCTCCCTCAATCACATGAGGGGTAATTGCCATACTCACCACGCTTGGCAGACGGATTGGCGAGGGTTTTGATATAAATGCAGAGTTTTCCTTCTCTGGGGGGCTGATGATCATGCCAGCAGCTTTACCTTTTTACGACAACTCGGTAAGAGTGAGAGAGTTATTATTATAATTAACTACGATTATTGAGAAAGTTCGGCTTCTTTTTTCAAATGTCCGGCTAAAGTAGAGGTCCAACTTTTTGGTTTTAGAATCCCGTAACCCCATAGAGAAAGGTAATAATAGTTCGGATAGGTATCCCTATACACAACTATGGCGACTACACCGGCCTTCGTTGGCTCCATAATACACCTACCCTATTTATTTTTAGCACCATCTATAAAGTTTTCCTTTACCATAAACTCTCCTGTCATAAAACCTCTGTACATCGTCTCAATAAAGATTTATTTTATGGTTATTTAGGACGAGTACATCCAGAACAGCCATTTGTCTATACGCAGTTAAGTGGAAGGAGAAACCCCTGATGAGAATTGGTGGGGGTGTAGATAAGTGTATGGTTATTTAGTAGAAGTAATTCAAGCAAGACATCGAGCCATGGCTGCCCGTTTACTATTAGAACGCTTATACACCGCTTTTTACCGTTGTTTTGCCGAAGAGGTATCACGAAAAAAGGCCTTTTAGCAACTTAGATCAAAATAAGCGAAAAAATGTGCTGTGCTTTCATACGTCATTGCTGAATAGGCGTTTCATGATACCTACTCGTATTAAAATGGCTTCAGAAAAACAACCACTTACTTGTCGGCGGTGTATTTAGGTAAATGGGTAGGTAAGTGGAGTTTGCGAATATGAAAAAATTGGCCATGTGCGAGTCTGACTCGCGCACGTACCATTCATTTTATTATATATACTAGCTTTTGCCCGCGATTTCGTCTGCATGTAATTCGAATAAAAGCAAGGTATTTATGTATCACACAATATATCTTTATAAATTATAGCCTATGTGTTATTCTGATCTATAAGCTACATTACTGTAAAGTTTCATTAAAATCCGTTTAGTAGTTTTTGCGTGAAAGAGGAACAAACATCCATCCATACATCCATCCAAACAAACTTTCGCCTTTATAATATTAGTTAGGATTTAAAGTAAATAAACAATTAAGTATTTTATGGACATTTTAACTACCTGTTCCCGTTTATTGATATCGAGCATAAATAGGCAAAAAATTGCGTTTTTGTATGGGAGCCCCCCTCAAATAGTTATTTTATTTGGTTTTTAAAATTTTCTTGTTACAGTGGCAAGAGAAAAAACATATTTTGTGAAAATTTCAACTGTCTAGATATCACGGTTCTTGAGATACAGCCTGGAGACAGACAGACGCACAGAGGGACAGACGGACATCGAAGTCTCAGTAATACGGTTCCTTTTTCAATCTTTGGGTACCGAACCCTAAAAAGTATAGTCTACCTTGTAAAACAACACAATTGCTTGGTTTTAGATATAATTATGGGAATATTGAGGATATCTACAAAATACAGTTGGTAAGCTTCCACAATGTATGGCGAAAAAAGGTTACAACTTATTATAAAAAAACAAATAAGTACGTGCGATAACTTTGAACACAGTTATACAAGAGCTCGTTTTCTTTTTGCTGAGGAGTTCCGTGGACAATATCTATGAACAAATAAGCCGATTACTTCTCTTTAATAAAATGTCCTTATAAAGTCACTAGTTTCCCGCTCGTAGCGTGGGATGGTTTCCCGTAGAAATGAGACGTTGCCCGTAGTAAAATATATGTTTTGTTTATCATCATCAGCCGGTTGCAGTCTACTGGTGGTAGGGGCGTCTTTACCTATAGTGCAAGGGGTGCGGTGCACCCGGGCGCCGGGAGTTAGAGGGCGCGGAGAAAGCCTCGCTGCACATAGAGCCACCGAAACCAACTGTAACACTCCGCAAGGAGCGCGCGCGAGTACTGATCGTTCTCCTCATGTTATGATTGAATTCCAGTTGCGTCCAATGCTGTAGCTTCGAAGCCTGGGGTACGCTTGGACCACGACATAGGATTCGGGATGTCTGATAATTACAATAAAGCGAATGCCCATAGGTAGTCGAACATGTTGTAAGTATTCCATTTTGTTTGCGCATTTTGAAACGAGAGGGCGCCTGGTTATTGATTGCTCCCGGGCGCTTCTTGGAATAGAGCCGCCCCTGACTGGTGGACATAGGCTTCTCTTAATGTTCACTACTCTGATATATTTTTGGCCACGTACATCCAGCCAGCTTACGGATCAGTGGTACTGAACGCTGCCTCTGGTGCAAGGGTTGCGGGTTTGATCTCCGCACAGTAAAACATCTGTGTGCATGAACATGTATTGGTCTGGGTGTTTTCTATGTATTGTAAGTATGTATTTACAAAATAAAAGTATTAGGATATATTGTGATTCCGCTGTTGTTTCTGATATCCGTAACACAGGTGCTTGAGCTACCCATCTCGGGGTCGGATCAATGTATGTGATGTTGTGAAATATTTATATTTAACTACAGCTAACAACTTGCGCAAATTTTCATTGTAGTATCAATGGTATATTTTTAAAATGTATTTATAACTCTTTTTTGTGATTGGTGGCAGACGAGCAGATGGAATACCTGATGGTAAACGATTGCCACCGCCCATGGACACCCGCAATACTAAGCGAGTCACAAATGCGCTGCCAACCTTTAAAACCCCTTTCCCCCGGACGGGGCCGCCGGTATCTTCACTCATGCAACGTAACACAACACATCGCTGCTTCACGCCGGTTTTCTGTTAGACCGTGGTTAGTAATCACATATGTCTTTTTAAGTCAATCAAAGAATTTTAAAATTATTTCTAGTAGTTTTTGAGTTTATTCTTTACATACATAAAAGCTTTTCTCTTTTATACAAAAATTTGGTTAAGATGTCCAAAAATAAACCCACCCAATTTTCCTCGGTTCCTTTCACATCACCATCAATGGAACTGCGAACTTGACGATTTCTATCCATAAGAATAGAAGCACAAGTCGAGCCAGTCGCATGATAAACAGAATAACACCCTGTCCAAATATCCGTAAGTAAATATGAGTCATAAAAGGTTACCACAGACGAGAATGACACACGATAACACGTCGGAATGTCAAAAGAAAGTAGCTATTACCGATACTACTATGCTTTGATGGTACTATAGTGTTGAGCTTACCGGTAGCACAACATACTTTCTACTTGTGGCTTTACCTAAAGTAAAGTATAGTATCAGCCTATATACTGTCCCACTGCAGGGCAGAGGCTTCCATAACAGAAATCAAGTCATCGCTACTATGATGGGATTAGGCTCAATCACCACGCTTGCCCAATGCGGATTGATGATCACAATCCCGACTTATGTTCGAAAAAATCGAAATATACCTTTGCTGGACCCGGGAATCAAACTCAGGACCCCGAGATCATGGCCTGGTACTTAAACCACTAGACCAACGGGGCGATAGCTTAACCTATATGAAGCAAAAAAGAATATTAATATGAATACATAAACGCAATATTTGTTTGTGTCATGAGAAACAGTTTGTGATCACGAAATGAATAATAATAAGAAATCATTTATTGACCACAACACATGATTACATACAAATCTAAATAAGGACAAAACATTATAAGTTGCGGCCAACAAGGTTCAGACTCAGCTTGTGCTACAACAACCGCTAGGCAGCCGCTGCAGCGCTGATTTTCAGGCTGTACCTTAGAGCGACGCCTCAAAATAAAACATGCAAACATAAAAAAAAACTGACAATTAATATTAACAGAAAATGGAAATGATTCTCATTTTTTACCACTGGTATCTACACTAAAATGATACTTACTGGTAAACGGAAATTGGTATTTTTAAGTTGCCTTTTTTATGACAGACAAGTAGACGGATTGCTTGATGGTAAGCGATTGTCGCCACCCATGGACCTACCACCGGTGGAGTCACAAATGCGAATGCCATACTTCAAAACCTCCTTCCCCGGGATCTGGCCTCCTTCACCCTCACTCACTCGACCGTATACACTACAGGTTCTGTTTCACGCCGGTTTTCTGTGAGGCCGTTGAATCATTCGCGTCGAGTCAGCCCACTAATGCAGAAGTGCGGCTCTCTCACCGAAAGGGGGACGTAAAGGGGTTAATGTAGTAAATCTCGATGATATTTTTTTTCAATGGTACCTTTCAAAAGTCAAAATGTTCAACCTTTTAACGGTGTAATTGATAAACAAATAAATGGCTTTGCGAAACACTTGTTTTTTTTGTGCTGTCTTGAACAGAAGAGTTGTATCATGGACCAATTATATAGTTGTATCTATGGTTGTACAGTTGTACGACGTTTATAAGTTACATCGGCAAAATTCGTCTACGCAGAAGAGCAAGTTAAATCGGATTGATTACGATTGCGAAAACAGTTGAAATACAGACTTTATTGCGTTACATTAAGATTGAATAAAATAAATCCAGAGATGAATGCTATCTTTCTCTCTTAACCGCACTCGCACCGAACATGGCGCTTACGCATTAACCAATAAGAAATTTGTGATTTTTGGCGCGCGTAAATTTAGCGTCGTGATTGGTTAAAATTTCGCCGCAGGTTTCTAAAATAAGACTTCTGGGCAGGTACTTTGGTGTGCCATAAAAGTGGACTAAGTCGGTAGTAGACTCCTGGCTATCTTTATACTATTATGCAACTATGTAGTTAGCAGTTACTGCTGGTTGTTGGTTTTAAAGATGCATATAGAGTCCCTATTGAGGTGTAATAACTATTTAGTAGTATTTTTAGTATCATTCAGAATACAACGATGGTGGGTCAGTGGATGCGGGAGGTCGTAGGTTTCAATCCGAGCATGCACCTCTGGAATTTTCAAATCTATGTGCATATCTCTAACATTTACTCGGCGGTGAGGGAAAACATCGCAAGGGAAAGGGCTTCGGTTAGTTCCTGAAACGTGTAACCGTGATTCAGTTGGTCTGGTTGGGCTTTCTAAGGTGCACCGCCCACGATTACTCGTATTGGTTGTGTAGGCGGCGCGCCTAAGGGTTTTGTGAAGGGCGCCAAAGGGTAGAATAACGTATATATACTGGGATAGAGGCATCAGTCGGCTAGCCAGTGCTAGCGCCATCTAGAGGAAACTGATCAATACTCAACGGCTATAACACCCAGCCCCATATAAATATCTGTTTCATCAAAAAACATGTTTCGGTGCGGTAATCTAACCCGCGACTTTTCAATCGGCAAAGCACTGCGCTTATCGGGGTAGTATAATAGGGTATTTGACTAAGCTCGAGATTTTACAAAATATAAATATTTTATCAAAATATAGGTAAATATGTGCAAATAGCAAAAATTCTCAATTAAAAATATAACGTCTAGCCGGTTTTATGGTCATTCAAAGATTCATGGGCAAGTCCATTTTCAAAGTATGAATTTTTTTTTAAATAATTATACTATTGAAAAACCCATATAATTTACACCAACTATTATAATGGAACCATTGACATAAACGAAACATTTGATATAGCTACCATACAAAATTCAAATGAAATGCATACAAAATACTGTCGTGTGACGTCACATCTCTGTAGCCATTTGTATGGAGCGTTTTGGGTTTGCCCAAAATAATGTGATTTTAAAGTTATGATATCTCAGGTAGTTTAAATGAGAATCAAGTAATTCTTTCAACTATGTTTTTATCATTGAGAGGTCTTTTGATTACACAAATGAAAAAAAAATAGTCAAATACCGTATTAATGAAAGAAGAATAGACTGATGTCTAAAATCTATGACTTAAACATTCACCAAATCCATTAACCTAATAATGTCCTCCAAACCGATATTTCGGTCATGGCGGCCAATCTTAGCGATCAGCCATCGACGCAGGACATATTATAGTGCACAAGTGTTTGCGCAGACACGAGTGCACTCTCTATTCCCGTACCCTCACATTTCGATGGGACACCAGTGTGATTCGACCGAAGAAGGATTAGACGCAGGACCAACGCCTTAATGTGCTTTCTGAGGCACGGGGGTACAAGACCGCCAACTTCCAGACTCCGGGCTGACACTGAGAATTTCTTAACAGAAAAACTAAGGAACATATTTTGGCCCGACCCGGGGATCGAACCCGGGACCCCAAGCGCAGCCGTCGCTTTAAAGTGCGACCCACCTACCACTGCGACATCGAGGCAGTCAACTTAATGTAATTAACCTTTAAGTAATACGTTGGATTTCACAACTCGTAGGAAACTAATTAATCTTGGAATTTTATTAAAATTATGGTAGATACTTGACTCGTTTCATTTAACAATCGCACCGAACTTTTCCAATGACTTCCGCCATTTAGTAATAGATACCTACCTCCTTCACAGAAATTGGAACACGGTGAAAATGTAAAGCAAACCGCTCATTTGTAATTTAGAAATTCATTCTTGCAAATGAAAATCTCTAAAGGGGCCGATGTGAAACTTTACAACTACTTTCGTAATTGCGCCAAAAGTTGGAAAATGAAAAGACCCCGGGGCCGCCGAGTTAAGACGACGAAGTCGATAAAGAGCGGGACAAGAAGAGATATTGCGGTTACGTAAATGTACAATAGTAATTAATAAAATTGAAAATTAAAAAAAATCCCGACACAACTAAAGCTCTTTCATTTGATACCTATATTGAGGCTGTTGGAACAACAAATTGGTTATTCGTCATTTTCTGACGGCGGCCATCTTGGATTTGAAATTTTTCACAGTTAATATATTTTGCTACTCAAGCCCTTTTATATGATACCCATATTGTGGGAGTTGTGTTAAAACATAAAATCGAAATCTTTGTGACGGCGGCCATCTTGGATCGATTTTTATCCAACATAGCTAAGAACACTCCCTCCTTATTCATCTTTCAAACAAAAAAAAAAACAAAATCAAAATCGGTTCATTTGTTCGGGAGCTACAATGCCATAGACAGACACACAGACACGTAAAACTAATAACACCCCGTCGTTTTTGCGTCGGGGGTTAAAAATATTACTATTAAGTGGTAGGTAAAGATAGGTAGGTTAGGTTGGGGGCAAGCCCGGCCTGCCATGTAGGTGGGTATTCTCCCGGGGGAGGTCGTTGTAGTCCAGGGCTTTACCGGATACCCATAACCTTCTTTTCCCCAATTGGGCAACGAGGGAAGCCGCTGTATTTTTTAGTCGGTATGTCTCTGGGCGCATACCTAGAGGAGAGCCCGACATACCCCTAATGGCCCCCGAAATCTCAAGTATGCTTAAGTCAAGCATTTTTCACAGCGACAAAAAAAAAGGTAACAGCTATTCTGCCATTCAAAACCTTTAATGACATTAAGTACCAAAACCACAGTGGAGAAAAATGATTTTTTATGTGATAGGTGGCGGACGAGCAAACGGATTACCCGATGGTAAGCGATTGTTGCCGCCCATGGACACCCGTGTCACCAATGGAGTCACAAGTGCGCTGTAAACCTTTAAGCCCCCTTTTCACCAGATTGGGCCCCCGGTACCCTCACTCAGGCAGCGAAACACAGCACAGTGCTGCTTCACGCTGGTTTTCTGTGAGGCCGTGGTATCAATCCAGTCGAGCCGGTCCATTCATGCCGAATAAAAAAGTCGCTATTTTACTATGTATCGCATGTCATGTGCTATATTAGCAAACAAAATTAAGGTAAGTAACTGAATTTTAACTATATATTCTCGCAAATACAAGCACTGATTCGCAGTGAACGACATAGGCGCTATCACAGGAACTTAACAGGGTAGAATAATTTGAGCAAGATATGGTTAGATTTGTCCTTCCGGACGGTGCAGGTACTTATCGGGCATAGTTGCTTCGGTAACTACCTGCACCGCATTCAGCGGGAGGACACTCCTTCGTGCCACCAGTGCGGCGCTGCGGAGGACTCGGCGCACCACACGTTGGTGGTGTGCCCGTCCTTCGACCAACAGCGGTCCGCGCTGGTCGCGGAGGTCGGACATGACCTCTCGTTGTCCAGTATAGTTGTAGCTATGCTGGATAGTGAGAGGGCCTGGTCGGCCTTCGCCCACTTCTGCGAAGAAGTGGTGGCGCAGAAGGAGGCGGCGGAGCGGGAGCGCGAGTCTAGCCCCCTCGCAGGCCCGTTTCGAGCAAGGAGAGGACGAGTTCGGCGGAGAACTCTTCGTTCTCTCCGTGGAGGTGGCCAGCCAGCCACAGGGACGGGGGTCCCTGTGCCGGCACTGCCATTGGCACCTCCACCGCTTTTTTGAATATAGCTTGGGTTGATGATCATCACCAATCCGCATTAGGCAAGCGTGGTGATTAAGCCTAATCCCATCATAGTAGCGATGACCTACATTTTATGATGGAGACCTTTGCCCTGCAGTAGGACAGTTTTTAGACTGATACATCATGGTTAGAATCAGCTGTTTTTATGGTGTGGGTGGCATTAAAAAGTCAAAACTTTTGTTAACGGCATAACTATAGGATGTAGTATAATGTTTCTACTGCAGCTGCTGCTCACCTTTTTGTTCATTTGCATTAAATTTTATTGTAAATTAGGATGCATATGTATGTACTCTAGACAGTCGCGACGTGCGACTGTTCTCTTTTGATTTTCTCAGTTTAACTTATGTATTTACAGAAGTTAAACTGAGAAAATACAAGAAAATGTAGTCACATATAGTAGGCACACCATTCATATGAACGAATGCAGCTTTATCACTTTTTTTTATTATGGCTCACCCGTAGATAATTCGCCAATGTCAAGTAGGTAGTCAACAGTCAAAGTCACAGTCACTCAACAAAACGTTTTATCGACCTACGGATTAAGCGAATATCACTCTAAAAGCAATCGCAGGTTTTAAGACTCTATTTGGTCCAAGCAAGGTGTCACGCACTAGACAACTCACTCGACACATACACAATAGCAGTGTTAAAAACGATACAATCCAACGATTCTTATTATTAGGATCACTTTGAGGCACTTCACTGCACAAATAAACACCAAATTTGAACACAAAAACCACTAGACACTAATTTAAAACCTTTGAATTGCATCAGCCCATGCGGCTTGTTTTAGCCCTACCCGCCGAATCCATGATTTATCTCATCCATCGGGCAAAGGACGTTTGACAGAAGGGTAGGCGGTTTACAAAATTATCTTTTTTTTTTTTTTTTGTTTTGTAATGGCTGCTATTGTGTTTGCTTATGCCAAACACATTTTTTTAACTCTGCCAATGTCGAGTGATTAACGAGACACGTTTTAAAAGAAAAATTGACCGGTATAGATAAGATTAAATTCTTCAGGATATTATTTTAATTACAAAATTATCAACTAACAGGTGTCATTGTGTCAAAATGTATGGGAACTTGACGTTTGCATCTGTCAGTTTAGTTCGCATAATTAAAAAATCAGAGTATAATTAATATGGTTAAGCCTACTCCGTTATCTTTAGATCCGTGTAAAGAGTTCCAATTTCACCTCTCAGTTGAAACAGTAGCAAATTCACAATTACTTCGAAGGCGTCGGCGCTTTATTGCAACTACCTACTCGTTTACATCGGGCAATACATTTCAAGTGAATTGGTGCCTGCCACCGTTACATCACGCCCCCGATGCTTAGTACAAGCAAACCATGTTTTATTGCCTACCACTATTACTTTGGTAGATAGAATAAACCAAAGACCAAAGGGGAATAAAAGATCCATTGAACACAATAAAAACATACTCACAGTAAAAAATAGACTAGCAGATTTTTAATTAACCAATGTTTATGCCGTTATAGTAAGTATTATTGGACAATAACGTGAATTTTAAGAACACGTCTTCCATAAAAATAGTTCCATAATGGATCGCAATCCGAATCCAAACATCCACCTCTGGATTTTTCAAATCTATGTGCGTATTTCTACCATTAGAAAAGAAAAACATCGTGACAGAAACCTACATATTTTGGATAGTTTTTTAAATGTCTAACTATGAATTAGTTAGTCTGATCCCCCGTTTAAGTGTTAAAGTGGCTTCATTGTAATTACCAGACTCCTGAAATTCAGAACTCTAAAGCGACAGCTTTGGAAGTAACCAGGAATAATACGCTAAAACGAGGAGGAATAATGTGAATTATAATTAACTTTCTTATTATTCTTATGATTGATGTGTATAAGTGTGTGTCAACTCGTTTTTCATCTAAAAAAAATATTTCATTGCATAGAAAGTTATGAAAATCAGTCGCAAACATACATGCAATCTCTCTAAACCACACGTAAGGCTAAAACACATTTATGTAAGTCTCATTTGGTATCCGCTTGGCTGAGCTGCCAACATCGGTGCGTTAGCAGCTTATCAAATGTGCGGGAAATGTGGCTGGCTTGCTAGCATCGTTTGATTGGAAGAAGTCACGCGTGCGTTGACTATTCGATGTGTTTTGAGGATCGCGCTCTATTTATGTTTGATGCATTGATGAAAGTAAGAAATATCTAGAAGACGTTTCGGATAGTTTCTCAAACGTGTAACCATGATTCAGTTGGTCTGGTTCCCCTGTTAGTGTTATGAAGGTCAAACGGCAGTCGCTTTATTGTAATTTCCATATTACCCAAATTCTGAATCACGGTGCAAGCGTGCCCTGAACGACAGCTTTGGACGCAACCGGGAATCACACGCTAAGATGAGGAGAATGACCTAGAATCATTATTAGAAGAATTTTTATTTCTAGAATCATTATTAAAAGAAACAGTAGTTTAGTGGATAAGAATGTATGCCTTTGAAATTCGGTTCGGATTCGAGCACGAAACTCTGGAATTTTCAAACCTATTTAAGCATTTCAATAGGTCGGCGATGAGGAAAAACACCGTTACGAAACTTGTCAGTTAAGATTTTCAAACTATGGATACCCAAAATTGTATATAGAAAATGTTTCTGAACCTGTAAGCCGTCTAGTAAGTCCAGTTTCCCTATCTGGGTTGCTCAAAGCTTCAAAGTATTTTTTTTTATGCTAGAGGCGACAAATGAGCAAGTAAGTCACCTGATGGAAAGTTATCATCGCCGCCCATCAACATCCGCGAAATCAGAGAGATCGCTTATGTGTTGCCAGCCTTTTTAAAAATGAGTACGCTCTTCTCTTGAAGGTCCCTAAGTCGTAGCCGTCGGGAAACACTGACTGAGGTAAAAAGCGCACAGTATTAAATAATAAATAAATAATAAATCATTTATTTTTCTCATCAAAAAGGTCAATGACAATACATTACTTAAGGTTACATAATATTTGAGGTGTATAACCTTGTGAGAGACTGGTGTCCATACTAGGGTAATCCCTGTGTTACGGATTGCCAGGCCCCCATCCTCAGAATTATTGTCTTAGTTAACAAGAAATTAGACCACCTTCCACCGAGATGATGGGGATGGAATGACAATCGCTTGCTCAAATAGTTCCTCAGATCAGTCTCCATGATAGATGCAGACTAGTTTCATAGATTTTCGCGTTGCATTGCATTATAACTATGATTGATTAAGACTTATATAGTCACATAAGATAATAATATAATAGTCATATAAGATTATATAGTCACATATTTTGCTCCACGTTTCGGCTACGTCACAGCAGCCGTGATCAAATGCTGACAACTATGAGTACATAATAATGTATCACATAATAAATTTCAAGTTAATCCCCGATTTAATTAATTATAGTCATCGTCATAATTTCAGCGTGTCGTTCTCTGTTAAAGCACGTCACTTTCGCGATAATTGCCATATGGCAATAATTACCTTAACCAAATCCCACGATTTGGTTAAGGATCACGGTTCTAGCCTAGCTACCCGGGGCCTGAAGTGACGCTTTTTGAATGAAACCAAGAATGTCAGGAAATTATGACGATGAGTTTAAATAAAACTACTAAGCTTTAAGCTCAATTTGATGCATGCACAATAGACAAGTTGTCTCATATTACCATTTATAAAAATAGCTTTTAATTCAAATATTATTCTGTACAAGGGTCTGAAATATATCAACTTCAATAAATATAAATAAGCGATTGCTGTAAAACTTCAACTTAAACCCCTTATGTTGTTACTTTTTTTTCTCTTTATTGAAAACACCGTCCGCCATGATTCTACGTCACCATTATTGTAAACAACAAAACGTCAAACGCCAGCCTTTATTCCGATAAAAAGGTAATGACAGTATGACAGTCACGCGTATTGCTTACTTACAATAACAGTGACGTCACGGCACAGATATTTAATAGACCATCATGGCGGACGGATTTTATGGCCGAATAGCGAAAATATATTTTAAATTTTAAAATATATTAGGAAAGCAGCTTAAAAAAACATATTTTTTTATGGCCTAATATAATCTTAATGAATCGTTCTATCAAATAATAATAATAGTGGCAACTAGCCTACCTATTGCACATGAGTATGGTTACCAAAAGCATTTTGCTGGAAATATCACAAAATAATATTTTTCTATGTAATTTTGAGAATTAGGTTTAATAATAAATAATAATACAAGACGTGAAATTCCTTGAAACTTAATAGCGATTTGAACCGCACACAATTTTCGTCGCTGCAATTACGTCACTGCACTGAGTCTTGCCAAACCGAATAGTTTTATGTATGGTCGTATGGAAACTTCATTTGGTGTTCGCTGAGTAGCGCCAGCCGGGCGATGCCAAAGCGCGTTTGCGGCCAATCAAATGTGTCGCGAAATACAGCGTTCATTCGCCCGCCAACTATTTGATTGAATGAAGTCGCGCGTGAAACGCCAAATTATCCAAATTCTTGATTTAAATGTTTCTGATTCTATATGCTCGTCGAAAAATCTGGTGTTAGCCATGCGGATATGTGTGATCGTATCAATTTTTACACATTTTCATTCCCATACTCATATGTATTTCTACCATTAGCTCGGCGGTGATGGAAAATATTGCGAGGAAACCTGCACGTTTAAAATAGTTTCTGAAACGTGTAACCATGATTCAGTTGGCCTGGTTCCCCTGTAAAAGTGTTGGGAAGGTCGGACGCTAGTCACTTCATTGTAATTACCACTACTCCCCAAATCCGGAATCATCTTAATGTTATAGTGAACATCATCAAAGCGGTCCCTGGGCTCTGCAGCCACAGCTTGGACGCAACCGGAAATTACAGATACAAAAGATGAGACTCATAGGCCAAAGGTTTGATCCCCACTAGTGTAAGTGTTTGCCGAGAGGTTGTAGCCCCGTAATTGTTTAAAATAGATCCGGTTTAGCAACTCTAAATTAAAATCGATTGGCGTCGCTAGTGTACCCTACCCGTCACCTTAAGTAACAAAATCAGCATTTACCTGATTCTATAAGATGTTGTATGAATTTATTATTTTTCTGTTGTTTATACAAATGTTTCTGGGTCAGTATCCTAACTTCGTTAAAAGTTTGGTTTTATGCTAGAGCTTTGGAATATGTTTGTAACGTACCATTTACCTACATAAGGTTGAAGTTGGAAATGTTTTATTTGCAAATAAATTTATTTTTTTAGCTTTAGGTACATTCATTGCCTTCCTAAATAAACTAGAAGCATTTTTATTTATTTATTTATTTAAAATTAGTACACAAACAGATTACTGTCCATTACACATAAAATCAACATTTTTTTATCAAAACAGTAATCTAAAATTAGCAATATCAATATCAAATGGTTCTTTATTTGCATAGGCTTGTACACAGCACTTACAAATCGTCATACATTTGAATGACTTAAAACTATTTATAAGTACTTATGTATAATTTACATGTTAATACATATATATGTTGATACATAAAATATACTAAAGAAATAAATAAACATAATGCGATTCTAGCGTACACAACATGCTTACTATATTTGTTTAAACATAGGTAATGCTATATTTTTACATTTAAAATCTTATTTATAATCTAATATATCACTCAAAGGATACCTCATGGATATACTGGATAGTAGTCCCTACTGGTATTTAACATTTCGTTAAACCTGTCTATGTTGGCATTTGAGCTGTTTCGCCGAATGAATGAGAGTATCGGAGGCCCAATCAGGCAGGGAAGGGGAGTAGAAAGGCTGGCAGTGCATTTGTGAATACACTGGTGTTGGGATCCGGTAGTTCGTCTCTCACCCACCACAAAAAAGACCTTAGGGTTCTTAGAATTAGGGCTACAGGTGATGTTTCTATCTTGTTTGTAACGTTAGCAGTTTGCATATGTTTGACTTACTGCCAAATTGATCTATGTATCTCTGTTAATGTGAGAGAAAGGCGCAGCAGTTTTGTGATATTAAGAAAATTGCTTGCATACTAAAACCGATCCTATGTAGTGCTAGATGCCAAAAGTGCATTTAAGCGGCCAATCAAATGTGTCGCGAAATGCATCGCTCAACACTCGCCCGCCAACTATTTCAATGGGGAAAGGCTAACGTGAAATTGCTTTTCATTTGCGCCTAAACTTACTTTCATTGTAGTTAAAATTCATTGTATTTGTATTTGAATTGAGGTTTGAAAAGAGTAGGTAGCGGTATGACTGTATTACGGCATTGTTGATGTCTGTGAGCGGCGGTTACCATTCACCATCAGATGGGCCGCATGCTCGTCTGCCTATTATTCGCAATAAAAAAAATAGGATTTGTATATAGGTATTCGTTTATCTTGACAAGTTGTTACGATATCAATTACCGTCCCAAGAATCGGCGATTGACAAGTGTGAGCGGAAAGTAGCACTCGCACTGCACAGGTCAGACATTACCATTTTTACATTTTGACTAAATATGCTTGTGTCAGCTTCACAGCCTGTAGTAGATCGGACGCTATTTTTTATTCCTACATTTCTAAAGTGACCTCTATGCAAACTTTTAGCATAAATTTAAGTCTGCAACTCGCTTCAAATGTTCATTTATTCAAACACAGTAATCTAATTATAAATTTGCGGTAATTTACTACAAACGCGATCAAAGAAACGTTACCACGAACGCGCTCTGAAATAATCCTTGCAAAGCCTTTTTGAGGGAATACAGTAGATTGGGTATGAACATACAGGGACGCGGCCCTGTTGCTTTTTGTGTCAGGATTTTAATAAGCTTTGGGCTTTAGCGTCGACGCCCTTGCAAATAAATAACCTACGTGTTATTAGCTTATTATCGTTTCGTTTGATCGCCGCGGGAAGGAGGGCACACAATTCGAAATTAATCTAATCTTTATTGGTAATTAAGTTTCCTCTTGAGGTTATGTAAATGTTTATAAGGTTCATGTTATGTGTTTAGATACAGATTGGTTTGGAGATTGAGCTGTCAGATTTAGTCCTTTGTTGTACTGAAATTTATTGCCGATTTCAAAAAAGATGAAGGTTCTATATTTGACTGTAAACTTTTTTCCCTCCGGCCACCTTGGCAACTAAGATTCACAACCAGTTGCCGAAGAAGAACTAAAAAACACATTAATGATGATATTATTACATCATAGTAACCATGGCTAGATTATAAGGCCTTTGCCCTGCAGAGGGACAATAAAAAGGCTGATAATATTTTAAATTTTTTACTTAAAATTTGATTGTTGGTACAGATACTAAGGTACAGTATTTGGGCAGAAAGTGCCTTTAATAGTGCAAGAGCACTAAGAAGGGATTTTTGAAAATCACCCTTAAAGGGGGTAAAATGGGGGATGAAGTGCCAGTACGGGGGTTCAGCCATTTTAAAGTAAGAGTCTTGAAAATCGCTATACGTTCTCTCTATTTTAAGCCAAGAACAAGTTGCTTTAACATTTTTATAAATTCGGCCCTTAAGGGGGTGAAAAGGGGTTTTGAAGTTTGCATGGAAGTTCGTTATCCTTGATAGGAAAGTGAAAAATTGTATATATACGTGTAGTTAAAATAAGAAGTAATTCTCTTAAACGTTTTTGGAAAATCACCCTTTGTGGGGGTATACTAGAGGATGTAATGCCCTATACTGCATTTCGTTAGACAGTTTAAAAGTAGAAATCTTAAAATTGATGTTTGGGCACCGGTTTTGAATTAAAATAGTGACTTCTGAATTTTTAACCCCTAAGGGGTAATTGCGCGGGTTTAAAGTTTGAATGTATACTTTTATAATAAAGATTTTAACTGCGTGAGTAACGCAGCGGGCGCAGTCTAGTAAATATAATATAATTACAATATAATACGTACATTAATTACCTAGAGTCATAATTATGTCTCAATGTAAAATAGTATATAGTTTACATTAAACATCTACTTATACAAAGATCTTTATTGTTGGCACACTTTCTCAATTCGATTTAGTACTCGACGACCCGTTTGGATCAGTATTAAGTATATATTTGTAATTCCGCAGTTGGTTCTGATATCCGTAACACAGGTGCTTGAGCTACCTCTTTCGGAGTAGGTTGGCAGCGCACTTGTGACTCCTTTGACTGACGTCGCAGGTGTCCATGGGCGGCGGCAATCGCTTACCATCAGGTGATCCGTCTGCTCGTCTGCCACCTATCAGATAAAAAAATGCACACTACTCTCTACGATATCAATCAGGTCATAAAAATGTTCAGAAATGGCTTATCAATACTAAGCCAGCAATAACTTGAAATTCAATCTCCAAGTAGAAAGAGCATTACTACACTCGGGGGAATCGCTTTATTTCATATCTTTTTTTAAGATTTCATCTCATCCGATTCATTATTTAGAAACCCAAGAGACTTTTTTCATCTAAATGAGCACGTTAGGTATATGAAACTTAAATACAAATAAAAAGCCTAGGCGGCGGCGAGACTTGATATTTTAAATATGATAATATATTATTTCACATCACATAGGTACATGAAAATCACCCTTTGTGGGAGTATACTAGAGGATGTAATGCCCTATACTGCATTTCGTTAGACAGTTTAAAAGTAGAAATCTTAAAATTGATGTTTGGGCACCGGTTTTGAATTAAAATAGTGACTTCTGAATTTTTAACCCCTAAGGGGTAATTGCGCGGGTTTAAAGTTTGAATGTATACTTTTATAATAAAGATTTTAACTGCGTGAGTAACGCAGCGGGCGCAGTCTAGTAAATATAATATAATTACAATATAATACGTACATTAATTACCTAGAGTCATAATTATGTCTCAATGTAAAATAGTATATAGTTTACATTAAACATCTACTTATACAAAGATCTTTATTGTTGGCACACTTTCTCAATTCGATTTAGAACTCGACGACCCGTTTGGATCAGTATTAAGTATATATTTGTAATTCCGCAGTTAGTTCTGATATCCGTAACACAGGTGCTTGAGCTACCTCTTTCGGAGTCAGATCCATGTACCTATGTGATGTGAAATAATATATTATCATATTTAAAATATCAAGTCTCGCCGCCGCCTAGCCTTTTTATTTGTATTTAAGTTTCATATACCTAACGTGCTCATTTAGATGAAAAAAGTCTCTTGGGTTTCTAAATAATGAATCGGATGAGATGAAATCTTAAAAAAAGATATGAAATAAAGCGATTCCCCCGAGTGTAGTAATGCTCTTTCTACTTGGAGATTGAATTTCAAGTTATTGCTGGCTTAGTATTGATAAGCCATTTCTGAACATTTTTATGACCTGATTGATATCGTAGAGAGTAGTGTGCATTTTTTTATCTGATAGGTGGCAGACGAGCAGACGGATCACCTGATGGTAAGCGATTGCCGCCGCCCATGGACACCTGCGACGTCAGTCAAAGGAGTCACAAGTGCGCTGCCAACCTTTAAACCCCCCTTTACCCTGGATTGATTGACATATGATTTTTTCGACTTTGGTGCTTTGAAAGATATAACAAAACACAAACAAATATAGTGTAACAGTTGGGTATAGACAGCCACACAATCTATACTATTTATTTATAAAGAACTAAATCCTACAGACAGCTGGCAACGCTTATAGGTAATCAGATAACACGAAACGCTTGCGCGATGCATTCGACATCTAGCGCCAACTATTAGTATAAAGTTGAACTAATGACCCGAAACAACGTTAGGGCGGGCCACTGATAATGTATACAAATATGTAAAATTTCTTCAGTCAATTCTTACTTTATTTATGTTAAACACGTTTGGTACAATATCAATTGAGAAAATTCGAAAGATCACAGTAACCTCAGTGTGTGGCTATCATAGTATATCAGTTTCCTTATTTTCTTCATTATTATGAACTCATATATATTTTTTAAGTATTTTGAATACATTTAAAAACAAAAGGTTTTCTACATAACGAGTATCTACAATTAGTGTTTAGGATGTTACCTGTATGTACGAGAAGAAAAATGTTAAATGCACCGAAAACTAAGAACGCATTTTTTTTAAATAGAAGAAACAAGTGTTGGAATATGATATCCAGAAATGTTTGTTTTAAACTAGCGACTCAAATTAGCTCTCCAAGAAATCCATAATTTGAAATAGTACTCGTAGTCATGAAAAAAAAATACATACTAGGTAAAAGCATATCATTTCTATAATCACAAAATTAACCAATTGAGATGGCCAATGTTTTACCGGCCTTTTTTATAAAAAAAATTGATAACGTTAAAAATATGAGCAATAAAAATACTATGCACCTAATCAATTCTAAATCGTTGTAAAAAATTGAGCCGTCAATTTAGCTATGAAGCTCAAACCTCTACTCTGTCCTATATCTAAATTACAAGCTGTTATCGTAAAGATTAAGATAACGGCTTGTATTTTACAACGCTTTCAATCCCACCTATATTGAAATCGAATCGTAAAGATGAGGATCTAGAGCAATTCGTTATGGCGTGCCAAGAGCGCTTTTGCCCGCAAACAAATGTACACATTTTGCGCCCGCTAAATTAAAAAAGTTCGCAATCACTTCAGCCGAAAAATAAATTAAAAAATACGTCGAGCTTACAACGGTGCGAGGAAAGTTAGACCTAAACTAATGTAGGTATACTTTTCATGCAGCTAAAGTGAATGTATTTTTGTTACTACAATGAATGCTGCGATGCAATGTCACAGGAGCGGCGAACTAAGTTGCTATGTACAGTTTTAGCAATTAAAATTTGTGGAGACCGAACCGAAAATTATACATGAGAAAGGGTAGGGTATCCAAATTTTTCCACAAATATGGACGGTTACATAAGATAAAGATTATACATACTGAAACGTAAACGCTCTTAAGTGAAATGGTAAAATTTAGTTTTCGCATTTTTTATGTACTATTACCGACAAGAACACCCGGGAAAAAGAGTTAGGGATCCGGATACAGAACGCATTGCAATGCAGCGCAGCCTTACACAAGGTGTTGGTGTCCAAGCTATGACGACCCGTTTTGAACAGTGGTAGTGAACGCTGCCTCTGGTGCAAGGGTTTCGGGTTCGATCCCCGCACAGTACAAACATTTGTGTGCATGAACATATCTGTTTGTATTGGTCTGGGCGTTATCTATATATTATAAGTATGTATTTACAAAAGAAAAGTATTATATGTATATATTTGTAATCCCACTGTTGATTCTGATATCCGTAACACGTCGGAGTCAGATCAATGTATGTGATGTTGTGAAATATAAAAATATATATATATAAAAAAAAGCTTCTAAGTAGAAGCACTTTAATCCGTATTTATAAAACCGTGATACGGCCCATCCTAATGTACGGTTGCGAGGCTTGGACGCTGACGCTAAAGGAGGAAAATTGGCTTCTGGTCGCTGAGCTCATCCTTAGACCTGATGGTAGAAGGAGAATTCTTAAAAATGCCGAGAGAAAGCTTGTGTGTGAGCCTAACATAATCGGAGAAACAAAAGCTCACAGACTCCGATGGCTTGGCCACAAGGAAGGTCGTAGTGTCAAGAAAGCCTATCTGGGCCGGCCAACCGGCCGAAGCCCGTTCGGCCGCCCCAGATATCGCTAGGATGACGTCGTGCAGGCAGATCTTCGCGAGCTGCGAGTCAGCGACTGGCGTGAAACCGCGAATGATCGAGACCAGTGGAGGAGTCTTGTATCGGAGGTCAAGACACACTTTGGGTCGCTGAGCCATCAGAGTAAGTAAGTAAGTATTTTTTATGTGATAAGTGTCAGATAAGCAGACGGATCTCATGATGCCGCCCAAGGACACTCGCAACACCTGTAGAGTGTGTCAACAGTGCGCTGTCAACTTTTAAACTCCCGTTCCCCTGGATTGGGCCTCCAATACCCTTATTGATGACCAAACTACAGTGAACAAGTGTGTGCGATGGGAGCTATTGTGATACGACCGAAGAGGAATCGGGCTCAGGAGCTCTATTTTTGATTCACTCGTATGACTTAGCGTCGTCGCATGCGAAGTCACATTCGCCTTCTAAGTCGCATGAAGCCAATTTTCCCTATTTTTGAATCATTCGATTTCGATGTTGCCAATATAATATGGTAAATTGACATTCTAACCCTTAATTGCAGAATTTTATAAAAACCAGTAACTTCCGCATTGCAAACGGAACGCAAAAACCATAGATTATTGGCTGAATATGAAAATCTTTGCTTTTTTGTCACAAAAAACTATGAATGTCACCTGTCAAATCAAAGTTTTGAAATTTATAATATTTTGTTTATGCTTGTTGCTATTGACAACTATTTTGAAGTTGCTTCTACCGCTCGCTTTAAGTCACTCGACCTAGCTTGCTACATATATAGTGATCTGTGACTCGACCAACGAGTGGGTGGGTCACTCGTTGCAGACGAATGATTCAAAAATACGGAATTTCGTATGTCGAAGGAAAATCTGTAGAAATCGTGCGTTCGTCACGATGCTAAGTCATACGAGTAAATCAAAAATAGGTCTCCAAGATGGATGGCTTTTCGCGTTTTCCGAGGCACGTCTCCATACCGTGTCACACAAGACCCACAATCTTCTAGACTTCGGGAACTCAAATGGTCGGCTACACGTATGCAAGTTCTCTGGAGTTTCAAGCGTCCATATGCTACGGTAGTCGCTTACCATCAGGCAGTCCGCACGAATTTTTTCTACAAATGTCGTACAAAAAGACAGAAATAAAATTTTATTGGGAATCGAAACCGGGACCCCAAGGGCCACTGCTCTACCGAGACATTTTACTAAAAATTAATTAAGAGGGATTTTTTCCAAACAATACTGTTGCTTTGCGTTGTGTAACTTATTGAGATGATTTAAAAGTACCTTAAGAACAACAAAACTACATAAATATTTAATTAATAATTAAACTCAAATACTAAACGTCAAACATAGATACGTACTTGCTCAACTGTAAGTATAGATAATGGGTTGAACACTAGTGTATGAAATTGGTGTCTTGCCAAATTGGCGTTTGCAGGCGATAATTAAATTTGTCACCTACATTAAGTACAAATGGCGTACAATTTAGGTGCATATTTTTCTGGGGCCGTCACTATTTGTATGAACATTATCACCCTTATTAGAAAGCGCGATCTAAGAATACTTCCAGAATAAATCTCCTCCAGCTCCTTTGATAATTAAGCGTTGGAAAGGGATATTATGAGCTGCAGTACGGATCGACGTTTAGTTATTTTTTTACGTTAAAAATATCAGCAATTAAAACTATGTACACTTTAAAAGTATGGACACTTAACTTTTTCGTTTATATCAATTCCATAAAAATCGATACACTTACTTACTTTATTTCAAATCTGATCCTTTTGATATTTTTTACACAGTTTAAAGTTAACTTTTTTGTTTTCTCTGCCTAAAAAATTTAGAAAACAGCAAACCCCACTTCATTGGAGACGAGATAAAAGAGATCGACTACGTCCACGTATCTTAAGATACAAATGACCGGACAAGGCAAGTCAGGTCACGTTTTACATGGCGAAAATAAAAGTCCTCTAAATCCCATAAACATGGTGACCGAATAGGTAGCCAAAACTAGTGATGTAATCGAGACAATTTTAGTTACTTGTGGTTTTACAATTTCACTTCAATGAGGAAGCTTTTAGTATTTTTTGGTAGGGCAGAGGTAAATGGGCTTACTGAGATTGTCGACTCAAGATAACTTGATTGCGAAAATTAATTGTTCACGAACACTGTCCTAGCGATGTCTAAAAGGTCATTTAGGTAGAAATATTGGTACGAATGTCTGTAGAAGGCAAAATAGTAAAAGGCGGAACTACATTAAATTAAAATTTATCGATAAAACCTGATCTATCAATTTCTACTGGTAAATGTCTAAAAAGGTTTGCAATTCTCACTTTTACCATAGTAAATTTAAAAAAATTTATAACTTTACATATTGTATGGTTTTGGTTAAAATTAGGTGAGATTAGGTTAGAACTGGTGTCCACACAGTTACGCCCTGTGGCTAGGGGTGTTTAAGAATACTGCCAAGGTTTTCCCGGCCTGTCGTAAGAAGCTACTAAACGGGCTTTCGGAGTATGTGAGCGTATCCATTACTGGGGAGTGGCTTGCTCAGCATACGACTCCGCGGGCGACGACGACATTACTGGGTGTCCTGGTGAAGCGGCGAGCGCGATTAGCGGTACGGTCGCAATCGCGGTCGGAAACCCCACAGCCGGGATGTGGGGTTTCCGACCGCGATTGCTCGGAGATGGACACCCCGGGGGTTTTAGTTAGGGTTTGAGTCTCACACACCACCTTGTTTCCCACATGTAGCCAGGTGACGGTCATGATGGTTTCCCATGGGAAAAAGAAATGGTGACCACACAGTGTTTTTTTTCTACTGGCGCTTCACTGGGCGCTGCCGTGGCATGGTACGAGTATCTTCGACTGCTTGGCTCGCTAAGTGTAATGTAGAGATTACTCCAAATAGAGAGTCTACACTAATAATCCGTGAACTGTTGTGGACATAATAAAAAAAGTGAAATACGCACTTCCTATACATAGAATTTTCATACTTCAAATGAACTACTACACAGCATTTATTTTTATAAATCTGCCACCAGATACCATACATACCTGTACATGTATAACTCGCTGAAACGTAGTAAGCCTATATACAGTACAACTGGCAGAGACGTGTAAGCTTCTACATATATAGTGATCAGTGGTGTAAGCTTCAAATGTAACGTTGGGTCACATCACTAGCCGACTCTGTCCCAGCGATTAATATTAATGAACTGTGACGCGCCGTTCAACAGCGCTGCGTTGCTGTGTTTCTTTTGATTGTAAATTCCGTGTTTCGTGTACTTGTTGCATAGCAAATGACTAGGTAAAAATATTCAGGAAATATTCAGATCGTGTATACAGGGAACAGGTTTTCACGTGGATTGGTGAGCTTGTATACTTGACAAAAGCAATTAAAGCTAAGGCCTTTGTCAAAAGTACCTACCTTCTACAGTAGATCGCTCTTCTATGTATCTTTAGCTTTATTCATCCAGCTTTTTTACTTTTTTACGTCTATCACCTTTTTTATGTCGTCTTCCCGAAAGGTCTTCCAAACCTGCGTTTGCTGATTGGGACCTGCCATGTGGTGGTATTTATTGTCCACCTATCATCTGTGTAAGTACCGACCGAGAGGGAGGCTCCTATTATCGGAGGCCAAGACTCTCTAAGGGTCGCTGCCCCAAACTAGTTATCGTCTGTGCTAGCTTTAAAATTATGATTTCTATAAATTGGTTCAAAAACAGCGTGCAAAAATATCAATGACGTGATATGGATCATAGATAAACTTCGATGTCAATATGTAAAGATAATTATCCCATTAATGTTCATCAAAATTATTTGAGATTTATTTTCGGTCAAACGTTTAATACTCCTGTAAGTCTACAACATCAAGTTATATTTTAACATGCTCACTCAGATTTTCAGGCGGATGGATTTAAGGATTTGGCGAAAAACCTCCCAAAATTGTTACACACCTTGCCTGTTAGTATCATCAGTAGTCATAGCCATGGACTTGAAGTCTCGGTCTCGAAATTCGTACCTAAGTTTTTCGGTATGAAGTTGTCTGCGATTTGGCGGTTTTCTGTCCCCGTGTCTCAGAAAGTAAGTTAAGCATAGGTACCTATGCGACACTGTTGGCCCATCACAATAATATTAAGGTAAGGGAATAATACAGTGCACGTCATATTTAGTCTATAGCTATTTAAATTGACTGAATTGCCGAATCGGTCGAAAGAAATTATTGTTTTATATCATGTTAGACATTAAGTACCTATATGTATATGTGTGTATAAAAGTATATGAAACGAATTATTTCATATATATTTTTGAAAGTCCTTGTTCTTATTTTATTATGAAAACGATACCACAAATAAGTAAATTGCTTCTGCTATTGGCATATCAAAAGGAGAAACACATAATGTATTAATCTTATTTTGGAGGCGTATTGCCTAATGCTGTTTATTTTGTTTCCGAGACGACAAAAATGTATCGCGTTACACTATATTATTGCATTATCATTACTCCAAATGTCATTTTCTTTGGCATGTGACAAGATCTCAATTGAATTTACCCGGAGCTCAAATAAAAATAGGGTCTTAAGTGCTATGTGGGACTAAAACGTTCATGAACGTGACTCGCACGCTGTTTTGTGCGGTGACTTGTTATTCAAACCGATGGCAACCACTTTTAGTGTTTTATATTGAAAAGGACTCAAAAGCCCAATAGTTAGAGTTGCAAATAGGATAATGTCTATTTATTTAGATGATTGAGGATAAAGTGAGAGTTTCCAATTTGATACTATAAATAGGGGTTTGATAGCTTGCAAAAAGAAGTGTTAGGAAGGCAAAAATATCTAACACATCCATAAATAGTTTTGAGATAAATAATTGAATGAACAAAAAATCTTTTGGTCAAATTACACATAGCCTTTACAAAAACGATTGACATATAAATTAAAAATAAAACTATAGAAATAAATATAAAAAAGGAAAATTCTATTTTATTATACAGTTTCTAAAATGTAGCTTTATAGTACGACAGCAACACGCAATCATGCAGTATTAAAAAACACGAAATTGTATAATATGGATTTTTGTAAGTTCCCCGCGTACTTTTTATTTTGTTGACGAAGAGGAAATGCTACTTGCCTGATGTGCAATGGGCAGACGTCAGCGCCTTATGCACCACACCTCTCACCACACTCGGCTGGGAGACCAACGGGTAGTGTGGGGCTCTCCTCTGGCTTGGGTCTCTGCTAGTCAGAAACTATCCAGAGGGGGTTCACTACTCCATTTCAAAAAACGTTTCGTCGAATTACAATTCATCCCGACTTTAGAAACCACGTATTTATTTACCCAGTTTGACAATCTTGCAAAAAAATTTAGGGTTGGCAAAAAGTAGTTCCTATGAACGCAGTATCATGAAATTAGACAGCTATTATTTATTTACAAAGTTGAATCAATCAGAGGCATACCCACTAAAACCTCTCCGAATCCCGTGTACCTATCAAGTTATGTTACAAACTAATTTCTATAGACGGCTACTACAGGGTGTCAAAATAGGGCTAAAAAGCGCTAGTTGTTAAATTCCAGAGCTACCAAAAGCCTATGGACAAACATATAATCTTTTAAGACATTTTCTGTAAGTCACTCACCATGTTCAGTTTAATTTAATGTAAGTAACATAATATTTGGACGTTAACAATACATAGGTGTTTGTTTGTTACGTTAGTGACTATAAAGTTGTCTAGATTCAAGCTATTATTTGAATTCCAGCCTGTTTTGGTTACGTATTTTCTATGTTATGTTGGTAATCTAATACTAGTTACCTCTAGCGAAGTTGAGATATGAATTCAACAAACATTATGCTTCCAGGCTCTTTGTCTACACAAAGAATGGGGCCTGTTTTAGTAAAAGTACGCGAGCTGCTTAGCATTCTGGCTCGTGGGACAAATACCTTTGATAGCGCCAGCCGTCTGATGTACTCACCAAACATAACTCCTGAATTTAGTTTGTTAAATTTTGTTAGTGAGGTCGGTGTTCTTATGTAAAATAATTGGAAGCAAGTTTTCTTTGATAATTGCTTAAATACATTTGAGATTCGAGTTCAGATCTACGTGAATTTTTGATAGTCGGTAAAATGTCTCATTAGCAAAACAAATTGATTTGGCCCTTAGAAGGCTGTTGGTTATTTGCCCTGATGAAGGGGCGTTGAGGTACATTGGTCAATAAGTCAGTCCCGGTCCACTCGCGTGGGCCCTTTGGCGTGCGTTTCTCACACCCCATATGCAAGCACTAATGTAACAACTAATTTAAATGCCCCTTAAGGGCTGTTTGTTTAACCTTGATAAAGGCTTGTGTTTCGCAATCGTGGTCAAAGGAACAGTCAATGTGCCTTGCAGGTATGCAAATATCTTTGCACTTTGGGAATCCCTCCCTTTTTTATATGATTTTCCGTGGTAGACCTGGACTCTCATGGCCCTGCCCATGTGTATGTGGCTTTTCCTCTCAGACAATGCCATGAGCATTTTAAATGTGGAAGTGCCACGCTTAGGCATGAATGGGCCGGCTCGACCGGAGTGATACCACTGCCTCACAGAAGACCGGCGTGAAGCAACGCCTGAGCTGTATTTCGCCGTGTGAGTGAGGTTACCGGAGGCCCAATGGGGGGAAAGGGGAAAAGGTTGGCAGCGCACTTGTGACTCCACTGGTGTTGCGGGTGTCCATGGGCGGCGGAATTGCTTACCATCAGGTGATCCGTCTGATCGTCTGCCACCTCTCATATGAAAATAATGAGTGTTCCGGCATGTCCGTCATACTCAAATAGCTTGGCATTGTGCTGAATAAATCAGATTTGCCAAAGAAGAAAAAAAAAGAAATAAAATCGACTGTGCGGGCAGGTTTATAATTACATACTTAATTTTTTTTCCTATAAAGATCTTAAGTCTACATAAAACATTTTATTTGACGGATGTAATTCCTGTTTCCATTTTTTTAAAAAAATCATGTAACTAAATTGATTTATCATTATTAAAAATCACACTTGGCAAAGGTATCAGAAATATTATTTTCTATTTGTAGGAAGTAAACCGGTTCAATTCGTTATTTCCAGGGATTGATATTCATTCCAATCTTATTTTCAGTCTCATTAAAAATACCTGCATCAAGACGACGTGCTTAATTAAAACGGAACCCGGGTATAAAACAAGAGAGAGCGGAGGCCGTCCTGAGGGTTCTTTATGTATGATTCCCTCTCTACCTCAATGGTTCCCACAGAACACCAGCGTCTTGGTCATCCGCCATGACAAAATAGCTGAGTGGCAACAATTTTGGTAACATGTCACGGAAAAGTGTCTCTTTGTTTTATATTTTCTTTTCTTGTATTATGTTTGTGACGTGTTAACCAAATAAAATTTTATTCATTCATTATTCCTAATGAAGATATTGTTAAGTGAATTTTTTTACATGCCAGATTTATTCATGTTATAGACACGGGAAAAAGCAAAATTATAAATGTAAGGTGTTGTGCAAAAACTGGGATAAAGTTGGCTTTAACATGGAGAACACAAACTTAGTTGATTACACATACTTTACTAATCAAATCAAATAATCAAATATCAATATTTAATTAGTTAAGTTTTTAAATTTATAAATTCCCTTTCTAAAAACCAGTGCTTGTTAGTAATCTAATCAAGATTGTAGAATATTCTACATGGCTTAAAACATTTTAGGTCGGTTATTCTTGCTTATCTATCAAGCGATGAAAACTCAGTGGAAAAGAACTTGCACCGTCATATCGGAAGGTGTGAAATCTATGTGTATATTTCTACCATTAGCTCGTCTTTCAATGAACAGTTTGAAGATACCTGTACGTTTCGGATAAGTTTCTGAAATGTGTAACCATGATTAAGTTGGTCTGGTTTCCCTGTTTAAGGGTAGCAAAGGTGAGACGGTAGTCGCTTCATTGTAATTACCAGACTCACAAAATCCTGGATCATGGTTTAAACGTACCCCGCACAAAGCAAGACTACATACATACATACATCAACGGGAAAAGCATGTTGGGATGATGATTCTCACTTATCTAACAATACAAAAGTATATTAATCTAACCACTTAACCTACACACCCAATAAATTAGCACCACATTCGTATCTATTTATCCAACTTAGTATGCTCTGTGGATAAACTAGAAATAAATATTTAGTCTTGAGTAAATACTCATGACTTGTAATAATCCTCAATGTTATTCTACATGGAACCCTAAAAGATATCAAAGATGTTTTTGCTACAGCTTGCTGTGGTTGATTTTTGATTTCAGAAATGAACCTGGCGACAACTCGCGGCCTACCTTTTAATATATTTGATCGGAATATTTTTTCATCTCGATATGCAGAGTTTCTTCCACGTTGTCATCATATTTGTGGAAAAAGGAGGTAAGCTTAGACAAATAAGCGAATCACTTGATGGTAAGCAAATTCATATCCTAAATACGAAAATGCAGTGGCAGTGAGCTGGTCACATTAGCCGCAGAACTGATAGCCGTTGGAGCCGTAAAGTCCTTGAGTGGAGAACGCGACTCGGTAAGCGTAGTGTTGGACGCCCTGCGACAAGATGGGATGATCTCATTCAAAGGATAGGGGAGACCTAAGTCCAGTAGTGGACGAGTGTGGGATGATGATGATAATACCAAAAGGTATTCGTTGCAGGTTGCAGTTCATTTGCGATCAGTAACACAAATGCTTAAGCTATTTAGTACGGGATCAGGTCAATGCATGCGATGATTATGATATTTATTAATTACTTACAACTTGAATAATTATCATGACTATAAAACTCATTACTGATTTTTTAAGTGGTTTGCAGTGGTTGCTCATAGATGAGACAAAGGTTACACTTGGGGACTCAGGTGCATCTACCTCCTCGAGTGGCCCTGCTGGTAATTAGTTCTGTCCTGATTCCAACTTCGGTTGGTATTAGGCAGAAACGGTTACCGCGGAGCACGGTTTTTCCTGGGCAATGACGGGTAGTAATTCATTCCTGGATTGCTACCTGTTAGCCGAAGGATGCACACCCGACGGACCGGCCCTGTCGTGCGACCGCGCTGAAGCGCACTTCGCTACAGGGCCTACATTGTCGCGCGGAGGGTCTGAGGACCGGCGTCTTCGCGTCGTTCCCTGACGGTGCACTAGGGCCCGTGAAAGCGGGTTAAACCATTGCACAGCGGGGTTGCAGGCGCCATTTTTGTCTTCGGACCTGGGGATGCTGTGTCCGGCCCCGCCCCGCGGGTTGCGCGGCGGTTTTCCGGCGGGGCGCTTTGACGTCGGCATCCCCCTAGAGTGGAGCGCCTCCGGGCGCAGTGGCCGCAAGGCCCACGTTTGGGGACCTGCGCCGCAAGGTCGCAGCCAGCGAATTGCGGTGGTAGGTCGGAGCTGTTTGCGTCGCGGATTTCCTCGGCTCCGCAGCCAGCGGAGTCGGTTTCTGCGACGCGTTATTATGTTGAAAGCCTGCGGGTTTGTCCCTAACTCGCACTGCACTGCAACCAGCAGTGTATGTGCGGGGAGGGGTGCCCGCAGTCCTCCTCTCGGTGGTGCTTGCACTGCCTCCAGCAGCGTGGGTGCTACCCGGGAGGTTGAGTGGGAGAGAGGCCGAGCTGGCGAGCCTCTTCGCCCCGACCGGGCGACGGATGAAGCCCCCGTGGCAGTCCTCACCCCGGTCTGAGTGTTTCCTGGGCGAGGGATGGGAACGCCCCAGTGTTTTTATTGGGTATGCCTCCGGACGGTCTCTGATTAGCAGAGACCTAACCCGGAGGAGAGCCCCTCTCAGCGTGCATAAGGTGCATTTTCACTGGGTCATCAAAAAAAAAAAAAAAAGGTTACACTTGACTGTTTTTACAGAAAATTTTATTTACTTGGGAAGAAAATTTAATTTATGTTGGAAAGTCGTTAGCAGGCATCCTTAAAGCTTAGACAATATATCGTAACTAACTACTCAGCATACCATAATACTTAAAATCCCATCGTTTTAGCGTCGGGGGTTGAAAAAAAGAAAGCTGCTACTTTATTGTTATATTTTTTACAGGTTTATATTTTTTTACGATTCAATTGTAGTTCAGTGTATTCTGAGGTTTTTACCTAAATTATAATATTTAAGTAGGAAATATGTACCAATATTTTTTATTAACAGTTAATTTTATGAAAGGGTCACTTCCAACAATTTGCCAAATATTAACTTCGCCAGGCTTGCATAAATCATTCCCCGAGCCAAAAAGCCACGTCCATGAATAAACAAACGGAACGTAAAATATTTACCAATTTTTGGACACCTGCGAAACTCGCGAAATAAAACTGAAAAGATAAGATGATGGATTAAATAAAACGACGTCAAACCGCTAAACGCACAAAGTGAGAGAGCAAAATGCGGGAAAACAGAAGATAAAGCAAAATGGCGGGTGGCGGTTCGCGCGAACCATGGAAAATAATGTCTTGCGAGGGAAATTACTATGAAGCTTGCGGAATACGGGGACTATAGTGGCACACAGGAAAGGCGCGAGTGTGGGGGCTAAGTGCCTTTTTTCCGAGTTATTTGACGTGTCTTTTTCTTGGCGGCACATGTTCCGCGCTCCCTTTTGCAAAAAATACGGACTATTGCGAACTGCAGAGCGCACACGTCGCAAGAAGTGTAATCACTTCAACATTACGAGTTAGTGGAGCTGTAAAAAGTTTACAGCGTGACTTTGGTTGCCTAGTTAGTTTTTGCGGAATTTCTGTCTTCAACTTTAGTTTTTGCGCGGAAATTAGAAATTGAATCGCGACGTGTACTTGACACCGACCACGTTTAATTTCTCATTAAGTTTTTTCTCACTCCAAGGGAACAGAACTTGCAGGTATTAGGTGTATTTTTCAACGGTGACTTGAGGAGAAAAAAAAATCACTAGCGTAAGAGCGTTTGTTTTTCTTTGTTAATTGGATTCGTTAATATTTTAAAATTTAGGATTTGACCTCATAGTAAGTAGCTTAGGCACTTGTGTTATGGGTATCAGCATCATAAACATAATATGATAGATATTGTATTACAAACAATTATAAATTCGTTTTTTAGATTTTCGCGTTGCATTATAACTATAATGTATCAATACGGGGATTAACACGATATTTATTATGTGAAACAACAGCCGTGGTCACGAGTCCGCTCATTACCACGACTGCTGTAACGTAGCCGAAACGTCGAGCCAAATATGTGAGTACACAATGTTGTTTCACATAATAAATATCGTGTTAATCCCCGTATTCATACATTATAATTATAAATTACACGATTATTTATTTAGTTTGGGAATTGAACCCTCTTTGGCATATGAACACGGGTCACAACCAAATACGCCATCTATACTTAAAACAAAGGCTCACGGCAGATGCTGGACTTTAATTAATTAATTATGAATGAAATATGATACCGACTGCCACCAGTCTTTGGATAGTAATTTCCCTTTAAACTTATAATTATGAACAACTCATCCGTCATATATTAAAGTAAAGTATCAGCCTATATACTGTACCACTGTAGGGCAAAGGCTTCCATCATAGAAATCAAGTCGCATCGCTACTATGATCGGATCAGGCTTAATTACCACACGCTTGCCTAATGCGGATTGGTGATCACACACTAGAGCCATGTTTGAAAAATTCGAAACATACTTTTTGCTAGACCCGGGAATTAAACCCAGGACCCCGAGATCACGGCCCGGCACTTAAACCATCAGACCAACATGGCGTTGTCAATTGTAATTTTAATTTAAACCAAAATACTGCCTCAATCGCGCCACATTGGTAAGTGGGTCGCATTTTAAAACGATGGCTGCGCAAGAGGTCCCGGGTTCGTTCTCCGGGTCGCGGTCGGGCCAAAAAGTAGGTATCTATGTTTTCGGTAAGAAAGTGTCAGCCCGTAGTCTTTAAGTCTCGGAAAGTACGTTAAGCCATTGTTACTGCGCCCAATCTCTCCGGTCGTGTCAAAGGAATAAGAGGGTAAGGAAATAGAGAGTGCCCTTGTGTTTGCGCACACACTTGAGCACTATAATATATCCTCAGTACGTGGCTGATTGGTTGGAGGATATTATTACTATGCAGTTTGCCGCGAGTCTTTACGTTTAGAATAGTCAGTTATTTTAGTGTTCGTGTAACTTGCTTCCCTATACATGCAGCCATTATGTTTTCCATATTTATTTGCTTCCAAGTTACATAAGCATAAACCTTTTTTTTATCGTTTACATCCCGAAAACCTCCTGTAGATCAACAAAAACAGCGAAAAATAAACATCTTTTCCATACATTTTCGCCGGGAGGATATTCTATTTTGTATCGAACAGCTGATTTTTTTTTACTTATTTTGTTGATCTTACAAGTTAAATGCACTTAATTCGCGATACCTATTTTGAGGTTTTCGGTAAGTGAACGATAAAAAATAACAGTGTATTTATTAATATTATTCAAGGAAATAATGAACAAAATTGATTAGTACTAGTTAGCTTCCCCATGTAAGAAGTACATACAAGTTGGGCCTATAAAAATCTCGGACAAATTTCTTACTGCATAATATATAACGCCTATCACCGAGCCCGCGACGCCGCGTAATTAATCTTCGAGGCATATACTCGTGCGTATACTTACGGGTAGGGCACATTAGCGACGCCAATCGATTTTAATTTTTAGCTACTAAACCGGTTCTTTTGTAAACAATTTCGGGGTTACAACCTCTAGGCAAACACTTATACTATGTGTTAGCGAGCGAGGGAGTGGAGTAAAAATAGCAATAAAATATAGAAATAGAATATATTCCGAGGAGATCGGTTTGCCACAGTATTTATTAAATAACCATGCACAAATGTTGGGTCCAACGCGTACACGAAAAATTTATTCACGCCAAAAGCGGCCACTTTTGGCGTGAATAAATTTTTCTCGTACAAAAACGGACCCAACATTTGTGCATGGTTATTTAATAAATAGTATAAGTGTTTGCCTAGAGGTTTTAACCCCGAAAGTATTTAAAATAGATCCGATTTAGTAGCTAAAAATTAAAATCGATTGGCGTCACTAGTGTGCCCTACCCGTCACCTTAAGTGCTTACAAAGCTAGTAGGAAATTAGGCGAGAATATTTGCTTGAATCTTCTTAATTTTGCCAATTCTTACAGAGGAATCAAATTACAACGTGAAATCTTCACTTGAACGGTAAATAAATTATATCAATTCTAATGACTTTTTATATGATAGACGGCAGACGAGACAGATCACCTGATGGTAAGCAATAGCCTCCGCCCATTGGCTTTAGAGTCACAAGTGCGCTGCTAACCTTTAATCCCCTTTTTTTCGGATTGGGCCTCCAGTACCCTCACTCACGCAGCGAAACCCAGCACAAACGCTGCTCGATCCACGAAGTTTGTGAGGTCATGGTATTACTCCGGTCGAGCCGGCCCATTCTTGCCGAAGCGAGGATTTCCCACGGTCTATTATATTCATGGGACCACCATTTTCTGTGATCATCGTATCACTCGGGTCGAGCCGGCCCATTCATGCCGAAGCGAGGACTTCCCACGGCCGATGACATCCATAGGACCACCATACTGATTATGGTTAAGAACTTTTGAAAAGCAATGACTGTCTTAGGGAATAGCAATACTTGATCACTGCATTATAGACTCGCCAGATGGAGCATTTGCCTTGCCTTGTAGGCACCAATGGTCGTGGCTTTGATTTCCACTACGGACAAACATTCGTGTGATGTAAACTTGTGCCTGTTCAGTATTGTCGTTGTTACGTGTTATATTGTAGCATAGCTTATTGGGTTTGAAAATGTGTGGCGACTAAGTTGTTAGTACAGCCACGTGTACAATCTGTTTTTATAGGTAAAGGTATACTTTACGACGTCGGCTCGCACAGTGACGTCACTTACTTTCTCTGGACTCCATGGAAGAACGGCGTCAACAGCGTCGGGGTGTCCTTTAGATACTGCAACACATGCTGAGTGTAACATATTTCAGTTTTATTTTGTGTATGTTTGGCGTTAAATAAATTATTTTATTAAAAAATATGTGCGGTCATGTTTTGATCTTCAAAGTACACAGTTAAAGTGAAATACATAAACTTTTTGGCAGTATGATGAATACAACTAGCCCTCATGGCAAAATAACAAAAAAGCTGTTTCACAATGTTGAAAAAGTTTCAATCTTTGATGGTTATTATAACATAGATTGATTTTTTAAGTTAGAGTAAAGTAGGTATTAAGTCATATGTCAAAACCTATTCATTAAGTTCTTAATTTGAAGATTGAATGAATGAATGAATATACTTTTATTGCACTCAAAATAAAGTATGAAAACTTAAAACTAGATATTACAGGATGTGTACAACGAAGGCGGCCTTATCACTATGAGCGATCTCTTCCAGGCAACCTTTGGATAAAGGACACTTGATGAAGGTGTAGGGCGGTGCAATCTTAAATATTTATATACTTACACAGAAAGTTTAAATGCAAATACATAAATAAAATATGAATATACTAATATATACAATATATATAATATATATGATTAATAAATAGATAAATATGACATTATGATTATGACATAAATGTAGATAAAATTACATTTTACCTGGAAGGGTTCTTCCAAATTTATTCAGAGGTAATGTGTGTTCTGGTTTATGAGAGATGACATAGCAAAGAATGACGGGCACACATGGACTTCAACTGCCCAAAATAAAACAGAATGGAGAAGATTGAAGAAAGCCTACACCAAATTGATTGAAAACGGCTTAAGATGATGATGTATCAAAAGTAAACAAGTCGCATAAAATATTGAAGCTTTTATTTACAAAATTACCAACATATAATATCACTTTGGGAATTTGCAGGTATACTTATATAACGCTGTTAATATACATACCTATACATTACTAATTTATAAAAACAATGTAGCGGTTACAATTCCTCAATCGTTTATTTAGTAGAGCCCTGCTTCAAAGCAGGTAGGTAGGTATATGTTCAAATTGTAGGTATAGGCAACCATATAAAATTTGTAAAATGCTGTGAAACAATTAGGAGTAAGTTTATTTTGTAATCGCTGAAAAACAAAATAATATGTAGAATTAACTCGAATTATATAAGAGCAAGTAAGAACACCGATAAACCTATGATAACCTGATCGCTATGACATGTCCTTTTTTAAACGAGGTTTGAAAAGAGTTCTTCTCTCACGGTAGGCCGCGGCATGACTGTGCTCCGGCATTGTTGATGTCTATGAGCGGCGGTTACCGTTTACCATCAGATGGGCCGCAAGCTCGTCTACCTACTATAAGCAATAAAAAAAAATGTTACAAACACGATAACAATTATTTGTCATTTGTCCGTTCTTGATCCACAGCAATTTACAAGTTAGAGTGGTGGACTATACCTTACATCGTGGAAATAGGTACAGTTCGGTAAAATATTAAGGTTTATTTTATTTACTAAATGAGTACAAATTATATTAGGAATAATTAAATATAGAAAATATATTTAAATACAAGATTCAAAAATAGTTAAAGATAAATTTGCTTTAAGCTTTGCTTAAACTTAGAAAATTAATCGTTCTTTCACATTTGCAGCTAATACTTCTTACATACCACACACTGAAAATGTGAAAGGGCGAGCAAATAATTATTAAATATTTGTAAAACTCAATTCAATTGAGAAACACAATAGGTACTGATTATATTCATATTGTATATTTATCCAAGATATAATGGTTAAAGCTATAGCATAATCAATACAATGACAAGAAGATAGATGTAGCTATTGTTACTGTAACTATTTGTTGTAACTGTATAAAATCGTGTTATTATTATAAGTACATATTATATTTTAGTGTACGTAATAAAATATAATTATAATAGTGAATATTATTGATAAAGGAACTTTTTTAATTCCTTGTTTGTAAAGAATATAATAATATAGAGCATTATTTTAAAAAGGAATTTGTTGTTTAAATTTTAGTAAATGTTGTTTTTTAAATGAAAATAAAAATGAATTAATGTTTGGCCTTGAACTATAATATCTACAAAGCGTAATTTACATTTATTGTCACAGGTGTGAGAAGAAATCGACAAAATAAATTATATAAATACAAGAATCGCTAAATATAATCTATACACTAATATGCTCATATATGTACAGTAATAATTATTAATATATTTATATTACACATATGGTAGATATTAACAATTTTGTGAATAATTTTACAAACGTGAAATAGATATGTTTCAGACTTTTACATGAAAATAATCCCCTTTTATCACAAATTCCTAGTAGCGTTGTGTCGAGTTATTGCGATGAGCATTTTTAGTAACCATAATAACACCTCACAGTTTTAGGTTCGGGAAAATGACAAAAATAAACAGATATACCTACCGTTAATTTTCATACCTAACTCTTTATTTTTACCCAACATATTAGGAACATGTCCGATTGTGTATCTAATCAGAATTTCCCTTTCATCCATGATAATTAGTAATTATCATATCATAATTTTTATGTAATTCTTTGAAACATCCAATGACCAATCTTATGTTCAAAACATAAACAAATAAATAATTAGTTGAAAGTTTTTGTTAAAAACAAAAATTAGGAAATATTTACAGTACGGTATTATAATAAGCGGTTAATGAACAGCCAACGCAATAAGTTACCCTCTTTTAATGTGAGTAATATCATGTCAATTATTTTTAAAAATGTGTAACTAAAAAAATATGCCTCCGACCACGAGGGCTAAATAGAATTCCTATCAGTCTTTTCTCAGTGTGGTCAAGGCAAGTTGAATGTTGAGGAATAAAAAAGATAGGCCTTTTGTTGAAAAAAGATGATAAGAACCAATCGTGTGATCGCGTTCTGGAGCTTGAAAGCTCTGATTTAGTGCGACGACGTCATGCGAAAAGAGCTTTTTCCAGTCTGCGCTTGACACACGAATAGTTTACGGCTAGGGATCTTTTAATTCATGTACAGGTGGTAATAACATAATTTTCTATGTTATGAAAATTAAATTACTAATACAATTTTAACGATTTCAATTTCAGTGGTCTTTTCATTTAAATAACTTAATTAACGCCAGACAATGTCCAGCACGAGGGTTACAACATTAACATACAATCCACTAAAATATGCATAGGTACATTATGTAATACACTAGCCTTTCGCTTCGATATTGAATATTTTCCGACATAAGATTCCGTAAGAAACAGCAATCATGGAAGACAAAAAATAAAGAACGAGAGAAACAATCGATTCCCAAAATTTTTCAAATCATGGGATTCTAACATTTCATAAAAATCCTTATTTGCACATGTATAAAATCTCCTTAATTTTAACTCTATGTACAATATATATCTAATTACATTTATAACGTTGTTTCAAGACCCTCCAATGTAGAACTAAGTTAGAACCATAAACATAAATACATACATCGTCATACCGTCTATTGACGATTTTTCTTAATAATATAAAATGTACGGGTCATCTATCTACCGTGTCAATTATTTCATTGTTTTTATTTTATTTCATTGTTCTTAATACTTAACTGAATGGTTATCAAATAAGAATATAAGAAAAAGCTAATCAATATAGAATAAATATATTTTGTCATGAAAAACATACCTAATTTAGGTAAAACAACGATAAATAAGTTTTTTATTTATTAAAAAATGCAACCATTTATTCTAGTCGACGTGGTCAATTTTTTCCTACCTACTAGCAAAGAATATTAACTTTTTATTGATAGTAATATATTAAGAAATATTTCATTACGAGTTTTAAATGGTAACACAAGATCTCAACATGAATTGTCTTCTTTAACTTTGGCAATTGACATTCCGATATTAATATCCACTTTGTTTCTAAAAGACTTTGTTGAAAAAAAAAATCGATGAATGGAACAAATGTTTAGATTATGTAATAGTTTAACAAGATCGATCGATTACATTATATTTGTGAATGCTAAAATTTGAGCAACTTCTTTAAGGGCAGCAGAATAAAATATGCCCTTTAAGATATGGCTTTTGGTACTTATGGCGTAATTTTATTGTTCCTAGTTTTGTTATAGAAAAAAACACTTTCATTTGGATCCATTGATATACGTGCCCACTAATTGCAAGTTTGTATTGGCCGATAAATAACGTAGCCAGGAAGAGTTGTACTATACCAACAGTTATATACAACGTGTTATTTAAATAGCGCAAAACCTCTCGGGTGGTAGCTCAGCCCATGAAATTGAACATCTTTCATTATGGGACCAACATTGAAATCGCGAAAAAATTTTTTTCGCGATCAATGTTGGTCCAATAGTGAAAGACGTTCAGTTTAACGGGCTGAGCTGCCACCCGAGAGGTTTTACGCTAGTAAAATAACACGTATATTTTTCGAAATTCGAAAACGTCTGCTTGAGTTGTGAATAAGCAATCCTTTGTTGGTCCACTTTTCAAATGTTCAAGCAACAGTCAGTAGTAGTAGATCTATATTTGACCCACAAAAATAAATATATTATTAACATTTACCATGTACGTATATCAAATAGATGGTGTTTTGCAGTTTAAAAAGTTAAATGACACTGGCCCTCTTATTATAAAACGCGATCTAAGAAAAGTTCAAGAACGAATCTCATTCTAGCTCCTTTTAACATTGCGTTTTAGAACAGGATGATAGGCTTTATTTAGTACAACATTGCGTTTTGTAATAAGGTGGTGGCTGTTTCGTACGTAACATCGTTATTTTGACATGACACTTCAAAAATATTAATTAATCTACTTTGCTGTTAGCTGAATACTGCCGCCTACATCATATTTATTCTTTGTGAAAACCAAAGTCTATTAATTGTCAATCAGAAACAAAGTTGGACATTTCAACAATGTACAAAAGATAACTTATCTTATTTTCTTCTCTCCTTGCCCATCAGAGTCCGCACCCTTTTGAGGTTGGTGATGGTGATTTCATCATTTGGTTGCAGCTGCAGAGCTCTCCTGTAGGAAGAGGCCGCGGCGGCATACTTGCCATTCAGATGTAGGATGGCCCCGAGATTCGAGTGGTACTCTGCATCCTGGAAAGAAGGAGATTATTAATTACCTATATAGTGGTTTACTTTTTTATCGCATGGTTTATTCTGTTATAGAGCGATGGTAGATAAGAACAGTGGATAAGAACGCGCCTTCTATGCGGAAGGTGCATGGTTCGAATTGAGCATGCACCTCTGGATTTTTCATTTATTTTTTATATGACAGGTGGCAGACGAGCCGACGGATCACCTGATGTTAAGCAATTCCGCCGCCCATGGACACCCGCAACACCAGTGGAGTCACAAGTGCGCTGCCAACCTTTTCCCCGTCCCCCCAATTGAGCCTCCGGCGCTGCTTCACGCCGGTCTTCTGTGAGGCAGTGGTATCACACCGATCGAGCGGGCCCATTCATGCCTAGGCGTGGCTCTCCCACATTTATCATATCTATGTATTTGACTGCCTCGTTGGTGCAGTGGGTAGTGCGTTGCTCTTTAAAAAGAAAGCACGTTAAGCCGTTGGTCCTACGCCCGATCTCTATCCGAACTGGTGTCCCATCAGAATATGAGGGTAAGGGAATAGAGAGTCCACTTGTGTGTGCGCACACCATGAGGAGTATAATATATCCTGCGTAAGTGGCTGTTCGTTGAGATTGGCCGCCTTAGCCGAAATCGTTTGGAGGATATTAGGATCTACTTATGTACGTACTTGTAACATTAGCTCGGCCGTCAGGGAAAACATCGTCTGGTTCCGCTGTTAAAGGATTGCCAAGGTCAGAGGGCAGTCGCTTCATTGTAATTACCAGATTCCCTTAATCCTGAATCATGATCTAAGCGTACTCGGGCTCCTTTAATATGTGAAATCAAATAAACGGGGTAGCTAAAAGATTTAAAAAGAAAATAATGAAATAAAAACGAATTCCGTCCCGTTCCCACATCTTGTAATATTCGCGGACCGCCATTGGATAAGGGACGATACGCACAAATACAGGTTCCAAGTACTAACTCCACTTCCATGTGATATTTCCGGTATACCAGCGCAAAGCGATAATCATATTTTTTACCTCCTCGGAACACTCACCATGTGTTCCGAGGAGTTGTTTGAGTTAATACTCGCTGCTGAATATCACCACCGTACTGCACGCCGTAAACCCACCCGTACCATCTGAATGGGTGGAGGTGAATGGGTGACGTGTAAAGCGCATGGTGGTGCGCTTTACACGTCATTTTTTGCCACACACCTCCTCATTGTGGAATCAACTTCCCCCAACGGTTTTTCCGAGCCGGTACAACATTAGGATCTTCAAGAAACGATAGGTTCGTTTCTTGAAGATCTCAATGTCGTACTTACTTTCCTAAACCGACCACCGGACACAGAACCGACAACCGATGGGGTAGATGAGTTCTAGAGTGGAGACCGCGCCTTGGCAAACGTAATGTAGGGCGCCCTCTGGCTAGGTGGAGGGACGATCTGCGCAGGATGGCTGGATCACGGTGGCGAACAATTGGAGAGGCCTACGTCCAGCAGTGGACTGCGATAGGTTGATGATGATGATGATGATGATGACCTTCCTAAAAACAACAACACATCTCCACTCCCTCTGGTGTGACTGATGTCCATGGGCGGTGGTGATCACTAACCATCAGGTGACTAGGTGGTAGATTTTGCCGTCTAACTGAAACACCGCTGCGTTCGCTGATCGTAATCAAAGAAATCATAAACGTGTAAAAGTTTATGTCTAAAACTTAAAATTAAGTAATCCGACAAAAACAGTGCATGAATGGTACATCCAAATCTGGTTTCATTTGGTTTACTGACGGCTGTTGAAGCCCATCAAATCTGTATTGTTAGCGGAACTACGCATGTGTGAAATATTTTAACTCAATCGGTTAGCGGGATGTGGGTGAATATTCAATTTACAAGATTTGATTGTATAGCCAGATGGGTGTAAACGATATAAAATTGTTTTAAAACATTTTTTATGAATTCTCTGTGTTAAATCAACCCACTCTTTTTATGTGATTTTTATGTGATTCATATCTAGATCATATACAGATAAGCACTGTCCTGCACCTAGCGGCGTAGCGCATCCGATGGCGACAGCTGGTCGACAAAATCGGAAGGAGTCCCAATCCTCAGCAGTGAGAGAATCGACTGAAGAGAGAGAGAGAGAGAGAGATTGAATTTAGCTATTGCCACCACTCAAAGGGTGGCAGACGAGCAGACGGATCATCTGATGGTAAGCGATTGCCGCCGCCCATAGACACACGCGAAACCGGTTGATTCACAAGTGCGCTGCCAACTTTTAAACCGGGAAACGGAGGCCCAATCCGGGGGAAAGGGGTTCCCCGGATCGGACCTCCGGTACCCTCACTCACGCAGCGAAACACAGGACAGTGCTGTTTCACGCCGGTTTTCTGTGAGGCCGTGGTATCGCTCCGGTCGAGACGGCCCATTCATGCTGAAGCGTGGCTTTCCCACGGGTATCTGTGATACCCTCACTCATTGAAATACGTATATTGTCGAAGTTTTCCAGAGCAATCGCCTTCCCGTATTCCATTACTTATCCTTTGATAAGACTTTATTAATGTTAAATGTTAGCACCTTTCATAAAATGTGGCAGCCAAGGTGCTTCCTTTGACAGGAAAGAAGTGAAGGCTACCTTAGCCACATTAATGAAAAATATTGCTCTTGAGATAGGCTGTTTTATCCGTACTCTCAGCTTCAACATTATCAAAGAAGGTAATATTTTTGCTTGTATTTTGCACAGGCTTGCATTCAAAGCCAGTGCGTTTGAGATCACCAAAATGCACTCTTATTATGTTTCCATTCCTTTGCAAGAATTCCGTGCTTCTGTTTTCAGCCTAGACCAGACAAAAATTACATTTTTTTATCTTTTTGTTCAGTTTCGTTTGGAGCTTTAGAGAATGCAGCCTGATGCAGTAAAGAGCGTAAATGAAACGAGGTTATTTTCAATCTAGCAACGTTTGTTAATAAAACTGTAGTTTTGATTAAATTCAGATTGAATTTTATAAATAAGGTACGAAATGATGTAAAGTATTAGACATTCTGTGGCACTGTCTTACGATCGAGTCGAATAGCTTTTTGTTATTTTTTTCTGTTTAAGATGCTGTAAGCATCCATATCAACTCACAACGGCTTTTGTGGATGCTTACTAATATTTAACTATTTGTTTATATTGTGTAACGCCGTGTGGTCCCCGGCAGAGTAGAATAGGCCACCCTCACTCTTACCGAGGTGTTGTAAAAGGCGACTAAGGTAAAGCTGCTGGCATGATCATCAGCACCCAGAGAAGGAAAACTCTGCATTTATATCAAAACTCTCGCCAACCCGTATGCCAAGCGTGGTGAGTATGGCAATTACCCCTCATGTGATTGAGGGAGGCCCGTGCTCCAGCAGTGGGGACTTTAATGGGCTGATGATGTGTTGTATTAACACCAATGCATGGAGAGTGCATACAGGATGTCAGGAACATCCTGCATGCATTCGCGCCGTGGCGGCAAACCAGCTACGCACGATTTGCGCGAACAACACGTATGGTGAACGGACACCGGTATATCTGGTGCCGAGGCTGATAAATTAACTACCCGCTGGACTTTGTGAAGCTATTACGCCTTGCAACGTGAAGTTAAAATTAAAATAGTACTTTTTGCAATGGACTAACGCTCAAATTTAGAGGTCAAACAGTCATTGTTCTGAAATTTTACTCTCCTGTCAGATGGTACATTATAAATAACATTAGTACAAACCTTAGTGGTTTCTTTTAATTTTGTATAGCTGATCACTTTTGTAATTAGAATTGAAATGGTAAATAAGTTTTAAAAAAATAATTGTTTAATAATAAAAACAAACAAGGAAATGTCGTAACTGTATACATACATACTTCAAATGGTATAAATTCAGTATGCGTTACCGAGGTCGATGCGTTGTCGACCACATGGTGCCACATTTAGAAAAACATTTTTTTTTTTGGAGTAAGGGAGGCAAACGAGCACACGAGTCACCTGTTGGTAAATGATCACCACCGCCCATGGACATCAGCCACACCAGATAGACCATTATAATTACATTTGCGAATTTAAGATAAAATATTTACATATTTTTTTTAGTTTGATAAATGACTTTAATTGTGGACATTATCACACAAATACGTCGTGTAGATTATATTAAATAATAGGTACATTGATTTTCACATTGCCAAAATGCTTGAGTAAATAATGTACCTACTTATAAATTTTGCTTATTCAGATGAGATCCGTACCAACCCACTCTTTCATGAACCGGATAAATTTACTTCCAACTGAACTTCATAAGTCAACAAATATTATTATTACAAATATTTAACCGATAGAAAATACGCGAAGGTTTTCTAAGTGTAGATATTATTTACTTAAAACACATATGAATTGCAAAAAAAATATAAAAAATAAATAAAAATATCGATCTGTTTTAAATCCAGTTTCACAAGCGTTCATTAAAATTGTCATTAAATAAAGCAACTGTAGTGAGCAGATACACATTTCCAAATCATAAAACTTTTTTTATATATATCTAAGCTTTAAATCGTACCGTTTTTGGGTTCGCAGGGGGACTGCCGCCGGCTCAAGCGATGAGCCAACTATCTTATGCATACCAGGCCAGGCTATGTAGGGCTCTCCTTTGGCGTGGAACTTCTCTTAAAGAGAAACCAGGCAAAGTCATAATCGTACCAACTTCATTAAAACTTAAAGATCGTTTTTGCACTTGAGCGCAAAAGTCATAACTATAGAGACATCCAGATTTATAAATTAACATATTAACAAGGACTGCCTCAAATCTGTGGCTTACGAAAATCGTGTAAGACACTAGGGACGCCTAACCCTAATCTTAGCCGCGAGTAAATAGAAAACTTAGCATCCAATTATGTTGAGTTTCAAGTAACGCAAGGGATTAACACGCGTGTCGAGCGTTATATCGTATGTAGAATTCCTGCAGGGGAGGTAAAAGCCGTCCAAGGTTGCGCAATGAACGAGCAACCTTAACGCCAGTGCTGCCAACGTGATATCACGAATTAGTAGGTGCCATGTGAAAATGTGCTAGATAGATAAACATATTTAAAAATAGCATTTTTTATGGTTTTGAAATTTCATCGTCACTAATATCAGAATAGTTTGTAAATATCGTAACTGTCCACTGCCACTTAAGCTTGCTAATCCGGTGAGCAACGTCGATGACTTTGGTTCTCTGCCGGATCACCTCATTTCGGATTCGATGTCAGAGAGAGATGCCGAGCATTGCTCGTTCCATAGCCCGCTGGGCGACCTTTAACTTGTGGACCAGCCGTACCGTAAGTGTCCACGTTTCGGCTCCGTTTGTCATGACGCATGAAGAGCTGGATGTGAGAAGCCATGGATAGATCACGGTGGCGAACAATTGGAGAGGCCTACATCCAGCAGTGGAATGCGATAGGCTGATGATGATGATCGTAACTGTACTAATAATAGTAATTTTTGCATGATCGGATCGTCTTAATCGGAGTAATACACGGTCTCACTGACCGTGGGGCTTAGTGGAAAAGGTTGGCAGCCCACTTGTAACTCAACGAGTGTTGCGGGTGTCCATGGGTGGCGGCAAATGCTTACAAACAATGTAATCCATCTGCTTGTCTACCTACCACATAAGAAAGCAGAAGAGCTAAAAGAGGCACTGAACAGAAATCATGTGTGAGACAGATTTGAAAATAACTCAGAATGAAACGCTTGGATGATGAGGAGTTTCTGTGCAAGAAAGGTACAATTCCAGCCACTAAAGTCCACCCCACGAAAGAAGTCCCGCGGCCAAACACGGAACTAAGGGTTATTATTCATAAATGTTCTGTAAATCATTGTTAACTAAAACGATGTTATAAAAAGCAGTTTTCATTCTTTTTTCGAAAATTTGTAACATTTATTTTTTTGTTTCAACCATCAGAGGTATAGTGAACGTTTATGTGTCCATGGAAATTAAGCTAACATTTGACGGCGGTTATTAAAGGGACTTCCTTGGCGGCGCGGATTCTAAATGTAAAATTTGGGCGTTGAAATCATGAAAATTGTGCTAGATTTAGCACTAAAAGTGTTAACTTAGCAACACTGCTTAACGCGGGTACGGCATAGATTAGACAATACCCGGCCCAGTACAATTAATTCCTAACGTAAGAACTAGATGGAATAACAATTTGGAGGCTGTAGTCTTTTAGTTTTTCCTACCGGCTTTGCTTACATATTTTTACATGTTACATGTTTTTGTTTGCATACGGCTAACAAAGCAAAACATTTTGCAAAAAGGTTTTTACAAACCAACGCAGCAACATGATATCCCGAGTTTAAGCCAAAGATTGTACACCAAAAACATGTAGATACTATAGTGCGCTCAACTAAATTGAATCATGTTAGAGTCATCAAGGTCATTTTTATGCTGTTATTTCATACAGTTGGTTGAAATTCGCTTGAACATTCATTTCCTAGTAACACCTATTAACATTTTATTGGGGTCATGATTCGGTTCGGTCGACTGTACCTTGCCATAAAACAATACTTTATAGACAAGATAGTAAAGTCAGATAGCTATTAAGTTAAGTAAAGTAAGTGCATATTTTTGGAATTGACCGTTCAAGTATGTATAAACCTGAGAACATTCTAGCCTGACAGGCGTATAAGAAATGACAATAGCAATGTTAATTAGGCTCTTTAATAAACTGCGGCTTCATCTACAATGCTAGAAGCATTTAATTATATACATAATTTACCCTTTAATTAGGCCACACCACAATAAATATACCCCCAGGCGGAGCGGCAATGTTGCAATTCTCAAAGCACATTTGTTAGTGTTACTAGAACTCACTAATGAGCAAAATCTAGTTTAAAATATCAACTATGCAGTACTTTTGTGTTTTTCATCTTTTAGTTTAACAACAACAACGTTATCTAAGCAACGAATAATGTAATATTCGAGTACTAAATGTACTACGAAGTATGTCACATGCTACGAGCTACGACACTTTATACTATGCTACGAAGTTCGTAGCATAGTTACACTGCTACGAAACATATATATCGCTACGAGACTAATTTGCCAGTGCGCAGCTTAGCATTTATCGTATTTATTTGAATGAAAAATGAATATTTTTTGGTTTCAAAGCCATCTGCGTCAAAGAATTTTGGTATTGGATATCTGCTGTTGGAAAACGACCTTTGGGTTCTGTATTTTTAGATGATTACACAATCTATATTCTCAATTTTTACTAACTATAAAAGCTTCTAAAGGACATCCTCTTTGTTGATCTAAATGCCAGCTAGATTTTTTTTTCTGTATTCTGTAAGACTTGTCCCCCTGAGTATTTATTACTATAGCACCAAAGCTGTAGGATCATCATCATTATCCTTGATTTAATTTGAGTTCAAAAATCAACATTTTCAGAGAATTATCTTACACTTTTTTTTCGGTATTCTAAATGTTGACATTTGAATATCAGGGGGACCAGTCCTAACAGAATAGAGCAATTTTTTTTGACAGTTAAAATGTACAAGATGCTTATTTATGTCCGTTTTAGCCAATTCTGTTTTTAGGAAGTATTTTAATGGCTTTGTGTTTGACATTCCTTGTACGTGTTTAAAATTTGTCATATGTAAGGGTTTCCAATGTATTTTATCGGTCATAATAGCTTCGTTGCACTGTAAAATACGCATATTATATTTTATGTTCAATAACATGAAAATACATGCTAAAAAGAAGAAGACAAAGAATAAAAGGCTTAGAAATTAGAAAAAATATGTTTTTTTTTAGAATGGTACCTAATGACCCAAAATATGTTATTAAATGGCAAGGAGTTAAATATTTAGAAATATCTGCAGTCCTAAATAACAAACTGAAAAACATATGTCGCCGAGTTTATTCCCGCGCCAACTAAAACCGCTAAGCCCAGAGGCTGGCACATAACATAATCCGACGTCACTGTGATGTAGCAGCAGGTAGGTATTTGCTAAGAAAAGTAAATACTCTGACTTTAATTATGTGGTCTATACAATACATACGTTTTTGCAGATGCAAATTTCAAAATGTATGGTAACTTGTCATTTGGACCAGTCAGTAAATTCAGATAATTAATCATCTAAGTTATCTACCATCGACTGGGTCAACGGAGTCCCAGGGTGAGGCAAAACAACGTGGGTCATGTCACAAATCAACGTTGAAGAGGACATGATCATCACCACCACCACGGAAGCAGCGAACGACCTCAGACGACGACTTGGCAAAACATAAATATATAGTAACATAACGAAAAAAAAAAGAGTAATTAAAAAAAAACACTACATAAAATAATAATAAATAAAAAAAAATAAAACAAGAATTAAAAAAAAAAGAAAAAATCATATTTAGAAAAAAAAAGTTAGAGTTTTTTCATAAAAAAATAATCTAAGTTTCTTTATTGATAATGGGCTTCACACTAAACCCTAGAGTTAAGAAAAAGCCTACAAATGAGGCAAATTAAACTTACCTCAGGTTTTAATTGAACTGCCCTCGCGTACCACCGCTCGGCGGAGCGGCAACGCCGCGCGTCCCGCAGCGCCCGCGCAGCCGAGGCGGCGCGCGCTCCGTCAGATGGCGCTAGTTGTGCTGCTGCCACTAAGTGCTCTGCTGACTCTCGTAAGCGACGTTGTGATCTTAAGAACATACCTGGTGAAAAAAAGAATGACATCACAGTTTTTATTTCAAAAATGTATGATGACGTGTTCGGATACATTTCTTCACCCATCTAGCTAAGAAAAGAGGGTACTTTATTTAAAAATACCGATAAAACCGTATAATTTTAGCCGTAAAACATTTAGTTCATGCGAATTCAGTATGTTTTAATTGGTGAAATAATAGAAAGCCGCGAGTGGTCCTCGCGCTCACCAGACACTACGAATTGAAATACAAAGTAGAGCCTACATTCGCATGACATAAGTCCGTTTTTCATAACAGCGTAATGAAGCGGGTCAGGCGCTGAGCCACAAAGTAATTACAGCCAGAATGCTGGCTGCCAACATCGTGAGGCTAAACAGGCTACGCTCACAAATATGCACGCTTACAATAATCTCAACATGTTTCGATGTGAATGACAGAGGTTGACATCGGCTTCTTCGATATCAATGTGAAATCAATGAGCCGACTTTCTGGGTCCGTCTATTTTGTGGCTGAGCGGTTACACCGGACGAACTTTTATTCTTACTAGTCTACTTTATACGATGCTACTAACCAGAAACATCGCCTGACCTCGCCATGTTCCAACGACAATGTATTCAGAATCAAACGTGAATGTACTGTTTACGAATGCAAGGGGTAACAATATATCTGGCGCACGGCTTATGAGATTTATAGAGCAGTCTCGATTGGATATCACCATTTATATGGACTGCAGTAGCTGGCGGACTTGTACGGCATTGTACGCCGTGTTCGACTGTCGGACGCTCTTTGCCGCAGGCTTAGAGTTAAATGGTGTGTGTGTCTTATAGAGGTATGTCTTTGTGTCTACAGTAAAGTAAAGGCGCAGTCCCTTTCCAGTCGTGTCAAGCTGGTGTCCCATCGGAATATGAGGGTAAGGGAATAGAGAGTGCACTTGTGTTTTTGCACACATGAGCACTATATCTTGTGTATTGAAGGATATTATTTTTAAAGTAAAGGTTGAAAAAATGAGAATATGACCACAAAATGCAAACATTACCTACATGAAATCAAGTGGCATAATGACGTTCAGTAACATAATTTAAACATATAGATATAATTTAAAAACAAAATAAAATGGACTGTAATCGGATGAAAAGACGATTTTTGTTAATAAACTAATGATGATGATTAAAAATGTGAAAGTGTGTATATCTCTGCACAAGATCGTGCGAAGTGGAGAAGTAGAATCAGGGAAGCGACCCCGGGTTCCGGAGCGACACCTTGGGACGCAACTGGAACAAAAAGGTGAGTGATGACGATGATGTGTGTCTGTCTGTCTGTTTGTCCGTCTTTCACGGCAAAACGGGCCGACTGATTGGCATGATTTTTTTTGTGGATATAGTCGAATGAATGGAAAATAACAAAGGCTTCTAGCCTTTTTGTCTCTTTCTAACGTGAGCAAAGTCGCGGGCAAACCCTAGTTTTCTAAAAATCACAATACAATTCAACGCCCTCTTGTCCATATAACTTTTAACAGCGAATGATGTCTTGTCGCACTGTATACGTGCTCTAAATATTTAGCGCCATTGACCGATGTCAGAAGTTTGATAGAACCAGAGTTGTAATTTATTGTTAAACTGACAGGTGTCCAGAATGTATCCTCACAGTAACCGCAGAAACTTAAAAGGCCCTCACATGCCAGTGTAAATATAATTTATAGTTTCAACTAACAACAAAGCCATCACTCTCTTTCACCAAATTCAAACCACCAAACTCTCACTCACCAAAGAACAAAGCCAAGAGAGGACCCCATTATAATAATTCAAATAGGACATGTGTGATATATATTTTTGGTATTTTATACTCGACACTTGGTTACTTATTTTCCAGAAATTAAAGCTTTTCTAGAACTTATCAGACCAAAATAAAAATTAAGCTTTATTTTCATTGAAAACTGTAACAATTGCTTACCATCAGGTGATCCGTCTGCTCGTCTGCCACCTCTAATATAAAAAAAAATCAACACCAATAACAACAAACGTCTACTTTCCACCTCTTTATTATTTCTTTCTTTTTCAACTAAAAGTCTGCTAAAAACATCATGTTCATGCTTAGATAATTTAACACTGTCTAAAGAAGTGTCCATGCGTGTCAATTTCATTCGTTGTCTATGGTCGAAGCAAATCAAATCATAGAATTCAGGGCGGCATCCCTTAGACAATTTAACACGGGACGTGGTAAAGCGCACATTGAGTTTTGGAAAATTCTGCCAAAATCTAGTCTAGATATGAATAAGTAATGAATTGTAATGATGATGTTTGTTTACAAACATTGATGAATCACTTGCTCACAGCAGCAAAAAAGCAGATAAGTACTAGAAAAGTTATAATTTAATACCGCTGTAGCCTAGTGGTCTGGGCGGTCACCAAGATGGTGAAAGGGTTGGATTGTTGAAACAGTTATATATTTAAGTTTCTGTAATGCCTATTTTTTAAGTTGTCTATTTTGTGCAATAAAGTAAGTATATATATACAGTGTTAGCTGTTTATTCTAGTAAAAATGTAATATGTATCTAAAGCTGTGCGTAGAAAATTTGTTAAATATTTTTTGTTCGAAAGAATGTACTCCTGCCTGTCACCATGTCAGGATCTGATGATGAAATCTTAAGGAAACCAAAGTAACTCTTCAATAACCAATAGCAAATGAGCCGGGATAACTTTAATTGTTGTTTCTTGTATATATTCTTCAATACTTCTCACAACGACCAGTATCTTTTCAATGCATTTGTCATTCTGTCTCTTTTCTTTCAATTTCTATTTTACCTCCTTCTAATACAGTTGAGTAAATAGAAACACCCATCGCCTCGGGTACTAACATAAAAACAGTCAAATAGTGAGACATTAATTATCCATTCTTTCTATCATTGTCACAACACTAATCAAGATCGTGAAAGATCGTGTCAACGTACCACGATATCGCCTATTGTCTTTTGGGGTTATTTCTGACGCAAAATATGTAGATGAAAAATGTTTATATATAATGTAAACATTATTCTGTGAAATAACGTTTATTTTTTAAAAAATACTTATACGTGATAAGAAAGATAAATTAGATTTTTTCTGATCGTCGTTAGCAAGTAAAAACTGCACAACAACCATTTTGACGAGTTCCGCTCAGTGACAGATACGAATTCGAAATGGCGTACACGATCAACGTGGAATCACGTTGGTCGTGTACTTTGGCAGAGGGGAAATCGTGCACATGCCACGTCCCGAGTTAAATTATCTAAGGCGGCATCCTAAGTCTATGAATAAAATTAAACTGATATTGACATTTCATTTCAAATGTGTCAAAATGATAATTGAAGTTTCTAGCGTTTTGTTATTTATATGAAAACTATGGTTAATTCTGGTGAATGCAATTTTTCATTTTTTTTGCGTTTTGTTATCCATATATTAACATTATCTTTAAACGTATTTAACTTTTTATCAAACAGCTGTAGAAATATGATACAATTACATTCCTAGTAATGAAATTCAAAACGAATAAATGCGTAATATTTTCACTATCCCACATTGCATAATAACACGGTACCTTTACAACATGGCTCTCTGCCTTTCATCTTTGGCGAAAACAAAATATTAATCAAAATGAAAATAGGTCACTGACGATGATTATTCATTTTCGAGTTCAATGAAGCTAATTATTAGACCGATTTAAATTATGGAAACATTTTGAACTTCAAAGTCAGTCTTAATAATTATATATTATTAAGTTAGTAGAATAATAAGTTAATCAACTTTCGGAAAATAAATAAATAATAACCTAACACCGTCAAATAATACATTTCAAACGCACTAGAAAATTGATCAATTTGAGATTCGACCAAATTTTCCAGTGTTATGTATTAATTATATTAATTATGACTTAATCCCGTCACAGACCGAGGTACAAATAATATTTTGTGTTGACAGTTTTGACATTTTTCATTATGAAATGTCTAAATATATATTATAGTTAACTTCAGCACTCAGGGACGTCAATAAAGCTAATGTTCATTAACTTAATTAAGTATAGATAGTCTTTATGCATATTACAATAAGCATTAATACTTTTATAAAGTAACCATTAAAGTTAATTGACATCTTTGAGTATGTAGTCGTTTGAAAGTGGTACCCAAGGAAAATATATCGTAATATACTTATAGTACGGCATGTTATATTTGTAGCTAGGTCCGTGACGGACTTTATTCGCGTTGAAACGCTTCATCAGAATGTAATGTTGCAACACGAAACAATATTTTATGACATTTTACTCAGCTGATGCCCCGAGAGGCGAACAATGCACGTTCTCACCACAACCAGTACAAATGCATTGTTATGCAGAACCCGGCAATTGTTTTATTTCGACCTATTATGCGCTTGGTTAGCATTTCTTTACACAACGTTTTGTGCATGTATATTTGGCAGAGCCGTAATAAAAGATGTAGACTTTACTTACAAGTACTTGTAGGTCCTTTTCATACAATGGAAGGAATTAAATACAGTAATGTTAAACATTTACACTTCTTTCAACGTTTATAGTAAGTATTCATATTGTTGAAAGCTTTTTGTTCTTTTACTATGGGAAGTTCGTATTAAAATTATAACATTTTTTGCTTTATTAATACTAATATTTTGTAAACCATACGTAATACCGAAAGCAATTCGTTATTTTCCTACAAAAAAAAAATCAAATAAAAATTCTGTTTTTTTGCGCTATGCAAATGTTTGTAGTCTGAAGGCCTACGGTAAAATTAATTGTGTATTCTCGTCCCCTTTCCCGCACACTTCGAGTCTCTTTTATTTAGATGCGACAGGTAGATAGATATATACGCGTTCGCTACAGGACGGTTTTATTTTCCCCCGTAAATATTCCCACCGAGGGCCTGTGCTCTCGACTGTTCGATTGCATATACAAAAGAGTACATCATAACGACTGGACATCAAATATCTTATTTATTGACAACCCGTTTGGATCAATTATTGTAGTGAACGCTGTCTCTTGCCCAAGGGTTGCGGGTTCGATCCCCGCACAATACAAACATTTGTGTGCATGAACATGTCTGTTTGTATTGGTCTGGGTATTTTCTATGTATTATATGGATGCATTTACTAAAGAAAAGTATTAAATGTACTTGTAATTTCGCTGTTGATTCAGACATCCGTAACACAGGTGCTTGAGCTACCTCTCCCAGAGTCAGATCAATGTGTGTGATGTTGTGAAATAATTATATTTATTATTATTTATATTAAAAACAGAAAACATGTCTTACCGAACTGATCTCGCACGGATGGGTCGCTGGGTGCTAATGTAAGCGCCTTTTTGAACCACATCTCTGCCTCTATAGACCTACTTGTCTGTAACAAAACATATTGCATTATTTTGACTGCATTTTGCGCTGTTTTACCTTCACCTAAATGACTCTTTTTAATGAAAAATTAGTCTTATTATTTTTAGGACAACCTGCAAACCTTAGTGTACATTTCGATTTAACTTTGAACACGATAACATCTTGTTTGCTTAAGATAGAGATTAAAGCTAATTTAATTACCTATCTGCAAAATGTTTAGTCAAGTTTAATCTAAACTCGAGCCTTAGTTTTATTGAAATTAGTTTCAAGGGATTGCTGCTGTAAACCGTCTTATGCTTACATATGTACTAACATAAATGCTTATTCATTTTTGAGCTAACGCAAAAATGTCTAAATAAAAATCAAATCTGTATGAAAATCCGTCACAGAGGAAGGAAGGAGACACAAATAGACGTGAGTAGCAATTTCGTGTTTGCATAATAACCCGGATTTGTATGGGAAATTTGATTTCAAACGGAAACGTCACATTTCTATTTCGTGGATTACTACTCTCGAGCTATTTATTGAATTGTTTCGTTTTCGCTTAGCTGTCCTGAAATTTTTGTCTAAAAACAAAAAGTAAAATATTGTCAGCAAGTTTTTATACATATATTTTTCAATCAGCTGTTACGTATGTTTTTATTTGTTAATAAATTGTATCATAATAACTATGCACTAATGTTTTCTTATTAGCCATTATGAAAGGAAACTGTATGTGTAAAACATGTTGTAATACCGAATTGGAATTGAATTATGAATGGGCGGCGGCAATCGCTTACCATCAGATCTACTCGACTGCCACCTATTACATAAAAATAAAGACATATCCAGAAAGAGAAAGATACATATGTTTTACCATTTTAATATTCAAAAGTGTTCAGTATAAACCTAAGTTGAATAAAGAATTTTGTATATTTCATCTTTAGAGATTCCAACGAAGAACGCTATCTACAATGGAATCCTATCTAAATAGATCTGCCAAAGTTCGTTGAATCCATCATAAAGTCGCCCTGCAAGACGTCAACGTGCACTCCCTGAGTCTAATTAAACTTGGAACAGTTTGCTCAATCAGTACGCAGAGGTCAAGTAAATTGAGCAGGTGCCTCTAATTTTGTAGGCGATTTGCATGGCTCGAAGCAGAGCCGGAGTGTTAACTCAAGGAAAATAGTTCGGGTGAGCACGGGCTTACTTTGTAAGTTAGAAACTCAATTAAGAGGTTCGTTTCTAATATGGAGTCATCTCGCTGTCTTATTTGGTTAGGTTAGATTTTGCACTAGTTTTTAAACAAACAACTTCACACAAAAAATATATTATTATGGTAATATCATCAAAAAGTTAAACCCTCTTTTAACCACTTCTTCTGATGGATGACAATTATTCATTTATTAAAATTTAGTCATAATTAAACCTTATATATTGTTTTTTTTAAAAAGAAGTGTAATTTGCAGAAAAAAGTATTTGAGGTTTTATTTAAGATATTTTAGTTTGAGTTAAGGTTATATTAACAAAAAAATGGATTTTCGCATTGCATTATAACTATAATTGATTAAGGCGGAATATTAACATGAAATTTATTATGTGACACAACACTATGTATTTGCTCGACGTTTCGGCCACGTCAAAGGAGGCTGCTCGGATCACATAATAAATTTCGTGTTAATTCCCGTCTTAATCAATTATAGATATTTAAAATTTACTTAAATGTAACACAAAATATATCATAACATTTTTCTAGATTTTATTACAAATCTTATTTTTCACTTAGACTCAAAGATAATTTCATATGGGTTTTTAAAATTAATACGTATTTCGATGACTTGTAAATTCTGAATCGGCTTATTGACACAAAGCTGAACCATGCTAACGACATCGAGATTTAGACAACAGAATTCGAAAGCTTGAAGCTTTCGAATCCTGTTGTCTTCCTTGTACATCACTATTGGCTGTGCCGCCATGGAATGTAATTATGCTGTAGGTGATGCATAAATCTTACTTACATTTCTTGCTAGTATTTGTGCTAAAGTTAAGTGCGTCTCGACGTGGTCGGGCGCTATGGCGATAGCCGACAGTATGCTGTGCTCCGCCTGGGGCCACTGCTGTAGCTGTACGTAGATTTCTCCAGCCATTGATAATACATTCTGAAATACAAAAAAACGTTTTAAGGATGACCAAGACGTAACTTGAAGGGTAAAAGGAAGAGCGAGAAAAAGATAATGGAGTGAGATAAGAATGTTATGTAAATTCCAACTTCTGCGTGCAGTAACCTCACATATAGGCGCGTAAGTATTTGTCAAAGGCTGCAAAGCCTTCTTGTACATAATATGTACGCTGTCATTGCCTTGTGCCAGTATGTCTGCTGCAATTGCACTAAAACTCCAGTAAAAGTAATAGGTACATCTCGGCGAGTTATTAGCCTTTTCTTGCGTTTGGATTAGTTTTATTTTATTTAACTTAGTAAAAAAAAAACTTTTTTTTTATATAAGGCTCGGTATAAACATAAGCTAATTAAGGTTTATCATATACCGTCACTTTAGGTTAGTGAATGCACGCGATCACAGACACCCCAGAATATGAAGCAGGTCATGTAGAAAGCAATCAAGCAGGCGGTTCGACTTTGTTTCGGTAGATGTCACTATGCATAATTACATCGCCCTAGCAAATTGTGCTACCGAAATGAAAACTTCAAGCCGCCTGCCTAACATTGTCAGTTCAAATCAGGATTCCTAACAGAGTAGTTATAAACGTGAAGTCATAGACTACTATTGTATCGTGAAGTGAATCAGATCTTGCAGTGTCTTTCTACAGGACATATTCAACGAAGATATACTGCCTCATTACGATGGGTGAAGAAAAAACAACAGTCTCACTTACATGCCGCGTCCATCCAACAATAGGCGCGTTTGTGTCCGGCAAAATCTGCAGCGCATCCTTGTACGCTGACAGGGCTTTGTGCCAGTGCCCTCGCTGCGAGTGCAGCGCGGCCAGCTGCACGAGTGCGGAGACGCGTGCCGACTCGTGCTCGCGCCGGTCCCGTACGCGCACGCCCTCGGCGCGCGATCCGGCGCGTAGTGCGCTCGCCGCCTCGGCTAAGCGCCCGTCCGCCATTAGTGATGTGCCCAGGTTTACGTAGGCCACTAAAAAAAGATATTAATTTTTTTAATAATACAACATCTGGAGCCTAATTCTCAGGCTCGTGACAATTTGACACATAGCGGATGTGACATGAAATCCATACAAAAAAAACTATGATTTTTTTTTCTATATTCGCACAAAAAAGATCCATCTACATACAAGATGATCGAGCAATGCGATCGACTTTTGTAAGAAAAGTTTTTTTTATTTTAGGAAAGAACTTCTGACAAAAACAGATGACAAAACTGATGAGTAGAATAAATGTTTAAAAGAGTGTAAATGTATATTGATTTATCCTGCATGGGGTTCGCTTGGACCATGATCTAGTATTTCGTATTTACATTGAAGCGATTGCCATATAACCTTTCGAACCCTTAGACGAACCAAGAGAACAAGAACAAGTGGGCCATGGTTGGAGAATTAGACCCAATTTCTCCATTGTTCTCTAAACAAGGCGTAGTTAACGAGCTGTTAAAAATAAGAGACAGTTTAACATCGTTGTTATTTTTTTCTGTTGAAAGTAACAGACCATTACATAATCGTATATCAAGCGACTGACACACGAATCATTAATTCCCATCAACACACTCAAGGAACTATCCGATACGTGAAGTGAAGCACTCCACCAAGCTACAGAACGGGCCGACGAAGACATCTGGTTGACGGAATTAAACGGAGTCACAATCCTGCTGAGGATAGTGACTTCGTTTACTTTACATTACGTTAGGGACCGACTGAAGAGAGAAAGAGAGATCCGATAGGTGGTGAAGCTTTCCTTATGATATTTTCTCTCACTACCAAGCTAGTGAAAAATAAGTGTGAACATTTTCCAAATATTTTTTCTATTAAATACAACCAAAATATTCTTACATCGATACGATAAAAATGAAAATTACTATATTACCTACGTATATAAGATAGGTAATGGCGTACAGCGGCATCGGGAGTGTCCTCGAATCGGTAATTTCATGGAAATTTAAGCAGCTATAGAGCCATTCGCCAAGGAAGCGTACGTTTCGTATCTGCGCCTATTACGGCACGTTACGCTCCGCAAATCTCGTAAGGCCGTGCACAAGTACCGACATCTCATTTTTATATTACGTGGGAGATATATTATTCATAGTGTTTCCAGGGTTGAAGAATTAATAAGTACATTTTTTATCTATTTCTGAAAAATAGTATCCCCCAACCAATTACGGTCACTACTATATTATAGTGCTCACGTGTGTGCGCAAACACATGTGCACTCTCACTCTTATTCACTCTTACTCTCATATTCCGATGGGAAACCAGCGTGACACGAGAGATTGGGCGCAGAACCAACGGCTTAACGTGTTTTCCGAGGCACGAGGGTACAAGACCGCCTAACTTCCAGACTCTGGGCTGACATTAAGAATTTCTTTCGAAGAACTTAGGTACAAATGTTTTGGCTAGACCCGGGGATCGACCTCGGGACTTCTTGCGCAGCCGTTGCTTTAAAGTGCGTCCCACTGACCACTGCGCCACCAAGGCAGTAGAGCCTGTTAAAAATATGTATGTACCAAACTGCTTTCATATTTAATACAAACATACAGGGTGTATCGTAAACACTTTGATTCCTTTAAGGTGACGGGTAGGGCACACTACCAACGCCAATCGATTTAAATTGTTACTTACTAAACCTGATCTATTTTAGACTATTTCGGGGTTACAACCTCTCGGAAAACACTTATACTATTTATTAAATAACCATGCACAAATGTTGGGTCCAACACGTACTCGAAAAATTGATTACCGCCAAAAGCGGCCACTTTTAGCGTGAATCAATTTTTCGCGTAAAAAAACGGACCCAACATTTGTACACGGTTATTTAATAAATATTTGCCCAGAGGTTTTAACCCCGAAATCATACCTAACCTTATTGTTCGACCTTAAGTGTCGAGGTGTTTACATTTCATTGCAGGCGACTGTACATGGAGTCTCTAGAGGTTAGATTGGACTAAAGATTTTTTCCACGGTAGGCAGTGGTATGAAGCAATGTTGATACCTTAGAGCGGCGGTTATCATTTACTTCTAACATCAGTTGGTTGACTCATTAAAATAAAATTGTAAACTGTGCCGCAAAAATATTGCAAGCAAATTTATACTGGAATCAACGTTTTTAATCAGCATCAACGTGTTAAGAAAAACTTTCACTGTATTGACTGAATGAAATCATCACTGTTGCAGTGCTATTTTCAGGGTTTATGTTATTTTAGCGGGGTTTAAAGGTTGGCAGCGCACTTGTGACTCCACCGGTGTCGCGGGTGTCCATAGGCGGCGACAATTGCTTAACATCAGGTGATTCGTCTGCTCGTCTACCACCAATCACATAAAAAAATGTTACTGTAATAACTGTTGTTCATCAATACTATAAACATGAAAGCAATAAATGAATATAAATATGAATTTCACTTTTTTAATATAATTATCAGAAAGAGGTCGATCGACGAATCCAACTCGGCTGGGCAGCGTTCTGGAAGCTACGCAGCATATTTTCGGCCCACCTACCGCAGTGTCTCAAGACGAAAGTCTTCAATGCGTGTGTGTTGCCAGTGATGACATACGGAACCGAAACGTGGCCGCTTACAATGTGCCGATTAAGGAGGCTCAAAGTCACCCAGAGAGCAATGGAGAGAGCTATGCTCGGAGTCTCCCTGCGTGATCGTATCAGAAATGATGAGATCCGCAGGAGAACTAAGGTTACAGACATAGCCCAAAGGATTGCATGCCTCAAGTGGCAATGGGCAGGACACATAGTGAGGAGAACAGACGGCCGTTGGGGCAGAAAGGTCCTGGAGTGGAGGCCACGTACAGGAAGTCGCAGCCGTGGCAGGCCCCCCACAAGGCGGACCGACGATCTGGTGAAGATCGCGGGAATCCATTGGATGCGGGCGGCACAGGACCGATCTGTGTGGAGAACATTGGGGGCGGCCTATGTCCAGCAGTGGACGTCTATTGGCTGAAATGATAAATATAATTATATTTCAATAGTTATAACATGATTTCTACCATGTACCTACCTTATTTTTGAGTTACCCGATATTTCAGCGCCGTGGCAAATGAGCTCTATTTTTGATTCACTCGTATGACTTAGCGTCGTCGCATGCGACGTAAGTCACATTCGCCTTTTAATGTTGCCAATATAATACGGTAAATTGACATTCTAAACCTTCCATGCAGAGTTTTACAAAAACCGGTAACATCCGCATTGCAAACGTAATGCAAAAACCATAGATTATTGGATGAATATGAAAATCTTCGCTTTTTGTCACAAAAAACTATGATTGTCACATTATGTCAACTGTCAAAATAATTCAAATCAAAGTTTTGAAATTTATAATAGTTTGTTAATGCTTGTTGCTATTGACAACTATTTTGACGTTGCTTCTACCGCTCGCTTTAAGTCACTCGACCAACGAGTGGGTGGAGTCACTCGGTGCAGACGAATGATTCAAAAATACGGAATTTCGTATATCGAAGGAAAATCAGTAGAAATCGTGCGCTCGTCACGACGCTAAGTCATACTAATGCAAAAATACTATGTCAAAAATAGAGCTTTAACTATTCTAATGTTAGTGATCATTAAATTTTAAAACAATATAAGGATATTTCGCCCGGATTTCATATTTTCTTGCGGCAAAAAATAATGTTAAAATTAGAAGTGATGACTATTTATTTGAAGTTGCAGTCATTAGGTTTTGTTTTGTGATCAATATTTTTGAGCTAAATCAGAGGGAGCAGAAAAGAAGTATTAAACGCGGCATTTTCGGTATTCTCATAAAAATATAATAGGTAATAGTTGATATTTTTTATAGCAATCTTTTGCAATTTATTCTTAAGTAAATAACACACTTAATAATTTCAGTGTCCCGCTTGAACACGAGATGAAATTTTTAAGTGTGTCATTCACTTATAATAGGTAGGTTATACCTATTTTTTGAGAGTGAAAAGATAGTCTGAAATGGCTACCCACTTCAAACATTTTACTGTACCTATAATATTATTTTTGAGACTAGAACCCTACTGGGACACAAATCAATCATACTCGTAGCTAACATAAACCTCTTTTCTCCTTGTAAAATATTTACTTATCATTTATCATGCTCCTTTAGGTAGTTCTTTTCACTCATAGGATTTTTATTTGGTCCTTTTGGCGAACTCTTCAAGATCTGTGAACTTACTTCGCGTATTGAAATAAGTAGATTAGCTCTTATATTGAAGAATTTTCTAAGGGCGTCAGTATGATGAAAGTTGCTTAGCATAATAACCACTCTGGAGATAAAAAATTTAAGGTAAATGTGCCAGCTTGAGTCTAGAATTTTATTTAAAGAATTTCTAGGGTTATTTTCTAAAATACGTTGCGGGTTTACTCTGCAAACGAGTTTTACCCATTAGTCCTATCACGCTGCCAGATCTTTAGTACGGTTACACATACGGTGTTTTGCTTTATTTTTGAGGCACTAAATGCAACACTTTTAGTTTATCAGTTGCTTTCATTTTGCGGGTAGTATTTTTGGAACTTTTTGACTATAAAGCCCCAAGAGCAGCTATCACTGAAATTAACTAACCACGGGAAAGCTAAATTAGTCTGTTGAATATTCGATTCATAACACTAGCGCGACGGTGTGGGAAAACATCACGAGGACTAACACGTTTCGGAGAATATTCTCATTCAGTGGATGATTCTGAGCGTGTGACTATGACTAACTTTTTCTGAGAAGGTCAGTTGTGAGACATCATCGTCATTATCAATTTGGCCAATAGAACACTACTGCTGGACCTCCCCAATGTTATCCACATATATCGGTCCTGTGCTACCCGCACCCAAAGGATTCTTGTGACCTTCAGCAGATTATCGTCTCATTTTGTGAGGCCTACTTCGACTTCCAGTACGTGGCCTCCACTCGAAAACCTTCCCGCCCCAAAGGCCGCCTGTTCTCCTCGCTATGATGGCAGTCGTTTCATTGTAAATACTAAACGATCAAATTTTGGATAATAGACCATCTTTAACCACTGACGAAAAGAGACGTAACCGGAAATGACAGCCTAAGAAGAGATGGATTTTGCTAAATTAATAATTATGTAACATCTCAAGCAAGAAATAGATTTCTCGCTTGTGTTGACTCGTGCCAGCTGATGTTTTTTCGGTTCGATTCTCAGACAATATAACCTTTGAATGCAGTTTTATAAATTTAAAAAATAAGGAATGTAAAAAAAATTAATAATCTCTATTTTTCTCTGAATAAAGGTAACAGAATACAATTTAACAATACTTAAAATGACGAAAATGCCACTTGAGAGAGAGACTGGCGCATGAGATAGGTTTATGAAAAACTCCTGTTACAGGTCACCAGTTCTCCACATCTAGGACCCTTCATTTTAATAACACGGATATTGAGTGTGTGTGAGTGAAACTGTGTCCGAAGTTGCTGTTATTATGCGAATGTTACTTGTAGTTAATGTTTAGTATCAAAACTAATGTTTTCTTTAAGTACTCGTATAACGGTAGTGTCCCTCCAGGTCCAAAGATTTTTTCCACTCTGTACCTTTAGGTTGAAATAATCTAAACACGACGAGTCAACATTTGAAATTTATATAAATCCAAAAATACTCACAAGCCATTGAAGGTCTGAAATAAATGGCTCTCTCGAAACTTTTGATAGCTTCTCCGTATCGCCTTTGGTTTTGAAGCAGAATTCCGCTGAAACAACGAAACATACATTTAAAAATTCGAAATTAATATGTTTGATTTTTTAGAGTTAACTGTACGCAAGGTTGTGGTTATCCCTTTAAAAAGTTAGTAAACTATTGCTAACTTTTTGGGTGTTTCATCATCATTTCAGCCAAATAGACGTCCACTGCTGGACATAGGCCGGCCCCAATGTTCTCCACACAGATCGGTCCTGTGCCGCCCGCATCCAATGGATTCCCGCGATCTTCACCAGATCGTCGGTCCACCCTGTGTGGGGCCTGCCACGGCTGAAACTTCCTGTTCGTGGCCTCCACTCGAGGACCGTTTGAATGTTTACTTTTATTATTATTTCATTTTATCTACACTCGTGTCATAATCTTTAAACTAAGAAATCAAAATCAGAAGTAAACACATTTTTATAATAATGATAGCTTTAAAGAATATTAAATGGTGAGGGTGTTGCATAGTAATCTTTTTTGCACTTTATGCAATATTTTAAGTAACAGTATTAGGACAAAAGTCATCATCATCATTATTACTGCCAAAAAAGTTAGAAATTGAAACCCCAGAAAACACCTACAACATGCGTGCGCATCAATGTAGTTATCTGTGGCCACATACGATTGATCGATTTCGTAATGCAATTTATGTAAGAGAATAAAATTTATCTACATATTTTATTTATAGTCTGAAAGTGGGATAGTCCGCTCAATATGCGAGAACCACGCTCAATGTGGGAGAGCCACGCTTAGGCATGAATGGGCCGGCTCGACCGGAGTGATACCACTGCCTCACAGAAGACCGGCGTGAAACAGCGCCTGAGCTGTGTTTCGTCGTGTGAGTGAGGTTACCGGAGGCCCAATGGGGGGGAAGGGGAAAAGGTTGGCAGCAAACTTGTGACTCCACTGGTGTTGCGGGTGTCCATGGGCGGCGGAATTGCTTACCATCAGGTGATCCGTCTGCTCATCTGCCAACTCTCATATATAAAAAAAAGTGAGAAAATAGTTGATAAGTATTTTCAGGATTTTCCCACCAGATATTTTAGCAAATGCATCAAGAGTTACAGATAGTCCAGTGTCTATGGGCGGCAGAAATTGCTTACCATCAGGCGATCCGTCATCTCGTCTGCCACGTATCACATAAAAAAAGTCTTTTTCCAAGAAAATCAATCAGATTATCAGGTATGTGCAAAATAAGCTTGTTAAAATAATTTCCCTATGGTTTCTTACTTTGAAGATAAAAACGTGAAGAAAAACACACATTAAAAGCACGACTATTGAAGAACTTATGTATGAAGCTTAAAATAGTATCTTGCAAAGCTTACATATTAAAGCTGTCACGGCTGATAATTTTAATAAGAAGTTAAGTTAGAATCGTGTGATTTTAAAACAACACACGGCCCCTCATTGCAACTTTAGGGATACGTTCTAAAACAACACACAGTTTGAAGATGTGTTATTATATAACCATAGCATATTTTGACTCTCTTGTTTAATGGTATTAGAGTGTAATGATGTGTGGTATTTTGACAACATGTAGCTAAACCCTTATAGAATAAAATTAGTTCAGAAACCAAAATATCAAAAAAGTACGTAATAATTAGCCGTGTGATCTCCGGCAGAGCAGAATAGGCCACCCTCACTCTTACCGAGGTGTCGTAAAAGGCGACTAAGGTAAAGCTGCTGGCATGATCATCAGCACCCAGAGAAGGAAAACTCTGCATTTATATCAAAACCCTCGCCAACCCGTCTGCCAAGCATGGTGAGTATGGTAATTACTCCTCATGTGATTGAGGGAGGCCCGTGCCCCAGCAGTGGGGACTTAAATGGGCTGACGATGATGATGATGAATTATCAGTGGCTGATCGTTGATATTGGCCACCGAAGCCGTTATCTGTTACAGTATATTATTATTATATGTAATTTTAACGTTTCCAAGTGCATTTGTTTCTAATTGATAATTAATCTATTGCAATTCATCATATTCTATCAATAGTTCAATTGAATGTCGATAGCATCACAGTTGACATATGGCAGGTATATATCAACTGAAATAATATAGATAAGATAAAAGATAAATTCCAACGACTGCATTTAAAATTTGCATTTTCGGAAATTATGCTGTCAATATTAATGGTACCTATTTAATAAAAACTGCTGCAGCAATATTTACTGGGTATTTGAAGGAATTTTCATATAGTTAAAGCAAATTTGTTTTTAAACTCTACGTCATCAATCCGGTTATTGATTTACCGAGTAGAGATTTAAATAATTATTAACGTAATATCGGAAAACTGGAAATCAAATTTAAATTTTGGTAACACCTAGAAATATGAATAACTTCTACAAGGTATCAAGGAGGTACGTCAACACATCGTCTTGTCATAATAAATGCATGATAGTGCCCTTATACTTCGCTATGACTGTGATGTGCTTTTTTTTTCTTAATATATTTAAATTGATATAAATTTAAAAAAAACTCAGTGATGCGGCATCATCATCATCATCATCAGCAACCCACACTCGTCCACTGCTGGACATAGGTCTCCCCTAATGCACGATGATGCGGCATATTTATGAAATATGAAAATAAAAAAAAAAAACAAAACATAAAATGCAGTTACATCACTTGCGCCTTAATTCGGCCGGAGTAGCAATATTATGTTACCAATATTATAAGTATTAACTAACAATAGTATAAGTAAAAACTATTCGATTTGGAACTTGCTGACATCAAGCTTACAACACCAAACCTCAAAATGGCATTGTTTAACCACAACACGGTGGGCAGCGGCATGACTGTGTTCCGGCATTGTTGATGTCTATGAGCAGCGGTTACCATTTACCACCAGATGGGCCGCGTGCTCGTCTGCCTAATTTTCGCAATAAAAAAAAAACAATTAAGTATGCCAAAAGAATACCAACGCCCAGTACCGCAGCTATTCCATAAGAACTGGCGTATTTCGCCGAGTAAGTGAGGGTTTCGGAGGCCCACAAGGTGGGAAGAGAGAGGTGTGAAACAGTAAAGTATCAGCCTATATATTGTCCCACCTACAGAGCAAAGGCCTCCATCATAGAAATCAAGTCATCGCTACTATGATGGGATTAGGCTTAATCACCACGCTTGCCAAATGCGTATCGGTGATTACAAACCTGAGCTACGTTCAGAAAATTCGAAACATACTTTTTGCTCGACAAGAAGACCAACTGGGCTTCTTGATTTTTCATTAAATCACAGGAAAAACTGTTAAACTAGATTTGTACGTAACTGCTAGGTATTATCGCAACCGAGACGGCTTTTCTCTTAGAGTACACATAACAAGTTTAGGTATATTTAGAGCACGGGTGTCAGTCCTAGTCTATGTATAAATCGTATGCAGATATGTTATAGGTACCTTCAATCAAAGTACTTACCTATAGAATAGCGCTGATTGAAGTGTCGATGAATGCTAATAGATACGTGAGTATACATATGCTATCTATAGAGTGCGCTTCACAGAATATGAACTGTAGCATATTCTGTGACTCACACTCTATAGCTTGCATATGTATAACTCTAAGGCGGTTTCTTATACTTCTTACTATTATGTTTTATACTGTGCTTCGTTATTCCTCCACATACAACAACAATGCACCTTGATGTACTCTATGAAACGAACGCTGCTTTGTCGACGATGATGATCAATCAGCTATACTATGACAACACATATAGCCACAAACGGAACGGTACAAAGGGTGGAATTCTATAGGAATTGACTGTATTAATGGTTCATCTGACGCAGAATTACCAATAGGTACCGTTGTCATACAAATTTAACAATTCTGTAATATATTCGTTAAAAATGCTTTCTAAGGGCTGATTCGGCAAATCTTATTCCAATACTAAATCTATGATATAACGCTGTCATTACATACAAATCTGACGTTATACCATAGATTTATTGAATACTAGTGGTTCGCCCTCACTTCGTTTCGGAACATTATTTTCACTTAATACCAATAGATGGCGCTAGGTATCGAGCCAATCACACAAGCGTTTCGTGTTTTCGGATTACGTATAAGTGTTGCCGCTGACTATAGGATTTACCTCTTTATAAGGAGTAATAGCTAGGAATTAATGAAATTTATTTTAGAATTTGTAGATTTAAATTTAGGTACATGATTGGCAGTTACATTGGCTTTTACGGAACACCAACTAAATTTAACCTTTTCAGGTGTATCTATATTAAAATATTACAAGTAATAAATAGTAATTAGTATGTCAACACAAATAAATCAAAATTTCTTTCTACATTTAAGAAATTACGAAATAAAAGTTTTAAGTCAAGGAACGATTATATCATAATAAGTAGTCTTAAAATGAATTAATCTTTGTACTCTAGAAAATCCTTGACACTGTAGAAACATTTTTTATTAGCCATGCCTTAATAGGTATCTTGGTGTTTACATTGATGTCGGTCTCTTAAAAGTAATCCGGTAACTTTTATAAATATCTATACACATTATAAAATAGTTTCTTGAGCACAATGTCAATTTTACTGGAGTTTTAAACAATTTGTACAAATATTGTGAGCGAATTCGCTTGTGAGTTATAAACATCAGGTTAATAAATATCGTGTTAATTGCCGTCTTGATTAATTATAGTTATATTGCAACGCGAAAATCTATAACACTATATAAAATCACGTTTATTCTCAAAAAGGGATTTATGTTTAAGCACAAATATGCATATTTCAAATATACACAAGCAGGGCAATAAGAGTATATTATATATTTCTTAAATAGTGGTAACACATAGCCCGAATACACTTTTTTTTTGTAATATAAGTAGGCTTTGGAAATCTACAGGATTTCCCCATACGAGTAGCAATTTCGTATCGCAATAGCACTGTCATTGTAAGCATTTATTGCTGCTTGCACTGATACCAGCCTACTAACTTTCCTCAATGCGGATAGAATAGAAATAAGAAATATGTTTATTTTACTACAAAACTGAGACTGATTTATCTGAGCATTCCAACTACAATGACAGTCAATATTAAGGCCTAAAAATATAGTTTTTTTATATTATGGCAGACAAACGAGCAGACGGCTCACTTGACAGCAAGTAAATTACCACCGCCCATGGACTCTTAAGGTTCTAGTCCTAAGTTCTTTTCTTGAATATCAACAGGTCGTATCTGTTCGGAAACACCATCATTGGTAACTGATTTCATAGTTTTACTATGCGCGGTAGGAAGTGGCGTGAGAAGCGCCTGTGGTGGAGTAAAATCTATCCAAGTGATGTGGGTGAAATTTGGAGTTCTGGCGTGATGTACGATGGTAAAAATTTCCAGCTGGAATCAGGCCGAACAGCTCCTCGGAACACTCCTGATTTTAGATACGATAGAAGACACATAGCGATGCTACCTCTCTACGCAATGACAAGGATCAAGCGTGTCGGAAAGAGCCTGGTCGTCGATAATTCAATTAAGTTTCGGATACTTCCTCTAAGTTTTCAGCATTAAAAGTTTTTTTTTAAATTATGAACGGCACCTCGCGTATTTTTGAATTGTATGTATGTTGTTTTATTGATATTAATTTTAATGTTATTTTGAAGCTAGCCAGTCAATTATCTGAGATAGTGTTCTATTTATATCATCATAATAAAAGATTAACTGGCGAGTTTCTTGCCGGATCTTCTCGACCAGAAACAACTTTCCGACCCGGTGGTAGAATCGCATTATGTTTATTTATTTCTTTAGTATATTTTATGTATCAACATATATATGTATTAACATGTTAATTATACATAAGTACTTATGAATAGTTTTAAGTCATTTATATGTATGACGATTTGTAAGTGCTGTGTACAAGCCTATGCAAATAAAGAATTATTTGAATTTGACTTTGAATCATTGTAGCATAATAAGTCATTCACGGATAAAGTTTGTTCGATTCGGGCCTTAGACAAATATAATTAAAGAAACTACTACTCTGCCGTGTGGTCCCCGGCAGAGTAGAATAGGCCACCCTCACTTTTACCGAGGTGTCGTAAAAGGCGACTAAGGTAAAGCTGCAGGCATGATCATCAGCACCCAGAGAAGGAAAACTCTGCATTTATATCAAAACCCTCACCAACCCGTCTGCCAAGTGTTGTGAGTATGGCAATTACCCCTCATGTGATTGAGGGAGGCCCGTGCCCCAGGAGTGGGGACTTAAATGGGCTGACGATGATGATGATGAATTAAAGAAATGACGAGATTGTATTTACGAGTGACCCTAGCATAAAAATCTGTAAAAATGTGTGCAATAAAGAATATCTATCTATCTTTCTAAATAATCAATATTTCAATGTGTTCATAAATATTTATTTCCGCAAACCCTGTTTCTCATTGAATAGATAGGGTTATTCATAAATGCGCCATAGAGCCCGTCAAGCTATATATATATTATTGTTAGGTATTTGAGTTCATAGTAAATGAAGTTATTTAAAGTTGAGTCAAGCTAATAAGCCGAGCTGGAGGCGGACGTTCAAGCGGCCGTCTATAAATGGACGGCCGAAAAGAAGGCGCGGGGTGATCCCTACTGCCCCGCGGAACGAGAGCAAGCCCGGAAAGAGTTCCAGGAGGACCTTGTTGGTCTCTGGGCTCTAGACCTGGGACGCGCCGCATACGGGCGTCGCACGCTGGACGCGCTCGCCCCAATCCTCGACCGGTGGCTCGAGCGGCCGCACGGCTTCCTCAGCTTTAGGATGGTGCAGGTGATGACCGGGCATGGATGCTTTGGTCATTACCTGCATCGTATCCGTCGAGAGGGAGCCCCTTCCTGCCACGAGTGCGGCGCTGCTGACGACACGGCGGATCATACGCTCGCGTATTGTCCGTCGTGGGATCAGCAGCGCCAGGCACTGGTGGCGAAAGTCGGCCAGAACCTCACCCTTGCCAGCATAGTGCAAGCTATGCTGTCAGGGGAGGAGGCCTGGAAGGCTTTCGCCACTTTCTGTGAAGAGGGGGTGGCAGGCAAGGAGGCGGCGGAGCGCGCGCGGGAGGAGAAGCCTTCCGCCGACGCGCTCCGAAGAGCGAGGAGGGGTCGGAGACGACGCCAATATGTGCGTCTCCTTCCTCTCCTTGGAGGTGGCCAGCCGGCGCCCGGTACTGGGATACCCGCGCCGGCATTGCACAGGTCACCTCCAGTGCTCGTTAGGGACGGCTGCTCACCCTCGGCTGTCCCTAACGCCCCCCCCCCCAACCCACCCGGGGGGGGGGGCAGCGTCCTGCCCGCTTAAGCGGGCTCCGTCCGGGGAGGGTCGTGAATAAGGTTTCGTACCCGTTATCACGGCCACTCCCCACTTAAGGACGATGAGAGTGGTGCCCTGGTGTTTTTAGTCGGTATTGCCTCTGGCCGGCTTCTCATTAGGAGAAGCCCCCGCCAGAGGAGAGTCCGACATAACCCCTCCGCTCCCAGGCAGAGGGGTATGTGTAACGCATTTTCACCAGGGTGAACAAAAAAAAAAAAAAAGCTAATAAGCCACATTTGACGTTTCTAAATCTTAGATTCATAGAGAGGTGACATACTAAAAAACTTTGATTAAAGTGAATATTCGTTATGCACCTCAGAGAAACGTGAATGGAATACTATAATAATGAAAAAGAAGTTATTAGTACTTTTATTTAGAGAAATGTCAATCAAAATTATTAAAAAGAAAGAGTAAAGTAGGTACCGATCCTAGATATCGATTCTCGGCCAGTTTATTTTATTTTCATCGAAATCAAATAGCTTATATTGTGTGCCATACATCGTATTTCTTTTTACAAAGTTATTAATGTATGTATTGTTGCACAGTACAAACATTTGTGTGCATGAACATGTTTGTTTGTATTGGTCTGGGTGTTTGCTATGTATTATAAGTATGTATTTACAAAAGAAAAGTATTATATGTATATATTTGTAATCCCACTGTTGATTCTGATATCCGTAACACAGGTGCTTGAGCTACCTATCTCGGAGTCAGATCAATGTATGTGATGTTGTGAAATATTATTATTATTATTATTTATATTTTGAAACAAGAGAATAATACGTTTTATTGTAATCAAAATGTGGCTTTTCATCTATAGATGAATATTCCTTTACGATTAACATTGAATTTGTTCGATTATTTGGGGAACATCACTACAGTTTAAAAGAAATAAGTTGACACACACAACATTGTACCAACGTTCAATTCTCTAGAAAAGTAAATATTAAATCGTGAAATAATATTTTTTGTCTTTATTGAAATAAATAAATGCAAACATAATTTTTAAAAAGTTAAGTAATTGTCCTTTTTAACATAGAAAGATTTATAAATTCAATGACCGTTGTCACAAGGTTACGTTGTCGAATTTTGTTGAAGTGTCAAATGTGTCCTTTTATATTGGCCCAACGATAAATGTAAATGTTATTTAAATACAATAAAGCACCCTTTTGGATCAGTGGTAGCGAATGCTGCCTCTGGTGCAAAGGTTGCGGGTTCGATCCCCGCACAATACAAACATTAGTGTCCGTGAATGTCTGGGTGTTTTTTATGTATTATAAGTATGTTTTTATGAAATAAAAGTATTATATGTAAATGTTTGTAATTCCGCTATTAGTTCTGATATCTGTGCTTGAGCAACCTATCTCGGAGTCAGATCAATGTATGTGATGTTGTGAAATATTTATTATTTATTTATTTAAAGCATCACATCGAAGTACAGTCCATTAAACAAGCTTAAAATTCCATTTAACTTTAATTAGCATCGGCGCTAGAAGCAAACACAATCTCCATTCTGCTACTATTTTTTTTTATTTCGCGTTAATTCCTTTGCGGACGGTACCTGTGGATGCGGCAGTGCAATATTGTCTGCATGAATAATGTAGGATCTACAGCGGTATCACGCTGGGCAACGTACACTAATGAGAGCTATCCAACTCGGTGGGGCTATTATGCCACCCCTCTATAGCAATAATTTGTTACTAATACCCTTCTTATTATTGCAGCATTCTTTGTTTGAGTTAATGCCGAGCGATGGTTACTCAGGGGATTAGAACGCGCCTCCCAGGCGTAGGGACACCTCTAGCTTCGAGGTGAGGGAAAACATGGTGAAGTTTCATAGTTTCTGAAGCGTGGAACCATAATTCAGTTAGTCTGGATCCCTACGGTCAGACGGCAGTCGCTTCATTGTAATAACCAGACTTCCCGAATCCTAGAACATGGCCCAAGCCTACCTCGCGCTCCAAAGGAACAGCTTTGTTCTCTGGGAATGAGACTGTAAGATGAGGAGCTCATCTACAGCATTCTTTGTTTGAGTGGAGTGAATTAAGTATCAGCCTATATACCGCCCCACTGCAGGGCAAAGGCCTACATCATAGAAACCAAGTTATCGCTAATATGACGGGATTAGACTTAATCACCACGCTTGCCAAAAGCAGATTGGTGATCACAAAGCTATGTTCGAAAAATTCGAAACATACTTTTTTCTAGACCCGGGAATCGAACCCAGGATCCCGATATCACGGTTCGGTACTGGCGTCGGAGTGAATTACTTACATGTTTTTGCAAAACAGTGCTGTGATAGAGGTTGCTGGCACTAATTTGTGTAAAGTGAACTGTGTGCTTGTCGCTATTAGTCTGAATTAGCATGAGAAAAGAAATGGTGAATTTTTAATTCAATTTGGAATCGAATGACAATGAACCCGTCCATCTCATCTCAGCGCGAATTGCAATTCGCGGTTGCGTCCAATGCTGTCGCTTCGGAGCCCGGGGTACGCTTAGACCACGATTTAGGATTTGGGGCGTCTGATAATTACTATTTCATTTTGTCTTCTTAAAGTGCCTCTCCGACTAGCAAAGGTTGTCGTTAATCTAGCATATTCTACTCGGTCTGTAGTCAGGCAAAACAGCTCGGCGGCGCTCGCAATCTCCGTCCACTCCCGGATTTTACGCAGCCATGATTTTTTCTTGCGACCCACACGCCTCTTACCAGCTATTTTCCCCATCATAATAAGTTGCAACAACTCCTATCTATCGTGTCTTAACACACATCCTGAGTAGGCAACTTTCCTCTGCTGGTCGATTAGAGTTCGCGTTTCTCGTGCACTCATCGTAGAACTTCAACATTTGTCACTTTTTGAGTCCAGCAAATCTCCAGTCGCAGAAGTCCAGTTAATTTTGTATAAATAGATTTGAATGTAGTATAAATAATATAGCTTAAATATCAGAATAACACACATAAAGACATATTATTGTATTGTGGTCCTAAATATTATAACGATAATTATATCACGACGCGGTTGTTTATCGTGCATCTGCCGTAAACAAATAGTGACATCAATATTTTTCGACCAACGCTATGCTAATCAAGAGTGTCATAAAATATGTTTGTTGCGTAATTACATATTTATCACAGATTGTCATGTGGCGGACTATTGGAAAACGAATCATCACCAAATTACCTAAATCTTAAAAAATATTATGTGAGTAACATCATTAAAATTACACGTATCATAATCAAGCAGACTTTAACACGTTATCTTTGGATACAAGACCTTTACATTTATTTTATTATCTATCTCTCAATGAAAAAAAAAACAGATATTATTGGAAAAATACAACTTCAGGGCATCAAATAAATCGGAATATTTGTCTAAATAAGAACTTTCTTTTATCAAAAATTGAGGATATCCTATTTGCACTAAGTAGGTATATAAAAGAAAACAAATGTTCAGTATTGAAATAAACTATGAATCAATCCACAGATGATCAGTGTTACTAAAATTATCGTTCATTGTGATGGTACATGAGCAGACGAACGAACTTGGTTCAGGTTGGACTTCAGGATGTGCATGCACTCCGAATCAGCCGAACAGAGAATATTATTATAATAGCCGCGGCGGACCGTGCGCCACACAATCTAATATGGTTCGGCGCGCACCATATTTGTGGTCCAGGCCGAACCAAATTCGATCGTCTGGGAGTACGTTTACCAGTTATACATCCCTGTCCGTAACAGTTTCAAGTTATACACCGTTATTTTTATAATACCCGAGAAACTTCATGAGAGAATTCCACTAATGAAAACAATCATCATCATCATCATCAGCCCATTTAAGTCCCCACTGCTGGGGCACGGGCCTCCCTCAATCACTTGAGGGGTAATTGCCATACTCACCACGCTTGGCAGACGGGTTCGAACTACTGATTCAAATAAACTTTAGTATGTAGTACATACTAAAGTTTATTTGAATCAGTAGTTCGATTGAAGTGCTGAGTGATACGAGTGTATTGATGTTTACTCTTTATTTTGCAAATGTTTATTTGATCGACCCTATCTTTCCTTATCTCTCTTTCACTTTAGCATCAGCCGATCTAGATGAATTATGAGCTACACAAGGCTAGCCTGGTGGCTAGTACCTTATGACGATGTATTATTATTGTCTGCAAAAGTTTACAGACCTATTAAATTAGTTTTGTTATATTAATTAATTTTTGTTTTATCATTTATTATTTAGATTGTCTAGTTTTAGTTAATTTATTTTGTTTCTCTCTTTGTTGTACATTATTACTGTTTACGTGCGTTTTGTGTACACCTATAATTGGTATATTATAAGAAACAATGTGTTGTATCTGTTTTTTGCAATGTCTTTTATGTAAACTGTTGGTGTGCCTTATCAAATAAATAAATACAACCTTTGCGGATAAAGAATGGGATCAGAAATGGCGGCGCATCTATTCACTTCTCGCTCACACACTATTTGCGTCTATACTCGCACCCCACGAGTGCGAGATGCGCCGCCATTTCTGATCCCATTCTTTATCCGCAGAGGTTGTAAATGTCTGCTTATCATGGACTAATTGTATTAGTTCATGCTAATATGTACGATAACTGTTTTGTGATGAGAAATAAAGTTTTTATTTATTTATCGATTTTTTATTTATTTACTAACGAAATATGTTTGTCCACTAACGAAATTGTTACAGCCGTACATAAAAACATGTATATGTTTGACCGATGCTTTATTAATATTTAAATTTAAATTAGAAAATAATAAAATAATGTAATAATATAGGTAATATCTACATAAACACATAAGTATAATCTACACTGACAAGTTACATATGGGTCCCTGAGAACTGAAATAAATGAATTTTATTTTATTTTTATTTTATTTATTTATTTTATCACTAGTGGCCCGCCTTCACTTTGTGTCGGGACATTAATTCAACTTTATACCAAAGGATGGCGCCAGGTATTGTATACATCGCGCGAGCGCTTCGTATTTTCGAATCACCTATAAACGTTGCCGCTGTCTGTAAAGTTTACCTCTATATAAATAGTATAGACATAGATTTATTGCATCTTGCTTTCTTTCATTGATATAATTTCTTTCATTAAAGAGTGAGAAGCACGGTTTTGATCGATAGCCTGCCAATTTTGCTGGCAACAACTGTGATTGATGCAGGCATTTTTCTAATTAGGGTTAATCAATGTTTTGAATGCTCAGTGGTTAACGTGTCTTCAATACACCCGTATTCGATCGTGGGTTTTTAAAATCGACCTATCTAGCTCGGCGGAGAGGGAAAACATCATGAGGAAACCTACACGTTTCGGATAGTTTCTAGAACGAATAACGATGATTCAGTTGGTCTGGTTCCCCTGTTAGCGTTCAATCGGACAATGGTAGAATAGTTGATATTTTTTATAGTAATCTTATGCAATTTATTCTTAAGTAAATAACACACTTAAAAATTTCATCTCGTGTTTAGGGGGGACTCTAACCCACACCTTCCACAATCCTTGTGTTGTTGGATTGTGGAAGGTTTACTTTATGGTAGATTAGTTCCCACCAGATTTTTCATTGACTCATATCCGATTAAGGGTTAAAGGTTTGCGAAGGTCAGACTGCAGTCGTTTCATTGTAATTACCAGACTCCCCAAATTGTGAATCATGATCTAATCGTACCCCGGCCTCGAATCATGATCCAAATTTTGCTATCTAAGGGTTGCAAAAGACATACGGCAGTCGGCAGATATGTGATAGGGGGCACACGAGCAGATGGATTGCCTTATGGTAAGCGATTGTCATCGCCCATATACACCCGCGACACCAGAGTCACAAGTGCGCTGCCAATCTAAAGGTTAAGGGAGGTTTAAAAACCCTCTCTTTCCCCCGGATTGGGCCCCCGGTACCCTCATTCATGCAGCGAAACAGTATTGAATGAAAAAAGGAAATGATTCATGTTTTGGTAATTTTATTTTATACAAAATACATTTTGGGAAAGACCATCTTATTCTAAGTCAAATATAGTATTGACTTATCATTTACATCAATATTTGTATTTGCAAATTTCCGTACAATGATTTCAATAGATATTTGTAGGTCTAACTTGCTTTTAAGAAATAAAAATTTTCATTGTTCGCATTTATTAAAGTATCAGACCTTAAGTAATTCTTCTGTTCTTTACTCAGAGATTTAAAATTATTAAATTTCATCGGCCCTCAGACAGATTTTACAAAGCCTTTAGATTAAATTGCCACACCAAATAGCTCTGCGAAGCTTTCAATGATGAAAATGAAATGGGTGTCATTATATCCATTTCACGGAAAATGTCTACACGCTAAAAGTTTTATCTAGGTACGCCATTGTAAACTTTATGCCTTTGTAATACTTGGGTACTGCTAGCACAGGTAACATTGTGATTTTGTCAAGTTTAATAATATAACCCGTAGTAATATCTTATAAAGGATGCCGTTACGATTATCTGAAATTATTTTGATGATTACTATGAGCCTGTCATAAATGTAAGTGTTTAAGGTGACGGGTAGGGCACACTAGCGACGCCAATCGATTTTAATTTTTACCTACTAAACCAGATCTATTTTAGACAGTTTCTGGGTTACAACCTCTCAGCAAACACTTATACTATTTATTAAATAACCAAAAGCGGCGACTTTTAGCGTGAATCATTTTTTTGCGTACAAAAACGGACCCAACATTTGTGAGTGGTTGTTTAATAAATATTATAAGTGTTTGCCGAGAGGTTGTAACCCCGAAACTGTCTAAAATAGATTCGGTTTAGTAATTAAAAATTAAAATCGATTGGCGCCGCTAGTGTGCCCTAACCGTCACCTTAAGGGCGGATTCGACCAACTTAACAGTCATAAGAGTATAACTATCCGCAGGATAATTTACTTGGTTAGTTTTTTTTCGTAATAAACACAATCATGTTCTTCCAAAGACGGTAAACCCTTGTTTAACGAGTGAATGAACGAATGACATTATAAAGAGGCAAAAAACAATATGTATTTTTTGTAATTCATGATATAGTAATAATATAAATAATAAATATTTCACAACGTCACATACATCGATCTGACTCCGAGAGAGGTAGCTCAAGCACCTGTGTTATGAATATCAGAATCAACAGTGGGATTACAAATATATACGTATAATACTTTTCTTTTGTAAATACATACTTATAATAACATAGAAAACACTCAGACCATTACAAACAGACATGTTCATGCACACAAACGTTTGTACTGTGCGGGGATCGAACCCGCAACACTTGGACCAAAGGCAGCGTTCACTACCTCTGATCCAAACGGGTCGATATGCTAACGGAATATTTTTGTTAAGTAGGGTTGTACAAGTAATGTCAAAAGGCAATAACAGCTGTGACCATGACATCGCCAACCCCAACGCTCAAACACTAAATAAGTAAGTATAAAAAAATTAAATTGAAAATTTAAAAAACCCCCGACTCAACTAAATCTCTTTCATTTGATACCTATATTGAGGCAGTTGGAACAACAAATAGGTTATTCATAATTTTCTGACGGCGGCCATCTTGGATTTGAAATTTTTCACAATTAATATATTCTGCTACTCAAGCTCTTTTATATGATACTCATATTGTGGGAGTAATGTTTAAACATAAAATCCAAAAATTAGATTGATTTTTATTTAACATAGCTAACAACACTCCCTCATTATTCATCTTTCAAACAAAAAAAACAAAATCAAAATCGGTTCATTTGTTCGGGAGCTACGATGCCATAGACAGACACACAGACACACACACAGACACGTCAAACTTATAGCACCGCGATGTTTTTGCGTCGGGGGTTAAAAACACAAGTGGGCATCACATATCACAATCATTGTAATGTAGATGTAATGTGGAATCGTTTTTTTTTTTCGATTTTACTGTTACCAGAACAATCTAAAACGAAGAGTCCTAATTGTCTGGCAGGTCTATCAACGGAGAGAAGGACAGGTTGGAAAACCTGTATGTGTAAGTATACAGTAAAGTATCAGCTTATATAGTGTCCCACTGCAGGGCAAAGGCTTCTATCATGGAAACCAAGTCATCGCTACTATGATGGGACTAGACTTAATTAGGTAACACGCTTGCTCAATGCGGATTGTTGATCACAAACCCGAGCTATATTAGAAAAATTCGAAACATATCTTTGTTCGACCGAGAATCGAACCCAGGACCCCGAGATCACGGCCTGGTACTCAAACCAATAGACCAACGGGGCGTTAAGTATACAGTGTGTGGCTTGGAACCAGAGTAAAAAATATAATGGAAATTCTATAGTAAATTGAGGAGTCAAGGTATTCACAGGTATTCGTAGTCACAGAAAAGTAAATCAAACTTTTAGAAAACCACCGCACAATGCTGTATTGCGTAATTTTAGCACAAGAAAACACCCTACAATAGGTATTATACATATATAAACGGAAAAGTCATGTTTTCATAAAATTCAACAAAGGTGTAGATACATAAAATTCAATGGACACGAAAATATATTATAAACAGATACAGCCTAATACAGTTATGACTTTGGATAGTCATTAATTTTCTTAAACATCCGTTATAATCAAGAACTAGTAATATTCAAGAGGTGCTTGGTAACATATTCATACTATTGATAAATAACTAAATTATTTATTTAACGACATTTGCGCAATGCAATCGTAGCCCAGTGCCATCTATTGTTGAAAGTTTGCAACTAGTTTAGTCCATACTATATAATAACCATAATGGAAACACTAGGACTGTGTCAACACAATCAAGAATTCAATGCTCACGTACCAACCTAAAATAACATAATTCCATATTCGAGGTAGCTACGTAATACCAACTAATACAATCTTTAGGAATATCAATATGGCAAGAAACTACATATATATAAGAGCACGTGAACAATGATTAAATTCTGATACAGTGTGCTAGTTCTGCATAAATTATATCGGAATAATATTTGTTCGATTTGTCACGTTCGGATTGTTAGGTATAGGTATGTAATAGGGTGGTGTAATATTATGGAATGATAATGTTGGAAATCATATTTTGGCCACTTATATAATGGGGTTGAAGTATTAAATTATTTTTATATTTATCATTTCAAAAATAAGATATTTTTAAACCAGTCAGTTTCATAAAAAATTAATTAAACATTTTGGGGCGGCGGCCATCTTGGATCAATTTTCATCAAACATAGAGTCCGCGCCACCATAGAAGTCAATTGATAGGCGCCACTTCAGTCACCGTCACCATTCCATCTTAATTTGAGCTTGTTAATGAAGACATAAGACATCTTTAATTTTAGTTGTTTTGCCACGAGACTTCTTTCGTGTCGCTATCGACTCTAGCTAAGAACACTCCCAACCAATAATTCACTTTTCAACAAAAAAAAACAATATCAATATCGGTTCATCCACTTGGGACCTCCTATGCCACAGACAGACAGACACGTCAAACTTATAATAACATCCCTTTCTTTAGAATAAGTTAAATTATTGTCAAAAAAAACACACGGACTACCTCAAACAAAAAAATCCTCACTTGTTTTCTGAAAGGCCTTTATTCCTAAACGCTCAATGAAAAAAAGAATGAAAACTGCTTTTTAAACCGTTTTAGTTGACAAAGGTCTAACGATCATTTATGAATAAGACCCAAAATTCTGGACTATAAAAATGATAGGTAGTGGAATTGTATGTTACTACTGACATTGCCAAAATACTTACGGTACATAGCAAAGGCAAAAAACGATTTCTTATAGATTAAAGTGGCCATATAATAAGCGAGTAGGTATAACGATGCGATAAGCTATCATTCGCTTGGGGACTGGCTGCGGCCTAGAACGAATGACTCGGATGTCTCTTCTCCACTCGATACTGACATTCCACGATCAAACCGATGCGACAAATATTGAATCGAATTAATTTGCACGGTAGAGTGGTTTTTTTTGTTGTTACGACTGAATATGGGCCACATATAAGATGTCATAACATGACCAACTGCTAGATAGAATGAGTTGCTTACACATTTTAACGTGTAATCCAAAGTAACATTCAAAATCATCGCTTCGGAGCCAAGTTGTCGCTTGGACTGTGATCCAGTATTTCGTAAGTTTGGCAATCAAAATAAAGCGACTATCATGCCTCCCATCATCATCATCATCAGCAACCCACGCTCGTCCACTGCTGGACATAGGTCTCCCCTAATGCACGGCACTGCTCCCGATTTTCGGCCACTCTCATCCAGCCCACACCAGCCAGCCTTCGAATGTCATCATCCCATCTTGTCGCAGGCTGTCCTACACTACGCTTACCGAGTCGCGGTCTCCACTCCCATAGAATAAGTAATAGTAGGTATTATTCAATGTACACTAGCTGTCTCAATCAACATAATACCTAGGTAGGTATATAAGTATAAATATAAATTAATAAAAGCAAAAAATAGTTTCTCATGATTTTTTCAGTAGCCATATAAAAAGTGAGTAGGCGAAGCGAAGCGACCAGCCATCATTCGCTCGAGGACTGGCCGCGGCCTAGCACGAATGTAAGTAATTTATGCAGCCAGCGCTCACGAACGGCTCGGATGCCTCCGCCAGGAGCGCTCGTCACGCGATACTGACATTCCGCGATTAAGCTGAGGTGACAAATTGTGAATTGAATTAATGTTTACTATCGCGCTCGATTATAAATTCGCACGGTAGGGGGTTTGTCGCGCTATTGTTATGAGCTATTGTGTGCGGCGTTGAAGGCTATAGAATATATCAAATGTAATATCGATGAAAACTGTTTGTAATTGTTGCCCTACTTACCTGAATCGCTTTTATTAGAGGTTTTACCTGCAATAATTCATAGTTTCTGAATAAAAATAATTTGGCTGGTAGGTAGCTTGACTCAATAAATAAAATTTAATATTAAAGTGTATTTAATTATTTAGTAAGCTTTCTTTTTCTTCTCATTATTCTCTATGTAGTTATGAGTATTGCGTAGTGGAATTATGGTTACAATTCCTTTGTATAAAGCGATAAGAAAAAGAACCTATTATACCTACCTACTTAAGTTCGTTAAGATTCTGTAGTAAGCAACCATACTTAAAGTTTAGTTTTGATTGTAAGTTATTGCATTTTGCAACAATTACTGTTATCATACAAGAATAATAGCGCTGCTTTACGCCGGTTTTTTCTTAGACCGTGGTATCACTCCAGCCGAGCCGGCACATTCATGCGGAAACGTGATTCCACCATGGTATAATTTGATATTTGAGCAGTGAAATTAATAATTACTGTCTTTTATTTCAACAAAAAAGCCGGCAACACATTAGCGATCTCTCTGATTTCGCGGATGTTTATGGGCGGCGTTGATTACTTTCCATCAGGTCCGCCTCTAAAATAAAAAAAAACGTCATAATTTTAGTCAATAGACGCCTACTACTGGACATAGACATCTACCAATGTTCAACACACAGATCAATCCTGTGCCGCCTAAATCCTACGGATTCCCGCAACCTCCACCAGATCGTCGGTCTACCATGTGGAGGGCCCCACCACGACTTTTAGTTCTTAATACTTATATCTTTAGCAGAGCTTAGCAATCAAAAGAAAACTGTCTAAAAACTCGTGTACATAAGCTAAGTTATCACACAAATTGCGAAATCCAAACACGTTCAACACAGGATGTTTCCTTCACGTTAATATCCTTTCAATTAATCTTGAAACGCTTTAAATCAGCATCCAACAATTTAATCAGCGGATATTGCATTTGCGTGCACGACCAGACTGAATCGCTCCACAAACAAGTATGCAAATACGTAGCCGGCGTTGTCGCGATTTCGCTCGACGGGAATGCTAAATATGTGTGTGTGAGCAAACACGAGTTTAATCTACGCCTTATCGCTAGCAACGTGGCGTAGGTGACGCCTAGCGCCGCGCGATGCCTCCCGCCCGCCTAACGCCAAGTGATGCCTCCCGCCCGCCTTGCCTTAAATTATTGTTGAGACACCAGCACGCTGTAAGCATTGTCAGTCAACTCAACTAAGCACTTGGTATAGTGTTGAGCTAGCCAAATATTGCCATTGCCAATGGTTAATGTACTGTAATGTAGTGTCTGTACTGTATTTTGAAGTCCAAACTCGAAGACCAGTTACGTCGTAATGCGGTTAACAAAATACATCTATTTACCAAGTTTCGTTGTTATAGTTCGTTCAAAGTATATGTATGTATGTATATGAAAGAGTTGTACCTAAGGTAACTTTCAATGTTTTTATTGTAGTCAGACCAACTGAAGAGAGGATAAAAATATTTTCAATGGCAATCGTTCCGTGATTTGCACTAAAATTTAATTCGATCGCTCCCCAGAAGAGACATTGGAAGTACAAAAAACCGGCCAAGTGCGGGTCGGACTCACCCATGAAGGGTTCCGTAGCAGCAAGTAAGATATATGGAAGGTAAATTGCGGTTTACGGTTTATAACGTATTAAAAAAACTACTCACTATATCTAGTTCAAACCAATTTTCGTTGTTAGTTTTCATGATTATGTACATCATATATTTTTTTTAGTTTTATAATTCATTTATTATAGAAGTTAGAAGGGGGGGGGGGGGGGGGCATAATTCACCACTTTGGGAGCGTCTCTTGCGCAAAGTATTGTGTTTAGAAAAAAATGATGTTAAAAACCTCAACATCATTTTTAAAGACCTATCCATAGATACCCCACACGTACAGGTTTGATGAAAAATATATGTATGGGGACCCCCCCCAATTTTTTTATTTTTTCATTTTTTTTGTAAAAATCGCAATGCGGTCAACAAAATACATCTATTTACCAAGTTTCAATAGTATAGTTCGTATAGTTTCGGAGAAAAGTGGCTGTGACATACAGACGGACGGACAGACGGACACACGGACAGTCGGACAGACATCATCATCATCATCACCTATACTATTTATTTAATACTACACCTATACTATTTAGTTAACTGTTTGGTCTGCTTTTGCACTCGAATCTTGGATAACCGCCAAAAGTGGCCGCTTTTGGCATGAATCAATATTTTTGCGAACAAAAACGGACCCAACATTTGTACATGGTTATTTAATAAATAATATAAGTGTTTGCCAAGAGGTTGTAACCCTGAAATTGTTTAAAATAGATCCGGTTTAGTAGCTAAAACTTAAAATCGAATGGCGTCGCTAGTGTGCCCTACCCGTCAACTGAATGGAAAAACTCAGATACTAATTTTGACCCGATCAAACCCCAGGCGTAAAGTGCGTCTCACTAGTCACTGCGATGTTAAGAAATTGGAAACATTTCAACAAAATTCAAACTGTCAGACTTGTAATTTGCAAGAACTAAATCTACCAGTATGATAAATTAGGGAACATAAGTACCATATTACAAGGAACACGGCGCGTGCTCAAGTGATTCCTCGTGACAAAATTAGAATAATCTGATTCAGTAAAATATGCAGCTTTTCCTCATTATTCTGTTTCCACTAATAACGTTGCGTAATGGGATTATTGTTACATTTCCTTTGTTTAGGATTTCACAAAACAACAGCGATAAAGAAAATTTTAATAAAGTAAAAAAAATACCTGCTTGGATTTCTAGTGAACAGTGTAGGTACAGGGTGTTAATGAAACATTTCTTAATTCTTATCCACGGGAATATTAATTTCACTTAATAGATGGCGCTAGGTGTCGATTACATCGCACAAGCGTTTCGTGTTTTCGTTTTACATGTAAGCGTTGCCGCTGTAGCTGTTTACCTCATTAAAAAAGTACATAAATATTAATCCATTTTTCTACTAGGGATGGCAATTCATTCCGAAAAATATTTATTTTTAAATGGATTCGAATCGTGACATTCACAAAAAAATCGGGGTCAATAACATCAATTTCCGAAAAATCGATCTTTTTTTAAATGATCGTTTATTATGTAATACAAATCTATTTTATGAAAAACAAGATACATATTCTAATTTAACGACCTTCTTATCAGTAAAAAGTTATTGGACAATAAAAAATGTTTTTACGTGACATGAGTAATATCAATCCCGTCCTTATAGAGTAAAGTAAATCTAGTCGCAGATACAAGAAGTCAAAGACTACAAATGTAATTTTTTTGATTTACGAGATGCGAAGGAATCTGAACATACAGCCATCTCGAGTTTTTGAATAATTATTTCCTTAACCCACAGCACTTTTATAATACTATGTAATTAAATATAAATAGTTTAATGGTTACTACAAAAAAAAACGAACGTCGATTTTGAAGCCACATATGGATTTAATAAATCGATCTGTTTGGTTCTAAAAATCGATTCTTCGATTTCAGATCGCCATCCCTATTTTCCACACTGTTACTGTTGTCAATATTGCATTCCGTAGTCACCTCTAAGTAAGTTTTTTTTTTGTAATAAATTGCAGACGACAAGGCGGATCACCTGGTGGTAAGCGATTGCCGCCGCCCATAGACGCTCGCAACACCAGTTTTTTAGCGATTTTATTTAGATTGATTTATTTTCTATTATTTTGATGTAAATCTTGTTTGCGATGATGAAGAAAAAGTAGTGGTAGGTAAGTCATATAAGTATAGCTAATTAATTTTATATTTCCTTACGGTACTTAAATATGATCACTCTAGTAGGTACGAGTAGTATTTAGCGGTGTTAAATTTAATATTTAGAATATTTAATTTTAACGTTAAGTCTGACGAGCACTTGTGTCTGTTTCCTTTCGGTCGCTCTGATAAAGGTGGAATCGTAGCTCCCGAACAAATGAACCGATTATGATTTTGTTTTTTTTTTGTTTGAAAGATGAATAAGGAGGGAGTGTTCTTAGCTATGTTGGATAAAAATCGATCCAAGATGGCCGCAGTCACAAAGATTTGGATTTTATGTTTTAACACAACTCCCACAATATGGGTATCATATAAAAGGGCTTGAGTAGCAGTATATATACATTGTAAAATTTTCAAATCCAAGATGGCTGCCGTCAGAAAATGACGATTCCAACTGCCTCAATATAGGTATCAAATGAAAGAGCTTTAGTTGTGTCGGGGGTTTTTTAATTTTTTAATTTAATTTTTTGTACGTAACTTGGTTGATTTTATTGAAATCACGAATCGTTTTTATTAAGGTATGTAATTAGTTTCGATCGAGAAAAACAAACGAATACGAGTGAACACAAGAAAAATAAGAAAACAGAGTCTGTGTGTAATAATATCTATTTGTGGTTTTTCCGTTGTTTCTGATCCACAACACAAGTGCTTGAGATATTTACTTTGGGGTCAGATCGATGTAGAAAGTAATGTTGTTGTGAGTTTCTGATATATTTACGTATTTACCTATCTAAAGTCTAAATTTGATTGCACACAACACAACATCGAAACAATTATTAGAATTATGTACAACAGCGGCCTTATTGTTATTTTTTTTATGTGATAGGTGGCAGACGAGCAGACGGATAGAATGATGGTAAGCGATTGCTGCCGCCCATAGATACTCGCGACACCAGTGGAGTCACAAGTGCGTTGCCAACTTTTGAACCCCCCTTTCCCCGGATAGGGCCACCGGTACCATCATTCACGCAGTGAAACACAGCACCAAGATCTCTTCCAGGCTTTCAGAATAGTTAGAGAACTTTCAATTGAGGTATGAGGCATTATGTAATGCAATACATTAATAGACATACTTACTGTATGGTGCGCTTAATTGATTGAAGTGATACCATACATGAAGTTGTTTGTAGTGAGTTGTATCCTCGTACGTAGTTGACGGTGGCGGGTACAGGCAGTTAGATTAGCTGATGATTGTAGACGGAGGAAGAGAGTTTGTTACTTTCCCAGATTTATTGAAGTTCAGTAAAGTTAAGTTTTTTTATTTTTTATTTTCACTACATCACATACATTTATCTGACTCCGAGATAGGTAGCTCAAGCACCTGTGTTACGGATGTAAGAATCAACAGTGGGATTACAAAATATATACATATAATACTTTTCTTTTGTAAATACATACTTATAGTACATAGAAAATACCCAGACAATACGAACAGACATGTCCATGCTCACAAATGTTTATACTGTGCGGGGATCGAACTCGCAACCCTTGTACCACAGGCAGTGTTCACTGCCACTGTTCCAAATGGGTTGTCAGTTACAAGGTTAAGTTTATAAGACGTCTTTCCTCGATTGCAGTTAATAACGATCTCTATGAGTAAAGTAATTAATAAGTAAAAATTGCTGACGCGTGGCCCCAATAATGCGGTAGTATACCGTACATCTACTAAAAGTAAATAAAAAAGTCCAGCCCTTTAGGTTTAGGATTGCAATTAAAAAACTGCCTAGTTCCTACATCTCTCGCCAGTTTGAGAAGGGACCGCGACCGACCGATAGCAAAAGCTATTTACCACTACTAGAACTAGTCCCATCATTAACCTGATAATTCACAGAAGCCTTATCATCGTGGGGACAGACACGCGCGCTCTGAATGGCGGTCCCAAAATTTCACGTAGTCTACATTTCGTGAATTGCGCATTGTGTCAGAAAGATTTTCCTTTGTGTGATTCAATTTCGTATTCCCTTTTAAGAATGTGTTCATGGCACAAGCATGTATACTTAGGCTGTGTATAGCGGCTACATTTTGAAACTCACAAAATTAAAGTTTCAACTCTATTGATGATCCAAGTAATTGAAATTTCGTTACGTACGAGTATACTGATTTCTCTTTTTTTAATTTATGTGATAGGTGGCAGACGAGCAGACGGATCACCTGATGGTAAGCGATTGCCGCCGTCCATGGACACCCGGGACACCAAGTGAGCTGCATACCTTTAAATTCACCTTTGCCCCGGATTGGGCCTCCGGCACCCTCACTCACGTTCGCTGCGTGCACAGGTTTGCGCCGTTTACCTGTGAGGCCGTGGAATCAGTCGGGTCGAGCTGGCCCATTCATGCCGAAGCGTGACTCTCCCACGGCCAATATTGGATGGTGATGATAAGCTTAAATTGTATCTGTAGCACATTGTCAGTAAGTTTAAAAACTTAAAATACTACTTTCGATATTTAGGCTTTAGTTTCGTGCGTTATCAATATCTAATATTATTATATTCGTGAACAAAAGTACCATAATTATTTTGGTATCTACCATTTATTATATAAAGCATAACATTTGCCCGTGGGAGAGCCACGCTTCGACATGAATGGGCCGGCACGACCGGAGTGATACCGCGGCCTCACAGAAAACCGGCGTGAAGCAGCACTGTGCTGTGTTTCCATGCTTGAGTGAGGATACTGGAGTTTAAAGCTTGGCAGCACACTTGTGACTCCATTGTGTTGCGGGTGTCCATGGGCGGCGGAAATCGCTTACCATCAGGTGATCCGTCTGCTTGTCTGCCACCTATGTTATAAAAAAAATAACATGACACAAGTGGAGGTGATATAAGAAGAAAGTTATACAATATATAATTGTATAACGTATCGGGCCGTGTGTTCCCCGGCAGAGTAGAATAGGCCACACTCAGTCTTACCGAGGTGTCATAAAAGGCGACTAAGGTAAAGCTGCTGGCATGATCATCAGCACCCAGAGAAGGAAAACTCTGCGTTTATATCAAAACCCTCGCCAACCCGTCTGCCAAGCGTGGTGAGTATGCCAATTACCCCTGATGTGATGGAGGGAGGCCCGTGCCCCAGCAGTGGGGACTTAAATGGGCTGACGATGACGATGATGAACGTATCGAGGAGTTTTTTGCCAAATTTTGTCAATAAAACAATGCCCTGAATCGATTTTGTAATCATCAATATTTAAAGCTGCCTATGCAAATCAGGGTATTGAAAGTTTATTTAGACTCCGTTCAAAATACACCGGTAATCAAAAAGGTGCGCACACAAAATTGGGATTTACCGACACTCTGTAAACTCCGCATAACGATCGCGCGTCGACATGAGCGCTTTTCATATCCAAATCTCATTCAATCTAAGTCTTATATTGAAATTACAAAGCCAATATTGTTGTGAACACGAGCATAAGACGCCTATTAAAGATTATATCGGGCACGTGCGTAATACACGGCTTTAATAGAATAAGGAGATGCGAACAATGTCTGCCCATTCGGCGCGGGGTGCCTTCGTCACGTACGGAGGGCAGAGGAAACGAGATATGCGGAGCTGATGGGATGCGATGCGAGTTGGGAAGCGAATATTTAATTTAATAAAATTTTGTTAATCTCCCTTATACGTATATAAGGAGATGAGTTGATACCGAACCCATTCACATAAACATTAGTAACATGTATAAGATAAAACGTTGGTTTACCTACACGAAAAGATTGGCTAACGGAAGAATATTTCATGAGTTTTCGTTTAATATAGAATATATGAATTGAGCTCTACGATTTAATTCTATCAGCACACAATAAATAGTATCACTATGAATACCAAAAGGCGTGAGAAAGGGAGATGTAGCAGAAAAGCGGACACCGAGCTTTGAAGAACCGGAAGTTTTGACCGTGGGAGAGCCACGCTTCGGCATGAATGGGCTGACTCGACCAGAGTGATACCACGGCCTCACAGAAAACCGGCGTAAAGCAGCACTGTGCTGTATTTCGCTGCGTGAGTGACGGAACCACAGGCCCAATCCGGGGAGGGACGGGGAGTTCAAAGATTGGCACTAGTGACGCACTTGTGACTCCACTGGTAAGTCAGGTCTGCTCGTCTGCTACCTATCACGTAAAAAAAAGTATTGGCTGGGGATGCAACCGAGAATAAAGGCTAGTCATGATTAAAAGGTTGGCAGCGCGCTTGTGAGTGACTTCACTGGTGTTGTGGGGACCCCCGGAAGCGTCGGTAATCTTTTTTTTTCTTAATTTATTTAACGAACCACAAACAAGTTTCCAATGACATTAAGCATCATGCTTATTAAACAGGTAATCCATGTCCAATCATCACTTAAAAAGATATGTAACTGATCCAACTGAGCTAAACTGAATATTAACTTAAAGAACTCGTAACCAATGTGCGTTGTTCCAATCCAATCCATCCTGCCAATCATCACTTAAAAAGATATGTAACTGATCTAACTGAGCTAAACTGAATATTAACTTAAAGAACTCGTAACCAATGTGCGTTGTTCCAATCCAATCCATCCTGCCAATCATCACTTAAAAAGATATGTAACTGATCTAACTGAGCTAAACTGAATATTAACTTAAAGAACTCGTAACCAATGTGCGTTGTTCCAATCCAATCCATCCTGCCAATCATCACTTAAAAAGATATGTAACTGATCTAACTGAGCTAAACTGAAATCATCACTTAAAAAATATGTAACTGAACTAAGTGAGCTAAGCTGAATATTACCTTAAAGAACTCGTAACCAATGTGCGTTGTTTTATAAACTCCCTACTTTTAGTAGCATAACCCGTTATAACTCCCGAAAACTCAATTATAGTGTGAATTTGTTTTGTCCAACAAGGTGTGAAATAAGACTTTAGCCAAACTGAGCGGAACCGTACCCAATTGGACAAATAGAGTTGCAATTCTGTTCATGGCTTTCGCAATTTTTGTGTCACACGTAGAAATATCAAGCGATTATCCTTGTTCTGGGGCACCTACTTTGCACCTGTCTATTGGATTTAAAACAATAAACTTCAAATCCAAAACAATAAAGATAAATGTTGTCCATTGATATAATAAAAATAATTCTCAAAACATCTCATACGTTGACCTGATTCCGCACTAAGTAGCTTAAGCACTTGTGTTACAGATATCAGACAACAGAGGAACACAAATATATACTTAAATATATATATTACACCCAGACACCGAACAAACACAAGTATTCATCGCACGAGTGTTTGTCCAGGGATCGAACCCACGACCTTTGGCGTAAGAGGCAGGGTCACTACCAATTGTGTCATCCGGTCAGTCATGTCAAATACAAAATAACATAAAAAAGGTGTCTAATAACAGTAATATTAAGTTATAATAAAGTAGGTAAAATAAATGTTATATTGTAACTAAGTTTTAAAATTAAGGAAAGTTTAAACATAACGTATGTAATATTTAAAGAAGAGCGGAATTCCCTAATACAAACAAATCTGTTGCTTAAGGTGACGGGTAGGGCATACTAGCGACGCCAATCAATTTTTTTTTAAATAAATCCGGTTCAGCAGCTAAAAATTAAAATCGATTAGCGTCGCTAGTGTGCCCTACCCGTCGCCTGAAAGTGAAAAGGAGGCTCCAATCACAATTTTCTGTATGACATGTGTGTTATTGAATAAATAATTTTGTATTTAATTTTTGAATTTTCAATATTCACTTCTTGTTTTTATCATTGTGCAGTGCAGTGCGAATCCCATAAGGGATATTATTAAGTTTAAAAAGTATTTCCAAAAATATATGCAGATGTCTCTCGCTAAAGAAAACTTTCATGCCAAATTTCATCTTCTGTAGCCACTTGGTATACTTACTCAGTTTGCGAGATATGAAAGACCATACGCTTTGATATTATATCGTGGGTTTCACATTATTAGGACGTAAGTATTAAGCAATGCCTCGTGAACGTGCCATATAAAAGTAGCTTGAAGCCCACAGTATTCAAAGATAGACATAATATACTTTATTGCAAAAATAAAATTGTAATGATTCGGCTGTATATAAAACGCTGGTGAGGGGATGCTAATAAAAACTTCTGTTATCTAGACCTGACAAAAACGTATCTTTCAAAAGGTTGGGACATTTGCATCTGGATCAGTGAAGAGATGCGGAACAGTGAATCGTTTCATTTGGAACATTGACTCTCAGATATATCCGTAATTTATTCCGCTCATTCGGATCATTCTGCTCACTCAGATCATTCAGCTCACTCAGATCATTCAGCTCATTCGGATCATTCTGCTCACTCAGATCATTCAGCTCATTCGGATCATTCGGATCATTCGGCCCACTCAGATCATTCAGCTTATTCGGATCATTCGGCTCATCGGAGCCTATAGCTGAGATGATGATGAAGTGTAATGTATCATTTGGCTGAGTCGGATCACTGAGTCGTTTCAGTAAAGAGACACACGTCTACTGTTATCACAAAAAAACAATATATCACTATCAGTAAAAATATTATAAAAATAAAAAAGGCTGGTCAAGCCGTCGATTATCAACAAAAAAAATACACAAGCAAGTGTTAAGTCTTTTTATTAAGTTTGTAGCATTGTTTTATTATATTTAATGCAGAGTATTTTATGTAAAGACCGTCTTTCCCAGATTATTTTTGATTCATAACGTTACCGGAATATGATATATCATAAATTGAAGAACTACCACTTGTACCACTTGTGTGTTGTTGTGTATGCTATTTTTTGGAATACTAAACCTCAAGACGCTTTGGAAAACCTTCTTTCTACATTATGAAGCCTATATACCTACAGGGTAAAATTAAACGTAGGCAGGGGTGTCAGAGGGAATTAAAATCAAACAATGCCTATTATGTACAGCATACTTGAGACCCAGATTGAAATGAGCCTGTTCATAAATGGGTACCTACCGAGCGCCGTGCCACAGTGACGCAGATATAATGTTTAAACTGGATGGATGTATAATGAAATGCAAGGACAAGTGGCAGGCGATAAAGTATTTCAACCATTTTTTTGTTGGGTACAAAGCAAGAAGAAGAAAACTATTTGCTCTGCCGAAGGTTGCCTGTTGATTAGCGTTTAGTATACACAATTATTTGTTATGGTTTTGATACCGAAGTTGTCATAATAGGTTTTATAAATAAAGCCACTTTAGAGTGTTAGAATAACAAAATAAGCTATAAAAACTGTTGCATACATTATTGCTAAGTGGCTATTCTACTTTGAATGAAACAGCTGATTTATTTGCTTTTATTGTAGATTTGACATCCTAAACTATGTTCAAATAACGGTGAATAGAGGCTAGATTCGAAATTGCTGAACAAGATATCATTAATGGACGAAAAATGACGTCAGGTGAAATAATACAATTCTTATTACTGACCGGATGGCGCAATTGGTAGTGACCCTGCCTCTTACGCCAAAGGTCGTGGGTTCGATCCCCACCCTGGACAAACATTCGTGCGATGAACACTTGTGTTTGTTCGGTGTCTGGGTGTAATATATGTATTTAAGTATATATTTGTGTTCCTCTGTTGTCTGATATCTGTAACACAAGTGCTTAAGCTACTTAGTACGGAATCAGGTCAACGTATGAGATGTTGTGAGAATTATTATTATTATTATTCATTCATTTGACGAAAGAACTAGAATAGCTAGAACAGAGCTACATAGAATCTAGCAACATATAATGTAGCAAAGAATTTAAAGAGGACGTAGATTGAGTTAGAACATCACGGAAGAACTTATCAAGTGAATTGGATCGCATCTACGTCACAGCCACTTCCAGTAACATAATTTTGATCTTGAGACTTGACGTTAATTTGTGAAACTGCACGGAAACCCAACGCTTAGGTGGGACAGGGAGAGGCGAGCTCGATTAATTCAAGAAGTGGAATCCACGGTGAATTAATGGCACAGACCGTTCGCGTTGTGTGCCTATTGATCGAGCCCAGCTCGGGGACAAAACATTGTATTGTTGTGTCTTAGATACAGGTATTTTACGACGCAAACGCATATCATAGTGTCTGCTGTTTTAGGCACGTAAAATTTGAGTTGTGTTTGAAAGGGTGATCTTGTTAAGGTGACGAGTAGGGTACACTAGCAACGCCAATCGATTTTAATTTTTAGCTACTTAACTGGATCTATTTTAATTGGAACATTTCGGGGTGACAACCTCTCGGCAAACACTTAACCTATTTATTAAATAACCATGCACAAATGTTGGGTCCAACGATTGATTCACGCCAAAAACGGCCACTTTTGGCAAGAATAAATTTTTCGCATACAAGAACGGACCCAACATTTGTACATGGTTATTTAATAAATAGTATAAGTTTTTGCAGGTTGTAACCCCGAAATTGTTTAAAATACCTAGATCCGGTTTAGTAGCTAAAACTTAAAATCGATTGGCGTCGCTAGTTTGCCCTACCCGTCACCTTGATCTGTGTTGTTGGTTAAACTTTTATAAAAATATTATTTTACGTACAGGAACCTTTATCATAAGATATTATGACACTGGCTACCTTGACTTATTTCAATCTCGTGTACTTATTAGTCTCATAGGCTTGAACGTGTGCTTGAAAAACGTAGGTATGTATATTTTTGCTTGCCAAAATGCCACTTTATTTTGATTTATTTTTACAAATACGATAATAAGAGCTTACAGTTGCCCAAAGCGCTCTTATTATAATTCAATATGAAGTATGTAAATACACTTAGACACTATGACACAGATATAAACTTAACAAATGAGACAAAACAGAAATGTTATCATTAAATATATCAGCATGTTGGAATTTGGTGAGAAAGCCATTAAGTAGACGAACCGCCCTGGAGGTGGGCGCGTGCGCAGCGTAGTGCATGCGCGCGGCTCGCTCTGCGATCAGTGCTCTCCTGCGTCGGATGCCTCTCACATAGCTTTCAGGGATATATATGCCAATACTGTTCAAGGTCGTAGGATTGTCCACTTTATTACGCAGTAATAGGCAATAATGGACAGCAAGTAACAATTTACGCCTAAGCTGAAGGTAATCAAGTCCACATTTGCACTGTCTTACCCTTTTTAATTCGTTATACTTTACAGAGAGTTATTTATCATTCTTTTATTTATTTATTTAGGACAAACGACAAGACATACACTTTACAAACTAATGTTACATTTTCAAGGTTACGTGTACATAGTGCTGCCTTACTTATAGTCTGCCACGGAAAGTACAATACAGAAAAAAGTAGTTGGGAGCAAAATAATCTACAGAACACATAGTAGTGAATAACTGAGTTACAAACTAACAAAAAAAAACAAATACTAACTTTTACTAACTTATAATAGTTATCATATTTTTTCTTCATATATCTGATACTATGTATATTGCTGTTAGCGATGAGATTGCGTACATTGTTTTAAGCATATGACAAAAGTATTAAAATCTACAACCTATTGTGAATCATCCTATTGACAGCGTCTGTCGTAATTGCAACGTAAGCTCTCTTCTTACTAACCATCAGGATGAGGAGAGCCAAAATACTGTGTCACTATAAAAAAAAACATTATCTATATACTATTTGAATCTGCTTCAACTCATTAATTTTGAATGAATAAGTATTTTCGTCTTACATTTATTCACTTAAAATTCATGATAGCTATACATTTTTTTATGTCATAGCTGGCAGACGAGCAGACTGGATCACCTGATGGTAAGCGATTGCCGCCGCCCATGGACACCCGCAACACCAGTGGAGTCACAATAACTAAAAGAAATCGAAAGCAAAACTGTAGATATTGAATGAATGTATGAATATACTTTTATTGCACTCCTAACAAAGAATGAAACTTAAAAGCTAGGTATTTCAGGTGATGTGCAACGAATATTATGAATATATTTATTTAAACTAAGTTTATTGTTAAAACTGCACACGTGCCATTTGAGATCCTGTATTTTTTTTATTACATGATAGGTGGCAGACGAGCAGACAGATCATCTGGTGGTAAGCGATTGCCACCGCCCATGGACACCCGCGACACCAGTGGAGTCACAAGTGCGCTGCCAATCTTTGAACCCCCCTCTCCCCAGGATTGGGCCTCCGGTACCCTCATTCACGCAGCAAAACACAGGCACAGTGCTGCTTCACGCCGGTTTTTTTGTGACCAGTGGTATCACTCCGGTCGAGCCGGCCCATTCATGCCAAAGCGTGGCTCCCCAACGGTCGAGTATACATTACGTATTTATAATACCTACGTCATTTTTCGATGCCCTTTGTAAGGATTGGCCCCTTTACCTTTTTGGTCCCTTCGGGAGACACGTCGTTTTTATATGTGCCCTAAAGAATTGACTCTGAGTGTGTTATTAAAGTTTTGTTGTTATTGAGATTAGAATAATATTGTGGGGTTCGGGTCCAGCTCGGTTCCTTAATAGTTTACTTTGTGTTATAGAAGATAGGTTGTGTTTAACTCTTTATGTTTTGATGATAAACACACAACATACAAGATAATATTATCATATTGGTTTATGCATTAAGTTACACTCGTGAATTCATCAGAAGAAACTATAACTAAACATGATGCTGAAGATATGATTACAACGTAAATTATGTAAACTTATGTATTCAACAGCAATAAGGAAAGTTTATTGTTGACGATTTGAATAACAAAAAAACATTATACGGAGAAATAATGTAAAATTCCTCGATACGACCTCGAGTGGGATTCGAAGCACGTAAAACAATGATAGCTTCATGAATATGTTCATTCACGGTGAAAAGAACTTATAAAAATCATCAGTTTTGGATCGCTGAATCCGCCAAACCAACTTAATTGTAAAGAAATTGTTACTAATGTCCCGATTATGACTACTTAACTCTGACAGACTGTTTCTCTGCCCACTAGCCGGCTATCTGAACAATAGGCTAACGACCAAAACATATTAGTATAGTGCACAAGCGTGTGTACAGACACGAGTGTTTTATTCCTTTACCCTTATATTACGATGGGACATCAGCGTGACATGACCAAAGACAAATCAGACGCAGGAACAGCGGGTAAACGTGCTTCCCGAGGCACAAGGAACAAGACTGCCAACTTTCAGATTTCAAGCTTACACTAAAATTTTCTAAAAAGAATAACTCAGATATAAATTCTGGCCTCATATATAAAACCTTGGAAAACCAGAGCAGCCACTCCACTACGGCAGACATTGATAAATATCGTTAGTCAATCAAATGTCGTATTTAAAACCAAAAACAATTGATTTTCTATTGTATCTGCTGTCTGGGTAAGATGATGTAAAAAAATTCGACAACATACTGTTGACGATGGACTGTATATAAACTTAAAGCGCTGGTTAAAGTATGCTGACAAAAAACACCGTTATCAGCAAAACAATGTATTTTCGTTCAACCGACATAAGACAACAAGACACAAAAAAAAACAAAACAATAATATATCAAAATTAGTAAAAAAAAGTATAAAAACATAAACCGTATAAAAGAGGCTGGTCCAGCCGTCGATCTGTTGGGCTCAGAATCAATCACGAAAAGACAGAGTACGGTATTTCTACCATCCTTATTTTTGAGTTTCCGATATTTCGGCACTGTTGCAAGCGCCATGGTCACGGAGTAACCATGGCGCTTGCAACAGTTTTTGCGGGTAAGTTGTTACTGGCAGACAAATCGGTCTACCCTCCGCAGTCCCTTCGCAGTCTTTTACTTTGCGCACCTGCGGTACCACTGTTCACTAACTCACTATTTTCACGCACCTGTTCTCGATACACAGCACTCACAGTATCTGGCCCCGAAATGACAGAAACTTCAGTTACTCCATGACCATAGCAACAGTGCTGCAACAGTGCCGAAAATATCGGAAATTCATAAATAAGGTACAGTGGTAGAAATCCCGTGAATAACTATTCTAACATACATACATATGTGTAGTTTTAGAATTAGCGTCATATCTCGGCCGCTACAAATCAATGGCAAAAGTAATTTGCTAATGGCTAACAACAAAATGATTTATACTCACAGATTATAATGTACATCCGCCATGTTCGGCCTGTATTTGAGCGCTCTCTCGAATGCCATTTCCGCTTCCGCGGTACGCCCCTGCGCAGTAAGCACGCTGCCAAGGTTGCCGTAAGCTGCCGACAAAATAACATAGCGTTAGGTATAATAATTACTCTTTTGTTTTCTCGTATCTTTCTTCAGAGGTTTGGCGTTACAGAGTAAAGACTCCTATGGGCCACAGTAGACAATTAGACATGCCGGCGGCATTCCCCAAAGCAAAAAAAGACATGTTACTTTTAGCATCAGTGATCGGCGATTTTGCGACTCCAATCGATTTTAATTTTTAACTACTAAACCGGATCTATTTTAAACAATTTCGGGGTTACAACCTCTAGGCAAACACTATTACTATTTATTAAATAACCATGCACAAATGTTGGATCCAACGCGTACGCGAAAAATTGAATCAATTTTTCGCGTACTAAAACGGATAATAAATAGTAATAGCGTTTGCCTAGAGGTTGTAACCCCGAAAATGTTTCAAATAGATCCGGTTTAGTAGCTAAAAATTAAAATTGATTGGCGTCGCTAGTGTGCCCTACCCGTCACCTTAATGTACGTTTTGGACTCGACGTTTGATATAAAATTGTAAGTTGCGACTTTTCTGGGATCCTATCACCTGGGAACCGTACCATTTTGACTAAAAAAATAATTTTCCAAATCGACCCAAGCATCTTAGGGTAGTACGGGATACGTAGAATAAAGATTGAGAACCTCCTCATTTTTTCAAGTCGGTTAAAAACTTTTATATCGGCCTCAAAAAACAATATAGGCAATTTAATATAATGGTTTAACATCTAACTATGTCTTTTGGTAAAAGCAACATTACCTACTTCCATTATCATGTTCGAAGTTGCGTGATTTTGCGCGTATCCGGACTTCGAATTCTTTTTTGTATTTGTTATTCTACATAATATAAGACATAAAGTCGTGTGAAATATTGATCGCATTACGTCGTGTTGCTATTTTTCGCGTTCCGTAGCTCAACTATAACGACGGGTGAATTAATTCCAGTTTGTAATGTACTTAACTCGGACACCTTAAACGGGAGGCACCTGTGGGAATTCACCCCATGGCTGGTCTAATCATAAATAAAGGTGAATAAGTTAAACGGTCAGCATTGCGATGGAAGGCCTCATATGTGGCTTTATATATTATAGATACCTCTTAGTAATAAGATGTTTTTGTTTCATATGGGCCTCGGGCGAAAGCTAGTATAGCTTTCGTCCGAGGCGTTGCTCGCGTAAATTTAGTTTATATGCCGGATAGAAAGTATCCTTTGTCTGTTCTTCGTTCTAACCTACGTATCCAATTTCAGCCTAATAAACCTAGTTTTTATTGGGTTATAAATAGTGTGACTTACTAACACAACTTTACTATAGTACATTTTTGAGAGTTCAAGAATACGAACTATATATATACTACGTATAAAGATCATTATAACCTTTATAAAAATGTAGCACCGTATTTTTATATGCCGTATTAAAATGCTGACATTACTACGGTCCATTAACACCGTTGATACGGGAATAGGTGATGACGGATTTCCTTCTATATTAGTTCGAAAAAAGTAAATTGTCATGTTAATAAGAATCGTTCCGAAAACGTTTTCCCGTTTCCAACCAGTCAAAGATGTCCATTTATTTCCATTTCATTAACAACAACGTAAAAGGGTTAAATGTAAATTGTATGTCATAATATACATAGATGTTGTGTTGTACATAATTGTATTTTTACTTGTCACGCTCGATGTGGGTAAAAAGAGATGTTACATTCTGAATAAAAGTCGATAAATTCTTAATCGATATGTTTCGGCCACATGAAACTTGACTCATTATCCGTTTACTCTTGTATTGTTTGCAGAAATATATAATATGAAATGTTAACTTTTTGTTGCAGTACAACTAATGGATACTTAACTTACAATGGGTCGCATAAGGTTCAAAGTCACACAAAGGGCAATGGAGAGAGCTATGTATGCTTCGAATGTATGGTTTGAATGTCCAGCTTTGGGCGTCTTTTGGTTGAAAGGACGAAGAGAAGAAAATTGATATATTGACCGTGAGAGAGACACGCTTCGGCATGAATGGCCCGGCTGGACCGGAGTGATACCACGGCCTCAAAGAAAACCGGCGTCAAGCAGCACTGTGCTTTTTCGCTGCGTGAGTGAGGGTACCTGAGGCCCAATCCGGATAAAGGGGGGTTTGCAGGTATGCAGTTCCCTTGCGACTCCATTTGTGTGGCGGGAGTCAGTGGGCGGCGCCAATCGCTTACCATCAGGTGATCCGTCTACTCGTCTGCCACCTAACACATAAAAAAATATATGTTTGAGGTCGTTGATCCAAATTGCACTACATATTGCGATCACTAATCATAAATGAAGACACAATGCTTGTCAGTTCTACATAAAAAGGGGTAATTTTTTTTTTTCAAAAGGTTTAGATTTTGCTTTAATCGATATTATGCCCAACCCTATAGTGGGTCGAATAAAGGCTTTATTATCACAACGGGCTCCTGTCGTGAGACCTGGCGAATGGCGAATAAACACAGACAACGAGTCGCATTGTTATCGCCAGGGAAAATTAACTCTCGCGATATTTGTCACGCGTGCAGCGAGAATTAAGTGAACAATATACTGTGTATATACAGTGTCAATGTAAGTATACCAATACGTGTGTATAGCAGGTTTGTTTGTAGCTCGTAATCCTTAACTTACAAAGTAACTTGTAATACGTAATTAAGCTAGCTACCTAGTTATGTAGCTTTAGTTTCGCGCTGACTTTGAAACAGGGTCGAAAAAACTTCAGGCCCAGACTAAAAATCTTATTAGCACATTAGCAATAATAACGTATCTAATTCTTCTTAGCGATAGTTTGGCTGTTCACAGTATTTTATGAACTTGTATGTACAGTCAAAGCACGAAAATGTTCATCCGTTTTCAAATTGATTCGTTTGATATGCTATGAGCACTTATTACTCCTTACTTACTCCACTGGCTCAGTGATCCGAAAAGAGTCTTGGCCTCCGAAACAAGAGAACGCCACTTTGGTCGATCCTGCACTACTTGTCGCCAGTCACCGGCCTGAAGTTCTCGCAGATCATTTTCGACTTAAATTACAAGACGATGGCTGGAGGATACGCACAAATGTGGAAATAGAGAAGATTGTAGACACGCCCAACATCATCGGCGAGACCAAGGCGCATCGTCTTCGCTGGCTTGGCCACCTCGAGAGACTAGATGAGCATCGTCTCGCGAAGAAAGCATACCAAAACCGACCGATGGGCCGACGCCCGGTAGGCCGGCCTAGGTATCGCTGGAAAGACGTCGTCGAAAATGATCTGCGAGCACTTATTCGTAAATTTGTCAGAGTAATACATGTTGCACAGAAAATTATGCTTTACAGTTCGATCAGAAAGATCAGATTTGCTTGTAGCAACATTAATTCCTTTTGACGTAAAGAAAATTTAAGGAAGGTTGGCAGATCTTTTTAAAACGGTATGTAGGTATAACTGATTCTTACCGTGCAAGCGAAAATGTAACTTAAGGTGACGAACCTTTTTATTCTCTGTACCGTACCAAAATATCCCACATTGTTAGAACCTGATGGAAATTTACTGTATCATAGTGTTGCAACTAGTCTTATTTGTATTAAGCTGAAAATCAATAGCAACGAAACTTAGTCTCCCGTGTATTTGAGTTTGACTACCGAGTATTCGAGATATTGTAATATGACTCGTGAAAATGGAGTAGCAAAGGGTTATCAAAGAAGCCTGACTCAATGAGTGAATAAGATAGTTCTTTTCAATACTAGTTGCAAATATTATTTTAAAAAATACCTTCGACTAACAGAGTTAGTAGCTTAAAGAACTTTTATGGGTTCTTGGAGTTAAACCTTGACCCTTTTATTACAAAAAACTGCTCTGATACCGGTTTTAATCCTAAACTAGCAAGTTCATGATTAGTACGGAATAATGTTAGTTCTTAAATTTTATTACAAATCCTTGACTAACCATAGACCACTTAGTACCGCAGGATACTGTCAAAATTGACCGAATCTTTCAATCATTCGTTCAGTGACATTTCATTTTACATAACCTTATTTTGTTGTCTGAAGTAAAAATATTTTAGAATTGTTTTTAAGCAACAATAAATTAAAAGATTGACGTAAGTAAGGGTTCCAAGTAATATGCAAAGTAATTGCTTATATTTTTGGGATTAAATCCAAAAAATAAATTAACTACTTTCTCACAAATAACTTTGGTGTAAAACGGAATGAACTGTCTCAGGGATAAGTTGTCATGGTTACTGAATCGATATTTTGAGGTTATTATTTTAGTACACATTTTAAACTAGGGGTCCCGGTGGTTTAACTAAATACCATTAAACTTAATTTTGTAATAATGTTTACTCTAGTTCTTCAGCTATTGCTAGATTAATCCCACTACTTATTTTAAACCACGTTTTGAAATAAGAGAGTACATTTTTGAGGAATTTGTCCAATAATTCATGCCCCCGGTTTTAGGTCATCAATTATCTGCTTTGAAATACCCTACTAATAATTTGGTTAATAACGTCCTATAGCAAGTACATTAAACATAAAGTATGAAAAAAAAACATTTATTTAACGAAGACCACTGACACACTGCAAGTATTATATTTTTATTTATTTTTTTATTTTTTATCAGCCTATAAACTGTCCCACTGCAGGGCAAAGGCCTCCATCATAGAAATCAAGTTAGCGCTACTACGATGGGATTAGGCTTAATCACCACGATTTGCTAAATGCGGATTGGTGATCACAAACCCGAGCGATGTCCGAAAAATTCGAAACATACTTTTCGCTCGACCCGGGAATCGAACCCAGGACCCCGAGATCACGGCCCGGTACTTAAACCACTAGACCAACAGGGCGTTCAGACCAACAGGGCAAGTATTATATACTATAATTTATTTAATAAGCTACTATAAATACTGGAATGGAATGAAGGGAATCTATGCGTACTAATCATTATATGAAAGCTTTAATTCAACCCGGAGTGAAAATGTAAACGTAGAGTAATCACTAGCTAATTTGTTCCTATCTACATCAAATACCTATGAAACAAATTAGTTTTAGCCCAATATGAGCTACATCGAAATTGGTTTGTATAAATTAGATTAGAAATAATAATATGTGTTAGAGGGGGGCACAGATTTTACCACTTTGGGAGCCTTTCTTGCGCAAAGTATTAAGTTTAGAAAAAAATATTTATTAGAAACCTCAACATAATTTTTAAGGTCTTTAAAAGTTATGTTGAGTTATCCATAATAGATACCCCACACGTATGAATTTACGCCGTGTGGTCCCCGGCAGAGTAGAATAGGCCACCCTCACTCTTACCGAGGTGTCGTAAAAGGCGACTAAGGTAAAGCTGCTGGCATGATCATCAGCACCCAGAGAAGGAAAACTCTGCATTTATATCAAAATCCCTCGCCAACCCGTCTGCCAAGCGTGGTGAGTATGGCAATTACCCCTCATGTGATTGAGGGAGGCCCGTGCCCGAGCAGTGGGGACTTAAATGGGCTGATGATGATGATGACGTATGAATTTGACAAAAAAAAAATTAAGATTGAGTTTCTAAGTATGGGGACCCCCAGAAAATTTATTTTCATATTCTTATGTAAAAAGCGTACTGCGGTTAACAAAATACATCTATTTACAAAGTTTCAATAGTATAGTTCTTATAGTTTCAGAAAAAAGTGCCTGTTACATACGGACGGACGGACGGACAGACAGACAGACATGTCGAATCTATAAGGATTCCGTTTTTTACCATTTGGCTACGGAACCCTAAAAAAAATTTAAGCAACATTGATACTGCGCTAGATAGCGACATCCATACTAATATAATAAATATGAAAGTGTGTATCTTTGTCTGTTTTTTCGTCTTTCACAAGTGGAGATACTCTTAGTTGAAGGGATGGAGAGTAAGATAGGCTAGTTTTTGTAAAGCTATCTAATAAATTGTATAAGTTACGCGCCAGGTCACGCAACCGACCAAAATCCATATTGTAACGCTGTGTAATCCAGATACATCCATCATGTAAGGCAATATATTGGACTTGGGCATTGCTAGAAATGTTACTTTAGATATGGCGATATCGCCTGTAATTAAGGTAGCATCTACCCAAGATCGTGAATGTATAGGGACGCCCTTATGGACCCCTCTACGGTTCCGTCACACTAGTGTCCCTCCGAACTATGAGGTAGGTAAGTGAATAAACAGTGCACTTATGTCTGCGTGCACACTTGTGCGCTATAATATGCCCCGCGACGATGGCTGATCGTGGAGATTGGCCGCTCCTTATATTAGCGTGTAGTTCCCAGTTGCATCCAAAGCTGTCGCTTTGGAACCCAGGGTACGCTTAGTCCATGATTAAAGGTATGGGGAGTCCGGGTGAGTAGGGGGAGGAGACGCCGAGCAGATGCGCGTCTCCCTCCCTCTCCGCGGAGGGAGCCCGCTGGTGCATGGTACGGGGGCACCAGCACCAGCATTGCACAGGCTCCCTCTGCTGCCCGATAGGGACGGCTCAGTTCTCCCGGCTATCCCTATCCCCTCTTCCGGCACGTCTGGGGGAGGAACCGCCTAGTCCGCCGTATAGGTGGACAAACGCCCGGGGAATATCGTGGAGGGAGGCTTCGGCTGTATCACCATGATATTCCCCAATCTGGGCGATGAGGGAGAACCGCAAGGGGCTTAGTGGGTATGCATTTGCCTGGCTTCTCTTTGGGAGAAGCCCCCCGCCAAAGGAGAGCCGTACATAACCCGGCCGCCCACCGGTGGTCTGGTATGCATAAGGCATTCCCCCTGCGAAACCAATGAAAAAAAAAGGGTATGGGGAGTCTGATAATTCAATGCTCTAAGCTCTGCTCGCTGAGTACAATGAAGCGACTATCTGACCTTCGCAACCATTTAACATGGGATAAATTATGGTTACACGTTTCGGTTTCGTTACACTATCCACAACGTGCAGGTTTTGTGATGATGTTTCTCTTCACCGCCGAGCTAATGGTAGAAATACACGCTGAGATTTGAAAAATCTAGAGAGGCGTGCTCGGATTCGAATCACAGCCCCTTCGCGTTCACCAGGTACCATCGAGGTACTATCGCTCCCGTTGAGATTGGCACTATAGCCAATTTATTGGTAGAGACTTTATTAGAAATGCAATCTCAATTAACCCCGGTACGTTTACATGTTTACTAGTATGGTTTTGGTATGGGTTATTAGGAACTTTAATTAACCAATGACTGTGGCGAATGAGGGCTGTAATTACGTTTCTGTGGTCAGTGTGAATTGCGTCCGATGAGTGTGGAGCCAGCCGACAGTCGATTTTGCTAAGAAAACTTTACTATCATCACCTTAGCGTTAAATCCCGATCGCGTCCTGAGTTAGCGCTTCGGAGCCCGGGGTCCGATTTCCTACTGCATCTCCTCCACTTCGTACGGTCTTTCGCTTCCACTGGAGTTTGGTTATTGGCATTTTACTAAGAAGACAATTTTCATCAAATAAATCAATGCGGGGGCATTTAGTGGAGGCCTTTGCCCAGCTGTGGGAGAATGTAGGCTTAGTTCTCATTGATTTTTTATCAATGAGAACTAACCAAATTGTCTCAAAGTAGACACCCATAGTCTATAAGAGGAGGAAATTGAACCCTTGACCTTCATCGCTCGGGCACAACATTGTCATCGCGCTATTATTTAGACGACCTCAAGTTGTCTTTCTGGTAGTAACTCTATATCGTTAAAAATATCATTGTTAAGTTTTGAAAATCTATTTGAAATTGTTGGAGCAAAATTCTCGGGATGTGATTATTTAATTGGAACATATATTTATATTTTGACATATGAGAAGAAAGGAAGAACATATAACCAAAAGAGTGATGAGTATAAACGTAAGTGGGTGGAGGAACAGAGGACGACCGAAAAACAGATGGATGGATTGTGTAAAGAATGACATGATGGAAAAAGGAGTAGATGATTCGATGACGAATGACAGGGACGTATGGAAAAGGAAGACTTACTGCACCGAGCCCAGATAACCTGTGAGAAGGGAAGATGATGATGATGATATCGAATTCGACATTTATATGGACAAATAGTATGGACAGATGTATGTAATTCGACTTCTTTGTGCTCGAGATATCTACAGGGAAAGTGTAATTGTAAATATACGTCATTACCCTACATAGGTATCTGAGATCAATACAGGCCTTCCAGTGGTTAGGCAATGGCTCTCCTATTGCACTTAAATAAGACTACATTTTACTATCAAAGTTGAAAAACATATGAGATGTAAGAAGTAATGTCATTCCAAAAATCATACTGTGTCTGTTTAGAAATCTAAGGCTCTTGTATGTGTACCTTCGTGGTTTTATTTGGTTTCTTCTGTGTGTGATGTGGACTGTATATTCAATATATGTACTTACTGGCGTGTGATGGGAGGCATATCTATCAGGAGATTAATTTTAATAACAAAACCACCGTTTCCAAGCTTGTAGTGCAACTTTATTTATTATTCATTCACTGTTCATCATACACTTTTCAAAGTCCCAGCGTATAGATAGATAGATAGATATACTTTATTGCACAAAATACACAACTTAAGTACTAGGCATTACAGAAATTTTGTGTACAATTTTGGTATATTCTTAGTTATTGCAATATTGTTATCAATCTTCAAATTACACAGCTAAACAATACTTTACTAAAACTAAAATATTGGTGTGAAGCATGTTTTTAATAATATTATGTTATCCATGTCCATTTATTTATAGGGACATTTTAAATTCACTTGGATAAAACACACTACTACTTTCGCGATTATAGACGCGAAGTGTTGTGTTGAACATATTCAACACATAATAAATATTAATTAAAATACATATATTTTAATTAATATTTATTACGGCCATAATAGGAATGTGCCTATATATGCCTATGTCAGTGTATGGCAGTATTATGTATACTGTATAAAACGTAAAATACTCCTAACAACTCTATGACCTGGCATTTTCTTGTGCAGAGATAAAACGGTAATTGTTCTAAGTCTTTTAGTGTCACCATAATAATAACGGAAACGGATCCAGTGCGCCTCAGGGATGTCATACGTAAAAAATAGTTAATGTTCGGTAGGATACGAACAGTCTGTTTGCAAATTGCATTTGCATTTTTATCATAAATTATCCTGCTTTTAAATAACATGTAGAAGATTTTTGGACCGATGATAAGGCTTACGTGATAGCAAAATCATATGAAAATAAGAAGAAACTCGAAGTTAACGAAACGTAAAAACGAGAGTATGTGTCATTATGTTGACTAGTAATTTCAGCGGTGACCGAGCATATTCCGCACAAAGATGTCAATTTCCATACATCACTGTCACACAATAATCATAACTGGTCTTTGCCACTAATTTTGTCATTTCGTAGTGCAGGATAGTTTTTGAGGATCTATATTTTGAGCCACTACCCTCTGCTACTATAGAAAATTATCATGAAAAAGAATTAAAAAAACTTACATATGTATCATAATTTTTAAGGCATGATCAAAATTTTTTGACATCATTTATAATAACTATTGGTGACACATACTAAGACGACAGAATACTTTATCTTAGAAGATTAGGGCGCCAAAGGTCGTGGGTTCGATCCCCACCCTGGACAAACATTCGTGCGATGAACACTTGTGTTTGTTCGGTGTCTGGGTGTAATATATGTATTTAAGTATATATTTGTGTTCCTCTGTTGTCTGAGATCTGTAACACAAGTGCTTAAGCTACTTAGTAAGGAATCAGGTCAACATGTGAGATGTTGTGAGAATTATTATTATTATTATTATATAAGTTTCTATACAAAACGCAAAGACTCGCGGCAGACGGAAGAGTATTTTATTCATTATTATGTATAGATTATCAATGAAATATGACACCGCCTGCCACGAGTCTTTGACTCGAGTACTTTAAACCTACTGACCATTTAAAAAAAAACAACTTTAACGGCATATATCATTCATTATTATTAAAGCTGGCGTAAAGCATAACTGTGCTGTGTTTTCGCTGCGTAAGTGATGGTACCGGAGGCCCAATCCGGGGAAAGGGGGTTTAAAGGTTGGCAGCGCAGTTGTGACTCCACTGGTGTCGCGGGTGTCCATGGGCGGCGACAATTGCTTAAGTTAAAAATATCAATACTTAACCGTCTGCCGCGTACGCACAGCCACACATCAAAGCAGACAAAACTGTCAAATTCCTTCAATCGACTCTCACCTTAATGTCAAACACGTTATGCTCATTATCAATTGAGGAAATTTGACAATTTGTGGTAACCCGATGTGTGACTGTCTGTATATTATCATGGCTATTGCGAGCTGTCAATGGCACGACCCAATTACACACGTCGCCGCACTGTCTCGTGTGTTTCAACATGATCAAAATGCGTTTCGAAGACATTTCTGGGCCACAGCTTGATTGACAGTGTGACTAACAAGAATACTGTTAGAGCCATTACAATAAAGTATCATTAGGACAAGAGACTATGTAGATATATGCACCGTTATCTACATAGTCTCTTGTCCTAATGATACTTTATTGTAATTTTTATCGTTTATATCCCATAAAGGTGATCATAGGTTTTCGGGATTTAAAGGATAAAAAAGCGGAGTCGTCCGTTTTTACATAAAACGTCAAACATATGTTATTTCGTCAAATTAGAGAAAATAATGCATTCACTCACATAGAACAAAAAATCTTTGCAATCCATGTTTGCCTTAGATCCTAATATCAAAATGGCTAAGTATTAAAACATCGATAAAAGTAAAATAAAATTAGGAGCATAAATAACAATTTTTTTCCAGTTCTACATACAAATTTATGAAAATTGTTTCGACGTCGAATTATCTTAATTAGTTTCATTCAGTACCTATTTAGAAGTCATAAATAATATTGATTTCTATAATAAGTCTACTAAACATCCAAATGAAGTTATATCGGCCACTGATTCAAATATTTGATTGGGTATTCACAACAAAACCTTACGCTATCCTCTATTAGTTAGCACATCAGGCCGATCCCTAAGGATCACTTAAACTAAAATATATAGCGTCCCTAACAGTCCGTTAAGAGTGGTTCTCGTCTCGTAGTCGAAGCGAGCAGCTTACTCGATTAAATTTGATTCGATAGACCCTCGTCCGGCGATCGTCATAAGCGTTAATACGTCCGTAAAATATTCGCCGCTACCGGCACAGTATAAATATCGTCAGTACTTCTGATGACTTGCAAACAAAAATTCAGGGTTGCCATGGGGCAAAAATTTGCCCCTTATCTACAGCCAATTCTACCTATTCTTTTCTTATTAATAATATAGGCTGAAGCTTGACCATAAGCGCACCTTATGAAAAGCAACTTTGATGTCTAGGAAGTTACGGGTTTGCCTATAATATCCCAATGTTGCTTTAAAGATAGTTCTTTAGATTTTGCGTTACATTATAATAACAATGGCTAATATGCACGGGAATTGTCGCGGCGTAATTTTGTAAGGAAATTAAGTAAAAGTAGTCTTTAGTTACGGCTCAGAAACGTAGACGAAAAAAAGCCGATCCTTTGAAATGTGGTATTGGCGAGGGATGCTCCAAAACCCATGGACTGCTTTCCGTACAAACGAATCCATCCGCCGAGAACTCCACATTAAAACTAGGCTTTCTACCACCTGATCGAGCTGAGAAGAATCTTTTGAAGAAGTTTTTGGTCACATAGCCTGGAAAGATGGACGTAATCTGGAACAGCTGATGGTCACCGGTAAGGTGGATGAAAGGAGTCCCAGAGGTCGTAGCCCTATCAGATGGTCAAACTAAACACGTTCGACGTTGGACACCAAGCTGTGTGATGACCTCCACATTGCAAAAGATAGACAAAGATGAAGGTCTATCGTCATCGTCAGCCCATTTAAGTCCCCACTGCTGGGGCACGGGCTTCCCTCAATTACATGAGGGGTAATTGCCATACTCACCACGCTTGGCAGACGGGTTGGCGACGGTTTTGATATAAATGCAGAGTTTTCCTTCTCTGGGTGCTGATGATCATGCCAGCAGCTTTACCTTAGTCGCCTTTTACGACACCTCGGTAGGAGTGAGGGTGGCCTATTCTACTCTGCCGGGACCACACGGCCCGAAGGTCTATCATAAAGAGCTAATTGACCGCCTACGGGAAGAATCACGAACCCCAGTAATAAGATAAACGTCTGGAGGAGGAGTAATTTTGTAAGTACATGATTAAATGTACTCACTATATGTTGCTTGACGGTTTGACGCTTGCGGTTGCTATAACGCACCCGAAAGGGTGCGTTATAGCAACCGTGGTCACAAGCGGACTGATGGTGCATGGTAAGGGCGACGTCTGCTGGGACCCGGCTGCAAATCTCCAGATACCCTCACAGTATATTGTTTTAAACTTTCATGGTCACTAACATAAGAATAGTTATTCACGAGATGTACTACCATGTACCTTATTTTTGAGTTTCCGAGTTTTCGGCACTGTTGCAAGCTCCATGGTCACGGAGTAACTGAAGTTTTTGCGGGTAAGATGTTACTGGCAGACAAAACGGTCTACCCTCCTTCGCAGTCTTTTACTGCGCGCACCTGCGGTACCACTGTTCACTAACTCACTATTTTCTCGCACCTGTTCTCGGCTCACAACACTCACAGTATCTGGCCGCGAAATGACACTTTGTTTAGTTTTACGGTTTCGAATCACTGGATTCCAGACATTTGACAATTTAAACTCATCCTCACGATTGAAATGTTTGTACTTCGTAATTTCAATCGCTCCCCAGACCGGTCTTGGAGCCCAATTCTCGGGCTCGTGACATTTATTTTCAGACGACATATATCACTAAAACATAGTTTTTTTGTATGGTTTTCGGGTGATATCCGCCATGTTTTTGAAAAGTCACAAACCCGAGAATTGGGCTCTTGGTATGTAGTGGCGTTCTGTCGAAATTATCTGAGGGTTAAAAAACTCAATCTAGTGATTTGGACCCGATTCCAACAAATGTTCTGCGATTGCTGATTTCTGTTTATCGTTGTTTTTTACTGCTTTTCTGTGTTTCTTTATTCGCCATGAGATGGTGCGTTTAGTTTGGTCGATATACGAACTACCACAACTACAAGGTTGACTGCAGAAATCTCGTACATAACTATTCTAGTACTTTCACAGTATCACTTATAAAATCACCACTGGAGACCACTCCGACCGACCATACTACACTAACGGTATCGGTATTTGCTTGCGTTAGTAACGGCCTAGTACGGGGCTTTGCATTTGTTAATCACTGGATTCCAGTGACGTCGCTCTCGACGTCGAAAAAATACGCCGCGTTAATTGCCGTGATTATTAACCATTGCTTTAAAGATATCCAGCTTCCCCGCTAAAGAAGAAAGAAAGATTGGCTTACGTACCTACGTAAAGTCAGTACCAGTACAGTAACGCTCAGATCTACTTACAAGTACTTATTACAACTACTGTTGACTTTTACTGACTGAAATTATACATGTGAAGGCATTTGGAGACTGGTCTATTTTGTTTGAACTCATATATAGCTTTTAAGTATTTGCTTAATTTAATATTCGACTTTTGATTCATTGTGATCGTAAAATGTACCTAAGTACAATTAGTTTTAAAAGGTTAATGTAGGTCGATTTGTAAGTAATGTCGCAGTCATCTGGTTAAATAAGCCATCCAATTGGACACCTAGGGCGTTCGTAATAGCTGGCATCCAATGGCATGCCTAGGCCGATTGTTAGAACTAAAATCACTTAACGTTTAACAGCTTGGCGTATTGAATTACTTTCAATACGCCAAGCTGTTAAACGTTAAGTGATTTTAGTTCTAATTCTTAGCTTAGCTCTAATTTTAGCCTATTCGAAATGACTGACCTAAACCCAGCCAAGCGATTCTAATTTATTTTCGCTTTTCTCTACTGCAGTGCTAGTAATCATCAAAACAAATATGGCGTCTGCAGCGAAAACAACTATGAATTCAATTTTTTTATGCTATAGGCGGCAAGCGAACAAGCGAGTCACCTAATGGAACGTAATCAACGCCGCCCATGAACATCCGCGAAATCAGAGATACCACGAATGTGTTGCTGGAACGAATGTGAAAAAAATATCAATAATTTTATCTCATTTTTGTGTGCAATCATAAGAAAAATTGAAGTGTAATTGTCAAAAAAGTCTATAAACATGGAAGTGCCAGTAATAGTATGTCGTCGACAAGTTTTTACGAAAAGTTTGAGTCGAGTGATTTTTGTTCAAACAACTATCGGCCTAGGCATCTTATTGGATGATGGTGGCGACAACAGTTCAGTCAGTCAGTTCTGTGTAAACGTTGCGGTCAACGACATGGCTAGTAGTTCTTCAGCCATTTGATTGAATGCTGACGTTGGATTCCCGGTTTCCCGATGGGTTGGGCAGATAATTTAACCAAATGGCTGCGACATCTACAAGCCTATGCAAATAAAAACTCTGACTTTACTGTGCCAACAGCCAATATATGAGCTGAGGCATAGTAAATAGTACGGGAAACGGCTGATTGGGTTTCAATTAATATATGGATTTATTATCGAGGGAACATTCGCTTGCACTTGCATAAATCTCTTGTGGAAATTGAAATTGCCGAATGCCACCGTTTTGCTATACTAGAGCTATATATTTTATTACTCAGGTACTAAAAGTTTAATGGGGTAGTAAGTAACAAACTAAGTTTACAACTTTATTTAGGTTATGCGTTCTTAAACTTCTAGGTGCAGTAAAATTTAGATGGTCTCTTGCAAATGAGGTTTGAGTAACAAAATTAAAAAAATGTTTGTTGACCGTTACAAAGCATTAGAAGATAATTTTTATGTATGATAACTTCATGCTTGATTGGAATAAAATGAGGATTGCCTGTTGATGAGTGATCGCTACCCTCTTGGACAATCGCCACATCATATAACGTTGTAGATTCGGCGCCGGCCTTTTATAACGACGATGTGCTGGTTTAATAGAAGTTAAGCCACCTTATTACAAATGGGGATCTTAAGTTAATACCACATTAAAGCTCATATTATCCCCTTCCAACACGCAATGTTAAAAGAGGCTGGCACGAGTTTAGTTCTGTGACTATCCTTAGTTCACTATTTGTAATAAGGGGGTTAATGTCGTTATCTAGAAAAGAGGAGAAGCTGATATTTTAATTTTTCGCTGTTAGAGTCAATCATTTAAGTGAGTGATTAACCTGATGATATTTATAAGGTCGTCTTTTACTAAGCGAAAAAAGAATGGCTGCGGCTAAACACTGGTTTACACGTGCTGCTGCCTAGCGACTGGACAGTTACTCGGATTGTCATGTGAGCAACTTTCTATTTCGCTCGTGCGAGTCACTTGTAAGTGACGTCAAAACAGTGCGAGTTATGTCTACAGTTCAGCTACTTTGCAGGCTGACTGGCACGTTAGCTCGTACTATGTAAACCAGTCTTCACAGACTGAGTAGAGACAATGAATACAATAATATACATAGTTCACCCCTCACTCAACTATGACTGAAGTGAGTGGTGAACTATATTGTGGCATTGTTCACTGCATAATCAGCCGTTTGGTGAATGGAGAGTGGGAAACTTGCAGCCAGAAGTTAGTCCCTGTATCTCCAAACGGCCTAATACCAAGAATTACACAGGATGAGATAAACAATTCCAAAACGATGACCGAATAAGTTGTGGAACTTTGTTGATCCATTTCAAATGTTTGTGACGAAGGCAAGGACAGATGTCAAGCTTCAGACATGATGTTGGATGGACCACATTAGCGTGCGAAGTGGGCGGCAAATCACGTGAATTTCTTTATTCATATTTGATTCGACTACATGGAATTTCGATTTCGAAGTAAATATAAAATCAGCAAGAGAAATGTACAGGGGAAAGATAAATTGACACTGACTGATCCTATAAATATTTAAGTAACCCTATGAAGATTGAATTTTTGTATGTGGCACACTCACGACACATATATCTGTTTGTATATCTATGATTCTACTTTACCATATTACCTCAAATTGCTGAGATAATCATTCTGAACGTGTAACCATGATTCACTTTTTTTTTATGTGATAGGTGGCAGACGATCAGACGGATTACCTGATGGTTTTCTTTTTATGTGATAGGTCGCAGTCGAGCAGACGGATTGCCTGATGGTAAGCGATTGCCGCCGCTCCGACACCCGCGTCACCAGTAGAGTCACAAGTGCGCCGCCAACCTTTAAACCCTTTACCCCTGGATTAAGCCTCCGGTAACCTCACTCACGCAGCGAAACACAGCACAATGCTGCTTCACGCCGGTTTTCTGTGAGGCCGTGGTATCACTCCGGTTGAGCTGGCCCATCCATGCCGAAGCGTGGCTCTCCCACGGTAAAGCGATTGCTGCCGCACATGGACACCCACGTCACCAGTGGAGTCACATGTGCGCTGCTAACCCTAAAAACATTTGCATCAAATCTAACACGTGAAAAGCCGCAGGCAAACAGCGCTTAACAATCCATTGAAATGCTTAAGGTGACGGGTATGACACACTAGCGACGCTAATCGATTTTCCTTTTTAGCTACTAAACCGGATCTATTTTAAACAATTTCAGGACCATGCACGAACGTTGGGTCCGTTTTTGTACGCGAAAAATTGATTCATTGTGTTGCATGGTTATTTAATAAATAGTATAAGGGTTTGCCGAGAGGTTATAGGCCCGAAATAGTTTGAAATAGATCCGGTTTAGTAGCTAAAAATTAAAATCGATTGGCGTCGCTAGTGTGCCCTACCCGTCACCTTAACTAGGTTTTATGAAACAAAAAATCTTTTAAAATGTATGGCAAAATATGCGTCGCTTGAAAAAACTGTCGGATAATTTTATATTCACAAAGCTCTCTCCGAAGCATAGGTTAAGTGAGGAAACACAAAGTGACTGAGTAGCGGACATTTTGTCCATTCGAAAGTAGGGCGAGGGATCAAATCCCACAGGCGCGGGAGGACTTATGCTAACAAAGGGTATTATCAAATAAAAGCAATGAAGTCACCCATAGAGAATTTCTTCGGTTTTTGGTACGTCCTACCTCCGAGGAATACATCAAAAAGAAAATCTAATAAGGTTTTTTTTGGATTTGAAAGTTCGTTTTGATATTTATAAGGATGACAAAAATAGGTTTTTATTTACCTTTATTGGAATTGAATTTATTTAAAATAAATAATAAAAAAATATAATTAAATTGTTTATTTAGAAAAAATAAGGGCAGATAACATATGATTACATAAAAACTTAAAAAAATTATAGACCTAGGTTATTCTTTGCCTGAACTAGGATGAACCTGTGCTTCTGGCAAACAAAAGTTTAGATACCAACTGAATGCTTTCACACGCGCTGTGCGGGCTTTTGCGTGAAAGAGACGAAGATAAAAATATATATGATTCTATACAGATTGAATTGACTAGAATATACTCAGTCGTTTTAAATAGTATTACTGAAAATTTTGACGCTAAACCGTGCACTCACTACCACTCTTGACGAACTTCATTCGGAGTGCATTGGTGAGGACGAGGCCTCGTCTTGACCGGAACTTAGTTACGACCACACTGTGGGAGAGCCACGCTTCGGCATGAATGGGCTGGCACAACCGGAGTGATACCACGGCCTCACAGAAGCAGCACTGTACCGTTTCGCTGCGTAAGTGAGGGTACAGGAAGCCCGATCCGGGGGAGAGGAGGGTTTTAAAGGTTGGCAGCGCATTTGTGACTCCACTGGTGTCGCGAGGCAATCGCTTACCATCAGGCGATCCGTCTGCTCGTCTGCTACCTATCACATAAAAGTAAATATATCAGGCGAGTGAACTATCTACATTAGCTACTAACTTACTCATATACGCGCATACATAAATTGGATTTGCAATCAGCGCTATGAAAGGTAATCAATCAATTACCATAGACATATTAATTTGCAACAAACACAAGGAAACAAAAAGTTATTTTCGCTAATCCACGAAAATCAATAATGTTTTAATTGAAACAAGTTTAGGTGCCTATATTTTTGTGATATATAATGGACATTTTGCATAAAAAGGCATGTTTCATCTTGTTTCTGTACAAAAGATTAAGAAGGGAAACTCACATCTTAGAATTATCAACAAAAATATTCTTGCAATCCATGCATACTGCAGTGATAGGCGAAGTAAAAATGTTTGCAACTAGAGATTCTCTTGAACAAACGTCTTAAACAAAGTTGTTACAAATACTTAACGGAACTTTAAAGATAACAGAAAGTTAGCGGTGAGATCCTCCGCTCGAGATGCACAAACGTTCTTTGCAGGCAATATTGACGAAAACTTAGCATTTTAATTAAATGTTTGTATTCAACTTTGTAATAACTGGCGATATTGTTTTGTTTTTTAATACCAAACACTAGTTTACATAGTGCGAGCTATAGGTACGAATTAGTTTGAAGAGTACATTGCGAGCATAGTGAGTGACTCTCACTCTGTGGACGTCACTGATGAGAAACTGGTACGTGCGAGTTGTACAATAGGCTTGCATCCGAGTAATTTCAACATCCATCAACATTCTTGAAATCGGTCAATAGAGTTGTTGCAACTTATTATGATGGGGAAAGTAGCTGGTAAGAGGCGTGTGGGTCGGAGGAAAAAATCATGGCTGCGTAATATCCGGGAGTGGACGGGGATCGCGAGCGCCGCCGAGCTGTTTCGCCTCGCTAGAGACCGAGAAGAATATGCTGGATTGACTGCCAACCTTCGCTAGCCACAGAGGCACTTTAAGAAGAAGTAGATTTTGAGATTATTAGTTACATAAAATCATAATGATATTTCCTCTTTAGAATATAAGGTTATATTTCAAATAACCTCTCCAATAAGCTATCTGAAACTTACTCAAACTTACAAAAACTGAACCTAAAATGTATGTGACTTTTACCAAGTAAATACCTACTTATTATGATTTTTCTATAAAACCTTTTTAATAGTGACGCTTGTTCATTGGCTAAGCAAGACGTGATCGATGAGTTTGATGACACAATGGTTAATTGATGACTAGGGTGTGAAATAGATGACAAAGACAAAATGTACTCCTGACGCTAAAAGATGCTATATAAACTTACACAGGTTATATCGGTAAGCAGACAGGTCAAACTCAGTCCACGATTTTTGTAAGGTATTTAGCACGATATAACGATGGACGATAGGTTTCATCAATTGGTTTATACATATACAAAGTATATACCTACAAATCTATAGAGCTATTCTGAACTGAACAAAGTTTGTCTAGATGATTCAAAATAACTTTCTGCATGTAGCAAATAAATACGAAGGTAATTACGAACTTAATATTTTTATCTCGTGTTCAGGCGGGAATCGAACCCACATCTTGGAAGATGTGGGTTCACATGGGTGGAGGTGGGACAATCCAGGTGGCTGTTCTACCAAATAGACCACTGAAGGCGTTACTAAGCTGACGAAATTCGTAAGTGCTTGATTCGACATGAACTGTCAACAGTCTCATCAATATTGTAGTATATTTACAATATCCAGTCGATATTTATTAGAAACATTTGACCACCAGTTAAGATGTCAATGAATAGTTGATATTATAGCCATTTATTGAAAAAAAAACTTAAGAATAAATCCCAAAAAATTGCTATAAAAATATCAACTAAATATGAAGGTATATTGGATAAAGTGATTCTCTTCGCCTTCATTCAATGTATTAGCACAAATTGTTAGTAATACTACGAATATTGCTGTTCATGTTCTACGCCTGTCGGAGCATATAAAAAGCCTTTAATACGTACGTGTGTACTGCAAAGAGGAGCTTCCATGAAGCTCCATCAAAAATAAAATAAAATCTCATCCTATTTACGATCGCGCCATTAAGAAAAACATAGAGCGAAAAATATAAAGGAGACATGACGTTACTTAGTCGTTCCGGTGATTGGTATATTGCCCTGAAAGCTTTTTTATGTACGCACTTACAGCGGACAACAAACTCAATATTGCTTTGGGCATGCGTGAGTTAATGCCAGTACATCGAACGGTGTGTTCGGAGTTTTCCCGGAGGGGTGTAAATTGAACGGACATGTACACACTTTTACTGTATTTGATCGATCTGTGATTGGTGCTTAGAATTATGTTGGTACAATTTTCGCTTCTGATCTTTAATGGGCACCATCAAATATTTCACGCTAAGGTACGAGTGGAATGATAAATCACATACTTCCTGATTTGAAAGTATTTAACTGAAACACTTGTGTTACTTACTTACTACTCTGAGTATCAGAATCACTTGAGTTTCACATATAATAAAAATATCAACAAAGTACGTACGTCAAACGTCAAAACCTATTAACATCAGCTAACAGCAGCAACATCCAGCTTAAGATAAATAGAATTTAAATAGTTTTAATAGGTAGTATAATAATAATTATATCCTCCAACCGATTACGGCTACGGCGCCCAATCTCAACGATCAGCCACGTACGCAGAATATATTATAAGTGCTCAAGTGTGTGCGCAAACACAAGTGCATACTCTATTTCCTTACCCTCATATTCCGATGGGACATTACTGTGACATGACCGGACAGGGATTGGGCTCAGGACCGACAGCTTAACGTGCTTTCCGAGGCACGGGGGTACAAGACCGCCAACTTCCAGACTCCGGGCTGATACTATGAATTTCTTATCGAAAACTTAGGTACAATTTTTTTGGCCCGACCCGGGAATCGAACCCGGGACCTCTTGCGCAGCCGTCACTTTAAAGTGCGACCCACTAACCACTGCGCCACCGAGGCAGTCAAGAAGTATTATACAGAAACTATGACCCAAACAAAATATACTTACGCGATAACGTTTTTTAATAGTTGATATTTTTTTAGCAATCTTTTGCAATGTATTTTAAGTTAATAACACACTTAAAAATTTAATCTCGTGTTCAGGCGGGACTCGAGCCCACACCTTTTACAATCCGGGTAAATGTTCTACAAATTAGACCACTGAACGCGTTACTAACCCGACGAAATTTGTAAGTGCTTGATATTGAAGACAAGATTTGTAAGAAAATATTATCAACTATTGATATAGCAGTCTCATCTTAACTGGTAGTCAAATATTTGTAATAATATTTCCACTGTATATTGTAAATATACCTACAATATTGATGAGACTATTGACACCTCATGTCGAATCAAGCACTTACAAATTTGGTCGGGTTAGTAACGCGTTCAGTGGTCTAATTTGGTAGAACATTCACCCGGATTGTGAAAGGTGTGAGTTCGAGTCCCGCCTGAACACGAGATGAATTTTTTAAGTGCGTTATTTACTTAACGTTTTTTAATCTTCATAATATATCGACTTTTTAGACAAATAAAAAACATGTTGTAAGTGTGGACACCTTACTCTTTGGTGTGGAAATAAAGAGGGTTGGGATGTACTTTTAAAAAACAATGATAAGAAAACAAGTTGTAATTTATTAAGCCCTATTATTTTTATGGCTTTACGAATGCGTACTCGTACAGACGATAAAAATAACAGACTTAAAACGTACTTACCCGAATTAGGTCTAAGAGTAATAAAAGTTGGGAGTCACGCAATTGATTGTATTCCATTTTGGAACTTTCCTTTCATTTGCACTCCCTAAGTATGTCTATATCCCTCTTATTCCAAAACATAGTTTAAAATAAATATTGGGATTAATACTGGGAATAACTGAAAGAACTAGAATAAAAATTATTACAAAACTAAGTTTAACGTTATTTAGCATATCAACTTTAATACTTAAGTTAAACCACCTGGACCCCTAGTTTAAAATGAAGACTAAAATAATAACCTCAAAATATCGATTCAGTAACCATGACAACCTATCCCTGTGACAGTTCATTCCGTTTTACATGAAAGTAATTCGTGAGAAAGTAGTTCATTTACTTTTTGGATTTAATCCCAAACATATAAGCAATTCCTATGCATATTACTTAGAAACCTTACTTAGGTAATTTTTTTAAATTTATTGTTGCTTAAAAACAATTCTAAAATATTTTTACTTTAGACACCGAAATAAGGTTATGTAAAATGAAATGTCACTGAACGAATAATTGAATGATTCGATCAATTTGGACACTATCCTGCGGTACTAAGTGGTCTATGGTTAGTCGAGGATTTGTAATAAAAATTTAAGAACTAACATTATTCCGTAATAATCATGAACCTCGTAGTTTATGATTAAAACCGGTATCAGAGCAGTTTTTTGTAATAAGAGAATAAGAATTCGGTCTTCACCACATTATGCTTCGACCCACCGTTCTCAAGCATAATAATAGTTTATAATTATTTATAAGCTCACAAACTTATACCAAGTTTGTGAGTCAGTCGAAGTGAAAGAATAATGTGGCGAAGACCGAATATAACATTTTTTATGGGTTATAAATAAAAGCGTGTTACATTTAATATAACACAACATTTTCCTCAAGCTATCACAATGTAACACGCTTTCATTTATAAATGGGGACTATGATAACCGCCGCCCATGGATACCTGCAACACCAGAGGAGTCAAAAGTGTGCTGTCGTCCTTTTAAAAACCCATTACGCTCTTTTCTTGAAGGTTTGCAGGTCGTATCGGTCCGGAAATACCGCAGGCAATAGTTTAATCCATAGTTTTGTCGTACGAAGCAGAAAGTTTCTTGAGAAACGCACAGTTGAAGACTGCCAACCGTCTAGATGATGTCTTAATGTATATTCGGTCTTGCATTTAATAAAAGTAACGACAAGGTCAAGTGTCAGGCATGTTCGCCACATTGATCGATCCTTGGCAATACGTATCCAATTCTTGCCCTTCATCTTGTGCAAATCCACATACTTAGTTTGAGGGTGCCCTACGCTTGGTTTACTCAGACGCTGTTAGCAAAATGTTTACCCTAACGGTAGTCATTTATAAGTCTGATACTCGTATGGCCTCGTTGACTGCATCGGTGTCGCAGTGGTTAGTGGGTCCCACTTTAAAGCGACGCCTGTGTAAGAGGTCCCTGAGTTCGATCCCCGGGTCGGGCCAAAATTTTGTACCTAAGTTTTCGGTAAGAAATTCTTAGTGGCAGCCCGGAGTCTGGAAGTTGACGGTATTATCCCCGTGCCTCGGAACCTCGCACGTTAAGCCGTTGGTCCTACGCCCGATCCCTCTCCGGTCGTGACACAGTAGTGTCCAATCTGAATATGAGGGTAAGAAGTAGAGTGTGCACTTGTGTTTGCGCATACACTTGAGCACTATAATATGTCCTCCGTACGTGGCTGATCGATGAGATTAACCGCCGTAGCCGTAGGTAATCAGTTAGAGGATATTTTTTACTCGTATGGCCAACCTTGAGCACTTCAACTTGCAAATTCGATGAGCCATCTCGGTGACTTTGGATCTCCAATTAATTGATTAGTTTGCTTGTCTACGCATAGCATGATAATTAATGCAGTTAATTGTGTGACTAATATTAAGTTACTAAGACTAAGATAACTAAGATTCTGATACCTATTTATGTAAATTAGTTATTTCAGAAGCAATTTTATAATAATTTTCTGCGCACTTGTGTGCCTCTTACAACACACTAAATTTTACTCGCAAACTTCTAATTTAAATGTCACAGCTGCTCTTGATTTGAACTAAGAATCGAAAAGTTGTTTTGATTTCGAAAGAAATTATTATCGCAAGGTTGTCTTGAGGGCAAACCACTGACACGATTATGTAGAAAACAAAGGTAAGCTCATCGATAAAGATTGTCACTTAATAATACATGCTCCGCTTGACAAAATACTGTTTTATTTTTTCGTTGGGCCCTTCTGATTTATTAGATGGATTCGATTGCTGACGCTTGGGCGTGTTTCGCGAGGTTGGCTAACTTAGTTTGTGCCACCCAAGTAGCCGTGGGATAAGTTGGCAACAAGATAATGGCGTTAATCTTTCGGACTCCCGGCTCGAGCTCTTGGGTATCTCAGAAATGAGACTGATAGAACTTCGGCTTAACTGATTAGATCAGCGAGGTAAGATTTTGTTACAATAAGTAGGTAAAACTGAAAAGTAGTTACTAATCTAATACTTAGTAATGCAAAGTGTGTCTAAAGAATAAATAATGAAGGATATGTTCGTTTCGCATAGTATAAGCAGTATGTATGTAACATGATAGGTATTAATACATTATATTTAAGATACGACCAAAATGGCCTCCGGTTGTAGCAATTTGAATTGTCAGTTCATAATGGGAATTATACAAATAGAAGATTCAGGATATCCAGATTTACCACTTCGTTAAAAAAAATTCACACAACATCACAAACATTGTTCTGGTCCCAAACTAAGGTGTCCTCTTGTACTATGAAACCAGGAATAACGAAGGCACCACAAACACTCAGACCCAACACAAATATCTGTTCCATCAACAAACATTTGTGTTGGTGCGGAAATCGAACCCGCGACACTTGCGTCTCAATAACCGGCGCACAAACAACTACGCCAAACGGGTCGTCTCATCACCATAATTTATTTAAATATCTGAAAATACACTATAAATATGCTGCGTACGTGGGGATCGTTGAAATAAAACGTTATAGTCGGATTGGCCAGAGGATCTTATCAGTGATGTAATAATAATAAAATAAATCCTGTGTAAAGGGAGAAAAAAAATATAAATCAATAAAATAATAATAATTATACTAATAGGCCGTGTGGTGCCCGGCAGAGTAGAATAGGCCACCCTCACTCTTACCGAGGTGTCGTAAAAGGCGACTAAGGTAAAGCTGCTGGCATGATCATCAGCACCCAGAGAAGGAAAACTCTGCATTTATATCAAAACCCTCGCCAACCCGTCTGCCAAGCGTGGTGAGTATGGCAATTACCCCTCATGTGATTGAGGGAGGCACGTGCCCCAGCAGTGGGGACTTAAATGGGCTGACGATGATGATGAATTATACTAATAATGTATATTTCCACCCCTTTTTAGATATAATGTATAAAAAAAACGGAGACTTAATTTAAATACCAATGCACCCTTTCCCCCTTTTCCCCTTATTTATATTTAAGTAATATTATTTTGAGAGTGAGCAAACGCGGCGCTCTAAACCAAATTAAAAATAAACAAAAAAGGCACGGACCAAGAGTCTGTGGACAAATCGTTTATTCAAAAAAAAAATCTGGTGACCGTTCTCCCACCGAGTTGTAAGAGCTGTGTACAAGCCTATGCAAACAAAGAATTTAATATTAGAATTCGAGTCGCCTTATACTGGAACGAATAACACAAATTGACATCACAATCACAAACTTGCTATTGATGTACTTACAAAGCCATCATTCAGCCAGCATCATGCTCAAACATAGGGAATGTAATTATCTGGAGTGTCACGACTCGACGCTGGCGTTCTTATCTGATAAATGAATGCTGGCAGCACGTCATAGGTAAAGGACTAGTGCATTATGTATTCAGTGATTGGTTGTACATTTTAAGATTTAATCTCTTTACACATAAATAGCTACCTTCAGTCTATAACAAGGTAGTACCAAATACAATCACGAGCTTTTATAAACGTGGGAGTAACTACTTAAAATATATTCGACATAAGTAAGAATGGCAAGTGTGTAGGCGTGTGTGTTTGTAGGCACAATAATAAATTAATTTATGTGTAGCTCCTTTTTTGGACAGTCGTTTAGCAAAACATCTTTACTGTGAGAGAGTCACGCTTTGGCATGAATGGGACGGCTCAATCGGAGTGGTACCACGGTCTCACAGAAAACCGGCGTGAAGCAGCACTGTGCTGTGTTTCGCTGCATGAGTGAAGGTACCGGAGGCCCAATCCGGGAGAAAGGGGGGTTTTAAAGGTTGGCAGCGTACTTGAGACTTCGCTGGTGTCGCAAGTGTCCATGGGCGGCGGCTATCGCTTACCATCGGGTGATCCGTCTGTTCGTCTGCCACCTATTACAAAAAAGAATCATTAAAAAATTACGAAGTAGTAGGCTAAATAAACTATATAGTTTTAAGGTATAAATACTTAAATTTCACTTGTAATTTTATTTTTTGATTATCCAGGATTTTATTTTATAAGATATTGGAAAACTTACAGCTAGATTTAGGGATACAGTCACAGAAAAACAACATTGAGGGCCAATTACAAGTTTACACTGATAATCACTTGGTTGTTTAACAAATATTTAAGTGGGTAATGATGATGGTTGGTACGGTCATGTCCTGCGGAAACCGGACAGCTACGTGGGAAACAAATGTCTGGCCATGGCACCACCGCCGGGTCCCGGCAGAAGGGGTAGACCTAAAAGGGTGTGACTTGACATCGTAAGGGATGACATGCGTGCTAATAAACTGGCCACTACGGATGCACAAGATCGCGCGAAGTGGAGGAGTAGAAGTAGGAAAGCGGACCCCGGGCTCCGAAGCGACAGCTTGGAACGCAACCGAGACAAAACGCTAAGATGATGATGATGATGATGGTTGAGAAAGAAAAAAGTTACTAAATAACAAACAAAACGAACAACTGTGAATATCTTTCTGCTACCGAGATTTTTACTGCAAAGATTGAATGCAAGATAGTGACTGTGATTTTATCTTTGCATTTAACTAAAAAGGACTTGGCTTTTGACCAAATACAAAATTAAAGAGCTAGTAAGACGTACCTACCTTCTAAATTAGGTTTGAGTAAAAAGCGCTTTATTAAAAGTAATGTCTGAAATTGTGTAATAAAAGGAAATAAGCAAACGCACCGAGAACAATCAAAAGTAGGAAAGCAAATGTAATCAAGTTTTGGTCTTTCTTAAAAAAGGACCTACTTTTCTTCATTTGTTTGGTAAATTGAAATAACGTTTGCCTAACCAAACAATCACGACCTTTGCTTTGTTTACCTTACAAAATAAAACATATATTCTTTAACAAAAGAAATTATTTATCGTCAGTTTCCCTATGTTCTCTATGTGTGTATCTTCATTGAGTTTTTTCTTTAAAGCCGATTCGGTCAAACTTATTCTGATACTAAATCTACCATAGATAGCGCTGTCATTCTATACAAATCTGACGTTAAATCATAGACTTATCCACGGATAAAGATTGGTCGATCCGGGCCTAAACAATATAAGTAATCAAAGAGAAAACTTTATCTTTTTGGCCAGTAAGAGGAATATAGCTAAATAAGAACCTCCCAGAAATATTTTAACGATAAATTGCGATTGCAAAATGAATGAATGAAGAAATACTTTTATTGCACTCAAAATAAAGTATGAAAACTAAAAACTAGGTATTACAGGATATGTATAACGAAGGCGGCCTTATCACTATGAGCGATCTCTTACAGACAACCTTTGGGTAAAGGATACTTGATGAAGTAGATAATGTGAAAAATCTAAGCTTTAACACTCATTACAAAACTTTTTTTTTCTTAAAGCTACGAGTTAATAATATAAAACCTGTCATAACGTGTCCTTTGAGTTATTAATTTAAAGCTTATAGATAGATTAATAAATAATAAATCATTATTATGTGGTTCCTTTAGTTTTGAAAGAGTATATCTTACGTATATGCCATAATTCATTATGTCATTACTTTTTGCCCTTTACCTTAACCCTTGTATATCTGATACTCCCATAATTCGATAAAAACAACGCATCGTATCGAATTTATTATCATTACGCTGACTGGCAAGTAACAAGATGATTGATCGAAACGTAATTATAACCAAATAGTATTTTGATAGATATAGACAAATAGTATTTCTGTCTCTATCAATATGTTTTCATTACATATACCCTCTCTGTATAAATAAGTAGGTATTTTCCTGTTTCCAAATAATACCTTTGTAATATTGAGCCGTGACCGAAATGAAGATGCTTAGGTGGTCGGGCGGAGTGACTAAACTAGACGAAATTCGAAACAAATACGTCCGAGGTAGTTTTAAAGTCACCCCTGTCCAGAAAAAGCTCACCGAAACACGGCTCAGATGGTATGGCCACGTCAAGCAGAGAGACAGCGAGCATGTAGGTCCAGAAAGCACTGGCAATCCCAGAAGGCAAGAGAGGCCTCACAGAAAACCGGCGTCAAGCAGCACTGTGCTGTTGCTGCGTGAGTGAGGGTACCGGAGGCCCAATCCGGGGGATAGGGGGGTTTAAAGGTTGGCAGCGCACTTGTGACTCCACAGGTGTCGCAGGTGTCCATGGGTGGCGGCAATTGCTTACCATCAGGTGATCCGTCTGTTCGTCTGCCTACCTATTACATAAAAAAGAAAGGAAGGGGATGGCCAGTCTTGATTGACTTGGTGGACCAGTACAGCCAATCTAGTTAAGAAGTACCAACTGCCTGACCCGACAATCCAGGACAGATTGCCCTAGCGCAGAAGGATAAGGAGAGCCGACCCCACCTAAAATGGGAACAGGCAAAGAAAAATACCTTTTTAATATTGAGTATGAATACATTTCACTCCGAATGGAATTTGTTCCCATTTGATTATATCTATACAAAATACTATTTACACAAATCACGAGAATCATTTGTTTACCTTACGATATTGCTACGAAAATTGAACGGACGATCTTATAGGTAAATATAAATAAGTTTGAGCCAGGTTTTATATGGGTACCTCGGTAGCGCAGTGGCTATATACAGGTCTCAGTTTCAAATCCCGGGTCTTTGCGAAAATGTTCTTGATATTTTCGGCAAGTAATTCTCATGTGGCAGCGCGGAGTCTTAGAAGTTGGCGGTCTAATTGACCGCTATTCTCGGAAAGCACTGTTAAGCCTGTTAACCCTGATCCTGCTGCTGCTTGAGTAAGGGCACCGGAGGTCCATTCCGGGGGAAAGGGGTGTTAAAAGATTGGCAGCGCACTTGTGACTCCATTGCACTGGTGTCGCGGTTGTCCATGATCCGTCTGCTCGTCTGCCACCGATCGCATAAAAAAAAAGATCCCTCTCTGACGTGTCGCACTGGTGTTTAATTGGGATATGATGGTAAGGGAATAGAGAGCAACACTTGTAATTGAGCACACACTTGTGCACTATAATATATCCCGCGTACGTGTCTGATTGTTGTGATTCGCCGCCGCAACTAAATCAGTCGGGGGATTATTAATTTCATGGGATAGAGCATTTTTTATGCGAGATATAACAAGAGAGAAATGATTAAAAAATATACTCTTTTACTACCTTAAACGTTCAGGAAATGGCCTGAAAGCTAACTCGATTCATTTTGTCCCTGACTGGAAGCTCGAAACAAGGCAATCAGGGGAGACCAAATTGCTTTATTTTGTTAAAGGCCTTGCGGTAGAAGGACAAGACTCTTGAAAGTCATCTACTGTGTTACTCGCTACAAGTCTTTTTTGTTTATGGCACAATAAATACATATTGTTTTTTTCCCAGAATATGTCATTCGTTTTTTCACTCCTGAATTAATGTAGAGCTATACGGACTTTGGATGAACACAATTGAATTAATTATGAAAAGTAAAGAATCCTTCACTTTTCGTAAAATTACCACGCGGATAGTTTTTCTCTCATAACTGTCATATTGGTCGAGTTCGCCCTTAGTCCCAATTCGACTAATCTTTGTCCGTGAAGAATAATCTATTTTCTTTGTTCAAAATCTATTCTCTATTCTATTTTCAAATTGTATAGTATGAAATACGGTGTTTATACCTTTTTTTTTTTTTTAGGCTCTACCCGAAAATAATTTGCCAATGTCAAGTAACTTATTGAGAATAAGTAGGTAGTTAACAGTCAAAGTCACAGTCACTCAATAAAACGCCGGTGTTTTTTTACGTTTTATCGTCCTACGGATTCAACGGATATCACTCTAAAAGCAATCGCGGGTTTTAAGACTCTATTAGATCCAAGCAAGTTGTCACTAGCCAACTCACTCGATACATAATAGCAGTGTTAAAAACGATACAATCCAACTATTCTTATTATTAGGATCACTTTTCGGCACTTCACTGCACAAATAAACACCAAATTTGTACACTAATACCACTGAACACTAATTTAAAACCTTTGAATTGCATCAGCCCACGCCGCTTGTTTTAACCCTACCCGCCGAATCAGCACAGCTTTTTGACAGTTACAAAACCCAACATTATGTTGGTCACGTAAGCAGTTAAAACATCTTGACATTTAAAGTAGAATTAACTTTATGATCACCAAGTTATAAGACTACACCCTGATTCGATCAATCTTTATCCGATAATGTGGTAAAAGGCTGTCATACCATGTATACCACTTTGTTCTCGAATATTCATTAGTCTTTGACTTGTAGTATCAAAGATTTTATGGCACTCAAAATACTGTAAATTACGGTAAGTGAAGTCGTCTATTCAGAATCAATTTCCGATTCCGGCGGTAGAATCACATTATGTTTATTCATTTCTTAGTATTTTTTTGTATCGACATAATGATGTTTAATTATGCTGCGTGAGTCAGGGTACCGGAGGCTTAATCCAGGGGGGTTAAAAGGTAAACAGCGCACTTGTGACACCACTGGTGTTGCAGGTGTCCATGGCGGCGGTAATCGCTTACCATCAGGTGATCCGTCGGCTCGTCTGCCACCTATATCATAAAAAAATAACGTGTAAAATAATACATATTTATAATTTATATTTTTCAAATATGACGAATTGTAAGAGCTGTATACAAGCAAATAAAGTATTTTTGAATTTTGATGTTTTGCCGTAGAAATAACAATGCCTACCCATTAAATGAATGAATTTATGCAATATCATATTTTATTTGACGCTGAAAAACGAAAAAAAAAAGTTTTGAAGCTGTACAGTGTAACCTGTACCTATCTGTAACATAGCTCCTTATAAAGTGGATAATTCTGTATTTATATTCTTCCAAAATCACTTACACGTACAGCTATTAACAGCAAATCCGTTTATCTCTATTAAATAACATAGTATCCAAGTTCATCAATATTCTATCACCGTCCAATATCGAGACAAAGTGTTAATCTTAGTTTCACCCCTACAGATCACCCATCGCCAGTAAAGGTGTATTTGATAAGGCCGGGGGCTTAGCCGATTACGGGCACACAGTCTCGTCAGTCCGAACAAAATCTTGTAATAGGTGTCCACGTTGTGATTGCCTTGTTTCGAGCATCGGCAGGAACAAATTGGATCGGGTTAGCTTCAGGTAATTTTCCTAAAGGGTTAAACGAGAATCTGTTTTATCAACCGGGTATTTTGTAGAACCACGTCACATTAAACCGGGCGTTCTGGAAATTCTGGAATCATAAGATTTTGGAATGAAGTTTGTTGTTTTCGTATGCCAAAGATGGTATTAAACGTATTTTTGGAACAAGATTTCTCGCTTTCACAAATTTTGGGCATAATATCTGAATAAGGCCATTAGTAATATTTTATGTTTGCTTTGATTACATTTTTTTATGTGTTTTGATACCTTTTTTGATATTTTTTGTAATGTGATTAGTGAATAAATGTTTTTGTCTTTCTAATAACATTATGTCTTATCTACTCTAACGGCCGAACTCAGAGACGTCATTTAAGCTAATGTTCATTAACTTTAGTATCGGTAGTCTTTATGTGTATCAAAATAAGTGTCAATATTTTTTCTTAAGTAGCCAACTAAGTTAATCAACGACTCTGAGTGTGGCAGTTAGTACCTTATGACTTAATAAAGTATATGTTTAATAAACAAATATTTAGCATGACCAAAACAACATTTTAGGATATCCAATACGATTCGTCTATAAAATTCAACATTAAAACATTGAATGCGAATAGTTAACAATACAATAACAAGAGAAAACAATAACACAGTAATGTACACTATAAGTATTGAAATAGTTTAGATGAGTTTGAAACAAAGCGAAATATCTACCGCAGATTTTAAGGGATAATTTAAAACTACGTAGGTAGTAAATATTATATTCTACAAGCGGTCGCCCCCAGTTTCCTTCGCGTGGAATTCGGTTTGCTGCATAAAATATATTTTCGTATGGAATCTTATGACTTTCTTTTAAAATGAAAGGTACTTATGAAAAAAATTTCGCGGGTATATACTTTTTGTGTCACACTGAAATCCACGAGAGCGAAGCTTTTATATGTCAGTCTCATCTAAAAATTCTCGTCAGATTTGACAACTTGTTATTCCATTCCATTCTTTATGTTATAGTGTAGCTGGTCTCTTAGAGTTCCACATCAGATGTCTCATGATCTTTGATTTTTTCATTATTCATAAATTTGAACAAATTTTCTTAAGGCGCCATTGACCTAGTTCTTATAGTTTAGCTGGCCTGTTATGGTTCAACATCAGGTAGCATAGTATTCAACATAAATAATACTTACGTCACTGGCTAAAAAATAAAAAAAAACATTCGAATCCTTTCAGTAGTTTCCGAGATTAGCGTGAACGAACAGACAAAAAGATTTTTTTATTAAATATGATTCATTTTCTTTTGAGCATTGTTTTTTGATTGTCCAAAGTTATTTTGGGAAAAATATATTCAATATACATGTATGTTTAGATATTCAACATCATGTACCTAAGTGCATGATGGATGAAATGAGATTCCTAAGCAAAGTATCTTTATTAAGATAGAAATGCGCTCGAAACTTCGTAAGTTAATTAAAAATGTCCTGGATGAATGGACCCCAGTTTTTACTACTTCCCATTACTTCTACACAAACAATTCCTCAAAATGAAATAGGTACGTTCTTAGCTCATCTACAGTCATGCTACGTTTCTGCGAGTCGTAATAAAATAAAATTAGAATTTGAAATAAATCTTGATACAGCTAAGAAAACATTGGCTTCCAAGATATCATTTCTATGTAACAAAGAGAGCCCAACGCATGTTGAGCGGAGGCAAGTTATCTGCTTTGTATTCCATACACAGAATAAGATATAAAATGGAACATACAATTTTCAGATCACATCAAACATAGTGCTATCAAAGAGAATCGTACAATTTCTTTAGTTCAGCGGAGTTGGTCTTGCTTTATGGAGGGGCACCCTTAATCGGAAATTAGACTGCGATGGTTTCCGCCCAGCGGTACTTGGCGTAGATTCACTGTCGTTTGAAGCTTTAGTACGACACGCTTCTGTGAGGGTATGACGATAATTTCCCAACTGTTCGTTCAACTATACTCCTATATAAAGCTACTCGTATATTATAGTGTGTCCACATTATAGTAAAGCTTTATATTGCAATTGACATTTTGCAACTTAGAGATTGTGCTTATTATATTTTCGTTAAAATCGTTTATAGCATTGTCTAAGTAACGCTGTTTGGGTGAGTGTACGGAAAATTAATACACCTTAAAGTATATACTTATATTTGTATTATGAAAACTTTGTAGTTCGGCCATCTGGAAAGAAGGATGGCTCGTTGAAGCGAGCGCTTGTTAGTATTGCTGATCGATAGTCTATCCATTAGTGACGATATATCAACAGTAATGATAGTCTATTTATATTTATAGCTCAGAACCAGGTGAATGGATAGCATCGTTATTCGTTAGAAAAATAATGTCGATAGTATTGACTGTTTTAGACTATGTTGATCATCTTCAGCCATTACTGATTCACTTTTGGATATAGGCCTCTCCCACCTTGTTCCCAGTGTAGCGGTTAGACGCCTTGGTTATCCATTTTACGTCCGCGTGTTCCTTAATGTCGTCAGTCCATCGCTTGAGTGGGCGGCCTCGCGGTCTGGTGTGCTCCTACAGTCTCCACTCAACGACCCGCCTCGTCCAACGGTCACTGCTCATCCGCGCTACGTGTCCAGCTCAACTCCACTTCCCTTGGCTATCTCGACGACGTCCTTTAGGCCCGTTGCTCGGCGAACCGTGACTCCAAGCATAGCCCTATCCATTGCTCTTTGGGCCACCCTTATCTTTTCTGCGGACCTAGCTGTTAGGCACATCGTCTCTGAGCCGTATGTAAATACGGGCGTGATACACTGTTGAAACACCTTTGCTTTTAACCGCAGAGGCAATTTGCCGCAATTTTGATACTTTTTTGATATCAATTTACAATAATATTGTTTACAATAACATGAAGGGTTTTATAAGGATATTGCTAGACTTTCTTAATCTTGGATCATGGTCCAAGCGTACCCAAAACTCTAAAGCGACAGCTTTGGACGCAATTGGAATTACATGCTAAGATAAAGAGGAAGAGACCAATAAGATGAGGGGTTTTCCGAAAATTCCAAGACAGTAAAATTTATTTAAAATTTACGCATTAGCAGTAACAAGAACGAGGACTATGGAACGAGCATTGCTCGGCGTCTCTCTCCGAGATCGAATCCGAAATGAGGTGATCCGGCAGAGAACCAAAGTCATCGACATTGCTCACCGGATTAGCAAGCTTAAGTGGCAGTGGGCTGGCTACATTAGCCGCAGAACCGACAACCGATGGGGTAAACGAGTTCTAGAGTGGAGACCGCGTCTTGGCAAACGTAATGTAGGGCGCCCTCTGGCTAGGTGGGGGAACGATCTGCGCAGGATGGCTGGCAAGAGCTGGATGCGAGAAGCCATGGATAGATCACAGTGGCGAACAATTGGAGAGGCCTACGTCCAACAGTGGACTGCGATAGGCTGATGATGATGATGATGAATAACAAGAAATGATAAAATCGATACTAACGATAGTTTTACCTCCTTTACAAAAAAGAGCATAACCTGCTTCTGAGCTATCGAATACTTTTGAATATATCGATCGGATTGTCGTTTGCGAATAAAAACCATCTATAGTTTTGAAACACTAGTGAACGCAAGACGCACAACTGATTGAAGACCTTGCCGCCCCAGGTACCCTAATAGAACCAAGAACTGAAGTCAAAATAATTTGTTCAAAGCTCGAGGATAATAACTAGTAACATTTGGCTCTGAATGGACTGAAATAGCTAAGTCATTACGTCAGCAGTTTGGCTAAACAACCAAAACATCACACTTTTTTCTTGGTCACGTGATAGGTACTATTTTGTGTCACTTTCAGAGCGGTGCTGAAATGTGTTTCTATATATTTCTATCAGTACTGCCATTTGTAATTTGCAATAAGAAGAGATGGTTGAGCATTGGATTTTTTTTATGAGATAGGTGGCAGACGAGCAGACGGATCACCTGATGGGAAGCGCTTGCTGACGCCCATGGACATCCGCAACATCAGTGGAGTAACAAGTGCGCTGCCAACCTTTAAACCCCCCTTTCCTCCGGTCTCCTCACTCACGCAGCGAAACATAGCACAGTGCTGCTTCACGCCGGTTTTCAGTGAGGCAGTTATCACTCCGGTAATGCCGATTCGTGGCTCTCCCACGCTTTATCTATAACATTTGCTGTTTCTTGAACACAGGAAACACATTTGTCTGTTATGAAATGGAATCACAGGATTAGCAAGCTGAAGTGGTATTGGGCTGACCATATCAGCCGAGGTAAACGTAACGTAACGTAATATTGAGGTAAACGTGTTCTGAAGTGGAGCCTGCCTGTCGTTAAACGCCCTACACTAAGTTTACCGAGACGCAGCCTCCACTCCGGCCTAGGCATCCAATTGGATGATGGTGGCGGCAATCGTTCAGACATCTGGTTAAACGTTGCTGTCAACGACATGGCTAGTTGTTTTTCAGGTATTTACTGCGTGGCTAAAAAATAAAAGTACCTAATAGTAAAGTAATATTAGTAAATTCTTTATTACCACTACACATTTTTACAACTATTACATTAAGCTGGTCCTCACACTAGTTCTTCTAAGGAACAGTGAACGATTTCCAAATGAAATCGTGACATGTACATACATACCATACAGGTGACAAAGAACGGTAACATAAGCTATATTGGAAACATTACAAGTCACACTATCCTACCTACTAGCAAATTTTTAAATACAAAATTTCAACTTTTTTATTCAAAAATTAATTTAACATCAGTATCAAGATTTCAATTGTACAATTAAGAGCATGTTTGATATAATACCTAGTGAACACAGTTTTTGTGGGCATAATGTAAATAGTAGGTATAGGTGTGAGTGAGTGAGTGTAAGTGTGCGTGATAGAGAGAGAGAGAGAGGGAGAGAGAGTATAATTCAAAGCTAACTATAGAAGTTTTTATGATCTCATAAACTGAAATTGTTATAGTCTAAAGGTGTCTGGGTATTATAAATATTTCGAGGTCATAGTAATATTGTCATGCTTCATGTATGTATAATACAAGGAGCTTTTTTTCTATTGTAGCGTACAAACGAGCAGACGGCACACCTGATCGTAAGTGATCACCGCCGCCCTTGGACATCTGCAATACCCGATGCATCACAAATGCGTTATCGGCTCTTGAGGGATATGCCCTTTTCTTGATGGTTCCAGGTTTTATATATTCGGGAACACCACCTTTGACAGCTGGTTCCACAGTTTTACTGTGCGTGGTAAGAAATGGGGTACAATTTAGAAGTTAACAATAATTAAAAGATTTCACCGAATGCAAGAAACTTGTTTGTAGGAGAATTACGTAATTGTCAAAGTTATTACCTTTCCCTAATTTAATATGAGTGGTCTCGTATATTGTGAAAGAACATCCATTAGCCTAATTATTAGTAGGGTGGCTCAAGTTACCAATTACCGATTGGTTGGATTGGATAAAAGTACGTATTAATTTTATTTATTTTTAGTCATTGCCCTGCGACAAGATGGGATGATGACATTCGAAGGGTGGCTGGTGTGGGCTGGATGAGAGTGGCTGAAAATCGGGAGCAGTGGCGTGCATTAGGGGAGACCTATGTCCGTGGACGAGTGTGGGTTGCTGATGATGATGATGATTTTTAGTAATAGGCATATACTTGTGATTACATGTAAATTATTTTTACTCATAAAAATAATTTAAAAAAAATATTGATGGATGACGATTTCTAAGTGTTGATATGATAACTAATTTCAAGTCCATGCAAATAAAGATTTATTTTGTTATTGAGGTACCGTTAATTGAAATCATTTTAAATAAAGTACTCATCTAAGCTTAAGCTTAGGTGTACTCTTGGTGAAGAAATCAACAAAGGTAGTACGTATTAGCGGCTGCAAAAAGTCGTAACATTAATCGTGTACTAAAGTACCCTGTCAAAATAGCAAGCTATAAGATTTTTTTGTTTACACAGATATTATATCATTATGACAAGGTATCTACTGAAGTGAATTTATATTTTCTATCGTAGTTATTCGTTAACATGAGTTGAAATCTACCTAACAAAATAGTTTTGACAAAATAATTGGCAACGAGGACTAGTGATATCACAGTATATCACAGTAGACTCACAGATCTCAAACATTAAAGTATTTTTTTTAATATCATTCAGAAGACTGACAAATCCTTTCGGCATTTAATGTTTGTACATCAAAGTTATTGTAAACCTTATAATTGTTGTTTGTGTTTCATTATCGCACCCGTCTAATCATAAACAAATACGTTTGGTTTAGCTATTCGGCCTATTAATTGAATAATAAAAAAGTCTTGTAGGAGCAGGCTTGTTTGTAGGGCGGGTTATCCTTGGACCCCGCTCGTGAATAAATAAAATACTTTGCTTTGTGTTCCGTCCGCGACAGCTTTTGTTACTTCTGTTGCCTATATTTTAATTTTTAATGGAACAAGCGAACCGCACTGTGATGTTATCTCGTTATTTATAACGACACTTTCGTCAAATATCGTGTTTACTGAGTTCGTGGCTCGTATCTCTAAAAGGACGGTATAAACATTTATTTTAGATCCATTCACTAAATTTTTTTATGCATCGTCATTGGCAAACTTTTTTTTTGTTATTGGTTAATACCTCGTCTGGCGACGAGCAGATGGTTCTTCTAATGGTAAGAGATGGTCGCCGCTCATGGACGTTCTCAACACCAGTAGAGTCACAAGTGCGCTGCTAACCTTTAAACCGCCTTTCCCACGGAACACAGCGCAAACCTTGTTTCATACCGGTTTCCTGTGAAACCGTGGTATCACTACGGTTGAGCTAGCCCAGTGGCTCTCACGTCCCGTGGCTAGGGGCGTTTAAGAATACTGTCAAGGTTTTCCCAGCCTGTCGTAAGAGGCGACTAAACGGGCTTTCGGAGTACGTGAGCGTATCCACTGCTCAGCATACGCCTCCGCGGGGGACGACATTACTGGGTGTCCTGGTAGGTCGAACAGCGTTGAAGGGCTGTATTGCACCAGATAGGGGTGAAGCGGCAGTCTAGTCCCGGCTGTGGGGTTTCCGACCGCGATTGCGCGGAGATATACACCCCAGGGCTATTAGTTAGGGTTTGAGTCCCACACACCACCTTGTTCCCTACATGCAGCATGATGGTTTCCCCTGGGAAAAAAAGCCCAGTGGCTCTCCCACAAGAACAACCAATGTGGTTCACCTGATGGTAAGTGACTACCGCAGCTTATGGATGCCTGTAACTCCACATATGTTTCATACGTGTTGCCGACCCTTTAAAAACCTTATCAATACTTTTTTGAAGAACCTTACACTGTTTTCCTACGGGAAAGTTACTGAAGTTAATTCCACATTCGTACAGTACACTAATGTTACACTTCATGTTGACGTAATATTTTTTTCGAAATTAATTGGTTTATTACATTCAACTTAACTTTCCCGGGTCAAAATTTACCAGTGGATCCAAATTCACAAAGGTGCTGGGACAAAATTCAATGTGAATTCATACATAATACTTTGATCAACAACAGCACCAACGCCGACCTTGCGCGACTCAGAGCGGTTTCGAGGAAGGAGTCCGGCCATTGGCTGCAAGCCTACCCGTCGGCCAACGTGGGCACCCTGCTGGACGCAGAAACCCTCAGAGTCGCCGTGGGCCTCCGTCTGGGTGCTGAGGTTTGTATCCCACACAAATGTCTCTGTGGCACCACTGTTAGCGCCTTGGGGCACCATGGGCTCTCCTGTGTAAAAAGTGTCGGCCGTCTCTCCAGGCATGCCTCATTAAACGACATTATCCGTCGGTCGCTTGCCACCATCAATGTGCCGGTAAACTTAGAGCCGAACGGCATTTTACGTGATGATGGCAAGAGACCAGACGGAATGTCTCTCATCCCTTGGAAGATGGGACGTGCCCTCGTGTGGGATGCTACCTGCGTCGACACTCTGGCATCGTCTCATCTTCCCGGGACTACGAGGAGTGCCGGAGCTGCGGCTGACGCGGCAGAGAGACTGAAAGCTGCAAAGTATAGGCGTCTATCTGGTGCCTACCACTTTGTAGCTTTCGGTGTTGAAACACTGGGCCCGTGGGGTTCCGACGCTCTCTCTTTCTTCCGTGACTTAGCTAAGCGTCTAGTCGAAGTCACGGGAGAGCCAAAAGCTGGCAGCTACCTCGCCCAGCGAATTTCCATCGCGATCCAGCGAGGTAATGCTGCTAGCATTTTGGGGACATTGCCACGGGGACCTACTTTGTTTTAACTTTCTTTTTATTTACTTTTAGTTTAATTTTATTTCTTAGTTACTGTCTTAATTTTCTTGTGTTTTTGTTCTTTTGTTCAATAAATTCATAACTTAAGTCCATTACATAAAAATATATATTTTTAATTGAATGCATTAACAATTCTGTTTCATCAGCGTAATGCTTTTTCAGCCTGACAAAATTTCGTTTCGCTTAAAATTTCATTATTATCACGCGTATATTAAATATGAAAATTTAAATATCAACATAAATATTGCAAAATACCTAAAGCATAGACACTAACGTGTCACTTCAGTTCGATTTTCGATGGAAATAAAACTTTCTATTTACTGTTGTTCCTGTAATATTGTATGCCAATTAGGCGGAACACAGTATCACTATTGTATCATAATTGTAACAACTTCATTTTTTATGTATACCTGTTATTCACAATAAAGATTTTGTGATTATGATTATAAAAATAAAACATCATAACACTAATACATACTACCTAAATATAACTAAATACACGGCCATTCCTTATTCAACTGTTCTTTACGAAAGCCGTCGATTTGAATCCTATTTGAATCAAACACTTTTATATTATTTATTTGGCCAAGTGTGAACTTTCTCGGTTATGGTGAGAGAGGACAAAATAATATGGCGAAACCGGGAGCGGCTGCCAAGAGAAATTCGCTGTAGTGTAATAGAACTCTGTTCACCGTAGCACTTGATTTGTGATTTATACTCTGCCGGAAATTGGCCACCATTTTCATATATTTTGTGGTGCGTTTGAGCTTTTATCAACGTACAGAATTGAGTTAATGTTTCAGAGTAGAGTTTACTCTATTTTATTTTTATTTATTATATGAAGAGTAAGCTTAGTGGATAAGAACGCGCCTTCCATACGAGGTGTCGTGGTTCGAATCTGAGCATGCATCTCTGAATTTTTCAAGTTTACGTTTTTCATTTTGTGACTACTAGGTCCCCAAAATCTACTACCTTCTATCTTAATACTGTATGTAATGTACCTAATACAACCGTATTAGGTATATTAATTATTAATTAGACCTTTTGCCGATGTTTGTGATAGCTTTAAAATAAATCTAACTTGGTGCCTATTTTATTTAAATTTTATTTCGAAGAGTAATACTCTGTACCAAGTGAATCAACTCAAGACTTTTAGGTATATAATTTAAATTATAAATAATTAAGATTTATATAATATAAATCTAAATTAAGTACCTATTTTTATTTATAATTAAGTACCTCCATAAATTAGACGTACTTAAAATACTTAACTTTTTTAAACAAACATAAAACAATTAGTTACAAATTAATTGATATGCCCACTTAAAAAAAATACATATTTAAAGCACCACAAACCGTTAATTCTCATGAGAAAATAACTTTCCAAGCAGCTGTTCGGCTCATCTTCAATATTTTAAAAAGGAATCAGGACTCGGTAAAAAAAATAAGAACTTCGGTAGAAGCTTTTAAAAAGGTACCCGGCTTTTATTTTTTCCTTACAAACCTATCTCCCAAAAGTTGGATAGTTTTACATCAGGGACCCTTCGATAAAGTGTCATAATTTACTTGAAATATTGTTTTTCTGAAAAGGGAGCATATTTTGTTTGTTATCTTATTTGTGGTTTTCGAAAAGGTCATAACTTTTATAGCAATGAATTATGCACTGGGACCTGTTGATAAAGAATAGGCGTTTCATGTGAGCCCGCCGTTTGTCAACTGGGTAAAGTGTTTATTTATACCAACGTCATCAAATATATTTATGCCTAGCAAATGGTTATTGTACTGTTGTTCAATAAAAATTAATTACGGTTAATGTGAATAAATAAAATACAATTATTGTAGCTACTTTTACATGGTGTCTATTGAAGTCAATTTCAGTGGAAAGTACTTTTTTTTATGTGATAGGTGGCAGACGAGCAGACGGTTCGCCGCCGTAGGCGATTGCCGCCGCCCATAGATACATACTTACCATACTTTATATTCCAATTGATTAAAGATCACAAAAAAGGGCATTGAATAGAAGATCGCAAATAATTATTTTGTTTACATCACTTTTACATCGATATGAAAAAAGTCATTACGAAGATTTATAAAAAAAAAAGAACGAAATCGAGAAATATCCAAGAATAAACAGTTTATAAAACAAGTGATATAATATTCGGATTTGAGTCCGCCGTCCATCGTATGAAGTGAGCCAAAATGAGAACCATCGGGCGAAACTTTTCTCTTTGCGCGAAAGTTTGTGATGTGAACAGAAACCCGGCGGCCTCCCTCGGGACGTCACACATGCATGTTTAATGGCGTCCTAGAAAGGTCAAGAGTCTGACTGTAGAGGTAGTGAATACATTACAACCTCCCAAGTGGGTACGTACGCCGGGGTAGGCAGCCGAGCCATGACAGCCTCTTTTCCAACTTCGAGCAACTAACACGCCGCGGACAGGTAGTTTGTAGCTGTCTCTCAAACAAATTAATTGTGTCTTAGTTTTGAGTTGTAACGAAGGAGCAACTCAAACAAACTTTTGAGGAAGGTACAGGCGAACGCCCGCGCCTTTCGAGTCTTATGGCGTGAATTTGCAAAATTTTACATTGGGACTGGCAATCAACTTGACGGGCGTTGCCAAACATCTTTGACTGAGTGACGACTATTTATTTGTTACAGCAACAAATTTAATAAACGGTTTGTTGGTACAAGAAAATTGTCAACATTTTGAAAAAGGTAAGGTACAGGCCGCGCCACGTAAGTATTACGCTGGCCGTTAGTTTGCGTACTTGTAAAATCAGTTTATACTAAAAACGGTTTCTGCGCACTCAAGAACACCGCTGGACTTATTCGGCCCAGCCTGTACCAACGAGTTAAAGCAACTAGATTTTTTAAGAAATCAGAAACACTTACCTTTCGGCGGGTTTATGTGCAGCGCGCTTCTAAACAGGCTCTCTTCATCATGCCAGTCTAGATTCCTCTTCATCGTATAACAGCACATAGATGACAACATAATCAGTAATGTTAGCATAAAGATACGACCGCGCGTTTCACTGCGGTGCCAACTCCGCGTTACAACTCCAGCCCCCAAGCCGAGCGACAAACAGAATCCTACGCTGGGTATATACAAAACGCGCTCGGCAACCACAAAGCCGACGTAAAATAAGACATTAGTAGCAGGCACGAAAGGCAAGACCATAAATGCCACTGACATTAGCAGCGCAACTTGGGGGCTGCGGTAAATATTCCTTTGAGGATTAGGTGCTTTGGTCTTAGAACTAGCCATCGGGCAGACGCATGCGGAGCCTTGCATCACTGTGTTATTGTTGTTCATCGCTCTACAGGCGCTCGTGTGCTCCTCCGTCAGAGTATGCCTGCAACCTGTGCATGGACACAATATCTTCTTAGATGACATATTCTCTTTGTGCGGCGCGTGATAGCTTTTCCTTTCAACGCAGTCCGGCCCTCTGTTGTATTGTTTTGTGTTGTAATTCCATTTATGTCTTACTTTGCAGTTCTGTTTCTTGTAGTATTTTGTTTCTTTCATTGCTTTATCTTGTCCTTTTTTGAATTCGTTAATCATGGCACGCCAGGTTACTTTAGATATGACAGCGTAGAAAATGACGGTGGATATGTTTCGTGGGTCAGATATGGTTGTGATTCGGGGTATGGATTCCATGGACCAGTCGAAGCTGAGTTGGAATGGGTACAGGAGGAGGAAAAAGTTGAAGACTGGGAGGTAGGAGAAAGTGTAGAGGCGGGTGAGGATGGAGGGGTCACGGGAGGCGGGGTTGTCGGCCGCGGCGAAGGGGGTGGGCGTGCCGGCGACTCGGAGACGCCAGTACAGCAGCGCGAAGCCTCCTGTACCGAGAGCGTATATGCTTCGCCACCGACTCTGTAACAATAAAAAACAATGCTGAGTGTATCATTTTAAACTTTCATAGTCACATTTAGATATAGACATTAGTTTAGTTGTTCAAGAGTCAGTGAAATATTGGTGCGCATAGAAAAATACTGCGGAGGAGGGTAGACCGATATGTCTACCAGTGACAAGTTACCCGCAAAAAATTAAGTTACTCCGTGACCACGGTGCTTGCAACAGAGCGATAGTAGCTCAGTGATTCAGAACGCGCCTTCCATACGAGGGGACCGGGTTCCAATCCGAGCATGCACCTCAGGATTTTCAAATCTATATGCGCATTTCTACCATTAGCTCGATAGTGAAGGAATACGTCGTGAGGAAACCTGCACGTTTCGGATAGTACCTGAAACGTGTAACCATGATTTAGTTGATCTGGTTCCCCTGTTAAAGGGTTGCGAAGATCAGACGGCAGTCATCATCATCATGATCATCATTTCAGCCAATAGACGTCCACTGCTGGACATAGGCCTCCCCCAATGCTCTCCACAGAGATAGGTCCCGTGCCGCCCGCATCCAATGGATTCCCGCGATCTTCACCAGATCGTCGGTCCACCTAGTGGGGGGCCTGCCACGGCAGCGACTTCCTGTACGTGGCCTCCACTCGAGGACCTTTCCGCCCCACCAGGCCGTCTGTTCTCCTCGCTATGTGCCCTGCCCATTGCCACTTGAGGCATGCAATCCTTTGGGCTATGTCTGTGACCTTAGTTCTCCTGCAGACAGCAGTCGCTTCATTGTAATTACCAGACTTTCCAAATCCTCCAGAGCGACAGCTTTGGACGCAACTGGAAATTACACGCTAAGATGAGGACACTGTGCTTTAGCGCCGAAATATCGGAAACTCTAAAATAAGGTACATGGTAGAAATCTTGTAAACAACTATTCTAATGCTGAGTATCATCCAGCGTTTATCATCCTACCACTACACATCTATTCTCACTTTGTTCTAGGAAGCCGTTTTTAATATAGTTTCCGTAGCCTGCAGTAAACTTCGCCCTAATTATTTTTTCTTCGATATTTTTTAATCTGACATTAGCGGCAAAATGAATCCAAAAAAGCTAATTTTAATTAATATCCGTCCAGCTGTTTTTGATTTACGAGTGGTGTAATTAATACGATTTTCTTTTTTATATAAGACGGAAGTAATTGATTTAACTTTTTTTGAATTTATAAATCTGAGTCATCATACTTAACAAGTTGTAATTCAATCACTTTGAAAAACTTAACTTCGCTTAAAAAAAGAATCGAATAACAAAAGTTTTGTTAAGAATACAAACTTTCACTAAGTACTTATTAACTAAAATGAGTATGAAATAACATGTTCTTATCAATAAGGTTAGGAAAAAATAAATCCACCTGTCTTATTCCCAGGTTATATCATTGTAGTATGCTGGACATCAGCGACGTTGCTGATAAATTGATGACAGATTATTTTATTTATTTATATTATGAGTAACATATAAAATTATACAGTAAGAAACATGTTATAAACTTTATAACAATTGGGTTGCCAGATGATAATTTGATAAAGGAAAACAGATAGATCTAAAAGGAGGATTTTCGGTTAATAAGGAGGATATTAACAATAAAACGGTTTTTTAAATATTATTTACATTCAGGTAGTAGTTTTTTTTTGGTTTTTTGGTTTCCTGGCTGCCTTAAATAACCAAAAGTTGCAGTACATTATGTGTACGAGTAAATTTTTTTTTGGTTTAAAGATCCAATCTTCGATACGTAGGGTTAGGACCCAGGTCACTTTTTATTACATTATGGCGGACAAACGAGAAAAAGGTGCACCTAGGTATGAAGATCAAAATACGATTTATGTAAGCTAAGTACATAAACATTAATGTGAAATACGTTTTGGCAATAATTTGGAAAGTTTTGGCGTTCGGGGTGGAAAGGGGAGTTTAAAGGTTAGCAGCTCACTTGTGACTCCACTGGTGTTGCGGGTGTCCATAGGCGGCGGCAATCACTTACCATCAGGTCATTCGCCTGCTCGTCTGCCACCTATGTCATAAAAAAAACTTTTTTTTTTTTTTAAAATCACCCTATCTGAAAATGTTTATTTTTATGGACTAAACCAATCTTTGACGTATAAAATACTTTTTACCGAGCATTTATAATTTTGTCCCTCAAAATAACTTCCTCTGCTTCGCTGCCATGATTGATCGCCTCACTGGGAATATTTCATTAGCATCTGTCAAAGAATTTGCCAGTAAATTTCACGATCACATCTTTCTTGTCAATATTTTCTTTTCCGTAAATAAAATTTTATATCCGCTTAAAGCTTTTTTCTATAATATAACAATAATAAATATTAACTTTTAAACCTGAAATAATATACTCTAGAATTTGTAAAATTGTAATTTTTTAATTAAATTAAATAAATAATACTTTTATAAGGAAGTTAAACTAAATGTGTTGTGTCTATTTTCAAGACTAATGATTTCCGTTTATTATTCTAAAATCTTCTAGAATTCAGTAAATACTTTTTATAAAAGTAATCGTTTTGTCATTTTCAAAACAACTACGTTTACAGTTTACGAATCCAGTCCTAGGTTGCGAGCACAAAACTGGCGGCTGCCGAGCGGTGGGCGGTGCCGCTTGGCCGCCTTGGTTAGTGCCCTGTACTTTAGTCGTAAAAAACTGACATAAATTAATTTGAACAGGATTAAAATAAATAAGAATCAACGTGTGGTGGCTGGAAGGTCACCTTCAAGAAAAGAGCTTATGCCTAAGTAAATAACACACTTAAAAGTTTCATCTCGCTTTCCTGCGGTTCCCGAACCCACACCTTCCACAATCCGGGTGAATGTTTTGAAAAAAATTAGACCACTGAACGCGTTACTAAGCCAACGACATTTGTAAGTGCTTGATTCGACATGAGCTGTCAATAGTCTCAACAGTATTGTAGGTATTTTTACAATATCCAGTGGAAGTATTATTACAAATATTTGACCACCAGTTAAGATGAGGCTGCTAAATCAATAGTTGATATTTTTATAGCAATATTTTGCAATTTATTCTTAAGTAAATAACACACTTAAAAATTTCATCTCGTCCCGCCTGAAAACGAGATGAAATTTGTAAGTGTGTTATTTACTTAAGAATAAATTGCAAATATATAAAAATATCAACTATTAAGAGCTTATGCCTTTCGAGCCGGCAACGCATATGTTATATGTACCTTTCTCGAATGTTGCAGATGTCCATGGGCGACGGGTAATCACTTATCATCAGGTGTGCTGCATCAGGTTTCGTTAAAATGTTAAAATAAACGTTTCCAGATAATTTAAATCCACTGGAACGTGGCTCGATAAAATTTATTTATAACTGAGCAAGTCTCTGCAAGACGTCCCTTTAGTTACGAGAAGATTATTAAATTACTGGCACTATAGCACCCTCTTTCGCTACATGATTAATATGGTAATGCTATTGGTTAGGTATTTTAATCTACTTAAAGTAGTGTTATTATGAAAGTTTTTGGGTTATTTACTGAGGTGGGCGAGTGGGAGTTGAGAGTGAGCTCCAGCTTGTTAGTTGTGGGAAGCGCGAAGAAAAGATTTATGAAGGTTCGGGGCTCCGGCGTGGCCCAGGGGAAGGACTACGTACAACTAACGACGCCGGGTCGGGTTTCTAGCACAATTTACACGAAACCGAACGAAGCAAAACGGAAATCTCGGAGAAACTTAGGTGAATACCGGATTAATCAATCGGAATGAGGACAGGTAACTGAATAAAATAAAAGGATTTTCGCACCTCGCTGTTACTACGATATTGATTTGATGTTTCTCCCTCCAATAACTTAGTACGAAAGCCGAGGCTAAAGCTTCAATGCGCTTGCGAGTATTTGAAAACTGTTTGTATTTCATTCAGCGCGGTTTAATATTGGAAATGCTTGTGAATGTTAAAGTACGGATTATTTACATTATTGAATAGGAAGTTAGAATAATGGAGTTTTTGCATTTACACTTTTGAATTAAAAATCATTATGCAGAACGGTTACTTTAGAGGAAAATGTATAGGAATTCACTATGTGACAAGATGATAATAAATACAATTCAATAAGATGGCTTTCGCCAATGGCAAAACTTGCAACAAAACTCCACTTGGTCTTTGAGAGTAGGTATTTAATTCATTAGTTACAAAGTGTTGAGGATCACCGAATGAACCAACCTCTTTTATATTGTTTGTTTTTATACTTTTTTACTGGTTTTGATAAATTATTGTTTTGTCTTAATGTCCTAGTCTCTTATGAGTCTGTAAACCCGTGAAAATAGACCATCATGGTTTTGCTCATATCAATGGCTTTTATTAGCACCCTTTGCCAGCGTTTTATATAGGTACAGTCCAGTCGCCACACACAGCTTTTGTCCATTTATTATTTAAAAAAATAATAATTGAACTGAATATTGAGTAAATCTATAAACTATTATCTCGGAGTCAGATCAATGTATGTGATGTGAGATATATATTTGTTAAAAAAAAACCCAAAATGTTAAAGTAATTGTTATTAATAACTTGAAATCAGACGTTTCTAAGTTAATTTAACAGATTAATGGCAATGAACCCTATGCGTTATACCTACTCTTTTTATTATGAAAGGATTTATTTGGAAAGAATTCAAGCAGATAATAAGGAAAAAGATGTATTTTCCCAACCATTCGGACGTAACGAGACTCGCCAAATGTGAATGTAAGTGTATTATGATTTCGGCTCCGAGTTTCGTTAGCCCAAGTCAAGGCAAATAATTTAATGAAATAAGCGGGAGTCTGACCTAGACGTCAGAGGGCGCTTATCTGGAAAATTTACTGGCTGGCTGACATTACCGTCCTCGCCAGCAAATACAGGCTCATTTGCCAGTCCGTTTGAAAAAGCCACAGAATTAAGCGCTAAGATATGAATTTCCATCGGGTTTCGAACATTTGAACTTGTAGATGGAATATGGTTTTGCTAGCTAAGAATTTTCGCAAATGAGTGTGTATCAATTATTATACCACTCATCTCATTCGTTAACTGGCCTGATGGCGCGTTTGGTAGTGACATGGCATAATACTCGTACGTCATAGCTCGTAGCTTCGAGTCCACTCGTGCACAAACATGAGTAATGAACGAATTGTTGTACAAGATAAGAGTTATGTATAATATCCTCCAACTGATTACGGCTAAAGCGACCAATCTCAGCGATCAACCAATTACGCAGGATATATTATAGTGCTCAAGTTATGCGCAAACACAAGTGCACTCTCTATTCCCTTGCCCTCATAATCCAAAAGGACACCAGTGTGACATGACCGAAAGGGATCGGACGCAGGACCAACCAACGGCTTATCGTGCTTTCCGAGGCACGGGGGTACAAGACCGCCAATTTCCAGACTCCGGGCTGACACTGAGAATTTCTTAACAGAAAAACTCAGGTACAAATTTTGGTCCGACCCGGGGATCGAACCCGGGACCTCAAGCGCAGCCGTCGCTTTATACCACTGCGCCCACGAGGCAGTCAAGTTTAAGAATAAGAGTTACATAAACAATGAAGAACTGCTAGGTATGTAAAGGAAGTCGTCATTATTTATTAAAAAAATACTTTACTTGTATGCAATATACGCCGTGAAAAAATGTGTCATCTGTTATGCCCTATTACGTAACCAAATTTTTGCCTGAGCTCCTATTATTAAAACAAGGTAGGTAAGATATTGCTGCATATACAAGCCACACTCTCGGAGCTTCATAACACACTAAGAAGGACAAAATCTCTGTCAACATCGTAGCTCATGTTCTCGTCGGTTAGATATTAAGCCTCAGCCTTCAATCATGAAATATTCCACAAGTAACATGATGGAACAGCGTTTCTCAAAGTATGCTTTGGGTACCCCTTATTGGTAGTGGGTATGTGATAAAATTTCGTAACGGCTAGATTCTGAGTTTGCTAGCTGCTGCATGTGACACTGCCATGTGATAGTGAACAGCAAATTGAAATGCGAGTATGATATGACAGGTGTCCTACCATAACAGTTCAGAAAAGAGATACAGAATGGTTAGTATTTTTATTTAAATGTGTATTACCAATATATATAGATAGAACTTAATGCTATGGTCAATGGTAAATACAATCTCGGCGGTCTAATTGCTAATAGCTCTCTCTCTCCCAGACAACCGTTAATTACCGTAATTGATTCCGTGATGAGAAAAGGAGGTTGTTCTTTTAATATGTTATGGGGCAGACGAGGATACAGATCACCGTAAGCGATTACCTCTACTGTACAATGGACATTTGAAACACCATGCAGTGCGAACTACATTAGTTCGGATATATTGAGGACTATAACAGTATTTCAGCAAAAACTAAAAAAAAGTTTTAAATATTGTACTGTGTTTGATACTAAGTTTAATATCAGTTGCAAACACTTAACAGATTCAAATTGCTGATTAAGAGAGAAACATATTTTATTATTTCGCCGGAGAACTTCTCCCCCTGCCTAAATAAAAATGACCAACCACTCAGGTTTGGGAAACACTGCTATAAGCCATAAAGTTGAAGGTGGTGAGGGGTCCATTAACTTTAATGCTCTCATAACTACATGACGAAATCTCTACAACAGGAAAAAGCTTTCTTAATTCCGGCCTCTGTTAGGCGTTTCTGGCGAGCAAATGGTATTATATTTTTGCGTGACACTAATGAAGAATTTGTTGCAGAAGTAGATATTTTTATACGTATACCTTCACACTATGATTATTATTGATGTGTACTTTCTCAATCTACTGATCAAGGAATCGTAAAAATAATTCTTATCTATAGTGTCAAATGTTGTACCCGTGGACGGCTGCACCATTGGGCATCGTTAATTTCAAACTAAATACCCTAGTAAAAAATAAATTGTGAACGCATCCATAAAGTTTTTTTATATGTTGGTAAGCCTGACTAGCCGCCATTCCGATATTTGACAAGTGTTAGTTGCTGCCGGCGATCGAAGATTTTGATATAAAAAGTAAGTTTTCTTGGACAGTTCTCTGTTATTTTGTTTCAAAACTATTCATGTTTTGTTAATGATTATAAAGAAGTAAAACACATGGTTGTTTAACATCGTAATTAGTGTGTTTCAATATCGTTAAGCAGTGTAAGGAAAAGGTTAAAATAAAAATTATTAAAAACATTTCAAGATAAAAAATGTTTTATTTCAAAATATGGGAATTGTCCATAGGTAAAACACTTGACCCTACATTGAACTTAATTATCTAAGTGACCAACATACCAATTTTAATTTGGTTTCATCCCAAGGAAAATCCTTTACAAAGGACTCGATTGTAAACATTCTAAGTTTAATTGGTTTACAGAAAGTTAAATAATAATACCACCTACTTTATAATGGTGAAAGGTTTCAAGTTCGTACTGTAATGAATTTAATGTGATATGTCGTTTCAGGCGTGGTTTCTCACTAGGATTGAAAATAGGTGAAAAATTGGTAAAGAGTCAACTCTGTCACGCGATCTCTTTCTATTAGGGTTGCAGAAAGTGGAAATATTAAAAAAAAGTACCAGGTTTTCTTTTATTGACTTCAAACTTATTATTACCCCGAATTTTAGTACAAAAACAGAACAAACAGACAGTGGGCTACTATAATTTGTTGTAATAAAAAAAAAGTATTTGGGATTGCGGTCAGAGTTGATTAAAAACGTTTTTTTAAGTACCGAAAATCCCACTTTTTGTATATTTTATTCTTTTACACTTCGGTCTGCTGACTAACAATTTGTAAAACTCACAAAAATAAATCAACACATTATACGACAAGGCGAAACAGTTGATCAAAGACAATAAAGATACTCTGATGAGAATATTAAATAATGTTAAAATGTTAAACCAAAGACCAGAAAGGTAAGGATAAAAATTTAAATCGACAACCCTCCTGAGGACAAATACCTTCTCGTAATCACGCGATGGTTTCCGGTCCGTTTTTAATTCAAACCTTTAAATTGGTCAGTGTGCTTACTCATTCCATTCACAACCGTTGACTAAACGATATGCCAAAGAACTGACTATACTACCGATCTCAATAAATTAGTTGGTGTACTAAATTCCAAGAAAACTAATAATATGTATTTGGAATATAAATACTTGAAGATAGTTTAAAAGAATATAAATTAATTGTAGGCTAGTGTGTATATGTATATGCAGCCGTGGCAGGCCTCCTACAAGGTGGACCGACGATCTGGTGAAGATCGCGGGAATCCATTGGATGCGGGAGGCACAGGACCGATCTGTGTGGAGAACATTGGGGGAGCCCTATGTCCAGCAGTGGACGTCCATTGGCTGAAATGATGATGATGATGATGATGTGTATATGTATGTAAAAAGTAGGAAGTTATAATTCAACGATTAATTGAAGGAAGTTTCAAATAAAAGGACAATTAAACCCAAGTTATTTTTGTGTCACGGCGCAGGGGAAAACGGAACGACATGACAACTTTATTGCTTAACTTTTAAACATTTTATGATAACCTATTGACCTAAAAATGGAACATTGTTCATGAATCAATGACCTTTAACGTCTTACATTTCAAGACATATATCTACAAAAGAGCTCTAGATTCTATTACTACAATGGGTAATTAAATAGCTCTTGTATAAAGTGAGTATGTACACATGCCGTTTGTTTTAGAGATCTGACTGATTTATAAAAACCTATGTTTTCAAAGGGGTTATTCAAATGAATTAAAGATGGCGTTATGTGGCTCTAACTTTGATAGAATTGCATTATGTTGTGTTGTACGTAACGTCCATAGATTTACGATGGCGCCCTGGCAACATCGTCTTTTTGACATGATACGTTACAATATGCCGTGTGGTCCCGGCAGAGTAGAATAGGCCACCCTCACTCTTACCGAGGTGTCGTAAAAGGCGACTAAGGTAAAGCTGCTGGCATGATCATCAGCACCCAGAGAAGGAAAACTCTGCATTTATATCAAAACCCTCGCCAACCCGTCTGCCAAGCGTGGTGAGTATGGCAATTACCCCTCATGTGATTGAGGGAGGCCCGTGTACCAGCAGTAGGGACTTAAATGGGCTGACGATGACGTTACAATATATCAATCAGGCACATACCTGTCTTACGCACTATGGGTATCAGACCACAGAGGAAGTGCTCGGGATGTTTGAGAAGTAAATAAATATTTCAAAATATCACATATATTGATGTGACACCGATATAGATAGCTCAAGCATCTGTGTTACGGATGTCAAAACCAATAGTGGAATTACAAATATTTTATATAAATTTTAATACTTTTATTTTGTAAATATATACTTATAATACATAGAATACACCCATGCAAACACATTTTCATGCACACAAATGTTTGTACTCTGTTGTGTGTTTGTACTTATATGAATTTATTTATCTGAATTAGACACATAAATAACGTATTGTATACAATTGCACTAAGTAACATCAAACTGATTCGAATCTCGATTTTGATATTTAAGTGAGCAGACGGAAACGCGTATAAATTTAATAATGCTTCCTGTACCCCTATTTGCAAAATGCGGCAAAGAAACCATTTCTCACGTAATATATCTAAGTCGCAATACTAAAGGTAAATAAGCAAGTTTCCCGTAGCGAACGAATTTCATATCGTCATAACCAGGTAGCTTGCGAAATTCAAGTCACGCGCCCACACCAGCAAATAATATTATGAGAGAAATCGTGTCTGCTAGGAGCACAACTTTATCGGTCTTCCGCTTATGATGTAGGCGCCAGCTATGTATTATGGCATAGCTCTGTTTTTGAATAGTTTAGATGTGTGGTACACTCCGCTTGACATAGGTCGTTTTCGTGTTTAAGGTGACGGGTAGGGCACACTAGCGACGCCAATCGATTTTAATTTTTAGCTGCTAAACGGTATCAATTTTCAACATTTTCGGGATTACAACCTCTAGGCAAACACTTATACTATTCATTAAATAACCATGCACAAATGTTGGGACCAACGCATACGCGAAAAATTGATTCACGCCAAAAGTGGCTGCTTTTAATCAATTTTTCGCGTACAAAAATGGACCCAACATTTGTGCATGGATATTTAATAAATAATTATAAGTGTTTGCCTAGAGGTTGTAATCCCGAAATGGTTTAAAATAGATCCCGTTTAGTGGCTAAAAGTTAAAATCGATTGGCGTCGCTAGTGTGCCCTACCCGTCACATTAAGAGTCACATCAAACCCTGCCCATAGAATTAAAATGTATGGGCGGCACCCTAAGTCTGTGATCCTGCCAGAATTTGACAGCTTATACCCTTGTCAGACACGAAAACAATAAGAAAAATATCAACCTTTAGACGGAACTTACTTCAATTAGCGTGGCAGCTGGTTTGGGTACATAACGTGAACTCAATTATTACTTTGCGGGAACCGGCTTCGGATTCCCAGAATTAGTTTCACTATAGACGTTAAAATTGTATTTTTTTTAAAACAACGAAATTAAAAGCATTTTCAAAATAACGTAGCTATTTTTCTTAAGGGCAAGAGTTAATAGGCTTTTCTCGGGCAAGCATGCACCACCTTTAACCTCAACTTCACTTAACTTTAAGATGACGGGTAGGGCACACTAGTGACGACAATTGATTTCAATTTTTAGCTACTAAACCGGATCTATTTTAAACAATTTTGGGGCCGAGAGGTTGTACCTCTCGGCAAACACTTATACTATTTATTAAATAATGTTGGGTCTGTTTTTGTACGCGAAAAATTGATTCACTTCAAAAGTGGCCGCTTTTGGCGTGAATCAATTTTTCGCGTACGCGTTGGACCCAACATTTGTGCATGGTTAATAAAAAATAGTATAAGTGTTTGCCAAAAGGTTGTAACACCGAAATTGTTTAAAATAGATCCGGTTTAGTAGCAAAAATTTTAAATCGATTAATGTCGCTATTCTGCTCTACCCGTCATCTTAAGTGTGATTTTGGTCAAATTTAAAAAAAATATTTTACGGTTGAGAGGTATCTACATGAACAATTTTGTGTGTGTGAAAATTCTATCACTGTCTCTCGCTTTAGCTACTTATTTCATAGTCTTATTTACTTCTCAGTGGTTCGGTTCGGCGTATTACGTCCGCTCAGTAAATACCGGTAAACCGAGAATATACCGTGACAGTCAATGTCAACAGACTGTTCGCTTTGTACCGACTCGGAGAGCAAACAAAGGTAATCCCCACCGCTTCGGGCGCAGTCTTGGAAGAACAGGGGGCATGATGAGACACGCTCAACGTTCTGAAATCGACGAATTGATTGTAGCTTTATTTTCAATTTGTCATCCGTACGATTGAACATTCCTCTTGGATGTTGGAAAATTTATGTAGCAGCAAAGGCACGGATGGACCCGCTGTGCGCAGCCAATTTTCGAATACCAGTAAATTTATAGGGACATATCCTTTGTTGCAAGACAGATTCAATAGAGATGTATCACGAAATAGCTCTGAGCAAAAACAGGCTAGAACAAATGTGTTGCAAATTTGAACTCGGGACAGTTGTGTAATTTCATCGCTTATTATTTTGGAAAAATGTATTGTACTACTATTTTCCAAAGTGTAACTTTATTTCACAACTTGTTGTATGTGACTCTATGTACCTTATTATCTTAATATCAGTTATGACTCAATAAAATTATTTACGAAATTGTCTTCAAATAACCTTATATTTTAAATCGTCTAATAATAATAATATCCTCCAAACCGCTATTTCGGTTATGGCTAATCTAAACGATCAGTCATCGACGCAGTACATATAGTGCACAAGTGTTTGCGCAGACAAAAGTGCACTCTATATAAAAACCAACGTACTAATTAGGACGTATCATCTCAACATCAAGGACTAAGCACCTAAGTACATTCCTCATAAAAGGAAAAAGGAAAAGCTGTAAAAGCCCACAATAAACTTACCCGCCAACTTACATACAACATTTTTATGTAGTGTACTGTTCATAGCAAAAGGCTTATAACGGTTTTTACGTCGTATGCTCAGTTAAGACATTTCCATAACTTGCCGCTGGAAGTAATCGACTGGCAAAACAGGCTATCTCAAAGCACATACACTAAGCCCAAATAGGACGTTTTTATTTTACCTCAGTGCCCCTTAATGGGACGAGCAGGGCTGCCGAGTGTACTGTTCTTGGCTAAAATTTATATGTAAGTAAGGTGGAAGAAAACAGTTGCTTTTTGTAAACCTAATACATATGTAATAAATTATGATACAAAGCTGGGGAAATATTATGGTGGTAGGTGGCATTTTGTCCTTACAAAGAGTGTCAATATTTTAAGGTGAGTTGTAAAGCTGTAATAAAGGTTGGCTGGTGATTTGCATAGTCCTTTTTAGAATGATCTGGGGGGATCAAGTCGGGCAAAAAAAGCGGCACGGGCCACACCATCCTTTTTTCGAAGCAGTTCAGGCTATTTTCTACACGCCCATAATGTCGTTCGATAAAACAAGAAGCCTGAATTTTCAGTATGTATTTTTCTGAAATGAGTTTTTTTATACCTAAAGAATCCTCATCTTAGCGTTTATTTCCCACTTGCGCCCAAAGCTGTCGCTCTGGAGCCCAGGGTACGCTTGGACCATGATTCTTGATTTGGTATTCTGGTAATTACAATGAAGCGACTGTCGTCTGACCTTCACAACCCTTTAATAGGGGAGACCAGACCAATTCAGAATCATGGTTACACATTTCAGTAACTATCCAAAACATGCAGGTTTCCTTACGATCTTTTCCCTCACAGTCGAGCTAATGGTAGAAATACGCACATAGATCCCTGCCTCTTACGCCAAAGGTCGTGGGTTCGATCCCCACCCTGAACAACATTCGTGCGATGAACACTTGTGTTTGTTCAGTGTCTGGGTGTAATATATGTATTTAAGTATATATTTGTGTTCCTCTGTTGTCTGATATCTGTAACACAAGTGCTTAAGCTACTTGGTACGGATTCAGGTCAACGTATGAGATGTTGTGAGATTATTATTATTTTTGTTTAAACATTTTTTTTCCTCGAATTTTCAATATTTCGGATTAGACTGGGCTCACGGGCCTAAACCAAGTGAGGCCCAGTTTCCAAGGTAGAATGATTTGTTGTTGAGCTATCGTCCTGAAGGAACTTCCAAACTATACGGCAGGTGTTGAGAATTGCGGCTTTCTCCATCGTCATGTAAGTGCTTTCAGGTAGGTCCAGATTTCTCAGAGACGCCAGCAAATGCTTAGGAATTACTCCAGTGCTAGAGAGCACTATTATTATTATTATAAATTTGGAAAATCCAAAAGTGCATGCTCGGATTCAAACCCGTATGGACGGTGCGTTCTTATCCAGATAGCTATCATCGCTCCAAGAATATCTTTAGAATAATATTCTCTATGTTTTTAGCTAAGGTGGCAGATCTCAACGATCATCCAAGTCAGCATGATGCACAAGTGTATCCGCAAACATAACTCTCTATTCCCTTACCCAAACATTCCAATGCGATACGGATGTAAGTGCTTTCCGAGGCACATAGGCTACAGTCGCCTGCAATGAAATGTAAACACCTCGACTTTTAAGGCGGCAGAATAAGGTTCATATTTGAATGAGGATATATACTTATTAGAGCAGGTGACTGTACAATTAAAAACAAGACCACCAACTTCGACACTCCAGCCTGACCTGAAAAAATTCGGGTAGATAGGGAGCATATTATCTAAACAATAGTATGTGTATGTTACTCATCAACGTTGATACAACCAGCTAGACATAAATTTAGTAGTTAGTTGTATATTTCTCGGGAATCACGAGCTCTGTTTGATGTGCAAATTAATATAAGTGTGTACCTTGCTTGCCATTACTTACGAAAACAGGATTGGGTTTTCTTATAAAATACGTGTCAATTATAAATCACACTTTTTTATGTGAAAGCTAGCAGATGAGCACACGGATCACCTGACGGTAAGCGATTGTGGCCACCTATGCATACCCTGCAACACCAGAGGAATCGAAATGCGCTGCCAACCTTTGAACTCCCCTCTGATTGGGCCTCTGGCACCTTCACTAATTTAGCGAAAGCATAGCCAAGGCTTAAGCCACCCTCACTCTTACCGAGGTGTCGTAAAAGGCGACTAAGGTAAAGCTGCTGGCATGATCATCAGCACCCAGAGAAGGAAAACTCTGCATTTATATCAAAACCCTCGCCAACCCGTCTGCCAAGCGTGGTGAGTATGGCAATTACCCCTCATGTGATTGAGGGAGGCCCGTGCCCCAGCAGTGGGGACTTAAATGGGCTGATGATGATGATGATGATGATGATGATGATGATGATAGCCAAGGCGGGGGTGTGAGGCCGTTGAGGCACTTGATGATGTATCACACAGCGTGTGTTTCTATTGCACCCACACTTGCACATTGTGTATTTATACAAACTTGTTAATATACCTTTAAGCATTCCTAAATTGGAAGAACTGAGTATATATTTCAAAGCAGAAAGTTCCACCTTTGAGAGTTCGAGGAATTGACACACGTATTGAAAATGACTTTCAGCTTTTGTGTTATCGCCTTAACGATCTATATGTTAACAGCCTCCAGACATTGTTAGGCAGCAAATATTGCGTGAAATCTACGTGGTGTGATTGTTATACGCCTTTCAATGAGACGGCTTTAAGATTACATAGCGAGAACTTATAGTCTAACCGGGAGACAGTAATCAGTCGCGCGACGTTTGTTCTGCCCGACTATTTCTCAATTGTACGTTAATGTACTAACAACACATTGTTAATCATCATAATTATCTTAGCGTTTTGTCTCGGTTGCCTCCTAAGCTGTCTGTTAATATAGCGATTGTAGTATTACAATGTTGTTTTTGATTTAAATTGAATAATTTATCTCTGAGAAACATAGGGCGAAATTAATCATTGAAAAAATTAAAAAAAAGTTGCATTAATCAGGTGATCATTTTGTATGAAAAGGTGTTTTTTTTTTCAACATATGGTTCTTCGAGAAAATCGTTCACATTATTATGTTCGTTCATAAATATGTATCCTAAGGGATGTATGGGAAGTTATGGGATATCAAAAGTTGTATAGCGGCATGACATTTGAAATAATTCAGGGCATTATAGCTACGTCTGTGTACAGACCGCCCAGATCAGAAGGAACTTCAATAACATTGACAGGGGGATTTATTATTTACTTATTTGTTAGAAATGGGGTGAGCCCTGCGTCTCATAGCCACTGCGACCAGTGATCTATTGTGGCAGCCCCGTAACCTATTACAGCACCTCATGTAGCTCCAGTTCCAGGATAAACCCGAGAGTGGAGCCGATGGGGGAGCCTTTGATCTCGTCTGCCGAGATCATGTGTGCTCCCAGGTGCCGGCTTCTGCACCGGTGCAGCGCTATGCACTCGCCGAGGACGTGGATAATCGTTTCCTCGTCCTCGCGACAGAACCTGCAGATTTTGGTATCTGAAAGGCCCATGTTGTGCAGGTGCTTATTTAATTTGCAGTGCCCTGTGAGGGTCCGAGTGAGTGCCCTAACATGACAGGGGGATGTGTTAAACTTTTTTGTTAACGAAAATGTCAAAAAAACATTAGTTCCGACTTTTGCCATGTGCCAAATAACCGTGATCGGATAGTAGCGATAGACAAACACATGTCCAGTTATTACAATCTATCAAAGGGTCATGAATAAAATTGTACGCAGCTGCCGATGATCTGCGAGAGGTAGTAGAGATCTAAAATCTGTAACAGAAAAGAGGCACTGAAAGTTGTACGAAAAACACTGTCTTTAGTGCCACAGGTAACTTGCTACAGATAAATTGCGAATGATATCTGTTCTAATAATCTCGGTTGGAAAACTTTTCTAGAATTTATAGGATTGGTTCAAGGAAATGGTCACAGCCCATTAACTATCTCGTCTCGGGATGCCATAATTTAACATCACATGGGTGTATTTAAGCTTGCTCAAAGTATCTATGCACATTTATTAGTGTCGTAAAAGTTATGTTGATCATAAATATTGCAGGTTATAGAAATGTAGAGCTAAAGTAAATTATCAATAATATTTTTTATTCCAGTGAAACGTAAGAAAAAACCACGTTTAAGATAGATAAACTTATTTTTTACGAGATGAGAGCTAGACAATTATACGGATCATCTGATGATAAGCGATTGTCGCCACTCGTGAACACCTGCAAGACCAGATAAAGACTCTACTTCCTGACCTTTTGAAAGTAGTAGTAGTAGTATACTCTTCTTTTCTTAAGTGTCATAGACCACGGTTAGACCAAACGTATAGAAGAGCCTCCCTAATAGGACATTTGATCTAAGGAAGAAGAAAAACGCAGCATAAAGGAGCTTTACGTTTAGCAGTGCGACAATCACATTGAAGACAAACTAAATACTATCTAAAGATATTAACATACTTTTCCTCTCCCGAAACACTTGTGTGATGTAATCGACACCAAGCGCCATCTACTGATACTGTTTCGAACTAATTGTAACGTCTAAAACAAAGTGACGACGGACCACTGGTATTTTAACGGTACGACATTGAAATCCTTAAGAATCTGCCAAAACCCATCAAAAAGCTTGCAACGTATTCGTATTGGTTTTAGTGTAGTAGATGTTCATCGCGTAAGGTGATCCGTCAGCTCGTTTGCTTACCTTTCAGACAAAAACCAATTCAGATCACTAGGTCAACCAAGAGTAATTGTATAACAAATGCCACAATGAACATACGCCTGATACGCAAAGAATCTAGGTTAACCTGTTTGAGTAGCCACTTTCCACCTATTATAAGGGTCGGAATGTGCAAGCTATACAAAATATACTTAACTCGATATACCCACTTGATGTTTCGTGTGTAGAACTCATAAAATTATCACGGAGTTACGGGGAAACTTGAAAACAAGCTGTTAGTAAATTGATCCTAAACAGTGGGCAAGTTTTATAATGGCACACAGGGGGTTGTTTTAAAATTTAATTTGGAACATTTTTCCGGGTCACTTTGTGGGGGAAATTGGGCCAGATTGATAAAGCTCTTCAATATACATAGGATCGATTACGCTTGGGTTCGTTTGCACTTGAAAGTAAGTGGTTGAATTGTTTATCGGATTAGTTATCAATCACCGTGAGTGCCTTGTGATCTCGGGGCTCCGTGCTCAGTTATTAGGGAAGGAAAATGTTTTTTAAAGTTTATTTTAAACACATTAAATGTCTCCGTGGTGTTACGGCTAGGCCCATTTTGGATTTACATTCCTTAATTATAAAGGTATATACATATTTTTTGTTTGCTCTCGCTTAAAGTAGGATTAGGGATTCTTTTTCTGCTCTTTAAAACGTAACAACGCACCATAATTATAATAACAATACCATGACTGTCAATCAAGTCACTTATGCCTTCAACCAACATCTCAGAGGGCAGGGAAGTAGTTGGAAACCAGCATTGCCCGGGGTCACATGCTCGTAGCAACATCAGCTAAGCTCCTTCCCTTTGTCTCAACATGTATGATACTTGTATCTTTATAGTTTTTCTGCTTATTATATTAAAATGTGTTTTATAGAGACAATTAATTTATTCTTATTCTTAATTTTTTTTATGCTAGAGGCGACAAACGAGCAAGCGAGTCACCCGATGGAAAGTAATCAACGCCGCCCATGAACACTCGAGAAATCAGAAAGATCGCTAATGTGTTGCCGGCCTTTTTAAAAAAGAGAACGCTCTTCTCTTAAAGGTGTCTAAGTCGTAGCCGTCGGGAAATACTCCTGCAGCCAAACCGTTCCACAGAACTGAGGTACCTATTAAAAGGTGAGGTGAGGTAATTTTGGTAAGTTCTCTGTAGATGACTCTAGTTCCAATACCGACAATTAGTTATGGTTTGAGTTTCTACGTAGAGTGGTAGACTACACTACACTAGCTCGGCTGTAAGGCAAAACATTGTGAGGAAACCTGCACGTTCCGGATAGTTTCAGAAACGTGTAACCATGGTTCAGTTAATCTGGTTCCCCTGTTAAAGGGTTGCGAAGGTCAGACGGCAGTCGCTTTATTGTAATTACTAGACGCCTCAAATCAAGAATCATGGTCCAAGCGAGAGAGTTATGGTTTGAGTTGTTACAATTCTAAAAAAGTAATAAGACGTCAAATGACTGTTGAGTTTAATAATTATCATCTTTCAGTAATAACATAATAGTATTTTTTTGACTAAAATTTTGACTGCCTCGGTGGCGTTGTGGTTAGTGGGTCCGGCTAAAAATTTGTACCTAAGTTTTCGGTAAAAAATTCTTAGTGTCAGCCCGGAGTCTGGAATTGGGCGGTCTTGTACCCCCGTGCCTCGGATAGCACGTTAAGCCGTTGGTCCTGCGCCCGATTACTCTCCGGTCGTGTCACCCTGGTATCCCATCGGAATATGAGGGTAAGGGAAAAGAGAGTGCACTTGTGTTTGTGCACTTGAGCACTATAATATATCCTGCGTACGAGGCTGATCGTTGAGATTGGCCGCTGTAGCCGTAATCGGTTGGAGGATATTATTAATAGTAATTCATATCATAATCTTAAATTTCTACAATAGACTTATATAATTCTGTGCATCCTTTGAAAAGTGGTACAAGTCGACTTATATCGTACTTGATTTTCTTCTTGCTACTTCATCACATTAAAGTCCTCTAATTTTCTGTCTGATCAGACATGCAAAAAAATTCTCCATTCTTTCGTCTAATCAGACAGAATAATAGAGGATTTTTTGTACTGAAGTAGCAAGAAGAAAATCAAATTCGATATAAGTCGACTTGTACCACTTTTCAAAGGACGCACAGAATTCAACTAATTTTATTTTTAACTCGCTTTTAATAAACAACACTGCGTATTTTTAGCTCAGAACGGAGTTTAATTAAGTATAAAATGTAAAATTATACGGTAGAATGTATAGTGAGCCCTCAGAATGGAATGAGCGGATGGGGTAAGGCATTCGAGGGTTACTTTATGAAAACTTTTATATCCTAGTTTTAATCTTAATAGCGCTCATTTTATCGTCCCCTTATTCATTTTGAGTAAGTTCTCTGCCGTATAAAATGTGCGCATTGTAAATAATTGAATAAAATCACGAAGCACTTACATTTTTAAATAAATTCACTGAGAGTTTGATTAATTAATATACACTATTTGCGTCTATACTCGCACTCGTGGTTGTGCGAGCGAGAAGTGAATAGATGCGCCGCCATTTCTGATCCCATTCTTTATCCGCACAGGTTGTATATGATATAAATAAATAATAAATAAATATTTCACAACATCACATACATTGATCTGACTCCGAGATAGGTAGCTCAAGCACCTGTGTTACGGATATCAGAATCAACAGTGGAAATACAAATATATTCATATAATACTTTTCTTTTGTAAATACATACTTATAATATATAGGTAACGCCCAGACCAATACAAACAGATATGTTCATGCACACAAATGTTTGTACTGTGCGGGGATCGAACCCGCAACCCTTGCATCAGAGGCAGCGTTCACTACCACTGTTCCAATCGGGTCGTCGATATGCATGCATAATGCTCGATTAGTTGGCTATACTTCTTGTGTGATATTGTTGTAATTCAAGTAAAAACATAATCATATAATTTGTATCCAGGCAAGGCTAATAATGTAGACTGGTTTTTAGTATGTATTATTTATAATTAGTTGACATCATTAGAAAAATATCAACCGTTTAAATATAATTTTTAAACGATCTATTAAACATGGAAAAGATAAGACTCAACAGAAAACTCGTGAATATATTTTTACAACTCTAAACCACAGTCGAAACGCAAAAATACATCGAATTCGAATAGTTTTTATTTTAACATTGAAACACAGCAACGAACTATTTTAATTAATTGATCGTTACTACCGATTAAGAGTCAAGTGCTTAATGTTTAAAAAGCATTTCAATCAACACTCATCGACCTCGGTAGCTGGATATAGGCCATCGTAATAATAATTGCTCCATAACATTCAGGAAGGGGGACCCCTCACTCCCCAACTCACCCGGACCACCTCTTGAAAAGTATTTAACAACTTTTATATCAAAAACGACCTAATTTAGAATTTGTGACCAGAACAGGCGAACTTTTGTGAGGAACTCCGAGCAAATTTATTGAAACAAGTAGCAAGTGGTAATTTCCTGTGCAACCAAATTTGATATTCGAGCTAATTAACCATAGTAGTTAGTTTGTTCTTTCGTGAAGTCCGAAGCTCAATATTAGTACTTTGTTTAAGTTGAATACCGACACTTTCTGCTTGAATGTTGAAATAATAACTGCCACTATGTAGTCTTTTATTATAATCCCACGATACAAAATTCAAAGTTTTTAATTATACGTATTTGGCACGACGCTTAATCTTAATTAATTATAGACTCCATAAAATTGGAAATTCGTTTCTAGGATTGAGTATTATGAGGATTGAGTATGTTTAATATTCTATTGAACTAACAAAAAAATATTGATTCACTGCTACATAAGTTTAAGTTGCATGTAAAAAACTGCCCAATCCAGAAAGACTACTATAAAGTAGATGATTATTTAAATGATAAGGATTCCTGGACATATTGATCTCTTCGCCTGTCCTCTAATGTATAATTTCATGTCATAATTTTACATTGACAATTTATCTAAACGATACTTATTATAAGCATTGTTTGTCCTACTATCACTGTAATCACAATTTGTATATAAGAATGAAAATTTTAATTACCATGTTATTTGAAAAGAGTAACTCCTGAGTTACATACTCTTTTTACCCGACTACGGCGAAGGAAAAAGGAGGGTTATGATTTTGACCTGTATGTGTGTATGTATGTATGTTGATCTATTCCCTCATAACTTCTAAACTAGTTATCATATTTGAACAAATGAGGTGTCGTTAGAAGCGTCTTGATTGTCTTCTGGTTCAAGGTTACATGACGTCACGTTAAATTGACTACAGCGCCCTCTAGGGAACTTAGAGTAAGGAACTAAAAAAAAATTTTGCTTGGCGGTACTATGTGAGGTATCAAATGAAAGCACTTTTTTAGCACATTTCAAATATGCAAATTTGTTTACATAACTAAAAATATGCCACCAACTTGCCACCAACACAACTTTATTTTCAAATAATATGGTACTTGCTGATTCTTCTCAGTAGAAATTGACATTCCGAATCAGCGGTAAATTACATAATATTTGACATTCATAAATGTTCTGAATGGACTTAAATTGAATAAAGATGGGTATTCTTATTTATTTAAAAAAAATCGGATGAACTGATTTTTATGATTGATAATTTGTTTAGACGATGATAGTTAGCTCGGTTCTTGCGGAAAAAAAGGAAAACCACTTTAATTGATTTGATTGATTGAAAATTTTGTAATTTGGTGACGTTAGTTTAAACAATAGTAGCGACTCATTTGCCAAAGGTCGTGGGTTCTATCTTCACTCTGTACTTTTAAACATTCGTGTGATAAACACTTGAATTCTTAGCGTCTGGGTGTAATAATTATCTATTCCAAGTAGGTTTATATTTGTGTTTCCTTCGTTGAGTCTCAAATACAAGTGCTTAAGTTACTTAGGTACTTTGGAATGAGGTTAATATATGAGCTGTTATCTGATTTTTATTCCAAATTTAATGTTAAATGTAACTCTTGTTGAGAGGATAAAACTCAGGATTCATGATTTGAGGAGTCTGGTAATTACAATGGAGAGATTGTGTCAGACCTTCGCCACCCTTAAACCATCACCAGAACCAGACCAACTGAGTCATAACTACACATTTCAGAAATTATCCAAAACGTGCAGGTTTCCTCACGATGTTTTCCTTCACACTCGGGCTAGTACTAAAAATACATAAAAAAAACCAGTGGTGCATGCTAGGGTTTCAACCAATGGAGAGGTTGAGCTGGGGCTGAAGGAATCTACTAAGCTACTCTCGCTTTCAAATACGTTAAATATATAAGGTAGATATAATATAAGGTTGAGCGATACTTCACGCCGGAACAGGTTCTCAAACTCTATCAAGCTCAAGTTCGGTCGTGCATGGAGTATTGCAGTCACCTATGGGATGGCTCTTCCAAGTATCAGTTGGCTGTCCTCGACTCGATTGAGCGTCGAGCCATGAAGTTAGTCGGTGACGCAGAATTGGAGGGTAAATCCCAAAGCCTCGCTCACCGACATAGAGTGGCTTATCTATCGGTTTTTTATAGGATGCATTTTGGAGAGTGTTCGAATTAGTTTCACGACCTGATATCACCTTCTCCTTTTCACCACCGGATATTGCGGAGGACGACAGGAATCCGCCCTTACACTGTGGAAGTTCCACCAGCTCGTACTAAGCGTTTCGCTTCTTCTTTCTTGGTACGAACTGCTAAGGAATGGAACAGCTTGCCGGCTTCTGTATTCCCAGAGAGCTACAACTTGGGTGTCTTTAAGTCGAGAGTGAATAGGCTTCTGCTGGGTAAGCACGCTACATCTTAGACTTTATTGTCACTTTCATCGTCAGCCCATTTAAGTCCCCACTGCTGGGGCACGGGCCTCCCTCAATCACATGAGGGGTAATTGCCATACACACCACGCTTGGCAGACGGGTTGGCGAGGGTTTTGATATAAATGCAGAGTTTTCCTTCTCTGGGTGCTGATAATCATGCCAGCAGGTTTACCTTAGTCGCCTTTTACGACACCTCGGTAAGAGTAAGGGTGGCCTATTCTACTCTGCCGGGACCACACGGCTGTCACTTTACATCAGGTGAAATGAGGTCAAGTGCAAACCCATTTAATATATGAAAAAAATATAGTTAAATATATAATTAAATTTAGATTACAAGGCAGGCCTGTTGGTAATCTAATAGTTTCTATGATAATTTCCATGATCGTTATAAATTGATATTTTAACTGAAAACCTACCAAAGTTTTCACCATACACATGAAAACTGAACTAAACTGATTATTCTTGCTCATAATATGATCTGGGTCGAGATCTCATTAGCCTAGGCAAGTATTAAAAATAAACGACGGTCCCGCCAACTCAATGAAATCGTCACATTTTTGGAACCTTCAGTGAGATGGAATATTTATACACTGATTTTTTCAATACTCTTTTTTAAAAATGCTGGCAACACCTTAGCGAGTTCTCTGATTTCGCGGATGTTCAAGGCGTTGATTGCTTTCCATCAGGTGACCTGCTTGCTTTTTTGTCGCCTCTAGTATTAAAAAATACCCGACTTTATGTTCCTTGCCGAAAATGTTTGTTTTCATTTCTCCGGTAAAATCACTATGACAAAGTGATAAACAAAAAGTCCGTGTCAACCTCTACAAAAGATATTTTAGGAAACTCCGGATGACTGGAAATAAAAATGCAAATGAGAAACCGAGCAAAACCACGTCTTATTTCACGAAATCTCTTATGGAATATAATTGGCAATTAGCATTCATAATTATGATGAGTCTAGGACTAATTTGGCACACCAGATAGTGTTTTTCTTTTTATGTACGAGCAGAACTATTCTGAACTTTTCTCTCTTGAAAATTATGAATGATACTCATGTTATTTCGATATGAATCCTCAAGTTACCTTTATTCTCGAATGTTATAGATTTTTACTATCAAACTTTATTATTGGAAGATATGATTACAGCCTTAGACGTATCTATTTTTCTAATCTAAAGAAACTTTTTTTTCCACAATAAAGTGTATTTATTGAACAAAAGAACAAAACACAAGAAAATTAACCCAATAACTGAAAAATAAAAATAAGCTAAAAGTAAATAAAAAGGAAAGTTAAAACAAAGTAGGTCCCCGTGGCAATGTCCCCAAAATGCTGGCAGCATTACCCCGCTGGATCGCGATGGGAATTCGCTGGGCGAGGTAGCTGCCAGCCTTTGGCTCTCCCGTGACTTCGACTAGACGCTTAGCTAAGTCACGGAAGATAGAGAGAACGTCGGAACCCCACGAGCCCAGTGTTTCAACACCAAAAGCTACAAGGTGGTAGGTACCAGATAGATGCCTATACTTTGTAGCTTTCAGAAACTTATTGCAAATAAGAACAACATTTTATATTAAATTTTGAGTGATCTCAAAAGTACAATCATAAAAGTAGACCTCATTTTGTTTGCTTTGCTCTACCTTTTCAGTAAAATACTCTCTACCAAAGTTGTGTTAAGGGAATACCCTGACTGGTAACGAGTTCAACTCTATGCCTGGTCGCATTAAAAATGAATTAGCGCAGTGCTTAGTAAACGTATAAAGATAGCCAGGACGAAAACAAAGAAAGTCCAGCGATAATTGAGTGGTCTTAAGATATGACTAAACATCGAGTGACCATCCCTTGTCCTTTTATACCTCAGCGTTAACCCTCCTACAATGTACCCTACAGTTATACTAAACGAACACACGCGATGACAGAGTAGGTATTTTATTCATTAAAATGAATTTAATCCATATAATAATAGTAGTTTTTGTAACTGTCTCATAATTAAAACACGAGCGAGATTAAAAAAAAACCAGCCAAGTGTCAGTCGGACGCGCTCAAGAAGAGATCCGTACCAGCAAATAAGATAATACTTAATGGTAATACAATTGAGTTGAGTTAATGGAAGGTAAATTTCGGTTTACGGTTTATAACGTAATAAAAAAAACTACTTACTAGATCTAGTTCAACCCAATTTTCGTTGTTAGTTTTCATGGCAATGTATATCATTATATTTTTATAGTTTCATAATCCTTTTATTATAAAATCACCCAGAGAGCAATGGAGAGGGCTATGCTCGGAGTCTCCCTGCGTGATCGTATCAGAAATGATGAGATCCACAGGAGAACTAAGGTCGCAGACATAGCCCAAAGGATTGCATGTCTCACGTGGCAATGGGCAGGGCACATAGCGAGGAGAACAGACGGCCGTTGGGGCGGAAAGGTCCTCGAGTGGAGGCCACGTATAGGAAGTCGCAGCCGTGGCAGGCCCTACACAAGTGGGACCAACGATCTGGTGAAGATCGCGGGAATCCATTGGATGCGGGCGGCTCAGGACCAATCTGTGTGGAGAACATTGGGGAGGCCTATGTCCAGCAGTGGACGTCTATTATCTGAAATGATGATGATGACCAAGTTTCAACAGTTATAGTTCTTATAGTTTCGAAAAAAAGTGGCTGTGACATATGGACGGACGGATAGACGGACAGACGGACAGACGCACAGACGGACAGACGCACAGACGGACAGACGGACAGACGGACAGATGGACAGACATTTTTGCCATTTGGCTAGGGAATCCTAAAAATCAGCCTTGGCGAGTTTTTAATGGCATTCGCGAGTATTTTAATACCGAGTTGAGTGCAGTCTCATACATTACTTTATCTACATTCATGTTTTAATCTTCAAAACAATAAATCATAGGGAAACTATTTTCACAAACTATAAAGACATACCTGATAACCTAGAAGATTTTCCTGGCAAAAGACTATTTGAAATTCTTGATCGAAGCCTGAGAGAGTCAAACCCCGAAAATACTTTTGTACTATTTTTTCACCCTCAGACTTAATAAAATAGATGCATTCTATAGAACAAAAATGGCGCAAAATCGAGTTAACCTTTTTTGGCAGTATTAATGATTATAACTTTGTCGTAATATTGTACTTAGCTGTTGCATAAAGTGCAAATAAAATCACTATGCAACACCGTAACTTTTTAATTAAAGCTATCAATATTATTAAGCCTGTCAAAATGTGTTTACTTTTGATTTCATAAATAGATTCGGAGGGAAGGGTTAAAACGAGCCGCGTAGGCTGATGCAATTCAAAGGTTTTTAATTAGTGTCTAGCCATTTTTAGTGTACAAAATTTGGTGTTTTTTATTTGTGCAGTGAAGTGCCGCAAAGTGATCCTAATAATAAGAATCGTTGGATTGTATCGTTTTTAACACTGCTATTGTGTGTCGAGTGAGTGGTCTCGTGACAACTTGCTTGGACCTAATAGAGTAGGTTAAAATCCGCGATTGCTTTTACAGTGATATCCGCTGAATCCGTAGGTCAATAAAACGTAAAACACCGGCGTTTTGAGTGACTGTGACTTTGACTGACTTCGAATATTGACTACAATAAGTTACTTGACATTAGCGAATTATCTTCGGGTAGAGCTATATATATAAAAAAAAGATTTCTTAATTTGAAAATTATGACATGAGAGTAGATAAAATAAATTATATATGACAGTTAGATATGTTCAAAATGGTCAGTAGGTAAGTAACTAGGTATGCTCGAGCCAGAGACTCGTGGCACTAGGTGTCATACCTCATTCAAAATTGATATATGATATATTCTATCATCTGCCACGAGTCTGCATCCAGTGTAGGTGTCATCTGTTGTAACTACTACGTACCCCTCCTCTACTCTCAAACATCTTTTGCTTGAAGATTGTCTGGTATAAATCGCTTTCAACGATTTGTTTCGCTGCGTGGGTGAGGGTACCGGAGGCCCAATCTGGGGGAAAGGGTGGTGTCGAGGGTGTTTATGGACGGCGGCAATCGCTTACTATCAGACGATGCGCCTGCTCGTCTGCCACCTGTCACATAAAAAAATACAACTCTAATGTCCAGTTCTTAAGTTATGTTTTTTTTGTGCAATAAATTATACCTATCTATCTATTTAAGATACCACTAACATTCTATACGTAGGTAATTGAAACTTCTGGATTTTATTACAACTTTTATTTTGTAAAAATCCTTAAACAAATTCAGTAAGTTTTTACTTCAGCAAACAAGTTCAACGGTTCCAAAATAAAGTGGTGTTAAAATCTCATTTCATTCTCATATGCAAGGAAATCCTGAATAATATATCGCGGGTAAATTTCAGTCTACGACCGAAATTGTATCCCAAGAATGGTATTTATGTCTTACAAAATTTGAAACTTATTTTTAACTGTCATTCTATTTACGTGGATGCCGTGGAGAGAATTTTTTGCAATTTTTTTTTCTAAAATTGTTTTTGGTTTTTTGATGCACATATTTTTGGCAAAAATGTCTCAAGAGTTCCAATTTTCTTTTTTTAAATTTATTTTAACATTATTCCAATACAGTATTAAATTGAGAATGTCATAAAAACCTTGCCAGTTTGTCCTTTACACGATTACACATGAGTGTCACTTATTTAACTAAATAATATTATAATAGTAATAATTAAGTATGAATATAACATGACTTATTTCTAATACATTATTATCTAGAAGATCGCGCGCTGCGAGTCGTTTGGGTAGGTATCTATACCGATGCATCTCGCTCGCACTGAGCTGCCATGAGCGCTCATAAAAATGGCAACATACAGGGTGCGCACCAGCACAAATGTTTGTGGACGAAAAAGATATTTGTGTTGGGTCTTTGTGTTTGTGGTACCGTCGATGTTTCTGGTTTCCATAGTACAAGGGAAAACCTTAGTTTGGGACCAGGACAATGTATGTGATGTTGTCTCAATTTATTTATAATTTATTATTACTAAGTATTTATTTTGAGCATATGTAAATATATTTTAGATATTTCTAATGAATTTGGAATAGCGTTTAATTTTAGAGAATGTTTCCATTTATTCATTTTTGAACAGTAAGAAATGGTAATGGTGTAGTGTATTATTTTGTTTTAGTACTTATAGTAAAAATAATATATCAAATAGGCATATACACGAAAGCCTTTGGATTGCAAATAGTACCTAATATGGGCAAAATTTAATCAACAAAGTTTTATTAATTAGGCCATCATAACCTACTGACTACTAAACTTGTAGTACATATACATACAGAACGAATCAATATTTTTGGTTATTCATATTTATAGGTATGTAATTATTACGTATAATATAAGTTATATCTAATTATTTTGTATAATAGTACCTACGTGTTGTATCATAAGTAAATTTTTCATTGATACCGAATCGATATATAAAAAAATCTTACTGACAGGAAAAACGTTTTTACAAACACAGCTTCGAATAATTCGCATTATAATAATATTTTTAATGTTATTTCTTATCACTGGCTTATTTTATAATAATTGCAATGGACAGGCTTGATGACGATGATTATTATTCTATACATAGACAAATGTTTGTGTTAAAAGCCGCAAAAAGCCTTTTAAAGCGCATTCGGTGTTATATATTACATTATACATATACATCAACAAATTCTCCCTACACCTCAGAGGCAGCCATCTACATTTCTGTGGACTTTTATGTAATGCATGCACACCGAAACACAACGAGAAAAGAACAGGAGAAAAATAATATCCAAGTGCACGCCAAAACGGGCTCCTTGCCCCGAAACTAGGTCAACTCTAATATTTTAATCTCGCTCGGCGTGACTGACATTTGCCGAATGAAGTCATGAGGCACACTTTAAAATAATAAGCTTTAGTTTTTTTTAGCGCGTGGCCCCTCCGGCTGGGCACGGAGATAATCCGAGAGCGCACTTATGGCGAAATGAAAGACAAACACACTCCCGGATTGTACGTTATTCCTACGTACTTTGAAAATTCAATATCGTCTCTGTTCAATCGAGCGGGGCCACATTTTGCGACGTCAAACCCATTTTGGTCCATAATGCGAGCCAATATTACGCGTTCATTTAGCTGTTTGTGTTGTACAATGGATCGGGAATTAGGGTCATATTAGTTTACTGTTCTATTCACGTCATATTTAATGCAAATATTGTCAGAGTTAATAGGTATATCGTTAAAAAAGTTTGGAAAACACTGCATTTGCCTTTATAATTCAATAACACTTGTATTTATGCCGTGTGGTCCCCGGCAGAGTAGAATAGGCCATCCTCACTCTTACCGAGGTGTCGTAAAAACTCTGCATTAATATCAAAACCCTCGCCAACCCGTCTGCCAAGCGTGGTGAGTATGGCAATTACCCCTCATGTGATTGAGGGAGGCCCGTGCCCCAGCAGTGGGGACTTAAATAGGCTGATGATGATGATGATGACTTGTATTTATAGGTCTCCGGTATCAGAATCAATCAATGCACCGCAAATACATACATACTTAAATACAATATTAAAGCCCGTGTTTACCATTTAAATGTATGTTCTGGGTGGAAATCAAACGCACAATCGCGTAATTCTCCTGGTTTCTTTGTTTGCCAAATTCTTGACTACCAAGTGCAGGAAAGTAGAGCCTAAATAAGAAACTAAGAAGGGCTTCAAAATTACTGGTCATCTTAAGTAACAAATGCAAGCTAGTGTAACATAATATTACTCAACAAAATGGTGTAGTTGTGGTGATGGTGTCAATGGACCGTTAAAAATACTTTATAAACATAAACCATTCTAGATAGGAAACAGTCGTGGTTTTAAAACTATTGTGGTAGATACGAAACGTTACGAGTAAAAAATTTGGCCTCTTTCCAAATTTAAATCATTGGTCGCCCTTTTGCTGCCGCTGAAGTGGCTGTCGCAAGATTGAACTTTTCAGTTTTAATTAACGTAGAATTTTATTGATGAGCCACTAGGAGTGTGATATGAATCAACATTACTATGATATCTACATAGTTATAGTAGTATCAGCCTATATACCAACCCCTGCATCATAGAAATCAAGTCATCGCTAATATGATGGGATTAGGCTTAATCACTACACTTGCCTAATGCGGATTATTAACTATTATAAGTGTTAGTGAAAATGAAAGTTTAAAACAATTTATTTTAGCATTTGTACCGTATTCTTGTATATATCTGTCTTATTTATGATCAATCAATTTTCATTTAACTTTACTATTCAAAACCGTGTTCGACACTGATCAAACACTAATACAAATCTAAGGCTTTGCTCAAATGGCATTGAAGTGTTACAAAAAGTAATAATGCTATGAGCAGACCGTTGTAGATATTCAATCTATAAATATAACATTTGACAAATTATATTAGGGTATCGAAATAGAATAATAACGTTTAAAGTGTTAATCTACAGAGTCGATCAAGTAGCTTCGGTTCTTTTAGGTGATTTTCGTAGTTATTTATCTAATTATAAAAAGTCCTACACTTATTTTTAATGAGTGAAAGTTCTGATGCGTAAATATTAAACCATAATATATAAAATACAATACTTTTGTTCATAAGGAAATTCCAATTTCGACGACGGACGTCTAATCAAGTAAATAAATTACAAGTGACGCCAGCAATAGCCATAAAACTATATGTCAATTTTGATGATGAAGGAAAAATAATAGTAATTAGTCGACGCTGTGTTTTCTTTTTATCCATCAATTTACTGGAAAAAACATTACGTGAAATGGAACAAGCAATTGCTTTCACAATATAGTGTGTTTTACGATGTGTTCTTTTCCTGAAGGGAATGCGCTGCACATTTCCTATTAGTCGGCTACGGTGCAGTTAATAGTAGAATTATGTAATTTAATGTCCTCCAAACCGATATTTCAGTCATGGCGGCCAATCTCAGCGATTAGCCATCGACGCAGGACATATTATAGTGCACAAGTATTTGCGCAAACACAAGTGCACTCCTATTCCCGTACCCTCTTATTTCGATGGGACACTAGTGTGACACGACCGAAGAGGATTAGGCGCAGGACCAACGCTTTACGTGCTTTCCGAGGCACGGGGGTACAAGACCGCCAACTTCCAGACTCCGGGCTGACACTGAGAATTTCTTAACAGAAAAACTCAGGTACAAATTTTGGCCCGACCCGGGGATCGAACTCGGGACCCCAAGCACAGCCGTGGCCTTAAAGTGCGACCCACCTACCACCACTGCGCACCGAGGCAGTCAATGTGTATGGAATTTAATTTACTACCAATTTGGTAGGTAGACTCAGGTAAACCAGTTTATTTAGCAAGGGGGGTTAAAGATTGGCAGCGCACTTGTTACTCCACTGGTGTTGCCATTGAAATCGGTTACCATTATGTGAGCCGTCGTGCTCGTCTGTCTGCAATAATGAGAAAAATAAACCTGATATAGAATACATTCATAAATAAATAAATGTGAGGTCAATCAGGTCCTAACCTTAGCACGGTGCTCCCACGGCTGCTAGAATGCTGCAGGCAGCGCTAGTATTCTGGTGGTGCCTTGGAAGGGCTGGCATACCTACTGTCAAAACCTGCACAGTCATGCTAGTATTTATGGTGAAACCTTGGTACATTAGGGTACAGTTCAATGAGCCTGATTATTTATATTATTTTGCGGCAACTCCCTACACATTAAAACATCTTTTTTACACTACGAACCATTAAAGTTACGTGTCGGTTTATGCATTTCAATTGCGTTATGAAATGTACATAAACTAACACGTTACATTTGAGCGTAATACAACAAGGCATTTAATAATTACGATGCTTGTAGTAACTGGGTGTGGCGTCTACTTATGCCCTTTTAATATTGGCTTGATGATGTCAGCCTCATATCTAGCAAGTTGGCCCATTTGGTTATAAATAATAAAAGATAGAATTTCTACTTGGAGCAAATAACTACATACTTCAGTAAATTAAATCGTTCAGTCAAATTAAGTTCTGTAGGCGACCTCGCCAGACCGACCACGGCCACTTCGATCCTTTCATAAATTACCATTCCACAACAATAGGGTTACACTCAGTAACTGTATGACCTAAGACAGTGGATCCTTTTGTGTTGATAAAAACAAAGTTCTATACAAATGTAAATATAGTCGCATTTGATGAAGACACACAGCAGCGTCTGCAGTTTCCAAACATTACTAAGTTCCATAAATCCTGAGGCAAGTCATCTTCACTGAACTTCGCGACTGCTATCTCAGTACAAGTACGAGTGTACGTTATTGTGAATTACAAAACACTATTCCACGTTTTCGCTGTTCCGTATTTGAGCAATTCCGTCTAAAATACGGGGTCATTGTTGGTGGCACCGACGGCGTCGGAGGACTGAGGGGAGGGGGTGGGCGTCACGAGACCCGCTAGAGGGCGCACCAAACCCATTACTGTAGTAGGCAGCGTTGCCAGAATGTAAGTTTCGTAACAATTACGTTACTTCTAAAGCCACTTTGTTACTCGAAGCTCGTTCGTCTTTGTCCGCTCTGTTCTAAAGTTACCTAAGCATACAGTCAGTGGATAGTGTTTCCATTTTTGGTGCATCCCAGACAAATAATAAAGTAAGAAATTGGACATTTTCTTTTTAATCGTATGTCTTTATCTTAATCTCCGCAGAAACACCATTCATATTTCAAAATCCCGTTTACCAAAAAAGTTTGATGTAATTTAACTACCTATTACAGTTACATGTTTCCCATCTTAAATATTTTTTAATTTTTTCTTCTTCAGCATAAATGGGCCGGCTCGACCGGAGTAATACCACGGCCTCACAGAAAACCGGCGTGAAGCAGCACTGTGCTGTGTTTCGCTACGTGAGTGAAAGTACCGGAGGCCCAGTCCGGGGTAAAAGAAGAATTTAAAGGTAGGCAGCGCACTTGACACTCCACTGGTGTCGCGGGTGTCCATGGGCGGCGCCAATCGCTTACCATCGGGTGATCCGTTCAACTCGTCTAGCCACCTATCACAAAAAAAATATCCGAAAATTACACGTTGAGATGACAGATGTGTGTCAACCAGATGTTTAAAACATAATTATTGTTAATCGAAAGCTCATGAAAATTCTAATTGTATCACTATTGTATACAAGTATCTTGCGGTATGTACTTTCCAAAACATTTACTGGTAACATTCCAAGTAGGCGAGAAAGAAGCAGTTTCTGTCGGGTTCTGTTTAAGTAATTGTATTTCATCTATTCTTGCTGACTTCAGGCAAGGAAAGTAATATTGATGAAAATTTTCCTTTATTACCTCGAAAGCAAAGAGTACATCGCTTAGTATTCTTATTTGAAGGTCTTAAAATAAATATTTGTGAAGGTTAATTGCATAAATATTATTTTTTTATTATATGTAGGTGTGTAAACTATTCCAAAACTCTTTATTTCACGACATACAAAACTTAAAAGCTAAGTATACGGTAATTAGCGTACAATTTAGGCGGTCTTATTGTTTTTAAATATTCAATTTTTATCATCATCATATCACGTCATTGCTGGTCGTTGCAGCAGAGTTTACAAATGAAACTTTTGACAACATGATATTTAATGTGATAAGCGGCAGACGAGCAGACGGATCACCTAAAAAGGCGATTTTTATATAATAAATTGCCACAGAATTATATTGTAGTATTGATAAAACAATATTTGAACTCTAAGTATTTTTCTTAATACTACTGTTGTGTGTCATGTGAGTTGTCACGTGGATAGCTACTTTCTATTTGATAGTGCTGAAATCGACAATTTCATTCAAAATTCGTAAGGTTAAATATTTGCAGTTTCAATTAGTAATTTTGACAGTTGACTACGCAATGTTGTTAAAGTAAAATAAAACCTTTTTTTTACATTAAATAATATTTTATACAAAATCTCATACATTGACCTGATTCCGTACTTAATAGGTTAAGCATTTTTGTTACGGATAAGTATAAGACAACAGAGCAATTATAATATAAATGACGACTAACGAAAAACACGTTAAAACAACTTAAAACACGAAAGAGATTTCAAAATGAGTCTTGGCGAGCTTTTAAATAGCAATCGCGAGTATTATAATACCAAGTTTTGTGCATTCTCATACACTGCTTTACTTATACTCTTGTTACAATTTTCAAAGTAAGATGAGCATGAGATGAGAATATTCTTATCTACATAGTAGTTCAATAGTTAAATAGCGAATGTCCTACACTATTTGTAGATAGATAGATAGATATACTTTATTGCACAAAATACACAACTTAAGTACTAGGCATTACAGAAATTTTGTGTACAATTTCGGCGGTCTTATCGCTGAAAGCGATTTCTACCAGACAACCTTCGGGTAAAGGACAAGGTGACTAAGGTAAAGCTGCTGGCATGATCATCAGCACCCAGAGAAGGAAAACTCTGCATTTATATCAAAACCCTTACCAACCCGTCTGCCAAGCATGGTGAGTATGGCAATTACCCCTCATGTGATTGAGGGAGGCCCGTGTCCCAGCAGTGGGGACTTAAATGGGCTGATGATGATGATGATTTCTTGAAGCCATATATGCCAAAGCGTCAACAAGTCATACACATGAAATACAAATTTGTCAAAATTATTACAAAATAAGAATTAAATTATAGAAGAATGTCAAAAAAAATATTACGGAATTATTACATCAATAGCTCAATCATGAAATTTGAATTTGTTAGTAAATTTAGCTCAAAATGTAGTTATTATCTTGCACCCTGTATAGAGATGAGCAAAAAACAGGTTGTATCGACGCTCTATATATCATGTTTTTTATGTGACAGGTGCCAAACTAGTGATCGGATCACATCATTACAAACAAAATTGGCGCCGTCTATCGACACACCAGTAGAATAAAAAGTGCGCTACCAACCTGTTAACTCCACTTTCTGATTGGGCCTCCGGTACCCTCACTCATTATTATAAATACAAAGTAATTATCCTTTTTATTTTTTTTTTAATTTTATTATAAACTATCTATATATTATGAAGTATGTATGTATTGTTTATTATTATTTATGTTATGTTATATTATTAACATATAAGTATGTTCCTCTACCCAAAGGTTGTCTGGAAGAAATCGCTAGAAGCGATAAGACCGCCTTATTGTACTGTCTGTTGTTGTTGTATCATACTTGTATTTTGTTTTTGTGCAATAAAGAATATCTATCTATCTATCTATACTTCTTCATTTCATTCCCATAATATGTTCTGAAATGCCCCAGTAAGTAATAAAATACTTGAGTTGGGGCTGTCTCGCTCTTACCCAACACTCGTTAGGCACAACAAAGCGCAGGCGTCGCGAGTCGCTTCACGCTGGGTTTCAGTGAGGCCGTGGTATTACTCCGGTGGAATCGTTCTGTAGCATGGCTCTTCCACTGTCAACAATCAATCAACACTCAATTCTTTGACATAGCCCGACGAATTAGCTCACTGAAGTGGCAGTAGGTATACTGACCACAATTGCCGAAGAACTAACAATCGTTTGAACATATGTAAATTAGAGTAGAGACCAGCTAGGCAAACGTAGTACCTACCTGCCTGACGACGGCAGTGACGGAGAGCCGGTGATAGAATTCTACAGTGTAGTTTTTTATGTTACAACAGACAAGCATTTGATCTCGTTTGGTCAATGAATGCTCACAATGGGAATGTGGATGGAAAAGTCGAAAACAGAAACTTTGACATAGGAACTTTATTATGACTAGTTAGGAGATAAACATACATACACACCTCTGAGGAGAGCCCGAGGGGGGGGTGGTTATTTGCTTAATTCTCAAAAACAGTGCTTCGTAAGAAATTTTGTCGTACTACATAGTAAAAGTGGTCGATTTTCAAAAATGTGTTCTACACTCTTTTCTGGCATATATTTGTTCTCAGCTGCAACCGTAGATTTGAGATCTACACACTACACAAAAAACGGGATCTTAATCTCATTTTAGTGAGGATCCTCATCTTGATGATGAACTCACTTCTAATCACAATGATGCAAGAGATCTTTGTTCATCTGGGAACACACGCATGATTGATAGATTTTATTGTGTGGCGTTGCAATAATAGAAGAGTATCGTTACGTATCGCCCATCTTTATTCGTGGTAAAATGAGAGATACAATCTTGGTCGTGGCAATAGCGAATGAACAAGCAAAACGAATCTTCAATTGTTATTTACAATAGTTCCAATAATGTCTAACTGGTATTAGGTTTTCAATGTTTCCGGAAGTAGTAAGTTTGGTATGGATTTCATGCAAAATCCGCCATGTTTTTTCATTTTTAAAATTCCGAGAATTAGGCTCCAGATCGTTGCCCATGGTGAGCTATTCATAGTCATGAATAGCTCACCCTAATTATATTGTTTGTTTTGGAATTTTGCTATTCTTGGAATTAAATCCATTTTTCAAGAAAAACAAGAAATATGGGGTTATTTATTAAAGCACAATATTTTCGTTTTTATCATTAACTTCCCACTCGTGTTTTTCTGTTATAGGTAATGATACGTTTCCCCGTAGTAAAAATAGCATTTATTATGTAGGGAAAATGTAGCATTCGAAGAATATTTTTTAAATCTTTTAAAATACTGTGAGTTTATAGGTTACGACCTTAACCTAATATAAATAAAATATTTCCTCTTTATAATGTTATAAAAGATTTTTTGTCCACATCCACATTTTCCTCGATTTTTTCTGTGTTGATCTTTGCAATACAATCGGCTTGGTTTTAGTAAATGTAATGAAGGATCCAGTTAATAAAATATTAAAAAGAGCCTAACATTTGATTAATTCATTGATTTTATTAAACAGCCGCACAAACCCGAAGGGGATGATAAACTTGTTACATTGCCAAATGACGTAAGTTTCACGGTCCACCTGGCCCGGGTATTGGTTTATTAGCGGACACAAAGCGGCTTAATTCGCCTGGCGGGATGCAACTGAAGCGAATGCGTTTGACGCAGTGATCCGATTTGTTGTCTCAGATTCGAATCGCTGGATATGATCGGATGAGCCCTCGCTATGTTGGGAATGCCTGGTTTATCTCAGATATGTCACTGGAAAATAATAATCAATTTTCGAAAAGCGAGCCGCCCGATTATATGGTCTTAAGCGATTGTCGCCGCCCATGGACGCACGCATCATCAATGGAGCCACAATGAAATCCTCTAAGAATCCTTCGCTAGTCGGAGCACTTTAAAGAGAATAAGATAGAAAAAATCTACGCGATATTTCCTTACATCTATTCCGGATGAGTTCCTCAAACGTTGGCGTAATAGGTTCGCAGTATTTTGAAAGTTCACGCTTGGCGAGCTCGCCTCCTGCCGATTCGAAACGTCTATAAGATTATTTTTCGCATCGCTGGAAGATGTGACTTTCTGTATAAAGGTTTCGTTTTACCTCATTTTTGCGCCGAGAACTAGCTATATCAACGGAGCGTATCTTACGCAGGTGTCGAACGGAGCGTCCGACTTTCTTCGATTGGAAACTTAGGGCAGTATTCACAAGTTTGTTCCCCGCTGTTTCTATCGATTTTAGATTAAGAAACTCGGAACGCCAGTAAAACATTCTATAATAAATTTCCGTACTTTCACCTGGTACTGGGTTTTTCGAAGTATTTATTGAAGCTGGCAAGTTATGACGGAGGATAATAACTTTAGGAGCCGTTCTTTTATCTGGTGAGTTACATTAGTTATGAACTAGCCTTTATCTTATAAGGTATCAGTTGCCTGAATAGAAATATCTTGAAAATTTATAAAAATAAAGTTTAAAAACTAAAACCCGACTGTCAATTTATTTTTATTTAACATTTTTTAGTTATGTAAATAAAATTACATATTTGAAATGTGCTAAAAAAGCTCCTTTCATTTGATACCCCACGTACCGTCAAACTTTTTTTTTTATTTCCTTACTCTTTAGTCCCTAAGAGGGCGCTGTAGTCAATTTAATGTGACGTCATGTCGCCTATAACCAGAAGACAATCAAGACGCTTCTAACGACACCGTCATTTGTTCAAATACGATAACTAATGTAGAAGTTATGATTGAACAGATGTAAAACCATACATACATACAGGTAAAAATCATAACCCTCCTACCCTCCAAAGTCGGGTAAAAACATACATAACTTTCGAGTTACGTGACATTAGTGTTTTTTGATCTGTAAATTTAATGATTTTTGATTTCAAAAGGATAACTATTGAAGATTTTCGTCAACCAGCATGGAATCTGGCGGAATATTAGGTAAATTTAGATTTAAAATTTACACAAAGCTGAAACGCTCTTAATTAAATACCTTATTAGGGAAAAAACGCCACAAAAGAACGTCATCTGATGATAGACCCCTCTTAATATTCATTTTGTTTTGTTTTCAATATTTTTTGTTTTAGCTAGCAACATCGTCTGTGAAACATCTGTTTAGCGGTAGCAGAAAAACGTTCAAATGTATAGCTAGTATGTTTCTGAGACCTTACCATGAGCTTGAAATACTATCCTCGCTATTCAAAACACCACAATGAAAGGGACAAAGCGATAGTCTTCGATAGCGAGAACAGTTTTTCTAACTTATCGTAAGGGTACTGAATCATAATAAGATACAGCCCGGTGACAGACAGACAGGCAGCGAAGTGTAAGTAGTAGGGTTCCGTTTCTTACCAGTTGGGTACGGAACCCAAAAAGGATATTGTTCATAACGTAAGCCCTACTTTAGTGCTCGTGTAACACTATGAAAAAAAAAATGTTTTTTATAGTTACATAAAAAGTAGGCTATTGCTAAAAGTGGTGAAAAAGTTTACGTTAACCATCCAACCCAGTGAAAATCATTTTACCCGTAAAACGTATTGTCAGGCCAGGAAACTTTTCATCGTAAAATGCTGAGGTGAGAGAGCCAAGTACATCGGTATCCTAAATTGAATTAACAGAATTTTCGTACTTCAAAGAACGTACTACTCAATGACTATTATAGTCTAACCACCGAAGTACCAGTTTAACATGGCAAAAATCATAGTATGTATGTGAGTGGGAATAGGAACGACTTTTTTTAATACCGCGGTAAGGTTTACTTCCGCAATAAAACGTAACGTTCGTTTACGTTAGTCTTATGACTACATTTTCATGTAATATTAAAGAAGCTGTACTTATTATTTTTTTGTAATCTTATGTTATCTGCCCTTTTTTTACTGAATAAACAATTTATTTTTTTAAAATAAACTTCATCATCATCATCATCATCAGCCCATTTAAGTCCCCACTGCTGGGGCACGGGCCTCCCTCGATGACATGAGGGGTAATTGCCATACTCACCACGCTTGGCAGACGGGTTGGCGAGGTTATAAACTTATTATGTGGAAACTATATTAAATTATGATTCTGATCTTCTAGTTAGCACATTTTACTTACATATACAAAACTATTTCGCATAGTTTTTGATCTTAAATGTTTTTTAAAATTTATTTTAAATAGCTTCAAACGATTTTCTCTTGCCCGGGAATCGATCCGGTCGATGGAAAAAAATGTGTATTTCATTCCATTACTCGATGCATTCCATAGAATGAAATTCATCTTAGAAATTCTAGTTAATAATCATTAAAAAAAGTTTTGATTAAGATGGCAGACGAGGAGCCGTATCATCAGATGATAAGCGATAACCGACGCTCATGGACATCAGAACACCAGTATAGTTTTTAATGTGTTTTAATATCAATTTTTTTCCTGATTGACCTCCGGTACCCTGACTCTCTTGATGAAATACAGTCAAATCGACCTTTTCGCTATTATCATTAAGTTTCCAGAAATACCAACATAACAAAACATAAACGTAACGAAAAGTTATTTAGGCAAAAACACATACACTCGCTAGGAATTCAAAACGACCCATTTACAGCAGCAAAGAATTTATTACGGCTGCGCTTGCAAGTTGCAAGTGGCAACTTAGCATCACGTTAATGTTCCCAGTGTCACGCGGAGGTGAAGTGAAACGCAATACTTATTAATGCAGTTGTTTCTTCGCTCTCGCTCCCTTTGTGAATGCACGCCAGTCTTCCTTTGTACTGCATACGTGAAAGAGCGCCTGTCCGGGGTATTAAGATGTTTTGTGCCACTTACATTTTATAAAGCCCGACGGCTGATTATAAATGCGCGCCAGAGATATTATAATACTAGAATACACGTTAACTGCAGCTCTAGGGACGGCAGCTGCTTGAAAAGCGTGGGCATGTGATGTTGCAACAGAGGAATAAGCTGTGTTGTCTTCAGCCACTGCTTTGAGGAAATTAACTTACGCTCCGTTCTGTGCTTGCGAATAATAGGACATAACTAGTCATGTACGAGTATGCGCGTAATCTTTCAAGCATAAACATAGTACAAATATTGTCAGCTATAGCTAAAATAATAAGTAAAAGTAATGGTACAAAGTACATTATGTACTCGGATTATTATTATTATACTTTCCGTTAAAACGACATTTTAGCCTCAATAAGGTTTTGGCCTGTTTTTTTAAGTTTCACTAAATGTTTATATTACCTACGTATTTTCTCTCTGTTGTATCCCTATACAGCAGACATCCTTAACCTTTATTTTTTGTCGCTGTGAAAAATGCTGGCCTTATGCATACCCGAGATAGCAGGGGCCATCAGGGGTTATGTCGGACTCTCCTCTAGGTATGCGCACAAACACAAACCTAACCTAACCAACCCTCTAAAAATGACCTAATTGCACATCAAAAATAATAATTGCAAATCAAACTAGGATTTTCTGCATAAGCTATCACCTTAAACTGTCCATCCAGTCGCAGTCCCGTATCTTGTGCCAAAACATTTTTGTAGAACATATTCTAAGACCAAGTTGAAGAGCATCGGCGATAGGGCATCACCCTGTTTAAGTCCTGTGGAGACCGCAAATTCAGCTGTTAGTTCGGCCTCAACCCGAACCCTCATTTTGCTTTCCCGGGTAGCAGCCTCAATCTCGATCTTGCCATGCTAGGTGCAGATAGGGAAGAGGTTATCCAATCTGCCAAAATACTAGAAGAAGAGGGCAACAATGTCGGGCTTCTAATAAATCACGACAAGACAGAGTATCTCCACATGAAACGATATAAAAACACGCGTGCAAAACGAGAGGACCTTCATGTTGGAGATACAATGTACAAAGAAGTAAGCAAATTTAAATACTTAGGCTGCACTATCACTGAACCGAACACAAGAGATGACGATATTGATATCTGCATCCATAACATTACGCTGTAGTGCAGCCCTACAAAAAGTATTATCGTCCTAGCTTCTCAGCAGAAGTACAAAATTGCGCTTATAAAAAACAGTAATTAGACCTTAACTTTAAAAAAAGAGCAGAAAGGAAAGTTTTATGTAAAATTCTGGGCCCAGTAAAAGCAAACAATGATGGCTGGAGTCCTTACAAATGCCGAGATAGAACAGATTGTGAAAACGCCCAACATCATCGGCGAGACCAAGGCGCACCGTCTTCGCTGGTTTGGCCATCTCGAGAGATTGGACGAAGATTGTCTCGTGAAAAAAGCATATCAGGGCCGCCCCGTGGGCTGACGCTCAGTTGGCCGACCAAGGTATCTCAGGAAGAACGTCTTCGAGACTGATCTGCGCGAGCTCCTGGTTAATAACTGGTAAGAAGTAGCGCAGGATTGATCGAAGTGGCGATCTCTTATTTCGGAGGCCAAGACTCTATTTGGGTCGCTGAGCTAAACTACGATTTCAATTTGCAATTAGTATTTTTGGTGCAAAACGGTTAGCAATTTATTAATTTTGAGGGAACGTTAAATACATACACAAACCTATCCCTAATTGAAAGTGATCCAGGGAGACTGTCCCTTTGCAGGTTTATAACAGGAAATCTAGTTTTAAAATTAAATTTATTTAATCAGAATACTTTTGTCCATTATAAGGGACCAATAACCTAAAAACTACGTCTTAATAAACATACCGCCGTGTGGTCCCCGGCAGAGTAGAATAGGCCACCCTCACTCTTACCGAGGTGTCGTAAAAGGCGACTAATGTAAAGCTGCTGGCATGATCATCAGCACCCAGAGAAGGAAAACTCTGCATTTATATCAAAACCCTCGCCAACCCCGTCTGCCAAGCGTGGTGAGTATGGCAATTACCCCTCATGTGATTGAGGGAGGCCCGTGCCCCAGCAGTGGGGACTTAAATGGGCTGATGATGATGATGATGATGAATAAACATACAAAGTGTATAAGTGTAATGTAATTGTTCACTTTAATATTCCTACTAAACATGTAAGTCTACTGGCGAATTTGAACAAATTTTATCTGAAAAAAAATCGCGTTTGGCTCAAATCTTTTTTGCACTCACCATTAAAGAGATCAAACAGAACGGCCAGCTGTATGAAAGGTCGAAAAAGTTTCAGACAAAAATTGATCAAGTGTTAGAATTTATTAATGGTTAGGATATAACTGTTCAGAGATACACTTTGTATATTAATTCTTCGTTAATTTTGTTGATTTGAAGCTCATCAAAATCCAATGACTATCGGAAACTTCGATATCACGGACGTAAGCACCTAATAATGGTTACGACTTGCGAATTATTGGCAAATAACAAATATCCCCTTATCAATAAAGCACAGTCGGCAATAAGTTGGAATCTGAATAATTTATTGTAGTCTGGCTTTTTCTACCACATGCGATCTCGATCCGCGGCACATAAAGATGAAAATATGACATGAAAGTCGATAAATTTGGTCAATAGCCATTATACGACGATGTCGGGGTGCGAAAATATGGAAGCGTGGGGGCTTCACGGCTCTTTGATTTAGGGCTAGTGCTACGTCATACCATAGAGTGGGAATGGAAGGGGCATGAAGAACGAATGGTAAGGTTTTATGACTTACTCCGTACTTTGGGATCCTAAGTGGAGAAATGAGACAATTTTGTGAAGAAAAAGAAGCTTTTACTATATTTTGTGAAATATTATCCCAATGTCGATATAGAATTGAAGTTTTGTTCAAATTTTGGAAATCATCTACTATTTATATAAAAATAATTTAACCACAACAGCTAAATTACGATTTTTATGAACAATTGTGGTTATGTTATGAACTAAAATAGTATTAATAAACCTCGTAGCATGACTGAAATAGAAAAAAAAGGAAATTAAAAAAAATAAAGCTTACCTTCATCGTCAGCCCATTTAAGTCCCCACTGCTGGGGCACAGGCCTCCCTCAATCACATGAGGGGTAATTGCCATACTCACCACGCTTGGCAGACGGGTTGGCGAGGGTTTTGATATAAATGCAGAGTTTTCCTTCTCTGGGTGCTGATGATCATGCCAGCAGCTTTACCTTAGTCGCCTTTTACGTCACCTCGGTAAGAGTGAGGGTGGCCTATTCTAGTCTTCCGGGGATCACACGGCCAAAAAGCTTACCTATTGGGAAGATATTAAGACTAACGATAAAATATTAATACAATACAATAAGATATTTTAATTGCGAAAATTTATTGTAGGTACCTAATTATCAAGATACCACAGTATTTTTAGCAACAAAATAAATTAAACTTCAAATCCTTAAAAAGAATGAACCCACTGATGTTAAACTGGATACGATTAGGTTTGGACTTTAATGCAGGCGACAAGAATTCTACCACTTTGTTTATTTTTGTTCGACTCAACGTTTGTTATTTTAGGAATTTTGCCAATGTATTCGTAAGAGTAAGTACGACACGGAAAAAAAATCGGGCGTATTTTACCATCCATAAGTTTAACACAGGGGTACTTTTTGATTCTTAGATTGTGACGTCATCATCATCATCATCATCAGCCCATTTAAGTCCCCACTGCTGGGGCACGGGCTTCCCTCAATCACATGAGGGGTAATTGCCATACTCACCACGCTTGGCAGACGGGTTGGCGAGGGTTTTGGTATAAATGCAGAGTTTTCCTTCTCTGGGTGCTGATGATCATGCCAGCAACTTTACCTTAGTCGCCTTTTACGACACCTCGGTAAGAGTGAGGGTGGCCTATTCTCCTCTGCCGGGGACCACACGGCCATTTGCCATTAAGTTAATACGTCACGGATTGTGACGTATTAACTTAGAAGTCCACGATTGAAGGTTATTGCGCCCAGCTCATGCAACTTACGGATTACGGTGACATTTGAGTCACGTGTGCGCTTGACAAAAAAAGCCGATATATATTAAATCTGCCGTAAGCGAAGCCGTGTGAAAGTGATTATAAATCCTTAATCTAAAGTAACATATTACTGGTTGTTTTTCTTTAAAGCATATTTATAACTTAGAAGAGCGTATAGCTAATTCCTTCATTTTCATTGACTGTTATTCTTCATTTAATAACCGATAACGCGTCCGTAGCGTGATTGATCAGAACCCAATTTTGTTAATAAAATATAGCTTTTACAAATATGTTAACCGTAACCAGAATTCCGGAGCATTCATTATTTCCTGTGGTTCAACCACGTACATATGAATGACTTGAACTCACTTCTGACGCCAAACTTTTCAGTGCAGGCCACCGAAAATGAATTTGGCTAAAGCCTCGGCAAGTTTAGTTTGATTTTCAGTAGGTACTGAGGTTAGAGTGATCGATACTGAGTGTTTCAAATTGGGACATCTATTAATAATGATGACGAAAACTTTATGGAGTATTAAATAAATAAATTGATAAAAATATGTTGAGCGGGGGTTACCATTTACCATCAAATGGGCCGAATGCTCGTCTGCCTATTTTTCGCAATAATAAAAAAAAGTTTATAAGTAAAAGAGCTGACACGTCTCTATGTGCCCCCAATCGGGGTTTTTGGCATCCTGATCAACGTGTCATCATACTTCTGAAATTTGGGACACCTACGCTATTCGAGTAGATCGAAGTGTCAATCGAGATAAAGATATAAGGTAAGGGTAGTTCAAACGTGATGGGTAATTGTAACAGTAAATTGCACAACTGACTTTGAATAGGAGCAGAGCGTAAATGCAGTCTCGTAGTTTAATGACTCGGATCTAGGAAACAATTAAAGATATAACACAGCACAGCAGGAACACTGAAAAGTGAAGCAATTTCCAGTAAGCCATTTATTACAACTATATACAACCGTACAACTATATAGCGCTGAATAATAAATGGAAATATTACTGATAGTGCTTCATTGACTGGCATATTCATTACCTACTGGCCTTGTAGCGGGTATTTTTTATTTATTATTATTTTATTTATTACATATTAAACATACAAATTTAGCTTACAAACTGCACTAGCCTTGCAAAACTATTTACACAGTTTGTCTGCAAGCTCGTTTGAGTCGGTATGCATTAACCATTAATAAAGAAGAAAGGTATTCCTTACGTATTTTTTTATGAGATAGGGGCAGACGAGTAGACGAGTAGACGGATCACATGATGGTTAGCGATTATTGCCGCCCATGGACACCTGTAACACCAGAGGAGTCACAACTGCGCTGCCGACCTTTTATAAAGGTATTCCTTTATTAGCTATTTTCTTGAAGGTTTCCAGGTCGTTTCGGTCCGGAAATTGCGCAGGCAATGGTTCGTTCCATAGTTTTTTATTTACGTTGGCACGTGTAATCAACAAAAGAGAATACTTTTGAAGTAAAAACTCAACTACCGACGTGTCATATCCAGTAAAAAGCTCCGTAGTTTTCACGTCAACACTACAAGGGACACTGAGCTCGCGGGCGCGCGGCCCAGCTGGCAGCCATCCGACCGAACATAACTATACGTACGTACCCCAACTTAACGAAATAGAAAATACCATTATTCTTTTCTCAAGACAAGGAGGCGTTCAAGCAGTGTTATTTACAACCGTCCTTGTTTATCTCTTTTCAATGATATTGAGGGATAAATTATGGTTTTGGCACGCAACTGCATGCTTGCAATATATGTACTATTGCTGCTCTTTAAACTGTGGGATTTAAATTTTTAACTCTCAAGCCAAGCATTGTGATGTAAACTAGAGTTGTTGCAATAGCAATAGACTAGAAGCTATCGATAATATCGTGATTTCAAAAGTACTATCGACTCTTAATAGTACTTTTAGTACTAACGTATAGGTAGTAGTGACTGCCTCGATGGCGTAGTGAGTCGCGCTTTAAAGCGACTGCTGCTCAAGAGATCTCGGGTTCGATCCCAAGGTCGGGCCAAAAAAATAATCTAAGTTTTTGGTAAGAAATTCTTAGTGTCAACTCGGAGTCTGGAAGTTGGCGGTCTTCCGCACGGATGTTAAGCCGTTGGTCCTGCGTCCGATCCTTCTCCGGTCGTGTCACACTAGTGCCCCATCGGATTATGAGGGTTAGGGAAAAGAGTGCACTTGTATTGGCTCTCAGACTTGAGCACTATATATGCTGCGTAAGTTCTATAAGGCTCAATAAAGCTAAGGTTCTAATAAGGCTGATCGTCGAGATTAGCCACCTTAGCCGAAATCGGTATTGTTATTATTATAGGTAAAGTTGGACAGCGAATTGAAATGATTGAAAAGAGATACTGCTTACTGCAGGCTGTTGTCTGTTTCTAACTTACGAGAATAGTTAAACGATGTAAATTAATATTGTAGTAGGTACTTAAATTACATTTTTTTATTATGTTGGTATTATTATTAGCCGTGTGGTCCCGGCAGAGTAGAATAAGCCACCCTCACTCTTACCGAGGTGTCGTAAAAGGCGACTAAGGTAAAGCTGCTGGGATGATCATCAGCACCCAGAGAAGGAAAACTCTGCATTTATATCAACCCGTCTGCCAAGCGTGGTGAGTATGGCAATTACCCCTCATGTGATTGAGGGAGGCCCGTGCCCCAGCAGTGGGGACTTAAATGGGCTGATGATGATGATTATGTTGGTATTAACTAAAAAAATAAAAATTGTTAAACATGAAATAGTTAAAACATAATGTAAACATGTTCTTGTGCCACGCTAATTACAGTTAAAGGGTAGGGTTAGAAAATGAATGGTAATTAAAAAACTGACTAACACTACCTAGATGGGTATTCCGATAACAATATCTATTATTTAATAAATGTAGAAATTACACGCGAGCACGGAACTCATGATTGTCATGAGTTCCGTGCTGATTTAACGATCACGTTATTTTAGGAACTGATATTGCGAAGATTCAAATAATAGTGATTACATAGTTGAAGTTTCAAAACTGGAAAAGTAGAAAATGATGGAACTGGAAAAGTAGAAAACGGCGTAAGTAACGACGTAACTACGTTACGTTAAAAATCTTTCGAGATCAGGGTACGCTTGAACCATGATTGAAGGTTTGTGGAGTCTGGTAATTACAATGAAGCGACTGCCGTGATCTTCGCAACCGTTTAACAGGGAAACCAGACCAACTGAATCATGGTTATGTTTTAGAAACTATTCAAAATGTGCAGGTTTAATCGCGATATTTTCCCTCACCAACTACTCTCCCTCGCGATTAATGGTAAAAACACGCACATGTACTTGAAAAATCCAGAATTATTACCAGACTCCCCAAATACTGAATCATGGTTTAAAAGAGTCCCCCGGGTTCCAAGGCGACAGCTTTGGACGCAAACAGGATTTACACGCTAAGATGAGGATTTGAAAAGTCCTGCACGTCTGGGATGCTCGCATTTGAACCACGACACGCACAAGGAAGGCGGGTTCTTATCCACTGATTTGCCAACGCTCTTTATACCAAAAGCCATTCGTGCCAAAAGCCCCCACCATCGAGCGGGCCTCCACCATGAAGGGGCCTTGACGTGTTGGCTTCCAGTTTAATAGATTAATTACAGTCCTTGCACAATACACATTACAAAAGGGCTGGGTAATTACACGTCATACGAAACCCTGCGGTGTCATTGTTAACAGCTCCAATAATTTCGCCGCGGCGTCTCCCTGACATTACCTAAAGCAATTACTTAATTTCTCTAAACTTAGCATAGAATTCTTTATATTCTATGGACGCTTTGTTCGAAGTTTTTGCTCAATTATAAAAGGCGGAATACGGCGCAATGGCTTTGGAAGTTTCAAACAATTATTCGGGGACTTTGGATGAAAAAGGACACCTAAATATTGTAATCTTGAAAATTCTCAAACATTTGTGACGATTCCTATTCGTTTTAGCATCATTAATGTACCGTTAATAGAAATGCTTATAAATATTTTACTAAATGATACTTCTATTTAATTTTGCTAAGTAAAAAATTACTTCTACATCTCATAGAAAAAATGTTTTATTATTATAATAGACCAAAAATCTCAAGCAAAAATATAATCTAGACATCTGATTAAAATACATAAACCGCAAATAAGAGTCCTAATATTTAATTTGCTTCGTCCCATCTCTTAAACGATGAAAGAAAGAATTCCAATATTCACATTGTAAACAAGCGTCGTTTCAAGTAGAATCAATTGAAAATTTTATAAAAAAATAAGACTACAAAATTGTTTCTTATTGTAAAAGCGCTACAGACGTAATTCAATTTGACCGTTCCTTCAAAATGAAATATATTTGCACATTTGTAAGAAATTGAAAACGAACATTGTAATGAAAGCTGAAAGAGTAAACGAAAGAACAAACCATTCCATTTTCTCGAAACGATCAATCTATACCAATTCAATTTACGGGCTATCAATCTACAATGTCGATATACATAATATATTAGGTACCTCTAATGAAATTGAAGTGTTCCTAATAACTTGAAACCAATTTATCAGACACACGAAATGAATAAGAATTTGTAAGTGAGATATTTCATGGCCAGATGCTCGTTTTACTGGCCGCGCCAATCTTGGGCATTCAAATTGATGGTAAGGGTACGTTTCACCATTAGAGGGGACTTATTAATTCCCCTTTCGACAGGCGGACCGAGGAGGCCATAAATTCACCTCAACCAAAGGGATGACCAATTTCTGAACATTTACGAGCCACAAATTACGAGACCGCTGAAATATACTGGCCCTGGGACTGCAAAGAACGAAGGGTAACAGGGAGAAAAAGCCCAAATGTTAATTTAATGTTGAGAGCTACAGAAAATTGCTTCAGTCCTCAAGATGGGGGAAATATTGGCCGCTATCCGGCAAAAGGGCCCAATACTAATTTTATGCAGGGTAAATGAGCCGTGAACACGACTATGTTCAATCGATATTCATTTGGCTAAGCGAACGTTAATTTTTACTGTAAAACGATTCCGTGTAACAACTTGCTTAAAAGCTTTTGAGATTGGGCAAGTCCGCTGATTATGGGCATTAGTGAAATTCTTTATCTTTTCGTATTTTCAATATCTATGTAGTAGACCTTTGACACTTGTGGCATATGTTTTTGGTAGATCTGTATACAGTACGTTCTTAAAACAGAAAAGTACAGAAGTCAACCTTCACTGCTCAAGGTAACGTTATTTCGGAACGGTCGTAACTGTTTTTTTTTCTAAAATGCAGCACAATGTTAGTTAGTATTGGTTTACATTAGTCCAATTAGGCAGAAACAACTTCGAGAGAGAAGCCAATAGAAGAATTCAGCTAGGCTGGGCAGCATTTAGTAAACTTCGTCAAGTCTTCTCGTCACCCATCCCTCAAAGTCTTAAGTCGAAAGTCTTCGACCAGTGCGTCCTTCCGGTCATGACTTACGGTGCCGAGACGTGGACACTCACGGCTGGACTAGTCCACCGGTTCAAAGCCGTTTAAAGAGCTATGGAAAGGGTTATGCTCGGAGTATCTCTGAAGGACCGCATCAGAAATGATGTAATCTGACAGAGAACCAGAGTCACCGACATAGCCCACCGAATTAGCAAACTGAAGTCGCAGTGGGCTGGTCATATTAGCCGCAGAACTGACAGCCGTAGTAGCCGTAAAGTCCTTGAGTGGAGACCGCGACTTGGTAATCGTAGTGTAGGACGCCCTGCGACAAGATGGGATGATGAAATTCGAAGGCTGGCTGGTGTGGGCTGGATGAGAGTGGAAGAAAATCAGGAACAGTGGCGTGTATTAGGGGAGACCTATGTCCAGCAGTGGACGAGTGTGGGTTGCTGATGATGATGATTGGTTTATATTTTCTTTTTCTCTTTCATTTTCAATAATAAGTCAAAAATACGGGTGACACTACTATAGCTCTTTTTTGTATAATCCAATGTGCAATTAATACAATGAAGTATATTTTTAAAGTGTTAAAATGAAAATATTCTGGACTGAGATATTTTAAGTTAAAAAAAAAACTGTTTAATTTTTTGTAGGTATGTATAGTAGAAAAAGGCGAAATCGGCTTGAATATTTCCTGACGCATTCCGCATAATGTATCAAGCAAATTACTTCAACCGGAATGAAATCTCCTCAGATTCCTATTTGAATAACACGAGTTATATTCAAGTAAAAAGTGTATTTCAAAGAACGACAAGTTACAATTACACACTCGGGGAGTCGAGGGAATTCCTTTTTATCGCCGTCTGTACTTCCCCTTCGAGAGTGTTCGCAACATTAGTATTCGTGTAGCAAAATATTTGCCATATCCGTAATACAGGGTTACCTCGGAGACAGTGCGCAACTTTTAAGTATGTAATGTAATTTTTATTTTAATAAAAAAAATGAAAACCCCTACTTTTAGGCCACTATGTTTCTCACAAAATCTTAGCTCTAAAGGTATAGGGTCGTGGTCACTTTGTCCGACAGCTAACGGCGCCCGCGCCGCAAGGTATTAATGACGCCAATGGAGAATGGTAATAGGTTTGCAAAATCGCTCAAAACTTTGGTCCCAGCAGATCTATACAAATACACAAGTTTTTGTTTCATTAAAAATACCTATTCATAAATTTACAGAAAATTAAAATTTCGCGGCGGCGTTCTTATTGTGATGTCACCGTAAAACGTTTTTTTTTATTTATGTATCTCGGGAAATACACGACGTATCGTAATATATTTTCAGTCATGTTTTTTATTTTCAACCAAGTTTCATCATCAGCCCATTTAAGTTCCCACTGCTGGGGCACGGGCCTCCCTCAATCACATGAGGGGCAACTGCCATACTCACCACGCTTGGCAGACGGGTTGGCGAGGTTTTTGATATAAATGCAGAGTTTCCTTCTCTGGGTGCTAATTATCATGCCAGCAGCTTTACCTCAGTCGCCTTTTACGACACCTCGGTAAGAGTGAGGGTGGCCTATTCTACTCTGCGTGGTGATTACGGCAATTACCCCTCATGTAATTGAGGGAGGCCCGTGCCCCAGCAGTGGGGACTTAAATGGGCTGACGATGATGATGAATCATACTTTAACCCCTAATATATAATTTGATAACGTTAATAAAATAAATTTTATATAAAAGGAGAACCTGAGTGACTAAGGTATTAAGTGACTAGGAATGCACCCACATCCCAAACTACTGACCTTAGGAACTTGAAATTTGGGAAGGGGGTTCCTTTAATAGTGAAAGTGAGCACTAAGAAGGGATTTTGGAAAACCCTTAAGGGGGTTAATAGGGGTTAAAAGTTTGTATGAAAGTCCGCCATCTTTGATGTTAGAAATGTGAAAATTTGTATTCAGACTAATAATTTCAGTAAAAAGTAACCTATTTAACGTTTTTTGAAAATCACCCTTAAAGGGGGTTAAATAGGGGATGAAATGCCAGTATGCAGGTTTAGTCATTTTAAAGTAAGAATCTTGAAAATCGCTATACGTTCTCCTTATTTTAAACCAAGAAAAAGTTACAGCAGAGTTATTGTAACCCTTAAGGGGGTCTGAAAAGAGGATCTGAAGTTAGTATGGAATCCGTCATCTTTGATGTTCGGAAAGTGAAAAATTGTATGTTTATAAGTATAATTAAAATAAAAAGTAATTCACTCAAACGTTTTTGGAAAATCACCCTTTGAGGGGGTACAATAGGGGATGAATGATGAAACGCTGTATGGGAGATTAGACAGTTTAAAAGTTAGAATCTTAAAATTGATGTTTGGGCACCGGTTTTGAATAAAAAAGTGACTTTAAAATTTTCAACCCCTAAGGGGTAGTTGCGCGGTTTTAAAGTTTAAATTAAGACTTTTGTAATAAAGACTAAAACTGCGTGAGTAACGCCGCGGGTGCAGTCTAGTCTTCTTTATCCAACATAATATTTTCGCATTAACGATACGTCAAAATCTTGCACACTGTCTCCGAGATAACCCAGTATTACGTTGTATGAGTTATGTTATAATGAAAAAGACAAAACAAAACACTCGGAAAGTTTGCGCTTTTAATGGCCCCTTTATTTGTTCACGTCGATATATTCCAGGCAGTTCGGTAACGTGGTGCTACCTAACTGTTTTATCACTTTATTGCATGAGATCACATAAACCCGCGAGGAGGCCGTAAAATGTAGCTAAAGGGAAAATACTTGCCAGTTTGTTGTGTAATACTGAACATAGAAGTATTTTTTGATGAAAATATGAACTGTGTCAAGTAATGCTTTCGGGTTTAGGTTTTTATTCTCACGAAACCATAATTTTATTCGAAATAAAAAAAAAAACAATTTGGATTTTTATTAGTTAGCCGTCCCACATGCTGGGCAAAAGCCTCCCGCAAGTTCCTCCATTAATCCCTGACGAATATTCTTTATATTTTGTGATATCATTAAAATCCATTTAAAAAGATTGACTACAAAATAATTATCCCAGTGAATTATTTATTTGCAAAATATATTACACCGAAGGTAGGTAACAAGATACCCATAACCTCCCTAGAAGGTACATTCACGAGCTTTAATTTGGGACCCATTTCCGTTATATATCGTTACAACATTCATAATGCAATAAGGTCGAAACTTTAGTGCAAAAATGTTGAATGACAGGTTAAGACATGAAATGTCTTATCTAATCGACCCTTGAAACGATAAGCACTTTGTAAAACGATATCATTACGTTTTCTTTTTACGAACATATGTTGTGTCACTCGTGTCACTGTCAGTCAAGAACTTTAAATAAAAACGATATTGCTATATACATAGAACATAGGGCCAAAATATTATTACCCACGTAACAATTGAAATAAAAATAAATCAAACAGATTTGTATACTTAACCTGTCCGTACCTACTAAACTATTTGTTAATATGAAAATTTCCTCAAACATTTTCACACCAACAGCCATATTATGTGTTCGCTTTGAAGAGCAAACATTAAAATTAATATCCTATTTGTTACGTCATTATCTCTGCATTCAAAACTCACCCCCTCAAACGTTCAAATCAGAGCGGCAAAATGCTTTTTCGATTGCGCAAAATACATTAATCGGTTTGGCAACCGCATCGCTTTCATGATACCGATAATTGCATTGTCTCGTCTCGATCTCGCTAATTTGCTTTCGCGAGCGGACATCCTCGTAGATTAATTAAATACGGCATTGCTATTTGTGCTGGTGCACTTTCGTATTTGGAACAGCGTCCGGCTGTCGTTTGTTTTTTTAGTTCTGACCCACTTCTTTTTTGTTTGCGTTTATTGATGGCCAGGATTTTTATGTGTAGTTCAACCGGATTATGCATTGTTACATTTGAGAGAATAACAACTCTCAACTAACTTAATTTATCACTCATTCGGTGGAACAAAGGTGATACCTTGCGAAAATTTGTTTAAAAATGTATTTTCAACTGAAGGCACAATCCATCCCCTTTAGTTGAAAAGACATTTCAAGGGGGAAATAGTAGCTTCGTCTTATGAGTATCTTTTTTAACTCTCCTGATCCGACAGTCTGTCAGTGAAAAGAAATAGGACAATATTAACAGACTAAGACCATAGTAATTGAATAAAAAAGCTCTCTTGTAAAATTTTAAATTTCTTGCTTTGTTCTACTGAAGGATCACTCGTCAAAATCGCTAAAACTACACTGATCCGTTCTTTTATTTAATAGGAATAAGTAAGGCTTGAGGCTTAAAATAACTCTGCTGTAGATTACAACATTGCAATTGTGTCTTTAATTAGACCAAAGTAGCATTTTGCAATAGTAAATTAAAGAAGATTCTCGGACTTTTGTAATATATTTTTGGTCCAAATATGAAAGTGCCGGCCAATAAGAAAGTTAGCTATATTCGGTTAGGGCTGGTCCTCCTGATGTTCAAATGTCAAGATTTGGCATAGCAAAAAATGTTTTTGTTAGTTAATTCACTAAAAAATTGTGAAAATGTTGCTTTTTGAACTCTAATAAAACCAAGGATATTGACAGATTTGGTGCGATAGTAACAAATACTCAGGGGTGACAAGTTTTACAGAGTACAGGAAAAAAGAACTGGCCGGCGCGTGCTATAAACCAAAAGGTATTTTTTTATATTTTTTTAACTATCACATATGTGTACCCTTTATCCAAAATGTGTGATATAATAAGACCAAAAGATTAGTCCCCTCTCGATTCCGATTTTTTTTTAAAAATGACTGTTTTAAGTCACAGCTGTAGTTCAATTAGACGACAGGCTGGTATCCAATAAGTATTCCAATTAAGTTCAAAAGCCAGAAGCAAAATTAATTGTTCCAAGAAAACCTTAAACGAGGACCAGTTGCAAATGCGTTTTCCTTGTCGGCTTCCAGTCATAAAAAGTTCAAGGAAGAATGTTATTAGGGTTCTTACGAGTTTTTTCAATAAAGATTAAGAACAAAGGTATTTTTCCTACTGAATTTTTCCTCTTTGATTAAGGCCCGATTATTCAATAAGATTGTCAGATAAAAGTTAATCATCATGTGAGAAAACTGGTGCCTGAAATAGGTTCTGTGGATACTTGTAGTATAGGTGACTAGATCGACAAAGGGTTTTTTTTATTTGACTCTATCCTAACGCTTGACAACGATCACGCCCGATGGAAAGCGACGATAAAGTCTAGGATGATAGGCGTTTGCCTGTTCACTCTTGCCTTAAAGATGTGCAGAAAAGATGATGAGATTAGGTTAACATACGTACGTTGTATTAATTTATTCAATTGAGTGTGAATCAGAGTGTTAGTAATGAATGCATGTTAAATAATAAAAATAACAAAGAAATATTTGTTTATTTCTCCCACAGAGTTCATCATTAGGTAGGTTAACAAAAGAAGGTCTTAACTATTTTACATTAGAGGTTTAGGTGTTATGCTTGTATGCGGAGGAATGGCGCCTTGAGATGGGTTTTTGGTAAAAACCCGTATTACGGGTCACCAGATCCCCAGCGACACACGACATATATTACATCGTTGATACAGGAGTGTAACACCTATGTTGTGGCTCGTGCTAGGCCTGAGAGTAAGCCACACTGCATCGAGTGACTCAACTGTCTATTAAATATCAGTTTTATAACATTCATCAAAGAGGCCGAACACGACTATACACTGCTTTATAATAAGTCGCGCTGCGATAAATTACCCTATGGCAATTTCCATTGCAGCGGCCGGACCCACAATATCTCTGTCGCTGCCCGCATTCCGAAATTGGATTTAATTAGCTGAGCACGTACAAAACGGCTCGGTCGGTGTGTTAGCGACGATCCGGGGATAAATGGCGGCTGAGTTACTGTCAGGGCTTGTCATGTAAGCGGCCTTTATTATACGCGGTCATTCACATCCATGACGTAGTTAAAATTTCCAAAAACTCGTCAAGTGAGAGGCGGAATCGTGCACGGAGTATGAATTTGATATTTAATTAGATGATCAAAATATAACCATAACATTAAATGTGGTGTTTATTGAAGTTATATACAGTTTTGTCTAAAATAAAAAAAATACTTTTTTTTCATTATTGTACCTTAACTATAAAATAGGTACTTGTTTGTACTGTTGTAAATTTAGTGACTACGTAATTTTAAATCCTATTGATTAATAATGCTTTAGATTTTCGCTTTTCATTATAACTATTATACAGGAAATTAACCCGATCTAATTTTTTTTGCTAGTCCCGATTTTAATTAGGTACCTACCGCTAGGATTAAAATAATATGCAGCATAATCCGATGCATAATTTTTGATTACTTTAATAATAATAATAATAATTCTCACAACATCTCATACGTTGACCTGATTCCGTACTGAGTAGCTTAAGCACTTGTGTTACAGATATCAGACAACAGAGGAACACAAATATATACTTAAATACATATATTACACCCAGACACCGAACAAACACAAGTGTTCATCGCACGAATGTTTGTCCAGGGTGGGGATCGAACCCACGACCTTTGGCGTAAGAGGCAGGGTCACTACCAATTGCGCCATCCGGTCAGTCAAACTTTGATTTTAGAGTTTGATTTTCCACATCTCCTTGGGTTGGTTCATCTGAGCAGTTTAATAAAATCGTTAATCGTTTAAATGTCTCAAGGGACTCATAGACAGACAGACAACCAAGTCGTCCTACTTAGTTCTGTTTGTCCCAGTTTAATTCAGGAACTCTAAAAATGACTGGCAATGCGGGCGGGTTGTCTTTACAATTTAGGTCCTTTTATATCCTCTGCAAATATTATGACTGATGGGTTTTGACATGAGTTTTTTGGAAAGTCATGTGAATCCGTATTTCTTTCATTTTGCGTTCCTCGAATATATTAGATTCGAGAGATGAGTATAATATTTATTTATGTGATATATAATTTTAAGAGGTTTTTTATGCGAATACAAGGCTTGCCAGCAGGCATTGCTTACCGTTGGATGGCTAGCAAGTCATAAGCAATCACCGTTGCCCATACATATCCATTACAGGAGAATGTACCTAAGCAAGGTTTTAGAAAATGCATCTTTAAAATAATATCTCCCTGGACAGTAACATATTAGAAATAGATTCTATTACAGATGACGCCCCGACGATGATAGACGGCCTGTTGGTCTAGTGGTTTAAGTACCGGGCCGTGATCTCGGGGTCCTGGGTTGGATTCCCGGGTCGAGCGAAAAGTATGTTTCGAATTTTTCGAACATAGCTCGGGTTTGTGATCACCAATCCGCATTTGGCAACCGTGGTGATTAAGCCTAATCCCATCATAGTAGCGATGACTTGATTTCTATGATGGAGGCCTTTGCCCTGCAGTGGGACAGTTTATAGGCTGATACTTTTACTTTACAGATGCGCTGTTTTTTCATCTGACTATTTTTTAGCGTCCAATTAGCATTAAGGTGACGGGTAGGGCACACTAGCGACGTCAATCGATTTTAATCTTTAGCTACTAAACCGGATCTATTTTAAACAATTTCGGGGCTACAACCTCTAGGCAAATACTTATAATGGTATCCATAGGTGGTTAGCTGAACTAAGGTCACAAACATAGCCCAAAGGATTGTATACCTGAAGTGGCAATGTGTAGGGCACATAGCGAGGTGAATAGACGGCCGTTGGGGCGGAAGGGTCCTAGAGTGGAGGCCACGTACATTAAGTCGCAGCCGTGGCAGGCCCCCCCCCCCCACAAGGTGGACCGACGATCTGGTGAAAATCGCGGGAATCTATTGGAAGCGGGCAGCACAGGACCGATCTGCGTAGAGAACATTGTGGGAGGCCTATGTCCAGCAGTGGACGTCTATTGGCTGAAATGATGATAATGAGGTGGCTAGGGTTTTTTTCCTTAAAGGTTCAATATGTTAAATACAAATGAGGAAAAACAGTTTGAGTAATCTTTATTTACTTTCTTTTTATTTTTGTATAGAATATTGTCTCATTAAAAAAAGTATTTTGTTTTTTTAAATCTTACTCCTCAATACACAGACAATGACGTTTATCCACAATATCCACCTTTTTTGTAGAACTCTATTCTACTAATCCATTGTCACTTTGAGGCAGTAGTTATAAAATTTGAAATCCTCTATTTTTAGCGACGGCCATTTTAGACATATAATGAATATAAATTGTATTTTCATCAGAACTAAAGGTGCGTACCGAAAAGATCAATTTTTTAACAGACAGCGGGCAATAATTCAAATAACTACTACGAGTAGATATTTTGACCCAGATAAATAAAACCGTTTACTAAAAAGTGTTTTTGGTATGAGTAAAATACCTAATAAGCGGACGAGAGAAAGCATTTTTTGTCATTGTGGTTTCTTGCTGTACATTTCATAACGGGTGTAATTTATTTTTCATAATAGTTACCAATTTGCCTAACCAAAGCAATGGCTTTAATAGATTTGAGTCACGAAGTTTAATATTCAAAACCTTAAAACCAGTATGGACTGGAATAGTTTCCATTTTATACTCCTGGTAAGTAGTGAGTCAAAGTATAGCAGGATGTTCAATGGGAGCTATCGCGTGTGAAATATCCGCTAGATGGCGTGCCTGTGGACCGAGGTCCAACTTCAACATCATTGGCTGATTTACGGCCGCACTCAGAGACGTCATTTAAGCTAATGTTCATTAACTTTAGTATCGGTAGTCTCTATGCGTATCAAAATAAGTGTCAATATTTTTTCTTAAGTAGCCAACTAAGTTAATCAACGACTCTGAGTGTGGCAGTTAGTCGTTAATTGACATTTTAACATACCACGTCTAAAAATACTGTATTACATTGTAGATGGACCTCAGGTAGGCCTTATAGTACACAATCTTGCGGATTTTTGGCGGCAGCCCCATTGTGAATAAATACGTATTGTAAATCACAAATATATCGATGGTTGTATTTGTGCAAAGCATTTGCATCTGTTCACAAATTATCTAAATATGCACATACCGACACATAAATCACTTATATTTATGACTCAAACTTATAACACCCCGTCTTTTTTTCGTCGGGGGTTATAATAACATAGTTAATAAGAATAAAAGTCGCTATTCTTAGGCATATGATAACCTATATACTAGGTATGATCAGACATTACAGACAGAATAAACCTAAAACCTGTACCCACTAAGGTGTTAATGTTGAATCCATAACAAAAAGCATCCAAAACTTACATGCTTATTAGTAAAAACTCTCATACTTATTAGGATATAATTTCAGCGTAATGGTGTTCGGAATAGATCAAAGTAATAGTGGCCTTAATAAGACTTGCAAAACCTTTTCAAAATTTGAAAAAAAAATGTTTTAATAGTATTATGCCCAAAGGATTGCATGCCTCAAGTCGCAATGGGCAGGGCACATAGCGAGGAGAACAGACGGCCGTTGGGGCGGAAAGGTCCTCGAATGGAGGCCACGTACAGGAAGTCGCAGCCGTGGCAGGCCCCCCACAAGGTGGACCGATGATCTGTTGAAAATCGCGGGAATCCATTGGATGCGGGCGGCACAGGACCGATCTGTGTGAAGAAAATTGGGAGAGACCTTTGTCCAGCAGTGGACGTCTATTGGCTGAAATGATGATGTCACAAGAGATAATAAATAATAATAATATCCTGCAACCGATTGCAGTTACGGCGGCCGATGGTAACGATCAGCCACAACGGTAGGACGTTCAGGTTCAGAATGTCCTTTTCCCGAAATGTCCCTCGTTTCAAAAGGTCCCTTTCCCGAAATGTCCCTTTTCCAAAATGTCCCTTTCCCGAAATGTCCTTTTCCTGAAATGTCCCTTTCCCGAAATGTCCCTTTCCCAAAATGTCCCTTTCCCGAAATGTCCCTTCCCTACAACAGATACAATAGTCAAATTAGAGACATTTAAAATATTAATGAAATAAAATAAACCTTATTGTCAATCAAATTTTAATAAAAAATAACAGAAATAATCAAGTTGTTTTAGTTTCAAACGACGTATGACAGGAATGATTATTTAAATAAAGACAGCCTCAAAAATATGTAGTCTCCTAGAATTAACTGTTTACAATGAAGTCATAACTTTTGAAAACTACCCACATTTTGTACTATATTTTTCTCTGACAAATGCGTTTCGTTTATGCTGCGAATACACTATTATTAGTAATAAAATCATAAAACATTTATTAATTTTACTAATATTCAAAGACGAGAACAAGCACAGTTACAATAATTATATACAAAAATAAGTACTCATAGCTTCGCGATATATTAATAGTGCTCGAGTGTGTGTGCAAACACAAGTGCACTCTCTATTCCTTTACCCTCATATTCCGATGAGATACTACTGTGACACGACCGGAGAGGGATCGGGCGCAGGACCAACTTCCAGACTCCAGGCTGCCACTAAGAGTACTAACAATTCACATGTGATATTCTGCTACGAGACCACAAATACCTAAACTCGTTGGAAATCTCATCACCTCAGCCTGTTAATCAAATAAACTCTGTTACTTCCAAAACCGTAGCATTGGAGCTTGGAGTGCGCTTGGACCTTCGACAATTCAGGATTTTTTATAGAGGCATAGTATATTACTGATGGTAAGCAAGAGCCCAAGATGGAATTACAACGGAAGCGATGTCAAGGCATCACCTCCGTTCCGTTGGCACCGCCATACTGGCCCGTGAGATGCATGTGAGAGAGAGAGAGAGAGAGAGGATTAGGTAAGTCTAGTTTTTTTTTTCTAGTGACACAGTACATTTGCTCTCCTCAGTCTGGTAGTAACATAACAACGGATGCGAAACGCGTAGTAATTAAAACGAAGCCAAATCGTTTAAAAATACTGGATAAATTTATAAACAGCGAAATAATCAAGACTGAAGAAGAATTTTATATAACGTACTTAAAGCATATACGATATACGACATTTAAGTGATTCTCATCCTCATAATGTACCAGCGTTCCTTGCGCACTGGCTGGAAAATTAAAAACTGACATGGAAATAGACTTCCATTCTAAACGTGATTACGACGGGATCTATTTCAAGCAGCCTTCGGTATCCCGGCAATATTTCGCCTTTCCTTCACATGGTGTTCACTAGCATTTCTTTGAAAGACCCTGGTGGAATCGCGAAATACATCTTATTGAGTCGTCTTGAATTCTAGACTTTAAAAGCACTTGAAATATGAACAACCATTTTAAAGTATTTTAAAACAAAACGATGTAGGTACATACAGTTACACAATATTACTAAAATCTGTAAACTTTTCTAAATTGTTATTGAACCAAACGTGTTTGACATTGTGAGAATCGATTTGAGGGAATCTGACAGATTTTTATACATTGATGTGTTGCTGTCCGTACACATCCCAAAAGATAATGATGCTCAAGTTTAGGCGATGAGCACATTCTTGAATAATGAAAATTTGAAGACCCCGTTCTCAATTTTAGAGGGATTTTATCTTGACCTAGATTCCCTATAGTTCCGAAAGTGTCAGGCCATAAATCATGGCTGAGCACACAACGAAAATTCCTCTCGGAGATGACATCAAAAAAGTAGCATATTTAGACCGAAGTTGTATTTTTCCCGCACTCGTTAACCATAATATTGCAGTAGAAATATGAACGTTTGAGAAATGCCGCACCACGAGGTATGTGTGTGAGATATGAGCAAAGGTTTCTAGAAAATGTCGGGTGGAAATAAAAATATTGACAGCGCGAGACTTGATGTTACCGAATAATTTTGAAAATAATACACAAAGGTAGGTATATATATTTTTTTTCAAAATAGTTGTTCTATTGTGGTGCTATTTAAGAGGCTTTATTATAATTCGAAAATTGAATCTTTTTACAGGCACCTAACTTTTGCAAGGTTACAAAAAAAATATGTCACACACTTTCATTTGTAGTTTAGTTTATTGTTTTTACTTTTATTTTCATTCATTCATTTCTCTTTTTAAAAAGGCCGGCAACACATTAGCGATCTCTCTAGTTTCGCTGATGTTCATGAGCGGCGTAGAATACTATCCAATTTCTATCAGGCGACTCACTTGTCTCGTCATCAGCCCATTTAAGTCCCCACTGCTGGGGCACGGGCCTCCCTCTATCACGTGAGTGGTAATTGCCATACTCACCGCGCTTAGCAGACGGGTTGGCGAGGGTTTTGATATAAATGCAGAGTTTTCCTTCTCCGGGTGCTGATAATCATGCCAGCAGCTTTACCTTAGTCGCCTTTTACGACACCTCGGTAAGAGTGAGGGTGGCCTATTCTACTCTACCGAGGACCACACGGCGTAACGACTCCAAGGACCAAAAGGCGTAAAAAAAATCGAAAAAACAATTTTCCAACCTTTTATCACTTTCATATGTACTGTTTTTTTTTAATTTATTTATCACATGAAAAAAAAATACATTACAACTTATACAAAAGCTTTTAAAAACCTCTAAGGTTTACTCTAAAGCTTAAGAGTTCACAAATGATATTAATTTTTAAAAATAACTAATACTAAATATACAAATAACTAGTGTAGTGTACTTTTATAAAGATTACCACCCAAGACCACTATAGCAATGAACAATCATCACTACAGTAGCCCAAGGAAATAATCTTTAAGATTATATTTTATATTTTCTGTTGTGATTTCATCCACTAACTTCTGCGGCATATTATTGATAAGTCTAGGCAGTAGGTACTTCACAGTGCGTGCGCCATTCGCGTTGTTTACGCGCGGCTGCCAGAGCCGGTTCTTGCAGCTAGCTCGAGTGTATACCGGGTGGTCAATTTGTGTTTTAAAGGATTCATTGAAAAAATGCTCCTATAATAAGGTATATTGAAATTGCACATGGGTCGGTAATGTTCTGCAGTATTTAAAAAGGCCGGACACGTCATCTTGAAATCTAATTTTAGTTTTGTAGGGGATTATAGTTTTTAGTATTTTAATTTGGAGTTTTAGGATCTCGTTCAGATACGACTTATAAGTTCGCCCATAACTACTCAGTCCATATTGGACGTGTGACTCAGCAAGTGATTGGTACAACAACATTTTGACCTTAAAAGGAATGCGATTGTTTATGATGGTAATGTTTGCTAAAAATTGTTTGAGCCTACTACTAACACGTTCGATGTGGTTACCCCAATGGAACTTGCGATCAATGATTAGGCCAAGATATGTATGGTGCTCGACTATAAGTGGGCAGTTGCATGTAGTTGTGTGTTTTATGTAAGGAGATTGTATCACTAGCAGTTTTGTTTTACTTGCATTAAGGACGAGTCCAGCGTCATGACACTATCTAGCTAGTGCATCCAGGTCCGTTTGCATGTGTTTGTTGGTGCTCATCATTTTCTTATTTCTGAAACTCATCATCATCATCGTCAGCCCATTTAAGTCCCCACTGCTGGGGCACGGGCTTCCCTCATTCACATGAGGGGTAATTGCCATACTCACCACGCTTGGCAGACGGGTTGGCGAGGGTTTTGATATAAATGCAGAGTTTTCCTTCTCTGGGTGCTGATGATCAAGCCAGCAGCTTTACCTTAGTCGCCTTTTACGACACCTCGGTAAGAGTGAGGGTGGCCTATTCTACTCTGCCGGAACCACACGGCATTTCCTGAAACTAACATTTGTCAACTATGAATTACGAGTACAAAGGAATACTTACTGCCAACCTGTTTTCTTTTCGTTGCTAAGTAGAAAAAAAAAACAAAATAACTATAGATTACGTGGTTTATTACGTTACTACGTATACCTAATAAATGTTAAATTATTCTCTTTGGCTACCAAAATAATAATATTTTCGTATTATATTTGCTCAATGTAGCCTGTTTTAAGTTTTACAGTTACTTATTAGAGCTTTTTCAGTATTTTAGGTGAAAAAAAACGGATAAAATGTTAACTTTACAGGACTCACAGAACTGGTATGAAGCAGCACTGTGTTTCGCAGCGTGAGTGAGGGTACCGGAGACCCAAGGGGGGTTTAAAGGTTGGGAGCGCACTTGTGACGCCACTGGTGTTGCGGGTGTCCATGGGCGGCGGCAATCGCTTACCATCAGGTGATCCGTCTGCTCGTCTGCAACCTATCACATAAAAAAAATCGTTTAAGGATAGGTCCACCAAGATAAGTTCTTTTTATTACTAGTACAGACTACAAATTCTCCTCTCAGCGTGTTTTTCCCGGTTGCGTTCAAAACTAATGCTCGAGGTAAGTTTGGACCATAATTTGGTGAGTCTGGTATAATAAAGCGACTGCCGCCTGACCTTCGCAACCCTCAAACAGGGAAACTAGACCAACTGAATGAAGTTACACGTTCAGAATCCTAACAAAACCGCATTGCATGGTTGAGATGCACAGAGACCACTAGCGCCTATACAGGGTGTATCTGTCAACATTTACATCCCTTTAACCACGTGTTCTATCAACCATTCTGAGCAACATTTGTTCTATGACTTTTGGAAATTCGAATAAAAAAATTCAACTTCTCATACAAAGTCGGTTTACGTGACTTGGTCATTTTGTATGGGAAGTCGAAAAAAATTTTCGACTAATTTCGAAAAGTCCTACAGTTGTACGACGTTCAGAGTGGTTGGTAGAAAATGTGGTCAAAGGGATGTAAATGTCCACAGATACACCATGTATGCATAACATCTAAAGATAGCTCTTGACTTTGACTTAACTTACCTATGGTTATAAAGTTGGAAATGGCGTGCCATCTGAATGGTTTTAAAGGAGATTTCGTGATAAACTGACGTAAGTAAAAGAAGTTTGAATTTCAAATTTTACGACTCATGTGGTTGGAAGAGTTTTGTCGCTAAGGTGAAGGTCGAAAGTAGGAATTTTATGCACGTGACATTTTGGATCTGAGGCTTAAGGAATAAGGCTTCTGTTCATTGCCGATATTAAATTATTTCGGATTATTTGTACATTTCAGATAGCTTCGATTACGTGTATTGAATTTATAGTCATTGACGAACAGAACTATTCAAATAATTTGAAGTGGAAATTTATTTATTTATTTATTATCATAGCACACAAAACAGATTACAATCCATGAGACTTATTTTAGTAGCATGAAAATGTACATGACGAGATTGTAGTCCAAAATTATGTATGCCTAAAAGCTCAAGAGTTAATCAACACAACAATAAACAAATTAAGTATTAAATTAAATTATAAATTAAATTAAATTACAAATTATACCAAATTATAAATTAAATGTCAAATCAAAATTAAATGTCAAATCATAAATTCAATGTCAAATCAGAAATTTGTTTATGTATGTATGCATATGTTGCAGTTAAAACCCATTTTTCGTTAGAATTCGTTTTCTCTAGTTAAAATTAGTTATTACTTCATGCCTTTGTTAAAATTAGAAATAATCGGTTAAAACTAGAACTTACCACTGACATATATGATTTTCAGATAAAAGTCACTGACATATATGATTTTCAAATTGTCACATCGATCTATAGTTAAAACTAGCTGATTTGGAACAACTGATTTGGGATTGGAAACAAGATATTAAGTTATAAATATTTATTGAAAATACCTAAGATACTGGAAACCAAATAATAATAGTCTAAGACTTAAAGAACATTTTAGAGAACATTGACTTAAATTTAGTTGCCAAGATGACAATATTAATTATAAGTACATAGGTAAATAAAATAATCAAATAAACGAACAGAACACAACCATACAATTTTAAAAAGAAACACTAGTAAAGAATATTAATCTAACCCCTCGGTCGGAACAGTTTATCTGACTCGCTTCGGAAAAACGCGTTTTGTCTTGCAGAAAGTAGTTTTAACTGAAATTATATTCAGGCATTAGTTAATTCTAGTATTAACAAAGGCATTAAGTAAAAAGTAGTCCTAACCAGGAAAAACGCGTTCTATCTACTAACTAGTTTTAACTGTAACATGTATGAAGAATAAACTCAAAACATTTGAACCATATTTAACGATTATTTTACCTACACTGTACTTTATTAACAGATGCTATATTTATCCCCGCTGATAACTCTGGTCTTGGTAAGCTTGTATGTTATGAACAAACAAAGCAATACCCGCCACTGAAGCGCTATTATATTGAATGCATGTATTATGTTGATGCATGAAGTAAATAAAAAAGTATCGCAATAAATCTTACTTGGGTTTTAATATTCTCCAACCTATTACGGCTACGGCAGCCAATCTCTACGATCAGCCACGTACGCAGGATATATAATAGTGCTCAAGTGTGTACGCAAACAGTGCACTCTCTATTCTCTTACCCCCTCATATAAATAGAGATAGAGATAAATGTCAAAACACTGATTGATTGAGTAAAATGTTAATTTTAGTTGTAGTTACACTACCTATATTTAATTATTTACTTTTCGATTCGATTCGCTTCCACATCCTAATGCGGACAGCTAAAGAATGGAACTCCTTGCCGTGGTATGTTTTCCGGGCCACTACAATCTGTACATCTCTAAGGCAAGTGAAAACAAGCATATTCTAGGCAAACACGTTACTTCCTAGACCTTATCGTCACTTTCCATCAGGTGAGATTGTGGTCAAGCGTTCAACTATTAGTTCATAAAAATGTATAATTAAATAGGTCAGTACCTACTGTAGTTATCTGGTAACACTGATTTGGGTCCCAACCCTTTCCGACATTGAAACTTTTATATCCAATTCTATCAGATATTGAAGGTTTCGCCAAAACGTCACCTCCATATTTTTATGGTTGAAGTTCAGGTAGGAACATTGTTACATCCATAACCGATATAGACGAATAATCCCTACATAAAAAGATAAAAAAGAAATTATTGTTCTTTCGCTAAGTTAATTTAATTAATTTATGTAAGTTAGCTAATTACTAGTATTATAATATCTGTGGTTAGTACTGTGAGTTTTTTCCGCCGCGCCGCACAGTGGTGCACTTTGTATGGGAGGGTGGAAAATATTAGTAAAAAAGTAAGGTATCAGCCTTATAAACTGTAAAACTGCAGGGCAGAGGCCTCCAACATAAAAAAGAAACCAAGTTATCGCTACTATGATGGGATTAGGCTCAATCACCACGTTTGCCAAATGCGGATTGGTAATCACAAACCCGAGCTATGTGCGAAAAATTAGAAACACACTTTTCGCTCGATCCGGAAATCGAACCCAGGACCCTAAGATCACGGCCCGGTACTTAACCACTAGACGAACAGGGCGTCAGAAATAGGGAAGAATATTAGTAATCACAATAAATAGGGTTTATTCGTTTTTAAATAATATTATTCAAGCTTTTTTAGTATTTATGGTCATTATGTCGGTTATTTAGTAAAACACCAAAATTGGTTAAACTTATATTAAGACTCATCATCATCATCAGCCCATTTAAGTCCCCACTGCTGGGGCACGGGCCTCCCTCAATCACATGAGGGGTAATTGCCATACTCACCACGCTTTGCAGACGGGTTGGCGAGGGTTTTGATATAAATGCAGAGTTTTCCTTCGCTGGGTACTGATGATCATGCCATATGATATTAAGACTAATTTTTTTTTTTTGATCAGCCTATAAACTGTCCCACTGCAGGGCAAAGGCCTCCATCATAGAAATCAAGTCATCGCTACTATGATGGGATTAGGCTTAATCAGGGCCCCGAGATCACGATCCGGTACTTAAACCACTAGACCAACAGGGCGTCTCAATTAAATTAAATTATTTACAAAAAGAAATAAGAAACTAATATGAACTAACATAGCTAGACATCGTTGTAGAGTTCTGTCTGCTTTTTAATAGGCGTTGATCTTAATGTATTGATGTATGGGTCAGAGGAAGCCAAGAGCATAATCTGGTCGCATTAGTTAAGTCATAATTACAAAGATGATCGCAGCCAGATGCATTTGAAATTAATGTACTATAATAATGATTCATTAGTTAATTGATATTTATAAACGAGACAACAGCGCGAGCTAGCAAAAAAAGTGATACCTACTTATAATAAATAAATACGGTAACAAAATAGTACTTTCATTATATATCGTAAGTTCACACGGCGTCACGTCGAGTTACCCTTGTTGACATTTGGACCGTCCTTATGTCTGGGGCACAAGTGCTATTTTTCCACTGCAAGGAAGTAACTTGATCTGACGCTGATTGTACTTAAAAACTACGATGATTATTTTTAAATATAATTACGTAATTATTTTCCCCAAATATGCATTCATTTATAAGAAAAAGAGAAAGATATAAGAAGTGTTTACTCATCATGTGAATTTATTTTTGCTGAAGAATCCGTACCTTTTTTAAGTTATTTAGTATGCTTTGACTTCGTCATGTTTAATCACTTTTTAAGTTCAAAAATGTGGTGGTTTCTACTTAGTATTATATCACTGAGTCTACTTGAGTGTCTTATGTGTATTATACGACAAATAGCAGATATTAGTTTCCTTGGAAAAATTAGACTTTTTACCTCCTTTGCACCAATGTGCGCCGCGACTCCGCGCCGCCGCTGCCTTTAACTTGACGCGTGGGCAACTCGCCATGCGATTAATGAAATATTTGGTCTGAGAGGTGAACGGTCTCTTTGTCTTTTACCATTGACCTTGGTCCCACAACAACTAACTTGTTTAAGTTGTCGGACTGACTTATCCACTAAGCATTCCTAAAATACACTCAACCTTACCTAACATACGCGTTGAAACCTGCTCATTTGAATAAATACAGTGTCGGTTGACATGGTATTAAGTAAGTAAGTAAGTAAGTATTTATTGTGTAAGAACAAAGGTTACATAGGCGTATTTGCGTTGAGGTTGCATTTTAGCATGTATGTTACAGTCCGACAACTTAGACAAGTTGGTTGTTGTGGGGAAGGTCAAAGGTAAAAGACGAAGAGGCTATTCACCTCTCGGACCAAATAAGGGATGTAACCGAGTCCGCTTTGCCGATTGATTTAAGACAATAGGGAAGAATAGAAATACCACCTCGGTAAAGGCATTTCAAGAAAAGCACGACCTTAATTAATGAAGAAAACGTTGAAGAAGAAGTGAATTAGAACATGCATCTTTTACACGGGATGTTGTAAATTTAGAATTTTGCGAATTTATGTGCATATTTCTAATCATTACATCGGCGGTGAGAGAAAACATCATGATTGCAATTTTTGGATAGTTTCTCAAACGTGTAACCATGATTCATTTTTCTGGTTTCCCTGTTAAGAGTTGCGAAGGTCAGATGAATGTAGCTTGATTGCAATTACCAGACTCAACTTATTCTGTGGATGCAGCCGGTAATCACACTTTACTGTGTTTCGCTGCGTCGGTGAGGGTACCAAGAACAGGCCCAATCCGGGGGAAATAGCATTTCAAATGTTGGCAGTGCACTTTTGACTGGTGTTGCGGGTGTCCATGGGCGGTGGCTAATCGCTTAATATAAGAGGATCCGTCTGCTTGTCTACCACCTATCACATAAAAAAAAGCTGAGATGCAAGTGACGTATCGGTTGATACCGCACATACACGCCTCACTAGAACACTCACACAATTAATCAACTGCTACGAGAAATCAGTATAAATCCGCCAATCGCTAATTACATGTAACACAACTTTCTTACGTCCTAATCAAACTTCCAACCACGAGTTTGAAACAATCAAGACGTTCAAAGGATGAGAATCGGATTAGTAGTAACTTTAGTTCAAGAAGACAGATTGCAGTGTATTTTTTTTTCTCGAACGTCGGCCATTAGTAGCCCTACCCGTAGGGTGACCAACTGCTACTTTTTGATTTAAGAGTTGCTAACATCAAAGAACAAGTTTTTAATTTAAAAAAAAACTAGCTGACACCATTTTGTAGCAGTTCAGATTTTTGGCACCTGGTGTTTACATCAATGTTAGATTTTTGTAATAGTAAGAAGTCCCGTGAAAAGCGCTTTTCAGTTGCCTTAATGGCGATTCACTCAAATTTGAGCTTTATCTCTATATAAACAAGGAATAAAAAAATAGTTTCATGTTTTGACGCGGGACTTCATTCGTGGGGCAGTTCTACTTTGTATTATAATTTGAATGGGAATAAAAGACTGCGTGTTCTAATTTCATTGTCTAAGAGAGAGTGTTGTAGTGCAGCACTACTCAGGGTATTAGGTGTCCAGATTTCTTAGCAAGCGCACAAAACTAAAAATATACAAGAGTCCCATCGTCCCATCTTGATGTACGGCTGTGAGGCCTGGAGACTGACCCTTAAAGAAGAGGCCAAGCTTCTAGTGACAGAACGAATGATCTGGAGGACGATACTCGGACCTGTACAAACACCGAATGGTGCCTGGAGGAGGCTCAAAAACAGGGAGCTGGAAAACCGGGTGCGCGAGCCTAACATCATTGGCGAGACTAAAGCGCATCGACTTCGCTGGCTTCGCCACCTCGAGATAATGGGTGATGATCGTGCAGTAAAGAGAGCTTACCTGGGACGTCCAAATGGGCGAAGGCCAGCCAGCCTTCCAAGATACCGCTGAAAAGATGAGGTCGATAAGGATTTGCGCGGACTCTTGGTAGATGACTGGCAGGAAGTGGCGCAAGACCGACCGAGATGGAGGCTCTTATTATCGGACGCCAAGACTCACTATGGGTTGTTGCGCCAACCTAGTTAAGTTAAGAGACACCAAGACGCGACTGACATTGATCATTTTGGGAAATACATAAACGTTTACCATTACCCATCACAGGTAATCCCCGGTTACTAGTCATGTGGTAAATATGTAAACAGATGCTGCCATACCGATAGCTAGCTTGTAACCAATAATAGAGCATGCTGTTTTACCTACGTTCTCTTCTCTTGTTTCGATTTGGGGTGCCGATTGTAATTTTACCATATTCAATATTTTATTTCTTTATACAGGGTGTTTCCCTCCCATCTTAGCGGGTAATTCCGAGTGGCGTTCAAAGCTGTCACTCTGGAGTCCGGGGTATGTATTACGAGTTTACGCTTTCTACTGGACCCTCTACATCCTTTCCACGTGTAATCCTTTAAATACGAGAAATCTGGCCACCCTCATCCTATCAGTAGGCTATACTGTTCTGAGAAACTTTTGGGACAATTACTCGCTAGTTTGTTATCTTCTTTTGATAAGAGCTTTTGTATTGGGCAAATACAAGGAAATCTCATGCGTTCTGCGTCCAACGAAGAAACTTTTATTGATTTATGTTATCTAAAAATAACGATATCGAAATATCCTAAATAATATAAAAAAAAACGAAATCACAGGGTTTAAGGAAGCGTTGCCATAACACAGCGAGGTACACTTTGGAAAATAACAAGATTCCTAATTTTAGAAATTTGAATGATAAAGTTTGTTTATTTTTTCATTATGTTGTGTCGCAGCCAACGAGTTTAATTAGACATTCCATTAAATTCTTTTCTTCTTTTCTAAACGACATCATTCAACTAGTAGTCTAAATGATATTCAGCCGTAGCGTCTATTAAAAAACAACAATCAACAGATTGAAAGGCTCGGGAGGGAGCTCGTTTCTAAGTAAAATTAATGAGTACAAGTAGGTAATAGGGAAACTTACCTAGTAGGGAGCACGTATTTTTAAATAATGTCAATAACACATTCATGAAATTAAATACTAATTTGTGGAGAAATATGGAAACTCACAAAAATGCGAATATTCAGAACATTGCTGAGAATGTGAGCGAATTTTCAACAACTTATTTTACATTAATTGAGAATGCTATGTATGTAGAATTTGTTACTATATTTATATTAGAGCAGACCTGTATAATAAGGAAAAAGATTTGAAGAAAGAAACATAAAATGTGCCAAATCACAAGGGTTAAGCTAGCTCTTCAAAAGATTCGCAGCGTTTGCGTATCGTAAGCATTTGTATGAAAAAATTATCGAAGAATAGTATCGTAACATGAGCGTGGCGCTAACGCCCGTCAACCTTAACGTATCCAATACATTTTGACGTTTGGTTTCGTGGCTAACTATCGTCAACGAAGTTGCTTCGTACTGAGTACTAGCGTATTACTCCGTAATCATAGTGTGGGCACGCACGATACGTTAACGTTACGAATTCTTTGAATGTTCGTGCTAGCCCTTCATATAAGGTATATCTTACAATTTGAACGTCACCTACGTTCGTATGTACTTCCGTTAAAATTCTAAGATGCCTACTCCTTCCATTGAAATGTAGGATAAAATGAATAGTCCTACCTAACCTACCTAGATATGTCCTCGGGTATACAAATCCTATACCGTCTCGGTTTTACGATCCAAGATGTTCGGAATAAATTGACAAAAGAATCTAAAAATATTCACGAATACTTTCACCAATGTGAGTTACGAGCTTGGCCTCGGATGTGTGTGTGCGATTGCTTGACATAGGTCCAAATGTTAGAGTCGCGTGTGGCGTGAGCTTCCACCACAGAGTTTCCGGGCGAGAAATACAAATTACTGTTTAGATCGTCAACACTTATTTATTTATACAGTAATGCTGTGAATTATTCTTACAAAATTGGTAGTTTTTCGGTTTACTTCTTGAAAGTTTCTAACGAAGCAATGTGTCTCTCAACGAGTAATTCTGTATATAGTTATTCGAATAATACTGTCATCGATTTGTGTCCATTAGTATATTACCCTCAAAAAGTTTCTCGGGTATTCATAAGAACACAATTTATATATTTTATCTGTTATTTATTGTTTTGTAGATAGATCATGTGTATTTGGTACTTCTATTAACTAAACTATGTGCTGATTATTTTCAATTAAAGTTATTATAGTTCTATTATTTGTAGTATCATTCTATCTGTAAGTATTGCTCTATGAAAGTCCAATTTGTGGCCACTCTCCAGTACTGGATTTATTAATAGCCTAACGCTTGAACAAACACAAGTGTTCATCACATCAGTGTTGTTCAGAGTGGGACATCATACACACGTCCTTTGACGTATGAGGCAGGGTCACTACCAAATAAGTAATCGGGCCAGTCGACTGGCACAGTTACAGTTATTTTTGTCACCATAAAATAATTAATTTAGTAATAGGTAGCTTTTAGAACTGAAGAAGGCAACCCTATGTAAGTATCTCAAAGCAAACGCCATAGTAAGTTAACTTTACGTAGTTCATCGAAATACCACACAGGAAGGAGTGTGCATACCAGACCTTTATCCGGTCCATATTGTAGCTATAAAGCAATAAATCATTTTCAACCTCGCTCTCAAGTTGAATGCAAACTCCTTTGAATATTCAAATCTCTTACAACTTTATGATGCTTGACTTTCCACAATGAAAATACTGGACCCTTCCTTGAAAGCAAATAAGTGTACGGTAAAAAGATTTTCTTACCTTAGAATAGGCTTCGTCCTGACGGGTACCCTTGATAAAGTCATAGAATATGCAAAGAGGCAGAACCATTACGGCTGGCTCTTTGCACAGAGTGCCTGCAGCCGCAAACAGCAAAGTACCGGATAATGTGAGCCACTTTATAAGTTCACCAGTTTCTTCACTTACACTATCACTTTGACACTTGAGTTTCACAGTACCGGTCTTCACTTCGCAAGCTTCAAAGATCTTCATCGGTCCAGCTCTACTCGCTTTCAGCAATCTTCGAAAATTCATCATTATGTGCTGCACTAGTCCGTGGCAACTGAGTCGGAACGGTTGATCACTCGGTGGTATTTTTCTGTGCAACATAATGCTTTTGGTGACGTGACGGCATTGTCGCCTCTGCTGCTCTTCTCGAAGCCGTATATGCTCGCTGTAGAGTAAAAAACTTAGAAGGAACAAGTTGCATGCCGCCAAGTCTGCTCGTCCTACAATGCCGGATACGGCTTCTGTGTGTATAGGGTGGGCTGCAAACGTTATACCGGTGACTACAGTACCCACTCGCATGCAGTGCTGTGGCAGCAGACGTCGAGCGACAGTCACAACTAGCGCTGTAGCGGTGCAGTGGAGTAGTATGTTGAGGAAATGGTAGCTCCATGGTTTGAATCCACTGAAGGCGTAGTTGAGTCGATAGGTGGCGACGCAGAGTGGACGATACGAGCCGTGGGAGCCGGGGTCTGAGAGCGGCGTACCCCAGAAATCGTTTTCGAATAATGCTTCTATCGGCGTGTGCCCGATGACGTCCGGGTTGGAGAGAATCGCCCGCCTGTGAAATAAAACAGCAATTTTAAATTCTCGACTTCTCTCAGAAACTTTTCTGATTTTCAAATAGTTCTGTCTAGTCAGTTTCAGAGTTTATTGGTGCTGCGGTTGAAATAATAATATCGTTTGATAACCTCTGAATCAATAGGTACTTGAGCCATATCGACATATGCACTAAGTTCTAGACTAGACTACGTTTTTCAGGGGTTTGCAAATATTAAATAATGTAGTTTGATCGTGGAGTTCAATTTGGCCCTTGTCATTTCTTGGAGATAGATGATCTTGGTATTCAAGTGTCGAAAAGGGTCAACAGTGAATACCTGTGTGCCTAATACAGGGATAGCCTTCATGTTAGGTTACTACTACAATGCGTCAATTTTTTTATACGATTCTCAATCTATTTCATTGGTTTTCAACCTTATCTCATCTGCACAAAGTTTGAAATCTGGTGGTCCCCTATGGTTAAATCAAAAAAAAAAATTCTGTATATTTAGAGATAGAAGGTCTTAATATCAATTCATTTAATTTCAGTTTTATATTTCTTGGCAAAAATATTATCAATCAATAACTGTTCTTGGGACAACACATCTAAAATCATAAAATTCACCATTCAATTACCATTCATCCATTAATTACGAAGTGATCAAGCGATTGACACACGGGAAATGAATGGACTAAATATTGAAGGAGAGAATTTACAGAGCGAGTATTCTGAATGAGTGATGATTAGCTACTAGTCAGTGCTGTGTGTGAGAAATTAACATTTAAGTAACGTCTAAAAATCCAAGTACAAAATTATTTCAATTAAGAAATAATTTCATTACTTTTTTAGGCAGGCTTTCTCCTATGAATGCTAAATACCTATTTAATTAGTCTCGCGAGGAATTTTCATTTATTACTTTCGTTCATACCTAGGCTCAAAAACCTTTATTTCTTTTTAAATATCGTCTACACTTAAATATAATTTACCAATGTCAAATAAGAAGAATTGAAACAGACTTAATAGCTTTTTTTTATAATAAAAGAAGGCCTGAAAAAAGGTAATAAGTCTAAAACTAAAATATGTTCCCATGTCGACGTTGGACCTTAGTTACAAAAATAGCTTACGAGCTTGTGTTCTTTAACTTTTAAAAGGCTTCTCAACCTGCAGTACATCGGGAAAATCAATCTTAAGGTGACGGTAGGGCACACTAGCGACGCCGATTGTTTTAAATTGTTAGCAACTAAACCGGATATCTTTTAAACAAATTCGAATCTGCAGCCTCTCGGAAAATACATATACTATTTATTTAATACTTACACTTGACTTTTTAGTAGGTTTTTGTACTAGAATTTTGGATTACCGCCAAAAACGGCCACTTATTGCTTTAATCCAAATTTCCAGTGCAAAAACAGATACTAAAAGTAGTGCTAAATAATTCAATAAATAGTATAGGTAAATGTTTGCTTACAGACTCCCGCTCCGAAGTTGTTTAATAGTTAATAGATCTGGTTTAGTAGCTAACAAATTAATTGGTGTCGCTAGTTAGGGCTATGGCTACCTGTCGCCTTAAGAGAAGCTTTAAATGGATGCCTATGGTTTTTGATCTTAACGGGAATGTAAGTGTTGAGTATATTGTATACAAATTTGGTTAAAAAATAACAGCTCGCAACGTTTTGACTCTATGAAATTTTAGAAGTGTGAAACAGTGAGAAGAAGACGCCACTACACCTACAAAGTTGAATTTTAAACAAAAATGCTTATGTGGCGATGCGCCACGCTTTTGTAAATATATAATTAAAGTGTAAATTATTTGTAAATATTTTGTGCATCAACCAACGAACGGACAGTATGACCCTTTTCTATGTATATAGTTTGAGGTGTACTTCACGCCGCGCGCATATAGGGTCAGCGGCGCGCGCAGGCTCTGGTCATACTGTTCGTCCGTCGGTTGACAATCAAAAAACGTCATGAAAATTTGAAGACTGATTTTACTGTGAATTATTGTACAAATTAATCTAGCCGTTATTCTTCTTATTATCTCTACTTAATTTTCCTGCTTTTATTTTCTCCTTCTTTTTTATATATGTGTGGTGTAAATATTTGGTCGGATTGTAAATAAACGTCTTTCTTTCGTACGACCACCCGCCATACTACGGCACTCGACGCCCCACCATACTTAGATTAGACACAAAAGTAATTTAGTTAGGGAGGTAAAACTGTAAATTTGTATTATTTTTCCTTCAAATTTTGTCTCATCTCATACAATGAAGCACCACTCAGTTCATTATCAAAGTTTAGCTACAGTTTTCTTACGACAATTCAGAAAGTCTATATCCATCACCAGATTGAAGTCAATCTCTTATTTAATAGTAGTAGTAAATTAGGAATCTCGGGTCCCCAGAGTCGTCTCCACAGCGAAGCGGTAGATGTAATACGTTTCAATAGACGCGTGCCCGTAGGTGGGTGTTGAGTATTTATTAGCCCCTAGCTTGGGTACGAATCGGCTCATTTTTTCCAATTGGATAAAGGACATTATTCTTGATCCCGATTATCAATTGTTCCATCCGTTGCTGCTTTTTTGTCGTGAGTTTTGTATCTATTGAAATTTTATTACTTATTTTGTCATTATTTTTCTACATTCGTGCGTTTTGCACGTCATTTTTTTCCACGCACCTAATCATCATAATCATCATCAGCCTATCGCAATCCACTGCTGGACGTAGGTCTCTCCAATTGTTCGCCACTGTGATCTATCCATGGCTTCTCGCATCCAGCTCTTGCCAGCCATCCTGCGCAGATCGTCCCCCCACCTAGCCAGAGGGCGCCCTACATTACGTTTGCCAAGACGCGGTCTCCACTCCAGAACTCGTTTACCCCATCGGTTGTCGGTTCTGCGGCTAATATGGCCAGCCCACTGCCACTTAAGCTTGTTAATCCGGTGAGCAAAGTCGATCACTTTGGTTCTCTGCCGGATCACCTCATTTCGGATTCGATCTCGGAGAGAGACGCCGAGCATTGCTCGTTCCATAGCCCGCTGAGCGACCTTTAACTTGCACCTCACCTCATTATTGTGGAATCAATTTCCCAAAGCGATATTTCCGAACAGGTACGACATTGAGATCTTCAAGAAACGAGCCTATACTTTCCTATCAGGCCGGCAACGCATCTCCACTCCTTCTGACGTGGCTGATGTCCATGGGTGGAGGTGATCCCTTACCATCAGGTAACTCGCTTGTTTGTTTGCCTCCCTTTGTCATAAAAAAAATCAAGAGTGCAATATTCAAGTCTCTGTTACCTAGGAGTGCCTAATAATTGTCTAATTTTAAAAAAGTTTTCATAAAACAATTATTTGAGTAAGCTAATATATATGACTATTAACTTATTAAAGCCATCGTCACAAATAAAAAGATAAATTCAATTTTCAATTTTCAATTTTGATTTCATGTGAGAGTGTCAAGACCTATAAATAGCAAAAACATTTTTTTAATTTATCATTAAAATCATTTTATTTATTTATTGATGTATAAAACAGGTTACAGCCAATAGGAATAACATGCTATATATTTATGACTTAGGTAGATTGAAACCCTTACATATGTACACACTTTGCAAAAATCCTTTCAGCAGACAATATTTCACAGTGACTATAATAATGAGTAAAAAAAAAAATAATAATAATTTACAAGTAGAATACATATACATATAAAAATAGAGGTTAATGTGAGTGAGACATAGTGATACTTGTGATAACAGATGTATAGTTTCACTTTACATCCTCTCAGATTGTGTCTAACTTCTCTCTTGAATCGAGATTGAGAGAAGCTAAAAATATCTATGCTGTCAGCACTGACGAGCTGATTATACTGACGGCACATTCGTGATATAGGGTTGTAATACGATATGTTATTCGTATAAACATTAAGAGACAATATCTTAGCTTTTCTAGTGCGATAATAAGTGTTAAAATTTCAATTTGTAAAAGCTACAGTGGCTTTAACTTTGCGATTAAGAATAAAATAGAATGGATTTCTTTGTTTATGCGTAGTAAAATTCTCTGGAAAATTCCCTAGGAAAGATGTTGTCTGTCAACTGACATAAAAAGTAATTAATGATAAGTTAAATAGGTAGATCATTTCTATTAATATATTTGGGTTATTAGTTTACTGTCTCTTTGGTCGCATGCCTTTTTCTTATAAACGTAACGAGGAATCAAACTGAAACGATTTTATTAAATGCTTAAGTCAGCAATCCCTTTGAAGAGAGAGAGCAATAAAATTTCTGAATAACGCGATTAAATGATACGGCCTTTTCGACGACCGTAATCGAAGCTTTCAAGGTACTTGCCGTTTCTTAGTAATATAACTAAAATCTGTTTCTACTCAACTAGAACTTTTACTGGTAGGCAATCAATATTCCAGAATATTACTACCTCGACAATTACAGCAAAGGAAATAAATTAATATCCCAGTAAATCAAATATTAACTTAAGCTTGAGAATATTTCATTCATTTATCTTTTTATCAATTACAAACAGTCGAACACCCCCGTTATGGGATTACATTGCGAATACGCGCCGCCGTAAAATATTTCACATGAATTAATTGGAATCACCATATTTTAAGCTCTTTTACTCACATATGAAAAATCATTTTAACGCTACCCTTTCTGCTCGAAGTGGTTTTAAATTGTTCGTTGTTGCTGATTATAATGTGTATTTATTATTTGAGGGCTGCTATATAATGCGTATACTTTTTATTGATATTTTAGTGTGTTCAGCAATCAATGTAGAAATATTGAATTTTAGAGTATCTTTGCAAGTAACCCACTATAGCTAGGTAGGTCGTAAGTAGGTAGGTAGCTAGGTAGCTATGGATTAAAAATCTAAAATATCCGTCTCCCCTTTTGAAAATGTGCAGATCTTCTCACTTAGTCACTGACGCATATCAAAGTCTAGACTCCACCAACCTAGAATTTTTGCGCGAGGAAAGACTGCTAAGTACGAGATAACGCTGAAAACCACCAAATTTCTAAGGATAATAGAGAAGAAACCTGTCCAATATAAATTGACCTCTCTCTGCTTACATTCATTAGGTCCGTGCAGGTCAACATTCGTTGAACGTTTCTAAGTCTAGTTTAAAGTGAATATTTACAGAATCCTCATGGCGTTTTCCGTTTATACTTTGCATTCTTTTCAAAATTAAATCTTCACCTACTTTATTTATTTTTAGAGCGAACAATTCTGCACCAACGGGAATTGGTGAGAACATTGTTTTAGTCGGTAAGATTTTAGGTACCTACTACTAGACGTAAAGACTTGTGGCAGTTTGATTTATAATAAATAAATGAAGCAAAAAAGCGACTTTTATTAGTCTTTGGCTCGAGTTTAACAGTAACTTCTCTTTAAACCTACTGACTATTTTGAACAACATAACCGTCACATATCTAAATCAATAAAAGTAAAAGCTAACTGCTACGAGTACTAAGTGATTGATCTATAAATGCAGATCTTAAACTATAATAGTTAGAAAATTGAAATTTAGCTCAGGTGTTCTTTTTAAAGCGTAGGGGAGCACTATGAAAGATTTTTGTAAATTTACCACCTAAGGGGATAGAACGGGGGTTAGTATGAAATTTTGTCACAAACGACAGTAGCAAAATCAACTGAGGGCGGGCCAGTAATTATTGATGAAAGAAACATGACACCGACGGCCTACCACGAGTCTTTACGTTCAGTAGCCAAAGCCTGGCGATATAAAACTGTTTTTCCGCCAGCCTCTTAGTAAATCCGTAAATAAAAATCGTTCAATCTTCAGTTTGATTACATGAAGTTAACCACGTCAAACTTTTTTCCCCCAACAGCCCTCTCGACGTGAATGGCCTGCTGAGAGGCGCCGCAAGAAAACTCAATGTAATCATGCGTATTTCCTAGCCTTGGAGATTGGCATTTTCTAAGTTAGTGTGCCAATGCCAAAATAAAAGTATACGAAATCATTTGTAAGTTCTTGTTAGATTTTAAAGTAGGAAGAAACATTTGTATTTTTTTATGCTAGAGGCGGACAAACGAACAAGCGAGTCACGAGATGGAAAGTAATCAACGCCGCCCATAAACATCCGCGAAATCAGAGAGATCGCTAATGTGTTGCCGGCCTTTTTAAAAAGGAGTACGCTCTTCTTTTTAAGGTCCCTAAGTCGTAGCCGTCGAGAAAAAAAATCAAAATATTTTTTCATTCTTCGTTTATAAATTACGGTTCTTATTCATAAATCTTTGTTAAACCTTTGTTAACTAAAATGGTGTTATGTGTTTTCATTCTTTTTTCAAAAAAATTATATGAACATTTTTTTATTCAAACGTCAAAACTGTTATTTAACACCGTTTTAGCTAACAAAGGTTTATTGAACGTTTATGAAAAAAGCTCGAATAATAAAGCAACTCTGAACTACAAAATAAGGTATTGTGATAACTTGAGCAGGGACAAACAAATCGAGGAGTGAGGCGTAATATTCAATTTAAATAAAATATTACTTTTTACCTGGGCCCTTATTTCTAAAGAAACTCATGTTTACCCGGGCGTTTGGCCCGCTGCCCTAACCCGACCGTATTGCCCGGCCCAGTACTGTATAAATAATGGACATGTTTAAACACACCAATCGCCCTTAGAATTGATTTTGGGATCCGCTTGTCGCTTTCCTGCCGTGATGTGTGAGGGCGTTTAAATTCGTTTTGGTAATCGTTTGACCGGCTGTTGACCAGTGAGGTGGTAAAATGACTTTCAATGGACCTAACTGAGACGATGGAGAATTGAATGTGTTAAAGGGGCAGGAGGAAATAGGTAAAAACAAATAAGAGCGGTTTTATTGAGGGTCAAGACCCCTATTTCACTGATGACAAGAGATCAAAAGTTCACTTTTTAGGTAGATGTACAAAAACAAAGTGTTTATCAGCCTAAAGGAGATCCCAGTGTTTCTAGCTTTACTTAAAAAAATATTGGTTTCAAGAAAGTTCCTGCGATAAGAAATTTTAATGAAATTTCTGTATAAAAGTTTATTTGAAATTTTTAACAGCGATTTGTTCTTAAGTAGTAACACACTTAAAAAAATCATCTCGTGGTGAGTTCAGCCGGTAGTTAGTATAAAAACCGGCCAAGTGCGTGTCGGACCACGCGCAATGTAGGGTTCCCTAGATGCCCATGATGGATGTAACTCTACGTTCTTTTTTTTTAAAGGTTTGACGCTGCCCTGCCCCTGCCACACACTGCGCCGTAATAATTAGAAGGAAAAAAATCAGAAAAAGCAATTTTTTTTCACTTTTGTTATCATTATTCAAAAGTTTAATGCTGCCAGCAGCTTTTACTGCTGGGTACATTTCTGAGCATGCCTTTCATTTACCTTACTCATATAGGTTGAGTTCTCATAAACATTTACCTCTTTTATTTTATATCACTCCTCGTATTATATTCTCGCTGAAAATCCGGTAAAATAGGCGATTGAATAATACATTTTTATGGGACCAAAACCGCGTTTACTATGCGAAGAAGGAAAAATCATCTCTAATACCACCCATTGTATTGCAAATTGTGAGTAAGACGCCTTTTCCTACACTTATTTACATAAAAAGTTTCGCAGAGTATTTTGTCCGTAAATGACTTTCGCTTTGGACTTCTTCAGATCTCGGGGAAAGATACTTATTAAATGGTGGAAATTTGTTTTGGTGCCGACTGTATTTATTTATCAAGCTTGTCAAGCTTGAAAAAAATACTGTTTTTGGTACTATTATTGCAAAGGCTTTGCTTCGGATAGTATTGACCTTTCTCAGATTTATGTTAATTGATCCTTAGATTTTGTCTATTTTGATAACACTAATATAATTAAAAACAAGAAGGCACTATACAGCACAAAGTTAGATAAGATTTTTTAAATATTGATGGCATATTCTCTTTTTATTATATTTTCGAGACGACCAACAAATTAAAATTGTTACAAAAATATAAATACGACATGAAATTATTCGCTATGGCGAATTTTGTTTCCGCTATCTGCTTTTTACCAAGCTGAACGTAAAAAAATAAACAGTGAAAATATGTAATCGGTTATACTAATTGCAAAGACTGGCGGCAGATAAGATTAAGTATTTCATTCAATAATTATAACTTCAGGTTTCATCTCATCATTTTGTTTATTTTTTTTATCCAAAATCTAACGTGTCATAATGTTTTGTGGCCTAATCATCATTTGCCGGAATGATAATTAGCCCAAACTTAATTTCTCATATTATCACTTGTCGACATGCATGCAGCATGCAAGCCGGCATGCAGCATGCAAACCGCCATGCAGAATGCAAGCAGGCATGCAGAATGCAAGCAGGCATATAGTATACAAACATGCATGTAGAGTGCATTCACGCAAATTGCAAGCAAGCATGTAAGCAAGCATGCAAGCACGCATGCATTTAGAATTGCATGTGCTTTGGCGCTACGAGAATACAGCTCCTCAGCCCTAGTATAACAAGATTCCGGCACCCACGCTCTCCTCTGCAGCTTTGCCTTTTTGAATTATTACACTCTAGGGGTAGGGCAGACATGTACCACGTGAAGTCAGGGTTGGCTGAATTGGTTCTAAGATAGATTTGACACGAAATCCTGAACAAATGCAATTAGAAATGTATGATAACATAATTATTTTATAATAACTAAACTATATTAGAATAACAAAACGAATAGCCGTGTGGTCCCCGGCCGAGTAGAATAGGCCACCCTCACTCTTACCGAGGTGTCGTAAAAGGCGACTAAGGTAAAGCTGCCGGCATGATCATCAGCATCCAGAGAAGGAAAACTCTGCATTTATATCAAAACCCTCGCCAACCCGTCTGCCAAGCGTGGTGAGTATGGAAATTACCCCTCACTTGACTGAGGGAGGCCCGTGCCCCAGCAGTGGGGACTTAAATGGGCTGATGATGATGATGATGAGCAGAGGGATCAACTGATGGTAAGCGATTGACAACACCCGTAACACCAGTGGTGTCATCACTTTTAAACACCTTTGCTTTCCGATTGGACATCCGTAGATTCGGTACCATCAGTCACTCTGCGAAACACTGTGCAGGCGCTACATCAAACTGGATTTTTGTGAGTATGGCAGTGAGTATGGCAATTACCCCTCATGTGATTGAGGGAGGCCCGTGCCCCAGCAGTGGGGACTTAAATGGGCTGATGATGAGAATAACAAAACCAAGATAAACCTATTTTAAAACATGTATTTAAGAACCAACAATATTATTTTAAACAACTGTTCGGACTAATATACATTAAACAATATAACATTTATGACATGTGACTTATAGCAAGAAAAAATAGGATATCTAATTATTATAGCGCCTAATATTATAACACAAAACCATTATAATTAAAAACGATGATGCATAATACAATTTCGAAAAATATGCGGATATAATGGATAGTGATAAATAAAGTAAACGTGTTCGGGATTTTGATTATCGGACGAATGATTTTCGAAGAAAAAAGGGACTACCCAGTCGGTGTTACAGTTCATTCATAATTCTGTGCGTCCTGTGAAAAGTGGTACAAGTCGACTTATATCGAATTTGATTTTCTTCAACACAAAAAAATCCTCTATTTTGTCTGATCAGACGTACAGAAAGTCGCACCACTTTTCACAGGACGCACAGAATTATTGAATGTATATCGCCCAGCACCGCCGAAAGAGCGAGTTAGTTTTATGACTGCTAAACTGAAAACTAAAAATATGTTATACCTACAAACGTCTAATATTCAAAACATATTTATCATTCCAATAATACAAAACACAGGTTTGTATATCTAACCTTACCTAACCGAGCTTAGGACATTTTTATTCCCAAGATTCTTTTATAAATATGCTGTAATTTCTAAAACAAAATTGTGGATCACTCGTGCCTACCAAAAATAATGTAACAGAAAACGATAGAAAAATTCTAGGCTTTGTATTGTGCATCAGTATGCCAGCCACGTCTTTCTCCATCTATACGGCAAACAACATAGTGGCTTCTTTTATAAATCTGACTTTTTGTGACAGTGAAAAGAGAGCTTTATACTACTATACTTGTGGTTGATATAAGAATGAGCGATTTTGTTATGAAATGTTTAGAAAATAAGTTTGCAAATTTTTAACGACTGTTAGCCTATATGGGTGGGTGCGTAGTGGTTATTATTTTGCCACATCAGTTTTAATACAAAGAAATAACTTGTGCGTACTCATTGAACAGGGAATGCCTTAAATAGTACATACTATACATATATACCTACATATACATCGCATTATTATGTTGATAGCCTACTCTTATAAATGTTGTCAGCATATCAAATAAAGCCCTGTTGGTCTAGTGGTTTAAGTACCGGGCCGTGATCTCAGGGTCCTGGGTTCGATCCCGGGTCGAGCGAAAAGTATGTTTCGAATTTTTCCGACATAGCTCGGGTTTGTGATCGCCAATCCGCATTTGGCAAGCGTGATGATAAAGCCTAATCTCATCATAGTAGCGATAACTTGATTTCTATGATGGAGGCCTTTGCCCTGCAGTGGGACAGTTTATAGGCTGATTAAAAGAATCAAATAACATAAATACGAGTTTGACCGAGGGAGAGCCACGCTTCGGCATGAATCTCACAGAAAACCGGCGTGAAGCAGTACTTTGCTGTTTCGTTGCGTGAGTGAGGGTAGGAGGCTGGAGGCCCAATCCGGGGAAAGGGAAGTTTAAAGGTTGGCAGCGCACTTTTGACTCCACTGGTGTCACAGGTGTTCATAGGCGGCTGCATTCGCTTGCCATCAGGTGATCCGTCTGCTCATTTGCCACCTATAACATAAAAAAAGAGTAAACTTTAACCTTTTATCTACTGCGCAATGCTCTTAGATCTGGGAATTGAACCCTACCTACTACCAATATTTGTCGTATATAGAAACCATCAAATTACCGAATTAATCAACCTTATTTATTAATAGGTTAGTCATGTTTTATATAGGTTTGGTGATCCAAATATCAGCAAATGGCGCATTTTTAGTACGTAAGCTATATATATTAATAATAAAGGATTGGTTGGTTCATTCTTGTCATTTTTCGAGGAAAATTGGACGTGCCGTCTAGACCACAAAGTGAGTCTATGTCTATAATACATGCCGATTCATTAATCGTATTGAGCCTACGTCATATCATATAAAAGGGTTCTAGCTATTTCGAACCTTCGTCATATTTTCAGATTAAAATCATAGCGAACCCGGCGATATTATAGTGGCATGCCTAATAAAAATGTCTGCGAACAAAATATTATCTTTAAAGCCTTGGGTGAAGACATTCTGGTTTACGGCGCAAAGTTTTGCAAATAACCCCAGGTATATAATTTTCGCAAGGCCTTGATATGGCTGGTTAAAATAAAAAATATTCACGTTTCTTTGCGGTCTAACTAAATACAGTCAAAAATTAAGGTATAACACTACATTTTAGTCAAAGAAGTGGGTAAGGTCGATCCATGGGCTGTTTTGGTACTTGAGTTTACTACCTCAGATTTCATAACGCCTATTATAAAAAAAAAAAAATAAATAAAATAAAAAAAAATAAAAATCTTTATTTACCAAAAACAAATACATTGTACAATATTTTATCAGGCGGTCGCTGCACTAAGCAAATGGCTTGTCTTGCAGCGGCCAGTAAGCATTTCCTAAACCGAATTATTGTACGAACGCACGGTACTCATTATTCAAGGTGAATTTAAATTTATTACAAAATAAAAGGAGCAATTTATAACATAAAAGGGTACAAGAAGGAAATCTATCTAAAGGGCTGATATTTTATACTATAAAAGAAAATTTTTGGGATCTAAAACCTATGTGTGTTTGTGTGTGTGCGCGCGCACGTGTGTGTGTGTGTGTGTGTGTGTGTGTGTGTGTGTGGTGTGTGTGTGTGTGAGCGTGTGTGTGTGTATATATTATATTATTACACATACTATTCAGAATATCATACAAAAATAAAACGAAAAGATGATAAAAAGCTAGAATAAAAAAATGTCTTGTGAAATTTTAATTCAAGTAATAATAATATATCTTAATCATCCTACTAGTTATCAAATTCAAATAAAGTTATGGTAAGCATAAAAATTGCGCAAGTTTTATAGCTGTACAAAGAATCAAGTTTTTATCTTTAATAAGTAAACAATGCACTTAAAAGTTTTTCGACAGTCTTCGGGTGGGAGTCGAACCCACGATCTTTTGCTAACCGGACAACTTCTTTACCGACTAAGCTACCGGAGACCTTGCTATTTCGACGAATTTTGTAAGTGATTTTTGCTTCTCCGAGCCGACAAAAATGTTTAAGTGCATTATTTTTACTTAAGAATAAATTGCAAAAGATTGCTATACCTAAAAAAATTTAAGTAGGAACTTATCTGTACCAGAGCTCTTAGTAAAGTGGGTCATGTCCTTTATTAGTAGCTACAAATGTACCAACATTTTTGCATGTATGGTAGAAAATACGAGCAGACTTCCATATTGATATTTTTCCAATAACCTAACACGTACGAAAAGCGAGGGTGCGAAATGATATGGGCGCGCCATCAAAACGGTATTAGCCGATACAACTTTTCGTGGACATCGATAAAAACAACTCACATCCCTAGATGAATCGAAGATTGAGATAAAGTTGTGGATAGTGGGGAACTTTTTGTGGGTAAGTTTGGGCCAGCTGTGGCGTCGAGTCGTCACGTAAGCCCTCAATTACGAAATACTAAAGTGGTTTTCTCCGAGCTCTGATCCAGAACAAAGTTCATCGATTCCGTCACGATTATCGGCTTCCCGTTTGATTTCGATGGAGAGAATTAGTTTTTATAAAAGATGGCATCGTTAAGTCGCTCTTTTAGTTCTTTAAGTCTAGGGTAAACAGAAAGTTGTATTTTGCGGAGAGAGATTTTTTTTATCTTGATCCTTCTCATCTTAACGTGTAATTCCCGGTTGCCTCCAAAGCTGTCGCTCTGGAGCCCGGGATACGCTTGGACCATTCAGGAGTCCGGTAATTATAATTTAGCGTTTTATCTTGATGTTTTTGAAAATTTATTCTGTAACTACAGAGAGTCATGATGATCATAATGGTATTTTTGTTTTTCAAAATTATTTGAATTATAACTTTACCATGACCTTCTCAAAAGAGGTGTGTGAACTTTTGGGATCAAAAGCAACCAGGGTTGAAACATCTTGATCATAAATTGAATTTTGATGGTTTTGATTTAACATAGATATATACTTTATTGCACAAAAAACACAATTTAAAAAAAACTAGGCATTACAGAAATTTAATTGTACAATATCGGCGGTCTTATCGCTGGAAGCGATTTCTACCAGACAACCTTCAGGCTAAGGGTATTTGATTAAGATCAGATACAATCGGTAATTGTTTCGGTATTTTAATGTACTAGGACCGAAGTCTAGTCTAGTGATGGCTGTAGCGAGACTATGCGAATTTATAGTTAAAGTACTTATAGATTTGAAATAAAAAAAAATCTGTTAAAAGTACCAAGATAATAGGTAAACAATGAAAGTGTAGGTGCTTCGGTACCTACACCAGAATAATAAAATTAACTCACTTATAGTCCAATCTACTTTGAAATTAAACCATTAAAGCTTAAGGTTTTTCTGTACCCTACTGTTTCTTTTGTACCTGGGCATTAGAAATTAACTGAATATTTTTGTACCTATGTGAAAGTTTCAGATCACAAAATAGTAGTTTATGTGACTAACATAATTAGGATTATTAAAATAAGAGCGACATTTTAAAAAACGAGCCTTGGCGAGTTTTTAATAGTATTCGCGAGTGTTTTAATACCTAGTTGTGTGCAGTCTTATAAACTAATTTATCTACATTCAAGTTTTAATCTTCAAAGTAATAAATCATAGGGAAACAACAAAACTAAGTTTGTACACATACCTGATAATCAAGTAGAGTTTTTAAAAAGTTAATTATGCAACACCCTTTAATTTTAATTTTATTTAAAGCTAATAAATGATAAGTGCATTAGACGAACTTTACAACCAAGTTGAAATTCTACATTTCTGAAGAAACTTTAAAACATAAAACATTATTTAGTTGTTGCCATGCGATAAAAGCCGAAATATCACATTGATCGCTATTTTCAAGAGAAGTAAGAAACTCGATTTTATTTGACCTTTCCCAGTAATATCCTTTTCTTGCCACCCTACGCCCTGTCGTATTGAGGATAGAGAAACTGGTTTTTAAGGCTTTGTAAATAAGGATAAAAATAAAATGCCAGTCGGTCGTATACCTCTGTTTACGGGATCCTTATAAATACCAAATAATATTGTAAGAGCTATTTAGTCATTATTTGTAATTCTATCACAAACAAAAATAGTAAAGCAATTTTTTACGAGATTATTATTTGAACCTACCCTTACTTTTGTTGTCATTCATCAAAAATATTATTATATATAATTAGAATACCCATCGGACAATAATGTATGGAACAACTGTTTTTAGCTTGGTTTGTTGATCTAATATGCTAAATAGACTTTATTTACGATATCTGTTATGAGGTTTTCGTGATGTAAACGATAAAAAATAACGATGTATTTGTGTGCATAATGAAGGATTTAGCAAAACAATACAAACAGGTAAATTGAATTTCTGTAGAAAGGTCCAATTGTGTAGGGGAATATGGCCCATTACGTAATATGTATTGTCTTGGGCGAAAAAAAAAAATAGGTATACGTTGATGGTATCACCCGAGTGAATTTAATTAATAGGCATTTTTACTAAAACAGTTAAGTAGGTACTAAAGTGAACTGTTTTTTAAAGGAACTAATTTCATCTCTTTACTCAAATCCGGGAGTCAGCGTCAGCGTCAGCCCATTTAAGTCGCCACTGCTGGGGCACGGCCCTCCCTCAATCACATGAGGGGTAATTGCCATACTCACCACGCTTGGCAGACGGGTTGGCGAGGGTTTTGATATAAATGCAGTTTTCCTTCTCTGGGTGCTGATGATCATGCCAGCAGCCTTACCTTAGTCGCCTTTTACGACACCTCGGTAAGAGTGAGGGTGGCCTATTCTACTCTAAATCCAGGAGTGCCGATTGGTAATTTCGAATACATGTATACAAAGATGTAACTGTTACCTGTTACCTGTATCTAGACTTGTACCTGTATTGAATATACAAATCCACGTTACGTTTGCTGCAATTATATCTTTAACTGACTAAGTGCAATTTCTAATAGTTATCATTTTTACGTGATAGGCGGGTTTTTTTTATGACATTGGGGGCAGACGAGCAGACGTATGACCTGATAGTAAGCGATTACCGCGCCCATGGACACCTGCCACGGCAAAGGAGTCACAGGTGCGCTGCCGGCCATTTAAAAAGCGTGTGGCAAAAGAGCAGACGGATCACTAAGGACGCCAAGTGTGGCGATAATCAATTTTTCTGATATTTTCGAACACAAACCCAAAGAAATATTTAAGCTAGATATTTGTAGGTGGATCGTTCTTCTTTTTTATCGACAATGAGCCCGTCCTCAGTAACTTATGAAGTAATTAATTATATGAAAAAATATACGCTACACCATCAAGATATTCCTAATTTACCATGAAATAATGACATTGTTTTATCACCTCGTAGGTGATAAACTTTAACATGAGTTAACTATGTAAAAAAATATATAAAGCGTGACAGAGGTGTGAATGGCACTAATTTCAGGGGGCGTGACGGAGAGGTGTTCATTTCAATCAAAAAGTTTTTTTTATCAATTAAATTTTACATCATGTAAATATTTGTTAATGTTATATTACAGATGGACTATATCTATGAAATATTACATTAACGAATATTTAGGACATACTATCTATCATTTTAGTCTGTTATTTAAAAGTTAAATGTGTATTTGTAAGTTTGGCTCATTGTCGATAAAAAAGAAGAACGACCCAGGTACTCCTTTGCAATTGCACTATTATAATTATATACTTGAATATATTAAGAATAATTAACGAAACTAATGTAGGAATAAAAGCTATTTGAGCTAAACTAACAGATAGTTTTATTGATTATAAAGGATTACACATTTATAATATATATCGCGGAGCAGAGATTGAACCAGAGAGAGTTTGACGATTTGCGAGAGGAATAGTGAGGGGGCAATGTACCAACGTATGGTATGACTAGGGATGGGGGTCATATTACAGGCATCAAAGAGGACGCTGGTGTTCATTCATTCCGACAGAAACAGTGGTTGAAATGTAACTGTAACACACCCAGTTGTTTGACTCACACGCTTATAATCTTCCACTCCAATTTATTACACAAACAGTGAACTGAAATCACAATTCAATAAGGAAAGTGTATGCGGTCATTAGTACCTTGTAAGTTAAGCAATTAATAACAGCAAGCCACTTTTGTTATACGGACTGGGTTCGTGGAAGGTGCTTTATTTATTAATTACTGTAGGAATCCCTCCGAGACCCTTCCCAAAGTGGTTGCTCTACAAACCGTTGTTTCAACCACTTGCTATTATTCCTTTCACCTTATGCATGCCTGGTAGGTACGGAATAAATCAAGGTGGAGACCATTGTATACCTTACTTTATCTACATTTGTATTGAAAATTCATTTAACTACTTTACTAGTAGCAGGACTAGTGAAGTAGTTAAATGAATGATCGGGCAAAAATCTAATTATACAAAAGTATTACAATTAAACCATACATCGTAATAAATATTCTTCTATGATCCTCCAACCGATTACAGCTACGGCGGCCAATCTCAACGATCAGCCACGTACGCAGGATATATTATAGTGCTCAAGTGTGTGCGCAAACACAAGTGCACTCTCTATTCTCTTACCCTCATATTCCGATGGGACACTACTGTGACACGACCAGAGAGGGACTGGGCGCAGGACCAACGGCTTAACGTGCTTTCCGAGGCACGGGGGTACAAGACTGCCAATTTCCAGACTCCGGGCTGCCACTAAGAATTTGTTACCGAAAACTTAGGTACAAATTTTTGTCCCGACTCGGGGATCGAACCCGGGACCTCTTGCGCAGCCGTCGCTTTAAAGTGCGACCCACTAACCAGTGCGCCACCGAGGCAGTCTTCTATAACATTAATAAAGTGGATGATTTCATGGACAACGACAAGGCATATACAAAAACGGAACACTCGTATGATGTAATCGACATTCTGAGTCATCTGTTGGAAAAGTTTGGAACTAAGACGGCGATAATAGTGAAGGCGGGCCACTAGAATTTAAAGTTAGTATCAAAACTATCTTGGTGTCTAAGCTAACAAAAAATATCTCCGCCATTGAATGCAATTGTTTGTTACATAGGTACAATACAAAATTTTGCGACAAACTACTCCGTTACCAATCATCATCATCATCAGCCCTTTTAAGTCCCTACTGCTGGGGCACGGGCCTCCCTCAATCACATGAGGGGTGATTGCCATACTCACCACGCTTGGCAGACGGGTTGGCGAGGGTTTTGATATAAATGCAGAGTTTTCCTTCTCTGGGTGCTGATGATCATGCCAGCAGCTTTACCTTAGTCGCCTTTTACGACACCTTGGTAAGAGTGAGGGTGGCCTATTCTACTCTGCCGGGGCCCACACGGCCGTTACCAATATAAGATACTAAAGTTTATTTTCTATTTCGGAACTTCGAAATTATGTGTTGATTTTTTCAAGGTGGCCATTATATTATTCTTACCTATCATCGTAGACGAATCCAGCGTCCAAGGTATTGTAGTAGAGCAGGAAGGCCAGCAGAGAGCTGGCCGTCGTCACCCAATGGCCTGTCATCCTCGCCACTGGGTCTACATCAGTACTGGTTTGCCGCTCCTGAAACATTTGTCATAACTTTAAAATCACGCAAGGATACACGAGTGCTATTAGCAATGGTACATCAGTGGATAAGAACTAGCCTTCCATACAGGGGGTCATAGTTTGAATCCAGGCTTACACCTCTGCATTTTTCAAATATATGTGCACATTTCTACCATTAGCTCGGCGGCGGTCGTGAAGAAACCTGCACGTCTTGATATTTGAGATGATGATTCTGAAAGTGCTACCGTGATCCAGTTAATATGATACCCCTGTCTAAGATCAGACGGCAGTCGCTTCATTGTAATTACCAAAGATCCATGAATCCTGGATCATGGTCCAAGTGTACCCCGGCTCCTAACTGATATCTTTGGACGCAACTGGGAACTACACGTTATGATAAGGAGGTAGAGATACCAATTAAAGCACGGTTTTGTTAGTAATGCATGTATGTATTTTAGGGAAAATTTGTAAATTTTTTAATTGCTATGTAAATAGTATTATAATATAACAAAAGTAACCATGTATCTAATAATTAATATTTTAACGAATAACCTTGTTCGTAAAGCTTCGTCAAACGATCAAACGCTCCATAGAAATCGGATGTGTAATGTGACGTCATATTATTACACATAGCTTCATGACCGTATATTATTGGGCGGGCGGATACACAAAATTAAATATAATTACTTTTATTAATGCAATTTTATCTTTCTTTCTTTCCATATTTCGCATACTAAGTATCATTTTGTATTAGTATAAAAATCTTAGTGCATATTTATATACATATTTTTTCAAACTGATATTTTTTTTAAACACGGTTTTTATTTTTTTAATGAAGCGATCTCAATATGTTTTTTTAATAAGTAATTTAATTGTATAAGTGATATAAGGTTACACTCACTAACCTCATCTGGCCGATTTCAAAAGCCGATTGTAAAATGTTTATGTCAAACTATAATAAGAAATGAGTTCTGCAAATATAATAATCCAGCAATTTTTCTTTTCGACGACCAAACAGCGTGTTTACGTCTTAAGTTCTCAATCTTACGCTTTTACACCCTTTATCTAAATATGGACATGAGCCAAACAGCTTGCCATTGTAAAAATACATATATATTTGTCATAGAATAGAGACTGTGCGTGGTGCTCGTATTTGAATCGAGAGTCGTATCGATAAGGGTTGGCATTATTTCAGTGATAATAGTATTTATAAAGAGACAAAAGATGATTAATTATTTCTTGTAGTAAATAATGCACTTAAAAAAATCGACAATCTTCGGGTTGGACTTGATCCCATGATCTTTTGCTAACAGGGTAACTTCTTTACCGACTAATCAACTAATTTTATTAGTGCTTTTTGCTTTGCCGTGAGCCGACGATAATTTAATAAATAATGTAATGTAACCTACACATATCCAGTAGAAATATTGTCACAAGCCACCAGTTAAGATGAAACTGCTTAATTAATTTGACGACCCGTTTGGAACAGTGGTAGTGAACGCTGCCTTTGTTCCAAGGGTTGCGGGTTCGATACCCGCACAGTACAAATATTTGTGTGCATGAACATGTCTGTTTGTATTAGTCTGGGTGTTTTCTATGTATTATGAGTATATATTTACAAAAAAAAGTATTATATGTATATATTTGTAATCCCACTGTTGATTCTGATATCCGTAACACAGATGCTTGAGCTACCTATTTCGGAATCAGATCAATGTATGTGATGTTGTGAAATATTTATTTATTTATTAATATGATTTTTAAGTGTATTATTTACTTTTATGAATTATTTATTTTACTTGTATCTATTTGGAATTATAAAGAATATATAGAGGCAAGGCAAGAAAACGTTAAGATAGGCGGCGCTTTTGGCAACCTTGAATCAGATTATGTTTTATATGATTTGTGGCAGACGAGCAGAGGGATCAACTGATGGTAAGCGATTGACAACACCCGTAACACCAGTGGTGTCATCACTTTTAAACACCTTTGCTTTCCGATTGGACATCCGTAGATTCGGTACCATCAGTCACTGTGCGAAACACTGTACAGGCGCTACATCAAACTGGATTTTTTTGAGGCCGTGGTATCAATTCAGTCAAGCCAGCCCTTTCAAGCGTGGTTCTCCAACAGTTATACTTATTGCATCGAATATTTAACTTTACGCCAGTACGTTGCCCTGGCCATTTGTGTACAAAAACAGTATGCAAACAAAATGGGGCATTAAATTTTTTCTTGATTAGTAGATAAAGTAATATTGACTTTTCATACAATGAATAGATAAAATATCTAAATAAGGAAAAAGGTTTAACTTCATAATCATTTGAGTAGACTTCTAAAGTAACATGAATAGGCGTGGTCATCAAATGATAAGGAAAATATTATAATATATAAATCGAGACTCACAAAAATGTAAATTGTATAAGCAATGGTAGAATAGAAACGTTAAAAGTCAACAGGAAAATGCTATAAAACGCTTTGTACACATTAACGAAAATAGGACCACACAGAATACGTAAGTATAAAGGAAAAATTCAAGTGGTCTCCAACAAGATTCCGAGGGCACAAAGTGAGAGATCTACCATCCACAATGTTGTGTGCAAAAGGACCAATTCTGGCAAATTAAAGCGTACAGGCAAAATAGATGTTACGGGTCCCCTGATCGATACCGTACTTGATCAGCCTGCAGTTGCAACATAAATCTACTAAATGTGAAAACTTTTGTTACACGAACGGCCGGAGACGGGCGACAGACACGACGTGAAAAATGTTCCCAATGACTCGACGTGCTCCCGTTTTTAACTATTTTAAACATCCGCACATTTAAGCGAAACCATTTGGAAATTAAAATCGTTTAATGTAATGAAACTAGGGTGGGACCTAAGCTTGGTTAATGTGATGACGCGCGCCGTGAAAAATTTGCTAAATGGAAAAGTTCCGTCTTCGCCACTACTACCAAATCACATTAAGCTAAATAGACTAAATAGAAAATGTCACGTTTTGGCTGGCGCTCACTTCTACGCTTCTCGTCTAAAAGTTTTAAGTCCTCCATTCATACTTTTGGAGTGCTATCCGTACAGTTCCTCTTTTATAACCTTAATTCTGAAACGAACTTGAAATCTTTTTAAATTTAATAGGTTTAATTACTATAAATTCTTTCAATGGAGAAACGGTGTATCTCACACGCAGCCTAATATTAGTATCTAGAGACTTATTTTGCACAGTGATGTGGAGCAACACGAGTTTGTTTTTGAAATATGGCGTCAAAATCATTTTTTAAGTGATATGTGCTCGACAAGTCGACGGATCACCTGAAGGCTCACCTTCAAGGCCGGCGGCAATCTCTCAAGATTGGCCATGGACACCTGCGACACCAGTGGAGTCACAAGTGCGCTGCCAACCATTAAACCCCCGTATTGGGCCTACGGTTAAGCCAACTTATTATGGCTAACCGTGGCTCCCCCACGGTCCTGTTATCTGTCATGAGTCAGTCAGTCTGTCAGCCTGTCAGTGAGCATTGGCTGATATATATTTATATAACAATTTTATTATCTCATGCCATTTCTTGTTGCCAAAAGTCTCTTTAGCTTCCGGGGTAGATTACGCGGTGTACTGTCAAATTAGTTTTATAATAATGAATGTACCTTCACGCTTCATGCTAATAAACATTTTTAAAATATTTTCTTATTCACAAAGACATCTATAAAATATATCTAGATTTATTAAAAATCTAAGTCTGACTTTTAAGTTAAAAAACTTAAAATTTAAAAACCCCCGACGGCTGCCATCTTGGATTTTAAATTTTTCGTGACGGCAGCCATCCTAGATCGATTTTTATCCAGCATAGCTAAGAACACTCCCCCCTTATTCATCTTTCAAACAAAAAAAAAAAACAAAATTAAAATCAGTTCATTTGTTCGGGAGCTACGATGCCATAGACACACACAGACATGTCAAACTTATCCCCACGTCGTTTTTGCGTCGGGGGTTAAAAGTATAAAGAAAGTGTAAACTATAAAAAGAATGCTACTATTTATAAACGCGAACGTTTATGAGGATAACTATGTATGTAAGAATCTTTATAATCTTTCTAAGCTTCTTTATAATCTTTCTAAGCTTCTTTATAATGCGGTTGTCCGTAGCCACCTGGACTATGCATCCTATCTTCTCGAACCCTGCAACAAAGAAGCATTAAACAGGTTAGAGAAGTTACAAATGAAGGGCTTAAGAATCGTACTAGGGGCAATGAAATCCTCCCCGAAAATTGCTTTGCAGGTGGAGGCTGTGGACCCCCCACTAGACCTCCGGCGTCAATACCTCTCAGATAGGTTTATATTTAGAACAAACCAATTTAGTGGCCACCCTCTCATTTCCCGCCTTCAAAACTTATCTGAGCTGATTTCTCAACCGTCTTCCAAATATTGGGCCCACAAAAATCCTCCTTTAATAATTACCAGTTTCAAAAAACTTCCTGACTTGTCATACCCGATGAAACAATTCCCTTCCAATCCCCTCTTTCTAATCCCATATGATGCCCTAATATTTGAACCCCAAATTATCCTTGATTTTGGAATCTCAAAAAACGACCCCATGGCTGACCGCAGGTTTAACATAAACTTGAATAGAGACTGGCAACAATGGTTGCCAATTTACACCGATGCCTCCAAATGCCCAATAGAAGAAATTGTAGGAAGCGCAGTTTGGATCCCTAAATTCCAGGTCGTTCTAAATTTTAAATCCCCTAAAGAGACCTCTGTATTCACAGGCGAATCTATTGCAGTTTTAGAAGCAGTATCCTATGTCCTTTCCCACAAATTGAATAAATCCGTCATATTTTCCGACTCCAAAAGCTGTCTACAAGCAATCATGGGCAATATGTTTAGGAAAAAAGGTATCTCACCTGTCATTTTCGACATTAAAAATCGCTTGTTCCAATGTCATACAGAAAACATAAAAGTGGCTTTAGTGTGGATTCCAGGCCATAGTGGTATCCGTGGCAACGAACAGGTCGACGTGTGGGCTAGAGAAGCCTTACAGCTTGGTACCGCTCGCCAACAAAATTTTGCCCATGATATTCTGCCTCGCGCAACAATAGCATTAAAAGATGATTGGCAAACGAGGTATAGTGAACTATCCAGATCCAAGGGTCGTCACTACGCAGGTGTTCAACCGCTGATACCCCGAAGGCCATGGTTTTTTAAGCGGAAAACCGAGGACAAATTCGTCATCTCCACTATTTCTCGCCTGCGTATTGGCCACGCTTGCACTCCGGTCTTCCTGAACAAAATTCACTGCAGAGACACTTCGCTATGCGAATGCGGTTTAGAAGAGGGTTCCACAGATCACATTTTCTTCAGCTGTCAGAAATACCCTATCTCGCTGTATGACATCCTACCTCCAAAAATTCCCCGCCCCATTAACTTTTCTTACTTACTGTCTCTTTCTTCTTCCTCTGTTATAGAATATTTATGTAAATATATTTACAAATATAATATAAGACTCTAATTTTACATGAGAATCTCCCTTTAATATTGTGTCGTCTTTGTGTATGTTTTGTTCTGTCTTGGTTTTAGATGGTGTTTGGTGCAAAACTCAATTAAAATAAATATTAAAAGGATTTAAACTCGCCACACCGGTCAATAACCATAAAAATAACGTGTCTCTCTAATCACTCGACACTGGCAGAGTTATTATGTGTTCGCCACGGGCAACACCAGTAGCAGCCACTATTAAAAAAAAAAAAAAAAAAAAGAATCTTTATTGCTTTTTTACGCATTTTTTTTTTATGCTAGAGGCGATAAACGAGCAAGCGAGTCACCTCATGGAAAGTAATCAACGCCGCCCATGAACATCTGCGAAATCAGAGAGACCGCTAATGTGTTGTTGGCCATTTTAAAAAAGAGTACGCTCTTCTCTTGAAGGTCCCTAAGTCGTAGTAGGAAAAACTCCCGCAGCCAAACTGTTTCACAGAACTGGGGTACGTGGTAGATAGTTCCGCGAAAAATGCACAGTATTATACCGCCATCCATCGAGATGATGGGGATGAAATGACAATCGCTTGCGTGTGATATATTTATAAATTATCCAAAATATAACGATTTTTGATAGTTCTATGCTGCGCGTGGTGGTCCACGCGGGGCGCAGTTAGTTTTTATTATAAAAATAGGACTCACGTAATTCTCAAACCTGTGTGAATGTCTAGATTTTTTCAAATCGCGACGTACTCCCACGTATCGTTCAATCAGTTTATGCAAAACAAAAGAACGACCGGCATGTCCTGCTAAATAGAAAGGGGACTCTTTCGCGCAGTCCAGTCGTCTGTTGACACTCCAATCTGTGTTTTATGTTCACTTAGTTAGAGGCTATTATTTATTGGCAGCATTAGGAAAAACCATAGCGGTTATTGCTAAATAAAAAGGGGACTCTAGCGCAGTCCAGTCGTCTGTTGATACTCCAATCTGCATTTTATGTTCACTTAGTTGGAGGCAATTATTTACTGGCAGCATTAAGATAAAACATAGCGGTTATGTTACAGAAAAAATCGGTCGAGTCATATAGCAAAAAGTATTTGATTACATACACTCGCTATAGGATTTTTTCAATCAAACAAAATGAACGTATTGTATGTTTGATCTAAGTTCAGTTCTTTACTATATTTTTAATATGGGTCTAATTGTCTATTGATTACGTTACTTATTTTGATTTGACTACGCTACCATCACCTTTCCTGACACATTTCCTGAACCTTTGAGATCACTGTTCCCAATACTTCGTTTCCCCCATCTCTTCCTGTCCTCTGAATAAAATCATTCGTTTGCTTTGAGATCCATTGTTATTATTTTAGTTGCTATATTTATCTTTCACCGTCGGCCCATTTAAGTCCCCACTGCTGGGGCACGGGCCTCCCTCAATCACATGAGGGATAATTGCCATACTCACCACGCTTGGCAGACGGGTTGGCGAGGGTTTTGATATAAATGCAGAGTTTTCCTTCTCTGGGTGCTGATGATCATGCCAGCAGCTTAACCTTAGTCGCCTTTTACGACACCTCGGTAAGAGTGAGGGTTTATTTATCTTTATTTAATCATATATTATGTATGTAATAGTGTATTCATATTTTATATATGAATTTGTATTTAAACTTTCTATGTAAGTATATAAATATAAAGATTGCACCACCCTACACCTTCCTCAAGTGTCCTTTACGGAAAGGAAGAGATCGCTCATAGTGATAAGGCCGCCTTTATTGTACACATCCTATAATAACTTGTTTTTAGTACTTTATTTTGAGTGCAATAAAAGTATATTCTTTCATTCATTCATTCACCTTTCTTCTTCTAATCACTTATATGCAGACTATCTCCAAATTTATAGTCAGAATAGACCTGATAACCTTTCCAGCAGTATACAAATGATTTACTCTGACCTAAACCAGATTTCACAATGCAGTCGGTAGTTTGGACTCATGGTTAACCCTGACAAAACGTAGGTTATCACTGTTGGAAGTGCTAAGCTAATTCCCAGGATCAACTGGAGTGCCTTGCCACCTATAATTTTTGACGGTGTCCAAATTCCCTTCAGTAAGACTGCTAAAAAGCTATGTATCCACATCGATAGCACGTTATCCTGGACAACACCACCCAGGTTAGTAAAAAAATGTTCGCTGGAGCTGGAGCTCTTAATCGACTACGCAACTTCTACCCATACTAATATAAATTATACTTGTACAAGCTCTTCTTTTCCCTATTCTTGACTTCGCAGACTGCTGTTACTCAGACCTTAATGAAAACCTCCTCAATAAGCTCGAACGTCTTGAAAACTTTTGCATCCGGATCATTTACGGTCTGCGTAAATATAACCACGTTTCCGAGTGTCGATCTCGACTCCAATGGCTGGCTATTCGACTTCGTCGTGTCTCATCGTCGTCATTCTCTCCTATTGTATATTTTATATACAATACTATTTAGCCCAAAATCTTCGGCAACGCTTCCAATGTTTTCAGCTGGATGGTCATATGCGATCGTCTAAACATCTCCGCCTAAAGACTCTCCCTCACTCCTCTAATTTCTATAGCCAGTCCTTTACTGTCCAGTCCATCCGTTTATGGAACTCCTTACCCCTATCAAGAAGACAGTCTCAATCATTGCCCATTTTTAAATCCCGAGTCAAAACTCACTTTTTGCAACTTCAACACCCACTTCACTTTTCCTTACGTCCTGTTATCGGCAGTCGAGTCTATGGTCCGTCTTAGATCCATTTGATTATCATATTAAAATGATTATTTTTGTTCTTTCTTTTTCTAAAATCAATCTCATATATTATGTGTATGTATGTATGTAGTCTATTATTTAATTCTATTTATTATTAATTTATAATATTGTATTTGATTTATGTACCTATTAGTGTTATAAATTTCAACATTTACAGTTTATCTATTTGTTTTTTTTTCCTCATTAATTTTTGCACCACCTACCCCTCCTCTACTATTAAATGTTCGTTACCCGAAGGTTGTCTCGAAAAAATGCTTTTAGCAATAAGATCGCCGATCAAAATTTCTGTAATGCCTAGTACTTAAGATGTGTATTTTATGAAATAAAGTGTATATATCTATCTTATTTATTGTAACATTTTCCTGATAGTTTTTAATTCGATATCTTATAGTCATTTTCTTGACGTTATCTGATAAAAAAAGTGTGATAAGAAACTTGAAATTTTTATGCCTACACTGAAGGAAAAACAGATTAGGATAAGGGTAAAAACGGTATTTGCAGACCATTTTACTCAAACCTTTTTTGGACATATAGGCCAATAAACTTTGTACGTAACTTTTTTACTTACCTAACTTTATCTTTCCAATAATGATAGTCCAAACATTGGCAGTTGTTTGAATACAAATTTATTTCCTTATAAGTATTATGTAGTTCAAAGTTCAGTTCCAAACTTTTTAATTTAGACAAACCTTTTACCACCAAAAGGATTATGAGTTGTCGGCCTCTTCGGAATATGGTATCAGCCTATAAACTGTTCCGAGCAAAGGCCTCCATCATAGAAATCAAGTTATCGCTACTATGATGAGATTAGGCTTAATCACCACGATTGCCAAATGCGGATTGGTGATCACAAACGCTAGACATGTTCGAAAAATTCGAAACATACTTTTTTCGCTCGACCCGGAAATCGAACCCAAAACCCGGAGGTCAAATCACTTGACCAACAGGATGTTATACAGGGAATATGTAGGGCCTATAGTAATAGGATAAGTAAGGTTTTATTTGCAGGCTAACGCTTGACCACAGTTGCACCTGATGGAACGCGACGATGAGGTCTAGGTTGATACGCGTTTGCCTAAAAGATGCCTGTTTACTCTTGCCTTAAAGATGTCCAGTTTATAGTGTTCAGAAAAAACTGACCTCTTGTTCCTTGATAAATTAATTGATTTTATAATTCTGTTTATTTATCATCCAGTAAAAGGTCATTAAAAATCATCATCATCATCATCATCAGCCTATCGCAGTCCACTGCTGGACGTAGGCCTCTCCAATTGTTCGCCACTGTGATCTATACATGGCCTCTCGCATCCAGCTCTTGCCAGCCATCCTGCGCAGATCGTCCCCCCACCTAGCCAGAGGGCGCCCTACATTACGCTTGCCAAGACGCGGTCTCCACTCCAGAACTCGTTTACCCCATCGGTTGTCGGTTCTGCGGCTAATATGGCCAGCCCACTGCCACTTAAGCTTGCTAATCCGGTGAGCAATGTCGATAACTTTGGTTCTCTCATTAGAAAAACTTTGGGGTAAAATTGAAAAATTCTGCTTAATTGCAAATCATTATTTGTACAGGTACTTATAATACAGTGAACAAGTATCTATTGCCTCATATTTATTAGGACATGAAAACAGATGGAGCTATAGTAAATCCAACCTTCATATTTGGTACAGGAAATCTGGCCAAAGAAATTGCCAACTATACTGTTTTGTGAAGTTAATCCGGTGAAACGGGTAATAACTCCGTTTCATTTGTTATGGTAGAATGAACCAATCGCAAGAGCAAATAAAGCAAAGTTTGTGGAGCGAGAATAGACAAAGGATCTATCTGATGTATGTAGTGATGTAGGTGTAATAACCAGAGTCAAAGCCAACTCGAGTCGCCTTGGGCAAAAAAATGCACTCAAGTGGAAAATTTTACATAGCATTGAGTAACATCATGTTCCAAATGATTACATTCAATGCAGTTATATAAATAATAATAAATTAATATTTCACAACATCACATACACAGCACCTGTGTTATGGTTATCAGGATCAACAGCGGAATTACAAATATATAAATATAATACTTTTCTTTTGTAAATACATACTTATTATACATAGAAAACATTTGGATGTTTTCTATGTATTATAAGTTGGTCTGGACCAATACAAACAGCCATGGTCATGCACCTAAATGTTTGTATTGTGCGGGGATCAAACCCTTAGACCAAAGGCAGCGTTCCAAACGGGTCGTCAAATACATATCGAAAGATGAATAAAAACATAGTTTAAGAATTGACAAATTCTTTATATTTCAGACCATTCAAAAGAGGTTGTAATATGCTTTATAAAATTCCCATGGCTTTTTGTTGTCCTGATCATTGAGTCAGTTGAATGATACGCCTACGTATTTTGTTATACAATTCACATTTATAATTTATTTTAGCTAAAGCGGATACTGGAAAGTGCTTGCACTGAAAAGACGCTCCAACCATATTTCCATTTAAACTCTTCTCTATACTCATAGTACTATACAGTCTATTTTATTGAAAATGAATTCAGGACGGAGTTTTATCCCTGTCCACGAAGACAAATATTTGATATAAGAGTAGGAAATGCTACCGCATTTACTTGAGTGACAAAAAGTGACTCATCACGTCACTAAACGAGAATAGACAAAGAATCAGAAAGATAAAGGTACGAGTAAATAATCGCGTAAGCCTGCCAGGGGGAGTATTCCCACTGTTCCTGGGGCCAATCTCGTAGGACGATTCAGGAAAAATTGGCTCATCTTATTGTAGAAATACCTGCGCCGTGGTGGTTAGGTTTAGGTATTAATTTTTGCTTTGTCGTATACGACTTTGTTTTCGTAGGAGTTATGAAATGTACCGCCTGCCAAATATCTTTCAGATGTAGGTAGTTTGGGCCCCGCTCTAATTTTATTTCTTGGCTTTTTCGATACCTGTTTTAATTACTTTATCTATTAGAAACTAAAAGGAGTCCAACATATCGAAGATAAAATAACGACCGGACCGTTGGTTTGACCGTTCTCGGTTATAAGTAATTAGAATAACTTTCTTAAACAAAGATTGTGAAAAAGTTGATCTTTCTGAGTTTGTTATTAAATAGGCAGATTTTGTATTACATGTCTGTTACGATAAATAAAACATTTATTTTTTAAAGAAGAAAGATAAAGCGTGCCTTCTATAAAAAGTTAACGAGGAAAATTTTGTTATGAGTAAAAAGTGGGAGAAATAGTTTGCGCACGTGTTGTGTGCAGCGCTCAAAACTATACTAAACTTAGTAGCTATATACTATGGGAAAGTGTTCATCATAGTCGACTATTTTTACCCGACTACGGCGAATCAAAAAAGAGGGTTATGATTTTGACCTGTATGTATGTATGTATGGTTGTTCATCTGTTCCCTCATAACTTCTAAACTTGTTACCATATTTGAACAAATGTGGTGTCGTTAGAAGCGTATTGATTGTCTTCTAGGTTATAGGCTACATGACGTCACGTTAAATTGACTACAGCGCCCTCTAGGGGACTTAGAGTAAGGAACTATAAAAAATGTTGCTTGACGGTACCGTGTGGGCTATCAAATGAAAGGGTTTTTTAGCACTTTTCAAATACGTAATTTACATAACTAAAAAATATGTTTAGTAAAAATAAAGTTTAAAAACTAAAACCCGACTACCAAAAAACACGCTCTAAAAAGTACGAAACAAGAAAATTGTGTCTGCTGAAATTATTATGCCGTATCACAGTGGTCGTGTCCCACCTACTGTAGCAAAACAGATTCATTATAACAATAAAATAAAATTAGTGTGGCATACGACCACGGCGATACGGGATAATAATTTCAGCATAGACGATTTTCTTGTTTCGTACTTTTTAGAGCGTGTTTTTTGGTAGTCAGGTTTTAATTTTCAACCTTTTTAAAATTCCTTATCCATTCGTAATTATCCAGAAATGTGCTTAATCTACTATTTATTCAAGTATTACAACACGTCCACTCTGCATTCATCTCGCGCAAACTCAAAGAATGTGTTTGAACTTGAAATACCCTATATAACTTATAATAAAATTATGTCATTGGTGTCAGACGAGTAGACGGATCACCTGATGGTAAGCAATTGTCGCCACCAATGAACACCCGCGACACCATTGGAGTCACAAGTACGCTGCCAACCTTTAAACCCCCCTTCCCCCGGTTTGGGCCCCCGGTACTCTCACTCACATAGCGAAACAGCGCAGTGCTGCTTCAGGCTGGTTTTCTGTGAAGCCGTGGTATCACTCCGCTCCAGCCGGTCCATTCATGTCTTATGTCTAATCCTCCTCCTCATCTCAGCGTGTACTTCCCAGTCACGTCCAAAGCTGTCGTTTTGTACCCCGGGATACGCTTAGAACGATCTCTCTGGTGCAAGGAACGATACGGACGATCTGGTGAAGATCGCGGAAATCCATTGGATGCGGGCGGCACAGGACCGATCTGTGTGGAGAACATTGGAGGAGGTCTATGTCCAGCAGTGGACGTCTATTGGCTGAAATGATGATGATGATTATACGCTTAGACCATTGTCCAGGATTCGGGAAGCCTGATAATTACAATGAAGCGACTACCTTCGCAACCCTTAGACAGGGAACCAGACCAACTGAATCACGGTTACACGTTCAGAATCACTATCTCAAATTTTGTAGGTATCTACAATTTTGTGAAACTATCCGAGACATGCAGGTTTCTAAACGATATTTTCCATAGGTTTGAAATATCCAGAGGTAATTGGATTCCTACCACGACGTCCCATATGAAAGGAGTGCTGTTATCAATTGAGCTACCATACTTCTTACTAAATTATTTATGTCTAATATTAAAGTTTAATTGAACCATGGTTGCAAGTCATACTGCGTTCGAAAACAATAAATTACCGTTCCTTAGTAATTTTATCTTTAGATTGCGAACCATTTGCAAACAGAACTTCTAAATAATTTCCTGTGCCTCATGCGAGACCATGTTCTAACTCGTAGGCTACATAACTATTTCAGTTTGCACTGATATAATATAATAGATCTGAGCTCTCACCACAAGACACATCTATTCATAGCGCGGAAGTTTCACTAATTCCTGATAAATTTGAGCGTTTCACGGGTAAAACGAGCCCCCAGAAATTTATAGCTTTTGAAACGGCATTTACCTTTAGAATTGAGCGTTAATCTTGTGTGAAAGAGGCCGTGAGCTGATGCGAGTACTGGAGCCGAAAGCGTGTCAATTAGGGACGAGTTTCATAAAAAGTGAGATTAAATGTATTTCTTAGTGAAATTTTGGGAGGAAAACAACCTTGACTCCTGCACAAGGTACAAACAAATTTTTATTTCGTATTAAGATATTGTAGTTAGGAAAAAAAATTAAATTCACACCAGTGCTGACAGCAATAAAAAATAAAACAAATATCAAACAAAAAGACATACATCGACCTATATCTAAAATACTTACTTGAATAAGCTTAATTACTTACGTATCAATTACCGAAATATCTGCTAATATAACGGACGTTTTAAGTTGCCGGTAAAACAAATAAATGGTCCTTTCTGCATGACCCAAAGGCTGACTGGTAGAGAATGCCTCTGGGCATTAAGTTCGCCTATTGTATCGTTATTTGCAATAATGTTTTAAATAAATAAATAAACAAATATTTCACAACATATTTTTATCTAAACGATACTGATTATAAGCATTGTATGTCATACTGTCACTGTAATCATAATTTGTTTATGAATGAAAATTGTAATTACCATACCATATTATTTGAAAAGAGGTTTAAGGTACTGAGGTTCTTACTGATTCTTCTCGGTAGAAATTGTGAATCAGCGGTAGATTACATAATAATAATAATAATAAATCATATGAACCCAATAACAGAAGCTGCGGCTCACTTGGCCTAGGTCCGTGAGTCCAGTATGAACACCAAAATGTTTTTAACAACCATTTTGAGACAAAAAACTGTTTACAAAATAATAATAATTCTCACAACATCTCATACGTTGACCTGATTCCGTACTAAGTAGCTTAAGCACTTGTATTACAGATATCAGACAACAGAGGAACACAAATATATACTTAAATACATATATTACACCCAGACACCGAACAAACACAAGTGTTCATCGCATGAATGTTTGTCCAGGGTGGGGATCGAACCCACGACCTTTGGCGTAAGAGGCAGGGTCACTACCAATTGCGCCATCCGGTCAGTCGAATAATATTTAACATTAATAAATGTTCTGTATGGACTTAAATTGAATAAATACATTTTTGTTTGTTATCACAAATACATTGATTGGACTTTGAGATAGGTAGTTCAAGTGCCTGCGTTACCGATAACCAACAGCGGAATTATAAATATATACATTTAATACTTTTCTTATATAAATACATACTTATAATACATAGAAAACACCTAGACCAATACAAACAGACATGTTTATGCACACAAATGTTTGTACTGTGTGGTGATCGAACCCTTGCATCAGAGAGAGCGTTCACTACCACTGATCTAAACGGCTCGTCAAAACACGCTTTGAATTTCAGTATTTCAGTATTTGTTATTGTGCTTGGGAAAATATATATAGCGTCGTTTCGTTGTTATCGTAGTTCTTGTAGTGATGACGTGCGAATACGAAACGGGGCGCTTACACACAATGGACCACTTAATACGGCTCAAAGTCACTTAAAGAGCAATGGAGAGGGCTATACTGGGGATCTCTTGGCATGATCGTATCAGGGATGATGTTACCCGCATGAGATTGATATAGCCTTAAGAATTGCGAACCTTAAGTGCCAGCGGGTAGGGCACATTGCGAGAGGAGAACTGACGGTCATTAGGGCAGAAATGTCCTTAAGGGGAGGTCGCGTACCGTTAGTGTCAACTCTGGTACGCTGTCCACAAGTAGACCAACAACCTTGTAACAAATGAGCAAATGGATGAAGACCTTGGATGCAGATGCCATATGACCCATCAGTTTTTTTTTGGACGGATATAAGTCCGTATAAGTAAGTGGGTGTCTTGAATGAAAATTATAATTAATGATATTAGTTTAACAGTCTCGTGACGCAAACTACCTACTACCTAGTAATAAATAATTAACTGCACCTAATGTAACCTTTATTTGAATGTATAAATAAATAAATCATCTTCAGCCCATTTAAGTCCCCACTGCTGGGGCACGAGCGTCCCTCAATCACATGAGGGGTAATTGCCATACTCACCACGCTTGGCAGACGGGTTGGCGAGGGTTTTGATATAAATCCAGAGTTTCCCTTCTCTGGGTGCTGATGATCATGCCAGCAGCTTTACCTTAAATAAATATTTGTATTTATTCATTTAAATAAAAGTTAATAAATTAATTAATATTTTTTTGTTTATTCATTAAAACTAACTTAACACAATTTATTAATTGCCACAAATATTGTAGTTTCCTAACAGGGCCCATGTCAATACTTAAAGTATTTTAACTAAGCTTTAACCTCTATGGAACAATAAAGAATATGAATATGAACAAGGTTCCATAAAACAAAAAAAAAAACTTTAATTTTGACCCAAGATAACGTATGTAGTTAATATTTCATACGTAGTTATCCTAGGGTGTTTGTGTATAAAATTATCTCATTTAAAAGTCTTCATTCTACTAAAAAATCAAAACAGAACTTTTCCGTTAAACACTGCACATAAACGGGTATTGTTTGAAGTTCTGTTATTCGTGAAAATATGGGACTAAAACGTTTATTTGTCAAAGCTGACCTGCGTGTTTAATGTAACTGCCGGTATTTAAAATAATGTGTAAAACTAGCTTGATGTCCCCTGCAGTAATTAACTGACTCACAATTTGTGTTGGATCACCAACATTTATTGAGCTCGTGTGTCACCGGAATATAAATAGAAAACAGTCACGTTTTTCATAGTAAATGCCATAGTTTAAATGTGTTATCTAGTTAGAAAAACTAATTGATGTTGTTTTAACTACGCCTATTATATTCATTAGTTAACTTTTTTTAGTTAAGGTGACGGGTAGGGCACATTAGCGACGCCAATCGATTTTAATGTTTAGCTACTAAACCGTATCTATTTTAAACATTTTTGGGAATACAACCTCTCGGCAAACACTTATACTAATTATTAAATAGCCATGCACAAATGTTGCGTCCAACGCGTACGCGAAAAATTGATTCACGCCAAAAGCGGCCACTTTTGGTGTGAATAAATTTTTCGCGTACAAAAACGGACGCAACATTTGTGCAAGGCTATTTAATAAATAGTATAAGTGGTTGCCTTGTGTTGTAACCCCGAAATTGTTTAAAATAGATCCGGTTTAGTAACTATAAATTAAAATCGATTGGCGTCACTAATGTGCCCTACCCGTCACATTAATGATATGAATCATGGTTTAAATGTACCTTGGGCTCCAGAGCGACAGAGAGTTAAATTTTTTGGTCATATACGCGATGGCTAATTTTGCGTCTCATTTTAGCACTGTTTTTTTTCAGAAGAGAAAAATTTCGAATCTAATCTGAGTAGTTGACAACTCTCTATTAGGGATGCCCGATCCCACTCCGGTCGTGTCACACTTGGTGACCCGTCGGAAATTGAGGGTAAGGGAATAGAGAGTGTACTTGTGTTAGCGCACACACTTGTGCACTATATAATCCTAAGTAAAATGGTCTCCTGCTTCCGCACTTAGACTTCTATTTGGTCCACTGTGCGTGTATAATCCTACGTATACATGGATGACCTTTGAGATCGGCTGCCAGCTGTTAGGTGGTCGGTAGGGGCGGACAGTAGAGTATTAATTCATTAATTAATAAATGATTTTGACAGTTAAATTAGGGAACTAACTTTTATACTTAGGCCGAAGACTCGTGGCAGTCAGCATCATATTTTATTCATAATTAATAAATAAAATACCCTACCGTCTTTGTATGTACATACCTATAATATTGATGAAACTGATGACGCGAAACAAAAAGCACTTACAAAATTTGTCGACTTTCCAAGGTCCCTGGTAGCTTAGTCGGTAAAGCAGTTAGCAAAAGATCGTGGATTCGAGTCCCACCGTAAGACCGTTGATACATTTTTAAGTGCATTTTTACTTTAACGTCTGCCGCGAGTCTTTGCGGGTTGAGTGCAGCGAGTCGTGATGGAGTCACAAGTCGTTTTTTTTTAATCTATACTACTCTCCTTTTGAGTGAAATTCTCACTAGATCTTGAAAATAACCAAAACAGCTATAAGCGCGCCAAACTTTTGGCGATTGGTCGCTTCTCCCGACGACGAGACGAAACTTGAAATCGTGAGATTAATACGGTACTCACTATCGAGTGTATAGGTGTTATATTGCACTAAAAACATCTAACTCGTACATTGAATACCGCTAAATTTTTTTTTTATGATATAGGTAGGTGGCAGACGAGCAGACGGATCACCTGATGGTAAGCGATTACCGCCGCCCATGGACGCCTGCAACACCAGTGGTGTCACAAGTGCGCTGCTTACCCTTTAGCCCCCCTTCCCCTGGATTGGGCCTCCGGTACCCTCACTCACGCAGCAAAACACAGCGCATGCACTGCTTCAGTTCTTTTCAAAATTATGAAAAGAACTGACACGTCAAAAATATCCAATGCCATTTAAGTTGGACCAGGAGAGGACGTTACGTCATCTAACGGATTTCCGATTCGACAGAGACTCTCATACAGTCAACATTAGAAAGCAATTCGTTGCACGTGATGCCGTACGGTGCTTGCTCGTCACTCACCAATCGGAGTGACGGGCGCGGGTCAATCCAAAGGTATGTTAATTTCCGTGCGATATGGAGTTCTATCTCGACGTTCTAGTTCGACATTACAATTCCAATTTTCATCGTGGGCGAGCCACGCCTGGGCATATGGGCGGGCTCAACCGAAGCGATACCACGGCCTCACAGAAAACCAGCGTGAAGCAGCGTCTCTGTGTTTCAGTGCGTTAGTGAGGATACTGGCGCAACGGGGGATTCCAAAAGTTGGGAGCTTACTTGTGACTTCACTGGTGTCTATGGGCGGCAGCAATCGCTTATTATTAGGTGATAAGTCTGCTCGTCTGCTACTTATCACATAAAAAAATCATCAAAGTTTTGTCCCTACGTAAAGAGCGCTGTCAACTTGGCAGACATCTAGCTGTAAATAAACTTTCTTAATGTAATGTTTCAATTAAATTAAAAATATATATAAATTCATTTTGAGCCGACGCTTAAAAAACTTCAGCGCGAACGAAACATAATAAAGCTTTTTTATCTACTTTGTTTTCAATGTTTTATCAGGGGTAAATGATTAAAACCTTAAAGTATAGGTGCACAATAACAAAAGTAGATAAGGAATCTTTACTAATGTTTAAGATCCCGTCCCACACGAACCAAAGAGGGCTTCGAGTAACAATAGAATTTCAATCATGTATCTACGCGTAATGGTTTTCGGAATAATCTAATGAACTTGGAATTTCTCATTTAAACAAGTATGGGTCCTGTTGTGACGTTTTTAAAATACAGATTTGAATATCCTATTAATCTGTTGCATGTAAAAATTGCGGTAAAGATCAAAGTAATCATTTATACAAACTCGTGTTAACAAGAATCGGTCGTGCATTTTATTTTATAAATGGCAATAGCTGGGCCGTTCTGGAGTATTTCCGTACTCGTTTCCGTCAGCGCATCGAGTCAGGAGAAGGATGCAACTGATATGTGCGGTCAAAATTAAATTGGATTTCTGGAACTCACTTGTACAATCAGACATGTTAGATTACTGTAATTTGTTAATCTTCATCATAAGATCATAAGATGTTCATTCATAAGTATGTATTTACAAAAGAAAAGTATTATATGTATATATTTGTAATCCCATTGTTGATTCTGGTATCCGTAATACAGGTGCTTGAGTTACCTATCTCGGAGTCAGATCAATGTATGTGATGTTGTGAAATATTTATTTATCCAATTTTGTCGTGAATATTATGAAAAAAATACACATAACGGTTAGACATACATAAAATTATAAATTACAGTTAGTAATGGCTTACTAAATTAGCCAAGAGCCACGCTTCGGCATGAATGGATTGGCTTGAACGCATTGGCTCGGTTTTAAAAAACTGGCTTAAAGGAGCGCCTGCGCTGTGATTCGCCGATTGAGTGAGAGCATTGAAGGTCCAATTGGCAATTGGTTGGCAGCAAAGTGAGTCGCCTGGTATTGCAGCTGTCAATGAGCGGCGGCAATCGTTATCAGGAGGTGATCCGTTTGCTCGAAAAAAATGGCAACTAATGATTATATGGCAAAACAACAACTAAAAATGGCATAATAAATCTTTTTATTATAGATTTTTCTGAGATTAATTGTCTTGTTAATCAAATTATTACCTATTAAATTATTATGTATTATAACCTTATAGTAGTATATTTTATATAATTTTATATAATTTGTGTAGGTTATATTGTATTGTAGTAAGGTAACATTCGTATATATTAGTGTATCATAACGTGTTTATTTAGGTATTATCTAGATATATGTATTTATACTATAAATTTAGTTAATCAATGTTCAAAATCAAAAGGATTGCACCACTCTCCCCTCTTCTATCTAATGTCCTTTACTTGAAGGTTGTCTGGTAGATATCGCTCCCAGCGATAAGACCGCCTAAATTGTACATTGTTTCTCTGTATACCTAGCTTTTAAGTTTTGTGTGTTGTGCAATAAAGAGTATATATCTATCTATCTATTGAATATATATTAGATTGTGTCACTATCATAGGTATATTCAATATGGATGTAACTTTTTAAAAAAGATATATAAATCTAAAATAAGCTAAAAACTCCCTAATGTAAAATATCAAAACTAGTCCCCAAGAGACAGGTTTACCTAGTTTGGGGATACCGGTACTGTATAACGTTTGTAAGCTATTGGCAAATAAAGATGTATTTATTTGTATATTCACGGAATATCTACATACCAGCGTTATAAAGCGTTAACTTATTAATAAGAACACGTTTATGTTTGTTACAGAGGTACTATTAACTAAACACTTTGCACTTTGATTATTACGTTCCGATACCCATAAAATTAATTGATTTTCACCCTCCGCTTTTCGAGTGATCGTAAAGGCCCATGATAATAAATATTTATGTACCTAGAAAGTGCAATTAAGACTGAGTAGGTAAATAAGTAAATTTTATTTATTCTGATGAGCTTTTCCAAAGTTTATTACCCTGTCGTCGTTAAACTCTCGTTAAGGTTGTAAGGTGGCTCACTAGCATAAAAAAACACTTGTGTGGTTTTCCCCAGCTGTGGAATATATTTTCAGTGCAGTATAGAACGCATTGCAATACAAATGTGCTTCATTGAATATAATCTTTGGTCATATATCGCGGTTAAGAATTGAGTACACCGACTTTTAAAACAGCTGTTTAACAAAACTTTTAAGCTAGCTTACGGCTGATTCGACCAATATTAATTCGATACTTAATCAATGGATAGCGCTGTCATTCTATACAAATTTGACGTTATACCATAGATTTATCTACCGATTGAGATTGGTCAAATCGGCCCTAAATATGATAATATATTGTCAAATCAGCTGTTCGAACTACTGTTGCTTAAAATGCTGTTATAAGTATTTGATGTTTACTTTTTATAAAGGTCAAAAATGCTTGCCTCGGTGGCGTAGTGGTTAATGGGTGGGTAACGCACTACAAAGCGACACGGCTGCGCAAGATGTCCCAGGTTCGATACCCAGGTCGGGCCAAAAAAAATGTACCTAAGTTTTCGGTAAGAAATTCATAGTCTCAGCCCGGAGTCTGGAAGTTGGCGGTCTTGTACCCCCGTGCCTCGGAAAGCACGTTAAGCCGTTGGTCCTGCGCCCAATCCCTCTCCGGTCGTGTCAGGCTTGTGTCCCATCCGAATATGAGTGTAAGAGATTAGAGAGTGCACTAGTGTTTGCGCACACACTTGAGCACGATAATACATCCTGCGGACGTAGCTGATCGTTGAGATGGGCCACCATAACCGTAATCGGTTGGAGGCAAAGATTTGCTCAGCTCTGTGGTTAGAGGGTATTATTATTATTATTTAAGTAGGTACTGCTGAACGATGATAAAATGATTTAATGGAAAATCTCAAGCTGGGCTGGGCCTGGGCCTCAAGAAACCTGGGCCACTAAAACTCTTTTCCAAGAAAAGTAATCCTTCAAAGACCAAAATGGTTTTCGTTTAAATATAGGTACTCGTATAATTTAGAGCTGAAATGTTTCGGGGAAACGCTGACCTGTTAACAAGGTTGGTCGTTTAAAATATCAAAATCTAAACTGAGGAAACTCAGGTAACTTATAAGTTTTAAGTTTAGGTGGAATATTAATAAATATAGTTTCCTATTTAAAAGTGATTTTAGTCCTCTTTTGTGATGCTCACTGCAAAGGAGTAGAGCGCCCTGCCTGCGTCTGTTTTCTCTAGTGAATACATCCTTAATATTTTAAAAGCTAGAGTGAATATACTACTTCTGGGTAAGTTTGCTCCATAATAGGGTTCTTCTCGACTCTAAGGCTTAGTGTGAAGCCAATAGCAAGCCTATGATCAAATAACACCCCGTCGTTTTTCGTAGATGCTGAATAAAATAACAACTTTCTATTAATCATCAAATGTTTAGAAATGATTTCCGGTTGCATACAAATCTGTCATTTTGGAGCCCACGGGGCTTGTTTAACTTTCCATCCAAATATTTGCCTACTTACAATGTCCTCCAAACCGATATTTTTTTTTCGGTCATGGCGGCCAATCTCAGCGATCAGCCATGGACGCAGGACATATTATAGTGCACAAGTATTTGCGCAGACACAAGTGCACTCTTTATTCCCGTACCCTCTTATTTCGATGGGACACCTAATGTGACACGACCGAAGAGGGATTAGGCGCAGGAACCAACGGCATTAACGTGCTTTCCGAGGCACGGGGGTACAAGACCGCCAACTTCCAGACTCCGGGCTAACACTGAGAATTTCTTAACAGAAAAACTCAGGTACAAACTTTGGCCCGACCCGGGGATCGAACCCGGGACCCCCAGCGGAACCGTCGCTTTAAAGTGCGACCCACTAACCATTGCGCCACCGAGGCAGTCATTACTACTTACAATACGTAGGTACTTACGTATTAAAAATTATTTCTACCAATAAAATCTTTTTCTGATATCGATGTATCATTACTAATTGAACAGATCGCATACTTTATTATTAAAAAAAAATGTTACAAATAAGTATTCCAAAACTTTAGACAGTAAATTATTAAATCAGACGAATTGCGAAACATTCAAATTTCAATTCAATCTCCAAGTTATACGGTACAGTCAGTATAATAATTTAAAAGAGGAAATCTGGCCTCGTTTAGATGATTCATTTGAGCTCATGTGCCTTAGCAATTCCCGAGAGATGAGTGACTGCCTTTAAATGCCTATTTTATGCCAATTTATTCGCAAGTCGATCTGCGCGAAATTTATTTCTCCCATGTTCCCCAGCCATGCTATCTGATCGTGAGGGTGTTGCGCGAAATGATTTAAGTTTTTTAACGCTAAAGACGACAAACGAGCCATCAGATCACCTAATGGTAAATAATCTCGCGATTAGACGAATCACTAATGGGTTTTAGAAAGGAGTACGCTCGTGTCTTAAAGGTTCCTAAGTCATAACCACCAGGAAATATTACTTCGGCTAAGCTATTCCACGAACTGAGGTACAAAGTAGAAAGTTTCATGAAAAGGCACTGTACTGTAAGTTGTTATGTAGGGATACTTTTAAAATAATTAGTAAAGCAGGTGGGTTATAGGGACTCTCCTCTGGCGGGGGCTTCTCCTAACGAGAAGGCCGGCCAGAGGCATACCGACTAAACCCCAGCGACGCTCCCTCATCGCCAGAGTGGGGAGGGAACATGAGTACGGGTTAAAAAAACTTACTTCACGTCCCTCCCCAGGCGGAGGGCCCATTTACACTGCGGGGCGCCGACACTGCCTCCTCCTACTCGACGAAACATATAGCGCTGCTTCACGCGGGTTTTCAGTGAGGTCATGGTGTCACTCCGATCGAGCTGGCCCACTCATACCGAACCGTAGCTCTTCTACTACAGGTATGAAAGAGATTTACTTTTACGTGTACTTACTACTTGACGCTGTGTCTAATTTTGACTATTAGTGACTGTTATTTTATTTATATTTACAAATCCTACAAACCTGTTTATTACGCAAACATTTTGATCGATTATCCCTTTTGATTCAGTAGTTTCGGAATAGTGGGTATCCTTTATCTTTTACTAGTGGCCAGCCCTCGCTTCGTTTCGGGACATTAGGTCCACTTTATACCAATTGATGGCGCTAGGTGTCGATTAGATCTCGCAAGCGTTTCGTTTCGAATTACCTATAAGCATGGCCGCGCTTACCTCATTATAATTAGTCTATACTAATTATAATGAGGTAAGTATAATAATGAGGTGAGGTAAACTATATCTATATATAGTTGCGCAGGTATGTCTGTATACCCATGTACTATTTTTTTTGTGGAAATATTAATATTTTTTATAAACTGTTTATACGTAAATAACTGAAATCATCTCATCTTAATTTAGCTTTTAAATAGCAAATAATATTACAACAGATATAATTATTGACAAAAAAAACTTAGATATTTGATAGACATTGATTTTTGTGAAATCCTTTTAGAATAAAACTCAAAAAATATGTGTCACAAAAGTTCAAACCGGATGTTTTGTACGCGGAAGTGGATGTGTACACGGAAACGTATAACAATAGCATCAAAGAAAAAAGCAATTAAAAATGAAAGCACTTCTCCTGGCAGACTCTGAAACTGTTTGTAGAACAACGCTTACGTCGATTTATAGAAATACACGTCCAGCAGTGAAACAAAGGCGATGGCCTATTTTGGTGCAGAAATAACACTCCCTCTTATTTTAAATAGTATAATAGGGGTTAAAGTATGAAAAAGCCATAATATATATTTTTTATCTAAGACAACAACATTAATAATTCCTATAAAAGTTACTGTGGTATATTTTAATTTTAATTTTTATGAAATGCCATATTTCTATGGGATGTAACGTCCAGATCAGATAAAATTGTATTTATGCTGCAGAAAAAAAACCCTGAAAGTAACTGTTTTTTGTTAGGCGTAATTGACGCTTTCAGCATTCATAACATTTTAAGTAAAAAATGTTTTTTTCTGAAAACCTATTATAAATGTAACAATATGTTGTTCATTAAAGAATTCTTAAATATGAAATAGTGCCATTAATTTATACTTTGAAAATTAAAAAAAGGTAAGTATGGAAAACAGAGCTTTTCAAAAAACCTCCTTACAAATTGGTTCACGTCAAAAGCCTCTTTTTTATTATTATTTTTTATTTCAGGGTGGAAATATAACTTTTGGCGGTAATCCAAAATTCGAGTGCAAAAGCAGACCAAACAGTTAACTATTAGTATTAAATAAATAGTATAGGTGTTTGCCGAGAGGTTGTAACCCCAAAATTATTTAAAATAGATCCGGATTCCGGTTTAGTAGCTAAAAATTAAAATCGATTGGCGTCGCTAGTGTGCCCCACCCATCACCTTAAGAAAATACCTTCCTAAATGTTGAGAAAGAGCATTAAAAGATAAAAAGAATAAAACCATTTCATATGACAGACGAAAAGCTCAGAAAGAAGCAATGATTTTATTATATAATACTTATTTGTAGGGGTTCACACGTGCAAACCGTTATATAAAATGTTTAATATTATTGCATAGTGCAGACTGTATCAGTAAAGTCATTGCTCTGAATATTTTATCCCAAATAGAAACTTGACTGTGGGAGAGCCACGCTTCCGGCTCGATCATAGTGATACCACGGCCTCACAGAAAACCGGCGTGAAGCAGCACTGTGCTATGTTTCGCTGCGTGAGTGAGGGTATCGGAGGCCCAATCCGGGGGAAAGGGGGGTTTAAAGGTTGGTAGCGCACTTGTGACTCCACTGGTGTAGCGGGTGTCTATGAGTGGCGGCAATCGCTTACGATCAGGCGATCTGTCTTATCGTCTACCACCTATCACATAAAAAAAACTTTAAATAAAAATATGGATTTTCATGATATTTATATTGGAAAAAAGGCGGACAAATAATAACAGACAATAAGCATGACGTAACTGTAACTGATCTCAATTTAAATAGCGAAACCATTTGAATATGGGTATCAGAATCACAAAATATGATATTCATCATCCCAGCTCCTTTTTTCCGGTTGCGTCCAAAGCCGTCGGGGCCTATGGTACGCTTGGACCAAATATAATACATAATTAAATGTTATAACATCCAGACGCTGAACGAACATAATAAGTGTTTATTGACAATTGGTTGATCTAGTGGTGATCTCGGGCCGTGATCTCGGGGCCTAGGTTCGATTCCCGGGTCGAGCAAAAGACATGTCGAATTTTTGAAACATTGCTCGGGTTTTTTATTTATTTATTATTTGGAACACAAAACAGATAACAATCAGTAAATTATGGATGTGTACACATTTAGTTAAGCTTAGAGCTAGATTGATATCCTACTATTGTTTACACACCATTTTATTACGTACTTATAAAATTCTAAACAAACAATACTTTTAAATAGTGGCAGTGATTAAGTAAATCTTATCAATAGTGGGAGTATTCCGGTGGATTATATCCTTGAAAGCAATTTAACACAATTTTTAAAAACGTAAAATCTGGAGTCGAAAATATCAAGATTAGGGATTATTAATTGATACCTCGTTGTAAAGACGACACATTCTTGTCAAGGGGTTGTAGTAAAATGTATTATTTTTATGTTTGTGATCACCAATCCGCATTAGACAAGCGTGGTAGTTAATCATTATTCCATCACAGTAGCGATGACTTGATTTGTATGATGTAGGCCTTTGCCCTGCAGTGGGACAAGTATATAGGCTGATACTTTACTTTTTTTATTATTATTTTTTATTTCAGGGTGGAAATAGAACTTTAAACCCTTAGAGCGCCAAACATTTTTTGTTGTCAGGCATTAAAGATAATGATCAAAAGATAACTTGTTTCGTGGAATTCAAATAGTTTGAGAGGATGTCAGGGGTATTGGTTTTTGAATGAGATAAAAGAAGTACTTGTATGTAGTTCCATTATTTTTGTCTAACCTTTTAAAAGTGAAAATTCGTTCCAAACATCAGAAAAAAACAATTATAGTTCTAAGATTTTTCGATAGATGTCGCTGTGCAAGAATACAACGCACAAGATGTATTTTTTTCAGAAACGTATAAACTTTCTTTGATTTTAGCAGAAGCTTGGTTTTCATTAATTTCTACTCGTTCATGCCCAGTTTTTTGGGAAACTACATCTTTGCTCAACCCTTTTTCATGGATTAGTTTTGTGTTAAGTACGAGTATCTACGGAAGGTTCCAAGTAGCCTTACTTAAATGTTTTATATTTATTTGATAGGTGGCAGACAAGCAAATGTATGATCTGAAAATAAGCGATTGCCTCAGTCCATTGACATCAGGAGTAACAAATGCATTGTCAATCTTTAAACTCTCCTACCCCGGATTGGGCCTCCGGTACCCTCACTTACGGCGAAATACAGCACAGGCGCTGCTTCACGCACGTTTTGCATGCGCTTTGCAAATAATGGGAAAGAATATATTCTTATATAAATATATTCTTATATTGTATAAATCACAACATGTACGAAAGGGACAGAAACGTGAAACGTGTTATTATATTTTTCCTTACTACTTGCCAAAAGCTTGCCACGCGTGTGGGTTCATCATAAGATTTCATTTTAGTAGATTGGAAAAATAAATTAGTGTGGATTTCAAAGCGTGCTCACTCTGTAGGTACTAACTTCACTCAGCTTACACGGAAGTCAAATAACGGAAGGTTTTGCCTTACTGCTGTTTTATTAAATTATGGCTTCGATGAGGAGGTTATGAGATAGGAAAAGGCAACAACTGGGGAAAGTGGGAATTTTAGGGAGTTAATAAGCTGGGGAACACTTTGCCGGGGTAACATCCGCTAAGCTCCGAATGTATGTAATATCGGCAATATGAAGAGAAAGTATTATTCTTAATATGACGTCATGTGTGACTAATGTGATGTTTTCCAATATTGTAAATCGTGTTTACTTTAGGAGAAGATTACTTCGGGTACCTCTTCAGTCTTGAAGGTTGGCCGCCAGTTTCTTGAACTTCTCTCAATCTTTTACGAGACGGAAAAGTTCTTCCACGCTGGTAATCCTGGTCTACTACAAATATACAGACCGTCAAAGAGAGGAAGATTGAATACCTCGGCCTCGTGTTGAGACACGATATGTACAGTGTTCTCCAACTTATAATTATAGGCAAATTTGATTAGAAGAAGCGTCCTGGGCGTACAAAAAAAAATATTGCCCGTATGTTTCGCAATTGTTTTTTTCTGCGTTGAGACACGATAGGTACAGTGTTTTCTAACTTATAATTATAGGCAAATTTGATTAGAAGAAGCGTTCTGGGCATACAAAAAAAAATATTGCCCGTATGTTTCGCAATTGTTTTTATCTGCGTTGAGACACGATAGGTACAGTGTTTTCCAACTTATAATTATAGGCAAATTTAATAAGAAGAAGCGTCCTGGACGTACAAAAAAAAATATTGCCCGTATGTTTCGCAATCGTTTTTTTCTACGTTGAGACACGATAGGTACAGTGTTTTCCAACTCATAATGCAAATTTGATTATAATAATAGGCAAATTTGACAGATCAAATTTGCCTATAATTACAAGTTGGAGAACACTGTACAGGTACAGTGATCTCCAACACGAGGCCGAGGTATTCAATGTTCCTCTTTTTGACTGTCTGTATCACCTGGTTTACCTGACGCGCTGGAGAACAGTCTTGTTACTGATTTTATGCACCCAGCTACTGCGGAGCATGCGACGGTAGCACCACATCTCAAAAGCTTCTAAACACATTGTGGATTTGTATCTTAGAGGTTTAGAAGATTAAAAATGCTTTTATTATGATTTTTATATTACCTATGTTGCATCATATTAAAAGACCAAGAGCCCAATTCTCGGGTTTGTGACATTTCAAAAACATGGCGGATATCACTTGAAAATCATACAAAAAATATATGTTTTAGTGATATATGTCGTATGAAAAGAAATGTCACGAGAGCGAGAATTGGGCTCCAGGGGTTTACCAAAGGCCTCGAGCAACGGTCGCTGTTTTACTACAATTTTAGAGTCAGTTGACACACCACTGATTCAGGCCACAACAGTAATTGTTTGTTAAATCTCAGTGTTTACTTATGGAATCATAATATCCTCCAACCAATTACGGCTACGGCGGCCAATCACAACGATCAGCCACGTATATATTAGGTATAGTGCTCAAGTGTGTGCGCAAACACAAGTGCACTCTCTATTCCCTTACCCTCAGATTCCGATGGGACACTACTGTGACACGACCAGAGAGGGATTGGGCGCAGGACCAACGGCTTAACGTGCTTTCCGAGGCACGGGAGTACAAGACCGCCAACTTCCACACTCCGGGCTGACACTAAGAATTTCCGAAAACTTAGGTTACTAATTTTTGGCCCGACCCGGGGATCGAACCCGGGACTTCTTACGCAGCCGTCGCTTTAAAGTGCGACCCACTAACCACTGCGCCACCGAGGCAGTTAATGAATTGAATTGTGGATTCTTAATGATGGTGTATTTGGCAACCTGTTTAGGGCAGTTGTTTGGACGTCGATTGCGATGCAAAGGACGTGGATTCGAATCCTGCACCTAAACAAATAGTATTATTGATGAAACGGATTTGTCGTACAAACCTGAGTAGTTTCGGGTCTCCACAGTACAAAGGAAATTCTGAATTAATTATGCGATGTGGTATCAATTCGTTTATTGATTAATATTCACACGTTCACATCAGTAAAACTTTTTTTAAATATGCTGGATTAAAATTACTCAGTAATTTTAAAAAAGGTTGTGCTGAAAGCTCTTTTTTGGCTCATTGTATGATTTAAAATGGATTTCTTATAATTATGCGTGTAGATTTGTTCCAATTTTACCCATGGAACTAGAAAACGAGCGATTTTACCACACAACAATAGAGATTCCTATTTCGATTACTGCGTTTTGCATCCAAAGTAGGTAATAAGTATATTTTTGTTACTCCTTATAATTCTTTACAAAATAAAACTCTGAAAATGTAAACAAGGTACTTTTATCTAATTCTTGCACTTGATGTTACTTAGTTATCTAAACAGTAAAACACAAAAATAAACCAAACAGAAAGTATAAAAAGAGAATTGTTTGTTTTCATTACAAAGGGCATAGCGGCTCTTGCTAAAATCTAATTTGTGTTTTAAAGCCTCCAATTTTTAAGATTGTCCTTGTTGGCCGACTTTCGTTTAGCTGCCTTTGAAAAATATATTTGGTTTGCTTTGTTGAGAATCATTTAACATTTTCTTTTGTCGTTAAGATGTGGCTAATAGTTTTTTTAGATATACTTTTAAGTGAATCTTGTTGCAATGGGTTTCATTTGTCATTTATTATTATTATTTTTGTTGAAATTTTTTCTTTCTCGAAACTTTGTTTAAAATATTTCGGTATTTTGGCTCACGGGCCTAGACCAAGTGAGTCCCAGTTTCCATTATTATTATTATTAATCATTTATTTAATTTTTTATGAATGGATGGACAAATATTCTATTTTTTAGTTTGTAAGATTTAAGCTTTCATCAGAAATAATATTCAGTTCAATCGAAAAATTCAGGTAAATTAAAACCTATCATAAGTATTTGCAACTTAAGTAAAATATATCGATTTAACCTCCTTTGAAAATGTCTTCAAAAATATAATTTAGTATTTTAATTTAAGTTTTAAATTGTGTTCATACTTAATGAAAAAGGTGAGTATATTTATATCATAAAAGAGTAAAATATTGTACGTTTACATTAAAAACTACTGACAACCGATTTAGATTCAGTAAAAATCTACGTAATCTCAAATAAAAATTACATTTTGTAACAAGAAGACTTCTTGTTTTATGGAAACACCAAAAAATTTAAAACATTACGTGGATGTCCTTGCTCTGGCAATAAAAGGCAATTTTTAATTGGATCAGTGGCAGTGACCGCTGCCTCAGGTGCAAGGGTTGCGGGTTCGATTCCCGCACAGTACAAACATTTCTATGCATCAACATGTGTGTTTGTATTAATCTGGGTGTTTTTTATGTAATATAAGTATGTATTTACAAAAGAAAAGTATCATAATGTATATATTTGTAATTCCGCTGTTGGTTCTCATATACGTGAAACAGGTGCTTGAGCTATATCTCGGAGTCAGAAATATAAATTTTATTTATCAATGATAAAGATAAAAAAAAATCTTAATTCAATTTAGGTCCATACAGAACACTTATGAATGTCAAAATAGGTACATTATATTATCATGTACATCGTATCGTATACATTATATTATCATCAGTAGAAATCGACATTCCGAACCAGTCGGACTGTCGATATCTACTGAGAATTCTTTTGAACTATTTGAAAACTTATAAATAATTATACTGATAGAACATGTAAGAATATGATCAACTTTAATAAATAACTAATACCAGCTGTTCAACCGAAAGTATTCAACATCTCTCCCGACATTAAAGAGTACTACGATCCCATAATATAATCAAAACTAGCCATAGTTTCAAACCACAGTTGCACAGAATCGGTCTTCGATGCGAAATTGATTGCTCGTCGATATAACCGCACATTCACCCGCTCTCGGTTGATTGTGAACTATCTAACGATGTATTTTATATTATGGCAAAGTTTGTAAGTAGTTCCACCATTTTTTTTATTTATTTATTTATTGAGGATTAACAACAGCCAATTTAAATTAATTATACTAGACAATATTTTGCTTAAAGTTTATTAGGCCATCCACCGCAATGCCTCATGACAAAAGTCTTTAATGCGTGTGTATTGCCAGTGATGACATACCAAAAAAATATGCAACTTAAGTGAACAAATTTGTAGAAAACAAGATACAATATAATGCTTTTTTTATGTGATAGGTGGCAGACGAGCAGACGGATCACGTGGCGTTTCCGCCGCCCATGGACACCCACAATACCAGTTAAATCACAAGTGCGCTGCCAACCTTAAAACCCCTTTCCCCCGGATTAGGACTCCGGTACCCTCACTCACCTTACGTATAGGTCTGCGAATTTTCCGATGGATAGAAAGTCAGTTCCGATAAATATAGAGCCGATTTTCTGTGTCTATTATTTTATGGTAGTTTGGTCATAGCAGTCCTTTGTTGACGTCAAGCAGAGAACCTCCAACAGACAAAAGGATGGGTGGTATAAAATTGTACCCCTTTTTAACCCTCTTTAAGGAATAATTTTGCGGGTTTGATATTTTTAGTTCATAATATGTAATTTAATAAATAATTTCTTAATCGGAAAATGATCTTAAACGAGCTTAAAATTGTCTCTTCTTTGTACGAAATGTATTTTTATTGAAATAAATAACAAATTGGTTTTTTAAACTATTAAGCCCGTCACAGCTATTATAATTTTATATATTCGCTCTATGGTATTTATAATATGTTGTATATACGAATATGGTATACTTTAGCTTTTAATAATAAAGGATAAAGTAGCAACATTTGTACATCGAAATGCTGAGTTTAAGTAAAGCGGCCAAAAGCGAATCGTAACCGCAAACAAAAGGTAACCACTAACTATACTTAACTGTCTAACTACCTGTTGCCGATATAAAAACACTTAGATAATTTGTTCTGTGGGAGCCCTATTTTTTTTTGTTGTTATATCCGCAGTAACAATATAACCTATCTCATCTAAGGGTTCCAATTCTAACTTTGCGCCTAAAGTCATCGTTTAGCTTAGGTCCTCTTGAAGCCCAATGTAGGATTTGATAAGTCTGGTAAAACAATAAAACTTAACATCAACAAAAATTAATCATCGTCAGCCCATTTAAGTCCCCACTGCTGGGCCTCCCTCAATCACATGAGGGGTAATTGCCATACTCACCACGCTTGGTAGACGAGTTGGCGAGGGTTTTGATGTAAATGCAGAGTTTTCCTTCTCTGGATGCTGATAATCATGCCAGTAGCTTTACCTTAGTCACCTTTTACGACACCTCGGTAAGAGTGAGGGTGGCTTATTCTACTCTGCCGGGGACCACACGGCAAAAATCAATAATCAGTGACAATTGATGACTATCTTGGTTCATGAGGTATAATAGCCTGGTGATGGACAGTGGAGGCCTGGGTTAAGACTTCAGGCTCCACTGTCCACCACCAGTCCAGAAACCCTATTACTAAGATAGGGTCTAGAATAAATGTAAAGTAAAATATCAGCCTATATGTACTGCCCCACTGCAGGGCAAAGGCCTCCATCATAGAAATCAAGTTATCGCTACTATGATGGGGTTAGGCTTAATCACCACGCCTACCAAGTGCGGATTGGTGATTACAAACCCGAGCTATGTTCAAAAGATTCAAAACATATTTTTTGCTCTACGCGGGAATCGAACTCAGGACCCCGAGTTCATGGCCCGGTACTTAAACGACTTGACCAACAGGGTGACAGTACAAAGTACAGAACCCTAAATACAAATTTTTGAATGCAATACTTCACAAAGATGATGTATGTAAACGTGCAATTCACATATAAAATCTTTGTAGAACTTCTGATTATATGAATAAGAAACACAAAAAAAAATATTTTCAGTCATATAGAAAGAAAACAACATACGTACGTACAATACGTAAAAGCAAGTTAATCTTTTAAACATGAATGATTTTTCAATTTCATTTCAATTTTATTAGTTTTGATAAAATTTATCAAGAATTTAAAAGGCGATTTACGATTAAACAAATTTAGGTAGAGACAACCACACACTAGGTTACAACCATCTGCTAAATTCTTCATTTGTCATTGAACGAGTTTTACATTATGGCGAGAATCAATTAAAGAAATTTGTCAAAAATACATTCATGTGTATGACCGTCCGTGCCTATACCCTCGTAAAATGTTATAGAAAAGTTAACAATTTCATTAATGAAACAGATTGAAGAAGTTCATTACTTAAAATTATTAAAAATGTATTCATGAACACAATAATAATTTTACGAAAGCGAGGAAACGGAACGGAAGGGCGAGGATTTCACCCCATTTGTTTACAAATAAATAGGAAAATGTTGAGAGCTTTCAACTATATTTACAACCGTAAATATTTTGAGTATAGATCTTACTCCAAATAAGGGAACAAAATAATCTTGATCATATTTAGATTGCATCAAGATGATAACCTCGACTACGGATGTCTACGGAATTGCTACGAAATCGCTACGAAACCATTCTTGAACGACTACGAGAAATTCGGAATAAATTCATTCCTCTTTCTTGTTATATTTGTATGAGTTTGCCACCTGATTGTATATTATTATCTTTTCCAAAATATTTGAGAATAATTATTAAAAAATGATTATAGTGTCCTAATATTATGATCCATGAATACGCCTTATCTAGTCGTATTTATAAATGTATAATGTTATGGATACGAATAACTCGACTTTTATTGTTTAAAAAGGAAATTTTATAAGCACGATGATAATATGATTTTATATCATATTATTAATCTTTCTTACAAAAAACGAACTCAAAATCTTACCAGACAGAATCTTCAAAATGATTATTGCAAATTTATTCCAGCGAAAAACTGTTGACGAATCTTAATTAACTCTGTATAATTTTACAGTAAAAGACAGATTGCAGCTTTTATATTTTCGTTACTGCTTTATTTTGGCTAAGTAAATAAACAAAGCAGAAGAGAGACCTTATTTGTAAAAACAAATAATTTTAAGTAAGGTATAAAGCTTCTTTTTAAAAATAGGAATTCAATGAATGCTTTTGTAAAAACAAATAATTTTAAGTAAGGTATAAAGCTTCTTTTTAAAAATAGGAATTCAATGAATGCTTTTCCGCCAAAGCAAAAAGGTTGAAAAATTTTGCGAAAAAATGAACAACATAAAATTCACTATTTTTTTACCTTCAAGGGATACAATCCTTTGTTTGTTCACTTCATAATTTAATTCTGCACTTATCGAGTGTTCGCTGCGTGATTAAAGCCGAGACGATTTAGGCCGTAATTAAAGAGTTCGCAAAGCAATTAACAGTAGTTTTGAAAGTTTTATTTCAGTTCCGATGTTACATGTCACAGGGCCAAAACATCTGGTCACAGCACGGGAGTGATTGGCAAGCAGCGGTACCGGGCGTACGTACACCACAAAGGGACAGCGTGCGTATGCCGGCGGGCCTTTGGAGCCATACCCGGGCGCTGCCCTCGCCGGCTGCCTACTGACTGACGTTGGACTACACGACACATCTGCATTTAAGAAGCCGCTATCGTTATGCGACTAATCGATTGGTCCGAGCGAGTGGAACTGTCTCCTCTCTCGTTCCTCACGGCTTCTCTCTCGTCATTCGCGCACGCGCGCTGTTGCACTCATTCTGTTTTAAAAGTAGCGGAAAGTAAATAAACTCATACGAACTGTTTGTTAAGAGAACAGAGGATGCAATGGAAGCTGAAATTACATTTTAACGTATGTATGGTTTCATTGATGTGGACGTGTGGAGTTGAGAGCTCGATTCCGAAGTAAGAGGGGGGGTTTTGATCTTAAGTCGGTTGAAGGAATGGCTTTTGGCTTAGGTGGTGGCCAGTGCTGAGTCGTCACTTGTTGCGCTGGGAGTTTGTTCCGGCGATGAAAAACCACGCACGCCATTGCACGCCAACCGTTTTCCCTGTTACTTTGTGGTAATTAATTTGAACCTAATATGTATACGTGAGCTTGTTAGCCGCGTCGAGAGCTAGTGACACTTGATGATTGATGAACAGGTTTACAGTCCAAGTCAAGATACTAGTTTGTATAGTTATCTAAACTGGCACATTAGACACATGTAAGTTAATATAAATGAAAACATTAAGAAAAAATGGACGATGGCTAAGGTTCCGGAAATGTTTTAATGTTTATTTTGATAGCCAAAACACCTTTCTCGTGACGCTTTACTATGGATCATATCGACATACAAATATTATAAGTTTCATAAGAAACTCTCAAAGCCTGAGATTCTGGCGATAGGAGGTAAACAATCCGCGTGGGCTGATACAATTCAAAGGTTTTAAATTAGTATCTAGTGGTTTTTAGTGAACAAATTTGGTGTGAAATAATGCAGTGAAGTGAGAATCGTTGCATTGTATCGTTTTTAATACTGCTATTGTGTGTCGAGTTGTCACGGACAACTTGCTTGGGCCTTATAGAGACTTAAAACCCCTTAATTGTATATAGAGGTGTATCGGCAGAATACGTACGTCGATAAAACGTAAAACACCGTCGTTTTGTTAAGTGACTATGACTTTGACTGTTTTGGGCTGTTGACTACCCAATTATTATATATAAGTTACTTGACATTGGCAAGATATCTTTGGGTTTAGGATCACTTCGCGGCACATCACTAATTTAAAATCTTTGAATTGCATCAGCCTACGCGAAGTGTTTTAGTCCTACCGCCAGAATCCTGCTAATTATACCACATTAAAAAAAATCAAATGTCTCTATAAGTTTTATGTGTTTAACTTAATTTCAATAAAAAGTCTTACGAAATAGACATTCTCATTTCCTTGCCGACGGTAAGGCAAGAAAATTTCTAGCCTTGCAGCTGAATCATATTATAATACATTTCATTTAATTTAATATGATTCAGCTGCAAGGCTGTAAGTAAGTTAATCTTCTCGCCTGCAACTAGATTAATAGTGTTGCAATAAAAAACATAATTGACTGGCCGTATGGCCCGTTTGGTAGTGACCCTGCCTCATACGCCAAAAGTCTTTGGTTTCATTCCCTACCTGGACAAACATTCGTGTGATGAACAACTTCACATTTGTGTTTGTTTAGTGTCTGGGTGTACCTTATATATGTATTTAAGTACCTATATATTTGTAATTCTTTTGTAACACAAGTGTTTAAGCTACTTAGTACGGTATGAAGTTATTGTATGATTTGTATGAATTTATAATGTTGCGAGACTAACTATGACTTAACAAGTCCTCAAAAAGTAATGATCCAGTCTATTATCCCACTCCGGGACACAGGCCTCAATTGTAGAAACCATCAGTCATCGCTACCATGATCACCACGCTTGCGTAATGCGGATTGGCGATCACAAAGCAGAGCTATGTAAATAAATTCAAAACATATTTTTGTTCGACCTCGGAATCGAACCCAGGATTACAAGATCAAGGCTCGGTAATTCAACCACTAGACCAAGGAGGCGTTTAAACAAGAACAAACTTATATTTTAATTGAAGTACGATAATAATATAATAATAATAACAAGAAAACAAAGACATTTGTTTCAAGTCTGGGTCATTATCTTAGCTTTCGAATAAATTACCATCAGGCATAGGAGCCAATCATCATCAGCCCATTTAAGTCCCCACTGCTGGGGCACGGGCCTCCCTCAATCACATGAGGGGTAATTGCCATACTCACCACGCTTGGCAAACGGGTTGGCGAGGGTTTTGATATAAATGCAGAGTTTTCCTTCTCTGGGTGCTGAAGATCATGCACGCAGCTTTACCTTAGTCGCCTTTTACGACACCTCGGTAAGAGTGAGGGTGGCCTATTCTACTCTGCCGGGGACCACGCGGCCCATGATAAATGGGCTGATGATGATAGGAGCCAATATTGTGCCACTATAAAAAATGCTTTGGAGGTTATTACTCAATTATTTAACTAACTTTAAGTTTTTTGGAGAGATTTTCAATACGTAGTACATACCTACATATTGTTGTCTTGCTTAGACTGGAGACACAATAGAAATTGTTTTTGGCTTTTAAAAGGGACCAGGACGATGCATACCTATAAATTTGGGTATATATCTTAATTTTAAAAAGAAGAGACATTTATCTGTCCACTTGCGTGCTTTTTAGGGTTCCGTAGCCAAAATGGCAAAAACGGAACCCTTATAGTTTCGTCATGTCCGTCTGTCCGTCTGTCCGTCTGTCCGTCTGTCACAGCCGATTTACTCGGAAACTATAAGTACTACAGTGATGAAATTTGATGGGAATATGTGTTGTATGAACCGCTACAAAAATATGACACTAAATAGTAAAAAAAAGAATTGGGGGTGGGGCCCCCCATACATGTAACTGAGGGATGAAATTTTTTTTTTCGATGTACATACCCGTGTGGGGTATCAATGGAAAGGTCTTTTAAAATGATATAAAGTTTTCTAAAAAACATTTTTCTTAAAGTGAACGGTTTTTGAGATATCAGCTCTCAAAGTCGTAAAAAGTATGTCCCCCCCCCTCTATTTTTATAACTACGGGGTATAAAATTCTAAAAAAAATAGAGGTGATGCATGCTAATTAACTCTTTCAACGATTTTTGGTTTGATCAAAGTATCTCTTATAGTTTTTGAGATAGGTTGATTTAACTGTAATTTTGGACTTTGCTGCTACGGAACCCTTTGTGCGCGAGCCCGACTCGCACTTGGCCGGTTTTTATATTTGAAATTTGTTGTTCCGTAAAAAAAAGTCATCAAAAGTTATAGGACGCCTTATTCATGTTATTTCACTGTTAATTTATTTATTTATTCTTTATTGCACAAGAAAGTAAAGTACAATTGGCGGACTTAATGCTATACAGCATTCTCTACCAGTCAACCATTAGGCGATGCAGAAATATGTATGACGGCTAACTAAATTTATATCCATAAACATACATGTGAGTTATATATAATATGCCTAAACATACATACATAACTATATAATACAATAAACCTACTTATACTACAAATAACTCTTAAAAAAAAAACAAAAAAAAAACAGAAACGACTGTTGTGAGTGGTGAGACTACAAAAAAACTTTGATTAATTAATATGGTCATAAAAACGTCGTGCCGATTATTTTTAATACATGTTTTGGAGGACTGCTTGACATTTCAGCTATTTGACAGCAGCCGTCACGCTATAATAAGCAGAACGGCATTCCATGATACCTACTGGCAGTAAACATGTACTTTTTATAATCGTCGCATTATTCCCAGTATATTTACGGCAATATTTCTAAAATAAATGTTCCTCGATCAATGTTTCCAGAAGATTATTCTATCTAGTAGAAACCATTATACCACAGAATAAGTATTTCCTGCTCCCCAGTTGCCTGTCTGCGAAATTATTCAAATCATTTCAGACGCTTCAACGTCAAGGAGCAATACAATAAAATAGACACGAGTTACTTTATTGAGAAGTGTAAAAACAGACACTGAAGTATAAAACAAAACCGATCAAATCCTAGCCAAGCCTAGCTGCAGAAGCCGGCACCTGGGAGCACACATGATCTCAGCTGACGAGATCAAGAGCTCCCCCATCAGCTCCATTCTCGGGTTTATCCTGGAACTGGAGCTACATGAGGTGCTGTAATAGGTTACGGGGATGCTACAATAGATCATCTACTGGTCGCAGTGGCTATGAGACGCAGGGCGCACCCCATTTCTATCAAATAATAATAATGCTAGCCAAATTCCAGACGTACGGCAGGAAGAGTCCCTGTATTAATAATATTCTGTGATTACTTACCCATTGTGGATATATAATAATAATATAATAACTATTCTCACATCTCATACGTTGACCTGATTCCATACTAAGTAGCTTAAGCACTTGTGTTACAGATATCAGACAACAGAAGAACACAAATATATACTTAAATACATTATATTACACCCAGACACTAAACAAACACAAATGTTCATCGCACGAATATTTGTCCAGGGTGGGGATCGAACCCACGACCTTTGGCACTAATAGATATAATTAGTAAATTGTTTAAATAGACAATTTTCAGTATTATTTGTTAATTTTACAGTAAGTTCTTCTTGCTGCAATTCATTATTCTTGAACAGGTAACATGCCCTAAATAGAGCGTTAAAATGTGGTAAATAAGACTGAATTTTGAATTTTATCACGTCTCCCAATGATTTCTAATGTGAGTATTAAATAATATTATAGCTATACATGGTGCAAAAAATGTTGGGTTCTGGAAGTGAATTTCTTGATTCGAACAAAATTCTTAAAAAGTGAAAAAATATATATTAAAGGAAACATTCCTTTGATTTTAATGAAAAATAAAACTAGCCAAAAGCCACTATAATGAGGAAGCGTCGTGCTTCAGCGCTTGTGCATTTGCTCGGCAGCACCAACACTATCCTTAAGGTCTTTGTTGACCGGTGGGATTCTCCTCTTCTTAGAAGGTGGGTATACAATCATTCATATACAATCATTTAATTCAAAAAAATTATATAAATTGTAATAATTGTAAAAAGTAAATATGAAAAAAAAAATGCCTGAAATAAAATGATTATATTATTATTAGAGCTTCTTTTTTAAATTTTGCTTCTATAGTCCAGGAATCGAATCTTTAATGTTTCCTTTAAGTAAAACGTGGTAACTTAAAGATTTAAGGTATTTTCCCTCCATGGCTTAATGTTATTTTCCACTTTGCTCTACTTGATTTGATGAAATAGTACCTACTTTGACTGATAAACGAACAACAAAATGATATAGGATTCATTATTTTATCCTACAATGGTTCAATTTCGGTGTTTTGAGATCTGAAACCTTAAAAAACAAAACTGAATGAACCAAATTGCTGTTTAAAACGGGAACTGAAAGGATTCACCTGATACTCTGAAACTGGTTGTTTCTGAGAATTTAGAAATTTACACTTTTGGGATAAAATTGAAATGCGTAACATTCGTTTTTATAAAATGGTTAATTTTATGAATGTTATTTATTTTGAAAATATTTCAACCACAGCTTTAGATTGAATATTCACTAAAGGATTAAACGGTTTTGCAATATAGTTTTTTACTCGTAGCGTTAACCACGTAGACTAAATGACCTTTTTCAAAAGAAAATCAACAATTTCCCGAAAAAACATGTAGTAAATGTTACTTAAAGATAAACATCCAATGATCCAAAACCATTGCTTCAGAGCGCGAGCAGCGTAAGCCCGAGCAGCGTAAGCCCGAGCAGTGTAAGCCTGGTGATATGAATGAATGAATGAAAAAAGTTGATAACATACAGCTTTGACTGCAAGGACTGAGCAGCTAAATGTGTTTTATTTTATTTTCTTATTTGCTTTTTGTGTTTATTTATTTCTTTACTGGAAACACGGTACAAATTATGTTATCATACATAAAGGATATTGAATCACATTTTTGGCATCTCAGTGGCATTAATATATTTAGTAAAGTATCAGCATATATACTGTCCCAGAGCAGGGCAACTCCCACTGACGCCCAGTTGGTCTAGTGGTTTAAGTACCGGGCCGTGATCTCGGAGTCAAAAAGTATGTTTCGAATTTTTCGAACATAGCTCGGGTTTATGATCACCCATCCACATTTGGCAAGCGTGGTGATTATATCTATTCCCATCGTAGCAGCAATGACTTGATTTCTATGATGGAGGCCTTTGTCCTGCAGTAGGACAGTATATTCATATATTTACCATGTGCAAATAGTCGCTACATTAAAATCTCATGAATTCAGTAGAGATTATCATCTAGGAGCCATACATATAATTTCTTACAAAACAATGTCGCGGCGTCAGTATGTATACTTATTTTACTGACACTATGTATATCTATTTCTTTGTATAAATATTTCTATGTTTTTTGTCAGGAAATAAATTATTTTCAATTCTATTTACTTGATTAAATAAGACAATCTTAGCTTAAAAATGGATACAATAATACTTCAAGTGATTTCTAAATCTCACTCGCAATATTGCAAAACCTTGTAGAAATAAAAACCTGTCTCGCTGTCTGGATCCACTAATACAGAAAAATTTAATTAATAGAAACAGAAGCATAGTCTGTATCAAGTATGAAGTTGGGACACACTGTTTTTAAAATCGGCTGATTAGCATAATATTATTTATTGTTTTATCAGGTTTAATCCTGGTATTAAAGTGGACATATTTTTCTACTAAAGTGTACATATTTGTACTATTTGGTTTTGGGTAGGTATGCGTTCTTAAAAGGCCATATTTGAATAAAAAAAATATGTACCTACCTATAGGTTGCGCCGCTTAGTTCTACTGTGGCATTTATTTATTTATTTATTAAGGACAGCCAACAAAACATTACTTAAGTAGCTTGACTTTTACTCTAGTACTATATAGGTGCTAAAGTGACGCCTTAATTACAGGCTGCCACGACATGCATAATATGAGAAAAAAAAATATACATGTTATGTAATATGTAATACTGTGGCAGCTGCAGTAGCCCTGCGACATATTATAATATAAGGATAAGTCTTGGGATCGAGATATTCTCGCTAATGCAGCTGCCACATTAATCACGGGACATCCAAATGCTGGTAGCTATTTGGTATGTTCCGATTTTTACGAAAACAGCTCGGGTTTGTGATCACTAATCGGCATTTGGCAAGCGTGGTGATTAAGCCTATCCCCATCATAGCGATGATTTGATTTCTGTGATGGAGGCCTTTGCTCTACAGTGGGACAGTAAGTATATACGGGTGTATCTGTGAACATTTACATCCCTTTAACCAAGTGTCTGTTAACCATTATGAACAAAATTTGTTCTATCACTTTTGGAAATTCGCATGAAAAAATTTCAAATTTTCATACAAAGTCGGTCACGTGACTTGGTCATTTTGTATAGGGAGTCGAAAAAATTGTCGATGAATTTCGATAAGTCGTTGAACAAATGTTGTTCAGAATGGTTGGTAGAACACGTGGTTAAAGGGATATAAATGTTCACTGATCCACCCTGTATATAGGCTGATACTTTACTTTACTTTATCATTGCTAATCTTTCAATAAAGATAATTAATATGTACAATTTATAAAATAATAATAAGACTATTAACATTTCACACCTTAGTCTAATTGAGCTTGTAAATAGTAATAAAGATGTGAGCCCAAAGCAAAATCTTAGGCTTATACCAAGCACGTCCGTCTATTCTGGCGAGTGTTCACGTTCTTACGGCAATACGGATAAGGTTCGGCTGTAGGTTCGTGCCAAAAGTACCTTGCCTATGTGGTCAATCCTTATTGCTGCACAAATAAGATTAGCCGAACGACTTTCTTTGCCAGCTGTGCCTTAAGCCCACCATCCACAGAAGCTTTCGTAACAGAAGCTGTCCGGATTCCCAATCTCACGGACAAATTGTAGTCATTGGAGTCGCGAAGAGATTTTGGCTCGCTTTGTCTATTCTATAGCCTCTTCCATGGAGAGTGCTCAGTGGAGTTGTTCAATATCATACCAGGGTCACCATTCTACAATCGCACGACTAGACGTCGCGGCAAACTTCACCAATACTACCTGAAACCAAACGCTTCGTTTCCAGCGCTCTTTTTTCCCACGCTCGTGCAAACCCTAGAATGAGCTTCCAGCCGCGGTGTTCCTTGATCGCTATGACATGTCTTTTTTTAAATGAGGTTTAAAAAGAGTACTTTTTTCACTGTAGGCAGCGGTATGACTGTGCTTGGCATTGTTGACGTTTATGAGCGGCGGTTACCGTTTACCATCAGATGGGCCGCAAGCTCGTCTGCCTATTTTAAACAATAAAAAATAAAAAATGACCCTTAACCCATATTTTGCTTCCTTTTATTTATTTTTATTTAGGCTGTGCGTTCATTACGACCGGGTAATGGAGAAACTGATAGACTGCGGTCAGTCAATCAATCAGATTTTCCATTTGAAAATATATATTAGCAATAATTCTTACGTAGGCAGTAAGTAGAAAACAGGGCTAACAGGACAACCGTTACCCGCACTTGTCTTCTGTATTTCTCTTTAGCCGAAGCTGTAGTCATAAAATAAATAGACATACGGACGTAACTGGTGACGTTTAAACTTTATTTACATCAAAATCTTGAGATTTTTATTTTGACCTTGACCTTCAATAACTTGGAAAGTATTAAGTTTCCAAGCATGGTCGAGAAGAAAAAACGGTCCTGATGACGTGCTGAATACGTAGGTTTCGACTTCGTTAAGGGTCTTTTTACACCCTGTATATGGTGATATTATATGTTTGTTTCTTTATTGTTGCAATTAGCAAAAAGTCTCCGTTTTAAGCAAATTGTGGAAAGCAGGCCTAGAAGTCAGCTACTGCTCTCCGCATGTGTCATCTGTGTGTCTCTATAGAGGTCGGAATATCGAGCGCTCTTAACATTTTAACCGTGAACCGCGGCAAAAAACTCGTGCTTCTTTATATTTGCAAATAGAAAAAAGTTTCAGCTTTAAGCAAACAGTGGAAAGCAGGCCTAGTAGGCAGCACCGCTCTCCGCATGTGTCATCCGTGTGTCTCCCTAGAGGTCGGAAGGTCGGGCGCGCTCTTAACATTTTAACCGTGAACCGTGGCAAATAACTCGTGCTTCTTTGTTTTTACAAACAGCAAAAAAATTCGCTTTATGCAAACAATGGAAAGCGGGCCTAGAAGACAGCAACCACTCTCCGCATTTGTCTTCCGTGTGTCTCCCTAGAGGTCGAAACGTCGGGCGCTCTTAACATTTCAACCGTGAATCGTGGCAAATAACTCGTGCTTCTTTATATTTGAAAAAAGGTGAACCTTTTTTCTAGCTGAAGCTTTAAGCAAATAGTGGAAAGCAGGCCTAGAAGGCAGCAACCGCTACCCGCACGTGTCTTCCGTGTGTCTCCCTAGAGGTCGGAACGTCGGGCGCTCTTAACATTTAGCCGGGAGCCGTGGCAAACGGCGCGGAAATTCCCACTTACTGCCTGATTGCCACACTAGGGGGGCTAATGTCATTGTTGATTTCGAATGCCGAATGCGTTTAGTGGTATAACGGTTTACGCTTCTTAAATTCATTTTTTCAACGGGTTTTATGATTTGTTTGGTATTTTCTAAGCCACTCAGCATTTTTTTTTGTTATAGAATGGCCAATCAGGATGACCTCACTCCGCCTGATGATAAGCGGCAGTGAAATCCAAATATGAGGCTGGCAGGCACAAAAGAACTAACAAAGTACCCATTAACTCTCCTCTGAATCGGTTACAAGCGCTCTATAGATGTATCAGTAAAAACGTTGAGGTGGATTTATTTAAAGAGAGCTTACCTAGATTTAAAAGTGAATTATAAAACTTCTTTTTGGACCACTTTTATATTATTTAAAAAATAAATATCCTTACTCCTAAATTGATTTAAAAATTAAATATTTAGATTAAAAATATGATAACATTAGCTAGTAAAAGTTAGTATTTGTTTTTTTTTTGTTAGTTTGTAACTCAGTTATTCACTACCATGTGTTCTGTAGATTATTTTGCTCCCAACTACTTCTTTCTGTATTATACTTTCCGTGGCAGACTAGAAGTAAGGCAGCACTATGTACACGTAACCTACAAAATGTAACATTAGTTTTTAAGGTGTATGTCTTGTTGTTTGTCCTAAATAAATAAATATATTGAGTCTGCCATCCTCACCCTGATGGCCTGCTGAGATGCCGCTTCACGCCCCGCCTAAAAGACCCCGCATTGTATGAAGGAGGAAACACATAAGCTGGGAGGGCATTCCATGTCTTGATGGCTCGGGTCAGGAACGAGGAGCCAAACCTCTTGGTGCGCGCCGCCATTGTCTGGATGGTATGTGGATGGCAACGCTATTTAATGTTCTCTATCTGTGATTTTTTTTATTGTCATCTCCAGCCTATTAATGTAGTGGCGGGGGCCTGATAACCTGAAAATCAAATATAATTAAACCTATCGCAGGCATCAGTCCCACACAAACTGCAATACAAATGGTCGCACCTCTCTATGCTCTTATAAAACACTTTGTAAATTTCTTGTTCGTGATGAAAAAATAAACGTATTATAATGATAACATATTATGGATATGTACGTCATAGGTCTACCAGCCAACTTTTGGGTCATACCTATATCGACTCAATTCTTTTATCTGATCAATCATTCATCCTCACGCGGAGAGTTAATGGAACCCAGTTTTGATATCACGATAGTATAATAGTCCACCACAGATCTTTACGTACGTTTTAGAATTGCTTCTCTTCCTCTAGATGTTCTTCTTCACCGCCGATACTTCGTACTAATAAGGATATACCTATATGGAAAATCTACAGGTATGCACGCACATACCCATATAAAAACATCTATAGTCATATGTCTATATGTATCGGAGCTCACTCGGATTTATACCTCAGGCCTTTTGTTAGGAAAGCACTATCTTTTATCCACACTCTTTTACACAATCTGCTTCTTTAAATACTTTTTTTACTGGTTTTCATTTTACCCATCCTAACTGGTGCGGAGCGTTGGCAGCAGGGCGTAACGCTGAGTGCAGACTTTTAAAGGACAATAAGATCAGATCATACTCATAAGGATCTATCCACTCGTGGACTGATCTCTACTGCGGTGCGGAGGGAAAGGG